>JAZHRO010000014.1:2500000-3750000 GCA_037157565.1 Thalassia testudinum
CTTATCGACCTCGCCAGACCTCCACACATCACCCCATGCCACACCACTGCCACTAACACACTCGCCGTAGTCCAGCAAAGCTTCTGAGCCAACTTAATTGGGCCATCAGGCTGTGTTCTTGATTTCAAGTCATTGCTCGAGCATCGTCACCACCACTTCCTTCTCCGACTCCGTCTGCCGTCTCCCAACCGAGCTCATCCGTGCTGATACTCCTAGGCACTGTGGACTACTTTCAGGTGCATCTCCAGGTCCTCAATCGAAGCCATCATCTGCAGTTGCTGCCCTAATTGGAGCCTTCACCATCCCCTGCTCGCACGCGAAGACAACGTGGGAACATAGTCCCACATCGTGGAACGAAGGACTCTCGACAGCTGATAAAAGCAAAATGTTGTGTAGCCTGTTTGCCTTCGAACACAGTGGTTAGGTCCCTACCCTACGCCCCTCTACACGCCGCGCCTCACACGTTGGTCCATGCCCTCGCCCGTACACACGCCACGCGAGTCTGGGTGTGGATCTGTTTACCTGGCTACCTGGACTCGGTTCATATGTTCTGAGAGAAGAAGAAAAAGAAGAGAGAAGGGGGGGGGGGTTTGCCCTTCGCGCCTCTAGTCTCTACACTTAGCCGATTGTTGAGAGGCGGTGTTGTGTTTGCCTCTCTCTTGAGGCATGAAGGAGAGAGGAGGCGTTTGCCTCTTCTGTTGGAGCTGTGCCTTGAGCAACTTAAGGTGTTTGATGCCTTGTGCCTTCATCTAACTTTTACTGGTGCCTTAGTTCTGAAGCTACTGTCAAAATATTTAATTGGTTGATGTGGCATATTTGATTGAGAGATACGGTGCATTTATTTGAGCTTAATATTAGGGTTAAATTGGTGATTTAAATCACCATTTTAACCTAATCTTTTTGCATACCGGTACTTAGTTTCATATATATATCATTCTTGTTTGCTGTAAATGAAGTTTTGGTCATAATTACTTATATTTCTGATTAAATTGTGATTAGTAAGAATGAATTTCTCTTAATTGTTCCCTGTGATCGACCTCGGATTCCTTTTCGATTTTGAGTAATAAATTTATTTTGTTTTTGAGTAATTGACACTTTGCTACGACGATTACTCCTTAAAACCCCTCGATAGCCCGTTATCATTTTGGCACTGTTGCCAAGGAGCAACGTGCAGTTTGATTTCACTGATTACAATTTCTGATCTGATACTAACTTGGTCTATCTGTTTCGTTGTTGTTGTGCGAGGTACATTGGAGAAGATCAGTCGCACAACAACCACTCCAGGGGTAGGTAATCTCATTTCCTTCTTCTTAAGCCCCATTTCCAGAAAGAATTAAAAAGAGAAATCAATTAGGATCAACTCCCATTTATTATTAGACTTAATCACTTGAGTTGCTTGATTTGATTCATTCTAGACATCCCCTTCCAGATTTCTGCACCTAGTAGGGACTTAAGATATCTAGGGTTGTTCACCTTCTTGATTGAGCCCTAGGTACCCAATTTGGAAGGAACTGATTAGACCAAAAGAGCCAAATTAGGGTTTCCATCTTAGGGTTGAGAAAACACACCTGCCTGAAATAACAAGAATTGATTTTCCTACATTGTGTGTCACCCAAACCCTTGCTTGAATTGACCTAATCAAGAGAGCCCTAAAAATAACCTCTAAATTATCCACTTGAATCCTAAAACTTGGGACTTAATAACCTGCTTGCAAATCACTCAGGGTGATTTTAGGGTTCATTACCCAACTCATCCTAAACATCAGGGCAGGTTAGGTGAAATGGACCCACCTTGTGGGCTAATCAACCTTCAAATTAGGTCATAAATCATAATCAACTCTAAGGTTCAAGTGAAATTCAAAAGCACCATAACTCATGATTAAAATTGGTAGACTTAAGGGGTCAAGTTGCTTATTCCAGTCTACTTGGATTTTCAGTGACAAGGAAGGTCGGGTGGGGGAAACCCTATAACTCGTGGGGATGCTATACTGTGTAGGAGTCTTTGCGGGACTCTCCCTTCCTGGCTACCCAGGTATTTCTCGAGTGAGTGATTTTCTTATCAAGAGGTATCATCCGCCTCGAACCGCCTTAATCATCCAAAGATTTTTGGGTGCCTCGATTGGATCTTGATGTAAACATGTTTATATCACGTAAACCATCTATTTTTGCACGTTCTTAGACATAGAGTTGCATCATACATTATAAATATTGCATAACATACATCATCATGCATTTAGATTAGGTTGTATAAATTTTAAGTTAATTTTCTCCTTTTGTGGTTAGGAAATAGGGCAATATCTTATCAGGGCCTCAGATTGAAGATTCAACTGTATGGGTTGGATTAGGGCGATGATCGGAGTTCAATGACTCCAAGATCACCCTGATCGGACTTTCATAGCATCAGATATAATCCAAGGAAGGTTAGAGATCAAGGGCCAAGATTGTGTAAATCCACACTGCAGATGACAAATCCGACCGTACAAATGGGTTCGGATCGACGATCGCTGCCCAACGACATGAAAATCGATCGAATCCGACATCCGTGGCACCATCTACAACACATAGAAGATGGACAGCTAAGATGGCGCCATGTGGCACCATCTTAGCCGCCCACACCGGCCAAAGGTGCCCACCCCTCTCTCTCCTTGCACACACGATCAGATCTGGATCGTTGGATCTTTATCCAACGGCCATGAGCGTGGGCACCTCGGTTGGAAACGCAACGAAGTCTCGGCCTTGGCGCAGTGGTCTTAAGCGTGCCTCTCAACCTGCAAGTGTGAGTTTGAATTGCGGCGAGGGGGCAAAGCCAGCAGTGGGCGTGCACAATCAAAATTCGATCGCACGATCATCATTGAGTGACCATGGAGGCTACGACGTGGTGCGCCAGATGAAGACCGCGTTGCACGCGCGTGATGATGCGCTTCTGCATGTGCCATCGCCAGCACAAGCGTGCGATGAAGCGCGAGCGTGATGGCTTTTAAGCCGTTCGATCTCGCGATCAGACGGCTGAGAGCACGTAGATGTGTGATGGAGTTGAGGTGCACGGAAGGAGAAGAGGCACGTGGCATGCGCCCATGTCGCCCACGATCTGGTCTTTAGTGATGGTTTTATCCTTTAGTGATGGTTTTATCCATCACTAAAGACCCTGACATTAATGTTTTGATGATAAAAGACCTAATTGTCCCTCAAATCTGCACATATAAAAGGCCCTATGACCCCCACACTTTCTTCATCCCTTCCTCTCTTCTCTCACCCCCTCCAAAGCTCTAAGAGTTTGTCTCAAACCCGAGATGCTCCATTAGAGTTAAAATTATAATTTTTCCACCTTATCATCCCCTTCGTGGAGCATTCCGCGATGGTCCTCTCGCTGCCATTTGGGAAGTAGATCCCGCTGTGACGTCGTCCTGCCCCGTTCTCTGTCGTCCTTCGTCATTCTCCTTCGTCTTGCATCTCACCACCTTCGTCCGGGTGCTCCGTCGTTGCGGCTCGTCCTTCAAGCAGCCGTCGAGGAGGATAACTTCTCTCCACCTTCTCTTTTATCGCTTACTAGTGCAGATTTCCCGCTTTCAAGTATATATTTCTTGCTTTCTAATATAGTGAGTAGTAGTAATTGTAATGAACATCAGATTGTGGTTATGAGATCCATGTTTATTCTATCTCTATTTTCTCTTTATTTGTAATATTCTCTCTTTGCCTTCTATTATTTATTCTTTAAGTAGATAGTTAGTCTAGATTCAATCCGACTAGCTAACTTGCTTCATGACAATAAAACAAACGCGATTTTTAATCATTCGTCCGCCTCCCTGTGTTCGAACTGGAATTCCTTTAGAGTTTCGGTAAATTTTATCTGTTGATGATTTTTTCTCGCAAATCAAACTACAACGATGAGTTTTCAAAACTCAACTTCCATTTGCGTAGATTTTTCACTTCAACATTTTGGCGCCGTTGTCGAGGAGGCGACGCTCTTTGATTTTTCACATTTTCCCATCTTACTTATCTTTTACCACACTTCTCTCATTTCTTGTTGTGATTGCAGGTACTCTCTCGAGACAGGCAAAAGTGGTAGATTTGAGTAAAGTGCTATTGAAGGGTCTGTAAGTTTACCCCACCTCCCACCCACTAATTTTCATTCCACCACGTAATAACACAAACACAAATCAACCTAGGTGTTCTAATAAACACTAAGGTTAGTTTTTGATTATTTGTTTGTCACCTCCACCCACCTCACCCTCCACATATAAAAGAAAATTAAAAAAATATCTCATAAAGGTACACAACCTCTTCTGACTTTCAAACTCAACCGGTAACCCGATCTTTGGAATCGGTACACACACCCAAACACATAATTGAGTAGAAATCAGATTAGGTAATCATTTGTGTGCCTAATTAAGTGGTGCATTAGGCCAATTGTTTGAGTTATTTGGGCCGCACCACTTCAACTAAAATCAACTCATCAAGTAGCTGCCAAATAGGTTCAACTTTTAGGGATTTACCAGACACTCCACATTCTTTTTAAGATTTAAAGGAAAACATCTTCACCTGTGCTTTCAAAACTTGGTGTGCCAACTAAACTTTATTGAATATACCTAAAGTTAAATCATAAAAGCTACTACGCAAGATTTAAACCCTAAAATTCACCACATCCAAAAATAATCTTGCTTGAAAATCACTGGTTGTGCACACACGCACATATCAATCAATCATTAACGACACAGTCTAGATAAAGGGCCCATCACATTCCAATGCACATTCAAACCTAACCCTAATTAAAACAGAGTAGACATTGGCCCTAAGGATTGGACTCGCTCTTCGGAGCCCAGATTGAGATTATTTTCAATTATTTTATTTCTACCGTTCAATCTGATGTCTAGCTAGGGGAGCAGAATCAAACGATTGTGGCTGGGGGGTACACTAGGAACCGGAGGCGCAAGCCAAAGGAAGAACCTTCTCCCCAGTCTCTCCCTCTAACTGGTTGGATTGACCGGAAAGAAATAGATCAAATCATTTCTTTATCTCAAGATGGGTTTTGGGAGTCTGTAGGTCTTTAGGCTAGCTCACTTAAGGACAGGTTTGTTTGTTTGTATTGCCAGGCACCTTTCTTCCTCCTGTTCTGTCATGGATCCTTCCACATCCTATTCGCACTTCCACTCCTACCCTCCTACCTCTACTTATTCCCAAAATGATTATTATTCCAACCAGACTTATTCTCATCCATCTTCTAGTTTGGATAATCTTGATTGGGGATATAGTTTCGGACCTCCATGTTCAGGGTCTAACCCTGGACACCATAATCTTGATTCTTATTCCTCTTCGAGCTACATTGATTATATATCACCACCCTCATTTGGACAACCTAATACGATCTACAATCAAGAAGGATACACTAATCCTTACCCCTCCCTAGAATACACTACCTTTAGGTCATCACCACCTTATGAACAACCTGAAATGACCTATTATCAGGGAGGGTATCAAGAACCTCAATTCGCTAACTCCCCTGCACTGAACCCAAACCTGTCCAACCCTGAACCAAACCATTTGGTTCAGGTGAACCAGGTCCAAGATAAGGGGTTGGCTAACTTAAGGTATACCATACAATCTTTAGAAGCTCAGCCAACACCTTGCCTTGAAGAATTGGAGCCCCTAATTGAAATGATTGACGATCTTAACAAATATTTGTTGGATTGCCTCTAGGATGTTAAGGATAAGGGCCCAGGTGAGTTTTTACTTAGGAAGTTATCGAAATTGAGGATGAGATTTGTGGTTACTTTAGTTCAATCTTGGGATGATTCCCAGGATGAACCCCCTTCAGGAGAGCCAAAGTCAGAACTCGCTCAGGCACTTATTGGGGGGGACACATGTTACGAGATCGGGATTGACCAGATTAGCCTAGAGCAACCAATTAAAGATGAACTGATTTTTTCACCTGAGATCCCTGAACCGGGGTACAAGAAAACGTATGTCTCCATGGATCAGAAAGTGATTGATGATTTTGAGACATACATCAATGTAGATTTAGATTTCTTTGATTCTGAAGGTGAAGAATCATTATGCGAAGTCTCGCGTGAGTTTATAGAACATAATTTCTGTGAGACAACTGGGCCTGAGGAATTCAATGAATCATTTGACGGCCCGATAACTGAGGAAACTGATCTTATTGAGGCTCACATGGTAGATTCAGATCCTTACTTTCTGAAGGATTCAATTCAAAGCCCTGATCCTCAATCACACCCCATTGAGCTTACTGAAAATTTTGATTTTGAAATCACTAAACCCAAGTCCATTTTGATTCAGTCACATCTTTTAGACTTGGAAAATTCAGATAGGGTGATTAATATACAGGAGATTCCAGAATTTGAAAGTCTGAATGAGGAGGATTGGAGTTGGGAAATATTGATATGGGAAGTCAATTTCGGAGGAAGCAAAAGACTGAGTCTAAGGGTTCCAATTTATCTAAAACTCCAAACTTTCTACTAGGACCCTTATGACATCGTTGATTCAGAGGATGTCTAACACAAGTGCACATTCATTGATTATCCTTTTGAGCTTGATCTCTCTGTTATTTGACTTTTTGGACTTGGGTTGCATCCTCACAAATCACAGGCCCGACCCCGCTTGCATACTAATCTCAAGTTTTGGATAATTGTTGAAGTTATGAGTTGCTACGCTAATGTATTTGGTTTTAAAAACCTGTCGTTATAGTTTGAAAGCAAAGAACTCGTGTTCAACAAATAAAATTTATACCGGAATACAAATCCCGGGTCGAACTCAGGGAGGCGGAGTTTGATTTAAAAATACACGTTTAATTTATTTATCATGAAGTAAATTAATTGATTAAAAATTATCTATCTATTTACACTAAATAGAAGAGAGAGAGGGAATGAGAGAGAGAGAGAATATTACAAACAAAAACCAAAAAGAGATGTAGAATGAACATGTGTAACGACCCGATTCCCGAGTCCCTACGAGACACGAGAACCGGACCGACTCGACTAATCCCAAGACCTAGTCGTCCAACGAGGAAGTAACCAAAAGAGCAGTAAAATAAACCACATTCAGCATGAATATAACTAATAGTAAGGAAATACAGCAGTAAGGAAAGAAGCCACTACAGTATATACCAGCACAACAGTAGAACAACATTTATAACATAATATGAACTGCAGGTAAAGAAAAGTACAGCGGTAACAAGAACTACTCACTACAGTGGAACAAAAAGAGGTACAAGAGAACAGTGGTAACTCTACTGGACCCTACTCGGCCCAACGTTCTCTGCAGCCGCCGACCCTAGCTGCTCAACACCTGGTCCTGAAAGGTAACGAGTGTAACACGTCAACAAAACGCTGAGTAGAGTGGCAACTAAAACAAAAGAAACAGTAGAGTGTACAGTAGCTGTTATGTTCTGTTACTTTCTTTATTTACGTCTTTCTATTGTCTCACAATTTATCTATTTCTCAGATCCTTCACTTGATCTCGAATGTTCCTCGTGGGAACGATCTTGATTGCAGTCTTTTCCGAACAATAGAAGTAGCACGTGGTGCTCTCCTGGCCGGGAGAGTCCCCCGTGGTGATCCTACTCTCAGTCAACCAACCCAGGGTCACGGACAGACGTAACGGTGACTACGGCACGCGCGATAAACGCACAGGTAGCTAACCCGCACTGGCACGCGGTCAGTCGTTTCCGTTAACGGGTGCGCCCAAAGCACAACACGGAACCATTACAGGGCAGAGCCCTCTCATTAACAGGGGTCCAACCCCTCCACAGTAACCAAACAGGGGCCTTGCCCCTCCACAGTCCGCGCACCCTCGCCTGACTACCCTGGTTTGCCTAGTGGGCCTAACAAGTCGGTGTTGGCGGCTAGCAGAACCCCGAGGCCCGTGGGGTAGCTAGTACCTCCCTACACTAGTAGCTCTCCTCGGTACTATGTACACGAGGGCCAGCAAGTCGGTACAAAGTGGCCAGTCCTAACCTCGGGTCCCTGGAGCGGTTGGCTCCGCTCTGCATTAAACAGGTACAAGTACTTCCCTTGGTACTACGTACCCAAGAGACAGCACACTACCACGTCTTTCTTTCTCAGTTCCATTCCTTTCTCTTTCCAGGAGTTCCACTCCTAATTCCCCGTAGGGTTCCAGCTCTTTTAACTCAGAACATCTAGGTTTTACTTTCCAGTTTCACGTTCTTACAATCCATGTTCTCAATCACGTTTATTTATTTATAACGGGCAGCTGTTAATTCAGTTTACAGGCAGCTATTTGTTCCTTTCCATTTTTCCAAGACTGCAGTATTCATATATTCCACTAGTTTTCCCGTCCTAGGATTCATGCCATATCCTAGGATCTATCATACAATCTAGTTTTCCAGCCCTTGGATTCATGCAACACCCTAGGATCTACCATTCAATCTATTTCTCATTCCTAGGATTCATGTAATGTCCTAGGTTCTATTTATGGTTCCATAATTTAACAGATTATACTAGTAAACTTAAAAGCCACTCTACCGGTTAGAACAGGAGTACTGGAGGCGTGGTCGGGAATCTCGCGTGCCTCCGCAACCCCCGAGACTGCAACGGGACGGGATCCTATCACAAGGATCAATCACAAGGAGTTTCTCAAAATAGTATATAGCTACTGTAGACGGGTAGAGGATTTAATTCCGAAAAGAACGTAACTCGAAACGCGGAAAACGAAACCCGAACGGGCCCTAAATGGGTCGAAAACGATGAAACAGTGCAAAAATAGACGTCTGGAACTTATTCCAGACGTCTTAAAAAGTGGATCAGGGGTTACCTTGCTCTGCGTGGTCTCTCAGACGTCTAGAAGCCTGTGGGGGCGTCTGGCCTAGTTCCCAGACGTCCGATGGTCACCCCGGATGTCTGGAAGTCGCTCCAGTCATCTGGCACTGTAGCCAGACGTCTGATTCGTGTTGGGTGGCGAATCAGAACCTGCACGTACCCATTTCCTCTCTCTCTCAGTAAGGTCAGTCGAAGAAAAGGAAGGAAGACGAAAATAACTCACCTTTCAGACGTCTGTACAGTCCTCCAGACGTCGTCCCTGTCGTCTGGCTGGAAGCCCAGACGTCTGATTCTGGAAAATTTTCTAGAATCAGAGCGCGACTCGCCCTCCGCCCGCGACGCACGGCCGCGCCGCGCCTCGTCCGCCTGCTGCTCGAGCTGTAGCAAGCCTCCCGCGTCACCCCACGTCTGCAGCTTCCCCCGCCGGCCGGCCCTAGCAACCCCGGCGAGCTCGCCCTCACGGCCGAGCACCTCTTCCCACGCGCAGCACCTCCTCCCACGCTCACCGCGGTTGTCGCTGCTACCGCTCACTCGCGCTCGCTCTCGCGCATTGGCTGGAAGGAGAAGAGGAAAGGGGGTGGAGGTGACGGGAGTGAGGGGGAGGGCGTGGCCTTTTAAGGCCGCGCGAGGAGGAGAGAGAGAGCGGGATAGAGGGCGCAGGAGGGAGAGGGAAAAAGAGAGAGAGAGAGAGACGCTCGTAGGTCTACGTGCTCAGGCGCGCAAACGAAACACGCGTGCCGAAAATAACCGAATCCCGGACCTCTGGAAGGGGTTCCAGACGTCTGGTCAAACGTCTGGGACACCTCCCAGACGTCTTAAAAACGTCTGAAGCCGCGCGTTCGTAACAACATGGAATTCATTATCAAAGAGATTGTTCATTACACTAAACATTACGACTAGAAAGCAGAAAATGATTACACAAGAAAGCAGTAAATCTACTTGATTGCGCGGTAATCATAGGTCTTAATTGACCTAGATTAAGCCAAGACTAAGCATAAGTTAAGGTTATTCATGCATGCATACGCATTATCTGCATCTTTACTGCTTTTCTTTAACTATGCATAAAATAATATTATAATGTGCCGATTAAATGCATTATGTCAAATGTAGGCAATAAACTGATCAGGAGCAGGATCTGAAGTTGGATTAGGAATAACGGGAGTTGCAGTAGAGCTGGAGCAGAAGGCTTAGTTTAGATGTAGGAATAATAATGTAAGGGAGTTAAAAGTTTTCTATTCTATTAAGTAGGAATAAAGCAGTAAAATGTGAAGAGCTTAGGTCCATCCTAGCCCTAGGATAGCCTAGAGACTTTCCCAAGCCTTAGCCACCCTTAGATTAGGTCACAACACCCTAGGACACCCTAAAACCTTGGTTCCAACCCTTATCTGGACGTCCAGATAAGTTATAGGACGTCCAGGACCTTTAGCCAATGCTCGCACACCTCAAACCCACTTCTACAGTGTTATTGGACTTCCAGACACTTTGTCAGACGTCCAATTTCTGCAGAATACCCAAAACAGAATCTTGATTTCCCCCTAACTCAGATTGGACGTCCATAACTGAAGTCTGGACTTCTAATTTTGAGTATAAGTCGTCTGATCACATTATTGGACGTCTGATACTGGTCTCCAGTCCTTGTTTTGAGATTCAAGTCTTGATCTTGGATCTCTAGCTCCCTAGACCTAATCCCAACCCCATAGGAACCTAAATTAAGGTGTCCTAACACTAGTACATCACCTCTAGACCTACCTAAGGACCTAATTAGGTCCTCACCAAACCCAATTGACTTAGATCAAAGTCAATTACCTTCACCTAAGTCAATTGGACTCGTTGAGTCCAATGGAGCTTAGATCTCAACCCACACAAGTTCAATTGGACTTGGTGAGAGTCCAATTGACCTAAACCCAACCTAATTGAGTTATTTCACTCTTAATTAGGTTCACACTCATTCAATTAAACTTAGGTTAAGTTTAATTACATTTTCCCCTTGGCAATTAGGGTTTTCAACCCTAATTCAAGGAATACACCTACCCAAACCCCTTAGGACCTAACCTAAGCCACCTAGCCACATAGAGCATGACCACACACACACACACCCATTCATGCACACACACTTCTCTAGAGTTCTCTAGAACTCTCTTGAAGTGGCGCCACCTCTTGGTTGCCAAATTTAGCAACCAAGAGGCATTCAAAATGAGATCCACAATTTTTGGATCTCATAACCATATGGCTGGCCACTCTTGGACTCTCTCTAGAGAGTTCCACACCCGTCTAGAAAGAAGCCCTTGAGTCTATAAAAAGACCCCATGGGGGGCCAAGTGACCCCATCCACTCTTGGCGATTCACATCCCTTGGCTTCCATCCACTACTTGACACCACTCACCTCATTGGCTCCATGCACGCCCACCTTCACTTAGGTTAGCCACTCCACCTCCACGAGCTCACCACCATCATGGAGGACATCATGCCGGGATGCTGGATCAATCCTCCCTCTCTCCAAGGGTCGACCTAAGCTACATTGGCCGCCCCTCATTCTCCTCCTGACAATTCCAAGGCCATCGAGGACCACCCCTGAATGCCCTTTTGTTATGCTAGATTTAGTCTATGCTCTTCGTAGTTTACTGCTTTTTATTACAGCTTAATAGTGTAGTCTTACTTCTCCCCCAATGATGCATGCAAAATTCCCCCATAGATTCTTGTATGCAATCATTTTCTAGTAGCTAGATTTACTTTCTAAGCATTTCTGTACAAGCTTTCCTCTATCGTTCTTGTTGCAAACAACTCTCCCATTGAATGAATGAAAAATGCTTTTATATATATATCTCCATGTTGTGAAATCACCATGAGCTTATTGATTGCTATCATATTTGCGTGATTCAAGTTGCCTATTTCTAACTCCTAATATTCTTGCAACTAAGCATGTCGTACCTAAATACATAACAATCACGAACGAGCATGTGATTCTAAACAAAGTAGAGCGGCAAAAAGATCTATTTTAGAAGTAAAACAAACGCCTCCCAAAGAAGAAACGACCGGAACTCAAGTCTCGTTATCTTTACGAACTTAATTTTTGACGAACATTTTTACGCGACTATACTACGATTTCAACGACTTTCAAAACGCACGAAAATGGCTTTCTGTAAAATGGTGCCGTTGCTTGGGAGGCATCGTCATTTTCTATGATTTCGATCTTTGAAACTATCACTGACAAATTTATCTCTACTTTGTTTTTGATGTGTAGGAAAAACGAAAGAAAAACGGGATCTGCGCACACATCAAGCGCGACAAAGAAAAAGTCAGGTGCACATCATCTCCCCTTAGATTAGGTATTTTTTTTCTTGAACCCTAGGAGTAGATTTACTTTATGCAATTTCCTTTGAAAAATTATTTGTGAAAAAAAAAGATTTTACTCATTTTTGTGAAAAAAAAATCAGAAAGAAAAATTTTGAAAAAAAATCTAGATTAGGTTTCCTTTCGAATTTTAGGTTAGTTTGAAAAAGAAAAAAAAGGATATTTTCGTTGAATCCTTTGAAAATTTATTTTTGAAAAAAGAAAAACATGCAAAAGTTTTGAAAAAAAAATATTTTCTTTGAGATGGAAAGCTTAGATTTTAAGTTTAAACCTCTTTAAAAGCTTTTCTACCATCTTCTGATTTTCGGCCAGATTTGAAGTTTAAATTAAAAATTCGATTGCCAAAAAATTAGTAAGTGAAAAATTCTGAAATTCTGGTCAAACCTTTATTTTCAAGCCATCTTTCAAACTCCATGTTATTTTGAAAAAATTTCAAGTATACAATTTTTAAAACTTCGCAAAGTGCATGAAGGTCATACTGACCCAAATTCAAAATTTTTCAAATTTCAAAAAGCGATTCTGAGCAATCTGCAAATCTATTTTGACTAAAAATGGTGGGATTTAAAAGCTGATCTAATTAGATTTATTTTCCATATTTTTTACAAATTTTTGAAGGTCAATTGATACCGTTTCAAAATGAAAATCCGACCAGGGGTCAAAATTCTAGATCTGACCCTTTGACGTTCAAAATTCTTTAAAAATTTGGTTGATATAGTAAAAATTCCAAAAAAATATTCTCTGAAAAGATAATTGAAAAAGGAATCTACTCACAAAATTTCAAGTTAATTGGATTCCAATTACTATCAGAGAACGAACATTACTTTTGTGGTGTGCTGAAACAGAAAAACAAAAAAAAACCCTAGAAGTGCATGAAACTTAGGTTGAATCTTTAGGGTTACAACTTAGAGACAACACTTTGGGCTAACTTAGACTTAATCAAGTCTAGTGCTTAGCCAGTGAGCTTGGTCACCTTGTGGGCCACTCACCACAAACCCCACTAAAGAAAACGGGTTAAACTTAATTTTAAAGCACGAAATCAACCTGAGTTCGTTGTCATACTACTGGGTGTTTTAAACCTCTTTTGCCAAACCTGGTGACTAGGTCTACGGGGTAGTGTCAAACGACCACGGCTCGGGGGTTAACGAAACCGGAGGCGTAAGCCAAAGGAAGAACCTTCCCCTTAGTCCCCTCGTAACTAGACTGGCTGGGTTAGCTTGAGAGGCGGGAACCACTTTCAGTTGGTTGAACGACGAACTTCTCTTCAGGAATTCAAACTTCTAACGAAAAATCTAGTCACCTGATCCATAAGGACCATTTGATTGACAGGGCCTTAGCCTTGTCCTGCTTAGCTACACCAACCCAGGGCCGGGTGGTGTATGCAAAGAAGGAGGTCACTTCGACCTCACTTGGTTGGACCTTGGGAGCCACTCCTAAGGAGGCGAGTCACCTCGCTCGGACCATCTTCTCCCCCCACTTCTTCTACTCCCAGAGCCGCCATGGCAAATCATGGGCCTGGACCTAGACCGGGTCAGGACATCAAGAATCTGGACCCAATGGCTCGTCTGGAAGCTCGGGTTGCCGAATTCGAGGAGCGACATTAGCAGAGCATGGATCGCATCTTGATGGCACTTGACAGGATGCAGCACCCGCCACGAGGAGAACAACTGTGGGATTTCTACGACCCAGCCACATAAATCATCGCACCTCTAGTCAAAATTCCCTCAGGCAAAGACGCATTTGAGCTCAAGCCCAATGTGATTGGGTTGATCAACACTCATTTCTATGGGAACTCAAGCGAAGATCCATTCCAACACCTTGAGGACCTGAGTCGACTCACTGAAATGATTCGACCCAGGAATATCGATCTCGGGATTGTTCTAATGAAGCTTTTCCCGTTCTCTCTAAGGGACAAAGCTTCATACTGGTTCAAGACCATTGGGAAGCCAATTGGAACCTAGCTGGAATTACGACGTGAATTCCTACAAAAGTTTTTCCCAATCAGTCGAACAAACGCAATGCGGTGCGCAATCACAACTTTCTCCCAGGGAGCTAGGTAGAAGTTACATGAAGCATGGGACAGATTTCACGACCTTCTCCGAAAATGCCCGCATCATGGTATACCCAGATGGCACTTAGCTCAGATTTTTTACCATGGGCTGGATGACACACATTAATATCTGGCCGATGCATCTAGTGGCCGGAATTTTCTTGCAAAAGACGAGAACAGTGCATTTGAGATGTTCGAATCATTAGCGGAGAACTCGATGAATGCTGCATCCATGAACCAGTTCCAGTGGCCTGGTCAGCAGCGAGTTGGTGTCCACAAGGCTCACACCGAGTCTATTCGAGCTAACATGGATATCATCGTCAAGCAGCTGGATAGAATAAACCTAATCGAGAAAAAGATTGACCAGATCAGTCAGGGTCAATCTGACTCGAGCTCTACCACCGCAAGACCCTCCTATGCACCCCGAGCCCCTCCTGCTCGAGTTAATCTACTCACTCGGGATGCATCTTCTCCGTATTTATGAGATCCCGCATATTAAGATCTCATAAATAATCTAGATCTGGCACCCTACGACTAGGGTTACGCACCACCCATAGATTATAATGCGTATCCCCTTGACGAATATACGTCTCAGACATCTTCGGCCTACGAGGACGTCAGTGCTATCCAAGGATACGGGCGTAATAACCTGTATTCAGAGACGTATAACCCTGGTTGGCGCCAGCATCAGAACTTCTCCTGGTCTGGTAATTCACAGAGACCACATCAAGATCCACACTACTAGACCAGGCAATACGGGAATGCACAAAACACATACCCAAGGCAGCAGCCATTCCTGTCTCAGCAGCAACAACCCCGCTCTTTATACCAACCGCTGCACCAAGCTGCCAACCACCCTCCAAAGCGGGCTAACCCTTTGGAGGCATTGAAAGAGGAGCTGCAAGAATCAATGAGGAAATCAACACAAGATAGCTTACAGATTATGAAGGCGATGGCTGATCAGATACAGACCATACACAACACACAGAACCAGCTGTTGCAGGAGCATCGGACTCAGGGAGCCTTGCCCTCCCAACTCGTCCCGAATCCTCGATATGTGTAGAATCAGGGCGCCTTGCCCTCCCAACTCGTCCCGAATCCTCGATATGTGTAGAATCAGGGCGCCTTGCCTAGGTTTCAGGCACTGCATGGACAAACACACTCCATACTACAGGCGCCTCCTACACCACCTGGTTACATGCAAGGCCATCCGCCTTTGCAGAACCTCGCGTATTCTGCCCCTTCCGCTCCCCCACCACCTCATGGACAGTAAGCCGATGCACATGCTGTCTCTTTGAGGAGCGGAAGGAAGACATTCGACCAACCACTTAGGCAGGCGGGTCCTGATTTTTCCTACCCTTCACCACAGGCGGGATTGACTCCATCATCTCAGGAGCCACCTATGGTAGATAAGGGTAAGAGGCCACTTAACCCTAAAATTCCCATCCCTTTTCTTGAGGCTCTGACATGAAATGCAGTACGGAAAAAGGACACGCGGAATTTTGAGGACCTGAAATCAATGTTCAAGGAAGTACATATTCAGATCCCCCTCCTCGAGGCAATTGATCACATTCCCACTGTTGCTAGGTTCTTCAAGGACTACTGTACCCCGAAGCGACAGCCAAGAATTGGTCGACAGGCAGTATTCTCGAAAGAAGCTAGCACCGTGATTCTAGACAACCTATCGCCAAAGAAGAAAGACCCTGGTACCCCACTCATATCCTGCTTCTTGCAGGGTTCTCCATTTGATCGGGCCCTTCTAGATTTGGGTTCGTCCATCAACCTAACTCCTACTGCCATATTTGATCGATTTCGATTTGGGGAGTTGAAGCCCACCTCGGTCACGATTCAGCTGGCTGACATATTAGTCAAAACACCGAGGGGGGTGGTTGAGAACGTGATCGTGAAAGTCCGTGGGTTCTGCTTTCCCCCAGATTTTTTCATTCTCGATATGGAAGTTCCTCCTAATCTTCGAGATGCACCAATTATTTTGGGTCGCCCATTCCTGGCAACAGCCCGAGCGAACATTGATTGTGCATCCGGGTGTATGGAGATCGCCCTAGGCAATGAGAGACTTTGACTTGACATATTCAGGGCAGTAAAGAACTTCGACTGTGATCGAATAGAGGAGGATGGTGAAGACGAAGATTCAGCATACTGTGGTAACATTGGGCTCCTTTGTGACGACCCAATGTCTCATTTGTCTACACTATCAGGGTTCTTGGATCGCGATCGACACGGGACTGAGACCACTGCACTACACACATCTCCCCGAGGATCCGATTGTTTAGGGTGTGCCTCTGACACAGCACCCCTGAATCCAACTATCATGATCCACACATTACTGATTCGCCCCTGTTGTTGCAGGAAGACGTGACTACAGCTAACGGGTTTTTCGTTAACGCAGTCATAACCGATTTCACAGGGAGCGACTCAGCGGGAATTCACGCGCACATGGATCAGCAGATTCCCACCCTCGATTCTGCTCCTCCCACTCTCATTTGACTCTGACCCACCCGTGATTGAATTGAAGCCCTTACCTGACTCACTCAAGTATGTGTTCTTGGGCGAAAGTGAGATATACCCAGTCATTATCAATACCCACTTAACCCAAGAATAGGAGCATCAATTGATTTCTACGCTTCAAGACCATAGGGCTGCTATCGGGTGGAGTATTGCTGATCTCCGCGGTATTTGCCCCTCGTATTGCACTCATCACATTTACATGGATGAGGGGGTGAAACCTTCGAGACAATCTCAAAGATGGCTTAACCCGAATATGCTAGAGGTTGTTAAGAAGGAGATCATAAAATGGCTGGATGCAGGCATTGTATATCCAATCTCAGACAGCCAGTGGGTGAGTCCGATCCAAATAGTGCCCAAGAAAGCAGGACTCACCATCATGAAGAATGATAAGGGTGAATCCATCTCGACCCGCACTGCGACATCTTGGCAGGTCTGCATCGATTACAGGAAACTGAACATGGCTACCCAGAAGGATCACTTTCCTTTTCCGTTCATTGATTAGATCTTGGAACGATTAGTCGGATGCAGTTTCTTCTATTTTCTGGATGGATACTCCAGGTATAATCAGGTAGAGATTAGCCCGGAAGATCAAGACAAGACCACATTCACATGCCCCTATGGAACATTCGCTTTCAAGCGGATGCCCTTTGGCCTCTGCAACGCACCAGCGACATTTCAGCGTTGTATGATGGCCATCTTCTCTGACATGATTGGGGACTATGTGGAGGTATTCATGGATGACTTCTCCATTTTCGGAGATGATTTCGCATCTTGTCTTGATAACCTCACCAAGATCCTGAAATGGTGTATTGAGGTAAACCTAGTACTAACCTTGGAGAAAAGCCATTTCATGGTGAGAGATGGCATAGTACTAGGGCACAGGATCTTGAAAAATGGACTCGAGGTCGACCGAGCTAAATCAGAGATTATCTCCCACTTACCGCCACCTAGCTCGGTCAAGCAGATCAGATCATTCTTCGGTCACGTCGGCTTCTATCAAAGATTTATACACGATTTCTCAAAATTTGCACGGCCTTTGATGAATCTCCTGGTTGCCGATGTCCCATTTGAATTTGATACCTTGTGTCTCAGTGCCTTCGAGTCTTTACGAAGCGTTGTTTCCAACTCCCTGATTCTCCAACCACCCGACTGGTTGCTTGATTTCGAAATGATGTGCGACATGTCCGATTTCGCCGTCGGTGCTGTTTTAGGCCAGCGTCGGGAGAAACAACCCTTCGTCATATACTATGGTAGCAAGGCATTGAATGAGGCTCAGTGCAATTACACTGTCACCGAAAAAGAACTACTAGCAGTAGTATTCGGGTTGGAGAAATTCAGATCATACTTATTAGGGTCCAAAGTCATCATTTTCACTGACCACTCCGCCCTCTGGCATTTGTTGGCAAAGAAGGATGCCAAACCATGGCTCATTAGATGGATCCTTCTATTGCAGAAATTTAATATCGAAATGTGCGACAAAGCTGGAAAACAGAATGTTGTGGCGGATCACCTATCCAGATTGGACCCAGATCACATTCCTTATTCCCTGCCTATCCACGAGCAATTTCTGGATGAATCTCTTTTGGCAG
This sequence comes from Thalassia testudinum, assembly GCA_037157565.1. Taxonomy (NCBI): domain Eukaryota; kingdom Viridiplantae; phylum Streptophyta; class Magnoliopsida; order Alismatales; family Hydrocharitaceae; genus Thalassia; species Thalassia testudinum. The sequence goes on from JAZHRO010000014.1 coordinate 2,518,305, forward strand.
TTCATTCTATTGAGTTCCCCTGGTATGCGGATTTTGCGAACTACTTGGCCGTAGGCAAAATTCCCGCGAACCTATCCAATGACCAGAAACTTAAATTCACTGCCGAAGCCAAACACTACCTCTGGGATGACCCACTGCTTTTCTGCATTGGAACGGACCAGATTATTCGAAGATGCATCCCAGATTCTGAGATCCCCAGTGTGCTATCTTTCTGCCACAATGATGCTTGTGGTGGCCATTTCTTGGGACTAAAAACCACTGCAAAAATTTTGCAGTTGGGATTTTTCTAGCCAACTATCTTCAGAGATACACACGAACATGCCCAACACAGTAAACGATGCCAGTCGGTCGGTTCTATGACCAGGAGTGACATGATGCCACTCCAACCCATCATGGTCGTAGAAGTGTTCGACGTCTGGGGCATCGATTTTATGGGCCCTTTTCCAAACTCGCATGGCTTCGAGTACATATTACTAGCTGTCGACTATGTCTCGAAGTGGGTCAAGGCTATCCTGGCGAGATGGGCTGACCATAAGACCGTCATTTCTTTCGTATGGCAGAACATCTTCGCGAGATTCGGAATACCCCGCGCTTTGATTAGCGATGGGGGAAGCCACTTCATTCACACGCATTTCAGGTCGTTATTAAAGAAATACGGGGTACATTATCGCATAGCCACCCCGTATCACCCGCAGACCAATGGGTAGGCTGAAGTGTCTAATAGTCAGATCAAGCTGATTCTCCAGAAGACGGTTAGACCAGACAGGAAGGATTGGTCCGATAAATTAGGTGACGCACTCTAGGCATATCGGACCGCATACAAGACCCCACTCAGAATGTCACCATATCGCATGGTATATGGCAAGGCCTGTCACCTTCCTGTAGAGCTGGAACACCGCGCCTTTTGGGCGGTGCGAAAGTGCAACCTTGACCTCAATGTAGGAGGTCAAGAACGGAAACTCCAGCTCAGTGAATTAGAAGAGATCCGGTGGGAAGCCTATGAGAACGCATTGATATACAAGGACAAGACCAAGGCCTTTCATGACCGCCACATCCGGAGGAAAGCATTCACGCCCAACCAGCGAGTCTAGTTGTTTGATTCACGGCTGAAACTGTTCGCAGGGAAGCTCAAGTCCAAATGGACTGGCCCGTATATTGTGATTTGTCCATATCCTAACGGGCAATCCAAATCAAGAACCCAAAATCTGGCATATATCCATGGTTAATGGCCAGTGCCTCAAGCCATTTTTGGCCCAGGAACCTCCTCCACCTGACGAGATTGTCCATCTTATTGAGGACGTGTGATTGAGTGTTCTCCTAGCTGGAGGCGTTAAACTCAGCACATATAGATAGCATATATCCCACATTTCACCATCATAACCATTTTTATATATAGCATATTTTTCTTTTAGCATATTTCCTTTTCGTATATTGCATGCTAACAGGTTGGCCGGTGCTGAATGTATATTTTCAGGAGCAATTCCAGGTGACTTCTACCCACTCATCCTCTGTCAAATTTATTTTCTTTTTTATTCATGCATGAGAACATGCAAGAACTTAGGCATGGGGGGGGTAGATACAACAAAACTGAAAAATTTTATGCCAACATTTAGGAAAACCTCAAAGCTGCATGTAAAGCTTACTTTAGGACCTTAAATAAAAGAACAACCGACCCCACCTCCAGTGCTCGCGGAGCTAGAAATCCTTCGCAACAACCATTTCCAACTCACCCTCTCACCTCTTGTTCTAAATTTAGGGTTAAGCTGATTGTAACCCAATATGGGAATTTCATGAAGTACAAATTATACGAGGTTAATTGTTCATAGCATATATACATATTGCATTCATGAATAAGATTACTTTATTAAGAGAACGCATTAGGGATTTTATCCTCTAGTTGATTCCTGTAATCTGGAATCCAGTACAACTTTTCATACACACGTAGAATTTGCAATGGGTTCACGGTGAAGGCTGATAAACGTCTTTAGTCTGTCGAGAAGAAGCAATGCTTCTTTTCCTGAACCCCTGGACAGTGTTTTGGGAGTCAGGCAGATTTTCTTCCAAAAATCCACCAAATAGTGTGAGATGAGAGTAGAGTGTACTGGTGCTCTAAGATTAGTGCAAGGAATCCGGAGTCCTAGATAATTAGGTAACGATACTCTGAGATTAAGCATAGTTTCGCTCTTGGTTCCTGCGTATACATTTTTGTGTGAATTGTGAGAGCCACCAAATAAGGCAAATACGCAGAAAGTGAGTTCTCATAAAACTAGGGCTAAGGTGGATGATTACGACCATTCTTTACGAAATCCTCAGCTGAAGGAGGGTATTGATGCCAAGGTTAGAAATACACCATCCTATCCATCTCTCCCAGTGCCGTGAGTAGGCACTTCCACCAAATAAGCCACCTAATGTCTCTTGAATACCACCAATCCCTAATAATGCCTCCTCAATAAAGTTCATGGATGTGTTATGCTTATATAAAAAAAAAAGAGGAGATGAAATGGAAAAAAAATGATGAAAAGAAAGAAAAATTGAAAAAAATTAGAAAAAGAAGAAAAAGCAAAGAAAAAAGAGTGAATATTTAGTTCAGTTGCATTGAGGCACTACCACCAAATAAATTTGAGATCCACCAAATATGGCCTTAACCCACCTTTCTTATGTTTCTGACTGCTTGAATACTGGCTGAGGAATTCCGACTTAGTGTTAGGGTTATGAGAACTTAATTAAAGTGTTAATGCATAGTGAGACCACCAAATACAGATCGTATTTGTGAATCTAGTGAGATTGTGAGCTCTACGAAAAAGAAAAAGAGTAAGAAGAATGAATATAAAGGAATCAAAAGGGAGCATAGTTTTTCTCGTCTTTCTCTGAGTTGAGTTACTTAGTAATCTAGGAATCTAGATTCTGTAGTACTAGTCTCTATGTAGCACCAAGTGAGAGTGAGCCACCAAATATCAAATCTTTTCCCTCAGAGATTCTCTACCTAAGCATAAAGTCGGGGTAAAATTCATAGAATATCTTGAATGCCCTGAGGGAAGAAGTCCGCCCATCCCGCTAGAATTTTTAGTAGGGGTCAAGTATAGGCTTTAGAGGTGTATTAGCTTTCACTCGAATCCGTTGCAAAAGCTACATAGTTGCACTTTCGTGATTGTCTGGATTTCTAGAGCACAAGATGAAAACAAAAAGGAGAAAAATCTCTATGCATACACTTGATAAAATAATCAATCCCTTAGGGACCATTGCTGTAAATAATTTAGTCTTGCATTTGCTAGGGACTAGCAAGATTTAGGCATGGGGGTATGATTGCGCAGCAATCATAGGTCTTAATTGACCTAGATTAAGCTAGGACTTAGCATAAGTTAGGGTTATTCATGCATGCATACGCATTATCTGCATCTTTACTGCTTTTCTTTAGCTATGCATGAAATAATGTTATAATGTGCTGATTAAGTGCATTATGTCAATTGCAGGCAATAAGCTAATCAGGAGCTGGATCTGAAGCTGGATCAGGAATAACGGGAGTTGTAGTAGAGCTGGAGAAGAAGGCTTAGTTTAGATGTAGGAATAACAATGTAGGGGAGTTAAAGGTTTTCTATTCTATTAAGTAGGAATAAAGCAGTAAAATGTGAAGAGCGTAGGTCCATCCTAGCCCTAGGATAGCCTGGAGACTTCCCCAAGCCTTAGCCACCCTTAGATTAGTTCACAACACCCTAGGAAGCCCTAAAACCCTCGTTCCAACCCTTATCTGGACATCTAGATAAGTTATAGGACGTCTAGGACCCTTAGCCAACTCCCGCACACTTCAAACCCACTTCTACAGTGTTATTGGACGTCCGGACACTTTGTCAGATGTCCAATTTCTGCAGAATACCCAAAACAGAACCTTGATTTCCCCTTGACACAGATTGGACATCCAGAACTGAAGTCTGGACTTTTGATTTTTGAGTATAAGTCGTCTGATCACATTATTGGACGTCTGATACTAGTCTCCAATCCCTATTTTGAGATTTTAGTCTTGATCTTAGATCTTTAGCTCCCTAGACCTAATCCCAACCCCATAGGAACCTAAATTAAGGTGTCCTAACCCTAGTACATCACCTCTAAACCTACTTAAGGACCTAATTAGGTCCTCACCAAACCCAATTGACTTAGATCAAAGTCAATTACCTTCACCTAAGTCAATTGGACTCATTGAGTCCAATTATGCTTAGATCTCAAACCACACAAGTTCAATTGGACTTGGTGAGAATCCAATTGACCTAAACCAACCTAATTGAGTTATTTCACTCTCAATTAGGTTCACACTCATTCAATTAAACTTAGGTTAAGTTTAATTGCATTTTCCCCTTGGCAATTAGGGTTTGCAACCCTAATTCAAGGAATACACCTACCCAAACCCCTTAAGACCTAACCTAAGCCACCTAGCCACATAGAGCATGACCACACACACACACACACACACACACCCATTCATGCACACACACTTCTCTAGAGTTCTCTAGAACTCTCTTGAAGTGGCGCCACCTCTTGGTTGCCAAATTTAGCAACCAAGAGGCATTCAAAATGAGATCCATAATTTTTGGATCTCATAACCATATGGCCGACCACTCTTGAACTCTCTCTAGAGAGTTCCACACCTCTCTAGAGTGATGCCCTTGAGTCTATAAAGAGACCCCATGGGCGGCCAAGTGACCCCATCCACTCTTGGCGATTCACATCCCTTGGCTTCCATCCACTACTTGACACCACACACCTCATTGGCTCCATGCACGCCCACCTTCACTTAGGTTAGCCACTCCACCTCCACGAGCTCACCACCATCATGGAGGACATCATGCCGGGATGCTGGATCAATCCTCCCTCTCTCCAAGAGTCAGCCTAAGCTACATTGGCCGCCCCTCATTCTTCTCTTGACCATTCCAAGGCCATCGGGGACCACCCCTGAATGCCCTTTTGTTATGCTAGATTTAGTTTATGCTCTTCATAGTTTATTGCTTTTTATTACAGCTTAATAGCGTAGTCTTACTTTTCCCCCAATGATGCATGCAAAATCCCCCCATAGATTCTTGTATGCAATCGTTTTCTGGTAGCTAGATTTACTTTCTCAGCATTTCTGTACAAGCTTTCCTCTATCGTTCTTGTTGGAAACAACTCTCCCATTGAATGAATGAAAAATGCTTTTATATATATATCTCCATGTTGTGAAATCACCATGAGCTTATTGATTGCTATCATATTTGCGTCATTCAAGTTGCCTGTTTCTAACTCCTAATATTCTTGCAACTACGCTTGTCGTACCTAAATACGTAATAATCACGAACCGGCATGCGATTCTAAATAAAGTAGAGTGGCAAAAAGATCGATTTCGGAAGTAAAACAAATGCCTCCCAGAGACAAATGACTGGGACTCAAGTCTCGTTATCTTTACAAACTTAATTTTTGACGAACATTTTTGCGCGACTATACTACGATTTCGACGACTTTCAAAACACGCGAAAATGACTTTCTGTCACTACTCTAGAAAGCATTACAAAGAATGGAGAGAGAATTATCCTCCTCGACGATTGCTTGGAGGACGAGCCGGACGGGACGACGCCTGGAAGACGGGGAACAGAGCAAGACGAAGGAGGATGAAGTGGGAAGAACGGGAACGGGGCAGCATGTCATCGTCGTCATGGGATCCACTTCCGAAAGGGGGACGAGAATTGGACTTTATCTCTTGAGAAGCATCCCGGGTGTGGGACAAGCTTCTCTTGAGCTTTGGAGAGGGAGAGAAGAGAAAGAAGGGATGAAAATTTCGTATGGAGGGGATCTCCTTTTATAGTTGCAAGAAGTGAGGGCAATTTGATCTTTTTAATCTCAAAATATTAAATAAGGGGTCTTTAGTGACGGATAAAACCATCGCTAAAGCCCCAGTCGTGGGTGACGTGCGTCGCCCGCTCGCCTCCCACGCATGAAACTCATGCTCACGTCCTTCGATTCTCGGCCATTCGATCGTGAGATCGAACAATTGAGATGTGCCCTCGCCACGCCTTAATCGCGTGCTCACCCACGTCTGATGGCGCGTCACGTGCAGGCGTGTGATAGTGCGTAGGTGCTATTGAGCGCCCACAGTCGACCGATCACGATCGAGCGGTTGATACGCTCACTCGCGCGTGCCTCAAATCCACTTCACTGGACTCGAACGCTCGCCCGCGCTTCGCTTAAGTGCATTCGACTAACACGCTACAAGCGCGTTTGTGTCGTGCTTACAATTCGTGTACGTGCATCCACAGCCGTTGGATGCGCATCCAACGACGGAGAATCGTCGAAGAAGAGAGGGTGCGGCAGATGTAGCGGCAGGTTGGGCGGCTAAGATGGTGCCACGTGGTGCCATCTTGGCCCTCCATCTTATGGATGATGTCGATGGTGCCACGGTTGTCAAATTGAATCGATTTTCACGTCGTTTGGCTGTGATCATTGATCCGAATCCATCCGTGCGGTCGGATTTGTCGTTTGAAGTGCAGACTCACACCATCTTGGCCCTTGATCTTTTAGGGTTCCCCGACCTCTATCTGATGCTACAGATGTCTGATTAGGGTGATCTTGGAGTCGTTGAACTCCAATCGTCACCTTGATCACATCTGTACGGTTAGATCTTCGATTCGAAGCCCCGATAAAAAAATTGCTCTGTCCCTGAACATAAAAGGAGATAATTAACCTCTATTTTATTCAAACTAATCTAAATGCAAGATGATGCATGCTATGCAATATTTATAGTATGCAATGCTATTCTATGTATAAGAACAAGCATAAATAGACATCTTATGTAGTGTAAACATTTTGCATCACACCCCCATGCCTATCTTTTGCTAGTTCCTAGCAAAAACTATATGTTATTTATAAAATGAATTAGGTTGGATTATTTAGGCATGAGTTATTTTCAATCATTAAGAAAATGTTTACTTAGGATATGAACTTTCAAAGACATAACAGTGCTCGGGTATCTGCCAAAATGCAGACCGCCTCAAGCCCTTGCCTTATTCAAAGAAAGAAATTTCTTTTTCTCTTTTTCTTCTTCTCTAATTTTTTTTGGATTTTTGAGTTTTAGGGTTTAAGAGTAGCTTTCTACAACCATTCAACTCACCTAAGATTTGATGAGAACCCTAAGTTCTAAGCATCTTTATTGTGAATGTGATAGATTCGTTGATCGGCAGTTAAAACAGACTTCAGATTTCTACGCCTTTAGGTGATCTTAAAAAGAGAATTCTATCTAAAGGTGTATCTTTACAATCGGTAGCTTTCTCCCTACTTTTATTTTTATGGGGTCAACATAAGGGTGAATCCAATGTATATCTCCTCGGTTTATTCTACTTCTCCGCTTCTTCCTAAGTGTTTTGGGAATTTTTAGTGCATTTATTAAGCTGGGTTCTGGACAACTAGTCGATGAGCTGTTACCACCGACAACTTGCCATCCATACTCGTGCGGTGAAGTGTGGCTTATTTCTTTTTTTCTTTTCTCCTTTTCTTTTTTTGACTTTCTTTTTCTCTCTCTTTTTTTTTTTAAGTAGGTGGCTTCCCTTGTCTAAGATTTACCTAAAGCCAGCAAGAAGAGAATGGTCCAGTGACTGGGCTCTAGACAACCTACCTATGGGCTATTACCCACGATAACTTACCAGCCATATCACCCTAGAAGGTTCATTAGCCACCCAATTTCTGTTAGAACCGCCGATTAACAAGTCAATGACAAGATAGTGTGTAGATGCTTTAGACTTAAGATTCCCTCAAATCAGAGGGCGGGTTGATAAGTCATGTACTTGTCACCCAAACTTATTTACTCTAATTAAAATAGATTTCAAGTTGGAGAGGACTCGAAAAACAAATCCACATTTTAATGGATACACAGGCTGATTAAGTTTGAAGACCTGAAGGGTCTTTATGTTCAGATCATAATGTAGTATTTCCTAAGATTGAAAATTTTCTTAAACCCAAGTTCTCTTTCCTAATTCCAAATATATTATATATATATATATAAGAAAATAAAATAAATCTACAGAGCTGACGAATAAATTCAGAGATGAATATCCACCCCCCCATGCCTATCTAATGCAATGTCCTCATTGTATTAAAAAGACATAAAACAGAGTGGAATAGAGTAGAAAACACCTGAATTGCATGAATGTCGGGCCCGCTCCGAGATAAAGAAAAACTGTATATGTGCTGAATTTAGTGACTTCAGCTAGGCACACTATACAAAGATGAGAAATAAAGAATTCACAGGTGTAGATCAGAATCAGAATAAAGAGAAGAAACCTCTGACCTGCCAGCAGATGTCCACAGTTGTGGACCAAATTGTGGTGTAGACCCATAACCCATAATCAAGAATATCTAAGGTTCTGGATAAAAATTACTCAAAACCTAAAATCAGTATGCAAGCGAGGTCAGGCCTGCGATTTATGAGAATGCAACCTAAGACCAAAAAGTCGGGTTATAGAAAATTCAAGCTCCAAAGGATAATTAATGAATGTATACTTGGGTTGGACATCCTCAGAACAGATGTCGTAAGGGTCTTGGTTTGATGGTTTCAAATGAATTGGAACCCTTAGACTTAGTCTTCTTTTTCCTCCAAAGTTTGCTTCCCAAATCAGAACTTCCTAGCTTCTATTCTCCTCATTCAGAATGTCAAGTTTTGGGACCTCTTGCATATTAATCACCCCGTCTGAAATTTCCAAGTCTAAAAGATGTGGCTGAATCAGAATTGACTTGGGTCTAGTTATCTCAAAAACAAAATCATCGATAAGCTCAATGGGGTGTAACTGACAATCAGGGCATTGGATTGAATCCTCCAGAAAATGTGATTCTGGATCCGTAATGTGAGCCCCAATAAGTCAGTTTCCTTAGTTATTGTGCTATTAAATGATCTATCAAATTCCTCAAGCCCAATCGTCTCACAGAAATCGTGTTCTGTAAACTCGCGTGAGACTTCACAACTTAAATCTTTACTATCAGAATCAAAGAAAGCAAAATTCGTATTAATGTATATCTCAAAATCATCCATCACTTTCTGGTCCATGGAGACATACGTTTCCTCATACCCCAGCTCAGGGATCTCAGGTGAAGAAATCAGATCATTCTTAATTGGTTGCTCTAATACAATCTGGTTAGCCTCGTAACATGTGTCCCCCCCAACAGGTGCCTGAGCGGGTTCTGACATTGGCTCTCCTGAAGGGAGCTCATCCTGAGAATCATCCCATGACTGAACTAAAGCAACCACAAATCTCATCCTCAATTTCGCTAACTTCCCAAGTAGAAACTCACCCGGGTTATTATCCTTAACATCCTGGAGCCAATCCAACAAATACTTATTCAAATCATCAATCATTTCAATCAAGGGCTACAATTTTTCAATGGAAGGTATTGGCTGAACTTCTAAAGATTGTATGATATTCCGCAAGTTAGCCAGAACCTTATCTTGAACCTGGTTACCCTGAACCAAATGAGTTGGTTCAGGGTTGGGCGGGTTTGGGGTCAGTGCAGAGGAGTTAATGAATTGAGATTTGTTATACCCTTCCTGATAAAAGGTCATTTTGGATTGTTCAAAAGGTGGTGATGACATAAAGGCAATGTAATCAGAGGATGGGTAAGATTAGTGTATCCTTCTTGATTGTAGATCGTATTAGGTTGTCCATGAAAGGGTAGCGATCTATAATCAATGTGGCTCTGAGAAGGATAGAAATCACAATTATAGTGTTCAGGGTTAGACCTTAAACACGGAAGTCCGGAACTGTATCCCCAATCCGAGTTATCCCAACTAACCGATGGTTGATTACAGTACAAGTCGGGATACTTGTCATGTTGAGGATGACTCATAACAGGAGGGAAAGAGCGGGAATGCGTATAAAATGTGGAAGGATTCATGATAAATAGGAGGAAGAAAGGTGCCCTGCAATACAATCAATCAAACTTGTCCTTAAGTGGGCTAGCCTAAAGACCTATAGACTCTCAGTACTTGTCTTGAGATAAAGAAATGATTTGATCTACTTATGTCTATTCAATCCAACCAGTTAGAAGGAGGGACTGGGGAGAAGGTTCTTCCTCCGACTTGCGCCTCCAGTTCCTAGTGTAACCCCCAACCGCAATTGTTTGATTCTACTCCCCTAGCTAGACATCATATTGAATAGTAGAAACAGACCAATCGAAAATAATCTCATTCTAGGCTTCGAAGAGCGAGTCGAATCCTTAAGGCCAACGTCTACTCAGTTTTATTTAGGGCTAAGTTTGAATGTGCCTTGGAATGTGATGGGCCCTTTATCTAGGTTGTGCCCTTGATGATTGATTGATGTGTGTGTGCTGCACAACTAGTGATTTTCAAGCAAGATTATTTTTGATGCAGTGAATTTTAGGGTTCAAATCTTACTTAGTAGCTTTTATGATTCAACTTTAGGTATTTCAAACAAGTTTTGTTGGCACACCAGGTTTTGAAAGCACAGGTGAAGATGTTTTCCTTTGAAGCTTAAAAAAATGTGGAGTGCCTGGTAAATCTCTAAGAGTTGAACCTATGTAGCAGCTACTTGATGAGTTGATTTTAATTGAAGTGGTGTGGCCCAATCAACTCAAACAATTGGCCTATTGCACCACTTAATTAGGTACACAAATGATTACCTAATATGATTTCTACTCAATTATGTGTTTTGATGTGTGTATCGGCTCCAAAGATCGATTTACTGGTTGAGTTTGAAAATCAGATGAGGTTGTATACCTCTGTGAGATTTTTTTAAAATTTTTCTTTTTAAATGTGGAGGTTGAGGCAGGCGTGGGTGTCAAACAAACAAATAAAACTAACCTTAGAGTTTATAAGAACACCTAGGTTAATTGATGTTTGTGTTATTATGTGGTGAAATGAAAACTAATGGGTGGGAGGTGGGGGATAACTTACAAAACCTTCAACAGCACTTTGCTCCAATCTACTGCTTTTGCTCGTCTCAAAAGAGTACCTGCAATCACAATAAGAAAGGAGAGAAGTAAGGTAAATGATTTGTAAGCTATAAAATGCGAAAAAAATCAAAGAGCATCGCCTCCCTAGTAAAGGTGCCAAAATGTTGAAGCTACGAGTTGCTACGTTAACATATTTGGTTTTGAAAACCTGTCGTTGTAGTTTGAAAGCGAAGAACTCGTGTTCAACAAATAAAATTTATACCGGAATAGAAATCCCAGGTCAAACTCAAGGAGGCAGGCGTTTGATTTAAAAATATGCGTTTAATTTATTTGTCACAAAGTGAATTAATTGATTAGAAACTATCATCTATTTACACTAAATAGAAGAGAGAGAGAATGAGAGAGATAGAGAATATTACAAACAAAAACCAAAAAGAGATGTAGAATGAACATGGAATTCATTATCAAAGAGATTGTTCGTTACACTAAACATTACGACTAGAAAGCAGAAAACGATTGCACTAGAAAGCAATAAATCTACTCTAGAAAGCATTAAAAAGAATGGAGAGAGAATTATCCTCCTCGACAGTCGTTTGGAGGACGAGTCGAATAGGATGACTCCTGGAAGACAAGGAACGGAGTAGGACGAAGGAGGACAAAGTGGGAAGAACAGGAACGAGGCAGCATGTTGTCGTCGTCGCGAGATCCACTTCCGAAAGGGGACGAAAATTGGACTTATCTCTTGAGAAGCATCCCAAGTATGGGACAAGCTTCTCTTGAGCTTTGGAGAGGGAGAGAAGAGAAAGAAGGGATGAAAATTTCGTATGGAGGGGGTCTCCGTTTATAATTGCAAGAAGTGAGGGCAATTTGGTCTTTTTAATCTCAAAATATTAAATAAGGGGTCTTTAGTGATGGATAAAACCATCGCTAAAGCCCCAGTCGTGGGTGACATGCACCACCCACTCGCCTCCTGTGCATGAAACACGCACTCACGTCCTTCGATTCTCGGTCGTTCAATCGCGAGATCGAACGGTTGAGATGCGCCCTCGCCGCGCCTCAACCGCGTGCTCGCCCACGTTTGATGGCTCATCACGCGTAGGCGTGTGATAGCGCGTGGGCGCTATTGAGCGCCCGTAGCTGACCGATCGCGATCAAGCGGTCGATACGCTCACTCGCACGTGCCTCAAATTCGCTTCACAGGACTTGAACGCTCACCTGCGCTTCACTTAAGCACGTTCGACTAACATGCTACAAGTGCATTTGTGTTGCGCTTACAATTCGTGCACGCGCATCCACAGCCGTTGGATGCGCATCCAACGGCGGAGAATCGTCAAAGAAGAGAGGGTGCGACAGGTGTAGCGGCCAGGTGGGCAACTGAGATGGTGCCACGTGGCGCCATCTTGGCCCTCCATCTTCTGGATGATGTAGATGGTGCCACGGTTGTCGGATTAAGTCAATTTTTGCTCCATTAGGCTGCGATTGTCGATCCAAGTCCATTCGTGCGATTGGATTTGTTGTTTGAAGTGCGGATTCACACCATCTTAGCCCTTGATCTTCTAGGGTTCCCCGATCTCTATTTGATGCTATATATGTCTGATTAAGGCGATCTTGGAGTCATTGAACTCTAATCGTCGCCCTGATCACATCTATACGGTTGGATCTTCAATCTGAGGCCCCAATAAAAATTTTTCCCTATCCTTGAACATAAAAGGAGACAATTAACCTCAATTTTATTCAAACTAATCTAAATGAAAGATGATGCATGCTATGCAATATTTATAGTATGCAATGCGATTTTATGCTTAAGAACATGCATAAATAGACATCTTATGTAGTGTAAACATGTTTACATCAATAATTTTTATCTAGAACCTTAGATATACTTGACCATGGGGTATGGGTTTGCATCAAAATCTGGTCCATATCTGTGGACATCTTCTCCTGGCTGGTCCAAAGCTAGATTTTCTTATTTTGATGATGACCTACACCTATGAATTCTTTATTTCTTCTTTGTATAGTGTGCCTAGTCGAAGGCACTAAATTTAGCACGTATATAGTTTCTTTTCATCTCGGAGAAAACTTGTTATTCACTCAATTCAGGTGCTTTCTACTCTACTCCACTCTATTTCATATTTTTTTTAATATAATGAGGACATTGTATTAGATAGGCATGGAGGGTGGATATTCATCTCTGAATTATTTCGTCAGCTTTGTAGATTCTTTTTGTTTTCTTTTTGTTTATTCTAAAAAAAAAAAGAGTTGAATTAGGAAAGAGAACTTAGATTTTAGAAAATTTTCAATCTTAGAGAATAAAACTGTATGATGTGAATAGTTAGACCCTTCAGGTCTTTGGGCTTAATGAACCCGAGTGTCCACTAAAATGTGGGCTTCTTTCTCGAGTCCTCGCCATTCTAAATTCAGATTTTAATTGGTTAAATATGTTGGGGTGATAAGTACATGACTTATCAACCTGCCCTCTGATTTGAGGGGATTTTAGTCTAAGCATCTACACACTTTTCGCACTGACTCTCTTTTTGGAGATTTTAATGGAAATTGGGTAGCTAATGAACCTTCTAGGGTGATATGCCTGGCAAGTTTTCATGGGTAACAGCCTATTGGTAGGTTGTCCAGAGCCCAGTCACATGACAATTATTTTCCTGCTGCCTTTAGGTAAATCTTAGGTTAGGGAAGCTACCTACTTAAAAAAAAAAGAAAAATATTCAAAAAGAAAAAAAGGAGAAAAGAAAAGAAAAAAAGAAATAAGCCACACTTTACCACACGAGTATGGCTGGCAAGTTATCGTGGGTAACAACCCATTGGTAGGTTGTCCAGAACCCAGCTCAAGAAATGCACCTATAATTCCAAAACACTTAGGAAGAAGTGGAGAAGTAGAATAAGCCGGGGAGATATACACTAGGTTTGCCCTTGTGTTGACCCCATAAAAATAAAAGTAGGGAGAAAGCTACTAGTCGAATAGATACACCTTTAGGCAGAATTTCCTTTCAAGGTCACCTAGGGGCATAGAAACCTGAAGTCCGCTCCAATCATCGATCAGTGAGTCTATCACATTTCACATAAAGATGCTTAGAACTTAGGGTTCTCTTCGAGTCTTGGGTGGGTTGAGTAACCGTAGAAAGCTGCTTCGAAACCCTAAACTCAAAAATCCAAAAAAAAAAAAAAGAAGAAAAGAAGAAAAAGATCCTTCCTTGAATAAGACGAGGGCTTGAGGCGGTCTGCATTTTGGTAGACACATGGGTGCTGTTGTGTCTCTGTAGTTAAGGTCATAGTTGAAATCTTTATGTGTTGAAAAATAACTATTGCCCAAGAAATCCGACCTAATTCTCTTATAAATAGCATGTAGTTTTGCTAGGGACTAGCAAAAGATAGGCATGGGGGTGTGATGTAAACACGTTTATATCACATAAACCGTCTATTTTTACGCATTCTTAGACATAGAGTTGCATCATACATTATAAATATTGCATAACATGCATCATCATGCATTTAGATTAGGTTGTATAAATTTTAGGTTAATTTTCTCTTTTTGTGGTCAGGAAATAGGGCAATATCTTATTGGGGCCTCAGATTGAAGATTCAACCATATGGATTGGATCAGGGTGACGATCGGAGTTCAACGACTCCTAGATCGCCCTGATCGGACTTCCGTAGTATCAGATGTAATCCGAGGAAGGTCAGAGATCAAGGGTCAAGATGGTGTAAATCCGCACTTCAGATGACAAATCCAACTGCATAGATGGGTTCGGATAGACGATCGCAGCCCAACGGTGCAAAAATTGATCCAATCTGACATCCGTGGCACCATCTACAACACATAGAAGATGGACGGCTAAGATGGTGCCATGTGGTGCCATCTCAGCTGCCCACATCGGCCAAAGGCGCCCGCCCCCTATCTCTCCTCGCACGCACGATCAGATCTGGGCCGTTGGATCTTTATCCAACGGCCATGAGCGTGCGCACCTAGGTTGGAAACGCTACGAAGTCTCGGCCTCGGCACAGTGGTCTTGAGAGCGCCTCTCAACCCGCGAGCGCGAGTTCAAATCGCGGTGAGGGGGGCAAAGACAGCAGCGGGCTTGCACAATCAAAATTCGGTTGCACGATCCTCATCGAGCAGCCATGGAGGCAGCGACGTGGCGTGCCAGATGAAGACCGCACTACATGTGCGTGATGACGTGCTTTTGCATGCACCATCGCACGCACAGGTGCGCGATGAAGCATGGGTGCGACGGCTTTTAAGCATTCGATCTCGCGATTGGATGGCTGCGAGCATGAAGACGTGCGATGGAGTTGAGGTGCGCGGAAGGAGAAGAGGCGTGTGGCATGTGCCCACGTCGCCCACAATCTAGTCTTTAGTGATGGTTTTATCCATCACTAAAGACCCTGACATTAATGTTTTGATGATAAAAGACCTAATTGCTCCTCAAATCTTCACCTATAAAAGGCCCTATGACCCCCACACTTTCTTCATCCCTTCCTCTCTTCTCTCACCCCCTCCAAAGCTCTAAAAGCTTGTCCCAAACCTGAGATGCTCCATTAGAGTTAAAATTATAATTTTTCCACCTTCTCATCCCCTTCTTGGAGCATTCCATGGTGGTCCTCTCACTGCCATTTGGGAAGTGGATCCCACTGCGACGTCGTCTTGCCTCGTTCTCTATCATCCTTCATCGTTCTCCTTTGTCCTGCATCTCACCACCTTCATCCAGGCGCTCCGTCGTTGCGGCTCGTCCTCCAAGCAGCCGTCGAGGAGGCTAACTTCTCTCCACCTTCTCTTTTACCGCTTACTAGTGTAGATTTCCTGCTTTCTAGTATAGTGAGTAGTTGTAATTGTAATGAACATCAACTTGTGGTTATGAGATCCATGTTTATTCTATCTCTGTTTTCTCTTTATTTGTAATATTCTCTCTCTATCTTCTATTCTTTATTCTTTAAGTAGATAGCTAGTTTAGATTCAATCTGACCGGCTAATCTGCTTCATGACAATAAAACAAACGTAATTTTTAATCAAACGTTCGCCTCCCTATGTTCGAACCAAAATTCCTTAAGGGTTTCGATAAAATTTATTTGTTGATGGTTTTTCTCGAAATCAAACTACACGACATGTTTTCAAAACTCAACTTCCATTTGTGTAGATTTTTCGCTCCAACAGATCTATTACACCTTCTATCCCTTATCTGGCTCACTAGTGCATGTTCGGGAGGAGGTCCTTAAGACCACCCTTGAGACCTCCATTAGCAGTTCAATCTTGTCGAGGCCAAGCCTTGAATCACTTGTTTGTGCTACCTTCTGATCATATTGATATCTCTTCCAACTCTTCTGCTTTTGAGCCCAGATCTCCTTTAGCTATATCTATGGAAAATCAAGAAGAAGAACCCAATCTCCAGAATCAGTTACAGTGCCTCAACAATCTTTTCCAAGCATTCATGAATTAACCGCAGCTTCCTATGATGCGAGAGCATTTCAATCCCGCTGTGGTGGCGATCGAGCCCAAGGTGCAAATCCCGACTGGAGGGCCCGATACTAAACTCAAGCCCAACATGATTCATGCTATCCCTAAATTCCATGGACTTAACTCTGAGGATCCCTTCTAGCATATCAAAGAACTCAAGCATCTGGCCCACCTTTGAGACAGCTACTCAGAATCGGGACATCCTACTCATGAAGATGTTCTCTTTCTCCCTCATGGACAAGGTTGCCAACTGGTATCAAACCATAACTCGTCCGATCAACATATGGGCTGAACTTCAATCCGAATTTCTGAAGAAGATTTTTCCCATTGGTCGGACAAATGCTTTGGGGCACCAGATCACGCACTTTACTTAGAATGTGGAAGAACCACTCATGAGGCATGGGATCGCTTTCTGGATCTCATGCGAAAATGCCCCCATCATGGAGCTCCTAAATGGGAACAAGTCTAATCTTTTTACCAGGGACTCCGAGAAGATATCAAATTATTCGTCAATGTGACCTATGGTGGCAACATCATGGGTCAACATGAGGGCACCATATGGGAGATTCTCGAGAATATGTGTGAGAACTTTATTAATAATGAATCCATGGGCATGTTCGATCGAATGACTGCTTGTGCATTAACGAACACCTGGGGGGCACATGAAACCCAAGGTCTGTCTGCATCCGTCGATCTGGAACTAATGGCCAGTTGCGTGGACAAGGTCTCGATGATTGAGAAGAAAGTGGACGAATTGACTTGACACTTGCAGAGAGCCACCTCAGCATAGTAAAACCCGCTTGTGCAACCACCCTTTGGTAGGGAGGCTGTGCATAACATCTATCACCACTCTTCTCAGGGGATGGACCCACATCCACCCCCGTCTGATCCTGGTTTCGAAGGAAACTCCGAACAAACCTACTCTAGTTAGGGGAACTCTGAACCCTTGTATTCTGACTTCTCTAGGGTTCCTTAGACCTGCGAGGACCTCAACACTATCTAGAATGATCCATTCTCAAACACTTATAATCCTGGATGGTGTAATCATCCCAATTTCACGTGGTCTAGGAATAATCAAAATCCAACATCTCAATTCTAGCCCTGATCACAAGCTCCACACCCATATCAGCCTACTCAGTGATAGCGATTTCACGTGGTTTGTTAAAATACGTCGTTGTAACGCGTAAAACTGATCAACTCTTAAATTTATATTCCTAGATAGGGGAGTATCTAGGGTCGTCCAAGGAGGCCAAATGTTTGCAATAGTGATTCTCTTGCTTGGAATACAATCTCAACTTTCTTTTTGGTATTTTTCAATATATCATTTTTTTGTTTTAAATTAAGACAACATGCGGAATGGTGATGGGAAGGTGATTTACACTTCAATTTAAAATACTACTTCTAAGTGGCAAGTAGAGCCTCTCCCTAAGCTCACTCTAGGCAAGTGGAGGCCTAGAATAATTAGGGAGAGGGAGTGAGGAATGCTAAAACCAAGCAAATAGAAATGCAAACAAGAAATTGCAAAGAAGGCAACTAGATAATTAAAAAAAAGTGTTTAACAAAAATGCCTAGTAGAGGAATGCTTCGACTACTAGAAAATTGACATAAAGAAAGGAAAACATAAATCCTCTAGATAGATGGTGAAGAAGAGGGCTTCTTGCTCCAAGGTTGGTGGCTTCCAATCTTGAAAAGAGTCCTTCAACTCCTTCCTTGTAGTGCTCCGCCAAGGTGATGTCCTCCAAGGCAAGCCCTAATGGGGCGTGCCCTAAGCTTCTCTCCAAGGGTGGACGTCCACCCTAGGTCCTTCTCCCTTGCCTGGCCGTCCTTCTTGAAGTGGACGAGTCCTCCTCCTTGGCGTGGCCCAAGTTGAAGAGAGTGGGGAGAAGAAGGCACCAAAAGGGCTGGTGATGTGCCCCTTTAATCTCCTTCTCTACTCCTTCTCCTTGGGCGTAGGTATAGGTGGATGTAGGTAGAAAAATACACTAATGGAGGATGGGAATTATGTGGTGGTAGGGTAGGGTATTTATAGGATGGGAAGGGGGGTGGTTATGGTGTTTTTTTGGAGGGAAATGAAGGGGTGCTTGGTTATTTTTGGAGGGAAAAATGGGAGGGAAATGAAGAGGTGCCTTGGTTTTCCCTCCAAAAATACCTTCTAGAAGGCAATTTTGGAGGGAAAAAAATGGAGGGTGGAGATGGGTTTTGATGGTGGATGTAGGGTGGTGATGGAAGGGATAGTTGGCACCAAAATAAAGTAGGAGTAGGTGGTCTTTTTGCTGGAGCTTAGGTAGTAGGGTAGTAGGTTTTGGTGCCATGGAGGTGGACTAGCTAAGTTAAACAGCTTAGCTAGCTTAGCTAGTAGAGAGTAGAGTTGGAGGCATTTGGAGCTAAGGTTTTCAGGGAGAAGAGTTGGAGGTATTTATCTTGAGCTGCACTAGAGTTGGTGGCTACTGAAGAGAGCTGGAAGGAGCTACCTTAGCTAGCTTAGCTTGCTAGTTCTTTGCTAGCTACTAAGCCAAGCTAAAGCAAGCTGGCTTCTGCTAAAAGGAGCTGAGGTGAGCTGGGTCTAATGCTCCCGGGGAGGATCAAGCTGGGTAAGGCAGCTAAGGTATCTTAGCTCAACTGAGTTGAGCTAAGCTGAGTCCCCGGGAGCTGGACTTGAGCTTCCTAAGCTGGAATGAACTCATCTTTAGCTGGCCAGAGTTGAGTAGAGCTGGATGTAGCTGGACTTGAGCTGGGGTGAACTCCAGTCAACTCAGCTGAGCTAGCTAGAGCTCCCTGTGGACTAATGGGAGCTGAGATGAGCTAGACTTAGCTAAGTTGAGCTGGATCTGAGCTGACCTGAGCTAGGGTGAGCTAAGATGAGCTCTCTTGAGCTGCCATTCAGCTGAGATGAGCTGAATGGAGCTAAGATGAGCTAACCCTAGTTCAAGTGAGTTGGAATCCAGCTATGGTGAGCTGGATCAAGCTGAGTAACAGTTAGTTTGAGCTTCTTCTTCACCAGTTGCCTTCCTGAGTGCTAGGGTTTTGGAGTTCTGACAATCTGCATATCCCTAACACTCACAAAAACACATTAAAAAGATAATAAAAAGTGCAATGCATGCCTAACCTAATTGATGCCTAAATGCAGCCCAAAAACCCATTTGCGGAGCAAAATCCTAAGAGCTAAGTTTGTTTTAATGCATAAAAATGATGATAAACTTGCGTTTATCACTCAGCCTAGGCCCAATCCGAGTTACCAATCTGGGCTGACACGAGAAGATCAAATGTCTCTGATCCTTCAAACCCTGGCTAACATTCAAAAGATGAACGCGGCTATGCAAAAATAGCATAAGGACGAGATCATAAAGGTTCATAATCAGCTCACACAGATGGTGAATTCTTGTTAACCTGGTGCACTTCCTTTACAACCTCTGCTGAATCCGAATAACGTGTCGAACCAGAGGCGCGTTATGAACTCGAATCAAGGCCAAGCTTGCTTTGTTTATCAGGCCCCTTCTGCTCCATTACCTGACGAGATGGAAGCTTCGACATCATACTCAGGATATCAGTAGCAACCACTACTTCTCCTGACTCTAAACCAAAATCAGGAAGGACTAAATTCTGTTACCACCCGTAGTGGCAGGACAACTCAGGATCCACCCTATCCAAGCCACTCTCAGCTTGGTAGTTCAGAGCCTAACCCTAAATTTGTCTATCTAGGACGCTCCTATCCTAGATCTAGAACCTGAACCAATCCTACAGGAACCTACAGAGGTTCCATTTCCTGAGGCCTTAACCAAAGGAAAGAGGAAACTCAAACCCATGGCACTTAAGGAAGATCTACTCAAGCTCTTTGAGCAAGTCCAAATAAACATCCCCTTGATGGATGCGATCCGCCACATACTGGCCTACACGAGATTTTTGAAGGATTTGTGTACACCTAAGCGTAAGCCGTGAACCAAAGACGGGAGTCCGATTGTATTGTCTGAGCAAATCAGCTCGATCATTTTGAGCATGCTCCCGCAAAAAGCAAAAGGTCCTGACACCCCTTTGATCTCCTACAAAATCGGTGATCTAGAATTTGATTGGGCATTGTTGGATTTAGGAGCCTCCATAAACTTGATACCTACATCCCTACTAGACCATTTCAAGGAAACTGAGCTCAAACCGACTGAGGTGACCTTGTAGTTAGCAGACCAATCAATCAAGTCACCTAAAGGAATTCTCGAGGATGTTTTAGTTCGAATTAGTGATTTCTACTTCCTAGTGGACTTTATCGCATTAGATATGGATACTCCTGAAAATCTGAAGAATACACCGATCATTTTAGGAAGACCATTCCTATCCACAGCTAGGTCAAATATAAACTGTGAAGAGGGCCAGACTGAATTAAAATTCGAGAACAAAGCATTGAAGATTGTTATATTCAAGGCCTAGAAAGGAATTAACTGTAGGGCAATTGAGCAAGTTTACGACATCGGTTCTGTGATTGAGGACCCACTTCTAGAAGAAAACCTGATTACCCATAATCCTCAATCCCAAGCAGATCATGCCCCATAAATAGAGGAGCCTAGAGCTGATCCAAATTCACCCACAGCTCCCACCTTATCTTCTGAGGCCCATCCCGAACCTCCTTTTACTGCTAATAACCCAGTTATGGAGTTGAAACCTCTTCCCGATCATCTGAAATATGTCTTCTTGGGTTCTAATCAAACGTTTCCTGTGATCATCAATTCCCAACTCACATCTGATCAGGAAACAAAACTGATTTCTATCCTCCAATAGCATCAGAGAGCCATTGAATGGACTCTCGATGATCTGACTGGTATCAGTCCCTCATATTGCACACACCATATCTACACTGAAGAGGGCTCACGACCATTTTGAGAGATGCAGAGATGACTCAATTCGAATTTACAAGAGGTCATGAAGAAAGAGATCATAAATTGATTAGATGCTAGTATTATCTACCCGATCTTTGATAGCCGTTGGGTAAGCCCGATCTAGTTGTGCCTAAGAAGGCAGGGCTCACCATTATCACGACTGAATCTGGAGAAACCATCCCGACCCACACCACGAATTCGTGGAGAGTTTGCATCGATTACCGAAGACTAAATGTCTCCACGAAGAAAGATCATTTCCCACTACCATTTATTGATCAGATTCTCAAGAAATTGGCGAGAAATCGATTCTTCTGTTTCTTGGATGGTTACTACGGGTATAATCAGGTGGCAATTCATCCATAGGATCAGAAAAAGACCACCTTTACCTGCCCCTACGGTATGTACGCGTTCTATAGGATGCCTTTTGGGCTATGCAATGCACCTGCCACCTTTCAGCGATGCATGCTAGCCATATTCTCTGATATGGTAGGTAAATACCTTGAAGTCTTCATGGACGACTTCTCGGTATTTGGTGAATCTTTTAATGAGTGCCTCCTGCATCTGGTCCAAATCCTCAAAAGATGCATTGATGTGAACCTAGTGCTCTCCTGGGAAAAGAGCCACTTTATGGTTCCAGATGGCATCATCCTGGGACATCTTGTTTCTGAGAGAGGTATTCAAGTTGACTGAGCTAAGGTGAATTTGATTTCCAAACCTCCTCTGCCTAACTCTGTCAAAGATATCAGATCGTTCTTAGGGTAGGTGGGTTTTTATCGATGATTTATATCTAATTTTTCCAAGATTGCATGCCCCTTGATGAATCTACTCTCAAAGGACACACCTTTCGAGATGACGAGTGAGTGCATTCACGCATTTGAAGTCTTACGTGACTTAGTCACCCAAGCACCAATCTTGCAATCCCCTGACTAGTCTCAACCCTTTGAGATCTTGTGTGATGCGTCTGACTACTTAGTGGGAGCGGTGTTAGGGTAGAAAATCGACGGGAAACCAGTGGTCATATATTACGCCAGCAAGACATTAGATGAGGCTCAGCATAACTACACAATCACGGAGAAAGAGCTGCTGGTTGTCATATTTTCCCTGGAAAAATTCAGATCATACCTCTTGGGTTCCCATGTCATTATATACGTGGATCACACCGCAGTGAGGCACTTGCCCATGAAGAAGGACATGGAACCTATATTAATTCGATGGAGGCTGAAAAGCAGAACGTGGCAGCTGAACATTTGTCTCGCCTTCCTTCTTCGATCATTGACCCATCCGAACCTATCACAGAGCATTTTCCGGATGAACATCTGTTGGCCATTAACAGACTTCCTTGGTTTGCTGACATGGTAAACTACTTGGTTATGGGGAAAGTCCCACCAGATTGGGCGAATTCCAGGCAGGACAAGTTGATTTCTAATGCCAAGTACTACATTTGGGAAGAATCGTATCTTTTCCATATTGGCAATGATCAGGTAATCTGGAGATGCATTCTTGACAACAAGGTCAATAACTCATCTCATTATGTCATGACCAGGCTTGCAGTGGCCATTTCTCTGGTCGGAAAATCGCAGCGAAGATCCTCCAGTGTGGGTTCTTTTGTCTCACGATGTTCAAAGATGCACAATCCTATTGTAGGGCATGTGACCATTGTTAGACCCTTAGCAACATGGGCCCGCAAGATATGATTCCCTTGAATCTAATCATTGTATGCGAAATCTTTGACATTTGGGGAATTGATTTCATGGGACCCTTTCTAGGATCTAATGGCTTCGAATATATCTTACTCGCTATTGATTATATCTCTAGATGGATCGAAGCCATCCCCACCAGAACAAGTGACCATAAAGTTGTTCTTTGGTTCATTTAGGAGAACATATTTTCCAGATTTGGGGTTCCAAAAGCCATCATCAGCAATGGTGGGTCTCATTTTGCCAACATGCACTTCCAATCCCTAATGAAAAAGTACAAGGTGTCGCATCGTATCTCGACTCCTTATCACCCCCAGACTAACAGATTGATAGAATTGTCAAATCAGGAGATCAAGAAGATCCTTCAGGTCACTGTTCGGCCTGACAGGAAGGATTGGTCTACCCACCTTTTGGAAGCCTTGTGGGCCTATAGAACTGCCCATAAGACCTAGTTAGGCATGTCACCTCCCTGTGGAAATGGAGCATAAAGCCTACTGGGCAATACGGAAGTGCAATCTAGATCTTGTGAAGGTTGGAATCCACTACCGGTTGGAATTGAGTGAGATTGAGGAACTACTCAATGACACGTACGAGAACTTACAGATTTACAAAGAGCAGGTGAAAGCCTTTCATGACAGGCACATTTCACGAAAATCCATCCATCCTGGTCAAAAAGTTTTACTCTTTGATGCCAAACTAAAGCTCTTCCTAGGAAAACTCAGATCAAAATGGATTGGACCATTCCTTGTGAGACAAATATTTGGAAATGTAGTAGTAAAAATCAGTGAACTAAGCCATGAATCTGAACCTTTTGTCGTGAACAGTCAGAGACTCAAACCATTCTTCGAACTCACCGACACAAATTTGGCTGCAGTATCTTTTGATCTCCATTCTCCCTGAGATTCATTGCACCCAGCTGATAGCGTTAAACTTAGCGCTTAATGGGAGGAAACCCGTCATCTTTGAAAATCCTGAAACCTTTTTGACATATCCCTTTACTGAATTCATATTGCACTTTAGGATTCGTCCATTAGAACAACTGACTCCACCTTTGATACTTGTATCAGAGCTAGAAATCATCCACAACAGTCATTCCAACCCATTCACCACCCACCTGTTCTAATGAATGATCTAAATTGAACTCGAATCCACCTAATTTACAATGAGGACATTGCAAACCTTAGGCATGGGGGGGTGTTAAAGTGTAAAATGCTATGAAAATCAATGTAGGGAACGGTTTCATTCAAATTTAAAAAAAAAAGGAGAAAAGAGGAAAGGAGAAGCCAACTTGAATTGAGTAGAATGAAGAGAGGAGAAGAGGAAAAGAAAAGAAAAGAAAAGCAAAAGAAAAGGAAAAAAAAAAGGAGCACACAAAAAAAAATGAAGTAGTCCTTTAAAATTGAGTAAGGAACTTACCTAACTTCTAGGTTGGATCGGATGATGAATTAAAAGCTGGAAGGCTAAAACTTAGGGAATTATTGATGACTACCGACCTTAGGCCTCTTGGATCTGTTTTAGGGTTTAAACACTCATGTATTCGTTAAGATTCGGATTAGTCCTCAAGAGGTTGAGGAAAGTGTGAGACTGATGTAGTACGTCTAAGGCTTAGGGATTATTCAGCCCCTTTGCCTATCCTTTGGTTTGCAGGACTTGGTAACCTAAGCACCCTAAAATCACACACTAAGTCTAGTTCAATGCACTTAATAAAGAAAAACCTGCCAAAAGTGTCCTATTCTGAAAAGCCATCTCAAAGATCTAGCTTAAGAGTGACTCAATAACACAAGTTGATTGGACGAGTTCCCAGCACGAAAAGGTGGGAAATTCTCCTTAAAGATGCATAATAACATATCGTCTCCTTAGTGCTTGTCTCCTAGGATATGTAAATATCCTATCGGGGGGCATGCAAGCACCTTGTGCTGGTTCAGGTACCATGGGCAGGATTATCCTGAAATGTCGATTGCCAGGGCTTGAATTTAGCTACAGAATGCTATGGCCGGCACTATCTCAAAGTGTTGAAATCTATGGTTCTAGGGGTTGCCATGGGCGGTGTTATCCCGAAGCATCAAAATCCAGGGACCCTTCAAGGGTTGATGGTGGGGACAAGGAATCTGATACAGATCGTATTTAGGGCCAATTAGAGGCTAGATCTAGGGAAATCTGAAAAGAAAAGAGAGAAAACTCTCCAACTAAAAATCCTTCTCTATCTCTCTCTATCAAAATGCACTAGCAAACTGAACCTAGACATGTTACATCCACGCACGGGTGATTTAACCACTGGGGTCAACGAACCTCTAGGCAATTTTTGTGGGCCTTAGAAACCTTCGTGGCAGACTCAGGCTGAAGCTAGTCAGGCCTGGATATTGATTGGTACTTGAGTACCTCTAGGCTTATTGTTGGTATTTTGATCTAATTTCTAGAGATGAAACTTAGTAAGGCATCCTGGCGGTTACACCTAACTTAGAGACTTGGTATGATCCAAAGGATTTTTGCTAAGGGACTAGCAAAAGCTAGGCATGGGGTTATGATGGGAACACCATCATGATCATTAAATAGCCCATTTTAGTCTGGAATAAAAGATAAAAGCTCCTACATATTCATCTGAGGGTTGTATCTCTACCTTATTATGTTTTGAGAAGAGAACAAGAAACCAAGGTTAATTCTATAATTTTAACAGCATATCATGAGCAAAGAATTGTTGGTGCTAAAGCACCACGATCATTTGTTTTGATGATAACAAAACACGTGTTATTTAACATTTGCACTTGGAGTCTTAGATTTCAGGTCAATTGCAAATGTAGACGTGATTAGACAAAATTCGAGCTCGCATCCAGGATGGATTGGAGGAGCTTGATGGAGAACAGAGGGGATTCGCGAGGAGCGATAGATTGAAGATGGAAGGACAAGAAGAATAGGATAGAAGTCCATTTTATTCCTTTCATGTATTTTTATCTTTATTTTCTTGCTCTTTATTTCCTTAGAAAATTATGTTAAAGAGCCTCAAAGTACCCTAACAATAGTCCTAGGAACACCGGCACAACCCTAGGATACTTAGGTTTTCTGTAGAGAACTTAGAAAA
The DNA here is from genome assembly GCA_037157565.1 of Thalassia testudinum. Classification (NCBI taxonomy): domain Eukaryota; kingdom Viridiplantae; phylum Streptophyta; class Magnoliopsida; order Alismatales; family Hydrocharitaceae; genus Thalassia; species Thalassia testudinum. The sequence continues at coordinate 2,544,318 of JAZHRO010000014.1, forward strand.
CCAATGTAGGGTTCAAACAGAGTTTCTAGATGTCTAATTCCCAAATCAGATGTCTGATAAAGTGTTTTAAGACGTCTGACTGTTGATTCAGACGTCTGATAATATTTAGGCTGGACAAGTTAGTTCTGTCTGATGAAATCAGACATCCAGACCTTAGAACAGACGTCTTAGGAGACGTCTGATGACTTTGCCAGACGTCCAATTAGTGGACCGTTGCCTCTCTTAGCATACACTCAAAGGTATGACCGTTAGAGCCTTATCAGACGTCCTTGAGCCCTTCCAGACGTCTGATAATTGACCGTTTTGCCTCGACTGACCCGAAAATCTCTTCTCAGAGATTTTCTAGCCGTTGCAAATCCATTCCCACGAAAAAGTAGGTTTCCAGACGTCCACACATAGTGCCAGACGTCCTGTATGTCGTCTGATGGACTTGCACAAGAACCCTGTTTAGATCTGATTCAAGTCAGGAATGAACCCGCACGAAATCAGACGTCTGACCTTGAAATCAGACGTCTTAAAGTGGTCTTCCAGACGTCTGATGCCAGAATTAGACGTCTGATAACCCTGTCAGTGCAATGATTGTTCCTGATTTCGGGTTGATTCACTTGGACTTTGCACCCAACGGCTATGGAGCCTTTCCTAAGCCATCCAAAGCCTTCCTAAGGCCTCTATAAATAGAGGGGAACCTTTGCAACACAAACACACACCTAGCTACACACTTTCACACTCTTTTGTGTCCAAAAAGACTCTCTTGCTCTCCAAGCTCTAATTCTTCATCTTGAGAGCATCAAGCTTTACGCACCCGCTCTCCCGCTGTAGTTCACGAGAGCGACGTAGCGCCGTCATGTTGTTCACGCATCCGCGTCGCCGACGCACTCCTTGCAAAGGGGAGTTTTCTTAATTCCTATAGAAGCTTAGGTTTATAATTACTTTGTTGGCTCTATAAGATTATTGTTCTTTTATCTTTGTTATTTGGTTGGGTATTCACTTTGCGAATTCCAGTCTCCTTCGAGGGACAAAATCTTTCTCGTGAAGAGAAGGGGTTGAGGAATGCTACCCTCGCACTTGTAGCGTGGTTGTATTTGAGGTTGAATCACCCTCGTTTAAAGTGATTCGTTTAGTGGATTTTGATGAACTTGGTTGATCGGAAAATCCTAACTCGAGAGGGTTAGGTGGTGGTTTTCACCCGGTTTGGGTTTCCACCTAAAAATACTTATGTACTTGTGTGATTGTCTATTTTGTGAGATTGTTTATATTTATTTCCGCAATTATTACGTCACCCCCTCCTAGTAGGGAATTTCAAGAATAACCAAGGGGTTTGCTAGGGGTGAAATAGAGGTGAAATGAGCATTAAAGACTAATAAGTGGGTTCATACAGATAGAAACGGGGTTTCGTGCATTTCGAGAACCAATACAACACTTAAAACCCTAATTTCAGACCCACTTAAATTACAAAGGTTCTGGTAAAATAAAATTCATCTAAGCCTTCTAAAATTCATAAAAAAATATTCCTTAAGGTTTGGTTTCCTTGATTTGACCTTTGGAACCCATTTGACCTCAAACAGAGTCTCAAATAGAAAGTTACCCTAATTTGGGTTTCTATGCAAATTGACCAGTCAAACTTGGTCAAAACTGAAATCCGACTTTGCCATCAAATTTCTTGAGTCTAAATTAGGTTATTACCAAAATTTATGCTCAATCAGAGTTCATCTTGACCTAGTTTGCATTTTAATCCAGTCAGACTCTTTTCCTTTCAATTTGACATCAGCTTTTAAATTATTTGCAGATTGGTCCCTAACTTTCTAGTCATTCTTTAAAAATGGGTCCCTTCCGCCATTGGTGTGAACACAGGAGCTTTATTGAGATTCAAACGAAGATTTCTCACTCGATTATCAATCAAACTCTTCCAAATTTGAACAGGAGATTCCTTGAGTAATTCCATACCAAATGAACCCAATCTTGGACCTTGATTCTTCCCCAAAAGTTCATGTGAACGGTTTGAAGAGAAGGGTATCTGGCTTGCGCGAAATAGCCGGAGTTCACAAGCTTGTTTCCAAGCTTGGAACTCCTCTCTTAGGCCTATAAAAGGACCGAGAACGAGAATCCTTGCTCCTTAGCGAGTTTTGACTTGGAAAATCCTCTTCTCTTCCTCTTTCGACTATGTCAAAACATCGCTCCTGCAACCCTCTCCTCTCCCCTCGTCCGGCCATCCAACAATCAAATTGGATGGCCCTCTACCTTTGCCTCTCAACTCCTCTCCTCGCCAGCCACAGCAAGGGCCTACTTCCTCCCAATTCGTGCTGATACTCCCAGGCGCTGCAGACTACTTCTAGGTGCATCTCTAGCTCCTCAATCAAAGCCATCATCTGCAGTTGCTACCCCAATTGGAGCCTTCACCATCTGCTGCTCGCACGCAAAGACAACATGGGAACATAGTTCCACATCGTGGAACGAAGGACTCGCGACAGCGGATAAAAGCAAAAAGTCACGTAGCTTGTTCACCTTCTAACATAGGGATCAGGTCCCTACCCCACGCCCCTCCACATGCTGTGCCTCATGCACTAGTCCACACTCTCACCCGTGCACATGCCACGCGGGTCTTGGTGTGGATCAGTTTACCTGGCTACCAAGGTCCGATTCATCTATTCTGAGAGAAGAAGAAAAAGAAGAGAGAAGGGGGGTCTTTTGCCCTTTGCGCCTCTGCTCTCTACACTTAGCCACTTGTTGAGAGGCCTTTACCTCTGTGGTGCTATGTTTGCCTCTCTCTTGAGGCACGAAGGAGAGAGAAGGAGGCCTTTGCCTCTTCTGTTGGAGTTGTGCCTTAAGCAACTTAAGGCATCTGATGCCTTGTGCCTTCGTTTGACTTCTGCTGGTGCCTTAGTTCTAAAGCTATTGTTGGAATATTTAATTGGTTGACGTGGCATGTTTGATTGAGAGATGCTGTGTATTTATTTGAGCTTAATATTATGGTTAAAATGGCGATTTAAATCACTATTTTAACCTAATCTTTTTGCACACTAGTACTTAGTTTCATATATATATCATTATGGTTTGCCCTAAATGAAGATTTGGTCATAATTACTTATATTTCTGATTAAATTGTGATTAGTGAGAATGAATTGTTCTTAAATTGCTCCTTGTGATTAACCTCGGACTCTTTTTCAATTCTAAGTTATAAATTTAATTATTTTCGAGCGATTGAGGCTTTGCTACGACGATTACTCCTTAAAACCCCTTTGTAGCCCATTAACACTTACTTCCTTGACTGTCAAACATATGCCTTTTTGTAGCATTTTTGGTCCATCTATTCATGATATAATAACATGGTAATGATTCAACCAAATCCCATCTCAAAACAACAATTATGTGTCTACATGGAATGCCCTCACACGCAAAGAATTTATAGGTGCACTTTGCCACTTTATTCACATTATCATAAATCACTTCCCTCTTCAAGGAAAAATCTTTCTTTTTTTTTGTAACTAACTGAATACTTGTGTCGCCATCTTCTTTGATTTTTTTGGTGATACAACAATGTAAAATGCATACAACTCATCTTGAAGTAAATAAAAATTCTCACGTGTCAACAAAGTTGTCAATTGCTTCTCAATCTCATCAACAAATTTCAATTCAGGTCGTGAATATAATGTCTTGTAATCATCTTCCAACTCCTTTTGTCTTTGATGGTCTATAGGATTATCAATACGCATCCAAAATTCAAGCAAGCTAAATCTTTTATTCACAAAGTGATTGAAAAAGGAGTTCATACTTTCAAATCGTTGAGTTGTCCTCATACTGGCCTAAAACATTTCCCTAAAATATGCTGATATCCACATATTGCGTATGCCATATATTTGTGTGAACCAATCTTTATTTTCTAAGTTGAATTCTTGGATCACTGTTGTATGCGAATATCCATTATTAAAGTATAATGTTGTAGTATAGTGATGAAATCATAACAATATTTAAAATTCATAAGTGCTCGAAAATAAGAAATGTGAGTCCAAGGTCATTTGTAGGGAGCAATTATAAGCAAATCAATCACTAATCACAATTATTCAAAAGAATATGCAAGCAGAATCAAAATGTTGCTCAATATATATCAAAAGAATATCTCAAAAAGTCAGGTAGCAGAGCGCAAAAAGATTGGGTTAAAAATGGTGGTTTGTACCACCAAATTAACTCTAAATTCTAAGCTCTAATCAACTCAAATAAACCAACAGTAATCTCAATCAAATGTCAGTAATATCAAAGCACAACACCAAAGAAACCAATCGATCGACAGGACCAAGGCACAAACGCCTTATCTCACGCCTTAGCAAAGGCTAAGGCGACATAGGACAACAGTAGAGGCACAAGGGAACACTCTTAAACACAAGGCACAGGAGGCAAGCAGAACAGCAAAGTGTTGAGCGTGGAGAGGGGGGCACGAATCCTGAGGCCACAGTGCAAAAGCCCTCCCCCACCCTCAAATTTATCTCTCTCAGACTTGGGTATATGGCTCAGAACAGTAATTGGGTAATCAGGTATGAACAGTGACCAGGCCCACTAGCGTGCATGGTGGGCAAGGTGTGTGTGCCGCGTGAGGTGGGGACCTCATCCCGCTATGTCGAGGAGATAAGGCCTTGGCACAGAGTCAACTTATGTGTCTTCATGGGCATTTGTCTTTCCAATGTGGGACTAAAGTCCCACTCCTTCCTTCGTGCGAAGCTCCGCGTGAGCTGCAGTAGATGTGTCGAGGAATTGAGGTTGTGGCTATTGCTTCCTTACTCGATTGAAGGCCTGAGAGGCTTTGGTATGTCTACGTCGAGTGAGGGCAGTAGTAGTTCAGCAGATGGTCAAAGGCGGGCGAACGTGATCAAAGAAGATAGTGGCGACGACAGTGCTCCGGTTAGACCTGGAAAGCAAGAAAACAGCCTCACGGCCCAATCAAATATTCTCAAGAGCTTTGCAGTGCGAAGGTGAATGTAGTAGTGGTGGTTGCGTGGAGTTTGGAGGTGAGTGGTGCTCGACCGGCGTTGGAGACGGCGGTCGTGTGTGGGTGTGTTTGGTGGGGTGAAGAAGAGATCAAAGCCCCAAATTTCTTTGGAGCTTTTGATCAATGATGTGTGATGGAGCTTTTGGATCAGGTAGTGGGTGATTTGGTGGAGTGGAGTGGTGGCGCAAACTCGTCGGAGTTCACGTTGACGTTGGGGAAGATGACGGTGGTGAGGGCGTCAATTAATGCCCCTGCACATGTAATCATTACACGGCGATTTGATTGATAAGCGAAGCTCCCATAATCTATCCTGATTATTGGGGCGCGATTTCTTCATCATTACAGTAATTATGCATGTCTTGTCTGCAAAAAGCGAGAAAATCAACCCTACAGAGATTAGACATCACTTGCAAAAGACGATGCTTACATCATACAATTAAATACCTGGGTAATTGGCTTCCTAAGGCCAATGGAAAAATTAGGCGATGACATGCCTATTTTTCCTGAAAGATAGGTGACGACATGTCTATGAAATAAATACGCAATGCCTTGTCCACCCAAATACATGCTTATTAGATATATAAGCGGCATTTTATCCACCTAAATCTTCCTCAAAGAAATTGGCCTTCGCTTGTCCATATAAGTGGCAAGTGGCTCCTTACCCACCAACATACATATTAAACTTCACGTTAATTCTCAATCATCGGATCACCTGGAAACCACCCAACCCATCATCGGGGGCAAGGTACACACGAAGTTAAAAAAAAAGTACTACTCTCCCTGTCGATGACTTGGGCAAAGAGAGTGGGGCAACTGATGGGGGGAAAAAAATCACTTAACAGATCAAATTGCCTAGTGCCTAAGTGGATCCAACTACTCAGCATCGCGGCAGATCCAGCTACCTGACATCCTATAGAGATCTGGCAATCGAGGAAGATCCAGTGATCTAATAAGATCTAGCTACCCAGATCCATTCAGCCAATTGCTGGTGGGTTCTACCCAATCCAGGGAACATCTAATAGACCATTAACCACGTTGACTGAAGAGGAAACATACAAGCATGGCACCGACATATGCACTAACGGTCATCTGGCGGTTACTTGATTAAATGCTATTAATAGCAAAGCCCTGAGATCGTGGGAACAAAAAGAGGGCCACAATTGGAGGAGGTTCATCCTATAAATACTTAGGATGAGCTAACTTTTATTTTTTCACGCAATTTGAGAGGAAAGGAAATAAAGGAGAGATTGCACCACAAAACTACTAGTGAAATTTGGGAGTACCATCCTCCCCCTAGACGTACACCTTTTCCTGGTGGAACTGGGTCATAACACTCTGTGAATTCCTTGCGATTGCTTGTTTAAGTCGAGGTTTCTATTCTAAGGGCCTTGATAAATGTATAAACTAAATAAGGCACTTTAGGGTTTAAAATAAGCTCATAGAGTTCGATACCAAAAGCTCAAAGAATATTTGTTGAAATCAAAATTTTCTATTAAAGAAGTTGATTCTACCTTTTTCATAAAGAAACAAGGAAATGATATCTTATTAGTTCAAGTTTATGTTGATATTTTATTTGATGCTACTAATGAAGATCTTTGCTAAGAGGTTTCCAAGTTAATGTAGGATGAGTTCAAGATAACCTTGATAGGAGAGCTTAAGTTCTTTTTAGGTTTGCAAATAACCCAATTGGAGCACGGGATCTTCATCAATCAACCAAAGATATAAGGGAGATGCTCAAAAGGTACAAGATGGACAAAAACAAGAGAATGAACACCCCAAATCATTGGATGCAGATGAAGGTATGCCCATTGACACAAAGCAATATAGAGGTATAATTGATTGGTTTATTACTCTGTTTAACTACTTGTAGGCCCAATATTCTCTTTAATACTTATCTTTGTGCTAGATTCTAAACCATCCTTAGGCAAACACACATAAATGTTATAAAAAGATTTTTTATGTACTTAATTGACACAATTGATTATGGCCTTTTCTATCTTAGAAGTAGCTTTTATGGACTAGCTACATATAGTGATGCCAACTTTCTCGACAGAAAGCTAATAAGAAAAGAAGTATTGGGATATGCCACTTCTTAGGCGACTTTCTAGTATCTTGCTTTCTAATAAAGCAAACCAATGTACCTCTTTCCATGATGGAGGCTGAGTATATAGTTGTCTCATTAGCTTGTTTCGAAGTTCTTTGGATAAAAAATATTTTGAAGGATTTTGGATTGATATTTAATAAAATAAAAATATTATGTGATAAGAATAGTTCTATAAACCTCTTAAGGAACCTCGTACATCATTCTCACTCTAACATATAAATGTTTGTCATTATTTCTTAAGGCTTAATGTACTTAAGGTTGAAATCAAGATAGAGTATGTTTCTACCAAATTTTAGCCTATCGATATTTCTACTAAACCTTTGAATTATAATCGATTTGATTTTATAAGAAGAAAATTAGGCATGTGCAAACTATCCAATACTTGAAGGATTTAATTTTTTAGTTTTCCAATTTTTCTGCAGTAGAATCATAGTTGTGTGCCAACTAATGGGCCATCAGTCAACCAACTATAGGATGAGCCTTATTTAAAGAAATTTTGGCACCCTTCATACGTTAATCGACTTATGGAGTGACCAGTCGATTAACATGTATACCAGGTATATATCAGGACTGCCTTAAGTTGGTTTTTGGATGTGTAGTGTGTGCTACACTTAATTATTTTATTTCATTTTTTGTTTTTGTCTGTTGGGTTTTGTTTGTGGACTTGTTTGTTCATTTTATTTTATTGGGAGGGTCATTTTGTAAATTTCCCATGAGATTTGAAAATCAATAGTAATTTTCTAATAACATAAAGAAGCATCTTAAAAATACACCTATTCCTTATTCAATATCCTCTTTTAATCCTACCTCATCCCCACTTCTCTCAATTCTCACTTTCATCCTTTCACTCCAAAGGAGACGATTGCTACTGAGGGGTAGTAAATCCATCCCTCCTTTCTTCCTTGTTAAGGTAGGTCATCTTCTTTTCTCTTTAAAATGTGCATTACTTTGTTTCTCTCTTAACTTAGACTTTGCTCCTCTCTTGTTTTCTTCTCTTTTTGTGCAGATTTGCTCCAAGGACCCAAAATCTAACTTCCAAAACCCTAGATTTAGGTTGTACACTTGAACTTTAGGACAAGCAAGCCATCGAATAGTCATTAGGATAGCCGACCAGTGTCTTGGCGCCAACCGGTGGTCTTTGGCTTTGACCGATTGATGCTTACATAGACGTCGACCACCCAACATACTGGTTATTTGACACCAAACCTAAATGGTTGTCATCTCCCCTATCTAAGAGACATCTGACCTAATTAGGCTTCGTCCACCCTCTCCAATAGATGACCTCCATCTTTTAGAGCCATGCCTCCTAAAAAGAAGGCTACTGCAACTTGTTCTTCCTCTTCTACTCCACTCCCTAAGCACTATTAGTTCAACCTCTCCTAATATATATTTTGATGATTTTACAAAATAACAAAAAGGAAAATAAAATCAATAAAACCACTATTTCTGTCCTTATCATAACTCAATTGCAGGTCTCATTTCGTTTCATCTTATCATCTTAAAAGAAAGATCAAAGGATGAAGATATCATTTGTCTAGGTCTTAAGTGCAAATGTATTTTCTTATAAAGAGTTGTACTTTGAGATTAGTTGAGTCTAAATTAGTCGTAAAGAGCCCCCATCTAGATATAGGAACTCTAGACTTAGGTTCATAACACTTAGGCAAAACTTAAAGACTCAATTCAATTTCTGAACCAACTCAAATCTTAGCATCAGATGTCTGATGTCCAGATGTCCAAGATTGAAAGGTAAGTCGTCTAATACATAAATTAGACAACCAATTACCAAATACACAAACTTAAGAATTTAAACACTTAGGCTTTGAATGACCAGACATAATTCCAGACATCCATATGTCACCTCAGACATCTTGATACACCATCAGTTGTCCAAATAACCGATCGTTAAGCCTAATCCACCTTGGACAAAACAAAATCTATGTAGACATACTTAGAAATATTTTAATATTACTTTTAGACATCTGGACATGCTTCCAGACATCTAATATTGCAACGCTAGCCCAAAATTAACTTAACGAAAGATTTGTCAGAGAATCTTAATTCCTAGATTCACAAGAAATCTAGAGTCCAAGGTCATTATGACCATCAGACGTCCAATAATGAGGGAAGACGTCTAAACACTATACACTAGATCCCTATTTTGATGATCAAATCCAGGAACAAACTCGTACTTTTTCGACATTCAAAAATTCCATTAGACATCCTAAAATAGGTTATCAAATGTCTGACCCTTAGTGACAAGTACACTATTTAGATCCAATTAAGTCCAATAACACAGATCCTATTGTTCAAACATCTAGAACTTCCATTAGATGTCTGATAAGACGTCTGACCTATATTTTAGACGTCTGATTCTACTGCAAGAAACATTAATTGTCTGATTTGATTTGGATTTCAACCAAATCAATTGGGATATGTCCCCAACAGCTAAGGGGAGCCTCCTAAGCCTTCTTGAAGGTTCCTTTGAGGCCTATATATATCCTTTAACCCTCCTTAGGCAAAACACAAGAATTAGAGACAAAATCCAAGCCATATACTAGCTCTACTCACATACTCTATTGCCCTACTGCTGTACACTCTGATTCTTAGGCATACACTCTATCTCCCTCACTACTTCATTGCTACGATTGTTCACAAGGAGTATCTTACTCACCCATAGTAGCTAGATTATCTTTATTTCTATTGTGGGGAGCTCTAGAGGGTGTCATTTATTTTTCAACTATTTTCTTGTATCCTATACTTGGGTGTCTGACCTGTCGGATCCCTGTCTCTTATGAAGGGAGAAACCTCCATTTAGAGATCAGAGGTGGGCTTCATATAGTATTGAAGTGGATTGATCACTTAGTGATCGTAAATCCTAAGTCAAGGATGACTTAGATGGTAATTTTTCCCGATTTGGGTTTTCACCTAAAAATCTTAGTGTTCTTTGTGTGATTGAATTTTTATTTCTACATTATATTTCAAATTTATTATTCACCCCCCTTCTAGTGTAATTTCAAGCACATCCTATCCACCTAATTCAAAACCCTCGCAACACTATGCCAATACCTTAGTTTTGCGAATACCCAAATTAATAAGGGAAGGCCTATTACTTAAAGTGATTTTGAAACCTTAGGTCTCAAACAACTCCTTTTCGATGCCCATCTTTTTAAGATTTTTGATAGATCTTTCTTCCATGGAGGTGGTTGCTTGGCTATCTGCCCAAATTTAGTTGAGAGCTTCTCTACCAACATGATTGACATTAGTAGTAAGGATTCTACCATTCTTAAAACTAAAGTACTTGGCATTGAGTCTGTGTCACTATAGAACTACCATCCAAAACAACAAGAGCATCAAATGATGGCAAAAGCCTATTCAACCTTGAAGATGAACTCTTTATGGATGAGGTAAATTGGGAATTTATGAAACCCAGCAAATTTTACCTCCACTTTATTAAAGTCTTTGCCAAGCACTGCACACCTGTTTCGAAGATCCTTTCTTGTATCCTTCAATGGAGCATTTTCAACAAGGTGGGAGGATATGACCACATATCTAGAAATTGTGTGTGACCATTTTTGCTATCCTAAAAAATACCCAAGTCAATTAGTGTGATGTTATGATAAATGTGATGAATGAAGATCATAGTGCAAACCTCCCTTATGGAACCTTAGTGACTTACATCCTCTAAAAATTCAAGGTTCCCTTAGAGAATCAATCAACCTTTAAGTCTTTTGAGCCCTTCAACTCAACTACTATTCTCAAAATGAAACTAAAGATGAATGAAGAAGAGACTCAAGAGGACCCTCAACCGTAAGAAGCCCTAGAAGTTCAAGCTCCACAAGCTCCACCACCACAAAATCCATTACACATCCCCTTACTTCTTCCTACAAAAAATTCCTAGTTCACTTCTCAATGGGAAACAGTGTGTGAGTGTTATGATGGTGCTATAATGGACAAGTCCCAACTTATTCTCAATAGGTTGGAAGAGTTGAACTACAACTTCAATCACTTCCACAATGACATCTGTGCTGCTTTCAATGAGTTTGGGTGAAGACTTGAGGATGATTGTGATCAAAGGGGTGCCATCGCTAAATTTTTCTCCTTGTGGTTGCTACTTTGGATGAAGTTTGGATGGATGATGTTTTCTGCTACTGTTCTTGTTAGTTTCTTTGTCGTTGTGGTTTATAAGTCCATGATGCCCCATACTTTTATCTTGGGAACTTGCTAGGTGGATTGAAGCACTTATATGCACTCATTTTACGACTATTTCAGGCCTAGATTAAGATCAATGTTTGATCTTGTTAAGAACTTGCTATTTAGTTGGTTATCAACTTGATATTTTCATGTCTAATCTAGTTAATCTTTATATCGAGTCAAATTATCTTACGCTCTTTCTCATGGAATGATTCTTGCATTATCTTCTTCTGGATTGTTTATTGGTGAATAGTTCCTTGCTTTATCTTTTCTTTGTAATGACTTACAAAAAAGAAGAAAATGGGTAACTTAATTGACTTAGTTTATTTGTCTGTAAACAAATCTCATTTTTCAAAATCTTAAACAAGACTTTTTCAATACTGGAGCAACAATTAAGGGGGAATAATTCAAATTAGAACTGATGGGCCTCGGAGGCCGCTGTCGAAGCCACCAAGGGCCATCAAAGAATTTGTAAATGTAGGAAATGTAACGTAGCCAGAAGAAATTAAAAATATACAGGCAACCACATAAACACAGGAGATTGTTGACCCAGTCACCCTTGATGGGTGTACGTCTGGAGAAGGGATCTAACCCTCAAGATCCACTATAGGTGGGCATGACACAAGGAATAGTGAGACGTCATCCTCTTTGGATTGCCCCCATGGATCCCTTAAATAGAGGAAAGATGGGTGGTTACACCCTTTGGAGGCTATAACTACCAGGGGGAAGTGGAGGAGACCTCATCTCTTGGTCTTCCACCTTCTTTTAGGTGGCCTCTTGGACTCCTCCAAAATGGGGGTCATTTATTCCCCTATAAATTACACCCACTCTCATAGTTCGACTGTGTCAACTACGAGAGTAGAGTTGTCTTCATGATTTTCTTCTTTGTCCTCAGTGAAGAATTTGTCTTGAACTATTTTTGTGACTTTTTCCCCCAATTGAGGAATCCTCTTGCCCCCAGTAGCTATCACGCAGCCACGTCGAGGGATAGGTGCTTCAATGTTGCCGCTCTCGTTTTTCCCTCTTGTTGGGGAGAGGGATGGTATGATGAGTTTTCTTGAAAGATTGAAAAGGTTAGGAAAAATCCTGGTTGAATTACTAGAATTGTCTTCCCAATTTGACAATCAACCTCGATCCATGTTTCACGCTAGACAAACTAGAGGACCTATGCACTCCCTGGGTCCTTACGAGGTAACCCGCGATGGCATGCCAACGACCCTCGCACGGAGCCAACGCTCGTCGGGGGCTTAGGGTCTGCGTGTTGTGGTGTACCCTTTGCAACCTGTCCCATGTCGATGGCTTGTGCATTGAGGGAGTGGGGGTTTTTCAGGCATTAGGTGGATTAGTTTTAGGTAGAATGGGGAGATGGTTGACATAGAGATAATATAAAATTTTGTAAAGACAAACATTTATGTTATGAAATAGAAAAATTAAACTTATCTTTGCATGGGAAGATGGATGTGTGGAGCATTGTTTGACTGTGGGTGGAACTGTTGGCCTTGTATATTTTCTTCGATGGTTTCTCCCATTTGACTTCAAGCGAGGTATTTTGCTCCATTCTGCTAGACGATGTCCAATGTAGCATGTTTGAGGAGGGATTCAACTAGATTCTATCTCTTTTGATTTTGTTTTCATTTTTTTTTTAAATAAAATTCAGCTTCAGACTGTTGTCCCCTACTACCTAAGCCATGAATGTTGGTAAATATCTCATTAAGAAATGAGCTCACTTCTGCGATGAGGCGGTAAATATCTATTTTCATGTGCCTTGGCCTTAAGCTACTACTTCCATTGTAGCTTTTCTCCACCAACCACAAGCTCTCCTCCTGTTGATTGGCATCCAAGTTAGGCAACATCCCTCAACGGGTTGGGGGGTGATTGCCAATTGATGTGGGACAAAAATAGCCCTCGCAGAATAAAGCTCAATTAGCTCTTGGATCCGGGCCCGCCTACATCTATCTAGATTCGAATAGGCTTGGCCTGCCCAAGGACCCGATTTTACTAAAGCCAAAGAGGTGGTGAAAAAAATACAGCAGTGCCACGCCCTTAATAAATGCTAATAATGGCCACCACAATTAATAATTTGATAAGGCGAGTACCACGTCAGGCAAGGTATCTGCACAGAAGATCTCACAAAGGGACCAACCCCAGCATTATAAATTGAGGAGGGACTCTCTCCAGGGAAGGGGCAAGAGGATTCGAGGCTCTCTACTAAGCAATCCATGAGAGGCAATCTGAGAGAGAAAAGCTCTGAGAGATTGTAACACCTCCATTTCTAATGGATTTTATGAGAGCCCTACTCTCCCCCTAGGCATACACTCATTGCGGTGGAACTGGGTTACCAATCTCGTGCCTCTTGCTTGTGATTATTTATTTGTTGCTACGTTATGTTTCCAACGTCAAATAAATTCTTTGATGGCCTCCCAGGGCCTTGACGGTGACTCCCGGGGCCCATCAAATGGCACCATCTGTGGGAAGCGTCAACAAAAATGCCATCGCTCTTTTGAGCATCTAGTTGTTGGAGGGCAACACCTCCACAGTGCCCCACCTCGGCCTCTCTGTCTATGAGAAAGCGCAACCAGCTCCTCCTACCTACCACATGTGCATCCTCCTTAAAAAAGAAATAAGGAGAGAAAGAGTTGGCTGCAAGAACAATCCCTCCTTGCAAGCGGGTGTCCCATCACCATCAAATGCCCCTTGCAGGTGGGTGGCCCTCCTTATGTGCTCTCTTAAGGGCACATCAAGAGAGCTGAGGAAGATAAAAAAAAAGGAGAAAAGAGGATGGAAGAAGTTATTGCAAGGATAGCCTCTCCTAGTAGGCAAGTGTCCCATCACCTCATTACATACAACTCACCTTGTCCATGATGGTGAGTCTTTCGGCCCACGCCAAGACTCTCCAACATGCACTACACAAATGCTTGCCAAAGCATGAAGCCCACAGCTTTCTCTTCTTGCTCCTCATCCGAAAGTGAGCCTGACAGCGAGCTTCTCCCTCTTCTCGCCCAATTCTACGCCCGACAGTGAGCACTGGCAACGTCGCACAACTCCTCTGGCTCCACACCCGACAGCAAGCTTCATCCGAACTCCATCCCAGCTGCTCCTCCCTACTGAGGCTTCGCTTGACCAGTTGCCTTTCAGTAGAGGCTCCTTTGAGTGCTACCTAACCCAAGCAAAGGTCACCCGACTACATTCTTTGGCTTTATGCTACCATCAAGATCAGCTTTCTTCTCCCTCATTTATTATCCAATGAGGCAAGATAGGGAGATAATGGAAAGATATATATAAAAAAGGCAAATGACGATGAGGGATATGGGGAGATGAGATGGATCTCCACTTTCCCCATCATTCACAGGTAGGAACAATCTCCCCCTCTGTCTGCCAGGGCCGACAACCAAAGAGCTCTCACCTGAAATCTTTATGAATCAAAGATTCAAGCTTCAGGCATCGACTTCCTCCTCCCCAACCTCCAACTCAAGGGAACCAACCTTAATGGCCCAGACAACAACCACCAACCTCTCGCTAAAGGAAAATTTTACAAGGCTGGCGACCACATCCACAACTAGGTGCAGCTCGACCGAAGGTCGGGACAATAAACACCCTACCGCGTTCCCCATAAGCACGAGCCACCTACGTGGGACAGGCTGCCAATGAGTACCTGAGCCAAAGCAGACCTCGGGCCCCTTTGCGAGCATCGACTTCATGTAGGGAACCTTGGCAAAAAAGCCAGGTACTCAAGTCTTGTCAGCACGGACAGTGGGTCGAGACCAATTTAAAGTTAGGAAATGAATCCCCACTCATTGTAGTCGCATGACCATGCTCAGATGGGTGGTTTACTTTCAAGCAAAAAAAGGGAGGAGATCCGCCTGACCATGGCCACCTCGTCATGACGGCCCGACTAAAAGGTCGGCTTATGGTGGAAACAATGCTCCACTCATCTTATGCAAAGATAAGTAAAATTTTTCCATTTCATAAAATAGAGATTTATTTTTGCAAAATTTATATACCACTTACCTCCCCACCCACTTGCGGACTAGTACACGCCAGGGCTGAAAAACCCTCTCGAGTTCCCAATAGGCACACGCCACCCACAAGGGACAGGTTGCCAGCTGGTACCCCAACTAAAGCGGACCCTAGGCCCCCTGCGAGTGTCAACAATGTGCAAGGAACCTTGGCATCCTATTGTGGGCTACCTCTTAAGGACCTAGGGAGTACCTGGGTACTTCAGTCCCGCCAGTGCGAATAGTGGGTTGAGATCGAGTTTGAAGTTGGGAACTAAATTCCTGCACTTCTATTGAAATTTATATTTTACTAATCACATGGTTTTTCAGGAGATGGTTACCGAACAACCTCCCCCTCCATCTCACAGGAGGCGAGCGAGCGAGCAGGGACAATCGAAGCCCCTCATCCTCCCTCCCTCAAGAGGCGAGCAGGTGAGCAGGGTTATGCAAGTGCCTACCCTCCTCTCCACATGAGGCAAGTGAGGGCATCGAAGCACCTAACCCCTAGCACTACCAAGCGATAGCTGCTGGGGGCAAGGGTGACCTCGGTGTGAGGGCAAAAAAGAAATATACTCTCACAGTCGACACAGTCAGACTACGAGAGTCAGGGCTTATGATGTGGAATGAAAATAACCCTCATAGAATAAAGATCAATCTGCCCTTGGATCCAGGTCTGCCTACATCTAGCTAGATCCAGACAGGCCCAGCCCACCCAAGGACCCGATTTTACTGAAGCCAGAGAGGCGATGAAAAAAGTACACTAGGGCCTTGCCCTCAATAAATGCTAACAATGGCTACTGCAATTAATAATCTGACAAGACACGTACCATGTTAGGCGACATATTTGCTCAGAAGATCTCACAAAGGGACCAACCCTAGAATTATAAATAGAGGAAGGACTCTCTCCAAGAAGGGGGAAAGAGGATTCAGGGCTCTCCCCCAGGCAATCCAATAGAGAGAAGCTCTGAGAGATTGTAATGCCTCCATTTCTAGTGAATTTTATGGAAGTCTTGCTCTCCCCCTAGACGTACAACCCTTGCAGTGAAACTGGGTTGCCAATCTCGTGCCTCTTGCTTGTGATTGTTTGTTTGTGACTACATTATGTTTCCACTATCAAATAAATTCTTTGATGGGCTCCCGAGGCCTTAACGGCAGATCCTGGGGCCCATTAGCCACCATTCAAATGAGTCCCACCACACTTGAGTGGAATAGAAGATTGCGGTGGCCGGCTATAGCTGTTATCGAATGGTGCGATCAGGTGAAGAAGAAACAACAAGCGCAGTCAGACTCCATCTTTTTTTTCTAATACCCAAAATGAATGGGTATCAACCGACCTCATAATTTTTTTTCTTTGCAATAGTTGCCATTTCATATATGATTGTGCGAAGATATATTTTCCTACATTGGTTAGGAGAAAAAAGATGGTGCAATATGGGGGCAAGGGACCCAACTTCACGCGTGGGGAGGGCTGGCCGGTGGAACTCTCTTCAGAAGAGAAGGGAGATGCAACTGGCCAATGCTGTTGCTAGCCAGTGCCCCAAACATGCCCAACATGGCAGATGGAAGATGGAGGGGCCAACCGCTCAGCATCCATAACAAGATCAGCCGGTTTCACTGGGTGGAGCTCCTGGCAATTTGTCAGGCAAATGAGTTTGTGGATGAGGCATTTGGGGCTGGCAGCCTCGAGGTGGGCTCAGTTCCTATCCCTTTATAGTACTACCTACCATTTTTGGGGCCCAAAAAATTTCTACTGATTGCTCTTCTAGCCAAGCGTCACCCATGACGAGTGGGACGAGCTTTTGTCCGGGGTGGATGCGGCTGGGTGGACTTCAGGTGAAGCCGGCCATGGGAGGTGGGCAACCGACCGCGGGAGCTCAAGCGAGAGATGCTGTCGGGTGGAGCTTGTTGATATGTAATTTCTTACAGGGTATTAGTGTAATTTCTGATAAAGCTATAATAGAGTTTGTTGTAACAATCTTTGAACTTCTTATAAATACATTGGTGTGAGAATAGAGAGAGTAGACTCTTTCTCACAACCTTTTCCACTTCCTGTTACAACAAGGTATGAGATGACCTATCTGAGCAATCAAGAGTCTGCGTTACTCGTTGTTGAGCTCTCCTGATGGATTCCTTCCCTCATTGATAGATTTTATCACAACTTCATCAAATCTTGACACTCCTTTGTCAAGTTCCTTAGATTGTTTCACTGTTGCATCAGATTGCTGCCTCGTTACACCACATTGCCCTATTTTTGCAACAAATTCTTAACATAGCTCGGCAATCGACTTCATCAAATCTGTTGTCAGATCTACCTTAATTGCAATAGGTTCTTATATTGCAACACTTCTCTTCACTGTTTTGGTATTTTCCTGATGAGTTCTAGTAGCAATTCTGGTTCAGGTTCCATGATTAATTTGTTTGCTGGTGGTCTAGTTTCTTCTTCACTTCCTTCTTCTATACAACATAGTATTCCCTACAAACTAACCTCTACAAACTTTCCTACTTGGAAAGCTCACTTTTTACCTCTACTGTGAGCATATGATTTACTTGGTTTTGTTGATGGATCTACCATTCAACCATTGAAATTCATTAGAAGTGGTGAAGGTACTTCAGCTACACAAGTATTGAATGAGGATTATTTTTTATTTCACAAGAAAGACCAATTGGTTTTGAGTTGGTTAATTTCCTCTGTTAGTGAGGAAATTTGTGTTCAAGTGTCTGATCTTGCCACTGCCAAGGAAGTTTGGGATTACTTAGAGAGATTTTTTGGCACAAAATCTCGAGCTCAAATTTTTCAGTATCGGTGTGAACTTAGTTCTCTAAAGAAAGAAGATTATAGTATTCTTAATTTGGTTAACAAAGCAAAACAACTTGCAATCAATTTGGCTGCTTGTGGGAAGAAGTTAGATGATGATGATCTGATTTTAGCTATTCTAAATAGCTTAGGATCTGATTATGATCCCATTGTTGCTGTCATAACTTCTAGAAACACTGCCACTTTAGACGAGGTTATAAGTCTTCTACTTAGTCATGAGCAGAGGTTATTAAGAGGTCAATGTCAACTTGATATTTCTGTTAATCATGCTGCAACAAGCAATGCTTGTGGAGGTCGCAAAGCTAACAAAAACAAGGGAGGTCGCTCAGGAAAATTTTCCAGAGGAGGCCCTACTATTAATGCTCCATTTTTATCACAAAGATTTTATTTGGGTACTGGAATAAATTCTTCAAGACCTGCATCTGTTGCTGGAGTGACTTGTCAAATTTATGGCAGGTTAAATCATTTAGTTTTAACTTGTTATAGAAGATATGATCAGTCCCCTCAAGCCAATTTTTCTATGCCTAATTTTACTCCTTGGCTAACTAATTCTGGAGTAAATTAGCACATTACGAATTCCTTGGCAAATTTGGACATTGTAGCTGATTATGATGGTAAAGACAATGTCACCTTTGGCAATGGCAAAGGTGAGTCTATAAATCATATTGGTCATAAATATGTTGCTACCTTAAATCGTTAGTTATATTTAAAGAATATTTTACATGTTCCTAAGGTGTCTAAAAATCTAATGTCCATATATAGATTTACAAATGACAATAACTGCTATTTCAAGTTGTATCCTAGTTCTATTATTGTCAAGGATCTTAGGACTAAGGAAATCCTATTAAAGGGAGTACCTAGGAATGGCTTATACCAGGTATATCTTCCAAATTCCATGAAGAAGAATAAGTCTACTACAGCCTCTTTTGATACTTTTGCGCCAACACCTTTAACAACCAACTCCGAATCTGTTTCTTCAACCTCTATTAATATAGCTATAGTAAAGACTTCTCTTTCAACTTGGCACTACAGGCTTGGGCATGTGAATTACCAACTTCTTAGACATATTCTGAATCTTCATCAAATTCCCTATGTACAAAATAAAAGTAAACAACAGCTATGTTCTACTTGTTGTGAAGCTAAAGCTCACAGGAGTTGTCTTTCTTCTACTGGTACTATTAGTCAAAGGCCATTTGATCTTGTTTTTTCTGATGTCTAGACATCACCAATAAACTCTTTTGATGGGTACAAATATTGTCTTACTTTCATTGATGATTGTACTAAGTTCGTGTGGGTTTTTCCTTTAAGGATGAAGTATGATACATACCACACTGCTATTCAATTCATTACCTATATCTAGACACAATTTAACAAGACTATTAAGGCATTTCAATTTGATTGGGGAGGAGAATATCATCAGTTACATCATTGGCTTAAACAACATGGAATTCATCATCGAATTTCTGCCCCATATACATCTCAACAAATTGGTAGTGCTGAAAGGAAAAATCGTCACCTTATTGAAATGGCTAGAGCTCTATTGTTTCATGCAAATGTCCTTCTTACATTCTGGTTTTTTGCTGTGCACACTGTTTCTTCTATTATAAATGCTCTACCATCCACCAACAATCACTCTATTTCCCCTTTTCAACTTTTCTATTCAAATTCTCCAGATTATCACTTCCTAAGATTTTTTGTCTATGCTTGCTTTCCTTTTTTAAAGCCATACACTAAACACAAATTACAACCCAAATCTCGACAGCATACTTTTCTTGGTTATAGTCCCTATCATAAAGCTTATCATTATTTAGATTCCTCTAGTGATAAAATAATTCATTCTAGATTTGTTTCATTTGATGAAACTATTCTACCATTCACTGAAAATCCAACTAAATTCACTGCTCCACCTCATTCAACCTTATTATTCTGTCTGTTCCCTCTTTCCTAACCACTTCTAATACTATACCATGCTCATCTACCCAACCAAAGTCTAGCAGTAATTCAGCCTCTCCTGCTACAACTACTAATCCCAATATTCTTTCAAATGTGCAATGCATCAGTTCACCTGAAAATTCTATTGCAGAACCATCAGCTATACTACAACCCACAAGTTGTGTTCAAACTTCTTGTCAAAACAATTCATCCCTGCCCAAGAAAATTCCCAATCAGATGCTTAACAAAATCCACTAAGAACACATACCATGGTGACTAGAGCAATTAATGGGATCTCCAAAAAGAAGGTTTTCACCTCTACCATTCATCCTTTACCAGAATGTTTGGTGACTGCTTTTAATAATGTTTGAAGCACTTTTAAGGAATGATACTTGGCAATTAGTCCCTTCCAGTTCAACACAAAATATTAAAATGGGTTTATAAAATCAAATGAAAAGCAAATAGCTCCATTGATAGATATAAGGCAAGACTTGTAGCAAAAGGATTTCATCAGATTGCAAGTCAAGATTTCTTTGACACTTTTAGTCCAGTCATCAAAACTACTACAATTCGACTATTTCTCACTTTAGCTATTAGCAAAAATTGGACAATTTCTCAATTGGATAGACATAATGCTTTTCTCCATGGTTTTTGGAAGAATCTGTATACATGATGCAGCCTCAAGGGTTTGTTCATCCGGAATTTCCTAACCATGTTTGTAAGCTAAAGAAATCATTATGTGGTCTTAAACAAGCTCCTCGAGCTTAGTTTAACAGACTAACCTCTTTTCTAATCAAACATGGTTTCAAAGGATATAAGACAGATCCATCATTGTTTTTCTTTCAACAAGGGGATGTTATAATGCTCCTTCTCATCTATGTGGATGATATTTTGTTCATTTCCTCTACCAAAGATAGCATGGCAGATTTTTTACAACAGCTACCTGCTGAATTTCCTATCAGAAATATGGGATTCCCATCATTTTTTCTTGGTGTGGAAATATCAAAGACTACTATTGGTATTTCTCTTTGTCAACAGCGATATATTACTGATCTCTTATTAAAATTTCAGTATAATGGAATTAAACCTGTCCGCACACCATTAACTTCATCCCATCTTCAGCTTTTGACAAAAAGCAATGGTGTTCCTCTTACTGATCCAACTTCTTTTCGACAAATAATAGGTAGTCTACAATACTTATATTTTTCTTGACCTGATATTTGTTATGCTATAAAGAAATTAGCTCAAATGATGAGTCAACCTACTGATAAACATATGGAATGTCTGAAAAGATTGCTTAGATATATCAAAGGCACCATTTCATATGCGTTACATATCACCTCAGCAACCTCTCTAGATATTCAAGCATATACTGATGCTGATTGGGCAAGTTCTGTTAATGATCAATGGTCAACTTCTGGATATGCAATCTATTTGGGAAATAATTTAGTATCATGGTCAACTTAGAAGCAATCAACTGTGACACGATCTAGTACTGAAGTAGAGTATCGAGCTCTTGCAAATGTAACTGCTGAATTAACTTGGATTATGTCTTTATTGCGAGAATTAGGAATATCTTTACCATCTACTCCTGTTGTGTGGTGTGACAATATTGGAGCCACTTATATGGCATCCAATTCGATTTTTCATGCAAGAACAAAACACATAGAGATAGATTAGCATTTTGTCAGAGATCAAGTTGCCTCAAAACAACTACATGTTCAGTTTATTCCATGAACTTTTCAGATTGTTGATCTCTTTACAAAACCATTGTCTACTACCAGATTTGAGCTATTGCAATCCAAACTTCAGCTTCTTACAGATGCTTGTGTTTGAGGGGAGGTGTTGATATGAAATTTCTTATAGGGTATTAGTGTAATTTCTGATAAAGCTGTAACAGAGTTTTTTGTAACAATCTTTGAACTTCTTATAAATACATAGGTGTGAGAATAGAGAGAGTAGACTCTTTCTCACAACCTTTTCCACTTCCTATTACAACAGAGCTTGTAGGTGGGGCGGGGGGGTTCCTCATTGCTGCAATGGTTTGACAGGAGGTGGTTGTCCTGATCTTTGATAATGTACGTTGAAGGCATGCTGCCAAAGAGAGGGAGTTGGTAGCTATTATAGCCATGTCGTTGCCCCCTTCGCCAAGAGCATGGCCATGGCAGGGTTGGGGAAGGCTCTTATTGGCCAATGGCTTCAAGACTGATGGAAATTGGGAATGCCCACTATATGACAGAAGTGGTGTGGGTGATGGGAAGAAGCCATGTGACTCTTCTTCAACATCCCTCATCTCCATTTGCCCTTTTTTTTACTTCCCCTTTTTTTTATTTAATGGAAAGACATGGGGACGTAGTTGGTCAGTGGTCACATGCCGAGTGGTGCCTAATTGAAGGGCCTTAGGTGGATGAAATTCTTCTAGCAGGTGGAACCTATAGAGGTATCTCTGCTGCAGAAGAGAGACTTTAGGTGGATTTGGGTTCAGATAACTTGTCCTTGGGGGCAAGTGATGCCCAAAATCAAGGCTCCTTTTTCAATCGTACAAGAAAAAAAAATGCAGCTCATTCATTGGCTTTTTGTTGATGTTTTCCAATGACGGCATCATTTGATGGGCCTCGAAGGCCATTGTTGAAGCCACCGAAGCCATCAAAGAATTTGCATACGTATGAGACGTAACATAGCGACAAGAAAATAAAAATATACAAGCAACCACATGAATACGGGCGATTGTTAATCCAGTTCCACCCTTGATGTGTGTACGTCTCGGGATTGGTTTTAACCCTCAATATCTACCATAAGTGGGAATGATACAAGGAATAGTGAGTTGTCGACCTCTTTGGATTGCCCCCATGGATCCCTTACATAGAGGAAAGATGGGAAGTGGAGAAGACCTCATCTCTTGGTCTTCCACCTCTTTTTAGGTGGCCTCTTAGACTCCTCCATAAAGGGAGTCATTTAATCCCATATCAAGAAACTTATAAATTTTATAAAGCAAAAAGGGAGAGCTTGGTAGTGTTATCCTTTAGTTTTGATGACTTACGAAAAAGGATTAAATAACTTATTCAAAATTCTTTACATATCAGATATTATTGTGTTGTTCAAGCCAACATACAAGTTAAGGATGTGGTGTCTCACATGAACAAGGTCTCTCTAATTTTTTTTTGAAACTAACAAGGTCTCTCTAATTGAAGCTCATTTCTTCAAGCCCAAGAATCTCAAGAGGACCTCCACTTGAGTCTAATCAAGTTTTTTTTAAAGAAAAATTGTATAAAGTGTATAATGATGTAGTCTTCTTTTATTTCTGCGTAGAAGTATCGTTAAAGAGCCCTTGATTAATTCATAACGAGTTGAATTAAAAAGATATGGTTATTAGAATACTTAGGAATCACATTACGATTCCTTAGAAATCCCTCAAACACAAAACCTATAAACATTAAATGACCATAAGGCTAAACCGATGACCAATGATATAACCACTAGTCAATGACCAGTCCAAGGCACCATCTAATACGAGTTTTAAGTCTACTGATGGCCTTATGCAACGACTAATGACCATACGTTGACTTAATCAATGTTCATTTGCATTAATTGTCCTTGAAATTTTTTTACCCTTAATTAATATTTGATTAGTGTGACCCTTAATCTTTGTAGCCATTGTTGATATTAGACATCACTCAACCTCATTAGACAACGAATACCTTTTTAATAAGTTGGTCACAAGTCGTTCCATGGCCCAAAACCAAAACTTCCAGGAAATTTTCTACTCATGTGGCACAACTAGTCTTACTATGGCAATCAACTGCTATGACCTTTAAGCGTCAACCAATCAACCCAAGCATCAACCAATGATCAAGCCTAGAATATTGTTATATTAGTTTTAGCCCTTTATCGAGGTGATGAAGTGCACTGATTGACCCTTTACTCATGTATCGTATGGTGACTTTATCAGTCAACTAGTCTATCCTAAGCCATTCTTGGCCTTTTATTTCCATGCTTATACCCATTGGCACCTAAACCTTTGACCCTTAATGCCTTTAAGCTCACTCCCAACCTATCTAGAGCCTTCCTAGGTTTCCTATAAATATGTTAGGGAGTCTCCTTGGCAAAGTACACAAGATGCACTAGATACTAACATACTATCTCACAATTCAATCATCTAATTTGAAGCTCTTTTATAAATCAATCTCTAGCCCTTGAAAGCATGCTGAAGCTTTGCTTCCTGGCTTCATTTTAGGTTAAACGGAAGTTGTCCAACCCTTGGTTTTTAATTTATAGGGTTGTTGTACCCTTTCTTTCTTTAGTGTGTGCTTGTACATTGAGGTTGCACCACTGTCATATTTTAAGTGATGTGTTAATTAATTTGATTGACTCACCGATTGAGGAAAATCCTAAGTTGGAGAGATTTAAGTGTAAATTTTTATTTTTATAAGTTCTCCATCTAAAACTCTTTATATCCCTTGTAATGATTAATTAGTGCAATAATTTTTATTTGATTTCATTTTTATCCTGCACTATTCATGAGACTTAGTGTGCATTTTCATGTCTATATTGTGAATGGAATGTGAGAATGATGAAGCACATAAATGTGAATGGTTTACATGTAGTCAATGAATGCAAAAAAGTTTTGTGGTTCATATGGTGAATTTTATGCAGGTTATGCACGTTTCTCAATGAAAATGCAAAAAGTAAATGAATTACTTTTTAAAAAATGACTTTTGCCAAAGGTTTTTAAACGTTGGTAAAAGCTTCGTGGATTATGACATAGCCCTTTAGCTGACAGTTTAAAACTGTTGCCTTAAGTTTTTGCCAACAATTTGACGAACCACCCCCAAAAGCTTCTTAGGAACGGTTTCGAAACCGAAAGAGCTAAGCTTATGCATATGGTTTACAAAATCATTGACAAAATCTTTTAGTAATATTTCCATAAACTGTCGGCAAAAACGTACACTAATGGTTTGAAACCAACAGCATTACCTTACAAAAAAATTGAAAGAGGAAAAAAAGTCTACTTTGAAACCATTGGCATAAGTTTTTGCTCACGATTAAGAAACCATTAGCAAATCCTGTATGCTGTCGATTTTAGGTGCCGCCCAAAGGCTCTCGTCAAGGTGATGGGGTGGGGGACTTTTGTCAATAGTTTTGAGCAGACCGTAGACGAAAGTCCTTCAACTACACTTGCTCTCCTGTCTCATATTGGCTACAATTTTAAGGTTCTTACCAATAGATCGGGCCATGGGTTATGTCAGGTGGGTTATGGGTTAAATCAATCCAGTTGAACTTTTAAAAGTCTTGATCTAAGTCTTAATCGGGTCAACCTATGACCCTATAAGCTTGGCTCAAGCGTTGTTTTTGAGGGTCGGGTTGGGCCTAGGCCGATCCATTGGTCAAATATAAAATACTTTAAAGTTTTAAATACAAATTTAAGTAAGGATACAATACGAATGACTGAAAACATAAATATAGCTATGCTAAAAAAATATCATAAGTAAAAGGAATAATAAGAACCAAACCTACTTTAGTAAAAATATCGTAAAAGTCAAGAAGATTCATCATTCATATAAAAAATAAACACATCCTAAAAAATTTATAAATCATATGAAATTTAGAAAGAATATAAGTAATCCTGTGTTATTGTGCCAATAGTTCAATCTCTAATCCCTAATCTCAATTAATAGTTTCCAATATATTACTTTGTACTATATTAACTATCAAGTATATGGTTCCATATTTTTTCCTAATTAAATAAATGGTTTATACTTTTAGATGGTGATTATTAGACGTCTTAAATGGTACTTAGAGTGGAGTAGAGATTTTGGAAAAGTAAGACAATAGTTAAATATATGGAAAATTTGACAGCCATCGAATGAGAATGAGATTGTTACAGTTCCAAGATAAGATTCTTTGAGTTTTTTACTTTAAACATTAATGATTTGTAGGTCGAGTCAAGTCATGTCAAGTTGTAAATTAAAGGCCTAAGCTTACCCATTTAAAATCGGGCCAGTTAGAGAGTCAGACTGAGTCGGGTTGTGATAAAAAAATTAAAACCCAAACTCTCCCATTTTGCATTTTATGAGTAGATCATTAAACAAGCTAATCAAACTTTGCATTTCGATCTCAATACAAGGAAGATTATTGCCTTTATCTATTTAGCTCTAATTCCCTTCCGCAATGCTTCAGAGACTTCTGTCGTAAGTTTTGTGGATGCAGCTCATGATAAGGTTTAAGGGAAAGGCATCTATCAATTGGAACAGGGGAGGAGGTTTCTAATAGGTGCTAGCAGCAAATTTTGACGTGCTTTCCGCAGATATGGCAGAGGCTAAAGGCACGTCGCTTCCTCTGAAAAAGAAGGATTGGTGTCTCCCTGTAGACCTCTCTGACCAATTTTCTTACCATTGTTGAGGGAATTTAACCTAATACTGACACCTCCTATCTTAGGTCTAGTTTATTGGGTAGTTAATCTTTCGAGAGGGAAGTTAATCTCTGTTACTTGATTACCTAATTCTTTATTTACTAATTTATGCTTAATTACTTTAATATAAATTTATCTAACATTAGTCTAAACTAATGTTAAAATTGTATGTTAGTTATGTTTTTGATACCTCTCATATTTTATATATCTAATATCATTATCAAGTAAATGTTATTAGAATTAACACTACAACTTAATATCAATTTAATTAAATAAAAAAATTAATATTAACATCAACACTAATTTTATATTTTTTAATATCACTTTTTTAATTCTTGAAGAAAATTAACTTTTCGATCATATTTGATAAGAAAATAAATTTATGGAATAAATTAAAGAAATGAAATAAATAGTAAAATAAATGAGTTAATATATTTAAATATTTTGATAAATTACAATTACTCCACATAAAAAATAATTTTACACGAATTAAATCTACTTAACCTAATATTTAAGAGACATGATAAATGACGGGTTAAATAATTAACCCATCATCCAAACAAGACCTTAAAGACTAACTTAAGGATTATACTTATATATTAAAGACTGATGCTGATGCCACTTGCAGCTATTTTCCTCGGAACATGCTGATGCTACTTGCAGCTATTTTCCGCGGAACGCAACGCCATTGCTCGCGATGTGATCGGTAGTTGTAGCAGGGTGAGAACGCTGGGGTTTTGCAACTTGCGGGCTACGGGTTTTTTTCCCTATGGGAGAAAAAAAGGACATGGTCCACTTGACCTGCGGACGGAGCCATTCACGGTAGCTGTTTTGGCAGCCTTGGTATTTGTATTTCCGGAGGGACGACTAATATTTTCTTTGTTTCCTGTGAGCTCCCCCAAGAACATGCGGGTGGTGGACAGCTGACTGCGATTGAGGTTTATCTAGGGACTGCTGATTTTGCAGGGGTTGCAAGCAGGGTGTTGGTCGGATATTCACCCCCATTTTTATTTGATTCGATCAGATTAAGTGTCAATTGGATATTCAATTGATAGGATACCTAATTTTATTAAGTTAGGTCATGAGTACTCTTGGGATATCCTGTTGATCAATTTAGCTAAAAAATAAAATATAAAGATAAAAAATACTTTAGTGGAAATTATGAAAAAATAAATATATGAAATATTTATTAAAATGATAAAATATTTTTATAAATTATTAAAATAGAAAGAATATATAAAATATTTATTAAAATGATAAAAATTTTTTATAAATGACAAAAATAGAAAGAATATAAAAAATATTTATAAACACAAAAAACTTTATATAAGATATAAAAGTAACAAGAAAAATATTTTCTAATAAAAATAATTTTTAAAATATAAAAAATATGAAAGAATAAAAATAAAATATGGAAAAATAACAAAAATATAGAAATAATTTTATAAAAATAAAATATATTTATATAATTATAAAAAAAATAAAAATGTAACAATCAACTAAAAAGGAATAAAATGCAAAATAATTAAGAATTAAAAGTTACAAATAATAATTTAAATAATAAAGTAAAAATAAATGACATTCCCCACTCCATTAAGTAAAAAGAAAATTATCAATATCAACACCAAATTCAATAATATTATTTAGCTGTATCATTAACTTTCCGTGAAATTACATTAGCATAATTACTTTTAACACTTCACTTTCACCTAGGAAAGCATGTTGATCATGTTAATAACTCAAAGTCCACTAAGAAAAAGACAAATGATTTCTCATTGCATAACATTTAATATACCAATCTAACCCAAAAAAACCATGTTGCATTGGAAACTTAAATAGTATTATACTTTTCACTATGTCTTTGCTAGTCTACATAGTTATAAATTAAGGTAATGTTAGGATTATTAAGGGTAGATTTCTGACGAAAATGTAATAGAGTTTTTCCTCTTTTATTGAGTTTTTCCTAAACTTGCACATGTGAAATGACCTATTTACAATAATAGTAGGTACACCTACAATACCATCAACAATTTATTATACAGTTTGCCATGGACAAAGAATTAAACATAAAGGGGGGAAGGATCTCAACCATGCAAGATGTGCCAATAGCCAAAACATGAACTTTATCTTTCTAACTCTAAAGAAGGGTAAAAAGGAGATTGACGAACTAAGATATAGTCACTTATGTTTAAATGGACATTTGGATTAGAAGAAACCAAAGTAAAACAAAGTGTTTTTTCCATAAAACTACATAAGTAGACTACAAAGGATGTTAATATGCAGAATTACTTTCACCACTAACAAGCTTCGTCATTACAATCCCAATAGGTGGATCTTGTTTGGAGGACCAACAAGCTTCATGTAATGCCCCAAAATCCATGGTCTAAGTCATTTCAAAGTTGATCGCATCATTTCAGGATCAAGTCGAGTCAAAACATCTCATAAAACATGAAAAATGTGTCTTTGGTTAACCCTTTGTTAAACCTCTTCAAAAGGGAACCATATGTGGTATTATTGGATTCCTCTCGTTACAAGCTTCCAATAGTACTTGTTTTGCATAAATCCCAAATGTGTAGCTCAATTTATACCAAAAAATAAGACTGATGTGATTGAGGCATGATTAAACTTATGATTGGGGAATATTTTTGTCAAAACCTAGGCAAATCCTAATTCGAGTTGGGAACCTATTTAAGACCTTAATTAAGGTTTGGGATCATTTTTTTCTTTCTCAAAACTACGTCTATCTCGAGAGAGAAGAAAGAAGAGAAGAAAAGAGAGTAAAGGGAAAGAGAAAGAAGATAAGAGAGGGAGAAGAGAGTTGACCATGCGCAGTGTGCACGTAGGCAGTACGTAGGCATGCAAGCGTGGGTGCATGCAACGAGGTGAGAGCATGTGAGCCCATAGCATGTGTGAAGGAGGCGTGCAAAGGTGTGGGTGTGAGGCATGCAAAATGTGTGAATCACATTGTTGCCACATGGCAGCAGTGGTTCACATAGCTAGTTCACAACCGGTTCACTTGGACCAGCTTGGTTCAAACCCCTTTACATATTTCGAGTGATTCAGGGCCTTCCCAAACTATGTTTGTTGCAAATAAGGTACAGTTGAAATCGTCATGACGAGCACTACTGATGTAAACATATTTATATCACATAAACCATCTAGTTTTGCATGTTCTTAGACATATAGTTGCATCATACATTATAAATATTGTATAACATGTATCATCTTGCATTTAGGTTAGGTTGTATAAAGTTTAGGTTAATTTTTCCTTTGTGGTCAGGTAATAAGGCAATATCTTATCGGTGTCTCGGATTGAAGATCCAACCGTATGGATCTGATCAGGGCGACGATTGTAGTTCAACGACTCCAAGATCACCCTGATCGAACTTCCGTACCATCAGATGCAGTCTGAGAAAGATCAGAGGTCAAGGGGCCAAGATGGTCTAAATCCGCACTTCAGATGACAAATCCAATTGCATGGATGGGTTCAGATCGACGATCGCAGCCCAACGGCATGAAAATCGATCAAATCTGACAACCGTGGCATCATCTACAAGACATAGAAGATGGACGACCAAGATGGTGCCACGTGGTGACATCTCAGCTACCCACACTGGCCAAAAGCACCCACTCCCTCTCTCTCTCCTCATGTGCTCGTCTGATTTGGACCGTTGGATCTTGATACAACGGTCACGAGCATTTGAGTGTTAAATCAAAAGTGAGACAAAGCGGCAGCCGCAGCGCGTTGGTCGCAGACATGCTCGTGAAGTTGAAGGCACGGGTTCGAGCCTCTTCGAGCGCTCAAATTGAGCGTGAGCGCTGGTGCGGTCGATTTCGACCGTTGGATGAAGCGTGAGTGATGCAGATGCGAGTGACATGGTCGCACGAGATGCGAGGAGCGAGAACGTACGATCAGATGTGCATGCAAACGCGTGATCACACGCGGGAGGTGCTATCAAGGCGCGGGCGAGATGGATTCTAAGCCGTCCGAT
Organism: Thalassia testudinum; assembly: GCA_037157565.1. Lineage (NCBI taxonomy): Eukaryota > Viridiplantae > Streptophyta > Magnoliopsida > Alismatales > Hydrocharitaceae > Thalassia > Thalassia testudinum. The sequence goes on from JAZHRO010000014.1 coordinate 2,574,734, forward strand.
CTCATGATCGAACAACTGAGGATTTTTGAACGTGCATGAGGCATTAGGCACGCGGGAGAGGAGGAGACGGTGGGCGCGCTTGCATGTCGCCCACGATCTGGGCTTTAGTGACGATTTTATTCGTCACTAAAGACCCTTGATTTAATGTTTTAAAGTGTTATGACCTATTTGCCCCCTCCAATCTACACCTATATATAGCCCTATGACCCCCACACTTTCTTCACCCCTTCCTCTCTTCTCTCACCCCCTCCAAAGCTCTAAGAGCTTGTCTCAAATCCGGGATGCTCTATTAGAGTAGAAATTATAATTTTTCCACCTTCTCATCCCCTTCGTGGAGCATTCCATGGTGGTCCTCTCACCGCCATTTGGGAAGCGGATCTTGTTGCGATGTTGTCCTACCCCATTCTCCGTCGTTCCTCATCATTCTCCTTCGTCCTACATGTCAACACCTTCGTCAGGGCGCTCCATCGTTGTGGCTCATCCTCCAAGCAACCGTCGAGGAAGATAACTTCTCTTGACCTTCTTTTACCGCTTTCTAGTGTAGATTTTCCACTTTCTAGTGTAAATTTCCTGCTTTGTAGTTTAGTAAGTAGTTGTACTGAACATTGCTCTATGATAATGAAATCCATATTTATTCTATCTCTATTTTCTCTTTATTTGTAATGTTCTCTCTCTTTCTTCTATTATTTATTCTTTAAGTAGATAGCTAGTTTAGATTCAATTCGACCGACTAATCTGCTTCGTGAAAATAGAGCAAATGCGATTTTTAATCAAATGTTCGCCTCCCTATATTCGACCCAGAATTCTTTTGAGTTTCGGTAAATTTATCTGTTGACAGATTTCTTCGCAAATCATACTATGTCGACGAGTTTTCAAAACTCAATCCTGTTTGTGTATGTCATCCGCTCCAACATTTTGGTGCTGTTGTCGAGGAGACCCAAAATGTTGAATAAATGACGTACGCAAACGGGATTGAGTTTTGAAAAACCTATCGTTGAAGTTTGATTTGCGAGAAAAATCGTCAACAAATAAATTTTAACCGAAACTCAAAAGAATTCCAAGTCGAACACAGGGAGGCTGACTTTTGATTAAAAATCGCGTTTGTTTTATTTGTTACGAAGCATATTAGCTGGTTGAATTGAATCTAAACTAGCTATTTACTTAAAGAATAAATAATAGAAGAAAGAGAGAATATTACAAATAAAGAGAAAACAGAGATAGAATAAACATGGATCTCATAACCACAAGCTAATGTTCATTATAATTATAACTACTCACTACACTAGAAAGTAGGAAATCTACAATAGAAAGCGGGAAATCTACACTAGAAAACGGTAAAAGAGAAGGTAGAGAGAAGTTATCCTCCTCGACGACTGCTTGGAGGACGAGCCGCAACGATGGAGCGCCCGGACGAAGGTGGTGAGATGCGGGACGAAGGAGAACGATGAGGGACGACGGAGAACGGGGCAGGACAACATCGCAGCAGGATCCACTTCCCGAATGGTGGTGAGAGGACCACCGCAGAATGCTCCACGAAGGGGGTGAGAAGGTGGAAAATTTCTATTTTTAACTCTAGAGGAGCATCCCAGGTTTGGGACAAGCTCTTAGAGCTTTGGAGGGGGTGAGAGAAGAGAGCAAGGGATGCTCCTCTAGAGTTAAAAATAGAAATTTTCCACCTTCTCACCCCCTTCGTGGAGCATTCTACGGTGGTCCTCTCACCGCCATTTGGGAAGTAGATCCTGCTGCGACGTCATCCTGCCCCATTCTCCATCGTCCCTCATCGTTCTCCTTCGTCCCGCATCTCACCACCTTTGTTTGGGTGCTTCGTCATTACGGCTCATCCTCCAAGCAGTCGTCGAGGATAACTTCTCTCTACCTTCTCTTTTACCGCTTTCTAGTGTAGATTTCCCTCTTTCTAGTGTAGATTTCCTGCTTTCTAGTATAATGAGTAGTTGTAATTGTAATGAACATTAGCTTGTGATTATGAGATCCATGTTTATTCTATCTCTGTTGCTCTTTATTTGTAATATTTTCTTTCTTTCTTATATTATTTATTCTTTAAGTAGATAGCTAGTTTAAATTCAATTCAACCAGCTAATATGCTTTGTGACAAATAAAATAAATGCGATTTTTAATCAAACGTCTGCCTCCCTGTGTTCGACCCGAAATTCTTTCGAGTTTCAGTTAAAATTTATTTGTTGATAGTTTTTCTCGCAAAACAAACTTCAACGATAGATTTTCCAAAACTCAATCCTGTTTGCGTATGTTATCCGTTCAACATTTTGGCACCATTGCCAGGGAGGCGACGCTCTTTGATTTTTCGCATTTTCCTTCCTTACTTATCTTTTACCACACTTCTCTCCTTTCTTATTATGATTGCAGGTACTCTTACGAGGCGAGCAAAAGTGGTAGATTGGAGTAAATTGCTGTTGAAGGGTTTGTAAGTTTACCCCCACCTCCTACCCACTAGTTTTCATTCCACCACGTAATAACACAAACACAAATCAACCTATGTGTTTTTATAAACTCTAAGGTTAGTTTTTTATTATTTGTTTGTCACCTCCACCCACTCACCCTCCACATATAAAAGACAAATTGAAAAAAAATCTCACAGAGGTACACAACCTCTTCTGATTTTCAAACTCAACCAGTAAATCGATCTTTGGAACTGGTACACTCACAAACACATAATTGAGTAGAAATTAGATTAGGCAATCATTTGTGTGCCTAATTAAGTGGTGCATTAGGCCAATTATTTGAGTTGTTTGGGACGCACCACTTCAACTAAAAATAACTCATCAACTAGCTGCTAAATAGGTTCAACTTTTAGGGATTTACCAGGCACTTCACATTCTTTTTAAGATTTAAAGGAAAACATCTTCACTTGTGCTTTCAAAACCTGGTGTGCCAACTAAACTTGATTGAATACAGCTAAAGTTGAATCCTAAAAGCTACTAAGCAAGATTTAAATCCTAAAATTCACCGCATCCAAAAATAATCTTGCTTGAAAATCATTGGTTGTGCACGCACACACATATCAATCAATCATTAAGGGCACAACCCAGATAAAGGGTCCATTACATTCCAAAGCACATTCAAACCTAACCCTAATTAAAACAAAGTAGACATTGGCCTTAAGGATTGGACTCACTCTTCGAAGCCCAGACCGAGATTATTTTTGATTAGTTTGTTTCTACCATTCAATCTGATGTCTAGCTAGGGGAGTAGAATCAAACGATCGCGGTTGGGGGTACACTAGGAACCGGAGGCGTAAGCCAAAGGAAGAGTCTTCTTCCCAGTCCCTCCCTCTAACTAGTTGGATTGATCGGAAAGAAGTAGATCAAATCGTTTATTTATTTCAAGATAGGTTCTGGGAGTCTGTAGGTCTTTAGGCTAACCCACTTAAGGATAGGTTTGTTTATTTGTATTGTAGGGCGCCTTTCTTCCTCCCATTTGTCATGAATCCTTCCACATTCTACACGCATTCCCGTTCTTATCCTCCTAATACATCTTATCCCCAACATGATGATTATTATCCCAACTCATGCTATAATCAACCATCTACTAGTTGGGATAATTCGAATTGGGGATACAGTTCCGGACCTCCGTGTTCAGGGTCTAACCCTGGACACCATGATTGCAATTTCTATCCTTCTTTGAGCTACATCGATTATAGATCACCGCCCTCATTTGGACAACTTAATACGATCTACGATCAAGAAAGATATACTGATCCTCACCCGTCCCCAGAATACACTGCCTTTAGGTCATCACCACCTTATGAATAACCTGAAATGACATATTATCAGGGAGGGTATCAAGATTCTCAATTTGTTGATTCCCTTGCACTAAACCCAAACCCTCCCAACCCTGAACCAAACCATTTGGTTCAGGTTAACCAGGTCCAAGAGAAGGTGTTGGCTAACTTGAGGAATATTATACAATCTTTAGAAGCTCAGCCAACACCTTCCACTAAAGAATTGGAGCCCCTGATTCAAATGATTGATGATCTGAACATGTATTTGTTGGATTGGCTCCAAGATGTTAAGGATAAGGGCCTAGGTGAGTTTTTACTTGGGAAGTTATCTAAATTGAGAATGATATTTGTGATTGCTTTAGTCCAATCTTGGGATGATTCCCAAGACGAACCCCCTTCAGGAGACCCAATGTCAAAATCTGCTCAGGCACCTGTTGGGGGGGACACGTGTTAGAGACTAAGGTTGACCAGGTTGTTCTAGAGCAATCAACTAAGGATGAATTGATTACTTCACCTGAGATCCCTGAGCCAGGGTACGAGGAAACATATGTCTCCATGGATCAAAAAGTGATTGCTGATTTTGAGACACACATTAATGCAGATTTAGATTTCTTTGATTCTGAAGGTGAAGAATCATTATGCGAAGTCTCACCTGAGTTTACAGCATACGATTTCTGTGAGATGACTAGGCCTGAGGAATTAGATGAATCATATGATGGCCCGATAACTGAGAAAACTAATCTTATTGGGGCTCACATGATATATTCAGATCCTTACTTTCTGAAGGATTCAATTCAAAGCCCCGATCCTCAATCACACCCCATTGAGCTTACTGAAGATTTTGATTTGGAAATCACTAAACCCAAGCCCATTCTGATTCAGTCCCATCTTTTAGATTTGGAAAATTCAGACGGGGTGATTAATATACAGGAGGTCCAGGAATTTGAAAGTCTGGATGAGGAGGATATGAGTTGGGAAATATTGATATGGGAAGTCAATTTCGGAGGAAGCAAAAGACCGAGTCTAAGGGTTCCAATTTATCTAAAACTCCCAACCTTCTACCATGACCCTTATGACATCTTTCAGAGGATGTCCAACCTAAGAAAACATTCATTGATTATCCTTTTGAGCTTGATCTTTCTGTAACTCGACTTTTTGGTCTTGGGTTGCATCCTCACAAATTGCAGGTCTGACCCTACTTGCATACTGATCTCAGGTTTTGGATAATTTTTATCTAGAACCTTAGATATACTCAACCATGGGATATGGGTCTGCATCACAATCTGATCCACATCTGTGGACATCTTCTCCTGGTAGGTCCAAAGCTAGATTTTCTTATTCTGATAATGACCTGCACCTGTGAATTCTTTATTTCTTCTTCTTTGTATAGTATGCCTAGCTGAAGGCACTAAATTCAGTACGTATACAGTTTCTTTTCATCTCTGAGAGGACATGTTATTCATGTAATTTAGGTGCTTTCTACTCTATTTCACTCTTTTTCATGTCTTTTTAATACAATGAGGACATTGCATTAGATAGGCATGAAGGGGTGGATATTCATCACTAAATTATTTCGTCAGCTCCGTAGATTCTTTTCTCTTTATTATTAAAAAAAATAAAAGAAAAAAAATAAATTGTGGAATTAGGAAAGGGAACTTGGACTTTAGAAAATTTTCGATCTTAGAGAATAAAATTGTATGATTTGGACACTAAGACCCTTCAGGTCTTCGGGCTTAATCAGCCTGGGTGTCCACTAAAATGTGGACTTGTTTCTCGAGTCCTTGCCTTCCTAAATTCAGATTTTAATTGGTTAAATAAGTTGGGTTATAAGTACACGACTTATCAACTCGCCCTCTGATTTGAGGGAATTTTAAGTCTAAGCATCTACACACTATTTGCACTGACTCGCTTTTCGACGATTTTAACGGAAATTGGGTAGCTAATGAACCTTCTAGGGTGGTATGGCTAGTAAGTTATTGTGGGTAACAGCCCATTGGTAGGTTGTCTAGAGTCCAGTCACATGACCATTCTTTTCCTGCTGCCTTTAGGTAAATCTTAGACAAGGAAGCCACCTACTTTAAAAAAAAAAAAGAAAAATATCCAAAAAAAAAAAGAAAAGGAGAGAAAAAAAAGAAAAAGAAATAAGCCACACTTCACCGCACGAGTATGGCTTGCAAGTTATCGTGGGTAACAGCCCATTGGTAGGTTGTCCAGAACCTAGCTCAAGAAATGCACATATAATTCCAAAACACTTAGGAAGAAGCGGAGAAGTAGAATAAGCCGGGGAGATAGACATTGGGTTCGCCCTTATGTTGACACCATAAAAATAAAAGTAGGGAGAAAGCTACTGGTTGAATAGATACACCTTTAGGCAGAATTTCTTTTCAAGGTCACCTAGGGGCGTAAAAACCCAAAGTCCATTTTAATCACTGATCAGTGAGTCTATCACATTTCACATAAAGATGCTTATAACTTAGGGTTCTCTTCGAATCTTGGGTGGGTTGAGTGGCTGTAGAAAGCTGCTCCGAAGTCCTAAACTTAAAAATCCAAAAAAAAATTAGAAAAGAAGAAAAGAAGAAAAAGATCCTTCTTTGAATAAGGCGAGGGCTTGAGGCGATCTACATTTTGGAAGACACCTGGGCGCTATTGTGTCTCTATAGTTCAGGTCTAAGTTGAAATTTATAAGTGTTGAAAAATAACTTTTGCCCAATAAATCAGACCTAATTCTCTTATAAATAGTATGTAGTTTTGCTAGGGACTAGCAAAAGATAGGTATGAGGGTGTGATGTAAACATGTTTATATCAAATAAACCATCTATTTTTGCATGTTCTTAGACATATAGTTGCATCATACATTATAAATATTGCATAACATGCATCATCTTGTACTTAGGTTAGATTGTATAAAGTTTAGGTTAATTTTTCCTTTTTATGGTCAGGTAATAGGGTAATATCTTATCGGAGCCTCGGATTGAAGATCCAACCGTACGGATCTGATCAGGGCGACGATTGGAGTTCAACGACTCCGAGATCGCCCCGATCGAACTTCCATAACATCAGATGCAGTCTGAGAAAGATCAGAGGTCAATGGGCCAAGATGGCGTAAATCCACACTTCAGATGACAAATCCAACTGCACGGATGGGTTCGGATCGATGATCGTAGCCTAACAGTGCAAAAATCGATTCAATCCAACAACTGTGGCACCATCTACAAGACATAGAAGACGGATAGCCAAGATGGTGCCACGTGGTGCCATCGTAGCTGCCCACACCGACCAAAAGCACCCGCTCCCTCTCTCTCTCCTCATGCACTTGTCTGATCTTGACCGTTGGATCTTGATCCAACGGTCAAGAGTGTTTAAGTGTTAAATCAAAAGTGAGACAAAGCGATAGTTGCAACGCGTTGGTTGTAAACACGCTCGTGAAGCTGAAGGCACTGGTTCAAGCCTCGTTGAGCGCTCAAATTGAGCATGAGCGCTGGTGCGGCCAATTTCAGCTGTTGGATGAAGCGTAAGTGGTGCATATGCGAGTGACATGGCCGCACGAGATGCGAGGAGTGAGAATGCGTGATCAGACGCTCATGTAAATGCGTGATCGTACGTGGGAGGCACTATCAAGGTGCGGGCGAGATGGATTCTAAGACATCCTATCCCGTGATCGGATGGCTGAGGATTTTTGAATGTGCGTGAGGTGTTAGGCATGTGGGAGAGGATGAGACGGCGGGCGCGCTTGCACATCGTCCACTATCTCGGCTTTAGTGACAGTTTTATTCGTCACTAAAGATCCTTGATTTAATGTTTAAAAGTGTTATGACCTATTTGCCCCCTCCAATCTACACCTATATATAGCCCTACGACTCCCACACTTTCTTCATCCCTTCCTCTCTTCTCTCACCCCCTCCAAAGCTAGAAGAGCTTGTCTCAAATTTGGGATGCTCCATTAGAGTTAAAATTATAATTTTTTCACCTTTTCATCCCCTTCATAGAGCATTCCACGGTGGTCCTCTCACCGCCATTCGGGAAGCGGATCCCGCTGTGATGTCGTCCTCCCCGTTCTCCATAGTCCCGCATTGTTCTCCTTCATCCCGCATCTCACCACCTTCGTCCGGGCGCTTCGTCGTTGCAACTCATCCTCCCTATAGCCGTCGAGGAGGATAACTTCTCTCCACCTTCTTTTACCACTTTCTAGTGTAGATTTCCCGCTTTCTAGTGTAGATTTTCTGCTTTTTAGTGTAGCAAGTAGTTGTAATGAACATTGCTCTATGATAATGAAATCCATGTTTATTTTATCTCTATTTTCTCTTTATTTGTAATATTCTCTCTTTCTTCTATTATTTATTCTTTAAGTAGATAGCTAGTTTAGATTCAATTCAACCAGCTAATATGCTTCGTGACAATACAACAAACACGATTTTTAATCAAACGTCCGCCTCCCTGTGTTCGACCTGGCATTCTTTTGAGTTTCGGTAAATTTATCTGTTGACTGATTTCTTCGCAAATCATACTACATCAATGAGTTTTCAAAACTCAATCCCGCTTGCATATGTCATCCACTCCAACAATTACACTTTAGTAAGTTCAAATGCCCCCTTGTATTATTGTTTCATATGTTAAATTCTAGATTTGTCCCTTATGTTTTTGGGACATCAATTTTTGAAGCGTTTGACTGAAAAACTCTACTCGGAGCATGTACAAACTATGAGGAAGCTTGGCACACAACCCTATATGGAGTCGCTGTGACACCCTAGCGATGCTAAATAGAGTAGCTCCACCCATTCCATTGTATGGCATTTGTTCATGTTTAGCAATGTTTTCTCTATGTTGTATATATTATCCAATATCTCTTGCTAAGTATTGAGTCCTGCTTTGAATATTAATAGTCCATATCCGAGTACTTGAATAAATAAATTAGACACTTGAGATGCTTGATAATAATTATTGATGGGAAACTTGTTTAGATATGATTGATCACTGCACCAATGAATACAAATCCATAATTATGACTTTCTAAGTGATGAATTCATTATCTATTAGCATGCTAAATTGGATAAATATTATCATGAATTAATTAGTTTGATAATGCATATTTACATTCCAAAGTATCATAAATTCACTTAAGAGATTAAAGCGATTTGAAATTGATGAAGAGACAAGGAAATAATTGTTATACTTGTAGCATAGTAAATGAGTTGAAATAAGGGATGGATTGATTGATGATAAACATGGAAACCCATAAGATCAGTTAAACAATTTAGTCTCGTGCCTGATATTAACGACACGACCAGCCATACCATGTGTAAAGGTAGAGATCGATTCAATGAGTAGGCTAGCCTTCCTTCGACTTTTCCATTAGGTTGTTTAGCCAATCAAGTAGCCAAGCGCTAGTGGGTATGTGTTACTTATTGTGAAAAACCTGATACTATTTTCTTTCCATACCTTGTAGTGGAAATGACTGGCCATATGCCAGTGTAGGGTAGCTCCCCGTGTGTATATCAGATGAGTCGTAGTCCCCACTTTACCTAACCTAGGACCCCAAGGCAATTAACCAAGTAATGGGGCAGGTGTGGGCCATTCTCTTAGCCAAGAGAGTGCCTCATATTATTGTTTGGTTTATTGCAGTGATATCTCCTTGCGTTTTCTAAGGAAATTATTATGGGTTGGTGATGACCGTAAAAGTAAGAAGGCATAGATAATTTGGAAATTGAGTATTAAATGAATAATTAAAGAATTAACATAAATAAGTACTTGTTCTTCTTGATTCTTTTAGTTTCCACTAATCCTTACTATTATTTTTCCCTTACCTCGCTACTCTACTTAGCCTTTGCTAACTTTTCCATTTAGACTTCGTACTGAAGTCTTGGTGAGCAGTAGCTGAGTCCTACAGTTGTAGGAGAAAACGGTGCCGGTCTAAGTGCAGCACCTTAGCTACTCTGTATAACCATTTTAATTAGTCACAGTTAATTTTCCTTTTCAAATTTCCTTTCATCGTTGTTTCTTTGAACATGTACTTTTGTTACTATGATGGCTATGAAAGATGATTGAACTCTTTAGACATTTGTCTCAATTCAGTATATTCCCCTTCTATATTCTTTATATATGTGATGTTACTTGTTGTACGATGCTATATTTTATGTTTATATGTTTGATGACCAAGATCTTCGGAGATTTCGAAAAATCAACTCGAGTCGCTATTGGGTTGGGGGTTTGGGTCGCAATAGATGCTATCATAGTAAAGTCATCCCATATAACCATAAAATGGTTTGAGTGAGCTTAGCAAATTAATTATACATCATAGATCATAGCCATCAATCGAGTCTTGATCTAGAGTCCTTGAATCATCCTTTACTTCTTTGAGTCCTATGTGTCTAATTTGAGAAGCCATCTGATGACTCTAAGATGGCCTGCTTAATCCTAAAGAGTGGTTCATGACATGGTATCTTCTTATTAATGAAAGGGCTTAATGTGACTCTCTTACCACATCCTCTAAAATGAACTCATTTGAGTTGTAATTTCCAAAAGTGCTACTAGCCAAGCTCTCCTTGTTCTAGATTTTTTCCTTCACCTAAGCCTTCTCTTGGTCCTTATTCGGCAAACTTTATGTCTCTTGAATTTGACTGTCAGAAGTATACATTGTTTTCAACCTATGTATGGACTGATTAAAGTAAGGAGTAAGAGGTAGAGTTGGCCCCTAAGTGACCCATCCATCCATAAATCCATAGACCCTTTTGAGTTGCTGGTTGGTTAGCATCTCTTGACAAATCAAACTTCTTAAGTATGGATGAAATAGCCTCTACTACATTACTTGGGCAAGTAGAAGTGATTTCTTAATGTTAATCCTTCAACGTTGAGTCCCTTTATGGAGTGGTGAAAGAAATCATTGGAAGTTTCTTGTCTCATAGAAGGTTGAGGTTAACGAAGGTGGCAATGGCAACCTAACTTGTTAGAATATGGATCAGGGAGGAATATCTAGAATGATTAATTTATCTATAACTTGAAGGCATCCAACAATCTAGAAGACAACTTCGTGGAGAACCTTTTCAGCCATGAATTGTGTTGATGACACTACCTCTCTGAACACCCTCTTGGTGCATGAGTTGTGAGACAACGATGACCAATATGGAGTTGTTTCCTGACCACAATCGTGGGACTTACTAAAGGAAAATCTAAAAAGTATTGGAGTATCACTTTGAGACGCAAAAACCATTTTATGAAAAAGGGAAGTGAAACATTAAAGAGAATGAAAAGGCTCAAGGAGGTTATTATATACATCAAGATATGCAAATGAAAGGTTAAGATGGTGCATATCAGGATGGAGAACTAAGACACCATTATGTGCATGGATTGGCTATCCTTATACCATGCGTCCTTGGATTGCTTTGAGAAACATGTGATCTTCTCCATTTTAGGGGACTGTAGTTTGAGTTCATGGGAAAACCTATGGATTGGTGCATTTTTGTACTACAAACAATAAGATTACTCGATAGAGATTGCATAGGATACCTAGCTTTCATGATTGCAACACTGAAGGAGAAACTAGAGTCGCATAGTATCTTAGTGGTATACAAGTACCTTGATGTGTTCCCTGAGGGGTCTACCTAGATTTCTTCTTGATAATGAGATCAAGTTTGAGATCTAATTGACTCCAGGCACCAACCTGATATCCATCATGTTGTACTAAATGGCACCTGCTGAGCTGAGAGAGCTCAAGTCCCAATTATAGGAGTTACTAGAGAAGGGATTTATCAGGTCTAATGCTTTGCCCTGGGAAGCTCTAGTATTCATTGTTAAGAAGTAGGATGTCACTTTGAGATTGTACATTCACTATCGACAGTTGAATAAAGTGACCATCAAAAATAGATATCCATTGCCGTGAATTGATGGTTTGTTTGATCAACTATGAGGCACAACGGTGTTCTCTAAGATGGACCTACATTTTATCTACCATAGTTGAAGATTAAAGAGTCAAATGTTCCCAAGATAGCTTTCTGAACAAGTTACGAACATTGAGTTCCTTGCTATGCCTTTTGGGTTGACGAAGGCCTCGACAGCCTTCATGGATTTGATGAATAGGGGTTTCATTCTCATCTGGATCAATTTATGGTGGTCTTTACAGATGATGTCCTTGTCTACTCCGCATGGAGGTATAGCACAAGTAGCACCTTCACATGGTTTTGGATGCATTGAGATGGCATCGGTGATATGCAAAGTTTAACAAGTTCAAATTCTGGTTGAGACAAGTCACCTTTTTGGGATATGTGATTGATTGCAGGTTTAGCATGAAAAATACTTAGATTTGGAAATCTGCGTTGTAGTGCAGTCGCCCTAAATATTATCAACACATTTGCTTTTACGAAAATCACTTTGATTGATTTTTATCTTTCAACTTTGATTCCTGGTCGTTCATCTCTAAGAGGCATGTTTTCAAAAGAACAAGAGTATCTTGATTAAGATCCAATCTTCTAACCTAAGTCTACTTAATATTTTTTTGGTCTTTTTTTATCTTTTGTAAACTCATTTTTCATGTTTTCTTTTTCTTTGTGATGCTAAGGGATAGCTAGGAGGATGAGGATGTGTCTAAGTGTTGGCCATGGTGGCCATGCACATGATGTGAATAACCTAATGGGCTTGGCCTAAAGAAGACTAAGGGAAGGGTTACATGAAAACACAAGGGAGAAGAAAATGTGAAGGGGAAGAGGAAACCTTGAAATCCATGATTGATTTTTAAGGTTTAATCAAATCTAACCATTCAACCACAAATCCAAACATGAACACTAATATAAAAATAATCAAAAGCATCAATCAACATCTCTAATATTGGAAAAAAAAAAACAAATAAAAAGAACAAGTTTCACCACGTTGAGAGTGCCTTGAGAGGCCGTTGGCTTCTTGTGTGGTGGTGGCAGCTAGACTATGGGTATGAAAACCCGTCTGCACGCCAACCATGGAGGAGGATGACCAAACAAGGTATAGAGAAATCGTGTTGGCAGTCCAAGAGAGAGGAAGGTGGTGGATGACTTGCTCTCTCAAGGAGGAAGAGGAGCCGTCCACTAGAGAAGAGGAAGAGGAGATGGTGGCCATCCTCTTATCTTCTTCCTTGATAGCTTGGTCGGAGGAGCTTTGGAGGAGAGCCTTAGAGGAGGAGGATACAGCCTTGGAGAGGAAGAGTGACATGTGAGAAACGAGATTCATTAAAAACGTGTCATAGTATACTCGAATCACGCAAATCAACTTTTAAAATTTGTAATTTCTCAAAACAGAGAGTATTCCGAGGTTGTTCTCTATGACCAAAGAAATGCGCGAAAACCACTAAGTATCACAAATTTCAACTTAGGAACTAGGTGCAGGTAGTTTGACTTTCAATTGCAAACATTCTAGCTCTATAAAATTAAGAAAATATTCACTGGGGACTATGAGAATAGATTACTGACGTGCACGGAATGCGTTGGTTTAATTATGTCATTGTAGCATGTGCTCACGTCGTCGATTTTAAATTAAGATATGGATTTGTGAGTCCAAGTGTCGATCTTAGGGAGGCATGAAATTAGATTAGTTTTAGTCGCTTTGGGTGTCACAAAATGGTAGCGTGGTTTGCTTGCGAAAATGAGAGTGAAAGAGAGAGAGAGAGAGAGAGAGAGAGAGAGTAGGGTTAGAGCTTGCATTTATTAAAACATGACAATCACTTAAGGAGATGTGAACTATGATATAAGAAGCAACATCAGCATATAGCATGCAATTAGAGATCACTTACAACTACAACAATAGATGAAAGTTTAAAATAGGGCAACATAAAACTAGAGTAAAAAAGAAAGAAAGGAGGAGAGGTAGCCACGGTAGTGGAGGGGGGCTCCATCGGCGGCTCAACAACTCCGAGGGTGAATATGGAGTGTTTGGTGGAGCTAGGAGAGGGCTAGTGTTGCATGGAGAGTGAATGAGAATTGAATGCTAAGAGATGGAGATGAATGGAGGGGTATGGGGCTTTTTATAGAGAAGAAGGGGTTTCTAAATCAGGCACAAATGTGTTGGTGAAGCCCCTTGCCCACCGATCCAAGCACGCATGCGTGCTTCTTCCTTCAATCCATGCTCGCGCGTCCTCATCCGTTCGATCAAAGGCGCGGATCGCCATTGGACGACTGAGGATGCTCCGCATCGACTTATGCATGTGTGCCTTCACAGTTCTCTTGTCCTTCGTGCGATGACAACCACCCGATCATGCATCAACAATTGGGATTGCATGTGACCGAGTGTGCTAAATCGTGCCTCGCCTGTGATGAACGCGTGTCATCACGTGTGTTTACATTGGATGCTCGAGATCGCACCGCGTGCCTCCATCTAATCCGTCTGAGCACCCATTAGTGGCTGAATTTCAATTGCATGCATGGACATAGCTAGTGCGAATCGAACGTGCGTCGCGCGTTCGTGCGGTGGGGCACTGACCGCTAGGCTACCTCCACGCTTTGTCGAGGCTTTGCGTGGGTGCTCAGTTGTCCGATGGGAAATTGGACGACCGAGAATGCTCCTTGAGTGTGCGATGATGAAGAGTAGGGTGCGTGCGTGCGGCGAATGGTGCCACGTGGCCGATTGTGGGCTGTTGATCGTCAGATCAACGACCATAACTTCTTGGGCTTGTTGGGAAAGCTCCGGATGTCGGATTTAAGTGATTTTAAGTTCATTGGACTCCATTCGTCGATCTGAATCCATCTGTGCGGTCTAATTGCTCATCTGAGGCCTGTTTCAACATGCACTTGTACACATAGCTATTAAGCATTGATTATAAGCAATCCTAATTTATCTTGCATGCAATGCTCCCAAGCCCATTATGGTATGTCATTAACGCACATATATCCTCAAAACTAACTCTAGTTGATAGAATTATCATCATTGGATGTAGAGTTCTCAATTACTAAATAATAACCATGCACGCTCTGCAATCGAACGATATGGATCAAGTATGTAAGCAAATTGACGAGAAATTTATTGCGTGATTTAATTTCTAGCACTTGCGAACCTCGCTAGCTACTAAATGCTTAATTAAATAAAACAAAAATCAATGAGTTAAGCACTTAAAAATTCATGACAATAATGTTTTATCATAATAATGCAATAATCCACAAGGAATTCAATAATAAAATTTAATCCCCAATCTAGTAATCTGAATTACAAATAAATCCCTAGGAATAATCCTTTTCTCACAATCAAATCCTTGCAAATTTCCAAATTAGTCCCTACAATTTTATGATTTAGTCCCTGCCCCTCTTCTTCTTAATCGGCAGGACTTGTCGGAGGCTTGTCAGAGGGACATTGGCTGCACGCTCCAGCTGTTGGATGGGGCTGGCATTGGTTGAGAATGATCGGTGGGGTACTGCCAATTGGGTGGCGAGGTCTGATCATCTATCGGAAGTGGCATGGACAGTGAACGGCAGTGGAGAAGGTGGTGGCTTCTAACGGTGGTTGGCTTGGCGAATGGATGATCCTTGGTCTCAGGCGAGTAGCCGAGTGGCTTCGCCAAACCTTAGTGAAGTTGGTCGTTGTGGTAATTAGGCGTGGGGGCATTGGAGATGATGCATCGAAGTCATGGAGGGCATCGGTCAGAGGAGGTATCTAGTGGGGCAGAGGATGCTTCAAAACCCCCAATAAATTAGGGGCTTTTGTTCATGGCGACATGGTGGAGCTTGGGAGGCAGTTGGTGGTGAGCACAACGACGTGGAGAGAGGTGGAGGAGATCACCGACGAGTACGTCGGCCGTGTGTTAACAGGCTATCGAGAGGTTTTAAGGAATAATCATCGTAGCAAAGCCTCAATAGCTCGAAAATAATTAAATTTATAACTCAGAATCGCAAAAGGAGTTTGAGGTTGATCACAGGGAGTAATTAATAGCA
The DNA here is from genome assembly GCA_037157565.1 of Thalassia testudinum. Classification (NCBI taxonomy): domain Eukaryota; kingdom Viridiplantae; phylum Streptophyta; class Magnoliopsida; order Alismatales; family Hydrocharitaceae; genus Thalassia; species Thalassia testudinum. The sequence goes on from JAZHRO010000014.1 coordinate 2,590,367, forward strand.
AATCAATCTCACTAATCACAATTTAATCAGAAATGTAAGCAATTATGACCAAAGCTTCATTTAGAACTACTCAAAATGATATATATATATATGAAATCAAGTAGTATAGTACAAAAAGAATGGGTTAAAATGGTGATTTGAATTACCAAATTAACCCTTGAAATTAAGCTCAAATAAATGCACATTATTTCTCAATCAAATATGCCACGTCAACCAATTAAATATCCCAACAGTATGTATCACTAAGGCACCAGCAAAACATAACTCCAACAGAAGAGGCAAAGGCCTCCTCTTTCCTTCGTGCCTCAAGAGAGAGGCAAGCACAACACAGCATAGAGGCAAAGGCCTCCCATAAATCGGTTAAGCGTAGAGAGCAGAGGTGCGAAAGGCAAAATGCTCCCCTCTCTCTCTTTCTTCTTTTCTCTCTTAGACAGATGGATCGGACCCGGGTAACCAGGTAATCGGATCAAAGCCTAGACCCACGCGGTGTGACCACAGTCAAAGGTGTGCATGGGGAGGGGAGTGTGACGGACCTAACCCTTGTGTCGAAGGCGATAAGGTAGAGGCACAAATTGCTTTTATGCGCGGTCACAGCTTTTGCATTCCACGATGTGGGACTAATCCACGCAATTTCTTCACACGGTAACAATAGGCAGTGGAAACTCCAATTGAGGTCGATGGTGAGGTTGTGGTTGTCCGTTGGAGGTTTGGAGTGCTTCCTGGAAGTAGTCTGCAGTACCTGGAGCGGAAAGCGCTAAAGAATGTGGTCGGAGAAGATGGTAGCGGCGGCGATTGTTCGGTGAAGGCCTGAAACCACGAACATGGCCTTACGGCCTCATCAAAATAATTTAGAAGCTTCATTGTGAAGTGGCGAGTGTAGTGGTGGCAGTCATGTGGCATGTGGTGAGGTATGGAGGTCTGCCGACCTCAGGGAAGGCATGTGAGGACGAGGGAGCTTGGTGGAGGTGCTTGGTGGCCGCACGAGCAAATAGGGAGAGTGCTTTTGATGATGGTGGTGTGGCAAAGATCGTGGAGGTGGCGACGAGGTGTTTGATGGTCAGTAGCAGGCAGGAGGCTATGCCAGAGCGTCGCCAAAGCGGAGGACGGAAGTGGTGTTGAGGGCGGTACGGTGGTCGTGAGTGGTGAGTGTGGGGGAAGAAAGTAGAGGGAGAGGGGAAGGGATTAGAGAGTCTTAGAGGGGAAGGAGGTGGACAGAGATGGTCGGCGTTGGCGAGCCGAAGCCGAAGACGAAGATGAAGTCGACGAGTTGGAGCAATGACGAGGAGGAGGAAGGAAGCCTCTGCTGTGGCTGGCGAGGAGCAGAGTTTTGAGGGGAAGGTTAGAGGGTCGTCCAATTTGATGGTTGGACGGCTGGAAGAGGAAAGTGGAGGGATGTCATTGGAGCAAGGTGTGAAGGTGGCTGGAGAGGGAAGGAGTGGTTTCTCTTGCCAAACTTGCTAAGGAGCAAGGATTCTTGTCCTGGGTCCTTTTATAACCCTAAAAGGAGGAGCTCCAAGCTTAGAAAAAAGCATGCAAAGCTTGAGAATTCCATGCAAACTAGATACTCACATCTTCCATGCATTCGCATGAAAGATTGGGAAGGAATCAAGGTCCATGGCCGGGTTTACTTGGAAGGGAATTCCTCAAGGAATCTCCCTTTCAATTTTAAGAGTGTTTGATTGAGAATAGAGGGAGAAATCCTCGCTCGAATGTCAACGCTGAAGCTTCTGTTCACACTAATGGCGGAAAGGACCTAAATGCAAAGATGATGAAAAACCTAGGGACCTGATTGCAATAATTTCAAAAGTTAGGGTTATGAATGAGAGAGAAAGAGTCAGACTGAACCAATATGCAAACTAGGTCAAGATGGACTCTAATTGGACCCAAATTTTGGTACAAATCTAATTTGGACCCAAGGAATATGATGACAAAGTTGGATTTCAGTTTTGACCAAGTTTGATTGGAAAATTTGCATAGAAACCCAAATTAGGGTAACTTTCTGTCTATGACTCTGTTTAAGGTCAAAATAGGTTCCAAAGGTCAAATCAAGGATACCAAACCTTAAGGAATATTTTTTTATGAATTTTAGAAGGTTTATATGAATTTTATCTTGACCATAACCTCTGTAATTTAAGCAGGTCTGAAATTAGGTTTTCAGGTGCTATATTGGTTCTCGAAATGTGCGAAACCCCATTTCTGTCTGTATAGACCCACTTATTAGTCTTTAATGCTCATTTGATATCTATTTCACCTCTAGCAAACCCCCTGGTTATTCTGTGTTCATGATATGTTGTTAAAATTATAGAATTAACCCTGATTTCTTATTCTCTTCTCAAGACGTAATAAGGTGGAGATATAACCCTCAAATGAATATGTAGGAGCTTTTATCTTTTATTCCAGACTTAAGTGGCCTACTTAGGACTCATGATGGTGTTACCATCATACCCCCATGCCTAGATTTTGCTAGTCCCTTAGCAAACATTCTATGGATCAAGCCAGGTCTTTAGGTCGGATGTAATCGTCAAGGGGCCTTATTAAGCTGCATCTCTAGAAATCAGATCAGAATACCAACAATAGGCCTAGAGGTACTCAAGTATCAGCCAAGATTCAGAATTGACTACCTTCAACTTGAGTCTACCACGAAGGTTTCTAAGGCCTGCAAAAACTGCATAGAGATTCATTGACCCCAACAGTTAAAGCACCCATGCATAGACGTGACATGTCCAAGTTCAGTTTGCCAGTGCATTTTTGTATGAAAGAGATAGAGAAGGATTTTTCATTTAGAGAGTTTTCTCTCTTTTCTTTTTATTTTTCCCTAAATCCAGCCTCGAATTGGCCCTAAACATGGTATGTATTGGATTCCTTGTCCCCACCATCAATCTTCACAAGGTCCCTGACTTTCAATGCTTCAAGATAGCACCGCCCATGGCAACCCCTAGAACCCTAACCTTCGACACTTCAAGATAGTGTCGCCCATGGCGTTTTGTAACTAAATTCAAGCCTTAGCAATCGACATTTTGGGATAATCCCGCTCATGGCACTTGAACTAACACAAGGTGCTCACATGCCCCCGATAGAATATTTTCATATCCTATAAGACAAGAATTGAGGAGACGATATGTTATTATGCATCTTTGAGGGGAATTTTTGACCTCTCCTCACTGGGAACTCATCCAATCAACTTGTGTTGTCGAGCCACTCCTAAGCTAGATTTTCGAGATGGCTTTTCATAATAGAACACTTTTGGCAGCTTTTTCTTTATTAAGTGCACTGAACCAAACTTAGTGTGTGATTTTGGGTGCTTAAGTTACCAAGTCCCGCAAACCAAAGGGTAGGCAACGAGACCGAATAATTCCTAAGCCTTAGACCTACTACATCATCCTCGCACTTTCCCCAACCTCTTAAGGATTAATCTGGATCCTATCAAATACGTGAGTGTTTAAACCCTAAAATAGATCCAAGAGGCCTAAGGTCGGTATCCGCCACTAATTCCCTAAGTTTTAGCCTTCCAGGTCTTAATTCATCATCTGATCCAACCTAAAAGTTAGGTAGGTTCCATATTAAATTTCAAGGGACTCTCTCCTTTTTTTCTTTTATTTACACCTTTTTCTTCTTTTTGTTCTTTTCCTGCCCTTCTCTTTTTTCTCATTCAGTTCAAATTATCCTCTCCTTTCCCACCTTTTTTTTTTTTAGAATTATGAAACCCTTCCATACATTGATTTCACAGTATTTTGCACCTTAGTACCCCCCATGCCTAACATTTGCAATGTCATCATTGTAAATTAGGTGGGTTCGAGTTCATCTTAGATCGTAATTAAAACAAGTGAGTGGTGAACGGGTCAGAATGACTATTGCAGATGATTTTTAGCTCTAATACAAGTATTAAAGGTGGAGTCGGTTGTTCTAATGGATGAACCTTAAAATGCAATATGAATTCAGCAAGGAGATATGTCAACAAGGTTTTGGGTTTTTCAAAAGATGATGAGTTGCCTCTCGTTAAGCACTAAGTTTAACGCCATCAGCTGGGCGTAATGAAGCTCAGGGAGAATGGAGATCAAAAGATGCTGCAGCTAAATTTGTGTCAGTGAGTTCGAAGAATGGTTTGAGTCTCTGACCATTCACAACAAAAGGTTCTGAATCATGGCTGAGTTCACTGATTTTGACAACTCCATTTCCAAATACTTGTCTCACAAGGAATGGTCCAATCCATTTAGATTTGAGTTTGCCTAGGAAGATCTTGAGCTTGGCATCAAAGAGTAGTACTTTCTGACCAAGATGGAAGGATTTTCTTGAAATGTGCCTATCATGGAAGGCTTTCATCCGCTCTTTGTAGATTCGTGAGTTCTCATATACGTCATTGTGTAACTCCTCGATCTCTCTTAATTGCAACCTACGGTGGATTCCAGCCTTCACAAGATCTAGATTGCACTTCTGTACTGCCCAGTAGGCTTTATGCTCCATTTCTATGGGGAGGTGACATGCCTTCTCGTGCACGAGTCAAAGGGAGACTTGCCTAACTGGGTCTTATGGGCAGTCCTATAGGCCCACAAGGCTTCTGAAAGGCAGGTAGACGAATCCATCCTGTCAGGCCAAACAGTGACTTGAAGGATCTTCTTGATCTCCTGATTTGATAGTTTTGCTAATCCATTAGTTTGGGGGTGATAAAGAGTCGAGATACGATGCGACACCCCGTACTTTTTCATCAGGGACTAGAAGTGCACAATGGCAAAATGAGACCCGCCATCGCTGATGATGGCTTTTGGAACCCCAAATCTGGAAAAGATGTTCTCTTGAATGAACCAAATAACAACTTTATGGTCACTTGTCCTGGTGGGGATGGCTTTGATCCATTTAGAGACGTAATCAACAGCGAGTAAGATATATTTGAAGCCATTAGATCCTTGAAAGGGTTCCATGAAATCAATTCCCCAGATGTCAAAGATTTCACACACAATGATTGGATTCAAGGGCATCATATCTCGCGGGCCCATCTTGCTGAGGGTCTGACAACGGGCACATGCCCTACAATAGGATTGTGCTCTTTGAACATTGTGGGCCAAAAGAACTCACACTGGAGGATCTTTGCTGTGGTTTTCCGACCAGAGAAATGGCCACCACATGCTTGGTCATGATAGAATGAGATGACGTTATTGACCTCGTTGTCAGAAATGCATCTCCGGATTACATGATCATTGCCAATATGGAAAGGATACGGTTCTTCCCAAATGTAGTACTTAGCATTGGAAATCAACTTGTCCTGCCTGAAAGTCGCCCAATCTGGTGGGACTTTCCCCGCAACCAAGTAGTTTACCATGTTAGCAAACTAGGGAAGTCCGTTAATGGCCAATAGATGTTCATCCAAAAAATGATTTGTAATAGGTCCAAACGGGTCAATGATCGAAGAAAGAAGGCGAGACAAATGGTCAGCTATCATGTTATGCTTTCTCGCCTTGTCGTGAATTTCAAGATCGAACTCTTGCAACAGCAAGATCCATCAAATTAATCTAGGTTTCACGTACTTCTTCGTTAGTAAGTGCCTTACTGCAGTGTGATCCAAGTATATAATGACATGGGAACCCAAGGGGTATGATCTGAATTTTTCCAGGCCAAATACGATAGCCAGCAACTCCTTCGTAATTGTGTAGTTATGTTGAGCCTCGTCTAATGTCTTGCTAGCGTAATATATGACCACGGGTTTCCCATTGATTTTCTGCACTAACGCTGCTCCCACTGCGTAGTCAGACGCATCACACATGATCTCAAAGGGTTAAGACTAGTTAGGGGATTGCAGGATTGATGCTTGGGTGACTCGGTCATGCAAGACTTCAAATGCATGAATGCACTCACTTGTCATCTCGAAAGGTGTGTCCTTTAGGGTTCATCAAGGGGCACACGATCTTGGGAAAATCAGATATAAATCATCGATAAAAACCCACGTACCCCAAGAACAATCTGATATCTTTGACCGAGTTAGGCACAGGAAGTTTGGAAATCAAATTCACCTTGTCTCGGTCGACTTGAATGCCTCTCTCAGAAACAAGATGTCCCAGGATGATGCCTTCTGGAACCATAAAGTGGCTTTTTTATGAGGAGAGCACTAGGTCCACATCAATGCATCTTTTGAGGATTTGGACCAGATGCAGGAGGCACTCATCAAAAGATTCACAAAATATCGAGAAGTCATCCATGAATACTTTAAGGTATTTACCTACCATGTCAAATAATATGGCTAGCATACATCGCTGAAAGGTGGCAGGTTCATTGCATAACCCAAAAGGCATCCTACAGAATGTGTACGTACTGTAGAGGCTGGTAAAGGTAATCTTTTCCTGATCCTCTAAACAAATTACCACCTGATTATACCTGAAGTAACCATCCAAGAAACAGAAGAATCGATTTCATGCCAATTTCTCAAGAATCTGACCAATAAATGGCAGTGGGAAATGGTCATTATTCGTGGAGGCATTCAGTCTTCAGTAATCAATGCAGACTCTCCATGAATTTGTGATGCTGGTTAGGATGGTCTCTGATGGGAACACCATCATGAGCCATAATTAGCTCATTTTGATCTAATTAAGTCAGTAAATGCTCCTACATAACTACCTGAGAGTCATAAGTCACTACATAATCATTCTGAGGGAAAAATAAGAAACTAGGGTTAAAACTACAATTTTACCAACATATCATGAATGTCGTACAACCATGGGATTTCCTAGAGGTTAATTAAGGGTCAAATGATCCTAAAAGGCTAACAAGTGGGTTAGAACAATCAGAAAAGGGTTTGTATGAGTTTTGAGAATTAAATAACTTTTGAAACACTAAAAACAGACCCATTTAATTAACTGAGATTTTGATCAGGATAAAATTCACATAAACCCACTAAAATTCATAGAAAAATATTCTCAGGTTTGAAACCTTCAAATTGATCATCAGAACCCATTTTAACCCAAAATAGAGTCTCAGACAGACATTTACCCTAATTTGGGTTCTTTCATAAATTACCCATTCAAACATGTTCGAAACCAAAATCCAACTTACCATTGCATTCCTTAGGTACAAATTAGTTTTATACCAAAATTTGGATCCAAGATGAGCTTGTCTTGACCTAGTTTTCAACTTGCTCCTGTCTGATTACATTTCTACCCTTAACTTTCAAAATCTTTTCAAATAAACCCCTAACTTTGTAATCGTTCTCACAAAAAGGTCCCTACCACCATTAAACCTATTCCTACTTGCTCCGGAGACCTTAATTTGGAAATAACTCCCTGATTTCTTGACGAATCCCTTTCAAATTTGAAAGGAAAGTTCGTCAAGAAATCTCCTTCCTTTTGAACCAAATCCCACACCCCAAAATCTTCCCAATCTCTCATGCGAACGCATGAGAGATTTGGGTATCAAGGAATTTCCCAACTCTGGCAAGCTTTCCAGCCCAAAACCTCCTCCTGAGGTCTATAAAAGAACCTCCTGCTTAGACCATCCCCCTCATGCTCGAAATCGGCCAAGATTCCCCACTAATTCCTCTCTCTCTCTCTCTATCTCGACTGAAAGTTCCTCGACATCCAGCGAGCCCCTCCATCCATCTTCATCCTCTGTTCACAATACCGGTAGCGGAGTCATCCTCGCTTCTTCTCGCGTCGAGCCATACCAGCCGACGCCCTAATCCCCTTCTTCCTCGCCGTCTCCCTCTCTCCGGAGCTGCTCTCTTCTCCGGTGCCAGCAACACCATAACCGGTACCTTCTCCTTCCCACTTTGTTCGTTAGTACCTTCAACTAGTCCCTAACCTCTTCCTCATCACACCAACATTTTCGATAAGCCGTTTCGACCTCAACCACGCCTCCGCGACTTCGCCTTCCATCGCTCCGGCCACACCTTCGGCGAGGAACATCTCACTCCTCATGCCACCAAACTCCTCATAGACCACCTCAAAACCTCCGCCACAACTCTCCGCTCATTTCCCCTCTTTTAATTTCCCATTCCATCCACTCACACCACCCCCCGAACAAACCCATGACCAACGACCTAACGTGTGACCGTTCCGCCACCATCCACACCCATCCTCCACGAAACCACTGCCATTACGTTCGCCTTGTTACGGCGAACCTTCTGAGGTGTTTTGATGTGGTTGAAAGGCCTTATTCTCTATTTCAGGTTCAGGTCGGTGCTCCGTCGCCGTGTTGTCTTCTCTGGTAGTGTTCGTGGTGTTCTAACCAAGAAGTCCCCAGGTGACACCCTCAGGAAGTGCAGACTACCTCCAGGAACGTCCCCAGGTGGTCAATTGGGAGCATCGACCGCTCCAAGGATGCCAATTGAAGGCCACCTGCTACTGCTGTTCGCACGAAGGAGAGGGAAGCTTTTAGTGCTACATCGTGAATAGACGACCCTGCAGCCACGCATAAATTGTATTTGTCAAGTAGGCTATTCGCCTCCAAACATGGGGTGAGGTCCCTCACACCCATGCACCGCCTCGTCCGTGACCTCTAGCCGCAGACCTAGCCTGACCTGTTAACCCACCTAACTCTCACTCCTCTCTCATCACCCACTGCCGGTGATCGTGGACCTGGGTACGCTAGGTCCGATAACCTGATTTCCCTATGGCTCTGGGAGAGTGGATCCTAAAGAGAGAAAGAGAAAAGGAGAGTCTGCGTGGGTAGGGGGAGGGTTTTACTCTTGGTGAGAATCAACTAACACTTACCCGAATTCAAGAAGTTTCCCCTGCTATGTGAAGAAAGAAGAGAAAAAAGAAGGGCTGAAGGAAGAAGAGTTGCAGAGGCAAGAAAGATAGAGAAGGAAAGAAAGGAAGAACAAGGGTTGTAGCTGGCAGAAGAAGAAAGGCAGAGAAGAGAAAGAGAAAAGAAGAAGAAGAACAGAGAGGCTTAAACAGTTTAAGTCCTTTGATTTACTAATCAGACGATTGGTTTGGTTGCACTTCATTTTATATATACATTAAGTTCATTACCTATCATTGTAAGGAGTATTTGGTGATCTAAATCACCATTTTACTCCATTATTTTTGCATTCTGACACTTGATCCTAGTGCTACTTTATTCTGAAGTAGTTTTTATTTACAATTTCATAGCTTTCTTGTCTTAAATTGCAATTCTTGATAACTAAATTCCATATTGCTCCCTGTGTTCGACCTCGGAACCTTTTCGAGTAATAAATTTATTTGTTTGAGTGCTATGTTGGCTACACTACAATGAGACAATTTTAAAATACCGATCTATCGCTCGAACATTTTGGCATCGTTACTGGGGAGCAACAGGCAATTTAGAACTCTTTATTGCAATTCCTGATTTGGATTCTAACTTGCTATATCTCTTTTCCTGTGGTTTGTTTCAAGGGGGATACATTCAGGGAATCTCAGCCGCACATTAAGCATGCCAGGGGTAGGTAAGTTCTAACTACTCTCTCTCTTAAGCCCCTGATTCTGAAAAGGTTAAAAGGAAAAAAATCAATTAGGGCTACCTGCATTCTATCCTTAGATTATTCATCAAGTTGCCTGATTTGACACACTCTATTTAGACAACAAATCCTGATCTGTGCACCCACTTAAAGCTTAAGGTATCTAGGGCTATCACATTCTTGTTTGAGCCCTAGGTACCACACTTTTGACAAAACTAAATTGGACTAAGTAGAGCCAATTAAGGATTCCAGTTTAGGATTTTTAGAGACACATTTATTTAATCAAGACTTGATCCTTCCAAATAATTTGTGCCTAAGCTTTGATTGAACTGATTTATTCAAGTAACACCCTAAAATCAGGCTCTTAAATTCATTTGAACACTAAAAGAGGGACCTAAAATTTCAAGGACAATACAGGTGAAGTTGACCCACCTTGTTGGGTCAACCAATCTTCAAATTAGGTCACTTTTTGCACTCAACACATCTTAAAGTTCAAGTGAAATCCTAAGAACCCTTGCTCTTAATTAAAACCGATAGATTTAAGAGGTCAAGTCCCCATTTTGGTCTACTTGGAACATCAGTGACAAGAGAGGTCAAGTGGGGGAAACCTTGTAACCCATGGGGACACTCTACCATGTAGGGATCTTTGCGGGACTCTCCCTCTTCGACTGCCCAAGTAATTCTCAGGTGGACGGCTTTCTGACTAAGGGGTATCATTCGCCCCGAACCTCTATAGTCATCTAAAATTTTTTTGGGTGTCTTGATTGGGTCCATCACATTCTACCTCTCATCTACTCCATCGGTACATGTTCAGGAGGAGGTCTCTAAGACCATCCTTGAGGCCTCCTTTAGCTACTCATTCACGTCGAGGCTAAGCCTCGACCTCCTTATTTATACGGCAACCCAATCCTATTGATATCTCTTCCGATTCATCTGAACCTGATTCTCCTTCATCCATCATCATGGTACAACCCGTAGAAGAAAATAATCTTAAAAATCAACTCCAACGCCTCAATGATCTATTCCAAGTCTTTGTGAACCCACCACAGCATCCAATGATGCGAGATCACTATAATCCCGCTGCGGTGGCAATTGAACCTCGAGTACAAATCCCTGCTGGAGGTTCTGACACTGAACTCAAGCCCAACATGATTCATGCCATTCCTAAATTCCATGGATGTAATTCTGAAGATCCTTTCCAGCATATCAAACAACTCAAGCATCTGTATCAGACCTTCGGGTCAGAAGCTTAAAATTGGGATGTTCTACTCATGAAAATGTTCTTCTCTCTCATAGATAAAGCTACTCACTGGTACCAATCCCAAACGTGTCCAATCAACACCTGGGCGGAACTTCAATCCGAGTTTTTGAGAAAGTTCTTCCCTGTTGGTTAGACAAATGCTTTACGGCACCAGATCACACATTTTATACAAGCAGGAGAACCACTTCACAAAGTATGGGATCATTTTCTGGATCTCATGCGAAAGTGCCCCCATCACGGAGTTCATAAATGGGAACAAGTCCAGTCTTTTTACCAAGGACTCCGTGAGGATATTTAATTATTCGTCAATGCGACCTGCGGAGGAAACATCACGAGTCAACATGAAGACACCATGTGGGAGATTCTCAAGAATGTGTGCGAGAACTCCATCAATAATGAATCCATGGGCATGTTCGACAGGAAGAATGCCCGTGCATTGACGAATCCAAAGGGAGCACATGAGATGCACGGCTTGTCCTCTTCCATCGACTTGGAACTGATAGCCAGTCATCTGGACAAGGTCTCTATTATTGAGAAGAAGGTGGATGAGCTAACTCAACATTTGCAATGAGTCACCTCTACGCAAAACACGTTCACGCAACCACCCTCTGGCAGGGAGGCTGTGCACAACCTCTATCACCGACCTTCTCTGGGGATGGATCTGTATCCATCCCCATTTGATTCTGGTTTCGAGGGAACTCTGGACCCACCTAATCTAGTTGGAGGAACTCTGAACCCTTGTATTATGATTTTCTCGATGTTCCTCAAACCTGCAAGGACCTCAACGCCATTCAAAATGATCCATTCTCAAACACTTACAACCTTGGATGGCGTAATCATCCCAAATTCACATGGTTAGGCAATAATCAAAATTAGAGACCTCAATATCCGCCCTGACCACAAGCTCCTCGTCCATATCAGCCGCCTTAGCCTCAGCCTAACCCAACTTATCATTCTGGGCAGACTCAGATAGATCAAATGACTCTTATCCTTAAGACTTTGGCTAACATTTAGAAGATGAATGCGGCTATGCAAAAACAATACAGAGATGAGATTACAAAGGTTCGCAATCAACTTGCTCAGATGGCAAATCCTCTCCAACCTGGTGCACTTCCTTCATAACCTCTGCCTAATCTGAATAACGTGCCAAACCAGAGACACGTTATGAACCCAAATTCGGATCAAGCTCACTTTTTTTATCAGGCCCCTTCTACTCCATCACCTGATGGGATGGACTCTTTGACATCGTATACGAGTTACCAGCAGGAAGCACCTCTTCTACCCACACCAAACCAGAACTAGGAGGGATTGAATTCTGTTACTACCCGCACTGGCAAAACAACACAGGACCCACCTTATCCAAGCCAAACCCAGCCTGGTAATACAAACCCTAACCCCAGAATAGTCATCCAGGACACCTCTATCCTAGATCAAGAACCTGGACTCATTCTAGAGGAACCATCTGAGGTTCCATTTCCTGAGGCCTTGACCAAGGGAAAAAGGATAACCAAAACCATGGCACCTGAGGAGGACCTGGTCAAGCTCTTTGAGCAGGTCCATATAAACATCTCCTTGATGGATGCGATACACCATGTACCAGCTTACGCACGATTTTTGAAAGACATATGTACACCTAAGCGTAAGCTGCGAACCAAAGATGGGAATCCGATCATACTGTCAGAGCAAGCTAGCTCTGTCATTTTGAGCAAACTCTTGCCTAAGGCAAAAGACCCAGGCACCCCTCTGACATCCTGTGAAATCGGTGATATACGAATTTAATCGAGATTTATTAGACTTAGGAGCCTCCATAAATTTGATGCCCACATCCCTACTAGACTACTTCGAGGAAACTGAGCTTAAACTGACTGAAATGACTTTATAGCTAGCTGACTGATCAATTAAGTCACTAAAAGGAATTCTCGAGGATGTCATAGTTAGGGTGCATGATTTCTATTTTCCAGTGGATTTCATTGTCTTAGACATGGATGCTCCTGAGAATGTGAAGAATACACCGATCATACTAGGGAGACCCTTTCTGGCCACAGCTAGGGTCGATATCAATTGTGAGGAGGGCCAAATTGAATTAAAATTTGGAAGCAAGACACTAAAGATCAACATCTTTAAGGCCCAACAAGGAATTAATTGCGGAGTCATAGAGCAGATTTACGATATTGAAGCTGTGGTTGACGACTTTATCGAGGAAACCCAACTATTTCTGATCAACCACAAGAGGATCAAAACCCACAATTAAAGGAGCCTGAACGCAACCTAGACACACCCATGGCTCCTTCTTTTGCTCCCAACATCCATCCTGAACTACCCACTACTGTTGACAACCTGGCTTTGGAATTAAAGCCTCTTCCTGATCATCTCAAGTATGTCTTTTTGGGTTCCAATCAGATGTTTCCTATGATTATCAACTCTTGACTCACACCTAATTAGGAAACATGCCTGATTTCTGTTCTCTAGCAACATCGAAAAGCCATTGGATGGACTCTCGATGATCTCACTGGTATCAACCCTTCATACTGCACACATCACATCTACACTGAAGAGGGCTCACGAACATCCCGTGAAATGTAGAGACGCCTGAATTCAAATCTGTAGGATGTCATGAAAAAGGAGATTATCGAGTGGTTAGATGCAGGGATCATCTACCCGATCTCCGACAGTCGGTGGGTGAGCCCAATCCAAGTTGTGCCTAAAAGGGCAAGGCTTACCGTCATCACGATCGAAATCGGAGAAACCATACCGACCCGTATAGCAAACTCATGGAGAGTCTGCATTGATTACAGAAGACTCAATTCCTCCACAAAGAAGGATCATTTCCCACTACCATTCATTGATCAGATTCTCGAGAAACTAGCGGGAAATCGATTCTTATGCTTTTTGGATGAGTACTTCGGTTACAATCAGGTCGCAATCCATCCTGAGGATCAAGAGAAGACCACCTTCACCTGCCCCTTTGGAACATACGCATTCCAAAGGATGCTGTTCGGTCTCTACAATGCACCCGCTACTTTTTAGCGGTGCATGCTTGCCATATTGTCAGATATGGTAGGTGAATACCTTGAAGTCTTCATGGATGACTTCTCGGTATTTGGTGAATCATTTGACGATTGCCTCCTGCACTTGGTCCAGATCCTCAAGCAAGGCATCGATGTGAACTTGGTTCTTTCCTGGGAAAAGAGCCACTTCAAGGTACCTGAGGGAATTGTCCTGGGACATCTTATCTCTGAAAAAGGCATCTAGGTTGATCAAGCCAAGGTAAATTTGATTTCCAAACTCCCTATGCCTAGCTCGATCAAAGACATCCGATCCTTCCTAGGGCACGTCAGTTTTTACCATTGATTCATTCCTGATTTCTCAAAAATCGCGTGCCCCCTGACCAATCTGTTATCTAAGGATGTCCCTTTTGAAATCATTGAGGAGTGCACTCAGGCATTTGAAGTCCTGCGTGATCGAGTTACCCAAGCACCTATCCTACAGCCCCATGATTGGTCTCAACCCTTTGTGATCATGTGCGATACATCTGATCACGTTGTAGGTGCGGTACTTGGGTAGAAAATAGACGGGAAACCTGTAGCCATTTACTACGCTAGCAAGACACTTGACGAGGCTCAGCGTAACTACACAGTTACTGAGAAAGAGCTGCTAGCCATTGTATCTGCCCTGGAAAAGTTCAGATCATTTCTTTTGTGTTCCCGTTTTATCATTTACTCAGATCACACTGCTATGAGGCACCTCCTTGCAAAGAAGGATGCGAAACTTCGGCTAATCCGCTGGATCTTACTGTTGCAAGAGTTTGACCTCGAGATTCGTACAAGATGGGAAAATAGAATGTGGTAGCTGATCACTTATCCCACCTTTTTTCAGACATTATTGACCCTTCCGAACCCATTACTGAACATTTTCCCGATGAGCACCTCCTGACTATCAGTTTGGGACTTCCATGGTTTGCTAATCTAGTAAACTACTTGGCATCACATTAGATCCCGTCCGATTGGCCAAAAGCCAAGGATAAATTACTTTCCGATGCCAAGTGTTACTTTTGGGAAGACCCATATCTCTTCTGCATTGGTGCTGATCAAATCATCCGACGATGTGTTCCAGAAGTGGAAATTCAGGACATTTTGTCCTTCTGCCATGACCAGGCCTATGGTGGACACTTCTCTGGTCATAAAACCGCAGCAAAAGTCCTCTAGTGTGGCTTCTATTGGCCCACGATTTTCAAAGATGCATATAATCACTGTAAGGCATGCACTCGTTGCCAGACCTTACGCAACATGAGCCACCGCAATATGATGCCTTTACAGCCGATTCTCATGTGCAAAATCTTCGATATCTGGGGGATTGATTTTATGGGACCCTTCTCTGTTTCGGATGGCTTCAAATACATTCTTCTTGTTGTTGACTACGTGTCCAAATGGATCGAAGCCATTTCGACCCAAACCAACGATCATAAGGTGGTTATCAAATTCATTCATCAGAACATTTTTCCCGATTCAGGATTTCATGTGCCATAATCTCTGATGGAGGGACCCATTTCACGAATACTCAGTTCAGATCACTGATGACCAAGTACGGGGTATCGCATAGAATCTCGACTCCTTATCACCCCCAAACTAACGGTCTAGCTGAGTTATCAAACTGGGAGATCAAGAAAATCCTCCAGGTCACTATTCAACCTGACAAGAAAGATTGGTCATCCCGACTTTTGAAAGCTTTGTGGGCTTATAAGACCGCCCACAAAACCCAATTAGACATGTCTACCTTCATATTGGCGTACGAGAAGGTGTGTCACCTCCCCGTTGAATTGGACCACAAAGCCTATTGGCCAGTATGGAACCTACAGAAAGCTTCAAATGAGCGAGGTTGATGAACTACGCCATGATGCATATGAGAACTCATGAATTTACAAAGAGCAGGTTAAGGCCTTTCACGAGAAGCACATATCCAGAAAGATCTTTTTCCTTGGTCAGAAAGTCCTACGCTTTGATGCCAAACTCAAATTGTTCCCAGGAAAACTTAGATCAAAATGGATTGAACCATACCTTGTCCGACAAATCTTTGGAAATGGAGCTGTCGAAATCAGTCAGCTCAGCCATGATTCAGAACCTTTTATTGTGAACGGTCAGAGACTCAAACCGTTCATTGAACTCACCGATACAAACTTGGCTGAGGTATCTTTTACCCTCCATTCTCCTTGAGCTCATTGCGTCCAGCTGATGGCTTTAAACTTAGTGCTTAACGGGAGGCAACCCGTCATTTTGAAAAACCTAAAACCCTTCTTGACACATCTTATGCTGAACTCATATTGCACTTTAGGGTTTATCCATTAGAATAGTCGACTCCACCTCTTGTACCCGTACCCGAGCTTGAAATCCTCCGCAACAGTCTCCCCGACCCTTTCACCCACCCAATACATGTTCTAATGAATGATCTAAGCTGAACTCGAACCCACCTAATTTACAATGAGAACATTGCAAATCGTAGGCATGGGGGGGTATTAAAGTACAAAATGCTTTGAAAATCACTTCACAAAGGGTTTCATAAAAAAATCACATATTCCAAAAAAAACCAAAAAAATAAAAAATTGATAAAAATGTCAAAAAGGAGAAAATTTTGATGGCATATCATTTTTTAGGAGAAAAAGGGGAGGAGATAAAAAGGGGAGGTGATGTCAAAAAGGAGCACAATTTGAAAAGAAAAGAGAAAGAGATAGTCTTTAGTAAAAGATTAAGGAATTGACTTAGTTCTAGACCAAATCAAAAGAAAGAAAATGAAAGGCAAAAGGTGCTAAAGGAACAAAATGAGATTAGTAGGAACGCTGATCTTAGGCCTCTTGGGCTACAATCCTAGGCTTAAAAATTCAAGTATCCGCTAAGATCTAGATAGTCCTCAAGAGGTTGGAGAAAATGCGAAGCTTAAGTATTAGGTCTAAGGCTTAGGGATTATTTGGCCTTGTTAATTGACCTCTGGTTTATGGGACTCGGTAACCTAAGCTCCCAAATCCACACACAATTTGGTTCAGTGTGCCTAAGTATCAAAATCACACAAATGTGTTAAATCTGTTCTGAAAAAAATTATCTAAATTAGGAGCATCTGATCAACACAAGTTGATTTGGATGAGTTCCCGACACGAAGAGGCGGGAAATTCCCCTCGAAGATGCTCAATAACATATCGTCTCCTCGGTGCTTGTCTCCTAGGATATCTAAATATCCTACCGGGGGCAAGTAAGCATCCTATGCTGGTTCAGATGCCATGGGTGGCATTATCTCGAAATGCCAATTGCCAGGGTCTGGATTTAGCTACAGAACGCCATGGGCGGGGTTATCTCGAAAGCCAGGGTTCTGGGGGTTGCCATGGGTGGTGCTATCTCGAAGCTTCGATTGCCAGGGACCCTGCGAGGATTGATGGTGGGAACCATGAATCCAATACAGACCGTGTTGTAAGGCTAATCCGAGACTAGAAATAAAAAGAAAAGAGAGAGAAAAATCTCCAAAAACAAAGAAAAGTTCTTCTGTCTCTCTCTTACAAAAACGCACTGCAAACTGAACCTAGGCTAAAACATGTTACAAGCATGGGTGCTTTAACTGCAGAGTTCAACAAACCTTAGGTTAGTTCTTGTGGGCCTTAGAAACCTTCACGGCGGACTGAGGCTAGAGTTGGTCAGGTCCGAATCTTGGTTGGTTCTTGAGTACCTCTAGGCCTGCTATCGGCATTCCAACTTAATCTACAAAAGAAAGCACACATCAAATTTTTTTTTTTTTTGAGAAAGAAAGGAATGCTATCAAATCACCGATAGCAAACCAGGAGAGCTATTATTGATAATAAAGAAATAATTACATGATCGAACCCCAATGTTGTATGAGACTCCAGCAAAAATTTACAATATTATCCACATACACTGGGGTCTCCTGAAAAACACACTCATTTCTAGCCCTCCATACAGCCCATAACACAGCCACCATATATAAACATGGCTTATTCCCATCCACAAGACAGCGCCACAAATTCTCCCATGTGGGTAGAGACTCATTACATACTCTCCTCCATACATAATCAGTGATCGCACATGAAGAGAAGATATGAATGCTAGAATCATTATGCATCCCACATAAATGAAAAATCTGGGTGGGGGTACCCATCCTCTTGTGCCTCAGATCTCCAGTAATCAAGCCGTCCCTTCTGCATAGCCATAAAAAAATTTGTATCTTTAGTGGTATTTTTAACTTCCATAGCTTCTTCCCCATCTCATCAGCTTCCGCCATCCTGGAGGACATTATCAATCTGTCATAAGCAGCTGCAGTAGAAAATTTACCCTCCCATTTGTATGTGTCATATTCATGAGGCATGGGTTTGAAAGCAGCAAGTTCTTGCATGAGATGTTCATTCTCTACTCGTGTTCTTGTTTCATGGTTATTCCCCCCTCCATTATTGAACAGCCATTGCTCAGATTCTGCATCCCAATAATCGGACACCACAGCATTTTTATCCAAAGCTGCTGCATAAGCAAGGGGGAACCTGTCTTTAAACATCCCTCCATGTACCCAATTTTCCAGCCAAAATTTGAAGCTTTTCCCATCACCTAATACAGATTTGAAAAAATTCCAATTGTCCCTCAAGGCACGCACCAGAGAAGACTAGAAGGGGGAAGGTTTATGGGGATTAAGACGATTATTCTCATCATTGGCAGTCCCATAACTGTCCTGAATAATTTCTCTCTAGATTTTGTTTTCTCCCTATAACAACCGAACAACCCACTTCAATAGCAGAGCTTCATTGCATTCCTTAAGGAATCTAACACCCATGCCTCCCATCTTTTTTGGCTTGCAAATTGATTCCCACTTCAAAGGTTGAAAAAAAGCCCCTTGATGAGAGACCCCTTTCCAAAAGAATTTTTTGCACATCACATCTAGCTTTTTCCAGATTGAGTTCAGGGCTTTAAAGACAGAGAAGAAGAATACTGGAATCGAAGTGATGACGGAATTCAGTAATATATACCTCCCCCCTTTTGATAGGTATCTACTGCTCCAGCCCTCCAATTTCGTAGCTACCTTTTCAAAAAGGAAAGACCAATCTGCTTTCGTCATCTTAGAACATTTTAAAGGTAGACCCAGATATTTAATAGGCAGTGGAACCACAGGTGTACCCAGAATGGTGGAGACGTCGTTCTGTAACACACTGTTCATCCCAAAGCAGACCAGGGAGGATTTATTTCCATTCAGTCTGAGACCAGAAATCTCTCCAAAAATCTTTACCATATGTATAAGTGCTTGCGCTTCTCTCTTCCCCCTTCCACAAAAAAAATAGTATCATCTGCATATTGAAGTATTGGGGCTAGAGCCCTATGATTAGACATTGAATACCCCCTTATAAAACCATCCACTGCCAGTTTGCAGGTGAATCTAGCCAAAGTATCCATAGCAAGGTTGAAAATTAGAGGAGCAATTGGGCAGCCTTGCCTAACCCCACACTAGGGTTGAATCCAAGAACGACATCGTTTACCATTTATCAATGGGGAAAAAGAGGCTGTCGTAATGCACCTCTTCACCCACTGTATCAGTAAAGGTGGAAACTTCCTTCTTCTAAGAATCTCCCACAAGTATAACCAGGAGATTGAATCATAGGCCTTCGAAAAATCTACTTTCCATAAAAAAGCCTTGGACTTTCTCCTGTGCCAACCCATTACCATCTCCTATGCAACAATGGACTCTTGTAATGATCTCCCAGGAAGAAAAGCTGACTGAACAGGCATTATCAAGTCCTTTAAAACCTCCCGCAATCTGTTAGCTATAACCTTACTAATAATAAGGTAGATGGAATTAGATAGTGCAATGGGTCTATAATCAGAAAATCTCTCCGCACCTGATTTCTTAGGAAGCAAAAACAGATAAGATTTGTTCAACCTCTCAAATCCAGAGTTGCCCAGTTCAAATTCATTAATAACCTTTAAAACATCCCCCTTAACAACACTCCACAGCTCTCTGTAGAAGAAAACCTGAAATCCATCCGGACCAGGAGCACCTTCATTATTTAAATCTTTAATAGCTTTTAGTACTTGTTCAGATATAGGCGTGACAAGCATGTCTCTCTAATCAACACTAACACAGGGGAAGTCCATCGATGCCACCCTCCAAGAACCTCTTGGGGCAGCCTTGGAAATTTCTTTAAAATACTTACTAGCTTCAGTTCTAATTTCACTAATAGAGTTAACAGTTCTCTCTTCAACTTTAATAGATGAGATAAGATTGAATCTCCTCCTAGCACTGGCCGCAAGATGGAAAAACTTCGTGTTCGCATCACCCTCTTTGAGCCATAGTTGTCTTGATCTTTCACGCCAATCCATTTCTATTTTCAGATCCTCATCCCCCACTGCTGCTTGCATCTACTGCCTCAGCTGCTGCTCCTGGTGGTTCAAAGCTTGCCTGCATTCTTTCATATCAAGGTCCCTGATTACTGCCAGAGCTTCCCTCATCTTCTGTTCTCTGATCAGAGTCACAGCCTACCCATATTCCTTCAGCACATCACGCAGGCCTGAAAATTTTGCAGCCAGCTGTTGTGTAGTAGTACCTTGAACTGCCTTGTTTTGCCACCATTGGGATACCATTTGCATAAAACCTTCTTCCCTAAACCAAGATCTCTTGAGTTTGAAGTATGATCCAATGTTTGAATTCATCCCACTATCCCAAACAAGCGGAGAGTGGTCAGAGAAAGGCCTATCAAGGCTCATAACTGCTGATAATTGATGCCTCTCCAACAAGATAGGTCTACCAAAAAATCTATCCAATTTGGAAACTTGTCCACTGCCATTCCTCCAAGTAAACTCCACACCACTGATGGGGTATTCAGTCAGTCCTATGTTCTGCACAGCCATTTGGAAGCCTGCCATAGAGCTGTCCACTCTCCCATCTGGGTTGTCATCACCTGAGAGATAACAATTGAAGTCACCCCCTAGCAGCCATGGGGTCTCTTGCACTCTTTGGTGCATTGTAGAGAGCTCCTCCCACAAGCCAACCCTGTCTGCAACCACACAAGGACCATAAATGCATGATATAAACCATTCCATATCTCCTTGGGGAGACTGACATCTGCAAGAAAGCATATACCTGTTGCGAATAATTTCAGTTACTGAGATGGAAGACTTTCTCCACCAAAAGGCCAATCCACCAGACCTTCCAGAGGCACCCTTAACTGCAACATCACTGCGGCCACATTGCTTAAAACAATCCTGTTCCTGACCATTCTCCATCTCCAAGTGTGTCTCTTGAATGAGAGCATAGTCAATCTCCCACTCAGAGAGATATCTACACAATGAAGTCCTTCTCTGTTTATTGCACAACCCATGCACATTCCAAGTCATCACTCTCATTCCTCATTGGACTGACTCCCTTGGGCCATACAACCCACAAATTCGACCATAATAGACTTAGCAATATTTTGCTCCTCAATAGAGGGCAAGTTCTCCTTCCTTCTCCTTCTCAACATGTAGGGAGATCTACCCACACCTCTTTTCTGATTGGAAACACTGCCATACTTTAGATCAGTAGGAATAGAGAGCTGCATCTGGTTTTCCTCTTTGAGCACCAGATCTCTTCCTATCCTGCCCTCCTATTTACTGCAATGCATCTCTGAATCTGTCATTGAATTCTCAGCACCCTCCAGATAACCATCTTCTTTGATTACCATGGCTTGTCTATAATCATCAGCTGTATCAACCTCTTCCATTTGATCCTCCTCAGCATAGACCTAGTGACAGTCCTTCCTCTTTTTAGGCTCAAGAGCATCAACAGGAGGAGTGCGACCACACCTATCACTCTGTTTTCTCACCTCAGTGTTGGCTCCTGCCTTGTTCAACCTGCCTTGTTCAACCTGCCCAGGCATCTGTCCTTCCTCAGACGACTTATCCTTTCCTTGTTCAACCTGCCCAGGCACCTATCCAGGTACTACTAGCCGAACAAGCCAAGAAGTGCCCCCACATCTGACTGTGACCATATCAGGAATTGAACCAGCACTGATGACATCAACCTCAATTCTAAGAGATCTGATGTCCCCCTCTCCAATAAAAATTTCAGATCCATCACAGATGGATGCAAAGCCTGCTAGCATTTTAGAAACGACCCCCTTCAATCTCAGATGAAGCGGTAGTCCAGAAATCTCAAGAAGAATCCTCCTAGAGCTCACTCTTTGTGGAGGCCAATTAGGGAGAGCCCCATTAAAGGGAGATACCATTCTCCAAATCACAATGAAATCTTCAAAAGAGCTCGAATGAAATCTCAGTCATTCTACATCCAACATACCCAAACCATATACCAAGAATCTAGAGTGGGATATCATGGCTACCTTCCAGCCCACAGACAGGAGATTTAAGGAGCATACCAGGCTTTGAAGCTTATCAATCAAAGGTTTGCCTACCATGATCTTGTCAGTCAAAGCACCCTCAGCATGATCTCTGCAGACGAGATTTCTTCAAAAGCCGGGATCTCAACTTCAATTGAGTGCCTGCCCAAAATCGACGGCAGCGGCAGTCGGGTTTCATTCTTCACCCTCCAAACAGGGTGCAAGAAAACCCTCTTTGTCTGCATAGGAATCCTCCTAGGGTACGACTCACGTTTGTGCCCTTCACCCCTGCACGCCAAGCAGATCAGAGGGTTTTTACAAATCGCCGCCACATGTCCCCTTTGTATGCATTTGAAACAAAGAACGTCACCGTTCATCCTCCACCAGGGTCATCTTCGAACATTTTCAGACGTCCTAAGGAGCCTCTCCTGCCAGACCTGCTTCCTTCTCCTTCAAGCCCTCGATCTCCACATGCTCCACTCGCCTCCTTCTCCAGCCCTGGACGACTCTACCCTACTGCCACCTGCCACCCGACGCCGATTGCCCTCTTTCCCTCTCTCTCTCATTTTCCCTCTCCTCCTCCAGCACACATCAAAATTTTAAGCATCAAAAGTCATACGGTCTAGAATAAAAGTTAATACCTTGAAATTTTGCTAAGGGACTAGCAAAAGCTAGACATGGGGGTATGATGGGAACACCATCATGAGCCATAATTTGCTCATTTTGATCTAATTAAGTCAGTAAATGCTCCTACATAACTGCCTAAGAGTCATAAGTCATTACATAATCATTCTGAGGGAAAAATAAGAAATAAGGGTTAAAACTGTAATTTTATCAGCATATCATGAATGCAGTACAACCATGGGTTTTCCTAGAGGTTAATTAAGGGTCAAATGATCCTAAAAGGATAACAAGTGGGTTAGAACAATCAGAAACGAGTTTGCACGAGTTTTGAGAATTAAATGACTTTTGAAATCCTAAAAATAGACCCGCTTAATTAACTGAGGTTTTGGTCAGGATAAAATTCACCTAAACCCTCTAAAATTCAATGAAGAATATTCTCTTGGGTTTGAAACCTTCAAATTGATCATCAAAACCCATTTTGATCCAAAATATAGCCTCAGACAGACATTTACCCTAATTTAGATTTTTGCATAAATTAACCAGTCAAACATGGTCAAAACCAAAATCCAACTTCACCATTGGATTCCTTAAGTCCAAATTAGGTTTATACCAAAATTGGGACCCAAGATGAGCTTGCCTTGACCTGTTTGCAACTTGGTCCTATCAGATTACATATCTACCCTTAACTTTCAAAATATTTTCAAACAAACCCCTAACTTGTCATCGTTCTCACAAAAAGGTCCCTGCTACCATTAAACCTATTCCTACTTGCTCTGGCAACCTTAATTTGGAAATAACTTCTTGATTTCTTGACGAATCCCTTTCAAATTTGAAAGGGAAGTTCGTCAAGAAATCCCCTTCCTTTTGAACCAAATCCCACACCCCAAAACCTTCCCAATCTCTCATGCAAATGCATGAGAGATTTGGGTATTAAGGAATTTCCCAACTCCAGCAAACTTTCCAAGCTTCCCAAGCCCAAAACCTCCTCCTGAGGTCTATAAAAGAACCTCCTACTCAGACCATCCCCCTCGTGCTCGAAATCAGCCAAGATTCCCCACTAATTCCTCTCTCTCTCTCTCTCTCTCTCTCGGCCGAAAGCTCCTCGATGTCCAGCAAGCCCCTCTATCCATCTTCATCCTCTATTTGCAATACCGACAGCGGAGTCATCCTTCTCGCTTCTTCCGGCATCGGGTCGTACCAGTCGATGCCCTAATCCCCTTCCTCGTCGTCTCCCTCTCTTCGGAGCTGCTCTCTTCTCCGATGCCAGAAACACCACAACTGGCACCTTCTCCTTCCCACTTCATTCGTTATTACCTTCAACTACTCCCTAACCTCTTCCTAATCACACCAACATTTTCGACATGCTGTTTCGACCTCAACCATGCCTCTGCAACTTCATCTTCCACCGCACCAGCCACACCTCTAGAGAGGAACATTTCGCTCCACACGCCACCAAACTCCTCGCCGACCACCTCAAAACCTCTGCCACACCTCCCGCTCATTTCCCCTCTTTCAAATTCTCATTCCATCCACTCACACCACCCCCCAAACAAACCCATCACCAATGGCCTAACCTATGATTGTCTAGCCACCATCCACACCCATCCTCCACGAAACCATTTCCATTACGTTCGCCGTGCTATGGCGAACCTTCTGAGGTGTTTTGATGCAGCCGAAAGGCCTTATGATCTATTTCAGGTTCAGATCGGAGCTCCGCCGCCGTGTTGTCTTCTTTGGCAATGTTCGTGGTGTTCTAACCACGAGGTCCCCAGGTGACACCCTCAAGAAGTGTGGACTACCACCAGGAACGTCCCTAGGTGTTCAATTGGGAGCATCGACCACTCCAAGGATGGCAATTGAAGGCCACCTGCTACTGCTGTTCATGCGAAGGAGAGGGAAGCGGATAGTGCCACAACGTGAACAGATGACCCCGCAGCCATGCATAAATTGTATTTGTCAAGTAGGCTATTCACCTCCAAACATGGGGTGAGGTCCCTCTCACTCACACACTGCCTCGTCCGTGACCTCTACCCACGGACCTGGCCTGACCCATTAACCTGCCTAACCCTCACTCCTCGCTCATCACCCATTGTTAGTGAGCCTAGACCCGGGTACGCTAGGCCCGATAACCCAATTACCCTATTGTTAACAACACTTTGATCATGTTTTTGAGGATGAATTAGAGCTGTCGCGTCGTAGTATAGCCGATCAAGCATTATTAACAAATAAGAAGTTTTTATTACTCGAAAACCTAAGTATCCAAGGTCGAACATAGGGAGCAAATGGAATCCATTCACTAATCTCAATAAATGTAATTTGAACACTTAAAGTTACTCAAAACCTAATTCAAAGTATAATGCAAGAGTTTATGAATTAAAATGTAGCAAAAGAAGAATTCTATGTCTAATTCTATAATCAAACGTCTTAAAAAGATATGCTTCTTCTCTTTCTCTTCTTTGGCTCTTCTTTTCTTCTCTAGCTCTCTTTCTACCTTCTCCTTTCTGCTTCTCTTCTTTCTTTTCTTCTTCTTCTTTCTTTCTCTGACTTTCCTCTTTCCTTAGCTCTTTTTCCTTAACCTTGCCTTCTTTTCCTTTCTTCTTCTTCTTCTATTCATTGGCTTTCTTTCTTCTTCTTTGATTTCCTTCTCAGTCTTTCCTCTTTCCTTAGCTCTTTTTCTTCTATTCTTCTTTGACTTTGGTTGTCTGCTTCTTCCTCCTTGTCTTCTTCTTTTGCCTTCTTCTGTTCTTCTGCCTTTGCCTTCAGCCGCACCTTCTCCTTCCTTCTTCTTTCTCCAGCCTCTGCTTCTGTGGCTACAGTGCCTTCTTCCTTAGCTTTGTCTTCTGCCTTCAAGCTTCTTCCTTTTCCTTCTCTTCTTCTTTTCTTTAGCCTCTGCCCTTGGCTTTCTTCTTCAACTGCACCTCATCTTCCTTCAGCCCTTAAGCTTTGGCGCTTCCTTCCTTAGCTTCTCTGCAGCTACACCTTCCTCTTCCTTCCTTCTTCCCTTCACACACACACGAGAGCAAAACCTATCCCCTACCCTCCCCGCGTACACTCTCTCTTTCTCTCTTCGCTCTCTCAGAGCCAACCGGTAATCGGGTCGGGTTACGCATGCCCGGGTCCAGGCGCATCGGTGTGGGTGGTGCACGAGGAGTGCTGGGTAAACGGGTCAACCAAGTCCACGTAGTTGTGGGTCGCGGATGAGGCGGGGGCATGGGCGAGGGACCTCACCCCGTGTTACTTGAGGGGAATAGCTAAGAACACAAAAACAATTTAAGGCACTCACCTCACTCCTGAGTTTTCGAGGTGGGACTAAAGTGTCCCACCCGCTTCGCTTGCACGCCCGCAAGTGGTTTGCCTTCAATTGCTGTAGCTGGGTGCTTCGCGGAGCCTGCTCTCTAGCTAGATGTGTTTGCATACTCAATGCGCATCACCTAGAACACATCACTTGGGCGGATGCAGCCTGGAGCGCTGCTTGAGACCTCCTTGCTTCGTGCTTCAATGGCGGTAGGGGCTCAGACCTGAAACCACTCAATACGGCCTTGCAGCCTCATTAGAGCATATGGGAAGCTTCGCCTTGTCACGGTGAAGTTGAGGCGACGGGTGGCTGGCCACGGGGCGACCTAGGCATGCGTGCCTAGGTCGCCCTGTGGCCGTGAAGATGGGTTTGTTCAGTGGGTGTGTATGGAGATGTGGGCGGTCAGTGGAGGGGCGGAAGATGATCAGTGGAGGATGGTGGGGGTGATGAGGGGTCTGGCGAGGCGTGTGGAGGTGCGGAGCGATGGATGCGCCTCACCGGTGGTTTGTCGGAGGTGGAGAAGGTGGTGGTGGTCTGTGGTTGTCGATGTGTGAAAGTAGAAATAAAAGTAGGGGAAATAAAGAGGAGAGAGGGGAAGTGTTTTAACCTAAATTAATGGATGAAGGGAAAGAGGAGGCGGGCTGACCTTAGCTTCCACCGTCAGAGAAGAAACTTTCAGATGAGGGAGAGCAGTGATGACGATGGGGCGGGAGACACGCGCGCAGTATGGCGCGACGCGGAGGAAGGGGGGGAGATGGCTCTGCCACTAATATTGTGGCAGAGCGATGAGAAGGAGGAGGAGAGATCGCCGGAGCTCGCTGGACACCTAGTTGGAGGAGAAGGGAGGAAATTGGGGTGGTTCTCTGGCCAAGTCAAGCTAAATCTCTGCGATCGGAGTTGACGATCGTTTTATAGGCACTGGAAGGGGATCTTATGCTTGGAAGACAAGCTTCCAAGTGCAAGAGTCCCCGCCGGAGTAGGAATGTGGAAGATACCCACATATCTCATGCGTTCGCAAGAGAGATTGGGTGCAAATCAGATCTTGTGATTGCGCTCAAATGGAAGGGAATTCCTCAGAGAATCTCCCTTTCAAATCTGAGAGGAGATCTCTGAGGAATCAGGGAGCAATACTCCTTGGATCCTTGTCGGAGTAGGATTCCTCCACGTTAATGGTGGAGGGACCTAACTGCAAAGGGTGGCAAGAAAGTTAAGGGGGTCTGCGCAATGAATTTCAAAAGCTAGGGGCCAGAATGTAATTGGGTGGACTATTTTGCAAAGTAGGTTAAGGTGACCTTCCCTTAGGTCCAAATTTTGGTACAAACCTAATTTGGACCTAAGAAATCCAATGGTAAAGTTGGATTTTAGGTTTGACCATGTTTGACTGGACATTTTACACAGAAACCCAAATTAGGTCAAATAATGAGCTAGGACCCCAATCTAGGTCAAAATAGGTTTCAAAGGCCAAATTGAAGGTTCTAAACCATATAAGTTATTTTCCCATGAATTTTAGAGGATTTAGTTGATTTTTATCCTGACCAGAATCTTGTTAAATTAAGCGGGTCTATTTTAGGATTACAAGATGTCATTTAATTCTCAGATTGCACATTAACCCTTTTCTGACTGAACCAACCTACTTTTTATCTTCTTCAGAACATTTGGCCTATGTTTAGCCTCTGAGAAATCCCGTTGATGCACTGCAATGGTAAAATTGCAATTTTATCCTTTATTTCATGTTTTCTTCTCAAAACATTAATTCCTTGAATTAGGCCCTTCTTTAGGTTATGTAAGAACTTTTATTCTCTTTCTTAGGTCAAAATGAGCTAGTTATGGCTCATGATGATGTTATCATCATACCCCCATGCCTAGCTTTTGCTAGTCTCTTAGCAAAATTTTAAGGTTTTAATGTCTGTTCTAGACCATGAGTTTCTTTCACAGTTTATGACAAGTGCTTTTTATTTTTCTTTTGATTAGGTTGGAATGCTGACAGTAAGCCTAGAGGTACTCAAGTACCAACCAAGATCCGAACCTAACCAGCTCTAGCCTCGATCCTCCACGAAGGTTTTTAAGGCCTGTAGGAACTATCCTAGGGTTCGTTGGACTCCACGGTTAAAGCACCCGTGCTTGAGACATTTTTAGCCTTGGTTTAGTTTTCAATGCATTTTTGTAAGAGAGAGATAGAGGATTTATTTGTTTGGAGAGTTTTCTCTCTCTTTTCTTTTTATCTCTAGCTTCGGATTAGCTTCTCAACACAGTCTATATCGAATTCCTCGTCCCCATCATCAATCCTCAAAGGTCCCTGGAAATCGATGCTTCATGATAGCACCGCCCATGGCAACCCTCAGAACCTTGGCTTTCGAGATTTTGAGATAATCCTACCCATGGTGTTCCGTGGCTGAATTCAGACCCTGGCAATTGACATTTCGTGATAATGCCACCCATGGTATCTAAACCAGTAGAGTGCTTACATGCCCCTGATAGGATATGTAAATATCCTAAGAGACAAGCACCGAGGAGACGATATGTTGTTACGCATCTTCGAGGGGAATTTCCCGCCTCTCCGCGTCGGGAACTCATCCAAATCAACTTGTGTTGATCGATCGCTCCTAATCTAGGTAACTTTTTTCAGAACATTTAAATGCTTTTGCATGATTTTGATAGTTATGAGCACTGAACCAGACTGTGTGTGGATTGGGGTACTTAGGTTACTGAGTCCTGCAAACTGAAGGTTAGTTAACGAGGTCGAATACTCCCTAAGCCTTAGACTTAATACTTAAGCTTCGCATTTTCCCCAACCTCTTGAGGATTATCTAGATCATAGTGGGTACGTGAATTTTTAAGCCTAAGAGTCTAGCCCAAAAGGCCTAAGATCAGCGTCCCTGCTAATCTCTTTTGTCTCATTAGCACTTCATTAGTTATCTTCTTGATGTGGCCTAGAACTTTGGTTATTACCTTAATCTCTTACTAATGACTATTCTTTTTTCTTTTTCATTTTGTGCTCCTTTTGACTTTTTGCTCTTTTCCTCCTCATGATTATGTGGTTTCAAAATTTTCTTCCCTCCCCCATTTTTTGTTCTTTTTCATAATTTTCTAATTTTTTTGGTATTTTTGACATATATGGTTTTTTTGTGAGAATCCTTCTGGCTTTTCTTGGTTTTGTATGTTTGCACTTTACCACCCCCATGCCTAAGTTTTGCAATGTCCTCATTGTAAACGGAGGGTGTGAAACAATGTTGGGTTCAGGAACTCAGAACAGGATATATCGGGTGGGTGAATGGTTCGGGAATAACTGTCGCGAACGATTTCAAGCTCTGATACATGTACCAGAGGTGGGATCGACTGTTGTAAGACTGAACTCAGGGTGCAGTAGATGTGGAGTACAGACAGATGATCAAACGGATCTCAGGTTTTTGGAATGACGGGTTGCCTCCTGTTAAGTGCTAAATTCAATGCCTTCAGCTGAGCGAGAAATGGGATGGGAGGGAGTGATCAAATCAGTAGAATTTTGTAAAATAAGCACCTTGATTAAGAGCCTGGTTGGTCCAATGAGGTGCTTGTTAAGCTCAACAGGCTGATGATGTAGCCCAAACCCTATTAATCTGGTGGATTGATAAATGTAGATCAACAGATGTGGAACCCACCATATGCTATGCGGCTCGGATGGATGTGGAAGTGTGAATTCGGGGTTTGGCTGAGTCGAATCAGCCTGGTTAGAGTAGGGCTCCGAAAAGTAATTAGTGAATGGTGCGGAAACCCTACGGGGGTGATCAGAGAATGATGGAGCATGATTTTCAGTCTGATCAAAGTTTGATACCCGGTATATGTGTGGAGTTGAATCATCTGCAATCGTCTCAGTGAGAGGAGAATCAGAATAGAAATTGCGTTCAGTTGTGAGTCGGGGTTGAAAATGAGTTTTGCCTTGTTCTGTATGTGTGGAAGAGGTGACTTCAATGAGAATCGTGTATGAGGGCTTTTCTAAAAACAAGTGATAGGTGGTTTCATGTAGAGAGTCCTCATAGTAGCTTTCAAAATTAAAAATGAATGCCTGGAGAGTGTCTATAGGATAATGGAAATCTGAGTCGAGAAAAGATCCATATTCTGGGTCGCAATCACTGTTAACATTTTCTACTTCTGATTTCTGAGGATCGAAAAGAAATGATTCCATGTCACTGGAACCTGAACTTCAATCAGTGATCTTAGGAACTGGGACCTTAGAGTCGGAGTCGTAGATTGAGTCATGTGAGCTGAGGTCGTAGATTGGTTTGTTGAAGTCAGGAGATAGAGTTTCTTCGAAATCAGGGTAAGATTTGAAATCATCGGAGAGTTTGCGAAAATCAAATTTTGAATGAGATTCGAGATCATGAGTTCCACCATAAAATAAATCACATGATATAGATTCAACAGCCTGACTACGATCTAGCCTATATGTCAATTCTGAGCTCAAAAAGGTGTTCATATTTGTTCTAGGCTCAAGTTCTAGGCTGGTAAGACAGACCCAATTGAAACCCCACTCATCCAACTCCTTGATTTCTATATCGTAGATTGACATGATTTTTGAAAAATTGATCTGATTCTCTAAGGTTGTTGGAGAGGGATACTCATCAAATAGAGGCCCGGAATCATACTTTTCATTGAAACTTTGATCTTCTTCATATGGGGCCTCATAATTTTCCCAATAAGTTTCAGATCTAGATTCTAGGCTTAGGATGCAGGTTAAATCACTAGGATCTAGGTCCAAATTACCTTTGAGGGTCACCTTATCAGAACAAGGGGTGGGATTTACACCCTTGAGAAGTTCAGTTCTAATCGCATTATTGCAGGAGTCTTAGAATTTTATGCTTGGTGATCTAGGGTCTAGGGTCGGTTCAACATTGTGTTCTCCTACAATTTCCCAACCTAATTCACTATCAGGCATGTTGTACTCTATCTGGGTTGGGAATCCACAACCACTCTGTGCCTTAAACCCGAGATTTGGGAAATCAAATTGGTCCTCAACACTACTCCAAGATGGTTCATCCTCTGCTTGGGGCACGTACGGGTATTGCTGATCGATAACTTGTTTCAATAATCTCATTATCTCTTCCCATTTTTCAAGATCATCACGGTGTTGTTCCTAAAGTATAGGATTTGTCATGCATTGGATGTATTCAAGGTTGTGCATTTTTTCTATCTCAATGTATCCTATTATGAGCATGTCTTGGGTTGATCCTTTTGTGGCTTTAGTCAATAACACTTGGGCACAAGTTATGATGAAAGTTGTGGTTGTACTAACCTGAATGTTTTCTATAGTTGTTGTGGTTTTGTCTTCATTTTCATAGAATTTCAGGGAATCCTCAATCATCCTATCTCTCATGGTTCTTCAGGATTCAAGTTTTTTGAAAGGTAGTCCTAAGTATTTTGGCTGCATATTTGGATCAAGTGGTGGAATCAAGGTGTAGAATCAAAATTTTGATGTAGAATCAAGTTGTGAAGCGATTAAGTCTGAATAAAGAGTCCCACTGAAATTGTATGTGTGCTCTAAAGAGAAGGTATGAGGGATTGGGGGTGTTTTTGACCCAATCGAGGCACCCAAAGATGTTTGGATGACTATGGAGGTTCGGGGCAGATGATACCCCTGGATCAGAAAGTCGTCCACCTGAGAATTACCTGGGCAGCCAGAGAGGGAGAGTCCCGCAAAGACTCCTACACGGTAGAGCATCCCCACGGGTTATAGGGTTTCCCCCACCCTACCTCTTGTCACTGAGATTCCAGGTAGACCAGAATGGGGACCTTGACCTCTTAAGTCTACCACTTTTATTTCAGATCAAAGGTGCTTTTAGGGTTTTCACTTGAACTTTAGATGTTTTGATTTTGTGACCTAATTTCAAGGTTGGTTGACCCAAGGGGTCAGCTTTACCTGACCTGCCCTAAAGATGGCAGAATGATTCTAGGTCAAGACCTAGAAATCACCCTGATTTGACTCCCAGGTTATTAGATCCAAGGTTTTTAAGATTCAAGTGATTTTAGGGTTCAATTTTAGGGTTTATCTTGTTTAGATCTCTTCAATCAAGGGCTTGGGTAGCACACTAATGCGGGTGAGTTTGTTCCTTTTGAAATAGGCACGTGTGTACTAGCACTCCAGAACCCTACTGTAGAAATCCTAATTTGGTTCTATTTTCAATCCTCTTTTCTTCTTGAAAAAGGTTCTCTTTGGACATAAAAGCAAGAAGTGTGTTGTCCGCGGAGATTCAGAAATTAAGCATGTTTTCTAATAGGCACAGGAATTTGTGGGGTTGGCTCTAAAAATCTCTTCTTCTTCAATAAGTTTTTGAAAAATTTATTTGGCAAATCAGGAAACTAGCCTTTTAAGTGATTATTACTATAAAGAGAAGGCAAGTAATTCCTATTTTGATTATTTCTTTCTTTTTGTCTTCCTAGGATTAGGAGATGGATTAGGGGAGAAGAGAGATTACCTGCCCTGGAGTGGTTGATTTGCGCAGGAGATTTCCTTGTAAAATACCTGCAAAATCATAGAAAAACCAATAGGGCAAGTTAGTACTCAAATATAATCACAAATAATGCAGAGATTAGTGATAAATTACGCGTTGCTCCCCAGCAACGGTGCCAAAATGTTAACAACACTTTGATCGTGTTTTTGAGGATGAATGAGAGCTGTCACGTCATAGTATAGCCGATCAAGCATTATTAACAAATAAGAAGTTCTTATTACTTGAAAACCTAAGTATCCGAGGTCAAACACAGAGAGCAAATAGAATCTATTCACTAATCTCAATAAATGTAATTTGAACACTTAAAGTTACTCAAAACCTAATTCAAAGTATAATGCAAGAGTTTATGAATTAAAATGTAGCAAAAGAAGAATTGGACGTCTGATTCTATAATCAGGCGTCTTAAAAAGATATGCTTCTTCTCTTTCTCATCTTTGGCTCTTCTTTTCTTCTCTGGCTCTCTTTCATCTCTTTCTACCTTCTCCTTTCTGCTTCTCTTCTTTCTTTTCCTCTTCTTCTTTCTTTCTTTGACTTTCCTCTTTCCCTAGCTCTTTCTCCTTAGCTTTGCCTTCTTTTCCTTTCATCTTCTTCTTCTATTCTTTGGCCTTCTTTCTTCTTCTTTGATTTCCATCTCAGACTTTCCTCTTTCCTTAGCTCTTTCTCTTCTATTCTTCTTGGACTTTGGCCATCTGCTTCTTCCTTGTCTTCTTCTTCTGCCTTTGCCTTCAGCCGCACCTTCCCCTTCCTTCTTCTTTCTCCAGCCTCTGCCTCTGCGGCTACAGTGCCTTCTTCCTTAGCTTTGGCTTCTGCCTTCATGCTTCTTCCTTTTCCTTCTCTTCTTCTTTTCTTCAGCCTCTGCCCTCGGCTTTCTTCTTAAGCCGCACCTCTTCTTCCTTCAGCCCTTAAGCTTTGGCTCTTCCTTCCTTAGCTTCTCTGCGGCTACACCTTCCTCTTCCTTCCTTCTTCCCTGCACACACACATGAGAGCAAAACCTATCCCCTACCCTCCCCACGTACACTCTCTCTCTTTCTCTCTTCGCTCTCTCAGAGCCAACCGATAATCGAGTCGAGTTACGCGCGCCTGGGTTTAGGCGCACCGGCATGGGTGGTGCATGAGGAGTGCTGGGTAAACGGGTCAGCCAAGTCCGCGTAGGTGTGGGTCGTGGATGAGGCAAGGGTGTGGGCGAGGGACCTCACCTCGTGTTACTTGAGGTGAACAACTAGGAACACAAAAATAATTTAAGGTGCTCACCTCACTCCTAAGTTTCCGAGGTGGGACTAAAGTGTCCCATCTGCTTCGCTCGGACGCCCGTAGGAGATTTGCCTTCAATTACTGCAGCTGGGTGCTTCGCGAAGCCTGCTCTCTGGCTGGATGTGTTCGCACACTCAACGTGCATCACCTGGAGTGCAGCACCTGGGTGGATGCAACCTGGAGCGCTGCTTGTGACCTCCTTGCTTCATGCTTCAATGGCGGTAGGGGCTCAGACCTGAAACCACTCAATACGGCCTTGCGGCCTCATTAGAGCATATGGGAAGATTCACCATATCACGGCGAAGGTGAGGCGGTGGGTGGCTGGCCGCAGGGTAGCCTAGGTATGCGTGCCTAGGTCGTCCTGTGGCCGTGAAGATGGGTTTGTTCGGGAGGCTTGTATGGATGTGTGGGTGGTCAGTGGAGGGGCGAAAGATGATCAATGGAGGATGGCAAAGGTGATGAGGGGTCTGGTGAGGCGTGTGGAGGTGCGGAGCGGTGGATGCGCCTCGCTGGTGGTCTGCCGGAGGTGGAGAAGGTGGTGGTGGTCGGTGCGTGAAAGTAGAAATAAAAGTAGGGGAAATAAAGAGGAGAGAGAGGGGAAGTGTTTTGACCTAAATTAATGGACGAAGGGAGAGAGGAGGCGGGCTGGCCATACCTGCCGTCACCGGAGAATAAACTTCCAGAGGAGGGAGAACGGCGACGACAACGGGGCTGGAGACACGCACGCAGTATGGCGCGACGTGGAGGAAGGAGGGGAAGATGGCTCTACCACTGGTATTGTGGCAAAGCGACGAGAAGGAGGAGGAGAGGTCGCCAAAGCTCGCTGGACACTTGGTCCGAGGAGAAGGGAGGAAATTGGGGTGGTTCTCCGGCTAAGTCAAGCTAAATCTCTGCAGCCGAAGGGAGGAAAGAGGAGGCGGGCTGACCTTAGCTTCCACCGTCAGAGAAGAAACTTTCAGATGAGGGAGAGCAGTGATGACGATGGGGCGGGAGACACGCGCGCAGTATGGCGCGACGCGGAGGAAGGGGGGAAGATGGCTCTGCCACTAATATTGTGGCAGAGCGATGAGAAGGAGGAGGAGAGATCGCCGGAGCTCGCTGGACACCTAGTTGGAGGAGAAGGGAGGAAATTGGGGTGGTTCTCTGGCCAAGTCAAGCTAAATCTCTGCGATCGGAGTTGACGATCGTTTTATAGGCACTGGAAGGGGATCTTATGCTTGGAAGACAAGCTTCCAAGTGCAAGAGTCCCCGCCGGAGTAGGAATGTGGAAGATACCCACATATCTCATGCGTTCGCAAGAGAGATTGGGTGCAAATCAGATCTTGTGATTGCGCTCAAATGGAAGGGAATTCCTCAGAGAATCTCCCTTTCAAATCTGAGAGGAGATCTCTGAGGAATCAGGGAGCAATACTCCTTGGATCCTTGTCGGAGTAGGATTCCTCCACGTTAATGCGGAGGGACCTAATTGCAAAGGGTGGCAAGGAAGTTAAGGGGGTCTGCGTAATGAATTTCAAAAGCTAGGGGCCAGAATGTAATTGGGTGGACTATTTTGCAAAGTAGGTTAAGGTGACATTCCCTTAGGTCCAAATTTTGGTACAAACCTAATTTAGACCTAAGGAATCTAATGGTGAAGTTTGATTTTAGGTTTGATCACTTTTTACTGGACATTTTACACAAAAACCCAAATTAGGTCAAATAATGAGCTAGGACCCCAATCTAGGTCAAAATGGGTTCCAAAGGCCAAATTGAAGGTTATAAACCCTAGAAGATATTTTTACATGAATTTTAGAGGGTTTAGTTGCTTTTTATCTTGACCAGAATGTTGTTGAATTGAGTAGGTCTATTTTAGGGTTACAAGATGTCATTTAATTCTCAGATTGCACACTAACCCTTTTTTGACTGAACCAACTCACTTTTTATCTTCTTTGGACCATTTGACCTATGTTTAGCCTCTGGGAAATCTCGTTGATGCACTGCAATGGTAAAATTATAGTTTTACCCTTTATTTCATGTTTTCTTCTCAGAACATTAATTCCTTGAATTAGGCCCTTCTCCAGGTTATGTAGGAGCTTATATTCTCTTTCTTAGGTCAAAATGAGCTAGTTATGGCTCATGATGATGTTATCATCAGTTGTGGATCTGGGAGAGCGGATCCTAAAGGGAGAAAGAGAAAACAAGAGTCTACATGGGTAAGAGGAGGGTTTTGCTCTTGGTGAGAATTGGCTAACACTTAGCTGAATTCAAGGAGTTTCCCCTACTATGTGAAGAAAGAAGAGAAAGAAGAAGGGCTAAAGGAAGAAGAAGAATCTCAGAGGCAAGAAAGACAGAGATGGAAAGAAAGGAAGAACAAGGGTTGTAGCTGGTAGAAGAAGGCAAAGAAGAGAAAGAGAAAAGAAGAACAAGAACAGAGAGGCTTAAATAGTTTAAGCCGTCTGATTTACTAATCAGACGATTGGTTTGGTTGCACTTCATTTCATATACACATTAAGTTCATTAGCTATCATTGTAAGGAGTATTTGGTGATCTAAATCACTATTTTACTCCATTATTTTTGCATTCTGACACTTGATCCTAGTGCTACTTTATTCTGAAGCAGTTTTTATTCAAAATTTCATAGCTCTCTTGTCTTAAATTGCAATTCTTGAGAACTAAATTCCATATTGCTCATTGTATTCGACCTCAGAACATTTTCAAGTAATAAATTTATTTATTTGAGCTCTATTTTGGCTATACTACAACATGACAATTTTAAAACACTGATCTATCACTCGAGCAGTCTCTCCAGATTCAGTCATGATAATGGTGAGTCCTGCCTTCTTAGGCACAACTTGGATTGGGCTCACCCAGCAGCTGTTAGAGATTAGGTAGATAATACTAGCATCCAACCACTTGATGATCTCTTTCTTCACGACCTCTTGTAGATACGGATTAAGTCATCTCTGCATTTCACGGGATGGTCATGAGCCCTCCTTAGTGTAGATACGATGTGTGCAATATAAGGGACCGATACTAGTCAGATCCTCGAGCGTCCATCCAATGGCTCTCCGATGCTGTTGGACGACAGAAATTAGCTTTGTTTCCTGATCAGATGTAAGTTGGGAATTGATGATCACAGGAAACGTTTGATTAGAACCCAAGAAGACATTTTTTAGATGATTGGGAAGAGGTTTCAAGTCCATAACAGGGTTATCAGCAGCGGAAGGAGGTTCGGGATGGGCCTCAGAAGATAAGGCGGGAGCTGTGGGTGAATCTGGATCAGCTCTAGGCTCCTCCATTTGTGGGGCATGATCTGCTTGGGATTGAGGATCAGGGGTAATCAGGTTTTCTTCTAGAAGTGGACCCTCAATCACAAAATCGATGTTGTAAACTTTCTCAATTGCCCCACAATTAATTCCTTTCTGGGCCTTGAATATATCAATCTTCAATGTTTTGTTCTTGAATTTTAATTTGATCTGGCCCTCTTCGCAGTTTATATTTGCCCTAGCTGTGGTTAGGAATGGTCTTCCTAAAATAATCGGTGTATTCTTTAGATTCTCAGGAGTATCCATATCTAATACAATAAAGCCCACTAGGAAGTAGAAATCACGAATCTAAACTAGAACATCCTCGAGAATTCCTCTAGGTGACTTGATTGATCAGTCTACTAACTGCAAAGTCACCTCTATCGGTTTGAGCTCAGTTTCCTCGAAATGGTCTAGTAGGGATGTAGGTATCAAGTTTATGGAGGCTTCTAAATCGATCAAACTCTAGATCACCAATTTTGCAGGAGATCAAAGGGGTGCCAGGATCTTTTGCTTTTTGTGGGAGCTTGCTCAAAATGATCGAGCTGACTTGCTCAGACAATACGATCGAACTCTCATCTTTGGTTTGTGGCTTATGCTTAGGTGTACACAAATCCTTCAAAAATCTCACGTATGTCGATACGTGGCGAATTGCATCCATCAAGGGGATGTTTGTCTGGACTTGCTCAAAGAGCTTGACCAGATCTTCTTCAAGTGCCATGGGTTTGGGTTTCTTCTTTCCTTTGGACAAAACCTCAGGAAATGGAACTTCTTTGAGGTTCCTCTAGGATTGGTTCAAGTTCTGGATCTGGGATAGGGGTGTCCTAGATAACCAACCTAGGGTTAGGCTTTGAACTACCAAGCTGAGAGTGGCTTGGATAAGGTGGATCCTCAGTTGTCTTGCCACTATGGGTGGTAACAAAATTTAGTCCTACTTGGTTTTGGTTTGGTGTTAGTAGAAGTGGTGGTTGCTGCTGATATCTCGAGTAAGATGTCGAAGCTTCCATCCCGTAGGGTGATGGAGCAGAAGGAGCCTGATAAACAAAGTGAGCTTAGCCTTGATTCGGATTCATAACACGTCTTCGATTCAGCATGTTATTAGGATTCAACAGAGGTTGTGAAGGAAGTGCACCAGGCTAGTGAGAATTCGTCATTTGTGTGAACTGATTACAGACCTCTGTGATTTCATTCTTGTGCTATTTCTGCGTAGCCGCATTTGTCTTTTGAATGTCAACTAGGGTTTGAAGGATTAGAGAAATTTGATTTTCCCATGTCGGCCCGGATTAGTCATTCGAATTTGGCCTAAGCTGAGCAGGCTGATTTAGACGTGGAGCTTATGGTCGGGGCTAGAATTGAGATCTCGAATTCTGATTATTCCCAGACCACGCAAAATTAGGATGATTACGCCATCCACGATTATAAGTGTTTTAGAATGGATCATTCTGAATGGTGTTGAGGTCCTTGCAGGTCTGAGGAACCCTAGAGAAGTCAAAATACAAGGGTTCAGAGTTCCCTCAACTAGAGTAGGTTGGCCCAGAGTTTCCTCCGAAACTAGGATCAGATGGGGGTGGATATGGGTCCATCCCCTAGGAAGAGTGGAGATAGATGTTATGCACAACCTCCCTACCAGAGGGCAGTTGCGCAAACGGGTTTTGCTGTGCTGAGGTGGTTCTCTGCAAGTGTTGAGTCAATTCGTCCACCTTCTTCTTGATAATCGAGACCTTGTCCAGGTGACTGGCCATTAGTTCTAGATCAACAGATGCAGACAGGCCTTGGGTTTCATGTGCCCCCTGGGTGTTCATCAATGCACGGGCAGTCGTTTAGTCGAACATGCCCATGGATTCATTATTAATGGAGTTCTCGCACATATTCTCGAGAATCTCCCACACAATGTCCTCATGTTGACCCATGGTGTTTCCATCATAGGTCGCATTGACGAATAATCTGATATCTTCACGGAGTCCCTGGTAAAAAGATTGGACTTGTTCCCATTTAGGAACTCCGTGATGGGGGCATTTCTGCATGTGATCCATAAAGTGATCCCATGCCTCATGAAGTGGTTTCCCCACATTCTGAGTAAAGTGCGTGATCTGGTGCCTCAGAGCATTTGTTCTACCAACGGGAAAAAACTTCAGAAATTTGGATTGAAGTTCAGCCCATGTGTTGATCGGACGAGTTAGGGTTTGGTAGTAATGGGCAGCCTTGTCCATGAGGGAGAAAGAAAACATCTTCATGAGTAAGATATCCCAATCTTAAGCAGCTGTCCCAAAGGTCTAGGCTTAATGCTTAAGTTGTTTGATATGTTGGAAGGAATCCTCGAAGTTTAGCCCATGAAATTTAGGGATAGCATGAATCATGTTGGGCTTGAGTTTAGTATCAGGTCCTCTAGCAAGGATTTGAACTCTTGGTTCGATTGCTACTGCAGTGGGATTGTAATGATCTCGCATTATAGGACGCTGCGGTGGATTCAATAATGCCTGGAATAGATCGTTGAGGCACTGGAGCTGATTTTGGAGATCTTCTTCTTGGTGTTCCATGGCTATGGATGAAGGAGATCTAGGCTCAGATGAGTCAAAGAGATATTGATCTGGTTGGGAGATGGCACAAACGAGTGAGTCGAGGCTTGGCCTCGATGAGAATGAACAACTAAAGGAGGTCTCAAGGGTGGTCTTAAGGACCTCCTCCTGAACATGTATTAGGGAACCAAATGAGGGATAGAATATGTGATGGACCCATTCGAGGCACCCAAAAACCTTTGGATGACTAAGAAGGTTCGAGGCAAATGATACATCTTGATCAAAAAATCACTCACCCAAGAAATACCTGGGCAGCCAGCAAGGGAGAGTTCGGCAAAGACCCCACGGTAGAGTGTCCTCACGGGTTACAGGGTTTCCCCCACCCAACTTTCCTTGTCACCACGAATCCAAGTATACCAAAATGAGCAACTTGACCCCTTAAGTCTACCAATTTTAATCCTGAAGTTAGGTGCTTATAATTTCACTTGAACCTTAGAGTTGATTGCGATTTGTGT
The DNA here is from genome assembly GCA_037157565.1 of Thalassia testudinum. Lineage (NCBI taxonomy): Eukaryota > Viridiplantae > Streptophyta > Magnoliopsida > Alismatales > Hydrocharitaceae > Thalassia > Thalassia testudinum. Next base: position 2,630,342 of record JAZHRO010000014.1, read on the forward strand.
CCTAATTTGAAGGTTGATTAACACACAATGTGGGTCAACTTCACCCAACCTATCCTAAGGTTGATTAACACACAATGTTAGGTTGATTAACACACCCAACTTACCCTAATGTTGAGTAATGAACCCAAAATCACCCTGATTGGTTTGCAAGCAGGTTATTAAGTCCCAAATTTTAGGATTCAAGTGGATGATTGGAGCTTAATTTTAGGGTTCTCTTGATTAAGTCAATTCAAGTAAGGGTTTGGGTGACACACAATGCGGGAAAATCAATTCTCGTTATTTCATGCAGTTGTGTTTTCTCAACCTTAAGATGGAAACCCTAATTTGGCTCTTTTGGTCCAATCAGTTCTTTCCAAATTGGCTACCTAGGGCTTAATCAAGAAGGTGAACAGCCCTAGGCACCTTAGATCCTTAATAGGTGCAGAAATATGGAACTACAATAATTAAGTCTAATAACGAATGTGAGTTGATCCGAATTGACTTTTCTTTTCAATTCTTTCCAGAAAAAAGGGGGCTTAAGAAGATGGAAATGAGATTACTTGCCCCTAGAGTGGCTGTTGTGCGACTGATCTTCTCTGTATACCTCGCACAAACACAGCAGAACAGATAAGACAAGTTAGTATCAGATCAAAAATTGTAATTAGTGAAATCAAACTGCGCGTTGCTCCCCGGCAACGACGCCAAATGTTAACGGGCTATCGAGAGGTCTTAAGGAATAATTACCATAGCAAAGCTTCAATAGCTCAAAAATAATTAAATTTATAACACAGAATCGCAAAAGGAGTCTGAGGTCGATCACAAGGAGCAATTAATAGCAAATCAATCTCACTAATCATAATTTAATCAAAAATATAAGAAATTATGACCAAAGCTTTATTTAGAACTACTCAAAATGATATATATATATATGAAATCAAGTAGTATAGTGTAAAAAGAATGGGTTAAAATGGCGATTTGGATCACTAAATTAACCCCTGAAATTAAGCTCAAATAAATGCACAGTATTTCTCAATCAAATATGACACGTCAACCAATTAAATATCCCAACAGTATGTACCACTAAGGCACCAACAAAACACATCTCCAATAGAAGAGGCAAAAACCTCCTCTTTCTTTTGTGCCACAAGAGAGAGGCAAGCACAACACAGCACAGAGGCAAAGGCCTCCCACAAATCGACTAAGTGTAGAGAGTAGAGGCGCGAAGGGCAAAACACCCCCTCTCTCTTTCTTCTTTTCTCTCTCAGACGGATGGATCGGACCTGGGTAACTAGGTAATTAGATCAGAACCCAGACTCGCGCAGCGTGACCATGGGCGAAGGCATGCGTGGGGAGGGGCGTGTGAGGGACCTGACCCCTGTGTCGAAGGTGATAAGGTAGAGGCATAAATTGCCTTTATGCACGATCGTGGCTTCTGCGTTGCACGATGTGGGACTAATATGCATGATTTCCAGGAAGCTCCAATTGAGGTCGATGGAGAAGTTGCGATTGTCCGTTGGAGGTTTGAAGTTCTTCCTGGAAGTAGTCCGTAGCACCTAGAGCGGAGAGCACTGAAGAACGTAGTTGGAGAAGAGTAACTAGGGCCGGAGAAGATGGCGGCGACGGCGGTCGTCCGGTGAAGGCTTGAAACTAAGACATGGCCTTACACCCTCGTCAAAATAGTTTAGAAACTTCGTCGTGAAGTGGCGAGTGCAGTGGTGGCAATCGTGAGGTGTGGAGGTCAGCCGACCTCGGGGAAGGCATGTGAGGGCGAGGGAGTTCAGTGGAGGTGTTGGTGGTTGCACGAGCCAATAGGTAGAGGGCTTTTGACGAGGGTGGCACGACGAAGCTTGTGGAGGTGGCAGTGAGGTGTTTGATGGTCTATAGCGAGCAGGAGGCTACGTCGGACCATCACTAGAGCGAAGGATGTGTTGAGGGCGGTACGGTGGTCGTGAATGAGTTGTGAGTGTGGGGGAATGTTGAAGCTACGAGTTTCTACGCTAACCTATTTGGTTTTGAAAACCTGTCGTTGTAGTTTAAAAGTGAAGAACTCGTTTTCAACAAATAAAATTTATACCAGAATAGAAATCTCATGTCGAACTCAGGGAGGCGGATGTGTGATTTAAAAATATGCGTTTGTTTATTTGTCACGAAGTAAATTAATTGACTAGAAACTATCTATCTATTTACACTAAATAGAAAAGAAAGAGAGAGAGAATATTACAAACAAAAGCCAAAAAGATATGTAGAATGAACATGGGATTTATTATCAAAGGGATTGTTCGTTACACTAAACATTATGACTAGAAAGAGGGAAAATGATTACACTAGAAAGTAGTAAATCTACTCTAGAAAGCAATAAAAAGAATGGGGAGAGAGATACCCTCCTCGACGGTCGCTTGGAGGATGAGCCAGACGGGACGACGCCTGGAAGATGGGGAGTGGAGCAGGACGAAGGAGGACGAAGCGGGAAGAACGGGAACGAGGCAGCACGTCGTCGTCGTCGCAGGATCCTCTTCCGAAAGGGGGACGAAAAATTGACTATCTCGCAAGAAGCATCCCGGGTGTGGGACAAGCTTTGCTTGAGCTCTGGAGAGGGAGAGAAAAGAAGGAAGGGATGAAGATTTCGTATGGAGGAGGCCTCCTTTTATAGTTGCAAGGAATGAGGGAAAATTGGTCTTTTAAATCTCAAAACACTAAATAAGGGGTCTTTAGTGATGGATAAAACCGTCGCTAAAGCCCCATCATGGGTGAAGTGGGGCGGAGCGCGCGTGCCTGCTTGCCTGCTCACGCGTGAAAAGCGCATTCACGATCTGCAAATCTTAGCCATCCGATCTTTGCTTAATTCGCCTCTCCGCCCGCTCCTCAGCGCACGCTCGCGCATGTGATGCCGCGTCATACGCGGGCGTGCGATATGGCGTGAGCACTATTACACGCGCACGACCGCTTGATTGCGATCGAGCGGTCAATCGTGCCCGCTTGCCCACTAGCCACGATTCGAATGCGCGCCTCGCCTTCTCACGAGCGCGTTCGACCAATGCGCTATCAGCTCGTTTGTATCGCGCTTACGATTTAGGCGCGTGCATCCACAGCCATTGGATGCGCATCCAATGGTGGAGAAGTGACGAAGAAGAGAGGGTGCGACGAGTGCAGCGGCCGGTTGGATGGCTGAGAAGGTGCCACGTGGCGCCATCTTGGCTGTCCATCTTCTAGATGATGTAGATGGTACCACAGTTGTCGGATTGAGTCGATTTTCACGTCATTAGGCTGCGATCGTCAATCCGAATCCATCCGTGCAGTCAGATTTGTCGCTTGAAGTGAGGATTCACACCATCTTAGCCCTTGATCTTCTAGGGTTCCCCGATCTCTTTCTGATGCCACAGATGTTTGATTAGGGCGATCTTGGAGTCGTTGAACTCCAATCATCGCCCTGATCACATCTGTATGGTTGGATCTTCGATCCGAGGCCCCGATAAAAAGTTTGCCCTATCCCTGAACATAAAAGGAGATAATTAACCTCCATTTTATTCAAACTAATCTAAATGCAAGATGATGCATGTTATGCAATATTTATAGTATGTAATGTAATCCTATACTTAAGAACATGCATAAATAGACATCTTATACAATGTAAACGTGTTTACATCACACCCCCATGCCAATCTTTTGCTAGTCCATAGAAAAAATTACATGTTATTTATAAAGGAATTAGGTTGGATTATTTGGGCATGAGTTATTTTCAATCATTAAGAAAATGTCTACTTAGGATATGAACTTTCAAAGACACAACAGTGCTCGGGTATCTACCAAAATGCAGACCACCTCAAGCGCTCACCTTATTCAAAGAAAATCCGCTTTTTTTGTTTTTCCTCTTTTCTAACTTTTTTTTGGATTTTCAAGTTTTAGGGTTTAAGAGTGGCTTTCTACGGCCATTAAACTCACCCAAGATTTGATAAGAACCCTAAGTTCTAAGCATTTTATTATGAATGTGATAGACTCGTTGATCAGCAGTTAAAACAGACTTCGGATTTCTACGCCTCTAGGTGATCTTAAAAAGAGAATTATGCCTAAAGGTGTATCTTTACAACCGGTAGCTTTCTCTCTACTTTTATTTTTACGGGGTTAACATAAGGGTGAATCCAGTGTATATCTCCCCGGTTTATTCTACTTCTCCGCTTTTTCCTAAGTGTTTTGGGAATTTTCAGTGCATTTATTGAGCTGGGTTCTAGACAATCGGTCAATGAGCTGTTACCACGACAACTTGCCAACTATACTCGTGTGGCGAAGTGCGGCTTATTTTATTTTTATTTTTATTTTTTTCTTTTCTCCTTTTCTTTTCTTTTTTCTTTTTCTTTTTAACTCTCTTTTTTTTAAGTAGGTAGCTTCCCTGGTTTAAGATTGACTTAAAAGTAGCAAAAGGAGAATGGTCCTATGACTGGGCTCTGAAAAACCTACCTATAGGCTGTTACCCACAATAACTTGATAGCCATATCACCCTAGAAGGTTCATTAGCTACCCAATTTTCGTTAGAATTGCCGATTAACGAGTCAGTGACAAGATAGTGTGTAGATGCTTTAGGCTTAAAATTCCCTCAAATCAAAGGGTGGATTGATAAGTCATGTACTTATCACCCAAACTTATTTACTCCAATTAAAATAAAATTTAGATGGCGAGGACTCGAAAGACAAATCCACATTTTAATGGATACACAGGCTAATTAAGTCTGAAGACCTAAAGGGTCTTCGTGTTCAAATTATAATGTAGTATTTCCTAAGATTGAAAATTTTCTTAAACCCAAGTTCTCTTTCCTAATTCCATAATTTTTTTAAAAATATAAATAAAATAAAATAAAACAAATCTACGGAGCTGACGAATTAATTCAGAGATGAATATCCACCCCCCCATGCCTATCCAATGCAATGTTCTCATTGTATTAAAAAGACATAAAACAAAGTGGAATAGAGTAGAAAGCACCAAAATTGCGTGAATGTCGGGTCCGCTCCGAGATAAAAACTAAAAAGAATTGTATACGTGCTGAATTTAGTGCCTTCAGCTAGGCACATTATACAAAGAAGAGAAATAAAGAATTCACAAGTGCAGGTCAGAGTCAGAATAAAAAGATGAAACCTCGAACCTGTCAGCAGATGAACACAGATGTGGACCAGATTGTGGTGCAGATCCATACCCCATAATCGAGAATATCTAAGGTTCTGGATAAAAATTACCCAAAACCTAAAATCAGTATGCACGCAGGGTTGGGCCTGCGATTTGTGAAGATGCAACCCAAGACCAAAGAGTTGGGTTACAGAGAATTCGAAAGGAAAATCAATGAATGTGTACTTGGGTTGAACATCCTCAGAACAAATGTCATAAGGGTTTTAGTTTGATGGTTTCAGATGAAATGGAACCCTTAGACTTAATCTTCTATTTCCTCCAAAGTTTGCTTCCTAAATTAGAACTTCCCAGCTTCTGTTCTCCTCATTCAGATTGTCAAGTTTCGGGACCTCTTGCATATTAATCACCCCGTCTGAAATCTCCAAGTCTAAAAGATGTGGCTGAATCAAAATTGACTTGGGTCTAGTTATCTCAAAAGCAGAATCATTGATAAGCTCAATGGGGTCTAACTGACAATCAGGGCATTTGATTGAATCCTCCAGAAAATGTGATTCTGGATCCGTAATGTGAGCCCCAATAGATCAGTTTCCTCAGTTATTGGGCTATCAAATGATTTAGCAGATTCCTCAGGCCCAATCATCTCACAGAAATCATATTCTGTAAACTCGCATGAGACTTTGCAAATTGAATCTTCACCATCAGAATCAAAGAAATCGAAATCCATGTTAATGTATGTCTCAAAATCATCCATCACTTTATGGGCCATGGAGACATACGTTTCCTCGTACCTTGGCTCAGGGATCTCAGGTGAAGAAATTAAATCATCCTTAATTGGTTGCTCTAATTCAATCTGGTCAGCCTCGTAACGCGTGCCCCCCTCAATAGGTGCCTGAGCGGGTTCTAACATTGGCTCTCTTGAAGGGAGTTCATCCTGGGAATCATCCCACGATTGAACTAAAGCAACCACAAATCTCATCCTCAATTTTGCTAACTTCCCAAGTAGAAACTCACCCGGGTTCTTATCCTTAACATCCTAGAGCCAATCCAACAAATACTTGTTCAAATCATCAATCATTTCAATCAGAGGCTCCAATCTTTCAATGCAAGGTATTAGCTGAACTTCTAAAGATTGTATGATATTCCTCAAGTTAGCTAGAACCTTATCTTGAACCTGGTTACCCTGAACCAAATGACTTGGTTCAGGGTTGGGCGGGTTTGGGATCAGTGCAGAGGAGTTAACGAATTGAGATTCGTTATACCCTTCCTGATAATAGGTCATTTCGGATTGTTCAAAAGGTTGTGATGACCTAAAGGCAATGTAATCAGAGGATGGGTAAGAATCAATGTATCCTTATTGATTGTAGATCGAATTAGGTTGTCCATGAAACGTTGACGATCTATAATCAATGTGGCTCTGAGAAGGATAGAAATCACAATCATAGTGTTCAGGGTTAGACCCTAAACACGGAGGTCCGGAATTGTATCCCCAATCCGAGTTATCCCAACTAACTGATGGTTGATTACAGTACGAGTCGGGATAATCGTCATGTTGAGGATAATTCAAAACAGGAGGGAAAGAGTGGGAATGCGCATAATATGTGGAAGGATTCATGAGAGATGGGAGGAAGAAAGGCGTCCTACAATACAAGCAATCAAACCTGTCCTTAAGTGAGTGGGCTAGCCTAAAGACCTCCAGACTCCCACAACCCGTCTTGAGATAAATGAACGATTTGATCTACTTCTGTCTGTTCAATCCAACCAGTTAGAAGGAGGGACTGGGGAGAAGGTTCTTCCTTCGGCTTGCGCCTTCGGTTCCTAGTGTACCCTCCAGCCGCGATCGTTTGATTCTGCTCCCCTAGCTAGACATCAGAATGAACAGTAGAAACAGACTAATCGAAAATAATCTCATTCTGGGCTCTGAAGAGCGAGTCGAATCCTTAATGCCAACGTCTACTCTATTTTATTTAGGGCTAGGTTTGAATGTGCTTTGGAATGTGATGGGCCCTTTATCTGGGTTGTGCCCTTAATTATTGATTGATGTGTGTGTGCGTGCACAACTAGTGGTTTTCAAGTAAGATTATTTTTTATGCAATGAATTTTTGGGTTCAAATCTTGCTTAGTAGCTTTTAGGATTTAACTTTAAGTATTTTCAAACAAGTTTTGTTGGCACACCAGGTTTTGAAAGCACAAGTGAAGATGTTTTCCTTTAAAACTTAAAAGAATGTGGAGTGCCTGGTAAATCCCTAAGAGTTGAACCTAATCAGCAGCTACTTGATGAGTTGATTTTAATTGAAGTGGTGCGTCTCAATCAACTCAAACAATTGGCCTGTTGCACCACTTAATTAGGTACACAAGTGATTACCTAATCTGATTTCTACTCAATTATGTGTTTGGATGTGTGTACCGGCTCCAAAGATTGGTTTACCGGTTGAGTTTGAAAATTAGATGAGGTTGTGTACCACTGTGAATTTTTTTTTAATTTTTCTTTTTAAATGTGAAGGTTGGGGCAGGTGTGGGTGTCAAACAAACAAACAAAACTAACCTTAGAGTTTATAAGAACACCTAGGTTGATTGATGTTTGTGTTATTATGTGGTGAAAAACTAATGGGTGGGAGGTGGGGGATAACTTACAGAACCTTCAACAGCACTTTACTCCAATCTACTGCTTTTGCTCGTCTCAAAAGAGTACCTGCAATCACAATAAGAAAGGAGAGAAGTGAGGTAAATGATTTGTAAGTTAGAAAACACGAAAAAAAAAAATCAAAGAGCGTCGCCTTCCCGGCAACGGTGCCAAAATGTTGAAGCTAAGAGTTACTACGCTAACGTATTTGGTTTTAAAAACCTGTCGTTGTAGTTTGAAAGCGAAGAACTCATGTTCAACAAATAAAATTTATACCAGAATAGAAATCCCGGGTCGAACACAGGGAGGCGGACGTTTGATTTAAAAATACACGTTTGCTTTATTTGTCACGAAGTAAATTAATTGACTAGAAACTATCTATCTATTTACACTAAATAGAAGAGAGAGAGAGAATATTACAAACAAAAGCCAAAAAGAGATGTAGAATGAACATGGAATTCATTATCAAAGGGATTGTTCGTTACACTAAACATTACGACTAGAAAGCGAAAAAATGATTACACTAGAAAGCAGTAAATATACTCTAGAAAGCGGTAAAAGAATAGGGAGAGAGATATCCTTCTCGACAGTCGCTTGGAGGACGAGCCGAACTGGACAACACCTGGAAGACGGGGAGCAGTGCAGGACGAAAGAGGACGAAGCGAGAAGAACGGGAATGGGGCAACACGTCGTCATCGTCGTGGGATCTGCTTCCGAAAGAGGGATGAAAAATTGACTTTATCTCGTGAGAAGCATCCCGGGTGTGGGACAAGCTTCTCTTGAGCTTTGGAGAGGGAGAGAAGAGAAGGAAGGGATGAAGATTTCGTATGGAGGAGGCCTCCTTTTATAGTTACAAGGAATGAGGGAAAATTGGTCTTTTAAATCTCAAAACATTAAATAAGGGGTCTTTAGTGATGGATAAAACAGTCGCTAAAGCCCCATCGTGGGTGATGTGGGGCGGAGCGCGTACGCCTGCTCACCTGCTCACGCGTGAAATGCGCATTCACGATCTGCAAATCTTAGCCATCCGATCATGAGATTGGACGGCTTAACTCGCCCTCCGCCCTCTCCTCAGCGCGCGCTCGAGCGTGTGATGCCACGTTATGCGCAAGCATGCGATATGGCGTGAGCTACAGCGCACGCGCGACCGCTTGATCGTGATCGAGCGGTCAATCGTGCCCGCTCACTGCGCCCGCTCGCCCGCTAGCCGCGATTCGAGTGCGCGCCTCACCTTCTCATGAGCGTGTTTGACCAACGAGCTATCAGTGCGTTTGTGTCGCGCTTACGATTTAGGCGCGCGCATCCACAGTCGTTGGATGCGCATCCAACGGCGGAGAAGCGACAAAGAAGAGAGGGTGCGGCGAGTGCAACGGCCGGTTGGGCGGCTGAGATGGTGCCACGTGGTGCCATCTTAGCCGTCCATCTTCTGGATGATGTAGATGGTGCCACGGTTGTCGGATTGAGTAGATTTTCATGCCGTTAGGCTACGATCGTCGATCCGAATCCATCCGTGTGGTCAGATTTGTCGTTTGAAGTGTGGATTCACACTATATTGACCCTTGATCTTCTAGGGTTCCCTGATCTCTATCTGATGCTACAGATGTCTGATTAAGGCGATCTTGGAGTCGTTGAACTCCAATCGTCGCCCTGATCACATATGTACGGTTGGATCTTCAATCCGAGGTCCCGATAAAAAGTTTGCCCTGTCCCTGAACATAAAAGGAGACAATTAACCTCCATTTTATTCAAACTAATCTAAATGCAAGATGATGCATGTTATGCAATATTTATAGTATGTAATGCAATCCTATGCTTAAGAACATGCATAAATAGACATCTTATGCAATGTAAGCATGTTTACATTAGGGAAGAAAGTAGAGGGAGAGATTAAGGGATTAGAGAGGCTTAAAGGGGAAGGAGGTGGACAGAGATGGTCGGCATTGGCGAGCCGATGTCAGAGACAAAGATGAAGTCGGTGAGTTGGAGCGGCGACGATGAGGAGGAAGCCCCTGCTGTGGCTAGTGAGGAGCGAAGTTGAGAGGGGAAGGTAGAGGGCCGTCCAATTTGATGGTTGAACGATCAAAAGAGAAAAGCGATGGGTGTCGCTGGAGCGTCAATTTGACCAAGTTTGATTGGGCAATTTGTGTAGAAACCCAAATTAGGGAAACTTCCTGTCTAAGACTATTTGAGGTCAAAATGGGTTCTAAAGGTCAAATCAAGGATGCCAAACCTTAACGAATATTTTTCTATGAAATTTAGAAGGTTTAGATAAATTTTATCTTGACCAGAACCTCTGTAATTTAAGCAGATCTGAAATTAGGGTTTCGAGTGCTATATTGGTTCTCGAAATGTGTAAAACCCCGTTTCTATCTATATGGACCCGATTATTAGTATTTAATTCTCATTTGACCTCTATTTCACCCCTAGCAAACCCTTTGGTTATTTTGTGTTCATGATATGCTGGTAAAATTATAGAATTAACTCTGGTTTCTTGTTCTCTTCTCAAAACAAAATAAGGTGGAGATATAACCCTTAGATGAATATATAGGAGCTTTTATCTTTCATTCCAGACCAAATTGGGCTAATTAGGGCTCATGATGGTGTTCCCATCACCGTGAATATGATGGGCATGGAGGTGGTTTTGGGGTCTAAACCTAGATCTAAATAACCTAAACTACACCATGAAGAGAGGGGGAAAAAGTGAGATACCTAAGAGGCAAAGGAGATGACAGAGGGCATCCGGCATTGGTTGGTCGAATGTGAGGAAGAAGGGGATCCGGTGAAGGAGTTGTAGCGAAGAATGAGGAAGAAAAATTGCCTTCGTTGGTAAGAAGCACGACGACGATGGGGGGAGTTGATCTATGTCCTCGGTTGACAGTGAGGTGCAGTGAAGAAGCAAGGTCAAGAAGCTCCAAGGTGCTCAACAATGGTGCGACGGGGAGTAAAAGAAGAGAAGAGACTTAATGCCAAAATTTGCACACCACACTCAATGAAGGATGATAGCGAAAATAGGTGATTTGTTAAATATGCGAATTAAGTCATTGAAACGCGTATCATTGCAATCGCTTTTAATATTTATAACCTAGATGTGGTGTTATCAAGGGTCATCCAAGTAGGTAATTATAGTTTTAAGTGTTTTCTCTCTTTTGAAACTCAAATCTCCAATCTTTTTGTATTTTTGATTTTATAGTTTTTAGGGTTTTTGAAATAATCGAAATGTGCGAAGATGCAAAAATTGCACGATAGAGAACTATGACTAAGTGACAAAAACTAAGTCTCTTCTCTAAGCTCACCCTAGGAAAGTGTGCCTAGGGTAATTAGAAAAGGGGTATGAAGTGATTAAGCTATTAATAAGGAAAAGCACTAGAAATAAAACATAGAAACAGAAAGGCAAATGAACTTTTTATATTGCTATAAGAATAACGTAACTGTAGCGGAATGCTTAATACAACAAAATGGAAAATAGCTAATATAAAAAGTGAACTAGAAAGATGAAGAACAAATCCTCCAAGTGGTGAAGATGCTCTTGCTCCAAGTGTGGCAGCTCCCGCACTATGAAGAGAGATCCTCCTTGCTCTTGGTTTCCTCTTTCTTTCTCCTCCTCTAAGGTGGACATCCACAACCTTGGATGCGCCCTTGCTTAACCGTCTGATAAACTCTAGTTTACACTACTAGAAACATGGGCTATCGCGACACTTTTGTAGCGACGATTTTTGTTAAAATAGTCGTATATAGTAGAGTTCCTAGACAACGATTTGAAAACTGTCCTATTCTTCGTATATACGACGGTTGGAATTACAACCGTCGTATATATTTACCATGAATCCTATGCAATAAGAGTGGTGGACCCGCATATAGTTACACAATAGTTTGCATAAAAACCGTTGTATTATAGACGATGGTTCTATCTTCTAATCGTCGTCTATATTGATTGCAAATTTTGGTCGGGCAGCATTTTCCCCTACCTGATTTTAAACGACGGTTCTTACAAAAATCGTCGTTTAAAGTTCTTGTGCCCTATAACCAGCACCCGAGCCCTCATGTGCTGGTCATCTTTCTCGCACACGCTCCTCCCGACAGAGCTCTCCACCTCCTCCTTGTAAGGCTCTCCTCCACCTCAGAGATCTCTCCGCCGCATGCTCCTCCCCCTGATCATCCTCCTTTGCACGTGCTTGTCCTCCTGCTCATCCAGCCACCAACCGACCGTCATCCCATGCGTCGCCCGCTGTCCTCCTCCCATCCGAGCACACACAACCCCAGCCCCCCTCCTCTTCATGTGCCATCGCTCCTCCTCCTCCCATCCACACACAGCCCTAGATCCTCCTCCTTCCAGCAGTCGCCACCTCCTCCTCCTTCCAGTAGTGCCGCCACTGCCTCCTCCTCAATCCCATCCGCAGGCCCCTTCTACTCCTTCCAGCAGCTGCAGTCCCTCCTCCTTGTCGACACCGCCCCTCCTCCTCCTCATCCCATCCGCAGTACCCCATGCTCCTCCTCCTATTGCTCCCCCTAATTATGAAATATTTTGTAATAAGTAAATGTTAAATTTGATTAATTTTTTAAATTTGTTTTAGTTATTTACTTATAAATATTTGTAATTTGATTTAGGGATGTCGCGTCGTCAAACACCTTCTCTGTGATTCACGAGCTTTATTGAGCTATGAAATTAAATTGTCCTAATTCATTTGTGAATGAATGTAGGGTGTATCCACTTAGGTTTAGAATGTGAGGTGTACCCACTTGATGATATTATGTGTGAATGTTTTTATGAATGTGGGGTGTGCCCACTTGATGCTTATTTTTGAATGCTTATTTGATTGTATTTCTCATGTGAAATTTTTTATGAATTTAAGAAGTTTGGAAGAAGTAATGAGAGAAGAGGGAAAGTGAAAGGAGATGGAGTAGGAGAGGAAGAGGAGGGAAAGAGATGAATAAAGAAGAATATGAATTAATGAAGGGAAGGAGGAGAGGAAGGATAAGGAGAAGAGAGGAAAGAGAGGATAAATAAATAGACAGGAGATGAAGAAGAGGGAGAGAGATGCATAGAGAAGAATATAAAGGAAGGATGACAGAAAGGGTAGGGAGAAGAGAGAAAGAGAGTAGAAAGGAAATGGTAAGATAGGGAGATAGGAGAGAATGGAGAGAAGGGAGACGAGAGGAAGAATCTATTTTTATTTTGTATATAATTATTTATTTTTATTGTAAATTTTATTATTTTAATGAATTCATAGATACACACACTTGCACAAATCTAGATGCACTTGAGGCCAAACAATAGGTATTCTAACCCCTAGGTTATAGGTTTTGGGAGGGGATAATCGGGTCAAAATACTTGCCCATCGACACTTATGATTATATTATACAGACAATGCGAAGTATTTGTATACCTCACCTACATTCACAAAGTTTTGTCATTATAGCATGCCATAAGAGTCATCGTCTTTTATTCAAAGAAGTTCTAAACAAAAGGGGGTCCATGAAGATTTGATCACAACTTAGGATTACTTCTTACATGGAATCGATGTTTGGAGGAATTTTGGTAGTATCTTTTCGCTCTTCTCCGGTACACCAACTGATCTTATCTACATTCTTAATGCACACTTAAATGGGAGTTATTGGGAATGTTAGTCTTGGGGGCTATACTGGAGAAGTGCCAGCAGATGCTGCCAAAATTTCTCCAGACACCGGTTACATGTAACAAGTAATGTTGTGATCAAATCTTCAAGGATGAGCTATTAAGTGAAAATCTTAATCAAAATACAAGCACTGTTATCAAATTAGATTAATTATAATTATTGGGTGGTTTTATTTCATTTTTGTAGATTATCATGAATAAGTCTTGGATTAGTTTAAGGAACTCGGATTACTCTCAATACAAGAATGGAGTGTGAGAGTTCCTTGATTGGGCATTTCATGATGATAGAAAGTCATTCAGACAGGGAGACAAGTTTGACATGATATTTTGCCCATGTAGGAGGTGCTTGAATGGATATTCACATGATAGGAATATTGTATACGAGCACATGATTTGCAATGGTTGGTGGTAGCATTATACTACCTGGATTGCTCATGTAGAGGATCAGATAGAGGAAGACAGATGATCTCCGATAGATTTCGATAAGACAACTATTGACATTGAAGATGATGATATCGATGAAATGCTTGATGAGATGAGAGCAAGAGTTGAAGATCCAACTAGTGGGGAAACTTGTAATCAGTTTTATGATGCTATTAGGGCAGCAGACAAACCTATTGCTCTCAGTATCACATCCATTTCTAAGTTGTCATTTCTTTTGAAATTATTTCGGATGAAGGTTATGAATAGAGCGACCTTTAAATTGATGTCTGAGGTGGTTGAATTCATTGGAGAGCATTTAAATGAACTGAAAGGTTATCCAAAGACATGGTATAAAGTAAAGAAACAAATTCGTGGACTTGGTTTAAATTGCGAAAAAATTGACGCTTGTCCAAATGATTGTGTGTTATACATAAATGAATATGTAGAGTTGAGTAGTTGTCCACAATGTGGTGTTGAGAGATTTAAAGTGGGAAATCCACTAAATACAAGGGCCAAAAATAGCCGGAGAAGGTTCTACGTTGCTTTTCATTGGTTCCTAGGCTTCAATGGCTTTTTATTTCAAATAGAACTGCAAATTTGATGACATGGCATAAGGATAATATGTCACGAGATGGTCACATTTGTCATCCTGTAGATTCAGAAGAGAGGAAAATGTTTGACAGCACTCATTTAGCATTTGCAGAGGATGCAAGGAATGTCAGATTGGGTCTTGCAAGTGATGGATTTAATCCTTTCAAGAACATGTACCCATCCTATTCAATTTGGCCAGTCGTGATGGTAACTTACAATTTACCTGCGTGGCTTTGTATGCAATCGTCATTTATGATGTTGACCCTCCTCACCCCTAGTCCAAAGCAACCAGTAAATGCAATTGACGTTTATCTTCAATCATTAATAGATGAACTAAAACAATTGTTGTGTAATGACATTTGTACATGTGATGCACACAGAAAAGAATTCTTTGATATGCATGCTACATTATTGTGGACTATTAATGACTTCCCCACACATGCAAATTTGTCGGGAATGAATATAAAGGGAAAGTCTGTTTGTCCAGTATGTATGGATGACACTCAGCATCTTCGACTACCTGAAAGCAACAAGTTCTGTTATTTGGGACACCATAGATTCCTGCCAGTTGAGTATAGATGGCGAACAACAGTATTTAAGGACAAGTTCGATGGTAAAAGTTGTCGGTATTCTTATAAGAATCCGAGGAATAACCTAAGTACAAATTCAATAAGGTTGTCAGGTTTTCAAATAATGGAGAAATTACAACTTAGCAACATACGATTAGATTGTCTGTTTAAGAAAGATCAAATAGCTTTGAAACATACAGGTTTTAAAAAGAAGAGCATTTTCTTCATGGAACTCCCATATTGGAAAGATCCAACTATTCGACATAATCTTGATATGATGCATATTGAGAAGAATGTCATGGACAACATTTTGGATGTGTTCAACTTAATTGATAGTCCAAAGGATACAGTGAAAACGAGGAAAGACATGATAACTTTAGGCATTCGTCCAGAGTTACATGTTATTGAAAAAGAAGACGGCAGTTATGACTTTCCAGAAGCCATTATAGCTTAAACAATGATCAACGAGAGAAAGTTTTCATCTTTTTGAAAGAAGTATGGTGCCAAATGGCTATTCTTCACAACTTTCTCGATGTGTAAATGAAGCTCAAAAGAAAATTAATGGGTTAAAGACTCACGACAGCCACGTTTACATGCAAGTCTTGTTCCCACTAACTATTCGTGGAGTGCTACCAATTTAGTTGTGGATTCAATTACGGAGATAAGCTGATATTTCAAAGCTATTTATTTGAAAATTGTACATTCTGATTTATTATAGTATTAAAATAAGCAAATAGTTGTCACATTATGTAAAATAAAGCAAATATTTCCTCCGACGTTCTTTGATGTCATGGTTCATTTAACTCTATGGCTGGAGCTTGAGTTCGTCGTGTTATTTTAAAGTTCTAGGCGTTGTAGTATATCACGAAAAGCTATTACCAGTTTACAATTTATTACTCAGAATTAAAAGTTTCCCGAGGTTGAACTCAGGGAGCACACGTCATTCTAGAAACATAATTTCACAATTCTGTTACAAAAAGAATAAAAGAGAGTGAGTGAGCAAAAGTTCTCTTTTTGGCTTTTTCTTCTTCTCTCTTCTTCTTTTCTTTCAGCCGGTTCTCTTCTTCAGCCTGTCTTCTTCTTTCTTCTCCTTTTTCTTTGCTGCAGCTGCCTCCTCTTTCTTTCTTTCTTTAGCTGTTGTGTCCTTCTTCTTCCTCCTTCTTCTCTTCCTCTTCTCTTTTCTTCTGCAGCTTCTTTGCTGCAGAGGCTCCCTCCTTCTCTTTTCTCTTTCTTTTTCTCTGACCCGTCCTCCTCTCTTCTCTTCTGCTCCGCTTCTTCCTCTCTTTCCGACGTCTGATTCAGAAATCAGATGCCTTAACTGATCAGCCTCACCCTCTTCTTTTCTTTCCTCTTGACTTCTCTAGCTTCTTCTGCTCCTCTCCTTCCTTCCTTCTCCTTTCTTCTTCTCTGTGGCTAAGTCCCAGCCGCTGCTCTTCCTCTTCTTCTTTCTTTCTTCCTTCCTTCTTCTCTTCAGCAGCTCCTTGCTTCTTCCTTCCTCACCTGTTCCCTGCACACACACACAAGCTCAACACAAAACCTACCCTACCCTCTTCCCGCATCTCTCTCTCCCTGAATCTCTCTTTGGTACGCTCTCCCAGAGTCGGGTAATCGGGTCGGGTTGCGTGCCCGGGTCCAGGCGCACCGGCGTGGGTGGTGCGCGAGGAGTGCATAGGAGTAGGGATAGTCGGGTTGGGTCAAGTCCGCGTGGGAAGAGCCATGGACGAGACCCGGGTGATAGGTGAGGAGGGACCTCACCCTAGTGATTCAAGGCGAAATGCCTAGAGAACCTTTTCAATTTATGTGTGGGCGTGCGCCCATACACTTCCGAGGTGGGACTAAAGTCCCACCTCCGCTCCGCGTACCTGCAAGCAGGAAGCTGCAAGCAATTGGGGCAGCAACGAAGGCGTACGACCCCAATTGAGAACCTGGGCACACTCGCGGAAGTGTTCCGCGTTGCCTGGGGCTTGCGCCTGGTGCTGAAGAGGCCTGGAGCTACTCGCTAAGCAGCTCCTGCTATTCGTTAATGGCGGCGAGGGGGGCGAGACCTGAAAGCACAAAAATGACCTCACGGCCACGTCAGATAGCTCAGGAAGCTTCGCCAGAGTACGGTGAAGGTGGCGCGGGGGTCGGCGTGACGGGGAAGTGCCTATGGCCATGTGCCTAGGGCACACTGCAGAGGTGCAGATGGGTGTGTTCGAGGGGTGGTCTGGAGGTGTGGAGTGGTGGTGTGAGTGGGGGAAATGCTTGAGTGGAGTGAGGGGAAGCTTATGGGCTTGTCGGCGAGGGGTGGGATGGCCTGTGGAGGTGGAGCGACCTCGCCGGAGTTGGTGGCCGGAGGTGGTAGTGGCAGTCGAGGGGTTAAAAGTGCCAATTTAAGAGGGGAAAATAACAGAGAGAGAAAGGGAAAGGTTTTAAGCTACTTAATTGACGAAGAGGGATGAGGAGGCGCCTGACGCGTGCCTGCCAGTGCTGGGGACGAAGGTGCCCAAAAGGGGGGTAACGGCGACGAGGAGGGGATCTGGAGGCGCCAGCTGGTGCGGCCTGGCATGGGAAGACGAGGACAAGTAGACTCTGCTGCAGGTGTGGCAGCAGAGCGACGAAGAGGAGGGGGAAAGATCGTCGGAGCCTACAGGCGTTTGACCGTGGGAGGAGGAGATGAAGTTTGGGGAGGATCCTCGGCCAAATCAGGCTTGCCAGAAACGGCTGCCCTTGCTGCTTCTTATAGAGGTGCTGGCGAGGAGAGGATCTCGAGGGGGCGACGTGGGGTGCTCGCCGGAGAATGGTCGGAAAGCAGACCCATGCCTGTCATGCGTTCGCACGAGAGGCATGGGTAGCTGCAGGCCACAGGGGAGGGTCCCTGTGAAAGAGGAAGACGCAGGGAACCCCCTTTCGTTCTTGAGAGCGGCCCCCATACCCTACACGGCGCCATCCTCCGGGCAAGGTCGCAGGAGGTATGGCGCCTGCGTGGGGTGGCAGGAAGGACCGTTCTGTAAAGAATGAAAGAGAAGATAGGGGCTTCTCTTAGGCCCAAATTTGTACCAAGGGTTTAAAAAGATAAGGGTTAAAAAGTAATTCAAGAGGACCAATTTGTAAAGTCAGTCAAAATGGTCTTCTCTTAGGCCCAAATTTTTGTACCAACCTAATTTGGACCTAAGGAATTCAATGGTGTAATTTGATTTTAGGTTTGACCACGTTTGATTGGTCAATTTGCGTAAAAACCTAAATTAGGTCAAAAGTTTGGCATGGTTCTCAATTTAGGTCAAGATAGGTTGCAAAGGATAAATTGAAGGTTCTAAACCCTAGGGAGTATTTTTCCATGAATTTTGGAGGATTTAGTTGATTTTTATCCTACCTAGAACCTCATGAATTAAAGCAGATTTATTTTCAGGGTTACAGAATGTCATTTAATTCCTAGAAGTTTCTATAGCCCCTTTCGGCTCAGGCTATCCCACTTTCTTTCTTATTAAGCCCATTTAACCTGTATTCAGACCCTTAGACAGCATGATTATGCACTGCATTGGTAAAATTACAGTTTTACCCCTTATGACTTGTTTTATTCTTCAATTTAGAATTCTCTGAGTTAGGTTTTTCTTTAGGTTTTGTAGGAGATTTTTCACACTTATTTAAATCAAATTGTGCTACTTAGGGTTCATGATGAGGCTCTCATCATACCCCCATGCCTAGCTTTTGCTAGCCCCTTAGCAAAATTTTAAGGTTTTAACCCTTGTTCTAGACCATGAATTTCTTATCAAGTTTAGATAAGTGCTTTTTCTTTTGTATCCTTGATTAGGTCAGAATGCCAATCATAGGCCTAAAAGGTACTCTAGTACCAACCAAGATCCAGATCTGTCTAGCTTTAGCCTTAGTCTTTAGCAAAGGTTTTTAAGGCCTACAAGAACTAACCTAAGGTTTATTGGACTTCGTGGTTAAAGCACCCATGCTTAAGATAATTTTAGCCTTGGTTCAGTTCGCAGTGCATTTGTAAGAGAGAGAGGTAGAAGATTTATTTGTTTGGAGAGTTTTCACTCTCTTTTTATTTTTAATTCTAGCTTAAGATTGGCTTCTCAACATGGTCTGTATCAGATTTCTTGTCCCCATCATCAATCCTCAAGGGTCCCTGGCAGTCGATGCTTCAAGATAGCACCGCCCATGGTAACCCCTAGAACCCTGGCTTTCGAGATTTCGAGATAATCCCATCCATGGTGTTCCGTGGTCGAATTCAAACCCTGGCAATTGACACTTCGTGATAATGCCATCCATGGAATCTGAACCAGTAGAGTGCTTACATGCCCTCAGTAGGATATGTAAATATCCTAAGAGACAAGCACCGAGGAGATGATATTTTGTTACGCATCTTCGAGGGGAATTTCCCACCTCTCCACGCTGGAAACTCGTCCAAATCAACTTGTGTTGATCGGTCGCTCCTAGTCTAGGTGACATTTTCAGAATTTTTGAAACGCTTCTGCGTGATTTTGATACTTATGCTTACTGAACCAGGTTGTGTGCGAAATTGGGTGCTTAGGTTACTGAGTCCCGTAAACCAAAAGTCAGTTACCGAGGCCATATATTCCATAACTTGGACCTAATACTTAAGATTTTCATTCTCCTCAACCTCTTGAGGAATATCTAGATCTTAATGGGTACTAAGAGTCTATCCAAGAATACCTAAGGTTTGCGTTCTTACTAATCTGACTGTGCACTTTCCTTTTCTTTTCCTGAATGTGGTCTAGAAGTTAGGTTAATTCCTTAATTTCTTACTAATGACTATCTCTTTTCTTTTATTTTGTGCTCCTTTTTATCATTTTGTTCTTTTTCTCCTCCACAAGAATTTCTTTCCTCCTCTCATTTTATTATTCTTTTTCAAAAAAATTTTTAATTTTTATGGTGTTTTTGGCATATGTGAATTTTTTTGTTTAAAACCTTTTCTTACGAGTTTTACACTTTCATACCCCCCCATGCCTAAGATTTGCAATGTCCTCATTGTAACTTAGGAGGGTTTTTATTTAGCTTAGTTCATACATTAGGACAGATATTTTGGTGAGTGGATGAGTCGAGGCGACTATTGCGGATGATTTCTACTCTCAGATGCAAGCACCTGAGGTGGAGTTGGCTGTCCTAAAGGATGAACATTAAGTGCAGAGAGGTGTCAGAAAAGGTTTCGGGTTTTTTCAAAAAGAATGATGGGCTGCCTCCCGTTGAGTGCTGAGTTTTACGCCATCGGCTGGGTGCAATATGCTCAAGGAGAATGGAGGATAAATGATGACTCAGCCAAATCTGTAGAGGTTACATCAATGAACGGTTTGAGTCTCTGACCGTTCACGATGAAAGGTTCGGAATCGTGGCTAAGAGGACTAATTTCGACTGCTCCATTTCCAAAAACCTATTGACAAGATATGGTCCGACCCACTTGGATCGTAGTTTCCCAGGGAAGAGTTTGAGTCAGGCATTGAAGAGTAGGACCTACTGACCAGGATGAAAGATCTTTCTAGATATGTGCTTGTTATGGAAGGCTTTAACCCGCTCTTTGTACATTCACGAGTTCTCATACGCATAAAGGCGTAATTCATCGATCTCGCTAATCTGAAGCTTTCTGTGGGTTCCAGCCTTAGAAAGATCTAGATTGCAGTTCTGTACTACCTAATAGGCTTTGTGTTCCAGTTCGACGGGAAGGTGACATGCCTTCTCGTACACCAGTCTAAAAGGAGACATGCCTAATTGGATCTTGTGGGTGGTCCTATAAGCCTACAAAGCTTCCGAAAGTTGGGACGACCAGTCCTTCTTGTTAGGTCGAACAGTGACCTGCAGGATTTTCTTGATCTCCTGATTTGATAGCTCAGCTAGACCATTAGTTTGGGGTTGGTAAGGAGTAGAGATTCGGTGAGACACCCCGTATTTGGTCATCAGTGACCTAAACTGAGCATTGGTGAAATGGGTCCCTCCGTCAGAGATGATTGCACGAGGAATCCCGAACCATGAGAAGATATTTTGATGAATGAATTTGATGCCGATCTTGTGATCACAGGTTCGGGTCGGAATGGCTTCGATCCATTTGGACACAGTCCACAGCAAGCAGAATGTACTTGAAGCCGTCCGAAATAGGAAAGGGACCCATAAAATCAATCCCCCAAATATCGAGGATTTAGCAACGACTGCATGCCTTGCAGTGACTGTATGCGTCCTTGAATAAAGTGGGCTAATAAAAGCCACACTGGAGGATTTTTGATGCGGTTTTGTGCCCAGAGAAGTGGCTACCGCATGCCTGGTCATGGCAAAAGGAGAGAATATCATTGATTTCGCCCTCCGGGACACATCTTCGGATAATTTGGTCAGCACCTATATGGAAAAGGTATGGGTCTTCCTAGATGTAGTACTTAGCATCAGAGCGCAACTTGTCTTTCTTGGCCTTCGGCCAATCAGACATAATTTGATGAGATGCCAAGTAGTTTACTACATCAGCAAACCATGGAAGCCTAGTACCAATAGTCAGTAGGTGCTAATCAGGAAAATGCTCCGTGATGGGTCCAGAAGGGTTGATGATCTCAGAAGGAAGGCGAGATAAGTGGTCAGCTACCACATTCTGTCTTCCCGCCTTGTCGCAAATCTCAAGGTCGAATTCTTGCAACAACAAGATCCATCAGATTAATTGAGGCTTCGCATCCTTCTTGGCAAGGAGATGCCTCACAGCTGTGTGATCCGAGTAGATTATGACATGGGAACCCAGGAAATAGAATCAGAATTTTTCGAGGGCAAATACTACGGCTAGCAGCTCTTTCTCCGTAACTGTATAGTTACGCTGAGCCTCGTCAAGTGTTTTGCTAGCATAGTAGATGACCACGGGTTTCCTGTCAACTTTCTGCCCCAGAACCGCTCCTACAGCGAAATCAGATGCATCGCACATGATCTCAAAGGGTTGAGACCAATCAGGGGACTATAGGATCGGGGCCTGGGTGACTCGGTCACGAAGGTTCTCAAAAGCTTGAGTGCATTCCTTGGAAATCTTAAAGGGTACATCCTTGGAGAGAAGAGTAGTCAGGGGGCGCGTGATTTTTGAGAAATCTGGGATGAAAAGATGGTAAAAATCGATGTGCCCCAGAAAAGAGCGGATGACCCTGATCGAGCTAGGCATAGGAAGTCTAGAGATCAGATCAACCTTGGCTCGATCCACTTGGATGCCTTTCTCTGAAATTAAGTGACCTAGGGCGATCCCCTCAGGCACCATAAAGTGGCTCTTTTCCCAGGAAAGAACCAGATTTACGTCGATGCAACGCCTGAGTATATGAACCAAGTGCTAGAGGCAATCATCAAATGATGCCCCAAAAACTGAGAAGTCATCCATGAAGACTTCCAGATAATCACCTACCATATCAGAGAATATGGCAAGCATGCACCGCTGAAAAGTCGCGGGTGCATTGCAGAGACCGAAAGGCATCCTTCGGAATGCGTACGTCCGAAGGGGCAGGTGAACGTGGTCTTCTCTTGGTCCTCAGGATGAATCGCCACTTGGTTATAACCAGAGTACCCGTCAAGAAAGCAGAAGAATCTATTTCCCGCTAACTTCTCGAGAATCTGATCAATGAATGGGAGTGGGAAATGATCCTTCTTTGTGGAGGAATTGAGTCTTCGGTAATCTATGCAAACTCTCCATGAGTTGGCTATTTGGGTAGGTATGACCTCTCCGATTTCAGTCGTAATGGTGGTGAGCCCTGCCTTTTTAGGCACAACCTGGATTGGACTCACCCAATGACTGTCGGAGATCAGGTAAATGATCCTTGCATCTAACCACTTAATGATCTCCTTTTTCACGACCTCCTGCAGATTGGGATTCAAACGTCTCTGCATCTCACGGGAAGGTCGTGCACCCTCTTCAGAATAGATACGGTGGGTGCAATAAGAGGGCCTTATTCCAATCAAGTCATCGAGAGTCCAACCAATGGCTCTGCAATGTTGCTGGAGAACAGCAATCAGACGGGATTCCTGATCAGGAGTGAGCTTGGAATTTATAATCACAGGAAATGTCTGATTAGAACCCAAGAAGACAAATTTCAAATGATCGGGAAGGGGTTTGAGTTCAAGAATGGGGTTATCAGCAGCAGCGGGTGGTTTAGAGTGAGTGTGAGGTACAAGGATAGGAGTTATGGGTTTATCTGAATCAGGGTCTGACTCCTCATATTGTGGTTCAAGATCTTCTTGTGGTTGATGAGGTATAATCAAGTTATTCTCAAATTGTGTTTCATCAATCAAAGCTCTGACATCACAGATTTGTTCAATGACACCGCAATTAATCCCTTGTTGGGCCTTAAAGATATCAATTTTTAGGGTTTGATTTCCAAATTTCAGTTCTATTTGGCCCTCCTCACAACTAATGTTGGCCCTTGCAGTGGCCAGAAAAGGTCTCCCTAGTATGATCGATGTATCCCTTGGGTTTTCAGGTACGTCCATGTCTAAGACTATGAAGTCTACAGGGAAATAGAAATCCCTCACCCTAACAATAACATCCTCAAGAATTCCTTTGGGTGACTTGATAGATCGGTCTGCTAACTGCAATGTCACCTCAGTCAGTTTTAGCTCGGATTCTTCTAGATGATTGAGTAGGGATGTGGGTATCAAGTTGATGGAGACACCCAAGCCCAATAATGCTCTATCAAACAGGGTTTCACCGATCTTACATGAAATCAGGGGAGTGCCTGGGTCTTTTGCCTTGGGTGGGAGTCTACTTAGGATTACAGAGCTGGCTTGCTCTGATAGTACAATTGGACTCCCACTCTTGGTTCGCAGCTTACGCTGAGGTGTACACACATTTTTCAGGAATCGTGCGTAAGCTGGTACGTGGCGGATTGCATCCATCAAGGGGATGTTTATTTGGACCTGCTCAAAGAGCTTTACCAGGTCCTCCTCAGGAGCCATGGATTTTGTTATCCTCTTTCTCTTGGTCAAGGCCTCGGGAAATGGAACCTTGGTTGGTTCCTCTAGGATAGGTCCAAGTCTTTGATCTGGGATAGGGATGGGAACATCCTGGATTACTGTCCTAGGGTTTGGGTCACTACCAGGCTTGGAGTGGTCTGGATAAGGTGGATCTTGGGTCTCCTTACCACTACGGGTGGTTACAGAATTAAGTCATGCCTGGTTCTGGTTAGGGGTTGGTAGGATGGGTTGCTGCTGCTGGTAACCCGCATAGGAAGTTGAAGCCTCCATCCCGTCAGGTGAAGGAATAGAGGAGGCCTGATAAACCATATGTGCTTGGCCCGGGTTTGGGTTCATAATGCTCTGCTGGGTCGGCACACTATTAGGGTTGGGTAGAGGCTAAGAAGGAAGTGTGCCTGGTTGGCGAGAATTCGCCAACTGGGCCAGTTGGTTTCGGACCTCTGTGGTTTCCTCCTTGTGTTGCTTTTGAATAGCCGCATTCATTCTCTGAATGTCAGCCAAAGTCTGGAGGATGAGGGACATTTGGTCTTGGTTTGGCTCGGATGGATAAGTAGGGTTGGGCCAAGGCTGAGGCAGCTGGTAAGGATGAGGTGCTTGTGGATGGGGCTGAAAGGGTGGTCTTGGATTCTGGGAATTCCCCGCCCACTGGAAGTTGGGATGGCTTCGTCATCCAGGATTATAGGTATTGGAAAATGGGTCATTCTGGATGGCGTTGAGGTCCTCGCAGGTCTGAAGAGCCTCAGAAAAGTCAGAGAATGGGGGAGTGGAATTCCCCCGGCTAGTATAGAAAGGGTCGGAGGTTCCTCCAATCCGAAAGTCAGATGGGGGTGGATACGGGTCCACCCTAGGAGGTCGGTGGAAAATATTCTGCATAGTCTCCCGTGTGGAAGGAGGCTGTGCAAAGGAATTCTGCCCAGAGGTGGCTCGCTGCAAGTGCTGAGTCAGCTCATCCACCTTCTTCTCAATAATAGAGACCTTGTCCAATCGACTGACCATCAATTCCAGGTCGACTGATGCGGACAGGCCCTGCATCTCGTGTGCTCCCCTTAGGTTCGTTGATGCGCGGGTATTCGTCCTGTCGAATAGTCCCATAGAGTCATTATTGATGGAGTTCTCGCACATATTCTCAAGAATCTCCCACACAGTGTCCTCATGTTAACCCATGATATTCCCTCCGCAAGTTGCATTGACGAACAGTTTAATATCCTCACGGAGTCCCTGGTAAAAAGGCAGGACTTGTTCCCATTTAGGAACTCCGTGATGGGGGCACTTTCTCATGAGATCCTGAAAACGATCCCATGCCTCATGAAGAGGTTCTTCCATTTGTTGCGTGAAGTGAGTAATCTGATGGTGCAAGGCATTGGTCCGACCAACGGGGAAGAACTTCTTCAGGAACTCGGACAGAAGTTCCTCCCAATTGTTGATCGGCCGGGTCTGTGTTTGATACCAATGGGCGGCCTTGTCCATAAGGGAGAAAGAGAACATCTTCATAAGGAGAATATCCCGATTATGCGCATCTGACCCGAAAGTCTGGGCCAGATGCTTTAGTTGTTTGATGTGCTGGAAGGGGTCTTCAGAATTAAGCCCATGGAATTTAGGAATGGCATGAATCATGTTGGGCTTCAGTTCAGAATCAGGTCCTCCAGTCGGGATTCTGACTCGAGGCTCAATTGCCATCGCAGCGAGATTATAGTGATCTCGCATCATGGGACGCTGCGGTGGGTTCATGAAGTTCTAGAAGAGGTCATTGAGTCGCTGGAGCTGGTGCTCCAGATTGTTCTCTTCCTCAACTAGCTGAGCCATTGTGGAAGAAGGTGAGTTAGGTTCAGAATCGGAGGAAAGGTCTATGTGAAGAGTTGGTTGCACAAACAAGGGCACCGAGGCTCGGCCTCGGGGAGAGTGGATTTCTAGAGGAGGTTTCAAGGACCTCCTACCAAACATACACTGATGGAGTGGATGAGTTTAGCAGGTGCTGGACCCAATCAAGACACTCAAAATGTTGGGTGACTATAGAGGTTCGGGGCGGATGGACCCCTTGATCAGAAGGTCGTCCACCTAAGAATTACCTGGGCAGCTAGAGAGGGTGAGTCCCGCGAAGACCCCTACACGGTAGAGCGCCCCCACAGGTTACAGGGTTTCCCCACCTGACCTCTCTTGTCATTGAGATTCCAGGTAGACCAGAATGGGGGCTTTGACCTCTTAAGTCTACCACTTTTAGTTAGGATCAAGGTGCTTAGGGTTTTCACTTGAACTTTGACCTTTTGAGTGCAAAGAGTGACCTAAGTTAAAGGTTAGTTGATCCAAGGGATCAACTTCACCTATTAGTTCCTTTTGAGAGCTTATTAGGTCTTATCTTTTAGGGTTCAAGTGACTTAAGAGCCGGATTATTTAGGATTTCTCTTAATAGTTATTTTCAAGCAATGGCTTGGGCACACTTCTTTTGGGGATTCTCAATTTTTGCTTAGAAAGTGTGTCTCTAAAACCCTAGCTTTGAATCTTATATTGGCTCTAATTGGTCCAGTTAGTTGCCTCTAGATTGGGTAATTAGGGCTCAAGCAAGAAGGTTTTAGCCCTAACCACCTTTAATGGATGTACAGATAAAGTATGTTGAAATTTGAAAACAGGCAACTTTGGTGTTTTACTACGTATGAAAGACAGGTTATTCCTAAATTGCTTTTGTCTTTTTCTTCCTCTTTAGAATTTAGGGGTTTAAACGAGAGGATAGAAAATTACCTGTCCTTGGTGTGGTTGTTGTGTGGCTGCTTGTTTTCCTCTTGATTTCATGTGCCTGCACAACAAAAGAGAAGAGATTAGTCAATAGGAAATCAAAAATTGTGAATCAATAGCTTCTAAAATGGCCGTTACTCCCCAGCAACGGTGTCAAAAACTAGGTGGAGCTTGAGTTCGTCGTGTTATTTTAAAGTTCTAGGCGTTGTAGTATATCACGAAAAGCAATCACCAGTTTACAATTTATTACTCGGAATTAAAAGTTTCCCGAGGTCGAACTCAGGGAGCACACGTCATTCTAGAAACATAATTTCACAATTCTGTTACAAAAAGAATAAAAGAGAGAGTGAGTGAGCAAAAGTTCTCTTTTTGGCTTTTTCTTCTTCTCTCTTCTTTTCTTTCAGCCGGTTCTCTTCTTCAGCCTGTCTTCTTCTTTCTTCTTCTTTTTCTTTACTGCTGCTGCCTCCTCTTTCTTTCTTCAGCTGCTGTGTCCTTCTTCTTCTTTCTCCTTCTCTTCTTCTTCTCTTTTCTTCTGCAGCTTCTTCTTTGCTGCAGAGGCTCCCTCCTTCTCTTTTCTCTTTCTTTTTCTCTGGCCCGTCCTCCTCTCTTCTCTTCTGCTCTGTTTCTTCCTTTCTTTCCGACGTCTGATTCAAAAATCAGATGCCTTAACTGATCAGCCTCTCCTTCTTCGTTTCTTTCCTCTTGGCTTCTTTAGCTTCTTCTGCTCCTCTCCTTCCTTCCTTCTCCTTTCTTCTTCTCTGTGGCTAAGTCCCAGCCGCTACTCTTCCTCTTCTTTCTTTCTTCCTTCCTTCTTCTCTTCAACAGCTCCTTGCTTCTTCCTTCCTCACCTGTTCCCTGCACACACACACAAGCTCAGCACAAAACCTACCCTACCCTCTTCCCGCGTCTCTCTCTCCCTGAATCTCTCTTTGGTACGCTCTCCCAGAGCTGGGTAATAGGGTCGGGTTGCGTGCCCGGGTCCAGGTGCACCGGCGTGGGTGGTGTGCGAGGAGTGCACAGGAGTAGGGATAGTCAGGTAGGGTCAGGTCCTCGTGGGAAGAGCCGCAATGGCTTGCCAGAAACGGCTGCCCCTGCTGCTTCTTATAGAGGTGCTGGTGAGGAGAGGATCTTGAGGGGGTGACATGGGGAGCTCGTCGGAGAATGGTCGGAAAGTAGACCCATGCCGTTCGTGCGTTCGCACGAGAGGCATGGGTAGCTGCAGGTCACAGGAGAGGGTCCCTGCGAAAGAGGACGACGCAAGGAACCCCTCTTTCGTTCCTAAGAGCAACCCCCATACCCTGCGCAGCACCATCCTCCGCGCAAGGTCGCCGAAGGTATGGCACCTGCGTGGGGTGGCAGGAAGGACTGTTCTGCAAAGAACGAAAGAGAAGATAGGGGGCTAAATGCAAGGGTTTAAAAAGATAAGGGTCAAAAAGTAATTCAAGAGGACCAATTTGTAAAGTCAGTCAAAATGGTCTTCTCTTAGGCCCAAATTTTTGTACCAACCTAATTTGGACCTAAGGAATTCAATGGTGTAATTTGATTTTAGGTTTGACCACGTTTGATCGGTCAATTTGCGTAAAAACCTAAATTAGGTCAAAAGTTTGGCATGGTTCTCAATTTAGGTCAAGATAGGTTGCAAAGGACAAATTGAAGGTTCTAAACCCTAGGGAGTATTTTTCCATGAATTTTGGAGGGTTTAGTTAATTTTTATCCTACCTAGAACCTCGTGAATTAAAGCGGATTTATTTTTAGAGTTATAAAATGTTATTTAATTCCTAGAAGTTTTTATAACCCTTTTCAGCTCAGGCTATCCCACTTTCTTTCTTATTAAGCCCATTTGACCTGTATTCAGACCCTTAGACACTCTAATTGTGCATTGCATTGGTAAAATTACAATTTTACCCCTTATGACTTATTTTATTCTTCAATTTAGAATTCTCTGAGTTAGGCTTTTCTTTAGGTTTTGTAGGAGCTTTTTCACACTTATTTAGATCAAATTATGCTAATTAGGGTTCATGATAAGGCTCTCATCACTCTACATCTTGCAAATGAAGCCAAAGTTGTTGGGCCTGTGCAATACAGATGGATGTATCCAGTTGAATTGTTATTGAAGAAACATAAAGATTATGTTAAATAAGGCTAAGCCTGAAGGATCTATTGTGGAGAGATATCATGTAGAAGAGTCCATTAACTTCTGTGCCATGTATATGGATGAGATAGACAATTGATTTAATCGATTACAGAGAAATTATGATCGAGGATACAATGAGAACGATGAAGATTGTCTTTCCATATTTGATATTCCAGGAAGGTCTATCCTCCTCACAGAGTGCAAATCATCCTCTGAAATTGATCAGCACCTAGCCCACTTGTACATTCTTACGCAGATTCTAAAAGTTGATGCATTTTATAATGAATTTAAGGAGTGTTCACATCCAGAAACACGCGAGGTTTACTTTCTCAAGTGGTTTAAAGAACGTGTTATGCAAATGAAAGAAGAGAACGACCCATGATGGTTGGAGAACTTCGATATAATATCGAATCAACCGTTGAGTTATGGACATTACCATTCATGTTACATTATAAATGGATTTAGATTCAAGATAAAATCCATAGATGATATGAAGGCCGCGCAACATGCTGGTGCTATTGTCAGTTGCAGTTTAAACACTGGTTGTGATTGTTACTACGGACATATCAAAGAAATCGTTGAGATGGGCTTCAAATACAACCATAGAGTGATCCTTTTCAAGTGCAATTGGTTCGACGTATTTAAAGAAGACATTGGATTCAAACTTGATAAGAAGCACGATTTTTTAAGTTTGAATAAGAATCGTCGAATTTTTCATTCTTCAAAACCGTTTACATTAGCATGTCAAGTATCTCAAGTTTTCTACCTCCCTGACAACAGTAAAAATGGATGGATTATACCCATACGGATAATTCCACGTGAATATTTTGACGTGCAAAAAGATGTCGAAAATGACATAGAAGCAGATACTTATCAAGATCACTTACCAGAAGTTGGTGCAGGTGCAATGGATATTGATATGTAAGGTATAATTATCTTTACAACATTGATGCCTTCTTCTTATGTCATATTTTCCCATCCCATGCCCTTTTAAAAAAAAAAAAAATTCCCAACTCCATGCTTGCAACAATGCAGGTGGATGAGCCATCAAAGTATGGTGTTGTGGTCATGGAGGAGAAGACTAGAAAAGTGGAGAAATTCATGAAGTGAAAGATATTTGTAGGCAACAAGATATTTTTTCTTGGTTCGTGTTGCCAGCTTCAAGAGTTCAATCTGTCTATATAAATTCATCGATTTATGGTAAGTTTTCATAATTAGAGATAGGAAAATGATATATGAAAATGGCTAGCAATCATCATTTAGGGATATATAACCTAAATTAACTTCTCTAACAAAATAATGGTTTGAAAAAAAAAACAAATTACTTTTATGTTCATGTTTATGTTGGAATAATATTCAAAGTGCTTTTTTTATTCATTATGTTTATGTTTATATTTTGAAGATTCCATTATGTTTATGTTTATGTTTAACTGTAGAATGTGCGATTTTATACCATGTAGAATGTGTCATTTCTTTTCTACAGGATTTTGGAAAATATCCATAATATAGGGGAAACTCTGTCGAATTTTTTTTATATTTTTTTATTTTTATTTATTTATTTCTTAAAATTTATACAAATACTAATCTTTTTAATATCTATGCAGATGAAATTAAAAAAATTTGCTAATAGGGGTAAGGATGAGTAAGGCACCTCAGTGAGTAAGGATAAGACCCAGCCACCCTTCACGCAACCCACACAGCCCCCACTTACCTAGCCACCTCGGACCTAGGCCACCCAGCCCCTCTGCACCCAACAACCCCGCACACAGCCCACCCAGCCCCCCTGCACCCAGACTCCACCATCCGTTCTTGACTACATTCCTCTAAGTACTCCCCACGCACACCCAGTTGTCATGGTACCTAATCCCGCATTTATCTGGCAGCGTGAATATGTCCGACCTGGTGATCTTGCCTGACAGTACCAAAAGAAGGGCAAGAGGGTGGTTATTAATGTAGTGCGAGAGCCAGAGCCAGAGGTTGCCACCCACTACCCTGACGACGACGAGGATGAGGACGAGGGTGACAGCGGCGACAAGGATGAGGATGAGGAGGGTGAGGATGATGTTGAGGTACATAGGCCACCTCAGCAAGACCCTCAGGCTGAGGTATGAATTGTCGGTAAAATCTTAATAAAATATATTGATAGTGTTTTAATTTTTAATATTTATATTTTCTTATCAGGTAATAAAAAAAAGGAAGGGGTCCAATAGGAAATGCACATCTAGATGCACTTCCAGAGGGGATGAGAATCAAAGTGTATATCAACAAAGCTGGAGAAGATCCAGATTATCCTCCTTTCACCAGCAAACTGTCTAGGATGGTAAAGGAGCTCATCTCCCTTTGCTCTTTTAACTGGAGGTCAGTCTCCAAGGAGATCAAGAGGCAACTTATTTGTAATATGGAGGTAAATAATTATTTATTTATATGCATATATAAGTTTACTTTATTAATATTTAATTCATTTATACGATTTGTAATATTACAGGTGATCTTTGATTGGGGTGATGATATGAATGTCACCAAGTACATTCTTCATCATGCTGCGAGATGACATCGTGATTGGAGGATGACAACGAAGAAAAAGGTGAAATTTGTAATATTTCTCATTTTTTATTAATTTCTTAATTAATTTATTTTGATGATTTGTTTCTATAATTTAGTATTATAATTCAATGTCGTCTGATGAGGAGGCATTAAGGAACATGCCTCCTACAATAGCAGCAGATGTGCAGAGAGAATGTTGTGAGCATTGGAATAAGCTTGAGACAGAGGTAATTACAATTACTTTTAATAGCATAGCATGATAAATTATTCAATTGTTCTCCATTACAATGTGTTATATATACAGGATCAGGTGAAGAGAAATAAAGCCAATAGGGCCAAAGCTCCAATACAGACCCACTGTTTGGGTCAAACCAATATAGATAGAGTTAAGGCTAAATATGTAAGTAATTCCTTATAATTTTGCTACTTTTATGTTTTTAATTAAAGTTTTAATTACAATTATTACCTGCAAATCTCTAAAATATATTTACAGGCACATTCACACGATGGTGCCACGCTCGATCAGGTTGGTGTGTATGAGGTTACTCATAGCAAGGCCACCACCGACGGTGGGCGAACTTGGATGCATGAGACATACCAGACAAAATATGTAAGTAACATTTATCTATTGAGTTGAATTTTTATACTTACTTTAATATGACAATAAATTATTATAATTTGTAGGGAGAAATAATGAACTTAATCAACCCCCCTACAGATGTTGTTTGTGACACTCAGCAACACCCTTGTATGACACCTAAGGAGGTTTGTAGGAGT
Source organism: Thalassia testudinum (assembly GCA_037157565.1). Classification (NCBI taxonomy): domain Eukaryota; kingdom Viridiplantae; phylum Streptophyta; class Magnoliopsida; order Alismatales; family Hydrocharitaceae; genus Thalassia; species Thalassia testudinum. Next base: position 2,662,372 of record JAZHRO010000014.1, read on the forward strand.
ACCATGCCTCTGGAGCATGGAGGCTTCGTTCGTAGTAGGGGGCGAAGTCAGATGATCACCAGTTGGTATGGGCAAAAGGGGTCAGCAACAATAGCTGTCGTCTAGTAGATGCAGACACAGCTCCATGATGTCACCTCACAGTTTCGTTAGCATACTCAAGCTTGGCAAGATGCCAAGAAATTCATGGAGGAGCAGAGGAAGGAGATGGTGTCACGCCCCAAAACCCAAACCCCCAAATGAGGGTTAGAGTCCAGAGGGACGGAAAAGAAAGAGGTGCTGGTTTATTTAATTTGGGTTGTACCTAAGTCGAGCTATAAAAGAGTTCCATTCACAGCATAAAATGGAAGAAAATCAGAAAAGAATGGCACATAATTGATACAGGAAAATAGTAACAAAATATAAACTTTGAAATGATCCTTTCTAAGGGTCGTTCGTAGTTTTTCCGGAAGGATAGGAGCGTGAGTGTAATTTTAAACCCCCTGGGTTTAGGTGTGTGGGCCTTGCGGGAAGAGAAAGATTTTGCAGGGGGAAATCTCATAATTTTTCTCTCTCTCTCTTCCCACACAACACACCCACCCATGCACACACCTCTTACAACCCTCACCCTCCTCTCTTTAAAACCCCTTCCACCCTCTCCATTTCCTTTCTACCTTCACCATCTTCCTCACCTCTCCACTTCACCACCTCATCGCCGACGAGCTCTCCTCCCCCGTCCCCCCTTGTAGCCGTGAGTAGGGAAGGAGAGGGGCAGAGCACGGGAAAGAGGGAGAATGGGAGCGTGGATGAAGGAGCCAGAGTCGCGAGGGAAGGAGCGAGGAGCTCGGAGTAGCTCAGGAGAGAGGGTAAGGGGAGGAGCCGAAGGTGCGAGGAGGAGCTTAGAGGAGCTCGGGAGAGGAGGCGTGATCTCCTACAGCAACGGGAGGTGCTGCTGCGACGTCTGCGGGTGGAGGAGAGAACGAGGAGAAGCTCGCAATAGGATACTGCGGAACCATTTTCTATAGTATCAGATGTCTGGAACTCCATCCAGACATCTGGAGGATCCTCAGAATGTTCGGAGCTGGCGCCAGACGTCTGACAGCACGCAGAGTGCCAAGGTACGTCCTGTGTACGCGTCACATGCATGTACTTAACCTTTTACTTGTATTTTTTAAACGCATACGCATGCGTAGGTACGGGATGTGGGAAAGGCGCATGGTGCGCCTTTTGAGGTACTTTAGGACGTCTAGAGATGGTATTAGACGTCTGATTGCACTCCCAGATAGCTAGAGGGGGTGTCAAACATCTAGGATCACCCTCAGACAGTTGCCGAGGGGTTCAAACATATAAGGAAGCTGTAGGGAAGCAAGGTGAGGTTCTAAGATTGTTTAAGACATGTGGGTCTAGTCCCAGACGTCTGATTTTAGACAGTATGCATGTTTTTGGCCCATTTAGGTCCCAAACAGAGTCGATTTTGCGCAAATGAAGTACTGTTAGTTTTCGTTCAAGTTTCTCTACATATAGTGTCACTCGTATACCCTTTTGAACTCGTTTGATGTAGTTGGTCAATTGTATAGGTTTCCAGCAAGTTGAGAACACGGGGCCCGCGGAGACGACAGGATCTACGATCCGAGCCCCCATTCCACCCATGTATCCCGGTAGAGTGGTTCTCTCTCTAATCCCAAAATTAATAATTAAATTGCATGCTTTAGAAATATTTAATTGAACCTTAGGTTGTGAGATGAACCCTAGGGCTAAAAAAGATGAATGCATGCTACTTTAGGAATATTCACTTGAACCCTAGGTTGTGAAATGAACACTAGGGATGAAAGAGATGAATGTGCATGTATTAAATGATTAAATTGCTGTAATGCTTACTGAAAGTAGTAAACAATGAGCTACCTGTACCACATTTTAATGAGCCATGACATAAATGAAAATATCTGCTTTGTAATGAACAATTGATTGTGAAATCTTAAGCTTCCTGTTATGCATTAAATGGATCATATATGGAAATAAGAAAATCTATGTACAAACCCTACAAGGAATTTAGAAAGAAACCAAGAACACTGTAGTATGGAAAACCTGATGGTTTTTGAACACGTTTCCCACAAGCGACTGTTCAACTTGGTTAAGGGAAGTGAGCTGGCCCTCGTGTATGTGACACCGAGGAGAGCAACTATCCCTTTAGAGTAGAGGGGAGCTTGCTGCCCCTTGGGTTGAGACCCGGGGTGGGTTTGGCCACTCTACGTCGACTCCTGTTTGGCCCTCACATACGTGGTATCGAGGTGAGCTACTTAGTGCAGGGGGGAGCCAGCCGCCCCATGGGGCCTGGGGTTAGGACTGACCACCCTACACCGACTTTTGTTAGGCCCTCTAGGAAAACTGGGATAGTCAGTCGAGGGTGCGTAGACTGTTGAGGGGCGAGACCCCTATTCTATTCTGTACTATACGTTTAGGTGTACCCGCTAGCGGAAACGACTGACAGCGTGCCAGTACAGGGTAGCTACCCGTGCGCTTATCGCACGTGCCGTAGTCACTGCTACTTCGCGACCGTGACCTCGGGGTGGTCGACTGGGTGTAGGACTACCCCGGGGGACTCTCCCAGCCAGGAGAGTACCATGTGTAAATTCTACATCACAAAATAAACTGCAATCAAGATCGTTCCCTTAGGGAACAAGAGGATTACTAAATGTTGTGGATCCTTATTAGAATAATCGAAACAGAAATACCTAGTTGAGATAAATGGAAATGAATGATTAGTTACTTGCTTGTTTCTTTGAGTTAAATTGCATATAAATGGATTAACCACCACTCTACTCAGTGTTAGCTGACTACGGATTATATAACCATGTTCAGGTGTAGGAGTTGAGCAGCCAGCGCCACCGGTTGCCAAGGGTGCTGGGCCCAGTCGAACCCAATCGTAGTGTTTTTCCCCTTTTTTGTTCCAGAGCCCTTTGTAGTAATGAGTACTTTAGTATGTATTAGCTATTTCTGTTCATGTATATTTCCCTCTGTTGTAATTATGATGGCTATATATGTTGTAACACTCTTCCGCTTGTGGCCTGTAATATTTTTGAGACTTCTCATTTTGTTTTCCAATTACTGCCTTTTTTATTAATTCTGCTTAGTTACATTGCATGTGTGGTTGTAGTATATTTTCTGCTTTTGGGTTATTTCTCGTTGGACAACTGGGTCTTAGGATTAATCGAGGTGAGCCGATCTTGGGTCCTGTAGGGATCTAAGATCAGGTCGTAACAAAGATGGTATCAGAGCAAGGTCATCCCGAGAAATAAACCAAATGATTTGAAAGTAACCACTCGTGTACATGTAGCTAGGATAGCCATCACAACGTATTCCTTAATCTTTGCTTCCAAGTCTAAATTCCTTATGTAGCTGGTATCATTGATAGTCCATGTTCTTTCTCTTGTATCTCCTTGTAGGAGATGCCTCACTGAGGAGTTCTTGAGGTGGACTACGGATGTGGCCGTGAGCGTGGTTGTAGGTGCAGAAGTGCTGGACCTAAGGCACCAGTTGGCCCACCCCTCCTTCCAAGCATCCAGGCCCAGAACCTCACCCAACTGATTCGGGACATAGTGTGGGAGGAGCTCCAGCAGCCTCCCCCTCAGCCACCCCTCCCTGAGGACGTGGAAGGAGAGTCCTCTGTAGGACAGGGGAGCCACCGCAGTGCCAGATGAGCTGGAGGGGGAGGGGGTGATCCTACACCACTCCCACCACCCTCAGATACTTCTGAGCACAAGCCCTCCCTGCCTGGAGGCGTGCATGTTCCCCTGTTGCAGCTCCACCACGAGCTATTTGTCTAGTTCCGAAAGCTAAAGACCCCCTCTTTCAAAGGGGATGAGTGCCTGTCTGAGGCAGAGGATTGGCTGGAGCAAATAGAGAAGGTTTTTCACACACTTTGCCCTCCTGCAAAGTGCCGCGAGGCCTTTGCCACTTACCAGTTGGAGAGTGTAGCCCACTGGTGGTGGAGGGCAGTCAAGGGACAGGAGGAGAGAGAGCCGTCGTGGGACCGATTCATGGCACTCTTCTGCGAGCAGTACTTCCCATAGACCTGGCAGGACAAGAGGAGGCGGGAGTTCCACACTCTTTGCTAGGGGGCGATGACAGTTAGCACGTACCATACGCGTTTCCTAGAGCTATCACGCTTTGCCCCGACGGCCGCGTCTACAGAGGAGGAGCGCCTGTGGAGGTTTACTAAGGGCCTCCATCCTACTATTCGGGGGTATGTGAAGCCCCTGAAGCTACCCACTTTCTCTCGCGTGGTCAAGGCAGCCATGACCTATGAGGAGACCAACCCAGCCGCGCGAGACATTTATGGAGGATGGAAGAGGCCCTACCAGCCCGAGTACTAATAGGGCTGTCAGGAGAGGAGGCACACGGCACCCGTAGGGGAGTCATCTCATTCTGTGGGACCACCAACGGCCTTTGGGGGCCCCAGATAGGGGCCAGCTGACAGCACCGGACCCCTACCCAGTCACCAGCAGGGACCGACCGAGGGAGGAGGTTGTGCCCCTCTCTGTTACCAGTGTGGCTAGCCGGGCCTCATAAGGAAGAACTACCCATCTAGGGCCAGAGCACAGCAGATGCTCCCAGCACCGAGCACTGGAAGCCGATCTAGCGGCTGTGGTTACCAGGCACGAGGTGGAGGATAGCAGTCATGAGGAGGGTACCGACCAACTGCTGCTAGCTCGACCCAGAGTGTGGCCGCTTCTTCTACACCCAGGGCTAAGGGGCATGTCAATACCCTGACTCACAGAGACGCCAAAGCTTCATGCTCCATGGTGGCAGGTATGGTTCCAGTTTCCGGCATACTTGTTTATGTACTTTTTGATTCTGGTGCCACACATTCTTTTGTCGCCACGAGTTTTGCCGTCAGTTTGGGCTTGATCAGTGTACTGTTAAAGGTTCCATTCCTAATTAGAGGCCCAATTGGATAGTTGTTTATCACAAAGGAGGTCTTCACAGACTATGAGGTCGTAATAGTGGGACACAGTCTTCCCGCCGACCTGATAGTAATCCCGATGGAGGACTTTGGCTTGATCCTAGGGATGGACTGATTGTCTGCCTATCACGCCCTGGTGGACTATTTTGGGAGGAAGATCATTTTCTCCATACCGGAGTTCCTCCCTTTGAGTTTCATGGCTAGCCAATAGACAGAGGTTTCAGGTGCATCTCCGCACTTCGGGCAGTGAAGCTTCTAAGCTAGGGGTGTGAGGGCTTCTTAGCTTGTGTCGTAGCAGAGCCTAGCATTGTGGCTGACTTACAGAGTATTCTGGTGGTTTGTGAGTACCTTGACGTATTCCCAGAGGAGCTGCTAAGACTACCTCCTGAGCTTGAGATCGAGTTTAAGATTTCACTAGTACCGGGGACCAACCCCATCTCTACTACACCGTACAGGATGGCCCCGCTTGAGCTGCGAGAGCTCAAGTCTTAGTTACAAGATCTGTTGGACAAGAGCTTTGTGAGGCCCAATGCATCCCCATGGGGAGCCCCTGTGTTGCTCGTGAAGAAAAAGAATGGTACCCTTCGGCTTTGTGTCAACTACAGGTAGCTGAATCGGGTCACTATCAAGAATAAGTATCTGCTACCTCGTATTGATGACCTCTTCGACCAGTTGAGAGACGCCACGATGTTCTCCAACATAGACTTGAGGTCAGGCTGCCATCAGCTGAGGATCAGGGAGACTGACATCTCCAAGACAACATTCCGTACAAAGTATGGACACTACGAGTTTTTGGTCATGCCATTTGGGTTGACCAACACCCCCGCCACCTTCATGGATCTGATGAACCGTGTTTTCAGGCCATAACTAGACCAGTTTGTAGTGGTGTTGATCGACGACGTATTGGTCTACTCTAAGGATCTGGCACAGCATGGACAGCATCTACGTATGGTCATAGATACATTAAGATGACGCAGGCTGTATGCCAAGTATAGCAAGTGTGAGTTCTGGTTGAGACAGGTGACCTTCTTGGGCCACATGATTTAAGGAGATGGATTGGCTGTGGATCCAGCCAAGGTCGAGGCCATGCTCAGGTGGGAGAGGCCACGCACAGTAACAAAGATACGTAGCTTTCTGGGACTAGCAGGCTACTACCAACGGTTTATCAAGGGATTCTCTCAGATCGCACCTATGACCTAGCTGACTCGGAAGGACATGCCATTCACTTGGATAGACGAGTGAGTCATGCTTTCAGGAGTTGAAGGAGAGACTGATTTCAGCTCCTGCACTCACCATCCCAGACAATAGTGGCGGATTTATGGTTTACACTGACGCCTCGTTGCAGGGGTTGGGTGGTGTGCTCATGTAGTGGGGCTACGTTGTCACTTACGCTTTGTGGCAACTAAAGCCTCATGAGCATAACTACCCCACCCATGACTTAGAGCTGGCAGCAGTTGTCTTCACATTGGAGACATGGAGGCACTACCTGTATGGTGAGACGTTTAAGATCTTCACGGATCATAAGAGCCTCAGGTACCTGTTCGATTAGAAGGAGCTCAACATGAGACAGAGACGTTGGTTAGAGCTCCTAAAGGACTACGACTGCAGCATCTCCTACCACCCAAGGAAGGCCAATGTGGTGGTCGACGCCTTGAGCCGAAAGGCACCTGCCCACTTGGCCAGCTTACAGGCTTTAGAGTTGGAGACTCATGGAGGAGGTGGGCAGTTGGTAACCCAAGGTGTCACGAGGGTACTGCAGGGCAGTGACAGTGACACGGCATGCATGACTAGAGCTGATAGACCATATCGTTACAGGGCAGATGGCCGATCCATATTTGCAGACATTGTAGTGCAGAGTGTTGACAGGGGACCCAGGATATTTTACTTTCTCTGACGAGATACTACGTATAAGGGGGTGTATGTGCATCCCTAGAGATGAGAAATTGCTGAGAGAGCTCCTGACTGAGGCATATGGGTCCAGGTTCACCATACATCCCGAGAACACAAAGATGTACCATGATCTGCGACGCGACTTCTGGTGGAGGGGAATGAAACGGGATGTTGATGAGTTCGTTCAACAGTGCTTGGTATGCCAGCAGGTGAAGGCCGAGCACCAGAGGCCTGCAGGGCCGCTACAGCCACTTCCTATGCCAGAGTGGAAGTGGGAGAGTATCATCATGGACCTGGTAGTGAGGCTACCAGTTACACAGCGAGGACACGATGTAGTTTGGGTAATAGTAGACAGGTTGATGAAGACGGTGCAATTCCTACTAATCCAAGTCACCTTTACGCCGGCATAGCTAGTAGAGAGATACATCAGAGATGTGGTGCGCCTTCACGAAGTCCCTTGCAAGATTATATTGACAAGGACACTCGCTTCACTTCCCAGTTCTGGGCAGAGTTTTAGTAGGCCTTGGGGACTCGTTTGAGGTTCAGTACCACCTACCACCCCCAGACAGACAAGTAGTCGGAGTGCATCATACAGACATTAGAGGACCTCCTACGTGCTTGTGTACTAGATTGGAGAGGCTCCTGGGAGGAGTATTTTCCCCTGGCAGAGTTTGCATATAATAACAGCTACCATTCGAGCATCGATATGGCACCGTACGAGGCTCTGTATGGGAGGAAATGTAATGCACCCTTGAGTTGGGTCGAGGTGGGGACCAAGTGGGAGGTTGGTCCCAGGCTGATCCGTCAGAGTCAGGAGGTGATAGAGCAGATTCACAAATGACTCCATACTATCAGGAGCAGGTAGAAGATCTATGCTGATAGGAAGTGCAGAGAGGTGCAGTTTGAGGTTGGGGATCACATTTTCCTCCGTGTTTTGCCCATGAAGGGCTTGCAGCATTTTGGGGTGAAAGGGAAGCTTGCGTAGAGGTTTGTAGGACCCTTTGAGGTCTTAGAGTGGGTTGGATCCGTTGCTTACCAGCTTGCCCTTCCTCCCCAGCTCTCTAGAGTGCACGACGTGTTCCATGTGTCCAACCTCAGGAAATACATCACTGATCCCAGCCACGTTCTGAGCCACGAGAGCATCGAGGTAGGAAATGACTTGACCTACCCTGAGAGACCCATTCAGATATTGGATAGAGGCATCCAGAGTCTGAGACAGAAAGAGGTGCCATCGGTGAAGGTCCTATGGAGAAGCCAGCGGTACAAAGAGGCGACTTGGAAGCCTGAGGCAACGATGTGAGAATAGTAGCTGAAGCATTTTGAGGGTACGTCACTTTTGACCTACTTTGATCTTCTTTAAGTTTGTTATGCACTTTTACGTTTATTTTCCGCACCCTAGTTAGCTCAAGTTTCAGGGACAAAACTTCCTTTGAGTTTGTTGTGTTGAAATGACCCTTCCCAAGGGTCATTCATAGTTTTTTTGGAAAGATAGGGGTGTGAGCGTAATTTTAAACCACATGGGTTTAGGTGTGTGGGCCTTGCGGGAAGAGAAAGATTTCGTAAGGGGAAATCTCACAATTTTTCTCTCTCTCTCTTCCCACACAGCACACCCACCCACTCACACACCTCTCACAACCCTCACCCTCCTCTCTTTAAAACCCCCTCCACCCTCTATATTTCCTCTCCACCTTCACCATCTTCCTTACCTCTCCACTTCTCCACCACCTGTACCTCCACTTCTCCACCACCTCACTACCGACGAGCTCTCCTCCCCCATCCCCCCTTGCAGCCATGAGTGGGGAAGAAGGAGGGGGGTGGAGCACGGGAGAGAGGGAGAACGAGAGCATGGGAGAAGGAGCTGGAGGTGCAAGGGAAGGAGCGAGGAGCTCGGAGTAGCTCAGGAGAGAGGGTGAGGGGATGAGCTGGAGGTGCGAGGAGGAGCTCGGAGGAGCTCGGGAGAGGAGGCACGACCTCCTGCAGCCACGAGAGGTGCTGCTGCGGCGTTTGCAGGCAGAGGAGAGTGCAAGGAGAAGCTCGAAGTAGGATACTGCGGAACCATTTTCCGTAGTATCAAACGTCTAGAACTCCATCCAAATGTCTGGAGGATCCTCAAGACATCCGAAGCTGGTGCCAGACGTCTGACAGCACATAAAGTGCCGAGGTACATCTTGTGTACACGCCGCATGCACGTACTTAACCTTTTACATGTCAAAATTTTTAAACACGCATGCATAAGCAGGTACGGGACATAGGAAAGGCGCATGGCATGCCCTTCAAGGCACTTTAAGATGTATGGAGATGGTACCAGACGTCTAATTGCACTCCCAGATGACCAGAGGGAGTGTCAATCGTCTAGGATCACCCTCAGATAGTTGTAGAGGAGTTCGGACGTCTGAGGAAGCTGCAGGGAAGCCAAGTGAGGTTTTGAGATCATTTTAAGACATCTGGGTCTAGTCCCAGACGTCTGATTTTAGACAGTATGAACATTTTTGGCCCGTTTAGGGTCCAAACATAGTCGATTTTGCGCAAACGAAGTACCGTTAGTTTCCATTCGAGTTTCTCTAGGTATTAGTGTCACTCATATACCATTTTGAACTCGTTTAATGTGGTTGGTCAATTGTATAGGTCTCCAGCAAGTTGAGTACATGGGGCTTGCGGAGATGACGAGATCTACGATCCGAGCCCCCATTCCACCCGTGTATCCCGGTAGAGTTGTTCTCTCTCTAATCCCAGAATTAATAATTAAATTGCATGCTTTAGAAATATTTGATTGAACCCTACGCTGTGAGATGAACCCTAGGGTTGAAAAAGATGAGTGCATGCTACTTTAGGAATATTCACTTGAACCCTAGGTTGTGAAATGAACACTAGGGATGAAAGAGATGAATGTGCATATATTAAATGATTAAATTGCTGTAATGCTTACTGAAAGTAATAAACTATGAGATGCCTGTACCACATTTTAATGAGCCATGACATAAATGAAAATATCTTCTATGCACTGAACAATTGATTTTGAAATCTTGAGCTTCCTGTTATGCATTAAATGAATTGTATGTGGAAATAAGAAAATCTATGTAGAAAATTCGTACAGTGCAAATATTTCCAAATAAAATATGGAGTTGGAAGCCAACCCTAGGGTGACAGGAGAGAGGGTCCATGGTGATGAAGGATGGACAACCTGGAGGTCTAGGGCTTGGAGGAGGAAAGAGAGAAGAGGTTCGATGGCTGTTGGAAGAAGGGTAGCAGGCAAAAGTCTAGTTAACGATGGCAGGTCGTGGGGCAACAAGGAAATTGTGTGTTTCCGATGTCGATGTCGAGGGCATATGGCGGTGGTGTGCCACTTCCCTTTGGTTTGCCTGGTGTGTCGGGGACACGACCACAAACGAGACTCTTGCACGGCTAACCATGGACAACCAAGGGGAAGGACGAGCATGCACAGTAGGGCAACGAAGTTTGGAATGCAGCCACTTTCGCCTTTGCATCCACCTACTTATGGGGGACACATGGTGGATGCGGAAATCCCTATGAATGATGACATTAGGATGGCAGAGCTTGTGTTACGAGGGGCTCTAGTCAGAGAGGTGATGACAACCAGTCCTTCCCTGGAAAGGATTCATCAGTTAGTAAGTTCTCTATCCTTGTCGACTAGTGGTTGGAAGATTACGTCTCTTTCCCCTATGCGTTTTGTGCTCTTTGGGTTGGGGATGATGGATGTAGAACGTTTGTGTTTCCGCTTGAGTGCTCTGGATGGATTGATGGTGATTTGGAGGCTGGTATCCCCCTTTGATGGATCATTGCCTGAGCGACCACCCCAAAGAGCAGCTTCTAGATCAGGGAAGCTAGGAATTAGGGGCCTACCGCTACATCTAAGATCAAAAGAGGTGGTGGCAACTATGATAGCAGGGTTTGCTACATTGGCTGAAGATGCTGAGAATGGATTGCTGGAGGGTGATGGCTGAGTACTGAATGTTTGGGTTGATGTATTCAAAGCTAGTTCTGTGGCAGGGAAGCTTATCCTCCACGGTGGTGGTAGTTCATGGCTGTTGATTTTGTGTTTCACAATGGACGGTACTTATGGGGAACTCAATCAAAATAATGCATCTTATGTAGAGGTTGTAAAGCCTGAGGCAGCCACACAATAGTCGGGCTGTTTGACCCCTGATGAGGCGCTTGAACCTAAAAAACGCAAGGATCATCACTGCACAGTGGAAATGGAGGAAGGGATGGAAGTGACATTGATAGAAGTTGTGGCAGAGGAAACGAATGCTGTTATACCAAGGGCAGATACATCTGATCAATGTGTACTACAAGAGATTCTCGCAAATTCCTTGAGTCTACAACCCAACTTGCCAGCAGTAGAAGGGCTGAAATTTGGTGCAGGGTCAGCATTCAGGACTAGCATGGGTAGATCTCCGTATAAGCTCAGACAAAGGCGACAAAACACAATGCTGAAACTTTATGAAAATGCCATTACGGCTGTGATGAGGGTTGACAGAGCCCCGAACTCCAAAAAGGGGGGCACCCAAGAAACTTAATGAGGATTCTCTCTTGGAATGTTTGTGGGCTGCGCGACAAAAGCCGGAGGGCTTCCCTTCTGAGATATATGAGAGAATGGGAGATAGATTGTGCTATTATTCAAGAGACACACATAGAGAGTAAGGAAGATAGGGCTTGGGCTGATATGAAGGTTGGTGGTGAGAATGACTGTGTGATGCTCAATTCACATGGTAGGTCTAGGGGTATTGTTATGTGATGGAGGAAAAATGTTCTGCAAATGTTGGAGGTCTCTATAGCTAGACATATGCTGACTTGTAAATTTGAAAGGAATCAGGGGGGGAGTGACCTCTACATTACAGGAGTCTACGGCCCTTGTGATTCCTATACAAGGTAAGAGATGTGGGAAGATTGGAGTGAAGCTGCTAGTTTTGTGAATGGGGCTGCATGGGTTGTGGGAGGAGACTTTAATTGTGTCCTGACGAGAAGGGATAGACCAAATGGCATGGTGGACAGTGCATCCACTGGGTTCCAACTGATGGTTCAAACACTAGGCTTGAGTGAATATCCCTCCTCTAGAACTGAATTCACCTAGAGAAATGGTAGTGGCCTCATGTCAAAAATTGATAGATTCTTTGGTAATGTTGGGCTACTAGATATGTTTCAGTTATCCTCTGTGTATGGGTTGGAACGTCCCTTTTCTGACCACACGCCCCTGGTTTGGGATAGTGGGGAACAAGTGCTTGCTGGCTCTTATTTCAAGTTTAAAAAATCCTAGTTTTGAGAACTGGGATTCTGTGAGATGCTTGAAGGCTGGTGGAGGGCCAAACATGTAGATGGATCAGCCACTATTAAGCTTGCATCCAAGTTGTCTGCTATGCTCACAATGCTAAAGGAATATGGGGCTGCAATGTCTATTGTGAGACACCAGAGGTGCAATGAGGCAATACTGGAAATCCAAGGCCTTGATGCAAAAGAAGCAATTGCTCCTTTAACTGACCAGGAGCTCAGAGCTAGAAGAATGTGGCAAAATGTGGTGGCTGAGGAAGATTTAAAAGTGGAGATGGATTGGAGGGAACGTTCCAGGCAACTTTGGCTTAAAGAGGGGGATGTCAATACCAAATTCTTTCACCTAACTGCCAGCTCTCGTAGAAGGATCAACTTAATTTCATCCATACTCAAGGACGGTTAGAGAATCTCCTCTATGCCAGATATTAGAGCTAAGGCCATCAAGTATTTTAGAAACTCGTCACGGGCAGCAAGGAGAGGTCAATGGAGAATGGTGGCGAGTGACTCACTTAAAGTCTCTGGGGTACAAGTATCTAGTTTGACAGCAACCATCACTAAGAAAGAAACAGTGGCTACCATTAAAGATTTAAATAATGAAGGTTCTCCTAGTCCTGATGGTATCCAAGTTTTTTTTTATAAGGAGATGTGGGGTGTGGTTGGTAAAGAAGTGATGGATGTTATTAAGGAATTTAAGGGGGGCAACTCTGGCTTTGATAAGATCAACAGATCTTTTCTTTTCTTGCTGCCAAGGACACAAGGTGCAGAGAAATTCCAGGATTTCAGACCTATAGCTCTCTCGAACTCCATTTATTTGGTGGTGAGAAAAATCTTGGCAAATAGGCTACGGCCCGTCCTGTAGGATTTGATTCATCCAGTCCAATCAACATTCCTCCCTAACAGATCCTTATAAGAATCATTCATCATGGCCCAGGAGATGGTGTGTGGTTGGCACAAAAGGAAATGTAAAGCCTTTATGTGGAAAGTTGATTTCTGTAAGGCCTATGGTTCTATTTCATGGCCCTATTTGTGGGAGGTTTTCAAGAGAAGAGGATTTCCCCCTCTCTGGATTCAATTGATGAAAAGGTGCATCACTACTACTTCTTTCACTTCCTTGATCAATGGGAAGCCTTGTGGGGCCTAGATTTAACCGCAGTGTGGTGTGAGGCAAGGATGCCCTTTGGCCCCTTTGGTTTTTAACCTTGCGGTTGATGGTCTGGCAAGATATGCTTGGATACTTTTTGAGGCAGGCATTATCAAAGGATACTCTCTAACAGGAGAGCCATAGCTCCTATTCTCCAGTATGCGGATGATACGGTCTTTTTCGTGGAAGGGTCAGAGGGTGAAGCCCGTGCACTAGGTCATATGGTTAATTGGTGACAGTTCAGGTCTGAAATTAAATAGGGAGAAGTCCAATCTGGTATGCTCTAGTCTGAATGAGCAAGAACAAGAAGCTATTTTGGATATTTTGGGGACTCCATGCACCAACCTACCCATCAGATACTTAGGGCTACCTCTAAGATGTTCAAAAATGAAAAAATGTGACTGGAACATTCTCTTTGATAAAATTTCAGTCAAGTTGGAAGGACGGAATAGTAGGTTCTTATCTAAGGGTGGCTGACTCATCTTACTGAACTTTGTTATTACCTCGATCCCCATTTTCTACTTCTCCCTCTTCAAAGCTCCGAAATCTATCTAGAAGCACATGGATTTAATGTGAAAGAGGTTCTTTTGGAATGTGCCAAGCACGAAGGAAGATTTATGCAACCTTTGAAGTGGGAGCAAATCTGCCAGCCTAAGGAAAGTGGTGGACTGGGAATAAAAGCTTTGAAAGAATTTAATGAGGCCTTATTGATCAAATGGGCTATAAAAGTTTTGAATGGGGAAGAGAAGCCATGGACCGAGTTAATTAAAGATAGCTATGGTCAGTCCAACAGCGCGTTGAAGAGGTTATATCCTAAGAGGCCATCACCTTTCTGGCAGTCTATAATTCAATCTCTAAAATGTAACTAGCATATGCTGTAGCCCATGCTAGGAGATAGCAGGACATTTGATTTCTGGTGTGAAGAATGGTCCCCGCTGGGCCCTTTAAAGGAACCTTACCTGAGGGTATTTGCTGTAGCAAGGGACAAAACAGGTGCTGTGAATTGCTACTGGTCTGAAACAAAGGTCTACTGGCAATTGAACGAAGCTGAGTCTATCAAGGAGGGCACCCAACTGTGGGAAGAAAGACTGAACATGATTTCAGACCTGGAAAGATTCAAACCCAGACCTGGCATGGAAGATAGCTATGCTTGGGATGGAATATATACAATCCAGCGTGCTTATGGAAGGATTATGGATGATGGCAGAGGTTGGGGTTATGACCACATTGATAAAAAAATCTGGCTCTTGAAGATCCCCCTCAAGGTATAAATTTTTCTTTGGCTATGTAGAAGGGAGGGCTTGATAACAGTTGATCTAAGGCACAAAAGGATGGGAGCAGCTCTTCATGAATGCTACTTATGTGGAATGCACACTGACAGAAATGTGCATTCCACATTTTTTCTTCTTGTTTGATTACTGATGTAATATGGAGGAGGGTTTGTCAGAAAACACTCCCCCCATGGGATTCATTGTGGCATAATTTTTTAATTTCAGAGAGGCCACACCTGTGCATGGTCGCAACACTTTGGTGCCTGTGGAGGGCGAGAAATGAGGTTATTTCAGGAGAGACCAGTATGCTATAAGAAGATTGTAAATGAGTGCTGGTCTCTCATACATAGATGGGGATCTAATTTGTATTTTTTTTTTAATTTATCTCCTTATCAATAAAATGCCCTCCTGGATTGCTATTGTAACACGATAGCTTTCCTTTCAGTTTCAAAAAAAAAAAGGAAAATCTTAGGAAAAAATCAAGAACATTGTAGTACGGAAAGCTTGATGGTTTTGGAACACGTTGCCTATGAGTGGTTGTTCAGACTTGGTTGAGGGAAGTGAGCTAGCCCTCGTGTACGTGATACTGAAGAGAGCAACTATCCCTTTAAAGTAGAGGGGAGCTTGCCACCCCTTGGGTTAAGACCCGGGGTGGGTTGGGCCACTCTACGTCGACTCCTGTTTGGCCCTCTCTTACGTGGTACCGAGGTGAGCTACTTAGTGTAGGGGGGAGCCAGCCGTCCCATGGGGCCTGAGGTTAGGACTGGCCACCCTGCATCGACTCTTGTTAGGCCCTCTGGGCAAACCGGGATAGTCGGGCGAGGGTGCGCAGACTGTTGAGGGGAGAGACCCCTATTCTGTTCTGTGCTATATGTTTGGGCGTACCCGCTAGTGGAAACGACTGACCGCGTGCCAGTACGGAGTAGCTACCTGTGTGCTTATCGCACATGCCGTAGTCACTGCTACGTTGCGACTGTGACCTCGGAGTGGTAAACCGGGTGTAGGACTACCACGAGGGACTCTCCTGACCAGGAGAGTACCACGTGTAAATCCTACATCGCAGAATAAACTGCAATCAAGATCGTTCCCTTAGGGAACAAGAGGATTAAGAAATGTTGTGGATCCTTATTAGAATAACCAAAACAGAAACACCTAGTTGAGATAAATGGAAATGAATGATTAGTTACTTGCTTGTTTCTTTGAGTTAAATTGCATATAAATGGATTAACCACCACTCTACTCAGCGTTAGCTAACTACGGATTATATAATCATGTTCAGGTCAAGGAGTTGAGTAGCCAGCACCACCAGCTGCTGAGGGTGCTGGGCCCAACCGAGCCTAGCTTAGTGTTTTTCCCCTTTTCTATTCCAAAGCCCTTTGTAGTAGTGAGTACTTTAGTATGTGTTAGCTATTTCTGTTCATGCATATTTTCCTCTATTGTAATTGTGATGGCTATGTATGTTGTAATACTCTTCCACTTGTGGCCTGTAATATTTTTGAGACTTCTCGTTCTATTTTCCAATTAATGCCTTTTTTATTAATTCTGCTTAGTTACATTGTGTGGTTGTAGTATATTTTCTACTTTTGGGTTATTTCTCGTTGGACGACTGGGTCTTGGGATTAGTCGAGGCGATCCGATCTCGGGTCCTGTAGGGATCTGGGATCGAGTCGTAACAAACTTATTATAAACCAAAACATAAAATGTACCTATCAATAGAGCACACACAAACTTGTGCAACAACAAATTCCATACGTCGATGACCCGCGACAACAACCTGAAAGTAGGTCACAAAATAGGGATGAGCTAATCGGCTCAGCAGAGAATAATCATCTACTGTATCTCAACCAAACAAGATAGTGTACAGTTTCATTTACTAGCTAGTTCTTAGCCCAAACCCACACTATAGGTTCTAGTTTCTCGAACCCCACCTAGTACGACTAATCACCCTGGTCCAGTAACCCATTAACAAGCTACCCAAGTTCCTTCCTCAATTTGGTGTAATAATTTATTCCCTCACTCGCCTCAATGATTAGATTCTGGAAATTCATCCCTCTCTACTAGAGGAGATTGAGACACATTCTTTCCTTTGAATCCTAACCTAATAGTCTCGCCCTAGCCAAGGGAGAGATTATTAGTCTGTTAATCCTCAAGAAAGGCATGCCCATTCTCGATGTATCAGGAATGTTGCTGACTTTAGTCAAAACAGTCAGGCCTCTTGGGAGCTACCCAAGCCTATGGCTTGTGATCATGAAACACGAGCCTAAATGGTGTCCAACATGGACTAGTCACAGAACAACCATATCATTATCGCAGGATTGGCCAGAATTGCCGAGCCACACCAATGCTCCCACTAGGAGCAACTCCCTATAGGAGTGTAGTCCTCGGGTGTGCCCTCTCAATCCACCATCGGATGAGATCTCAACCAATCCATCTTAGTACCCCAGCCATCTCCACATATATGGGCACCTAGTGAGCCTCTTGCTCGAGTACCTTCACATCGAGTCAGATTCAAGTACATCCAAGTACCAAACACCAGTGACAGCCCTAAGGCTTGTCACCAAACTTGGGAACCTACCTATTCCAAGGCAAATCTCCTTGGTAGCCTCTTACTACTGCAACAGCTCGAGTCTTCTACCCAAGGAGTGAACCCGTGGTTCACCAAGTCTTAAGGGGTAGCCTTATGAGCTCACCTAGTTAACTTACCATCTCTTTGATTTCATTTGGGTTCCATGCCCGAAACGCAATCCTAAGGACCTAGTGGATCTCTTAGGGTCTAACTCAAGACCTTAGGATCCAAGCATTTCCCCTTATTAGACTCGAATCGAGTCATAGATGTCATCTCGTGAGATTCAAGCCATTACTTAGTCAATTTAGATTGCTTTTAATGTGTTTAGAGAGCTTCATGCTCAAATAATAGGTGTACACACACACACACCCATACATGTGCTTCACCCCTCTAAGGTTCTAATTACATTTTCCCATTCATCCTTATCCATTGGGGTACCTACTACACTCCCAATTAAGTTCTAACATTTCATAGGATTTCTAATTATCAGAATCACACAATTCAATACAAACATTACATTTAAAAACTATCAAACATTAAGGACCCGCTCCCTATCATTAATACACTCAAACAACATACCTCTGTTATCAGGTAGTCCTGATCTATTGCTAGGTCAAGATGCTTGTCCAAACTAGGACTGCAAAACCCACCTTTCGTGCTCGAAACCCAGGTTTTGAACCACCAAGACCCTCTGTAATCCAGACCACCAATACACGCACACGTTTGTACCCTGAACCCAAGAGATCCTTGATCTCAATATTATGGTTTCACCCTTAACCGGATCTATTCAATTAATCTCTTCACAGAGTTCAATGATTTAGAACGAGCACACCAGTACCGGTCCTAGTCTTATGTACCGGTGTTGGGCACCCCTGCTGTCATGGCTACTGAACTCACGCCGTATTGGTACGGGCCACCAGTACCGATACAAGGTGCCTTCAGTACCAAAATTAAGTCCCTTTTTAACTTATTTCAGTTCAATAAGTATCGATAACTGCCATTACTACCAGTACCAGGTGTTTGCCGCTCCCAAACCCTGGCTTAAACCCTCTGTTTGATTACCCAAATTATACGATTAACAGAGGGGTGAGTAAGTCCCACAACCTCTCAAGATGGCCATCCCCATGTATGGGCAAATATTTACATGAAACCCGTATTACCAGTCCATTTCTAGAGTCGATCCTCTCCTCACCCAGGACATACACTGGGTACAGGAGTACCTCCCGCGACATACGGTTGGACCCTAAATCTTTATTGTTACAAAAGTTCCTAATGGAACTTCCCTTCCACCATTATAGGATTGCGCTTATCTAGCCCGTTAGGATTTCTATACCTTTACCAAGACCCACTAGGTTTAGTTTATACCACGCATTTTGGCCTCGCGGGTATTCTGGCAACATGGCCTCATGCATTCACTTTAGAATCTTCTCTTTATTGTTTCCAGATTAGGATTTGTACCACTAGAGGGTGTGTTTTACTAACATTTAGGACCAACCACCCCAAGTCCTAATCATGCCCAAAATTTGAGTTTTTTGACATTAAATGCTAACCAGGATTCTTAGCTTACATTCATGGTTACCAGGCCAAGTTTAACTAATTAGATTAAGCTCCTAATTCCCATGGGAAAATTCCGTGCAAAATGGAACCACAAGCCTCAAATTGGACGCCCAGCATCATGTGTCAGACGTCCGAGAATAAAATCCCACTTCCAACAACTACCGGTGACTGGCTGATTCCTTGGCTAGACGTCCGAATCGAGCATATTGGGCGCTTGATGTAATATTAGGCATCCAATCGCTAGGACTTAGTCCCTGGAATGGCAATCCAATTGTAGGGACGTCTAACCAAGGGATCAAACATCAGGATCGAAGGGTATCAGATGCCTAATGGATCATCAGATGTCAGATAACCCACTCAGAATTGCATCTGAGTTCAGGATGAGTCCCTAACATCGAAAAGCCACATACAATAATCTTTACCTGAAGAATTATTGTTTACAACCTAAATTCAATTTATAACTGCATACAACCACAAGTATTTGCACATTCTGCCCTTAAACTCAACATGGCCAACCAGTACCAGTACTAAGCTTTAGTACTGGTACTAGGCAACCCCAGTACCAAATTCACAAGTTCCAACTAGTACCAGTACTGGGCACCAATACCAGTACTACGTGCCATCAGTTTTGTATCAACATAACCCAGCCAGTATCAGTACTAAACACCAGTACCGGTACTGGGTACCACCAGCCTTGTACAAAAAACCCAGCCAGTATCGGTATTAAACACCAGTACCGGTACTGGGCAACTCCAGTTCACTGACTGGAATCATCCAGTACTAGTACTGACCACCAGTACCAGTACTAGGTGCTCTCAGTCCCCTTTTCATTGCATTACATAGTGGTGCTAGGTCAACTAGTATCGATGCTGGTTGCCAGTACCAGTACTAGGTGCTCTCAACACTCAGTTCACATTGCCAAACACCCATCATTTTATCTATAAGCCTACCTGGCTATTTAGATTAAAAGCCTCCCCTTTATCACCTCTAAAAAGGGAAACAAAAGGGGAAGAAGACTCTACCATTTCACATGCAACACGGAATCTTAAACCAAAATAACCCTTTCTTTTGGCTATTTCAGATCATGGAATCAAGAGAATGAAACAAGAGAATAACCCTACTTCAGTTGGAGTCTCCTTTCTCTTCTCCTCATAGCAGCAGCAACAACCACATCAGCAACAACAGCAGCTTCAACAACAGTTGCAGCAGCAGCCCTCCTCTTCCTTCCCTTCTCCTCCTCCTCCTCGTAGTAGCAGCAGCAGCAACAACAGCAGCTTCAACAATAGCTACAGTAGCAGCTCTCCTCTTCCTTCCCTTCTCCTCCTCGTAGCAGCAACAACAACGGCAACAGCAGCAGCAGCTAGTAGTGAGGAAGGGGCACCAGCTGAGGGGAGAAGAAAATGTGATTTTTCTTTTAAATTTTTAAATCTCTCTCTCTTATATAAGGGTTGTGAAATTTGCATCTAAGCCCCTCAGCTTCTTTCTTGAGCCTTAAGAAAGGCCTCCAAACATGTTCTCCTTACAAAGGGCCCCTCAAATTTTTATTTATTAACATTTTGTTAATGACTTAGGGGATTTTTTTAATTCCAAGGCTAATAATCACTAAATTAAGGTTCCTGAAGCCCTTAATCTTACATTAGGCAACCAATTATGGTTTTTAATTAGCCTATTATGAGTATTGCAAATTTGGGGCGTTATAGATGGAGCAACAGAGAGCGCAGATGAGAGAGATGATCACGTTATTATGGGACAATGGTCGGGATCACAATTCATATCACTACCCTCCTCGCAGAGATGACGACGACCTTGGAGGTAGTGGAGCAAAATAGGGGCTAGGAGCTAAGGCATAGCTTTATATTATTTATCTTTTATTTTATTTAGTTTTATATTTTGACAGTATGATATACTTTTATCATTAGGTTTATATATATGTTGAATGTTGAATATTGAATGCTTTATGTTCCATGTCGTATGTTGAATTCTTATATTGTGTGTGTTTTGTATGTTATATATGTTTTATGGTGTTATAAGATTTTAAGATTATAGAATCTCATAACCATAAACATTATATTAAAAAAAAACATACATATATACACAATGGTTCTAAGAATAACCGCCGTGTTTATATCGACGACGGTTCTCATAGACCATCATTTATACAATTATACGATGGTTAAAAAATCGTCGTCTAAGGTTTACGTATACTGTAGACGATGGTGATCCAAATCGTTATTTAGAGCTTAATGCCAATAGTTTGTACAAGAACTATTGTCAATAAATGAGACGACGGTTCTGAAAACCATTGTCTAAAATATGACGATTTTAAATAAAAATCATCGTTTATACACTGATGTGACATGCACTTTCTCGACGGTAGAATATAATAGTTTGCATGGAATTCGCAACGGTTTTCAACTGTCACAAAAATCGTTCTTCCCGTGGTGTTATCATCATTCTTATGCCCTAAAACAAACCTAGCTCTTAGGATTTTAACTCCGCAAATAGGTTTCTGGCCTACATTTAGGCATCAATTAGGTTAGGCATGCATTGCATGACTTTTTGTATTTTTGACATGTTTATTTGAGTGTTAGGAATGAACAGATAGACAGATCCTTAAAACCCTAGCATTCAAGAAGGCAACAGGTGGAGAGGAAGCTCAATTCAGCTGAACCCTAGCTAAATCCAGCTCATCATAGTTGGATACCAGCTCACTTGAATTAAGGTTAGCTCTCTTAAGCTCCATTCAACTTATCTTAGCTAGATGGTATCTCAGGATAGCTCAACTTAGCTCAACCTAGCTCAAGTCAGCTTAGATCCAGTTCAACTTAGTTGAGTCTTGCTCCTATTAGCTCCAATCAGTTCACTAGGAGCTCAAGCTAGCTCAACTAAGTTGACAGGAGTCCACCTCAACTCAGGTCCAGCTACTTCCAGCTCCACTCAACTCAAGTCAGCTGAAGATGACCTCAACTAGCCCAGGCCAGCTCCAGTCCAGCTCCAGTCCATCTCTCAGAGACTCCACTCAGCTCATCCTAGTTGAGCTAAGCCATTTAACCTGAGCTAGCTACTCCAGCTAGCTTGGTTATCTCCGGGAAGACAGACCCAGCTCACCTTAGCATAATTCAGTAGAAGCCAACTTACTTTAGCTTGGCTTAGCAACCAGCAAAGAACTAGAAAGCTAAGCCAGCTAAGGTAGCTCCTTGCTATTCTTTTCAGTAGCCACTAGCTCTAGTGCAGCTCCAGACAGTTCTTTCTCAACTCTCCTTCCCTGAACCATAGCTCCCTCCACTACTACCCTACTAGTTAAGCTGGCTAAGCTAGCTTAGCTTAGCTCCACCTAAGCTCTCCACTCCATGGCCGTCCACCACCTACCTAAACCCTAACCTAACTCCACCCTAACTCTACTCCAAGTCCACCACCTAAGCTAGCTACCTAACTCCACCTATAGTTGGCATCACATCCATGCACCCCATCACACCACCACCTCCAAGAGCCACCACAAAAGTGGCGCCAACTTTTCCCTCCAAAACCCCTTCACATCACCACCATCCCTCTCCCTTAAACCTATCTCCACCATCCACCTAACCCCTCTTCTAGAAAATCATCTTGGCGCCAAAGATAAGCAGCTTTCCACCACCATAACCACACTAAGTTGGTGCCAAATTACCCTA
This sequence comes from Thalassia testudinum, assembly GCA_037157565.1. Lineage (NCBI taxonomy): Eukaryota > Viridiplantae > Streptophyta > Magnoliopsida > Alismatales > Hydrocharitaceae > Thalassia > Thalassia testudinum. The sequence goes on from JAZHRO010000014.1 coordinate 2,684,690, forward strand.
CCCACATCCCTACAAGTTGGCACCAGCATTTACCATAATCCAAACCCTACACCAAACCCTATGACCAAATCTTAGCCCTCCCTTTTGGCACCAAATTCTAGAACTTAGAGTTGGCACCAACATCAACCTAACCACACTTAAACCACCACTTAAAACACCCCCTCATGTGGCGCCATTAAACCCCATCCCTCCATCTCCTAACCACCACCATATAACTCAATCCTATCCTTACAACACACCCAACCAACCCTTAACCCTAGTTCCTACCAAAAGATGGCGCCAACCATCAAATACCCCTTCATTTTGGCACCATCAATCCTAGCCCTAGGATCTCCTAACCACCCCCTATGAGCCATCTTAGCCATCCATCCCTTAACTACACCTACCCCCCTACCACTCCTATAAAAATACCTACCATACCACCAAAAAAAGTATCCTTTGGCTGCCATTAATCTACCACATATCTTCCACCTATTTCCATGACCAAGAGAAGAAGGAGAAGAATATTAAGTAGACACTCTGCCCCATTGGTGCCTTCCCCCTTTCCCTTCTCTCTTGTTCCCACGCCAGCCAGAGGACAAACCAGGCAGGAGGACGTCTAGGAGGAGGTCTTGAGGGTGGTGCACACCCACCCTAGGAGGAGTTCTTTTGGGTGGAATTCTTCCACCTTTGGAGGAGAAAGGGCACACCCATCTAGGGCTTGACAAGGAGAAAGTAGCATCTCTGGAGGAGCACTTCAAGAAGGAGTTGGAGAGACCCTTTTCAAGCCCAGAAGCAGCTGAGCTTGGAACAAGGACTCTCTCCTCTTCACCACCATCACAGGAGGATTAGTGTTTCTTTTTCAATTTTTGTATTCTTATTTCTAGAATTAGAAGCATTCTTGTACTAGCGATTTTATAAAACTTTTCTTCCTTTATATAAAGTTTCCTCTTCTACAATTTTCGTTGCATCTTAATTAATTGTCTTTTCTAACACTTTTTCACTTCCTCTCTCTAATTACCCTAGGTCTCCACATACCTAGGTTGAGCTTAGAGAGAGGTTACTTTTGTCACCTAGGTGTTAGCTTTGGCAAGTAGGTGTGGCTTTTTCCTGCTTACTATTTCGTTGTCGCCTCTTATTTCAAAATCCAAAAAAATCTTATATTTAAAAAATCCCAAAAAGAAAGCTGATTTTCTAACATCTAGCAAGAGTATTTAAAGTACATTCCTACCTCCCTTGGGACGATCCAAATACTTTCCCAAGTACTCGATCTTATAAATTTTAAAAGTGATCGGATTTGCTCGTTACAATGATAAAAACCCTAATTTCAAATCACGCTTTTCTCGCATCACCATCCTCCCTAAATGCTCCTTGGTATGGACCAAGGAAGAAGAGAACAACAAGGTGAACACCAAGAAGACATGTGAGTCTCCTTGATCGCCTTCTTCTTCTCCTCCTCCTCCTCTTAGCATGTAGGTGTATGAAGGTGGAAAATAAAATGACCACAGATGAGTCATATGTGGTGGTTAGTGGTCTTTTTATAAGGTGGAATGGGAGGGTTGGAGTGGAGATGTTGGGTGGCTAGGATTAGGTCTTAGGATGGTGGTTAATGGATGCAGAGCTTGGATGTGTTGGCACCATGTGTAGGGGTGTGGGGAGGGGGGGGATTGGCGTCAACTCTTTGATGTGGTTAGGGTTAAGGTGGAATGGAAGGTATGTGTAGGGTTATGATGGGTTTCTTTGGTGGTGGTTATGGTGATGAAGGAGGTTAAATGGCGCCAAAGGGAGAGGTGCATGGAGGTGGAGTTAAGGTGGGTTGGCGCCACCTTGTGGTGTGGGTAGGGGTTTGGCGCCAATTGTTAGATGGTAGAGATGGGTTTAGAGGGTAGGTGTAGGGCTTAGATATGGTCAATTGCTAGTGCCAAAAATGAAGTGATGTAGGGAGCAATTTGGTGCCAACCACAAGGTGGTTATGGTGGTGGTTAAGGTTTGAAGAGGTGCCCATTTTGGCGCCACCCTTGAAGGGTTGCCAAGGGTGATGGAGGTTGGTTTAGTTGGCGCCAAAAGGAGGAGGTTATGGTAGAGATTTGGCTAAGGTTTCGGTGGGTCGGTGGCCAGCCATGGAGAGTAGGAGTAGGAGCTTAGCTAGTTGATGAGTAGAGGAAGGAGCTAGGGTTAAATGGGAGGAGCTATTTTGGACTTCATGGAGTTGCACTGTAGCTGAGGTGGACCTTCAGTGAGTTCATCCACTAGCTTAGCTAACTAGTTCTTTGCTAGTAGCTAAGTTGAGTAGGATGAGCTAAGTTGAACTGGTCTCAACTGTCCTAGAGTTGAAGGAAGTTGGGTCTAATCTTCTTGAAGACTCTCTAGCTAAGCTAGCTGGCTCAGGTCTAGTGGACAAGCTCAACTAGGTTGAGCTAGGGTGAGTCTTCATGAGCTGGTGCTGAGTTGCCTTGAGTTGGTTGTGGACTTATCAGCTAACCAGGCTTAGCTAGTTGATGGTAGTAGCTAAACCTGATCAAGTGGAGCTTCCTTGAGCTAGATGGAGCTGGGAGGAGCTGAATGGAGCTGGGATCTACTGAGTGGAGCTGACCTAAGCTGCCATCCAACTGAGGTGAGCTAGATGGAGCTAATATGATTTGATCCCAACTAGGTTGAGCTAAAATGAGCTAGAATCCAGCTAAGATGAGCTGGATTTAGCTGAGATCTAGCTGAATTAGGTTTCTCCTTCATCTTCTACCTTTCTTAGTGTCAAGGTTTACGGGATTTGACTATCTTTTCATCCCTGACACTCAAATAGAGATGTAAAAAAAATAAAAATAATGCAATGGATGCCTATCCTAAGAGAATGCCTAAATGCAACCCAAAAACTCGATTGTAGAGTTAAAATCCTAAGAGCTATGTGTATTTTAGAGCATAAGAATGACGAAAAACTAGTGTTTATCAAAGGACGGCCAATCTATATAGATGGTTGGTTGCAGGGATTAAAGAGGATCTATGACCTTTTGAAAGTTGCAAACCACATGATTTTGTACCATCTTTGGATGTAGATTACCAGCTCCATAGATGGTAATTATAGCTGGAAAAAACTCACAATTGAAGAGCTATGATCGAGGAAGATATCTGCCAAATATGGTTAGATTTCGCTACGGGGATTGGAGGATACAACCCTACAAAGATGGCATCAGACGCAAGTTTCCCAAGTTGGAGCTGTTGGAGGTTGAAGATGACACTGACGTTATGATTAATGAACCAAAAAGACACAATTTTGGACCTAAATGAAAAAGATTCAAAAATTAAGGGCCATTATGCAAAGTAGGTTAACATGAAGTCCAATTGGTCTCAAATTTTTAGGTAACCTAATTTGGACCTAAGGAATCTAATGGTGACATCAATTTTGGGTTTTGATGAAATTTGTTTGATAAATCTACACTTTAACCCAAAATGTATCAATTTCCCACTTTGGTCTTTGTTTTAGGTCAATTGAGGATCATTTTATAAAATTGAATCTTCTAAACCTTATAGAATATTTTTTAATGATTTTTAGATGGTTTAGATTACATTTATTTCCATAACAAACCTTTAAATTAAAGTGAGGTCGAAGATAGGATTTTATTAATTGTAATTTGGCTTTTATTTCATAAAATCCTTAAATAAATCAATGCAAGCCCACTTATTTCAATTTTAAGCTTATTTGACCTTGGATTAATTTTAGGTTCACCCTTCTCCATTTATATTTTGTTATAAAAATAGCAAAATTAACCAATTTTTATGTCATTCCTCCTAATTCTTGATATTATTCAGTTATACCCTTTTGTTGGTTAATAAAGTGAATTTAACCTTAGAACTTAGTCAAGTTAAACTATATATGAAGGATGATGGTGTTACCATCAAGGAGGGGAAGAACGTAGGCGATAGTGGGATGGGGGAGAAGAGAATGGGGGATCACAAGTTTTTAGTTTTAGGTTTTATTTGATAAGGTTTGTTTCTTGTGATGGGTTTGGATGGGTTAGGTGTCGCAAGTATGTGTTTGTGTGTATGTGAGTAGGTTTTGTGATTGGGTGAACTTCGGTTTGGTGGTGGTGGGTCCAATTAAGAATAGGTTGGGCTAAGTGAGTCTAAATAGGTAGTAGGTGGGTCTAATTAGATCTAGTTGGGTCCAATTGGAGCCTAAAACGAAAATTAGGGCTAAGAAAGGGAAATTGGCTTGATTCTTAACTAGTTGGGCTTAGGAATAGGTTGTTTGGCTCTAGTGCAAAGGAATTGGCCTAGGTTGGCTTGGGTTAGGGCTTGGATTTAGGGTTTCCTCCTCCACTTGTCCTTTCTCTTTTCTTTTCTTCTCTTTTTCATCTTCCTTGCATCTTAGTTCATCTATAAGGTTTCTTTAAACTTAACTCATTATCATCATGCTCTTTCCTGCCTCTACTTCTAAGTTCCAACCTTCATTTATTCCCTGTAGACCTGCATGCACTAAATAGAGACATTATAACACAAATTGGTCCATAAAAACATTTTTCATGTGTAGCTATGTATAAAGAATAAATGTATATGAAAAGCATGCAATGTATGCACTATTTACATTATTAGCTAGGATTCTACCCTAATATAGGCATTTTAGAACCTATGATTACTACGCAATCAGTGATCTCTAGGGAAACTATCTCTATGGTCTTGCTGAGGATGGGGCAATGTTGAGATGAGAAAGCCCAAAGTTAGTGTTAGAGATCCATAGTTTCTTTGAACTGGCTGGCTATTATCGACAGTCATCGAGGTTCTCTTACATATTTCTCTGTCAATGGCTTAGTTGACTTGGAAGGCTACATTGTTTGCTTGAGCAGAGGATTGTGAAGCTAGTTAATAAACCCTAAAGAAGAAACTAAATATAGTTATTATGCTTACTATTCCTGGAAGTGGTGGCAGATTCATAGTCTATACTAATGCATCTCACCAGGGTTTAGGCTACATTTCGATGTAGCATGGACCTGTGGTCGCTTATGCTTCAAGGAAATTGAAGTCACACGAGGAGAATTACCCAACTCATAACCTAGAGTTGGAAACTATAGTTTTTTCCTTGAAGATCTAGCAACATTATTTGTATGATGAGACTTTCAATATCCACACCAATCATAAGAGCTTAAAATATCTATTTAATCAAAAGGAGCTAAACTTGAGGTAGCATCATTAGGTGGAACTTTTGAGGGACGATGGTTGCTCTATTATCTAGCAACCAAGAAAGGGCAACATAGTCGCTAATGCATTTAGCAGGAAGCCCCAGCCAAATTAATAGCACTTTGAGCACAAAGGTGGAACCAGATGATCGAGGTGGCATGTTGGAAGTCATAAGAGGTGTTTAGAGATTTGGGAGAGTTGCTTTTTTGAGATGAATGTGCTGTGATATTTCTATATTTATTAACATTAATTATGCCTAACTAATTCTAGTTTAACAATGAATTAGGTTAGAAAGCATTTAGTTAGCTTAAATTAGTCATTCATATGCATTTTGTAAATATTTCATTCTTTTGGGTTTTTATGCAATTTTTCCTTATCTATTTCTGGTACTTTGATGTTCTTGTTTGAATATGTGCAAGTACAAAGTTTGGAGCAATTTGGAGCCTTGTAGATTAGGGATTTGAAGTTGAGTTCATTTATGTGAAGAGGCTAAGCCCATTTGCACATTTGAACCTAGCCTAATTAGCCTTAGGACTATACCAATTAGGAGCCCAATTTTTCCTAACCCAAGACCCAACCACCTAGCCTAATTTCTAACCTACAGTGGTCGACCATGAACCTATTTAGACACCTATTAATGTCTAGCCAAGATATGTTAAATAAACCCCAAAACCCACCTTATCTTATCCCTTCATAAAAACCCTTAGAAAACCCTAAACCCTAAGCCTTATCTCCTCTCTTTAGCCACCACCTATAGGTTCCTCCTAAGACCAATAGCCATCCACTTTGAGCACAAATCTCCACCACAAATTCCAAATCCTATGGTCTAGATTAATCCCTCCAAAACCCTATCTTAATCTCTACCTAACTACATCTTATCCTACCACATCATTACATTAAATCTCCCTCATACAAACCACATCCAAGGGACCTCCTTAGCCACCCTTTGGTATGGCCATGAATACCTAAACCACCATGATGGCTGGCCACCTAGTGCATAGATCCAAGCCCTACATCTTCCCTTGATTGAATCCTAGCCCTTCCTTTATTTTCCAACAAATCCTACTAGCCTTTCCTTTCAACCTAGCCTTTGATTCCAAATCAAATTAATCCTATCCCTCCATCAAACACCTAGGAAACTTTATAACTAGAGACCCCACACCCACCTTCCTCCTTAATCATCCTTAGTTTAATTTAGAACCCCAACATCTCACCACCTTCTACATAGCCTTCCTATTTAGATCCTCTTACCATCTGTTGAGTTGCTTTCATCTAGTTTTAAGAAATACGCACTGTAGTACAATCAATAAAAGCGATTCAACATTTAAATTTATAAACTCAAGAAACAAAGTGAGTTCGAGGTGGTTCATAGGGAGCAAATTGGAATTCACAACACTAATCAAAAGTATAGATAATGAGCACCATAGTAAGATATTCAATGAATAAAAATATACTCAAAAATGCATTCAATTGTATCTCAAAAGTTGTTAGGGTAAAAAGAAATCAGGAACCTGATAACTCTACAATTGTTAGTGTTAATTATATAAATTAGAGTCAAATTCAAGGGCACATATGTGTTAATGTCACATTATAATGGGCTTGGGAGCATTGCATGCATGTTGTGTTAAGATTGTTTGTAATTAATGTTTAATGACCATATGTACAAGTGCACAATGAAACAGATCTCAGATGAGCAACCAGATCGTACGAATGATCCAAATTAACAAATGGAGTCCAATAGACTCAAAATTACCTCAATCTGACCTCTGTAGCTCCCACAACAAGCCCAGGAAGTTCTAGTCGTTGATCTAATGATCAACGGCCCAAAGCCAGCCATGTGTCGCACGATTTCATGCCCACAGCCACTACCCTCTCCCCAACAGTGCTCCATCAAGCACTCTAAGCCGTTCGATCTTTGATCGGACGGCTGAGGGTCTACAGGCATTCGCACAAAAACGTGACCTTTTTGCATTGATGGCACAATGGTCAGCTCCTCGAACCCATGCACGGAGGCGTGAGTTCGAGACAAGTGACGCACCAAATCCGCGGAGCATGAGAGCACAGATGAAATTCTGCCGTCGATCGAAGATCAAGCAACGATCACAGCTGCTACGCAGTGCGCTCCCATACGCCGGATGCGTGTGATGATGCCTCACTGCATGCTACATCTCACGCACGCGAGGCGCGATATGAAGAGCGTGAAGAACGATCTCAGCCATTCGATGTTTGATCAGACAGCCTACATTACGTGCACACAGATTGCACGGAGGAAGCACGTGTGTGTGCATGGAAGACTAGCGGGTGGAGGGTGACACCGACACTTTTGGAGGGGGCATAACAATGTCCTGGATGTCGCTAAAATCTCTTGCCTGATTTAGAAACCTCCTCCCCACTATAAAAACCCCTACACCCCCTCCATTTGTGATCATCTCTACACATCTCTTAGCATTTCTTCCTAACTCTACCGAGCATACTTCATGGTGAGACGCGAAACTCCCCTATAGTTTTATTATTTCGTCGTAGTATAGCATAGAGAAGTGGTTACCAGTTTAATACAATTTGTTACTCAGAAAAAGAGTTCCCGAGGTCGAACTTAGGGAGCAAGTTGTATTGTAGAAGCACAAGGTTTCTATTACAAAAAAAATAAGAGAGAGAGAGGGAGAAATAAATCTGAGTCTTGTGGCTTCTCTTCTCTCTCTTAGCTTACCTTCTTCTTCTCTGCCTTCAGTTCTTCTTCTGCTTCTTCTTATTTCTTTTCTTCTTCAGAGCTTCTTGTCTTCTTCACTTTATCTTCTCTTCTTTCTGCCTCAGCTGCAGAACTCTTCTGCCTTGCGGTCCCTTTGCCTTGCTCAGCTGCATGGCTTCTTCTTTCTTCTTCTTTTCTTCCTCTGCAAAGCATCGTCTGATTTTCCAATCAGATGACTTAAATCGTCGTTGCTACAGTGCTGCTTGGTGCTCCTCCTTCTTCTTCCTTCAGTCTTTCTTCGTCGGCCTTCTTCTTCTCTGCCTCGCTTTTCTTCTTCTTCTCTGCCTCGGCCTGTTCCTGCACACACCACAGCCAACGCAAAACCTACCCCTTTCCCTCTACCCGAACGTCTCTCTCTTTCTCAGACTTCGCACATAGGATAGCTCTCCCAGAGCCATCGGGTAATCGGGTCGGGCTTCATACCCGTGACTAGGCATACCGGCGTGAATGGTACGCGAGGAGTGCGCAGGTGGGGTGTCGGGTCAGGTCCGCCGGATCCGCGTGGTGAGCTCGCGGACCGGGCAGGTGAGGGCGCGGGACCTCACCCCGGTGCGTTCGGAGGCGAACAGTCCGTTTCACTTTTACAATTTATACCGGTGCGGCGCTTCGAAATCTTCCGAGGTGGGACTAAATGTCCCACCCCAATTTGGCGCCTGCAGCTGAGAAAGCTGCAGGAAATCGCGGACGTTGTGAGGTCTCTTCTTCAGCTGAAGGCCTGGGTAGCTGCGTGGTTGCAATCCACGCGTCCTGGAGCGCAGGCCTGGGCGGGAGCGGAGCTGCAGTTGCAGGTTGAAGAAGCTTCACCTGTTCGGCAATGGCGGCGGAGGACGGGTAACCTGTTCATAGAGATATGGCCTCTCGACCTAGTCAGAAGGTGCAGGGAGCTTCGCCGGAGTGAGGCGAAGCTCGTGCGGGTGGTGGTGAGGCGTGGGGCGACGTGTAGGGTCTGCCCTAGGTCGGACTGTGGCCGGGGGAATGGGTTTGTTCGGGGGAGCGTTATGGAGGTGTGGAGTGGCAGTGGAGGGGTGGGGGGTGTTCAGTGTGATGAGTCGGAGGTTCGGTGAGGGTCGGCGAGGCGTGTGAGGCTGTGGAGCGATGGGGACGTCTCGCCGGAGGGTAGCCGGAGACGAAGGGGGTGACGGTGGTCAGGGTCGGTCGAGGGCTTAATTGAACAAATTGAAATAGGGAAAAGAAAGAGGAGAGGAAAGGAAGTAGTTCTAACTTACTTGCAGGGACGAAGGGGGAGGAGCAGGGCGACAGTCGTATCGACTGTCGCCGGAGAAGAAGATACCCAGTGGGGGAGGACGACGGCGACGACGGGGCTGAAGCAGTGCGCGCGGGTATTGCGCGACGCGGAGGAGAATCAGGAAGAAGTCTCTGCCACTGGTTTTGTGGCAGAGCGAAGAGGAAAGGAAAGGGAGCTCGCCGAAGCTCGCTGGGTGCCTGCCGGAGTGGGAGGAGAGGAAAGTTGTGGGTGATTCTCCGTCAGAATCGAGCTCCTGAGTTCGGCAGACGAGGGAGGCTTTTATAGAGGCAAAATCAGAGAGGAGGGCGGAGGGAGGCGACGTGCCTCCCTCGCCGGAGGATGGCAGTCTTGCAACCCATACCTTCCGCGCGTTCGCACGGAAGGTGTGGGCGATGGCAGAGATCGTGGAGGTGTCCCTGCGACAGCAGACGTCGCAGGGAACACCCCGTTCAACTGGCAGAGGGCCCCCCTCACCCTACACGGCGCCATGCCTCGCCGGAGCATGGCGCTGCTCAGGGTTTTGCAGGGAGGACCCAAATGCAAAAATGATGAAGACTTAGGGGCCAAAATGCGAGGGTTTCAAAAGTTGAGGGTCAAAAAGTAATGGATGGGGACCAAAATGCAAAGTCGGTCAAGAAGGTCTCTTCTTAGGCTCAAGTTTTTATGCATGACTAAATGGGACCTAAGGATTCTAATGGTAAATTTTATTTCTAGGTCAGACCTTGTTTGACCGGCCAATTTACGTAAAAACCCAAATTAAATCATTAATTGGGCATGGTTCTCAATGTAGGTCAAAATGGGTTTCTAAGGATAAATTGAAGGTTCTAAACCCTAGAGATTATTTTTCTATGAATTTTAGAGGGTTTAGTATATTTTTTTTCTTTGTCTCAAACCTCATGAATTGGAGTGGGTTTGATTCAGGGTTATAGATTGTCATTTAATTCCTTTGAGTTGTTGTAGCCCTTATCAGATCAGATCATCCCACTTTCCTTCTTATTAGGTTAGTTTAACCTATGTTTGGACCCTGAGTTACCCTGTTTGCAGATTGTGCTGGTAAAATTGCATTTTTACCCCTTATGACTTATTTTCTTCTTAAACTCAGAATTCTCTGAGTTAAGCCTTTCCTTGAGTTATGTAGGAGCTTTTATCCTCTGTATTAGGTCAAAATGAGCTAGTTATGGCTCATGATGAGGTTCTCATCATGCCCCCATGCCTAGCTTTTGCTAGTCCCTTAGCAAAAAAAACTTAAGGTTTCAACCTTTGTTCTAGACCATGAAGTTCTTAATAGCTTCAGATAAGTGATTTTTCATTTGAGCTTAGATTAGGTTAGAATGCTGACCAAAGGCCTAAAAGGTACTCTAGTACCAATCATGATCCAGATCTGTCTAGCCTCAGCCTTAGTCCTTAGCAAAGGTTTTTAAGGCCAACAAGAACTAACCCAAGGTCTATTAGACTTTGTGGTTAAAGCACCCGTGCTTGAAATGATTTTAGCCCTGGCTCAGTTCGCAGTGCGTTTTGTAAGAGAGAGAGATAGAAAATTTTTCTGTTTGGAGAGTTTTCTCTCTCTTTTTCTTTTTAATTCTAGCTTAGGATTGGCTTTTCAACACGGTCTGTATCAGATTCCTTGCTCCCATCATCAATCCTCAAGGGTTCCTGGCAATCGATGCTTCGAGATAGCACCGCCCATGGCAACCCCCGGAACCCTGGCTATTGAGATTTCGAGATAATCCCATCCATGGTGTTCCATGGCCGAATCCAGACCCTGGCAATTGACACTTCGTGATAATGCCATCCATGGAATCTGAACCAGCAGAGTGCTTACACGCCCCCAGTAGGATATGTAAATATCTTAAGAGACAAGCACCGAGGAGATGATATTTTGTTACGCATCTTCGAGGGGATTTCCCGCCTCTCCGCGCTGGGAACTCGTCCAAATCAACTTGCATTGATCGGCCGCTCCTACTCTAGGTGTACTTTTCAGAATTTTGCGATGCTTCTGCATGATTTTGATTTTTACACTTACTGAACCAAGCTGTGTGTGAGGTTAGGGTGCTTAGGTTACTGAGTCCCGTAGACCAAAAGTTAGTTAATGAGGTCAAATACTCCCTAAGCCTTAGACCTAATACTTTCAGCTTTTCATTTTCCTCAACCTCTTAAGGAGTGTCCAGATCTTAATGGGTACTAAGAGTCTATCCAAGAATGCCTAAAGTTTGCATTCTTACTAATCCCATTGTGCACTTTTCAGTTCTTTTCTTGAATGAAGTCTAGAACTTAGGTTAATTCCTTAGTTCCCTACTAATGACTATCACTTTTTCTCACATTTTTGTACTCCTTTTTCATTTTATTTCTTTTCCTTCTCTCACAAAATTTCCTTCTCTTCTTTTTTTTTTTAATACAATTTTTATGGTGTTTTTGGCATATGTGAATTTTTTTGTTTAAAACCTTTTCTTACAAGTTTTGCACTTTTATACCCCCCCATGCCTAAGGTTTGCAATGTCCTCATTGTGACTTAGGGGGTTTTTTATTTACTTAGTTCATTCCTTAAGACAGAAATTTGGATGAGTGAATGGGTCGGGATGAATTTTGCGGACGATTTCTAATCCCAGATGCAAGCATCTGAGGTGGGGTCAGTTGTCTACAAGGGTGAATGTTAAGTGCACAAAAGTGTGAAAAAGGTTTTGGATTTTTAGGAAATTGACGGGTTGCCTCCCGTTAAGCGCTGAGTTTTACGCCATTAGCTGGGCACAATAAGCTCAAGGGGAATGGAGGATATAAGATGTTTCAGCCAAATCAGTAGAAGTCACATCAATGAGCGGCTTGAGTCTCTGATCGTTCACGATGAAAGGATCGGAATCATGGCTGAGCGTACTGATTTCGATAGCTCCATTTCCAAAAACCTATCGGACTAAATACGGTCCGACCCACTTGGATCGCAGCTTTCCTAGGAAAAGTCTGAGTCGGGCATCAAAGAGTAGGACTTTCTGACCAGGATGAAAGATTTTTCTCGAGATATGCTTGTCATGGAAGGCTTTAACCCGCTCCTTGTAGATTCGCGAGTTCTCATACGCGTCTAGGCGTAATTCATCAATCTCGCTAATTTGAAGTTTTCTATGGGTTTCAGCCTTCAAAAAATCTAGATTACAGTTCCGTACTACCCAATAGGCTTTATGCTCCAGTTCTACGGGAAGGTGACATGCCTTCCCGTACACCAGTCTAAAGGGAGACATGCCTAATTGGGTTTTGTGGGCGGTCCTATAGGCCCACAATGCTTCCGGAAGTTGGGACGACCAGTCCTTCCTGTCAGGCCGAACAGTGACTTGCAGGATTTTCTTGAGCTCCCGATTTGACAGCTCAGCTAGACCATTAGTTTGGGGGTGGTAAGGAGTAGAGATTCGGTGAGACACCCCGTATTTGGTCATCAGTGACCTAAATTGAGCGTTTGTGAAATGGGTCCCTCCATCAGAGATTATAGCACAAGGAATCCCGAACCTTGAGAAAATGTTTTGATGAATGAATTTGAGAATAATTTTGTGATCACAGGTTCGGGTCGGTATGGCTTCGATCCATTTGGACACGTAGTCCACAGCCAGCAGAATGTATTCGAAACCATCCAAAACAGGAAAGGGGCCCATAAAATCAATCCCCCAAACATCAAAGATTTCGCATACGAGAATCGGCTGCAAAGGCATCATGTCGCGATGGCTCATGTTGCCCAAAGTTTGGCAACGACTGCATGTCTTGCAGTGACTGTATGCGTCTTTGAACAGTGTGGGCCTGTAAAAGCCGCACTGGAGGACTTTTGATGCAATTTTATGCCCAGAGAAATGGCCACCACATGCCTGGTCATGGCAGAAAGAGAGGATATTGTTGAATTCCTCATCCGGGACACATCTCCGGATGATTTGATCAGCACCTATGCGGAAGAGGTATGGGTCTTCCCAAATGTAATACTTGGCATCAGAGCGCAATTTGTCTTTCTTGGCCTTCGGCCAATCAGACGGGATCTGATGAGATGCCAAGTAATTTACTATATTAGCAAACCATGGAAGGCTAGTACCGATAATCAGCAGGTGCTCATCGGGAAAATGCTCAGTGATGGGTCCGGAAGGGTCAATTATTTCAGAAGGAAGACGGGACAAGTGATCAGCTACCACATTTTGCTTTCCCACTTTGTCGCGAATCTCAAGGTCAAATTCTTGCAACAGCAAGATCCATCGGATTAATCGAGGTTCCGCGTGCTTCTTTGCAAGGAGATGCCTCACAGCTGTGTGATCCGAATATATGATGACACGGGAACCCAGAAGGTATGATCTAATTTTTTCTAGGGCAAATACTACAGCTAGCAGCTCTTTCTCAGTAACCGTATAGTTACGCTAAGCCTCATCCAGTGTTTTGCTGGCGTAGTAAATGACCACAGGTTTCCCGTCAATTTTCTGCCCCAAAACCACTCCTACAGTGAAGTCAGATGCATCGCACATGATCTCAAAGGGTTGAGACCAATCAGGGACTGTAGGATCGGGGCTTGGGTGACTCGGTCACGTAGGATCTTAAATGCTTGAGTGCATTCCTTGGAAATTTCGAAAGGTACATCCTTGGAGAGAAGAGTGGTCAGGGTGCGCGCGATTTTTGAAAAATCAGGGATAAATCGACGGTAAAAACCGACGTGCCCCAAAAAAGATCGAATGTCCTTGATCGAGCTAGGCATAGGAAGGCAAGAGATCAGATCAACCTTAGCTCGATCCACTTGGATGCCTTTTTCCAAAATTAAGTGTCCCAGGACAATCCCCTCAAGTACCATGAAATGGCTCTTTTCCCAGGAAAGAACCAAATTCACATCGATGCACCGCCTGAGTATCTGGACCAAGTGTTGGAAGCAATCGTCGAATGATGCTCCAAAAATTGAAAAGTCATCCATGAAGACTTCCAGATAATCACCTACCATATCTGAGAATATGGCAAGCATGCACCGCTGAAAAGTAGCGGGTGCATTGCAAAGACCGAAAGGCATCCTTCGGAAAGCGTATGTTCCGAAGGGGCAGGTGAACGTGGTCTTTTCTTGGTCCTCAGGATGGATTGCCACCTGGTTGTAACCGAAGTACCCGTCAAGAAAGCAGAAGAACCTATTTCCCGCTAGTTTCTCGAGAATCTGATCAATGAAAGGCAGTGGGAAATGATCCTTCTTCATGGAGGAATTGAGTCGGCGGGAATCTATACAGACTCTCCACGAGTTGGCTAATCGGGTAGGAATGATTTCTCTGGTCTTAGTCGTTATAGTGGTGAGACCTGCCTTCTTGGGCACAACCTGAATTGGGCTCACCCAACGACTATCGGAGATCGGGTAGATGATCCCGGCATCTAACCACTTGATGATCTCCTTTTTCACGACCTCCTGCAGATTGGAGTTCAAGCGTCTCTGCATTTCACAAGAAGGTCGTGCGCCCTCTTCTGAATAGATATGATGAGTACAATAAGAGGGACTTATTCCAGTCAAATCATCGAGAGTCCACCCGATGGCTCTGCAATGTTGCTGGAGGATAGCAATCAGACGGGATTCCTGTCCAGAATTGAGGTTGGAATTGATAATCACAGGAAGGGTCTGATTAGAACCCAAAAAGATGTATTTCAAGTGAGCAGGAAGGGGCTTCAGTTCGAGGATGGGGTTATCAGCAGCAGCGGGTGGTTCAGTATAGACGTGAGGTTCAAGGGTAGGAGTTACTGGGTTGTTCATATCTGGATTCGACTCCTCAGTTTGCGGGTCAAGATCTTTCTGCGGTTGATGAGGTATAAACAGGTCATTCTGGAAGTGTATTTCATCAACCAAAGCCCTAATGTCACAAACCTGTTCGATGACACCACAATTGATTCCTTGTTGGGCCTTAAATATATCAATTTTCAGGGTTTGATTCCCAAATTTGAGCTCTATCTGGCCCTCCTCACAGCTAATGTTGGCTCTAGCAGTAGCTAAGAAAGGTCTCCCTAAAATGATTGGTGTATCCCTAGGGTTCTCAGGTGCGTCCATATCAAAGACTATGAAGTCCACGGGGAAATAGAAATCCCGCACTCTTACGATAACATCCTCGAGAATCCCTTTTGGTGACTTTATAGATCGATCTGCTAATTGTAGTGTCACCTCGGTTGGTTTTAGCTCAGGTTCTTCTAGATGGTCAAGTAAGGATGTGGGTATCAGATTTATGGATGCACCCAAGTCTAGCAAAGCTCTATCAAATTGGGTATCACCTATCTTGCAGGAAATTAGGGGAGTACCAGGGTCTTTAGCCTTGGGTGGGAGTCTGCTTAGGATTACAGAGCTGGCTTGCTCTGACAGAACAATTGGACTCCGACTCTTGGTTCGCGGCTTACGCTGGGGTGTACACACATTCTTTAAGAATTGTACGTAAGCCGGTACATGGCGGATTGCATCCATCAAAGGGATGTTTATTTGGACCTGCTCAAAGAGCTTGACCAGGTCCTCCTCAGGTGCCACGGGCTTGGTGGTTTTCTTTCCCTTGGTCAAGGCCTCGGGAAACGGGATCTTGGTTGGTTCTTCTAGGATAGGTCCGGGTTCTTGATCTGGGACAGTGGTATCTTGGATAACTATCCTAGGGTCTTGGTTATCAGGCTTGGAGTGGTTGGGATAATGCGGGTCTTGAGTTGTTTTACCACTACGTGTTGTTACAGAATTTAATCCGGCCTGATTTTGGTTTGGGTTTGGTAAGAGGGGTGGCTGCTGCTGAAATCCCGTATAAGATGTTGAAGCTTCCATCCCGTCGGGTGAAGGAACAGAGGGGGCCTGATAAATCATATGGGCATGGCCCGGGTTTGGGTTCATAACGCGCCGCTGGGTTGGCACCTTATTTGGATTAGGAAGAGGTTGGGAAGGAAGTGTGCCTGGCTGGCGAGAATTTGCCAACTGGGCCAGTTGAGTTCTAACCTCTGTAAGTTCGTCCTTGTGTTGTTTTTGGATAGCCGCATTAGTTCTTTGAATGTCAGCCAGAGTCTGAAGGATAAGGGACATTTGATCCTGATTTGGCCCTGATGGATAAGTAGGGTTGGGCCGAGGCTGAGGCAGCTGGTAAGGACGAGAGGGTTGTGGGCGGGGCTGAAAGGGTGGTCTTTGGGTTTGGGAATTTCCCGCCCACTGAAAGTTGGGATGGTTTCGCCATCTAGGGTTATATGTGTTAGAGAACGGATCATTCTGGATGGCGTTGAGGTCCTCGCAGGTCTGAGGAACCTCCAGAGAGTCAGAGAAAGAGGGAATGGAATTCCCTAGGCTGGTGTAGAAAGGATCGGATGATCCTCCGATCCGAGAATCAGATGGGGATGGATATGGATCCATCCTAGGGGAAGATCAGTGGAGAATGTTTTGCATAGTCTTCTGTGTGGAAGGAGGTTGTGCGAAGGAGTTACGCGCAGAGGTGGCTCGCTGCAAGTGCTGAGTCAGCTCATCCACCTTCTTCTCAATGATTGAGACCTTGTCCAATCGAATGGCCATTAACTCCAGGTCGACTGATGCGGACAGGCCCTGCGTCTCATGTGCTCCCCTAAGATTCGTCGATGCGCGGGTATTCGTCCTGTCAAATAATCCCATGGAGTCATTGTTGATGGAGTTCTCGCACAGGTTTTCGAGAATCTCCCACACGGTGTCTTCATGTTGACCCATGATATTTCCTCCGCAAGTTGCATTGATGAAAAGACTGATGTCCTCACGGAGTCCCTGGTAAAAAGATTGGACCTGTTCCCATTTAGGAACTCCGTGATGGGGGTACTTTCTCATGAGATCCTGAAAACGATCCCATGCCTCATGGAGAGGTTCCCCTGATTGTTGAGTGAAGTGCGTAATCTGATGGCGCAAGGCGTTGGTCCGACCAACGGGAAATAACTTTTTCAAAAACTCGGACTGAAGTTCTTCGCAAGTGTTGATCGGCCGGGTCTGAGTTTGATACCAATGGGCGACCTTGTCCATAAGAGAAAAGGAGAACATCTTCATGAGAAGAATATCCCGATTTTGCACATCTGACCCAAAAGTTTGGGCCAGATGCTTTAGCTATTTGATGTGCTGGAAGGGATCTTCGGAATTAAGCCCATGGAATTTAGGTATAGCATGAATCATGTTGGGCTTCAATTCGGAATCAGGTCCTCCAGTCAGGATTCTGACTCGAGGCTCAATGGCCACTGCAGCAGGATTGTAATGGTCCCACATCATAGGACGCTGCGGTGGGTGCACAAAGTTTTGGAAGAGGTCATTGAGTCGCTGGAGCTGATGCTCCAGATTGTTTTCTTCCTCAACTAGCTGAGCCATGATGGGGGAAGAAGAAGAGCTTGGTTCTGAATCGGATGAGAGAATAATGGGGTAGGGTTGCTGTTCAAACACGGGCGTCGAGGCTGGGCCTTGACGAGAGTGAATTCCTAAAGGAGGTCTTAAGGGTGGTCTTAAGGACCTCCTACCGTACATGCACTGTTGGAGTAGAAGAGTTTAGAAGGTGCTGGACCCAATCAAGACACCCAAAAATGTGTTGGGTGACTATAGAGGTGCGGGGTAGATGGACCCCTTGATCAGAAAGATCGTCCACCTGAGAATTACCTGGGCAGCCAGAGAGGGTGAGTCCCGCAAAGACCCCTACACGGTAGAGCGTCCCCACGGGTTACAGGGTTTCCCCCACTCGACCTCTCTTGTCACTGCGGTTCCAGGTAGACCAGAATGGGGATCTTGACCTCTTAAGTCTACCAATTTTAGTTTAAGATCAGGGTGTTTAAGGTTCCACTTGAACTTTTAAGTATTTTGAGTGAAGAAGTGACCTAATTTTACGGTTGGTTGACCCAAGGGGTCAACTTCACCTCTTGTTCCTTTGAGAGCTTTTGGGTCCTTTCTTTTAGGGTTCAAGTGTTTAGAGAGCCAATTATTTAGGGTTTCTCTTGTATAGATCTTTTCAAACAAGGTTTAAGTGCACCTCTTTTTGGGAAGATCTTTTCTTTGTTAATAGAAGGTGTGTTTCTAATAACCCTAGCTTTTCAATTCCTAAGCTGGCTCTAGTTGGTCCATTTTAGTTGCCTCAAGAATGTAGTATCTAGGGCTCAATCAAGAAGGTTTTAGCCCTAGTTACCTTAGCTGGACAGTTGAAATGTGTTGAAATGAAAAAGTTAGGCAACTTGGAAGAATTACTATGTATGATGCAGGTAGCCCTAAATTGATTTTTTTCTTTTTGTTCCTTTTTAGATTTTAAGGGAGTTTAAGAGAGGGCTAATGAAGGTTACCTGTGCGGCTGTTCTTCTCATTTTTACCTGCACATAAGAGAGAAAAGAATTAGCAACCTCTTGAAAGAAATTTAAAGCTTCTAGAATAGCCGTTGCTCCCCGGCAACGGCGCCAAAAACTGGTGAGATGCAAAACTCCCCTATAGTTTTATTATTTCGTCGTAGTATAGCATAGAGAAGTGGTTACCAGTTTAATACAATTTGTTACTCGGAAAAAGAGTTCCTGAGGTCGAACTCAGGGAGCAAGTTGTATTCTAGAAGTACAAGGTTTCTATTACAAAAAAAATAAGAGAGAGAGAGGGAGAAATAAATCTGAGTCTTGTGGCTTCTCTTCTCTCTCTTAGCTTATCTTCTTCTTCTTCTCTGCCTTCAGTTCTTCTTCTGCTTCTTCTTATTTCTTTTCTTCTTCAGAGCTTCTCGTCTTCTTCTCTTTATCTTCTCTTCTTTCTGCCTCAGCTGCAGAACTCCTCTGCCTTGCGTCCCTTTGCCTTGCTCAGCTGCACGGCTTCTTCTTTCTTCTTCTTTTCTTCCTCTACAGAGCGTCGTCTGGTTTTCCAATCAGATGACTTAAATCGCCGCTATTACAGTGCTGCTTGGTGCTCCTCCTTCTTCTTCCTTCAGTCTTTCTTCGTCGGCCTTCTTCTTCTCTGCCTCGCTTTTCTTCTTCTTCTCTGCCTCGGCCTGTTCCTGCACACACCACAGCCAACGCAAAACCTACCCCTTTCCCTCTACCCGAACGTCTCTCTCTTTCTCAGACTTCGCACATAGGATAGCTCTCCCAGAGCCACCGGGTAATCGGGTCGGGCTTCATACTCGCGACAGGCATACCGGCGTGAATGGTACGCGAGGAGTGCGCAGGTGGGGTGTCGGGTCAGGTCCGCCGGATCCGCGTGGTGAGCTCGCGGACCGGGCGGGTGAGGGCGCGGGACCTCACCCCGGTGCGTTCGGAGGCGAACAGTCCGTTTCACTTTTACAATTTATACCGGTGCGGCGCTTCGAAATCTTCCGAGGTGGGACTAAATGTCCCACCCCAATTTGGCGCATGCAGCTGAGAAAGCTGCAGGCAATCGCGGACGTTGTGAGGTCTCTTCTTCAGCTGAAGGCCTGGGCAGCTGCGTGGTTGCAATCCGCGCGTCCTGGAGCGCAGGCCTGGGCGGGAGCGGAGCTGCAGTTGCAGGTTGAAGAAGCTTCACCTGTTCGGCAATGGCGGCGGAGGACGGGTAACCTGTTCATAGAGATATGGCCTCTCGGCCTAGTCAGAAGGTGCAGGGAGCTTCGTCGGAGTGCGGCGAAGCTCGGGCGGGTGGTGGCGAGGCGTGGGGCGACGTGTAGGGTCTGCCCTAGGTCGGACTGTGGCCGGGGGAATGGGTTTGTTCGGGGGAGCGTTATGGAGGTGTGGAGTGGCAGTGGAGGGGTGGGGGGTGTTCAGTGTGATGAGGCGGAGGTTCGGTGAGGGTCGGCGAGGCGTGTGAGGCTGTGGAGTGATGGGGACGTCTCACCGGAGGGTAGCCGGAGACGAAGGGGGTGACGGTGGTCAGGGTCGGTCGAGGGCTTAATTGAACAAATTGAAATAGGGAAAAGAAAGAGGAGAGGAAGGAAAGTAGTTCTAACTTACTTGCAGGGACGAAGGGGGAGGAGCAGGACGACAGTCGTATCGACTGTCGCCGGAGAAGAAGATACCCAGTGGGGGAGGACGACGGCGACGACGGGGCTGAAGCAGTGCACGCGGGTATTGCACGACGCGAAGGAGAATCAGGAAGAAGTCTCTGCCACTGGTTTTGTGGCAGAGTGAAGAGGAAAGGAAAGGGAGCTCGCCGGAGCTCGCTGGGTGCCTGCCGGAGTGGGAGGAGAGGAAAGTTGTGGGTGATTCTCCGTCAGAATCGAGCTCCTGAGTTCGGCAGATGGGGGAGGCTTTTATAGAGGCAAAATTAGAGAGGAGGGCGGAGGGAGGCGACGTGCCTCCCTCGCCAGAGGATGGCCGGATTGCAACCCATACCTTCCGCGCGTTCGCACGGAAGGTGTGGGCGATGGCAGAGATCGTGGAGGTGTCCCTGCGACAGCAGACGTCGTAGGGAACACCCCGTTCAACTGGCAGAGGGCCCCCCTCACCCTGCGCGGTGCCATGCCTCGCCGGAGCATTGCGCTGCTCAGGGTTTTGCAGCGAGGACCCAAATGCAAAAATGATGAAGACCTAGGGGCCAAAATGCGAGGGTTTCAAAAGTTGAGGGTCAAAAATTAATGGATGGGGACCAAAATGCAAAGTCGGTCAAGAAGGTCTCTTCTTAGGCTCAAGTTTTTATGCATGACTAAATGTGACCTAAGGATTCTAATGGTGAATTTTATTTCTAGGTCAGACCTTGTTTGACCGCCAATTTACGTAAAAGCCCAAATTAAATCATTAATTGGGCATGGTTCTCAATGTAGGTCAAAATGGGTTTCTAAGGACAAATTGAAGGTTCTAAACCCTAGAGATTATTTTTCTATGAATTTTAGAGGGTTTAGTATATTTTTTTATTTGCCTCGAACCTCGTGAATTGGAGTGGATTTATTTTAGGGTTACAGATTGTCATTTAATTCCTTGGAGTTGCTGTAGCCCTTATCAGATCAGATCATCCCACTTTCCTTCTTATTAGGTTAGTTTGACCTATGTTTGGACCCTGAGTTACCCTGTTTGCAGATTATGCTGGTAAAATTGCATTTTTACCCCTTATGACTTGTTTTCTTCTTAAACTCAGAATTCTCTAAGTTAAGCCTTTCCTTGAGTTATGTAGGAGCTTTTATCCTCTGTATTAGGTCAAAATGAGCTAGTTATGGCTCATGATGAGGTTCTCATCACTTCACACCCTCCCAAAGTTGCCAAGCTGCCAACGGAAGCCCCTCCACCACCGTGGCTACCTCGCCTCTCCATTTTGTGCATCTTTACTTTAATGTTTATGTCATTTTAAGCTTTCCTCTAGTATTGTAATTGTGAAACAATTCTACTTATACATTATATTACCATCTTGTTTCATCATGTTGTTTTTCATGCATAGCTAAGTAATCACCATGTTACCATAATCAATTTCTATCTCTCTCTCTCTCTCTCTCACTCGTTTTTCGCAAGCAAACTAAACAAACATCTTGTGACACCTTAAAGAGATAAACTAATTCGATTCCACTCCTCCCTGAGATTGACACTTGGACTCATTTTGATTATCTTCGTTTAAAATTGATGTCATAAATGCATGCTATGACGATGGATTAAACTTAACCCATTTTGCAATGTCAGAACCCTAAAAAGAATGGTGATTTAAATCACCAATTATATCCCTCATTTAAGCACATCCCAAAGTATCAAATTACTCAATTTTCCAACAGTGGTCCTTGAACCACTTATTCTCAAATTCCACGTCAAATAAGCATCTGATTCAAGCCTCAAATATATCAACAGTACCCAAATCAAATGTCAGGCATAGAGATCAGATGCCTTAAACTCCTAAGGTCTCAGAATAAGGCACAAGACCTTAACAGAGCCGCATGCATAAAGCCTCTCGAAATGCCTAAGCATTAGGCATGTACGAGCATGAATCTTGAGGCATAGTGCATGCATCCCAATGCAAAACCTCCCCCTACCCTCCTCAGATTCTCTGCCTAATCGAATCTCTAATCAGGTAAACAGATATAGGGATCAATCATGTGTGCATGTGGGCACAGGTGAGGAGTGAGAGCGCGTAGACAAGGGGACCTCACCCCCTGTGTGAGAGGCAACTAGCCACTGCGAGAAATGCATTTTATATGTTGTGTTGGGGTCGTAGGTAACTAATGTGGGATGAATGTCCCCTTCTTCTCCTTTGTCTTCTTTGTGTATGCTCAGAGGCGCACTACATCCGAATTGAGCTACTGATTGTTGCTGCCTTATATATCTGAAGCCACAACTGAGTTCCTGTGGTGTTTCCACAGTAGCTGGGAGAATAGCCGAAGGTGTAGGATGATGGAGCACGGCTGCCAGAGTGGAAAATGATGACGGCGATGGCAGTCCTCCGGTGAAGACCCTGAAACATGGAATAAAGGCTCTAGGCCCCAATTAAAGCATTCATTGGCATCACCGTATGGCGTGGAGTTTGTCGGAGGGGTTGATTGGGTGAACGGTGACGTGTGGTGGCTAGAGGTGAGGGGGTGATCGACGGAAGGATGGGTTGGTCATCGGGGTGGAGTGAATGGAAACCCATATTGGGTTAGGGCTTTTGGAGGTGGAGAGATGGCGAAGCTTGTGGGTGTGGTGGCTTGAAGTTCGGTGGTCGGATGTAGTTGTGCAACCACGCTAGAGGTGTGGCTAGAGGCGGTGAAGATGGAGGGGAAAGGAGATGGACAACAGTCAAAACTAAGATCTAAGGGTTGATTCCTAATTTAGGGAGAGAGGAGAAGGAATAGAACCTAAATATTGACAAAAGGGAAGGAGTTGGTGCTGGCTGTGATTGGGCGACACTAAAGACGAAGGTGCTCTGGTGGTTGGTAACGACAACAAGGAAGAATGCTAAGGGGTGTAGCTTTGGTTGGCTAGCATCGGAAGAAGATGGGGAAGAGTATAACACATCCAACCTGTCTATTAGATGGCTGGAAGAAGGTGAGTGTGGGAGTTCGACAAAGTCATGGGGCTCTTGGCTGGAAAGGAGGGAAGAAGGTGAAAACTCACCCAGAATTAACTAAGGAGGAGCATGGGACCTTGAGGATCCTTTATAGAGGTTGAAACCGAGCTCTAATAGGAAATTCATGGTGAATTTCTCGCGATTGGGCTTGGTTTCTTCTCATGGATTCTTAGAGTTCACTTGAGCTCTTGGGATTGGTTTTGAGTTCTTCATGAAGCTCAGATGATTGGGTAGCTTTCAATCAGCAATCCCTCCAAATTTAGAGGGATTTAGCCAACAAATCAAGGAGATTTCCAAGTTTGATCTTTGGTGGTCTGGGTTTGTTCTATTCAGACCTAAACATGGTGGCAGGGGCATTTCTGCGAAGAAGATGAAGAAGTTAGGGACCTGTTTGAAAGGAAAACATGAAAGGTGGGGGTTTAAATGCAAAGAATAGAGGTCTAGGTAATAAGTTGCAAACTAGGTCAAGATGAACTCTGATTGGGCCTAAATTTTGGTCTTAACCTAATTTAGACCCAAGGAATCTAATGGTGCACTTGGATTTGAGTTTTGACCATGTTTGATTGGGAAATTTTCACAAAAGCCCAAATTAGGGTAAAATCCCATTTTTAACTCTATTCCGGGTCAAAATGGGTTCAGATAGTCAAACCAAGGGTACCAAACTTCTTAGAATATTTTTCTATGAATTTTAGGAGGCTTATATGAATTTTATCCTAACCAAAACCTTTCCAATTCAAGCGGGGCTGATAATTAAGGTTTTGTGTATGTTTAGATTCTTGAAATGTGTGAAACCTTGTTTCTATCAGTGTGGACCCATTTCTTGGCATTTAATGCTCAATTGACCTCCAATTAACCCCTGGGTGACCCCATGGTTACTCTACACTGGTGATGTGATGTTAAAACAGCAGAATTAATCTTATTTATTATTTTCTTCTCAAAACAGATCTGAGTGGAATTACTATCCTCAAGCGATCATTCAGGAGCATTTATCTCTTGATTCCAACTAATTTAAGCTAGTTATGATGAATGATGGTGTTACCATCACCATCCTCCATTAAAAAAGCTTCTCTATCTCCATGCCACCATCTGCCTCACCCTCTACTTGTGGCCATCCTCCTCACTCGCTCTGGAACTTCTTCCTCAACTCCATCTCTACTTCAAGGCAGTTGCAACTATAGACTACGCTCCAACTTCTCTTTTCTACTTCAAATCTATTTTTCTATTTTTCAAATTGTAGTTTTAGTTATAGTTCTAATTAGTTTTCTAATTAATTCTAGTTGTAATAGTGACTCATTTTCTAGTAGCAATAAAAGTTCTATTTTTGTCTTATTATTTGCAAGTTCCTACTTTCTCACCCCCTTTCTATATTTTCCTTGATTTTGATTTCCTTCTTCTCATCTCCTTCTCTTTATTCAAAAAAATACCAAAGAAAATCAATTAGTTCGTATCTCATTTTGTGTTTTTAAATATAAGTTAGATTCGATCTCACGCCTTCCTATGTTTAACCGGGGACTTATCAGAGTTTCAGTTATTATTTTTGTCTCCTAAAATCATGCTACAACAAACATTTATTAACTCAAGTGATTTTTTTTTTGAGTCACCTTGAGCTGATCAACTACATTATTAACACATAGATGGGTGATCTAGAGTTGCAGATACTTCATGATCAACTCCTCTTGGGAAAGCCTGGAGACTTCACCTTCGTAGACGAAATACTTTGACTTCACGGCTTGCTTTGTGTCCCTCGAGATGATGTGTTACAAAGGAAATTAGTGGCAAAGGCCCACTACAATAGACTCACTCTGTCTGGGAAACACTAAGATGTATCATGATTTAATGGACTTTTAGTGGCATGCTATGAAGTCAGATGTGGGAGAATTCACGATATAGTGCCTAGTCTTTCAGCAGGTAAAGGTAAAACACCAGAGACCTGTCGGTTAGTTACAGCCTCTTCCGATACTAGAATGGAAGTAGGAGAGTATCTCAATAGATATTTTCATTGGACTGCCATTGACATAGAGAGGACATGACATTGTTTGGGTGATCGTTGATTGATTGATGAAGTTAGCATGATTCCTGCCAATCAAGATAATTACAACTTATTATAGTTGGTGGAGTGATATATTCTAGAGATTGTGCAACTTCATAATATACGTAAGGAAATCATTTCAAGTAGAGATGCCTAGTCTACTTCCTAGTCTTTAGGGAAGCTTTCTTTAGGCCTTGGGAACTTCGCTTATCCTCAGTATAGCATATCACCTACAAGGTGATGGGCAGTCAAAGTAGACAATTCAGATTTTGTAGGACTTGCTATGGACTTCCATTCTAGAATGGAAAGGCTCCTAAGAGGACCACCTTCCTATGATGGAATTCACTTACAACAACAATGATGAGTATAATAAATTATATGATAACATTTATAATTTTGTTAGTTTTGACACATTAGATGCATTAGAATTAATTCATTTAGTAAATAATTGCATATGTGCATCATGAAATTGAGATTGCATATTTGAGCCTAATTAACTTTTAATTATTGATTTGAGGCTCTACTTGGTGCAGAAGAGACTGAATCAGGCTTAAGAGGAAGAGAGGAAAGAGATATCTGAGCTAATCTAAAGAAGTGAGAAGAAACAAGGTCAAATGAGCTTAATTGCAAAAGAGACAAGAATTCGACTGAAACACTAACCCTAATCCAGTTCCCAAAACCCTAATCCTAAAAACTAGCCCTAAACCCTTACCTACCTAATATATCCATCCTAACCTTGGTCTTAATCCTAAACCTATTCCTAAACCCAATCCTAAACTTTCACCTCAAAATTCCTAGCCCTATTCCCAATTTCCCATTTCTAAAACCCTAACCCTAAGTTCTAGATACCTCCATGAAAAATATCCCACGCCTATTAATCTTTATTCCCCACCTAACAAATGCCATGTCCATTCTTTGCAATTACCTAAACATATTTAGGTCCCATTTTAATCAATTTACCAATCAATCAATTACCTTTCCCTAGAATTTCTCGAGTGTGAACATGCCCCCATTTTCCACCACCCACCACCACATATAACCACATCCAAGAACTCCCAAGAAACCCAACACAAACCCTCCCCTACCCCTCCAAAAAGTTCACGCAATCCACATTCTGAAAGCCATCCAAAAACTTCACAATCTTATTCCTAATCCTAGTTTCCAAATTAGAAATCCTATTCCTACTTTCCAAATCCAATTCCTAATCTTATTTCCTAAAACCTAACCTTTGCCTCCCCTCTAAGCTACCTAGCCATCCCCCCTCCTCTGTATAAACCCCAAGTCTACCACCATGTTGGACACAACTTCTCTCTACAACTCTTCCTCCTCCATAAACCCTAAGCCTCCCTCCGCATCTTCCAACCATCCACACCACCACCTTCCTCCAAAGCACCATGGTCGGCCACCATAGGATCTCCACCTTCCAAGCCTTCATCTAGTTCTTTTAGGTTGCCTTTCCCTTAGCTTAGATCTTAGTGATACGAAAAATACGCATTTTGTTAAAAGCGGATTTTGATGTCGTTGTAATGTGTATCTTTGCAATCGCTTTTACAATTTATAAACCTAGATAGCAATGGTATCTAGGGTCATCCAAGGAGGGCAATTCATTAATCACAAGAATTGATTCTCTCTCTCACCTCTCAAATCAACACATGTATTTTTGTATTTTCGTTTTGTTGTTTTTAGGGTTTTTAGAAACAATCAAGTTTTTTGATGCGAAGATTAACTAAAGATAAGCCTATCACTAAACCTAAGTGACAAGAAGAAATCCTCTTCTTCTAAGCTCACCCTAGGCAAGTGAGCCTAGGCTAATTAGAAGAAGGTGTGTGGTGCACTAAGCTACTCAAAAGTAAGAAAAACACACTAAAATTGAAACATGAACTTGTATTGCTAGAAAGTGAAGTACACGTAGAGAAATGCTTCTTGCAAAATAGAAACTACTAGCTAATACAAAAGATAAAATGGAAGATAGAAGAAGAGAGGTATCCTCCAATAGAAGCATCAAGAAACCCTTGCTCCAACTACTACTGCTCCCACAGTTGAAAAGAACTTCTCTTTGGCTTCTTCCTTCAAATGGTCCTCCTCCAAGCCTCCTCCAAGGGTGGACGTCCACCAACCTTGTTCGTCCTCTTGCTTGGCCATCCCCCTAGATGAAGGCTTCCTCCTTGGTATGGCACAAGGGAGAAGAAAAATGAGGAAGAAGGCACCAAGGGGGCGAATAGGTTGCCCCCTTGATCTTCTTCTCTTCTTCTTCCTTGGCCTTAGGTGTAGATGATGTAATGGTGGAATATACAAAGGGAGAAGATGATCAAATGGTGGTGGTTAGAAGGGGTAAATATAGGGCAGGAAGGTGGTGGTTGGCATAGCCTTAGGTGGAGGGTTAGGATGGCTTGATGGGAGGTGGTTAAGGATCCAATGGAGAGGGTTTAATGGTGCCAACCAAGGGGATGTGAAGGGGGTTTGAAGGTGACTTTTGGTGGTCGAATATGGGGTGGAAGGACACCTATTTTTGGCGCCATTTTTGGCTTCTAGAATGGGGTGTTTTTGGCGCCAAAAATCAAGGAGTTGAGATGAGTTGGTTGATGATGTGTAGGGTGGTGATGTGGGGTTATTTTGGCACCAAAAAGGGGGAGGTGGTTATGGCTATTTTGGCACCAAAAATAGGTGTCTCTTGGTGGTGGTTGAGGAGGCAAAGGGTGCCTAGTTTTGGTGCCAAATTAAAGTGGGAGTAGGGTAGCTTAGGTGGACTTGGTTTAGGATTATTTGGTGGAGCTTAGGTAGGTAGGTTTTAGGGTTATGCAAGGGCGCCAAGGAGGTGATTAGCTGAGCTAAGCTCGCTTAGCTAGTAGGGAGTAGGATAGGAGGCAGAGGGGGCTAGGGTTTTGAGGGAGAAGAACTAGAGGTAGCTAGAAGGAGCTGCACTGGAGTTGATGTTTGCTGAAGGGAGCTGAAGTAGGGCTCAGTAGCTAGCTTAGCTGGCTAGTTCTTTGATAGCAGCTAAGCCAAGATAATCTGCACTAGATTCTTCTAATCTGAGTTGACGTGAGCTAGGTCAGCTCTTCCCAGAGAGTACCTAGCTAGCTGGAATAGCTAGCTTAGGTCAAGTAGCTCAGCTCAACCAAGTTGAGCTGAGTTAGGTCTCCAGGAGCTGAACTTGAGTTGGCCTAAGCTAGTTGATGACTTCTTCAACTGACTAAGTCTCGCTAGTTGATGGCAGTAGCTAGTCCTAGTCAGGTTGAGCTTCCAGTGAACTCTTCTGAGCTAGAGGAGCTGGAATGGAGCTAAGGATGAGTTGATTCAGCTAGAATGAGCTAGGATCTAGCTGGGATCTAGCTGAATGGAGCTTCTTCTTCGTCTTCTGCCTTCCTGAGTGCCAAGGTATGTGGGATTTGACTCTCTGCTTATCCTTGACACTCAAATAAACTCATCAAAAAGACAATAAAATGCAATGCATGCCTATCCTAAGTAAATGCCTAAATGCAGCCCAAAAACCCATTTGCAAAATTAAAACCCTAAGAACTATATCAGTTTTAGGGTATAACAATGATGATAAACTGATGTTTATCACTTAGGTCCATTAGCTTTAGCATAATTCCTTAGATTTCCACCAACAATTCTACATGTTCCAGTTCAACTTGCAAGATTCTACTTCAAGTTCTCTGACTTCTTCCTCGACTCTCTCACAGTTCGAGGGTTGTGGCGGAACTCCCCACCACTATCATGAATCCTCTGTCCTTGTCTTTGCATTCTTCTAGGCTTGTTTTACTTTTATCTCTTACTTTGCCTTCATATTGTTCTTTTGTTTTACGCAATTAGTTGTAGAACTCTCTTTCTCTTAGTAACAATAAAGTTTATATTTTTCTAGTTTCAATTTTGCTTTACTTGCTTCCTTAGAGTAGTTTGTTTTATTGATTTCTTATATTCAAAATACCAAAACAATTAGAAACCCAAAAACCCAAATTAAGTGTGTGTGTGTTCGTGTTGACTTTTCAAATTTTACAACTACCATTTTCCACATATATTCACAAAGCTGCTTTCCAAAAATCACCCCAATCAATCTACACCTTCTAAATTCACCAAATTTTGCCAGAAACTTAGAGATCAAGTAAGGAACGTTTCTACAAAATTTTGGCATGTAATTTGATTTCTATTATTTTATAAAAATTGTACATTAATGGGAAGTCTACAACCAACCAGAACCCCAGAATTTTGGCACTCCCAAATTTTTAGGAATTTTTCTACACCTCAAATTTGTGTTAAATCACTTGCAGTCATTTCCTTATTTCATTAGAAATCTTAGGCAATTTTGACAAAATTTTAGGATATCTTTTGGTTTAAGTTAGATTCACATCTTGCATAGGGGGTTAGAACTATCTAATTACCCTAATTCCGAAGAAAATTTCCAAAAAAATACAAAAACATCTTCAAAAAATCTCCCAAAATTTCTTGCATACTTAGCTTGAGTTAGAAAACAATTTAGACCAAAATCTTCCCTGAGATAGACCTAGACTCTCCTAATATTAGCTTTTTATTAATCTAAGTTTAGTATAAATTTAAGAGCATTTATGCATTCCTACGCTACTTCAACTTAACTATCATATAACAATTTACGTGTATCAAACAACTATCATGCTAGCATTGGCATGGCTTCGTATAAGGTGTTGTATCGCCAGAAGTGCGTGTCTCCCCTCTTTGAGTATGAGGCCAAAGTTAAATGGGAAGTAGGTCCCAGATTTATCCACTATAGTAGAATCATGAATTATTGTTGAACTTTCGTCAATTTTAAGGAAATGCATTGTAGTACAGTCGACAAATAGCTCTCAAACAAATAAAATTTATAACTCAGAATCTACAATGAAGTCTGAGGTCGAACACAAGGAGTAAATGTGGAATTTACAACATTAATCGCATTCAAAATCAATGAGCACAAGTAATTGAGCATTAAAATAGATATTAAATGAATAATAACCTGTTACATTAGTTATTCAATGAAATCCAAGGTATCTAGAGACAAAAAGAATGAAGAGAATCTAGAAAGTGATGATTTGAATCACCAATTTAATTGTCTAATTAAGCATGCATCTCATAATCAATTTTACCTTAACCATAGTACTTAAATAATGCAACAATATCTCAAATAATGCTCAATCAGATGACAGGTATATCAATTAGACGACTTAAGTGATCATTGGTAAGCACAGGCACAAAGCTTTCAAAGCCTTTCTCTTCTTTCTTTCTTCAACTTCCTTCCTTCTTTTCTTCACGAGCCTTTTCTTTTCCTTAAGGCTTTCTCTAAGCCTTCTTTCCTTCCTTCACAAAGCCTAAGTGTTAGGCGTTTCAGCACAAGGCACACACTTGGAGCAGAACTGCAAAGAGAAAACCCTCCCCTGCTCTCTCACAAATTCCTCTCCTCTTTCTTCTCTCTTAAACCTCAAGCAAGCATATAGTCGAATCCGGGTATTCGGGTCGAGAGCATGGATCAGGGTCACTGGCGTGTGTGGTGACCGAGGTGTGCGTAACAAGTCGGGTTAGCGGGTGAGATAGGTGTATGGGGACTTGACCCCCTGTGCTTGGGTGAATAGGCCTAATCACAAAAATAATATATGCGTGCGTGGCCATTCTTCACTCCACGAGGTGGGACTATCTTAGTCCCCCTCCTTCGCACAGTAGCAGCAAGAGAAGACTTCGTCGAATTGGGGTGTTGCTATGGATGTGGTCTTCAATTGAGGGTCTGGAGTGGTTCCTGGAGAAGTTGCGCATGACTTGGAGATGAAATCGAGTGCTATTGCAGCCAAAGGACTGTGGTCATTGTCGGAGATGATGGCTGCGACGGAGGAGCATGGCAAAGACCTGAAACACAAGGGACAGCCTTACGGCCACATTAAATCACCTCAGGAGCTTCGCTAAGTGTTGGCGAATGTGATGGTGGTGGTAGCATGGCGTGAGGAGGTCTGTGGTGGTCAGGCGAGGTCAGAGGAGCTCGTGTGATAGTGGGTTGGTCGAGGGAGAATTTGAGTGGATGGAAGAGGGAATTAGGAGAGGGCATTGGTTCGTGGTGGTGTGGAGAAGCTTATGAATGTGTTGGCAAAGTGTTTGGTGGATTGTAAGGGTGTGGAGACCTCGTCAGAGGTGTGGCCGGAGAGGAGGAATTTTATGGCGTGTGGTGGTGTCGGTGATTGGATTGAGTGATAAAAGAGATAGAAAGGAAGTAGATGAAGAAAGGGACCTAACTAACCTAAGCTAATAGAGGAAAGGGGGAAATGTCCTTGCGGGGGGTACACCAGAAGAAGATAAAGCCTCCGGTGGGGGAGAAGCGACGAGGAAGATGAGGAAAGTGGTGCCTGCTGGTATTGCAAGGTGCGGAAGAACTTGGGGAAGAAGAACCGGTCGACTCTGGTCTGTGGCGGCTGGTGAAGAGGGTGGATGGAGAATCTCACCAGAGCTTGCGGAGAGTTCGGCTAGAGAGAGAGGAAGAAGTGAGATTTCTAGTCCAAACAGAGCTGAGGAGGTAAGGTTTGCATCAGGGGATCTTTTATAGGCCTCAGGGGGCATTCCAAAATTGGAAACCAAGCTTGTAAGCTCGTAGATTTCAAGAAATAGGAAATTGACATTTTCAAATCGTTCGCATTAGGTTTTGGGCAAGACTTAGAGCCCAAGATGCGGCTCAGATGAAAGAGGACCCTCTTAGGAGTTTCCCTTCCAATTTTGGAAGGGTTTGGGCATGAAATCAGGGAGATCTTCCTTATTAAAGGTTGGATATAGGTGTGTTCACATGGCAATGGCATCAAGGGCCTCTTTGTGAAGGTGATGACAAAGTTAGGGTGGCATTTGCAACAGATTTCAAAAGTTGAGGGGTTATTTGAGAGAAAAAGAATTAGACTTGACTAAAATGCAAACTAGGTCAAGATGATCTCTGATTGGGCCCAAATTTTGGTACAAACCTAATTTGGACTCAAGAAATCTGATGTAAAGTCATATTTTTATTTTAACCAAGTTTGGCTGGGTAATTTACGTAGAAACTCAAATTAGGGTAACTTCCTAGCTAAGACTATTTTAGGTCAAGATAGGTTCAGATGGTCAAATCAAAGATACCAAAACTTATGGAATATTTTTCTATGATTTTTATAAGGTTTAGATGAAATTTATTCAAACTAGAACCTCTGTTAATTAAGCGGGTCTGAAATTAGGGTTTCAGGTGCTACTTTGACTCTTGAAGTGCACAACAACTCGTTTGTCTGTATGAATCCTCTTGTTAGTCATTAATGCTCATTTTACCTTCAGTTAACCCTTGGGAAATCCCATGATTATTCTACATTTATGATATGTTGTTAAAACTGCATATTTAACCCTGATTTAACGCACTCTTCTTAGAAAAGATATGCAATGAATTATGACTCTCTGGTAGTTATGTAGGAGCATTTGTCTATTGATTCTGACTAATTAAAGCTAGTTATGGCTAATGATGAATAGATCTAAAAGAGGCACATCATAGTACAACACCAACAAAGAGTTACGTTGATCGTAGGTAGCAAGATATTTAGTTGAGTCGATGACTCCATTTTCCTCAAGGTATCACCCATGAAGGGCATATAGAGATTTGAGATCAAGGGTAAGCCAACATCAAGATTTTTGGGTGATGAGGAACTCATCATAGCTCCTAATTCACTAAAAATAGCTAGTTTACCTAGTTAATTAATCATTAATATCATATAAACAGGGTTAATTATCAATAAAGCTAATAATAGACTTAAGCATAAAATATACATCAATTAGGCCTTATTATCATTAATTAAGTATACTATTAATTTAAGTTAATATTAAGGACTTTAAAACATCAAATAAGTTATTTAGAATATAGCCAATTAGATTAATATTTAATCAAGAACTAAGTTAATAATTAAAAGCTTCTGACTAAGCTTTAATTTTATATAACACATATTGGGACAAAATTGTAATTAAACCCCACAACCTTGTTCAATTAATATATATAAAAAGTTGGGGGGAAAATAAATTAAATTACGCATTTAAATTAAAGTTTTACATTTTAAAACCTCTGTGCATTTCATTTAAGTTCTTTTATTACAAACAAGTCCCTACATTCATGATCTTCTCTTCTTATTCTTCTTCAACGACCAGCTACCATTTATTTCTCTCTTACTCCGTTGAAGACTGATCTGATAGCTACCCATCATTTTCGAGGCTGCCAAGAAATCTTGCAACAACTGCTACTCATCCATTAGTTCAGATTTACCGCTAACCAACTGGTCTGACATGTCACCATCGTTGTCATCGGAGAAGACAACAGAGGTTATTCTGCACCTAAACACCACCTCTGTCCAAATACATCATACCTAGAATTTTGCCACACCTATAAATAGGCCCCCTACACCTCCAATCACGGTTATCACATACCTAGCCTTCTTCCCCAAACTGATGTGGTTGTAGGTTTCGTCTTCAACTCTAGTGCTCTCTTTCACTCTTTTCTCGAGCTCACTACGATGACGTGAACTACCTCCCTCACCCGTTCTTCTCCATTCCACCCTACCAACGGCGAACCTGTGCCCATTCTCTCTCTATCAACACCTTCGATCGCGTCGGATCTCCTCTCACCCAAGCTCCTTCTCTCTCTGCTCCAGTGAGGTCTCGTCAGGGCCCTTCTCACCATTTCCTCAGGTTAGACCTTCCATGCACCTCATCTCCTGTAGCATAGATCTAGTTCTCCAATGCATAGAATAGAGTAGCTTAGACATAAGATTTTGTTAGCTTCTTCTTCGTCTCTAGCAACACCATTCTAGTGTTGTCCGACCATCCTTCCATCGAACTGATTATCTAATCATACTCACCTTTTTGCTATCCAAATCCACCTTCTTCTATTTGCAATTAATCCTCTCACACCAAGCACCCAATTCCCATGACTATCAAATCTCCATTGTCTATGGCGAAGCTCCGTCAAGCCTTTCATATTAAAATTGAACTCCTACCTATGTTCACAATACTCCAAAGGTCAATTTGCCCCAATTAATTAATCAATCCCTCCTCTCTACTGATCGAACGAGCTCAAGTTTTCTTTTCAAATAATTCGAGCTCACCACCCTTATAAAAGTTTTCTTTGATCAAATTAAGGTGTTCGTAAGTTTCTTGAAGTCTCAAGGAAGCTATAAAGATATTTCAGTGCGATTTCATGGAGTATTCCATTCTGCCAAACTTTGGTGAGCTCCGCAGTCGTGTTCTAATCATCTCTAATAACTCTGGCAAAGTCAAAACCTCACTCTAGAGTTTGTAATTGACCTTAACAACCTCTGGCTAACTCCACTCAATTAGATGAGTTTTATGCTCTTGAATTTGAAATACATCAAATATGTCTTTCTGCCTGCCATCATATTTTGCAATTAATTCTATGTGCTTAATATACACTTAAGCTATTAATTTACTAAATAAGCTAATGTTATTAACTTAATCCATTAAGCTAGAGCTATGTATCTTATACACCTAATTAACTTAGTATAATTTAAGTAATAATAAGTTATAATGTAATTATATCTAACTATGGTTTTTACACTTAATAAGTTAACCTAAGTTAATCTAAGTCTTATAACTTAAAGTAAATTCTATGTTTATAATATATTTAAGCTATATAAGGTTATTATAGTTACTATAAGTTATGCTTATAGTTTATATGAGTATTAATTATATTATTAACCTAAGTAATTAAACTAAAGCTTAATTAAGTAATCTATATTAGTAAGTAAATTATACTTCATTAATTTAAGTAATATAATTATAACTTATCTAATGTTAATAAGAGTTAATAATTTAAGGGTCTAATTAATTCAATATATATGTTGTACTTTATATACACTTTATTTATCATTTTAAGCTAAGTATGTTAACCTAAGTATATTATGAACATTTAAGTTAATCTAGGATCTTAATTAGTGAATTCTTAGTTATAGTAAGTTTAATTAACATAATTAAGATAAGTATAAAATAATTTAAGATAATAATTGGTGAATTAAATTATAATAAGTCTCATGATAAGCCTCCTAGCAAACGAGCTAAACTCAAAACCAGTATAAATTTATAAAATATGTTGTTGTCTTACATACTATATTGTGACATAAAACCCTAATTACAATTGTGAGACAGTTGAACATCAGTGGGTCCCATTGAAATTTTGAAATGAGTTGGACCCATTGTATATGGTTTTGCCCTCCCACCTTAGCCAGCTAACATTCACAACATATTTTACATCTCAAGCTTGCGGAAGTACGTGCAAGACCTACACCATGTCCACAATTATGATAATGTAGGGATCGAGGAGGACCTAATATATTAGGAGCAGCTAATGCAGATCTTAGAACGAATGCTTCGAAAGTTGCGTAA
Source organism: Thalassia testudinum (assembly GCA_037157565.1). Lineage (NCBI taxonomy): Eukaryota > Viridiplantae > Streptophyta > Magnoliopsida > Alismatales > Hydrocharitaceae > Thalassia > Thalassia testudinum. The sequence goes on from JAZHRO010000014.1 coordinate 2,720,118, forward strand.
CAAAGAGGTTCCTCTTGTTAAGGTGCTATAGAGGAGCCAAAAGTTCAAGTAAGCGAATTGGGAGCCTGAAGCAGAAATGAAGGAGAAATATCTAGAGTTTTTCATTGTTGACTCCATAACACCATAATTTGCACCTCTCTAAGGTTGTTATGCCTCTTTAAGGTTGTTATGGACCTAAGAGTGATTTACATTTTCTCCTTGTTAAACCTTCTTCAAGTTTCGAGGGCAGAACTACCTTTAAGGTTTTTATATTTGTAATGCCTTAAAATCCAAGGTCTGAGTCATTTCAGACTTGATCACATTATTTTGAACCCATTACTACCCACAAGGTCAAATGAGGTCAGAATGCCTCATAAACCATGAAAAATGTGTGTTTTTAGTTAAACCTTTGGAAAAGGGAGTCATATGTGGTATCATTGAATTCCTCTCGTCGCAAGATTTCCAATGGTACTTATTTTTCACAGATTAGAGGTGTGCAACTCAAGTTACGCCAAAATTAGGATTGATAGGATTGAGGCATGATGAAAGCTGCATGTTGGGGGGTATTTTTGTCAAAACCTAGGTAAATACTAATCCTAATCCAAGTTAAGGACCTATTTAAGACCTTAACTTGGGTTTTGGATCATTTTTCCTTCTCAAAACTACATACATCCCTAGAAAGAAGAAAGAAGAGAAGAAAAGAGAGGAGAGAGAAAGAGAAAGAAGAGAAAAGGAGAAGAGCACCAACCATGAGTAATGCGCACACAAGCAACACACAGGCATACGAGTGCAGTGTTGACACCTCAATTTTAATGCACTAAAATTATGTTATGTGTCAACTAATCTTTCAGAGCTACATCTTGAATCTTAGCAAGGAAAAGCACTTTCTTAAGAGTCTGTTATTGTATCTTTTATTTTCTTGAGTCTAGACTTATTGTACGGAACCTCAAATATTTTTTGAATGCCTTGCCAAACCTTACAAACCACTGTTTAGGACCTTTGATAGACCAATAATAAAAATGATCAACCAAATTAATTTGGTCAACCAATTAGTTTAATAGATCAATTAAAAATAACCAAATTAGGATGTCTAAACTTGAAAGATTAATCTATCAAAATAAATGATTAATCGATCAATAGATGATCGACCAAACAAATTGTTTAATTGACCAATAGACATTTTGATCGACCAAACCATTTATTTTGATTAACTAACTATGTTTAAATTATTTCCAAAATAATCGGAATATCTAGTATGAATAGGGCTCCATAGTAGCCTTTTTCAAAACACACTTCAAAGCAAGTCGATGGTTTTAGGCACACAGGAACCCTTAGATCCAAAATTCTATTACCCCCGGAATTTGCTTCCCAGATTTTCATTTCCAATCTCCTCTCCTCTAAAATTAGAGTTTCCGGGACCTCCAAATTGTTATACACCCCATCTAAAATATCCAAGTCTGACAATTGTGGCTAAATCAAGATTGACTTAGATTCAGTGATTTCAGAAATAAAATGATTATACTCTTTGGGGTGTGGGTGAGGACTAGGGCTACTGATTAAATCTGGATTTCAATCCTCCAAGCTAGCCCAACTAAATCATAATCCCCAATTATAGGGTTTTCAAATAATTTATCATATTCCCAAGGCCCGTATGTCTCACTAAAATCATTTTCCTTAAATTCTAATACATCAAGTGAGACTTCTCTAATAGATTCTTCACCCTCAAAATCAAAGAATTCTTGATCCTCATTTATATATGTCTCATAAACATATTTTATTTCTTGGTTCACAGAGACATTTTCTTTGTTTCCTTGTTCAGGGATCTTGGGTGAAGAGATCAATTCATCCTCAATTGGTTGCTCTAAATCAACCTTGTCATCCCAGGTCTCATAAAATATGTCCCCCCTTACAGGCTCCTGAGCGGATTCTAACATTGGCTCTCCTGAAACAGGTTCATCCTGAGAACCATCCTAAGATTGGACTAAAGCAACCACAAATTTCATACACAATCTTGAAAACCTGCCAAGTAAAAACTCACCCTAGTCCTTATCCTTAACATCTTGGAGCGAATCTAATAAGGACTTGTTCAGATCATCAATCATTTTAATTAAGGGCTCAAATTCTTCACTGTAGGGTGTTGGGTGAGCTTCTAAAGATTGAATGGTGTTCCCCAAGTTAGCCAGCACCCTATCTTGGACTTGGTCTACCTGAGCCAAATAATTCAATTCAGGGTTGGGTGGGTTTGGGTTTAGCCTATGAGGGTCAAAAGATTGAGGCTCTTGGGGTCCTTGATCTTGAGGTCCTCCTTGATAGTAGGCCATTTTAGGTTGTTCAATGAGGGGTGGTGACCTATAAGAATTGTAATCCTGGGGAGGGTAGGTGTTGTAATCATCATACCCTTCGTGACTGTAGATCAAATCAAGTTGTTCATAGGAAGGCGAAGATGTATAATCCATGTAGCTCTGAGAAGGATAATAATCAAAGTCTTAGTGTCCAGGGTTAAACCATGAACACTGAGGTCTGGAATCATATCCCTAATCTGAGTTATCCTAACTAGTTGATGGGTCATCATAGATCATATTGGATAATAATCATCTTGGGGATAAGTGGTGGTTGGAGAGTAGGGGTGGAAATGTTTGTAACAGTTGGAACAATACATGGTGATGTAAGGGGAAAACAGAGAATGGATAAAGGTACCTTGCAATACAAACAATCAAGCATGTCCTTAAACAGATAGCCTAAAGGCCTACAGACTCCCGAAACTCATATTAATATTATAGATGATTTCATCTACTTCTATTCGGTCAATCCAACCAGTTAGAGGGAGGAATTAAGGAGAAGGTTCTTCCTTTAGCTTGCACCTCAAGTTCCTTTGATACCCCCCAACTACTGTTGTTTGATTATACTCCCCTAGCTAAACATCAGATGAACCAATAGAAGCAAATAAATTGAAATTAATCTTGGTTTGGGCCCCGAGAAGCGAGTTAATCCTTAAAGCCAACGTCTACTCAGTTTTAATTAGGTTTAGGTTTGAATGTGCTCGGGAATATGATGGGCCCTTTATCTAGGTTGTGCCCTTAAAAATTGATTAATTTATGTGTGTGTGCACAACCAAGGTTTTCAAACAAGGTTATTTGATGATTTATCTTTTAAGGTTTAACCTTATTTAGCAGCTTTTAGGGTTCAATTGTTAAGTTTGTTCAATCATGTTCAGTGAGGCAAACCACATTTTGAAAGCACAGATGTGAGTATTTTCCTTTAAAAATCAGAAATAAAATGGAGAGCCTGCTTTTGACCTAACAATTAAATCCTAAGGGGCAACTACTTGATGAATCAATTTTATTTGAAGTGGTGTGACCCAAATAGATCAACCAATTGGCCTATAGCACCACTTAATTAAGGCACACAAAAGCATTTTAACTTATTCAGATTTCTACTCACTTATGTGTGTATTGAGTTAATGTGTAACGGATCCACAGGTTAGATTTTGGTTAAATGGTATAATCAAAGTAGAGTGGTGCACCTTAGGTCAAGATTTGTGGGTGTTAATGTGTGTATATTTCAAATTAATTCCCACAATCAAAGCATTATATATATATATATATATATATATATATTTTTTAATTTATGCTGAGGGGTGAGGCGGATGAAGGTGGCAAACAAACAAAATCTAACCTAGAGTTGATGTAAACACCTAAGTTGATTTAGATTTGAGTTATTAGTGTGGCGAAATGAAATCTAAGGTGTGGGGATGGGGAATAAACTTACAAATCCTCTATCCGCACTTTGCTTCAATCTTACTACTTTCGCCGCCTCAAAAGAGTACCTGCAACAATAATAAGAATGGAAACAAATGAGATAAAAGATAAGTGAGATGAAAAATGAGGAAATCAAAGATCGTTGCCTCCCTGGCAACGACACCAAAATGATTAACAAGATTTTGAGAGAAAAATCAAAGTTTAGAAAACCCGGTCATCACAGTTGCTAAAATCCACTTATCAAATAAAATAACCAATACTCAGGTGAGTCCTGAGTTGAACATAGGGAGGCGAATGTTTGATTTATGAAATCCGCATTTGTTTTATTTATCTTTTGGTGTTTTTGTGCTTTTCTATTTTTTTGGTAATTTTCTATCTAGCAGGAATTCAGATCAGAATAATTCTATCTAATCTACTTTACTTGCAAAATAAAAGGGAGAGAAAGAGAGAAAGAGAGAGATAGAAAGATAGTCAAATAGATAGAGAGAGAGAGACAGATATTATATAAGCAAATTCAAATGTTTATTACAGACTAAGTGTAAAAATTGAACACTACGCAATGAAAGCAGTAAAGAGAGAGGGGAGAGAAGTTATCTTCCTCAACGACTGCTTGGATGACGCCCGGAAGAATGAGGACAAAGGTGGAGAAAGAACTTTGCTTAGATGAACTGGGGATGAGGCAGGGCGACACTACAGCGGGATCCACTTCCTGAAAGGGTGGTGAGAGGATGGTCAGTTGGTGCTCCACGAATGGGGCTTGAGAAGGTGGAAAATTTATTTTAATTACTCTAGTGGAGCATCCCGGGGCTTGGGACTCACTTAAGAAGGGTTCTTGAGTCTAGAGTGGGAGAGAAAGTAGGAAGGGATGATGAGGAAGGGGGGTCTATAGCCCTTTATATAGTGGTAAAAAGGGGGAAAAATGGGCATTTGAGCCCCTCCAGTTGTGCCACATAGCCAAGAGGAATGAGGATCATTGATCCTTGATCTCACAACTAAGATCGCACCTCAATCGTACGCTCAGCGTGTCTTCAACATGCTTGTGCCATGTAGTGCAACATCGTGTGTCAATTGCTAATCAGACAGCTCAGAATGGGTCTTGGTCGTGCGCTGAGTACGCTAGGGAGTTGCTGGAGATCACGAAGAGGAATGCACCTCTGCCATCTGATCTCAATCAAAGGTCCATGACAGAGGGCGAAAATCACAGGTTTGCAAATACGAATATCATTCTTTGTAGTATAGTCGCAGAATCCACTCATCAAAAATAATTTCTAAAATAATGAGACTGAGTCCTAGTTGTTCGTCTCTAGGAGGCATTTTAGGAAATGTAAATTAATTTCGATCTCGCTCGCTCTACTTGCTTAAGATCGCATGTCGATTTATAATAAGTACGTATTCATGCATGACATGTTGTTGCAATAGAAATATAAAATGAGCGTAGGCAACTGATTATCACACGAAAGAGATGGTAGTCAAGCACATGGTGATTTTCACACATAGATATATATATAGAAAGGTGATTTCATTGATTGCATTAGAGTTATAGAGCACAACTAGTGGAAGGCTTGTAAAGGAATGCTTGAAAACATAAAACTACTCGCTAGCAAAAAATGACTACATACATGAATCTATGGGAGGATTATGCATGCATCATTGGGGGAGAAATATGGAGCTACACTACTAAGCAGTAATAAAGCAGTAAATCTATGAAGAACGACTATATACTTAGCTAGCAGAAATAAGGGCATTTGAAGGTTGTCTCCGATGGCCTTTGAGTTGGTTGAGAGGAGGGGCATCCAATGGGGGTTAGGCCGGCCCCTGGAGAGGTGAGGAGGAGGTGATCGAAGCTTTTGGCGTGGAGCTACTGCTGGCCATGGTGGGACCTTGTGGAGGTGGAGGTGTGAAGGTGGAGCTATGCTATGGAAGGTGGAATAATGGAATCAAGCTTGAATGGGTGCAAATGGCCACCAAGACCTAAGGGAGACTCTCTAGAGAAGTGTGGAACTCTCTAGAGAGAGCTCCAACTATGGTCATCCAAGGTGATTTTTCGATCCACCATTTGTGGATCTAAAAATTGAATGGCTCTTGGTTGTTAATTTGAGCATCCAAGAGTGGTGCCACCTTGAAGAGAGTTCTAGAGAACTCTAGGTGGGTGTGTGTGCATGAATGTGTGTGTGTGTGTGTGTGTGGGCGAGACTTAGGTGGCTAAGTGGTCTAGGTTAGGTCCTAAGGGGTTTGGTTTAAGGTAGGTCTCAAATTAGGGTTGCAAACCCTAATTTGCTAAGGAGAAAGTGCAATTAAACTTGGCATAAGTTTAATTGAGTGGTGTGAACTTAATTGAGAGTGTAATAACTCGATTAAGTTGGGCTTAGGTGAATTGGACTCTCACTGAGTCCAACTGGACTTGTGTTGGTTGAGATCTGAGCTTAATTGGACTCTATGAGTCCAATTGACTAGGCAATGGTAATTGACTATGATCCAAGTTAATTGGGCTTAGTGAGAATCTAACTAGGTTCTTAGGAAGGTCTAGAGATGATGTACTAGGGTTGGGGTACCTTAATTTAGGTTCCCAAGGGGTTGGAATTGGGTTTAGGGACATAGGAACTCAAGATTAAGGCTTGAATTCCAAAATAGGAACTGGAGAACAGTTCCAGACATCCAATAAAGGTATCAGACGACTTATACTCAAAAATTACAAGTCCAGACTTATTGTCTGGATGTACAATTTGTGTCGGGAGGGAATCAAGGTTATGTCTTGGGTGTTCTGCAGAAATTGGACGTCTGACCAAGTGTCTAGACGTCCAATAACACTGCAAACTTGGGTTTGAGGTGTGCAGGTTGTGGCTAAGGGTCCTGGACATCTATCTGGACATCCAGATATGGGCTAGAACTAAGGTTTTGAGGCTTCCTAGGCTATGGTGACCTAATCTAAGGGTGGCTAAGGCTTGGGAAGGCTTCCAGGGCTATCCTAGGGCTAGGAATGAACCGAAGTTCTTCATAATTTACTCTGTTTTACTTCTACTTAATAGAATAGCATACCTCAACCCTTACATTATGTCTCTACTACATTTATTCTAAGGTCTTCCACTACAGCTCTGATGCATCACTAGCTTCAAATCCAACTTTAGATCCAGCTTCAAATCCAGCTCCTGAGCTTCTTATTACCTGCAATTTATATAATGCACTTAATTAGTACATTATATCATTATTTCATGTATAGCTAAAGGAAAGCAGTAAAGATGGCAGTAATGCTTATGCATGCATTTATTATACTAGCTTATGCCAAGTTCTAGCCTAATTTAGGTCAATTAAGACCTATGATTACTGCACAAGCATATCCCAATGCCTAAATCTTACTAGTCCCTAGCAAATGCAAGACTAAGTTATTTATAGAGTCCGTAGGGGACTGATTATTTTTATCAAGTGTATGCCTAGGAATTCTTCTCCTTTTCGTGTTCATCCTAAAATCTAGAAATCCAGACAATCGTGAAAGTGCAACTAAGTAGCTTTTGCAACGGATTCGAGTGAAAAACATAATTTACCTCTAAAGCCTGTACTTGACCCCTAGTAAAATTCTAGCAATATAGGAAAACTTCTTCCCTTGGGGTATTTGAGATATGCTATGAATTCCACCCCAACTTTAAGCTTGGGTAGAGAATGTCTGAGGGAAATGGTTGTTTTTTTGGTGGCTCACTCTCATTTGATACTACATAGAGATTAGTACTACAGAATCTAGATTCCCAAATTATTAAGTAACTCAACTCAGAGAAAAATGAGAAAAACTATGCTCTCTTTGGCTCCTTTATATTCGTTCTTTCTTTCTCTTTTCTTTTCTTTTCTTTTTCTTTTCTTGAGCTCATAATCTCACCAGATTTACACATATATTCCATATTTGGTGGTCTCACATGCATTAACACTTTAATAGAGTTCCAATAATCCTAACATTAAGTCGGAATTCCTCAGCCAGCATTTGGACGATCAGAAATATAGAAAAAGTGGGTTGAGGCCATATTTAGTGGATCTCAACTTTATTTGGTGGTATTGCCTCTATGCAAATAAAATAAACATTGGATACTCATAACTCTTTTTCTGCTTTTTTTTCTTCTTCTTCTTCTTTCTTTTTTTTCTTTCTTTTTTTTTTCATTCTCTCATTTTTCATTTTTTTCTCATTTTTTCATTTTTTTCATTTTTTTTCTCATATAATTTTTCTAACACTACACAATCTAACAACACATTCATTAATTTTATTGAGGAGGCATTATTAGGGACTGGTGGTATTCAAGAGACATTGGGTGGCTTATTTGGTGGAAGTGCCTACTTACGACATCGAGAAAGATGAGTAGGATGGTGTATTTCTGACCTCGACATCAATACCCTCCTTCAGCCGAGGATTCCGTAAAGAATGTTCGTAACCATCCACCTTAACCTTAATTTTATCAGAACTCGATCTCCGCATATTTGCCTTGATTGGTGGCTCTCAAAATTTCACACAAGATGTATACGCAGGATCCGAGAGCGAGAACTATGCCTAATCTCTGAGTATCATTAACTAATTATCTAGAATTCCATATTCCTTGCACTAATCTTAGAGAACCAGTACTCTCTACTCTCATCTCCCACTATTTAGTGGATTTTTAGAAGAAAATCTGCCTGACTCCCTAATGGGAACACCATCATGAGCCATAACTGCTCAATTTGGTCTGATAAAGTCAATAAAAGCTCATACATATCAGTCAGATGGTCTCTTGGGTAGGCTAAGTTGTTTTGAGAAGAAAAGATGAAAATTGGGTTATTTCTGTAATTTTACCATCTTATTACAAATACATAATAACCACAGGGTTTTTAAAGGGTTACTAAAGATCAAATATACATTTCAGTCTAGGACAGAAACGAGTTTTCATGCATTTCAAGAAGTAATGGAATTTGAAACCCTAAAAATAAACCCACTTAATTAACTAAGGTTTTGGTCAGGATAAAATTCATCTGAAACCTCTAAAAATCATATAAAAATATTCTCTAGGGTTTAGCATCGTTGATTTGACCATCTGAACCCATTTTGACCTGAAACAGAATCATAGACAAACCATTGCCCTAATTTGGGTTTTTGCATAAATCACCCCACCAAACTAAGTCAAAACCAAAATCCAACTTCACCATTGGATTTCTTAGGTCCAAATGAGGTTTGTATCAAAATTTGTGCCCAATCAGAAATAATCTTAACCTAGTTTGCATTTCAGTCCTGTCTGATTCTTTCTATTTCAAAGTGCCCCTAGCTTTTGAAATTCATTACAAATAGGCCCCTATCTTTATTGTCTTCTTCTCCAAAAGGTCCCCACCACCTCCATGAATGCATACATCCTATTCCTACAACTCCGGCGACCTTCAATTAGAGTTTTCTCCCTGATTTCACGCTCAATCTCTTCCAAATTTGGAAGAAAGATTCCTAACAAATTTCTTTACGATTTGAACCGATTCGTGGGCTTCATCTCTTTCCCAATCTCTCATGCGAATGCATGAGAGATGTGGGTTTCCTACTCCGGCGAACTTACCAAGTTCAAAAGCTTGGTTTCCAAGCTTCTAGCACCCCCTAAGACCTATTTAAAGACCCTTAAGGACAAACCGTCCTCTCTACACTTGTTTTCGGCCTGAATCCCTCTATTTCCTCCCTCCTCTCCGGCCGAAAAGCTCCACGACATTCGGCGACCTTCTCTGACCACCCTCGTTGTTCGCTCGCAATACCGATGGTGGATTCGTCTACCTCTACCTCTATTCATCCATAGCCTAGCCTAATCGACGCTCTATCCTCTACTCATCAGCATCGCACTACTATTTCTCCGTATCGATCGCTCCTACGCTGTCCACATCGTCGTCTTCCACCTCGCCAGCAAACCTCCGGTGAGCCCTAGCAGCTTCCACAAGCACTCAAACATGCCGCTCCCATGCTCCTCACCTCCGCCGTGTCCTCACAACCAAAACCCCGTAAGTAATTGAGAGGATTGGCCTCTCACACACTCCACCAAACACACACGCCTCCGCACCACCTTCTCGAGGTCATCAGGACTCCACACCCACTCGCACACGACACCACCACCACCAACACCTTCGTCACATTCACGGGAAGCTCCTGAACATTTCTAACAGGGTCGAGAGGCCATTTTGTTCATTTCAGGTGTTTACTCCTTCGTCTCCATTGGCAGAGCTCCTTCGAAGATTTTGAAGCAAGTATTCTCGCAGTAGCTACTCTAGGCTCCATCTCCAGGTGTTGCGATCTATCTCCAGGAGTCTCCCCAGGCATTCAATTGCAATCGATAGCGTTTCCCTCTGCCTCAATTGAAAGCAAAACCTGCTGCTGCTACACTGTGCGAAGAAGCGTGGGTGGTTAGTCCCACATCGAAGGTCACCAAGCAGCTGAAGTCGTATATTACTCAAAAGTCACCCTGACCCCTCGCCCAAGACACGGTGGTCTGGTCCCCATTACCCACTCACAGATCCACCTAAGCCATCTCTCACAACTCGTCTGTGACCCATGCCACACGGACTTAGTCCTGGGTATCTACATACCCGATTGCCCAAATACCTGCCTGATTGAGAGAGAGAAGAGGAGAATAGGGGAGAGAGCACTCGGGGTTACGGGGGGTTTTTCTTCAAAGGATACTGTCAGACACGTAGCCAAATTCGTGAATCCCTCCCCTGTGTGTAAAGAGAAAAAGTTAGTGAAAATATGAAGAAGAGAAGAAGAAGAAGCAACCAAGAGAGGAACAGTGCTTACGCACTGTAGCATCAGAGAGAAGTGCACTATGCACATGTACCGTGCACTCATCATACGTAGCATTTGGTTGATTGATATTATTGCATTATTTGAGTATATTGTAATAGGGTAATTTGGTGATTCAAATCACCCTTTTTACCCTAATCTTTTTGCTACATTGACTCTAACTCTTTCATTTATATCATTTGTGCTTAAAGTCTCTATTACATTGTTATATTGTGCTTAGAATTGCAATCTTGAGTACTAAATTTCTTATCGATCCCTATGTTTGACCTCGAATTTCTTTCGAGCTATAAATTTTAAGTGTTCTACGCGATTTATAGGCTATACTACAATGCATTACTTTTAAAACACCGATTCAGCACGTTAACACTCCCAGAACACTGTCCAGAGGTTCAGGAAAAGAGGCACTACTTCTCAATAGACTAAAGATGTTTATCAGTCTTCACCGTGAATCCATTGCAAAATCTACATGTATGTGTGAAAATTCTACTAGATTCTAGATTACAGGAATCAACTAGAGGATAAAATCCCTAATGCATTCTCTTAATAAAAATAATCTTATTTATGAATGCACTATGTATATATACTATAAACAAGTAACCTCTTTCATTTTCACTTTATAAAATTCCCTTATCGGGTTACAGTCAGCTTGGTCCTAAATTTGGAACAGAAAGGTGAGCCGGTGAGTCGGAAATGGCTGTTGCGAACGATTTCTAGCTCCAATGTGAGCATTGGAGGTGGAGTCGATTGTTCTTATATTTAGGATCCTAAAGTACATTTGACATGCTACTCCGAGGTTTTCCTAAATGTTGGCATAAAAATTTCTCAATTTTGCTGTATATCTACCCCCCCATGCCTAAGTTCTTGCATGTCCTCATGCATGAATATAAAAGAAAATAAATACGACGGGAGTAAGTAGGTAGAGATCACCTGGAATTGTTCCTGAATTGTAACGTTCAGCATCGGCTAACCTGATAATATGCAATATGTAAAAAGGAAATATGCTAAAAGAAAAATATGCTATATATAAGGCAAGTATGTATAGGGTGATGGGAAATTGGGGTAGATGCTGAGTTTAACGCCTCCAGCTGGGCGAAAACTCAATCACACGTCCTCGATAAGATGAATGACTTCGTCAGCAGGAGGAGGTTCCTGGGCCATTAATGGCTTGAGGTGCTGGCCATTTACCATAGAAACATGCCCAGATTTTGGGTCCATGATTTGGACCGCCCTATTAGGATAGGGGTGAATCACAACGAATGGGCCAGTCTACTTGGACTTGAGTTTCCTTGCAAAGAGTTTCAGTCGTGAATCATACAGCCAGACCTGCTGGTTGGGCATAAATGCTTTCCTCCGGATGTGGCAGTCGTGAAAGGCCTTAGTCTTATCCCTGTATATCAATGAGTTCTCATAGGCCTCCCGCCAAATTTCTTCTAATTCCCTAAGTTGAAGCTTCCTTTCATGACCTCCTGCATCGAGATCAAGGTTACATTTTCGCGTAACCCAAAAGGCATGGTGTTCTAGCTCGACAGGAAGGTAACAGGCCTTACCATATACCATGCTATATGGTGACATTTCGAGTGAAGCCTTGTAGGTAGTCCAATATGCCCAAAGTGCATCAACTAATTTATCAGACCTGTCCTTCCTCTCCAGCCTAACCGTCTTCTGGAGAGTCAGCCTGATTTTACGGTTAGACACTTTAGCCTACCCATTAGTCTGCAGATGATACAGGGTGGCTATATGGTGATGTACCTCGTATTTCTTTAGTAATGACCTAAAGTGGGCATGGATGAAGTGGCTACCCCCGTCGTTAATCAGAGCGCAGGGTGTTCCGAATCTCGCAAAGATGTATTCCCATACAAAAGCAATGACGGTCTTATGATCAGCCCATCTCGCCGAGATGGCTTCAACCCACTTCGAGACATAGTCAACAACAAGCAATATGTACTCAAAGTCATGTGAATTCGGAAAAGGGCCCATAAAATCGATGCCCCAAACATCGAACACTTCTAAAACCAAGATGGGTTGGAGAGGCATCATGACTCTCCTAGTCATAGAATCGACTAACTATCATCGTTTACAGCACTGGGTGTACTCGTGTGTATCTCTAAAGATAGTTGGCTAGAAAAATCCTGACTGCAAAATTTTTGCAGCAGTTTTCCATCTTGAGAAATGACCACCACAAGCATCACTATGGCAAAAAGATAACGCACTAATGATCTCAGAATCTAAGACGCATCTTCTAATAGTCTGATCAGCTCCAATGCGGAAGAGCAATGGATCGTCCTAGAGGTAGCATTTGGTCTCCATTGTGAATTTGAGTTTCCAATCCTTAGATAAATTCGCAGGAATCTTTCCTGCAACAAGATAGTTCGTGATATCCGCGTACCAGGGGAACTCAACAGAGTGAATTGACAAAAGGGATTCATCTGGGAATTGATCTAAAATAGGGAGTATGGGATGTGGGTTGGGTCCAATCTGCATAAGTGATCTACCATAACATTTTGTTTTCTGGCTTTGTCATGCATTTCAACATCAAACTCTTGCAATAGAAGGATCCATTTGATAAGACGGGGTTCGGCAACCTTCTTTGCCAACAAATGCCAGAGGGCAAAGTGGTCTATGAAGATTATTACTCTAGACCCTAACAGGTATGATCGGAACTTCTCCAACCCGAAGACTATTGCTAGCAGTTCCTTTTCAGTGATAGTATAATTATGCTAAGCCTCATTCAGTGTCTTGCTAGCATAGTATATGACGAAGGGTTGTTTTCCCTGACGCTGGCCTGAAACAGCTCCGACGGCGAAATCAGAGGCATCGCACATCATCTCAAAATCAAAGACCAGTCGAGTGGTTAGGGAATCGGGGAATTAGAGACAGCGCTTCATAAAGTCTCGAAGGCACTGAGACATGAGGTACTAAACTCGAATGGGGTATCGGCTACCAAGAGATTCGTCAAAGGTCACGCGATTTTTGAGAAATCACGTATAAATCTCCGATAAAATCTAACATGACCAACAATAACTTGATCTGCTTGACCGAGCTAGGTGGAGGTAATTGTGATATGACTTCATATTTAGCTCAGTCGACCTCGAGTCCATTGGCAGAGATCTTGTGCCCTAGTACAATGCCATCCCTCACCATGAAATGGCTCTTCTCCCACGAGAGTACTAGGTTTACCTCAATACATCACTTCAAGATCTTGGTGAGGTTATCAAGACACGATGCGAAGTCATCTCCAAAGATAGAGAAGTCATCCATGAATACTTCCACGTAGTCCCCAATCATATCAGAGAAGATGGCCATCATACAACACTAAAATGTCACTAGTGCGTTGCAAAGGCCAAAGGGCATTCGCTTGAAGGCGAATGTTCCGAAGGGAGATGTGAAAGTGGTCTTGTCCTGATCTTTTAGGCTAATCGCTACTTGATTGTACCCGGAGTATCCATCCAAGAAGCAGAAGAAACTGTGTCCGGCTAACCGTTCCAAGATCTAATCAATGAACGGTAAAAGAAAGTGATCCTTCTGGGTAGCCATGTTCAATTTTCTATAATCTATGCAAACCCGCCATGATGTCGCGATGTGGGTTGGGATGGATTCGGCCTTATCATTTTTTACTACGGTGAGTCCTGCTTCCTCGGGCACTATATGAATCGGACTCACCCATTGGCTGCCAGAGGTCGGGTATATAATGCCCGCATCCAACCATTTGATGATCTCCTTCTTAACAACCTCTAGCATGTTCAGGTTCAGTCGTCGTTCAGGTTGTCTCAAAGGTTTCACCCCCTCATCTATGTAAATGTGATGAGTGCAATACGAGGGGTGAATATCATGGAGATCAGCAATACTCCACCCTATAGCAACCCTATGATCTTATAACACAAAAATCAGTTGATGGTCCTATTCTTCGGTTAAGTGAGCATTAATAATGATCGAACATGTCTCACTTTCACCCAAGAACACATATTTGAGTGAGTCAGGTAAGGGCTTCAATTCAATCAGGGGTGGATCAGACTCAGAAGTGAGGATGGGAGTTGGAATGGGAGGAGCAGAATCATAGGTGGAAGTCTGATGATCCGAATATGTGTGAATTTCTGCTAACTCGCCACCTGTATAGTGGTTGGCCAGGACTGTGTTGACGAGAAACCCATTCACGTCTTCTTGCATTAACAGGGGTGATTCAGTACTATGTGGATTAGGATAGCCAAAGTCAGGGATGCTGTGGTTAGATATACACCCCAGACAATTGGATCCTCGGGGAGATATGTGCAGTGCAATAGTCTCAATCCCATGTGGATTAAGGTCCAAGAACCTTGACAGTGCAGACGAATGAGACATTGGGTCATCACAAAGGAGCCCAATGTTACCATAGTGTGCCGGTTCTTCATCTTCACCATCCTCCTCGATACAATCATAGTCTAAGTTCCTTGATGCCCTGAATATGTCAAGTCTAAGTCGCTCAATACCTAGGGCTATCTCCATACACTCGAATGCACAATCAATGTTTGCTCAGGTTGTCGCCAAAAATGGGTGACCTAGAATAATTGGTACATCACGAAGATTAGGAGGGACTTCCATATCTAGAACGAAAAAGTCTGCGGGAAAGCAGAATCTGCGGACTTTCACTATCACGTTCTCAACCACCCCCCTCGGTGTTTTCACTAATCTATCAGCTAGTTGAATCGAGACCGAGGTGGGTTTTAACTCACTGAATTGAAATCGATCATATACGGCGATGGGAGTCAGGTTGATGGACAAACCCAGATCTAGGAGGGACCGATCAAATGGAGAATCCTGCAAGAAGGAGGAAATGAGTGGGGTACCAAGGTCTTTCTTTTTTGGCAGTAAGTCGGCTAGAATCACGGCGCTAGCCTCCTTCGACAGTATCGCCTGTCGTCCTATTCTCGGTTGTCGCTTCGAGGTACAGTAGTCCTTGAAGAACCTAGTGACAATAGGAATGTGATCAATAACCTCGAGGAGAGGGACCTAAATATGCACTTCCTGGAACATCGACTTCAGGTCCTCAAAATTCCACGTATCCTTTTTCCGTACTACATTTCTTGTCAGAACCTTGGGAAAAGGAATAGGAATCTTAGGGTCAAGTGGTCTCTTGCCCTTATCTACTGTAGGTGGCTCCTGAGATGGAGTCGAACCATCCTGTGGTAATGGGCACGAAAAATCAGGACCCACCTGCCTAAATGGTGGGTCATGTGTCTTCTTCCCGCTCCTCAATGAAACAGCGTTTGCATAAGCTTGCTAACCATGAGGTGGTGGAGCAGAAGGGGCAGAGTATGCGGTGTTCTGTATTAGAGGTGCTGGCCTTGAGCGTAACTAGGTGGTATAGGAGGCGCCTATAATATGGCATGTGCATGTCCTTGTAGTGCCTGAAACCTGGGCGGGGCACCCTGGTTTTACACATATCGTGGGTTCAGGACAGTTTGGGAGGGCAAGGCTCCCTAGGTCCTATGCTCCTGCAACAACTAGTTTTGTGTCTTCTATATGTTCTGTATCTAATTAGTGTTCGGCAGATAATTCGCATTTTAAAAGTTAATTCAGTTGTAGTATAGCGCGAAAACACGTCGACAAATAAATTTATACAACTGGCGAGTACCAAGTTGTTCTCAGGGAGGCAATCTCGATTTTTCCAGAAGCTTTTCAAGAAAACTTGCTCTAAACTGATATTTATATATGTATATATGTATACAAATCAGATATCATGCATTCATAAGATCAGAATCTTATTGAAATTAAACAAAGTTTTCACAATAAAGAATGCTACTAAAATTAAATAGAGAGATAAAGAGAGATAGAGAGAGAGATAGAAAGTGGCAGAAAGACAACGCCGCTTATAGGATGCTTGTGCAAGGTGTGGTAGCACCTCAGATCCAGAACGTCGGGATGAAGGTCAGAGTAGAGTTGCAGAGAAGGTGGAAGATGTCTAGAGTTGGTGGAAGAGAGAGATGCTTCAACTGAGGGACCCTAGGCCTTCATTTATAGCTTTTATGGAGGGAAAAAAGGGTATTTAACCCCGTTATCTCGTGCAACAACTCTTGTTTGATCAAATCTGTTGATCAGGAGATCAACGAATCAGATTTCACCTCAAAACACCTTCAAATTCTCCCTCTACTCGCGGATTCAACTTGGTGGCGACACGTGGCACACTCTCGTGCGTCGAATCAAGATCGGACATTCCCACTTTCTCCTCGCACATGCCCAACAATTCCGTTCTTTTCTTCGCGCACCCGCTCTCCTCTTTTCTGTGCCTAATCGTCAGCCGTCCGGTGTGACGCGCGCACGCAACTTCTCAATTTCGCAAAACACATGGGATCGCACGTCCTCCCGTGATGTGCTCTGATCGCACCACGCAGTTGCATCTGCGTGCACCGATTGCCATCCAATGTCGCAATTGCGCCCATGCGAGCATTCCATCAATTTCGCGCAGCGCCACTCTCACGTGCTTCCACGCAAGAGCGTGAGCCAACGTGCTACTTGAAAGTTATGTTATACTTCCTTGTTTGTTTCTTTTTATACTTATCTGGCTGGACGGGTGACGTGGCACGCTCGTGGCCGTTGGATGAAGATCTAACGGCCCACAGCGTGAGAGGTGGCCTTATTAGATGGGGTGATGGTGTGGGAGCAGCTGTGATGGCACCACGTGGACCCATCTTGGCCGTCCATCTTCTTTTACTTGTATCTGGTGATGTAGACCTCCGATTGAGTTGATTTTGCATGTTGGACTGCGATCGTCGATCTGGATTCATCCGAGCATTTAGATGCTACATCTGAGGCTTAGATCTTTATCCTTTGGCTTTATGATCTCCATTCTTTTATGGACTGCACAATGTGCCCTGGTTGTCTAATCGAGACGATTTCAGAAGCATTGGACTCCCATTGTCGTTCTAATTAGATCTGTCCGGTCTGAGTTGACATCCATGGCTTTGAATCATCTGCGACTAAAATCGAGATTATTTTAGGTCATAAAATGATGATATTATCTATATGACTAATAAACTAGCTATTGTGCAAATTACGATGCCTATGAATGCATTATTCCTATGTTATGCTAGGTTCTAGCTTAATTCAGGTGATTTAAGTTGCATGATTGCTGTGCAATCACACGCCCATGTCTAAATCTTGCTAGTCCCTAGCAAATGCATGACTAAGTGCAAAGTAGTCCTATATGAGTAATTTTTATCAAGAGTTTGACTACAGGGTTATGTCTTTTGTTTTCATTTGAAGCTTTAGTAATCTAGATAATCGTGATTGTGTTTTTTTGTAGCCTATGCAATGGATCCAAGTGAAAGTCAATCCTCATCAAAAGCTCGTACTTGATCCTTAGTAAAAATCTATTGGGATAGGCAAACTACTTCCCTCGAGGTTATAAAGTAACCTGTATATTCAACCCTGACTTTTGGCTTAGGTGGAAGATTTCTGAGTCAAGTAGATTTGTATTTGGTGGCTCACACTCATCTGGTGCTACATGTAGGCTAGTACTTTAGAACCTAGCTTTCCAGATTATGAAATAATTCAACTCAGAGAGAGGCGAGAAACTGTGCTCTCTTTAGTTCCTTTGTACTCATTCTCTCTCCTTCTTTCTCTTTCTCTTCCTTTTTCTTTTTCTTATCTTATCTTTTCTTTTCTTTTTTTTTGAGCTCACAATCTCACCAAATTTATCAATATATTTGATGGTCTTTCCTGGCATTAATACTTTGATTAGGTTCTAATAACTCTACGACTAAGTCAAAATTCCTCAACCCGTATTCAAGTGGCCAAAAATACAGAAAAATAGGTGAAGGTTGTATTTTGTGGATTGTGAGGGTAGCAGGTGTTGTTGCCTCATTACACTTGAAATAAACTCTAACTCATAAACTCATTTTTTTCTTCTCTTTTCTTTTCCTAAATATTTTTCTATGTATATATATTTTTTTTCTTTTTCTTCTTTTTTTTCTTTCTTCTTTTCTCTCTTTTTTTTTCGCATCCAAATATCTACTATTGCAACGCGGCATACGAACTTTTATTTACGAGGTATTATTCGGGATTAAGGGCGTTCAAGAGGATATCGGGTGGCTTATTTGGTGGAAGTGCCTATTGTTGGCACCTGGAAGGAAATGGATAGGACAGTGTATTTCTGACCTTGACATTAATACCCTCCTTCAACTGAGGATTCCGTAAAGGATGGTTGTGACCATCCACCTTAGTCCTAGTTTTATCAGAATCCACTCTCTACGTATTTGCCTTATTTGGTGGCTCTCAAGATATTCACACTAAGAATTTGTACGCAGAAATCGAGAGTGAAAACTATGCCTAACTCCGAGTATCATGATCTAATTATCCAAATGTTAAGATTCCTCAAACTAGCCTTAGAGTACCAGTACACTTTCTACTCTCACCTCACACTTGTTTGGTAGATCTGTTAGAAGATAGTTTGCCTGACTCCCTAATTACTGTCCAAGGGTTTAGGAGAAGAAGCATTGCTTCTTCTCGACAAATTAAAGATGTTTATCGGTCTTCACAAAGGATCCATTGCAAATTCTACGTGTAAGTGTGAAATTGTACTAGATTCTAAACTCAGGAATCAACTTAAGAATAAATCCCTAATAAAACCTTAATAAAAATTCTTTATGCCTAAATGCAAATTTTTTTTTTTGACAAATAAGACATGCAATGTCCACCCCTCCATGCCTATTCATTACAATGTCCTCATTGAAATGTATGCATGAAAATCTAAATAGAATAAGCAAGAGGAGGGGATATCACCTGACTATGCTTATTAATCCAGGCCAGTATGGATGCAGAGCTACCTGTACAGAGTACTAGGTTGCCTCCCAGCCAATGCTAAGTTTAACGTCATTTGCTAGACTCAGTTCAACTTTTAAGAAGATTCCAAAAGGTTGATATGACCATCGGGAATGGGATCACAGTTCTGCGTGATAAAAGGCTTCAATCTTTGACCATTTACCTTTACCTCATTGCCGATCTTGGGATCCAGGATAAGCATAGCTCCATGAGAGTAGACTTTTCTTATAATGAAGGGACCTGTCCACTTTGATCTTAATTTTCCCGGAAAGAGCTTCAAGCATGCATCAAATAACCAAACCTTTTGATTAGGGACAAAGTTTTTTTTAGCGATGTACTTATCATGTAAAGCTTTTGTCCTATTCTTATAGATTCTCGCACTCTCATAAGCATCATTCTGGATTTCATCCAGTTCAGTCAATTGGAGTTTTCTTTGTCGTCCAGATCGATCAAGATCCAAGTTAAATGTTCTGATTGATCAATAAGCTTTATGTTCAAGCTCAACGGGCAGATGGCAAGATTTTCCGTAGACCAAACGGAATGGAGACATTCCAATCAAAGTTTTATACATAGTCTGGTAGGCCCAGAGAGCGTCATCCAATTTGGTAGACCAATCCTTCCGATCCGGGCAGACTGTCTTTTGAAGGATTTTTTAATTTCTCGATTGGAGATTTCAGCCTGTCCGTTGGTCTGCGGATGGTATGGAGTAGAGATTCTATGAGTGACTCTATACTTGGCTAGTAAGGTCCAGAATTGGTTGTGAGTAAAATGGAACCGCCATCACTAATCAGAGCTTTAGGCACACCGAACCGACTAAAGATGTTCTTCTTTACAAACTCCATGACCACTTTATGATCATTGGTTTGGGTTAGGATGGCTTCAATCCATTTGGATACATAATCAACTGCCACCAGAATGTACAGGTACCCAAATGAATTGGTAAAGGGTCCCATAAAATCAATGCCCCAAACATCAAAGATTTTGACTTCAAGGACTGGGTTTAGGGGCATCATGTCCTTCCTGGTCATGTTTCCTAAAGTTTGGCAATTGATACATGACTTACAAAAGTTATACCAGTCATGGAATAAAGATGGCCAATACAATCCACTCTGCAGTACCTTGGTTGTTGTCTTTTTTCCTGAGAAGTGACCTCCACAAGAAAAAGTGTGGCAGAATTCTAGTACACTTGTGATCTCCTCATCTGGAATACAACAGTGGATAAGATGATCCGCGCAAACTTTGAATAGCTCCGGGTCTTCCCAAAAGTAGTATTTGGCATCGGAAATCAACTTATCCCTCTTATGCTTAGGCCAATCCATGGGTAGTTTTCCGATGGCCAAATAGTTGACAGTATCTGCAAACCAAGGTAGTTTGCAAAGAGTCTCATCAGGGAAAGAATCATAGAGTTGAGGAGTTGTAGAGTCTACAAGGATTCTAGAAAGATGATCTACTACTACATTTTGGCCACCAGATTTGTCTTTGATTTCTAAATCAAATTCTTGCAACAGAAGGATCCATCTAATTAATCTGGGTTTTGCATCCTTTTTAGACATCAGGTGCCTTAATGCAGTGTGATTTGTGAAGATTGTGACATGAGATCCCAGTAGGTAAGGTCTAAACTTCTCCAGACCAAACACTACGGCTAGCAACTCTTTTTCTGTAGTGGTGTAGTTTCTTTGAGCCGCATCCAGAGTTTTACTAGCATAGTAAATCATAGATGGTTTCTTGTCTACCTTTTGTCCCAAGACTGCCCTGATGGCATAATCAGAGGCATCGGTCATGATTTCGAAGGAATGATCCCAATTAGGAGGTTGTAAGATGGGTGATTGTGTAATAGCCTCCTTCAGCTGATTAAAAGCCTTTAAGCAATTTGAATCAAAATCAAAGGATTGATCTTTTACCAACAAGTTGCTTAAGGGCCTCGCCACCTTAGAAAAGTCCTTAATAAATCAACGGTAAAATCCCACATGTCAAAGAAACGATCTTACTTGCTTAACTGTCAAAGATGGCGGAAGTTTGATTATAGTGTCCACCTTGGCTTTATCCACTTCAATTCCCTTTTCAGACACAACATGGCCAAGGACTATGCCCTCCTTGACCATGAAGTGACTCTTTTCCCAAGATAGAATAAGATTCACCTCAATGCATTTTTGTAGAGTCCTCTCTAGATTGATCAGACAAGATTCAAAAAAGTCCCCGAATACAGAAAAATCATCCATGAAGATTTCCATGAAATCACCCACCATGTCTAAAAAGATTGCAAGCATGCACCTTTGAAAGGTTGCTGGTGCATTACATAATCCAAAAGGCATTCTACAGAAAGCAAATGTTTCGTAGGGACATGTGAAGGTGATTTTCTCTTGATCCTTGGGGTGGATAGCTACTTGATTGTTGCCGGAATAGCCATCCAAGAAATAGAAGAATTGTTGGCTAGCTAGTCTTTCCAAGATTTGATCAATGAAGGGAAGTGGAAAGTGGTCTTTCTTGGTTACACTATTCAGCTTCCTGTAGTAAATACAGACTCTCCAAGAGTAAGCTGTGCAGGTTGGAATCAATTCCCCATTATCATTAGTAATCATAGTCAGCCCAGCTTTCTTAGGAACCACTTGTATAAGACTGATCCACGGGCTGTTAGAGATTGGGTAGATTATTCCCGCGTCTAACCACTTGATTATTTCCTTTTTCACTACCTCCTGCATGTTAGGATTCAACCGTCTTTGCATTTCTCAGGAGGGTCTCAATCCATCTTCAGTATAGATTCTGTGGGTGTAGTAAGTGGGACTGATCCCCTTCAGATCATCCAATGTCCAACCAATTGCTCTACTGTTTCTTCCCAAAACCTGAATCAATTGATCTTCCTGAGTTTGGGTTAGATGAGAGCTAATGATTAAAGGGTAAGTCTGATCAGATCCCAAGAAAACATATTTTAGATGATCTGGAAGACGTTTAAGTTCAGGTTTAGGTCCTTGGGATAAAGGATCCAGTGGTGGATCATAGTTACCCTCAAGAGGTCTTGGAATCAAGTCAGTGATTAATGGGCTGACCTCTTGATTGGTTTGGGGTTCAAGGCCTCTAGGATTAGATTGGGTTATTCCTAATTCCATACAATATTCAACGGTATTATCCTCAGAATCTTCTATCATTCCACAATCCTCAAATTGTTTGATGGTCTTAAAGATGTTAATTTTTGTCTAGTTATCCCTGAATTTGATTTCCGTATTGCCAGATTCACTGTCAATATTTGCCTTGGCAGTAGCTCAAAATGGTCATCCTAGAATTATTGGGGTGTTTTTCAAGTTCTCTGGTACCTCCATGTCAAGGACTAAGAAATCCACAGGAAAATAAAAATCCCAAACCTTGACAATTATATCATCAAAAATCCCCCGTGGTGTGGTCATAGATCGGTCAGCCAGTTGTAATGTGACCTCAGTAGGTTTTAACTCTCCAAAGTTAAATTTTTGTATAACATAGTGGGGATTAAATTTATGGAGGCACCTAAATCTAACAGAGCCCTATCAAAAGTAGTATCTCTAATAACACATGAGATCAGAGGGGATCCTAGATCTTTCTATTTTAGGGGTAGGTTTCTAAGGATAACTGCACTAGCTTGTTCAGATAACACTACCCTTTTAGTTGATTTGGCCTAGTGTTTAGGTGTGCACATTTCCTTTAAAAATTTTGCACAGGCTAGGATATTCTCAATAGCTTCTAGGAGTGGTATGTTCACCTGGACTTGTTTAAAAATATCAAGCCACTCCTCAGATGGATTGGTTTTCTTTTTTCTAGGTTTGTTCAAGGCTTCAAGAAAGGGAGCTTGAGAGAAATCATGAGTGTTTGGGTCCTGACCCTTGTCTTCTTAAACTCCTAGGTCAAATTCAGGATCCTCAACATCTTATTTAGATTTAGATTTAGAAGGGTAAGGATCTTGGATCTGTCTCCCACTTCTCAAGGTTACCGCATCAGCAAAAGCATTAGGGTTAGAAAGTTGAGGTGGGTTCTGCAAAATAGGTGGAGCCTGATTAGGGTTAGCAAAATCAGGTGGGTGCTGGGGAGCAGGTTGAACTATATGTGTCTGTTGCTCTCTTGTGTTGTGCTAGTTAACCCTATTGAAATTTCTTGGGTTTGGGATAGGTTGGGATGGCAGCATCCCATGTTGTCTAGCATCTATTAGTTGGTCCAGTCGTCCCGTCAATTCTGTCCTCAATTGATTCATTTCTTCCTTATGTCTCAGATTCATTTCTCTCATTTCTTTGAGGAACAGGCTCAGATCAGTGGGCTGGTTTGCCTGAGTAGGTTGTGGCTGGTACGTGCATGGTTGTATGTACCTACTAGGTTGCCCATAAATGTATGGTTTAGCCAAGTTAGGACCCTGGGCGAGTTTCTGACTCGACTGAGCAAAGTTAGGATGGTGGCGCCATCCAAGGTTGTACGTGTTTGAATAAAGCTCATTTCTAGTGTAACCCTGGAGTGCATTCACATCCTCAGGATAACTAGGCATCGGGCTGCCTAGTTCAGAATTCGAGGGCATCAAGGTCCCTCCTTGGTACCCAGAAAGAGATGGGTCCAAGTACAGTTGGCTCATAGGTGGAGCCATGATTAGGTCATTAATGTTGTGCATTGATTCCTAACCTAGTGGATTGGGGAATTGGTTGTGGGTTAATATAGGCACTCCTTGTGTAAACATAGGATTTAATCTGGATTGTGTACCTAAGGAATTCCCACCCTTTAGAAGGTTATACAGTTTCTTATCCAAATTCTCCACATTCTTTCCCATGAGTTCCACCTTATCTAATCGTTGTGCAATTAGCTCTAAATCAACCAAGTTTGAATTATTGTTAACTTCATAAACTCCGCCCCTTCGTTGATTGGCTCTGTTAAAGGTGAATATTGAGGCATTGTTGAGGAAATTTTCACTCATATTCTCGAACAATTGAAAGACTCCCTCAGCATCTCAACTCAGGAAATTGCCCCTACATGCCACATCAACAAAATTCCTCAAATTATTACTCAACCCATAATAGAAAGCATGGGCCAAGTGCCACTTCAGAATCCCATGATAGGGGCATTTCCTAGTTAAACCATTGAACCTCTCCCAAGCCTCATGTAGTTGTTCCCCAGAATTCTGCTTAAAGGTTGTTATGGCACATCTAAGGGCATTAGTTTTTTCTATGGGGAAGAATTTCTTTAGGAATGTGTTTCTTAGGTCTTCCCAAGTTAGGGTTGGTCTACCAATTATCCTCAACCAATGTGCAGCTCTATCTTTCAATGAGAATGGGAACATCTTCACCATCAGGGTACCTTCATTCATGTTCCTAGGGCCAAAAGTTCTTCCTATGTGTAGGAGCTCTTCAAGGTGGTGGAAGGGGTCATCTGACTCACGGCCATGGAAGTGGGGAATCAAGTTAATGATCTAAGGTTTGAGTTCAAAATCTTCCCTATCCTGAGGTACCCTAACAAAGGGTTATAAAAATCACGAAGGGGCTAGTCTGCCCTTCCATTTTGGAGTCGAGAGATGGCCTGCACTATGACTTCCATCTGTCGATCATAATGCTGGTCTTGCTTAGTGATCCGCCTTTGTAAGAGAATCATAGGATCCAAATTTTGTTCATCGATCTCTTCTTCCTCGTGATGACTAGCCATTGCAAAGGGTTCAGATTCAGATCCTAGAAAAATAAGTCTTCTCCTAGGATTTCTTTCTAATGGTGGTAGCTGATTGCGCAGCAATCATAGGTCTTAATTGACCTAAATTAGGCTAGGACTTAGCATAAGTTAGGGTAATTCACGCATGCATAAGCATTACTAGCACCTTTACTGCTTTCTTTTAGCTATGCATAAAATAATGCTATAATGTACTGATTAGGTGCATTATGTCAAATGCAGGTAATAAGCTGATTAGAAGCTAGATCTAAAGCTGGATCTGAAGAATAAAGAATAACTGTGTTAAAGTAGAGCTGGAGGGGAAGACCTAGATTAGATGTAGTAGATAATAATGTAAGGGAGTTAAGGTATGCTATTCTATTAAGTATGAATAAAGCAATAAATTGTGAAGAACTTAGGTCTATCCTAACCCTAGGAGAGCCTAGAAGCTTCCCCAAGCCTTAACCACCCTTAGATTAGGTCACCACACCCTAGGAAACCTTAAAACCCTAAATCCAACCTCTATTTAGACGTCCAAATAAGTTATAGACGTCCAGAACCCTTAGCCAACTCCCACACACCTTAAACCCACTTTTACAGTGTTATTAGACGTCCAAACACTTGGCCAGACGTCCAATTTATGCAGAATAGCCAAGACAGAACCTAGAATCCCTCCTGACTCTGATTGAATGTCTAGACAATAAGTCTGGACTTCTGATTTTTCACTATAAGTTGTCTGACACTTTTATCAGACGTCCAGAACTGCCCTCCAGACCCTGTTTTGAGATTCAAGCCTTGATCTTGGACTCCCTAAACCCAATTCTAACCCCCTAGGAACCTAAATTAAGGTGCTCTAACCCTAGTACATCACCTCTAGACCTCCCTAAGGACCTAATTAGGTCCTCACTAAAGCTAATTGATTTGGATCTTAGTCATTTCCATTGGCCTATTCAATTGGACTCATTGAGTCCAATTGAGTCCTGATCTCAGCATAAACTGTCCAATTGGACTCAGTGAGAGTCCAATTGACCTAGACCTAACTTAATTGAGTTATTTTATCCTCAATTAGGTTTCCACACACCCAACTAAACTTGGATTAAGTTTAATTGCACTTTGCCTTAGTGAATTAGGGTTTGCAACCCTAATTTAAGACCTAACCTAGACCTAAACCCATTAGAACCTATCCTAACCCACCTAACCACTTAGGGCACAACCACACACACACCCATTCACGCACTCCCACACCACCTAGAGTATTCTATGACCTTCCAAAGGTCCACATTGGTTGCCAAAAATAGCAACTAAGGATGAGTATTCTCTTAGATCCACTTTTGGTGGATCTAAGAACCACCCTCTCTCTCTCCTTGGACGGCCACACTTGGACTCTCTCTAGAGAGTTCCACACTTCTCTAGAGAGTCTCCCTTAGGTCTATAAAAAGGCCTAAGGGGTGGCACTTTGGACCCATTCACTCTTGACTCCATTTTAGCTTAGCTTCATTCCACCTCCACTCCACCTTCACGAGTAGCTTCACCATGGCCACCACCATCTCCATGCCAAGATGTTGGATCACCTCCTCAACCTCTCTCCAAGGGCCGGCCTAAGCACCATTGGCCACCCCTCCTTCTCCTCTCAACCAAGTCAAAGGCCATTGGAGCCCACCTCTGAATGCCCTTAGTTTTGATAGATTATATTATAGTTCTTCATAGTTTTACTGCTTTATTTACTTCTTAATAGTGTAGCTCTATATTCTCCCCCAATGATGCATGCATAGTCCCCCCTTAGATTCATGTATGCAATCATTTTCTGCTAGCTAGATTTATGTTTTCAAGCATTCCTTTACAAGCTTTCCATGAGCTTTATGTTGCAAATGCCATCATAAATCAAAGAAAATCTTTCTCTCTCTCTCTCTCTCTCTCTCTCTCTCTCTATATATATATATATATATATATATATATATATATATATATATATATATATATATATATATATTTGTGTGTGTGTGTGAAAATCACCATGAGCCTTGTTGCAATATTTTTTTTTGTGTGATTAAAGTTGCCTGCTCTTAATTACTATCTGTTGCAACTAGCATGTCGGTACCTGAAAATATCAAGGATCTAACTATTAATGCATTTTCTGTAAACAGCCACCACATAACTAGAATCGTGCGTACTGAAACTCACACTTTCACGTTTGTCATCTACCTAACACATGCGCACATAATTAGGGTTAATAATGAAAGTGGCCAAACATTGATCCGATGATTAGAAACTGGCGTGCAATTTTAAGCAAGTAGAGTGAGTGAGATCGATTTCAAATCTACATTTCCATAAATGCCTCCCAGAGACAAATGACCGGGACTCCAAGTCTCGTTATCTTATAAATTATTTTTGTTGATCGTATTTCGCAACTATACTACGATGCATGTTTAATCAAATACACGCTCTACAATCCCAACAATAGCAAATCAGGATTTTGAGATCTTTTACCTTGCATACACCAGAAGGATGTATGTTGATGAGAAGGAGAAGAGAGATGAGAGAAAACCCCGCCCGCTCAATGCAAGCAATTAAACTGGTCCTTAGAGTGTCAACCCTAATTAGACCTGATCCTAGCTCCCCAAAACATGACTGGGTTAGATCTACCCTTGAATTACTTAGCTTGCCAGAAGGGTGGGACCCCTTAGGACACCCCGCACAGTGGGACACCACTAAAGGTTAACGCGGTTATCACACCGACCTTTCTTGTCACTAGTGAGTCCAAGTAGACAAGGCCTTGACCTTAGCATAATCTAGTTTCAAGTCCCCAAGTCTATTAATCCTGCCTAGGGCACGTCCATTGAGTTTTAGGCTTGTGTTTGATGTGCTTTTGAAATATGAAGGGTGTTAAGGGGGTGTTTGCCCTTAAAAATTGATTTTGAAATGTGTAGTGCTCAGGCAAACAGGGTTTACAAGTAATTTCTTATGATGAAGTGAATTTTAAGATTCGAATGCTTGTGTTAATGAATTTTAGGGTTCCCTTGAGTTAATATTTTCAATCAAGGTTTTGATGAGCCACACAAGAGTTTTGCAAATCCCAATTTGTTTGATAGATTTCCTTTAAGTATGGAAATGTAAATGTGCTCTATCCTTAGAGTGAAATCCTAAACGCAGATAGTTCGAGATGTTCTTTTAAGTCAAATTCAGAGAAGTGGTGTGACCCAAGCAATGCAATAAATTGGTCTTATTACACCACTAACTAGGCACTCAGAAAATATTTTTCAAGAACTTTTAATGCATGTTTCCTATTTTTTTCTGATTTAAAGTGTACTGGGGGTTTTGCAATCTATTTTGACCCCCAGTTGGTGATTGGATAATCCGTGCAATCAAACATGTAAGAAATAATTTTTTCAGATTTTTTCTAAATTTTTCATTATCTCAGAAATTTAGTGCCATAAATTTCAAGTCAATCAGAGTTGTATAAAAATTCTCACAATATTTTGAACTCTGAAAAATTAGGAACAATAATCGTATTGATAACCGATCAATGTGTGAATTTTCAAAATTTTTATATAACTCTAATTTGTACAAAATTTGGATATGTTGTTCCTAATTTTGAAATATACATCTAGTAAAAGTTTGAGAATTTTTAGACGTACGGATCTTCAGGAATTGAATTTTTAAGATAAAACTTTATTTCAACTCAAAAATCAAGAGAGATTTTTTTTATATGAAAACAAATTCTAACTAATCCTAAGGTTCAAGCAAATCCTTAATCTAACTAATCTAAACTACGGATACGTACCTGAGGTTCAAACCCGCAATTCCCATTTTCATGTTTCGTTCTGATTTCCTTGCTTTCCTGCACACATGAATTCAACGAAAATAGCAAGTTAGAAATCTCAAATTCGTACCAAAGAAAGTTTCAAAAATTTCTGTTGCCTCCCCGGCAACGACGCCAACTTGTTCAGTGCATCATTCGCATTTTAAAAGTTAATTCAGTTGTAGCATAACGCAAAAACATGTCGACAAATAAATTTATAAAACCAGTGAGTACCGGGTGGTTCGCAGGGAGACAATCTTGATTTTTGCAGAAGCTTTTCAAGAAAGCTTTCTCTAAACAGATATTTAGATATGTATATATGTATACAAATCAAATATCATGCATTCAAAAGATTAGAATCTTATTACAATTAAACAGAGTTTTTACAATAAAGAATGCTACTAGAATTAAATAGAGAGATAGAGAGAGAGAGAGAGAAAGTGGCAGAGAGACGATCCCGCTTGTAGGATGCATGTGCGAGGTGTGACAGTACCTCAAATCCAGAGCGTCGGGATGAAGGTCGGAGCTGAGTTACAGAGGGATGGAGAGTTGTAGAGAAGGTGGAAGATGTCTAGAGTTGATGGAAGAGAAAGATGCTTCAACTAGGGGGCCCTAGGCCTTCTTTTAGAGCTTTTATGGAGGGCAAAAAGGGTATTTAACCCCTTTATCTCATGCAACAACTCTTATTTGATCAGATCCATTGATCGGGAGATCAACAGATCAGATTTGGCCTCAAAACACCTTCAAATTTTCCCTCTATGCGTGGATTCAACCTGGTGGTGACACGTGGCACGCTCTCGTGCATCGGATCAGGATCGAACATTCCCGCTTTCTCCTCACGTGTGCCCAATAGTTCCTCTCTTTTCCTCCTGCACCCGCTCGCCTCTTTTCCATGCCTAATCGTCAGTCGTCTGATCTCATGATCGGATGGCTCACGCACGCGCGCAACATCCCAATTTCACAAAACACGTGGGATCACGCGTCCGCCTGCGGCACGCTCTGATTGCACCACGCAACTACCTTTGCGTGTGTCGATAGCCATCCAATGGCACAATTGCACCTGCGTGAGCGTTCCGTCAATTTCGCGCAGCGCCGCTCGAACACGCGTCAAGCACTTGCACAGAAGCACGTGAGCCAATGCACTACACGAATGTTCTGTTATACTTGTTTGTTTCTATTTATACTTATCTGGCTGGACGGGTGACATGGTATGCTCGTGGCTGTTGGATGAAGATCTAATGGCCCACAGCGTGCAAGGTGGCCTTCCTAGATGGGGCGATGATGAGGGAGCGGCTATGATGGCACCACGTGGTGCCATCATGGTTGTCCATCTTCTTTTCCTTGTATCTAGGGATGTAGACCTCCGATCGAGTTGATTTTTGCACCGTTAAACTGCGATCGTCGATCCAAATTCATCTGTGGAGTTAGATTCTTCATCTGAGGCTCAGATGTTTGTCCTTTGGCTTTATGATCTCCGTTCTTTTATGGACTACACAAGGTGCCCTGGTTGTCTGATAGAGATGATTTCAAAAGCATTGGACTCCCATAGTCGTTCTGATCAGATCTGTCCGGTCTGATCTGTCCAGTATGAAGCTTCATCAAAATAATTCCAAGATCTACGTCCCTGGGTCAAGCCGTTTCCGCGATTCAACTCAGGTCCTCTAGATGTTGGAATGTATCCTCGTTCGAGTTTCCATAAAAGTAATTCTGGATCATCCTAATTAGATTGGGCTTGAGCTCGAATGCGTCTCCGCCTATGAGAATCCAGACTAGAGCTGCGACAATCAGCGCTGCCGGATCGTAGAAATCCTGAAGCTGTTCTCCTCGTGGTGGATGTTGCATTATATCCAAAGTATTCAGGATACGATCTATATTTTGTTTCTGACGTTCCTCAGCTCCAGCGACCTAGGCTTCCAGACAAGCCATCGAGTCCAGATTTGCTGGATCCTGACCTGGTTGAGGTCCAGGGTTAGCCATCTCGACTAAGAGGGTGGAAGAGGAGAGTGGGGGAGAAGATGGTCCGGGAAAGGCGACTCGCTTCCTCGGGAGCCGGCGACTCGCTTCCTCGGGAGCCGGTGACTTGCTTCCTCGGGAGTGGCTCCCAAGGTCTAACCAATTGAGGTCTCAGTGACCTCCTTCGTCGCATACACCAACCAACCCATAGGTTGGTGCAGCCAGCCAGACAAGGCTAAGGCCCTGTCAATAAGATGGTCCTTATGATTAGATGACCAGATTTTTTCCATTTTGGGTTTGAATTCCTGAAGAAAAATTCGTTGAGAATCGACTGAAAGTGATTCCCACCTCTCAAGCTAACCCAGCCAGTCTGGTTACGAGGGGACTAAGGGAAGGTTCTTCCTTCGACTCACGCCTCTGATTCCATTGACCCCGAGCCGCGGTCATTTGACATTACCTGGTAGACTTAGTCACCAGGTTTGGCTAGAGAGGTTGAAAACACCCAGTAGTATGACAACAAATTCAGGTTGATTTTGTTTTTTAAAATTTATTTTAAACCTTTTTTTCTCCACTGAGATTTGGGGTGAGTGGCCTACATGGTAACCAAGTTCACTAGTTAAGCACTAGACTTAGCTAAGTCTAGGTTAGCTCAAGTGTGGTTTCTAGAAATTTGGCCCTAAGGGTTGAGCCTATGGTTCATGCAAATTCTAACTGTTTCAGCAGACCACAAGAATCAAACAAATTCTCTAAATACAAATGGAATCCAAATATAGTGAAATTTGGCAAATAGATTCCTTTTAGATTATCTTTTCAGAGAATATTTTTTTATAATTTTTACTATTTCAACCGAATTTATAGGGATTTTTAAATGTCAGGGGATCCGATCTGGAATTTTGAACCCTGGTCGATTTTTTGCTTTGAAACAGTATCAAATGATTTTCAAAAATTCAAAAAAAAAAATGAAAATTAAAGCTAATGAGATCAGTTTTCAAACCCCACCATTTTTAGTCACAACAGATTCGTGGATTGCTTAGAATTGATTTTAGAATTTTGAAAAATTTTAAATCTGGGTCAGTTTGAGCCCCTTGCACTTCACAAATTTTCAAAAATTTTGTACTTGGAATTTTTTCAAATAAATGGTTCGGTTTGAAAGATAGTTTGAAAATAAAGTGCTTGCCTAAATTTTAAATTTTTTCTCTCACTAATTTTTTGAAAAATAAATTTTTAAATCAGAAATTAAAGTCTGGCCAAATTTCAGCAAGTGGTGGAAGAGCTTTTAAGAGTTGTTTGAAATTCGAATTCAACTTCCCACCAAAAATGATTTTTTTTTTCTTTTTTTTTTCAAAAACTTTTGAATTTTTTTGGAGTGAAAAACTTTTTCAAATTTTTTTTTTCCTTTTTCTTCAGTCAAACTAACCTAAGATTCAAACAGAAACCTAATTTAACAACCTAAAGAAAAAAAATTTTTTATTTTTTTCTTAAATGTGCATATATTTTTTTTCTCAGAAAGAAATTTCTAGCAAAAATGGAAATCTAACCTAAGGTTCAAACAAAAATCCTAAGCTAAGAGAGAGATGTGCACCTGGCAGTTTTTTTTTTCTCCACGCTCAATGTGTATGTAGATCCCGTTTTTTCCTAATTTCCTGCACATCCAAGAACAAGCAGAGGAAGATTTATCACTAAAAGCTTTAGCTCAAAAATAAATTGCTTTGCCTCCCCGGCAATGATGCCATTTGATAAAAGGCAGAAATCAAAGGTTTGAGAATACAACTGCCGTTCTTTATAGTATAGCTGCGAAATCCACTCGTCAAAAATAATTTCTAAAATAACAAGATTGTGACTTCCGGTCGTTCGTCTCTGGGAGGCTTTTTAGGAAATGCAAATTAATTTCTATCTCGCTCGCTCTACTTGGTTAATATCGCATGTCGATTTATAATAAGTACGCATTCATGCACGACATGCTGTTGCAATAGAAATATAAAATGAGCACTGGCAACTGATTATCATGCGAAAGATATGGCAATCAAGCACATGGTGATTTTCACACATAGATATATATATAGAAAGGTAGTTTCAATGATTGCATCAGAGTTACAGAGCACAGCTAGTGGAAGGCTTATAGAGGAATTCTTGGAAACATAAAACTACTTGCTAGTAGAAAATGACTGCATACATGAATCTATGGGGGGATTATGCATGCATCATTGGCGGAGAAATATGGAGCTGCACTACTAAGCAGCAATAAAGCAGTAAATCTTTGAAGAACTACTATCTACTTAGCCAACAAAAATAAGGGCATTCAGAGGTTGTCTCCGATGGCCTTTGAGTTGGTCGAGAGGAGGAGGGGCAGCCAATGGGGGTTAGGCCGGCCCTTGGAGAGGTGAGGAGGAGGTGATCCAAGCTTTTGGCATGGAGCTACTGCTAGCCATGGTGGGACCTTGTGGAGGTGGAGGTGTGAAGGTGGAGCTATGCTATGGAAGGTGGAATAATGGAATCAAGCTTGAATGGGTGCAAATGGCCACCAAGACCTAAGGGAGACTCTCTAGAGAAGTGTGGAACTCTCTAGAGAGAGCTCCAACTATGGTCATCCAAGGTGATTTTTAGATCCACCATTTGTGGATCTAAAAATTGAATGGCTCTTGGTTGCTAATTTCAGCAACCAAGAGTGGCGCCACCTTGAAGAGTGTTCTAGAGAACTCTAGGGGGGTGTGTGTGCGTGAATGTGTGTGTGTGTGTATGTGTGTGTGTGGCGAGACTTAGGTGGCTAAGTGGTCTAGGTTAGGTCCTAAGGGGTTTGGTTTAAGGTAGGTCTCAAATTAGGGTTGCAAACCCTAATTTGCTAAGGAGAAAGTGCAATTAAACTTGGCATAAGTTTAATTGAGTGGTGTGAACTTAATTGAGAGTGTCATAACTCGATTAAGTTGGGCTTAGGTGAATTGGACTCTCACTGAGTCCAATTGGACTTGTGTGGGTTGAGATCTGAGCTCAATTGGACTCTATGAGTCCAATTAACTAGACAATGGTAATTGACTATGACCCAAGTCAATTGGGCTTAGTGAGAACATAATTAGGTTCTTAGGTAGGTCTAGAGGTGGTGTACTAGGGTTAGGATACCTTAATTTAGGTTCCCAAGGGGTTGGAATTGGGTTTAGGGACCTAGGAACTCAAGATCAAGGCTTGAATTCCAAAACAGGAACTGGAGAATAGTTCCAAACGTTCAATAAAGGTATCAGATGACTTACACTCAAATCAGAAGTACATACTTATTGTCTAGACGTACAATTTGATTCAGGAGGGAATCAGGGTTCTGTCTTGGTATTCTGTAGAAATTGGACGTCTGACCAAGTGTATGGACGTCCAATAACACTCAGACTTGGGTTTGAGGTGTGCGAGTTGTGGCTAAGGGTCATGGACATCCAATAACTTATCTGGATGTCCAGATAAGGGTTGGAACTAGGGTTTTGAGGCTTCCTAGGCTATGGTGACCTAATCTAAGGGTGGATAAGGTTGGGAAGGCTTCTAGGGCTATCCTAGGGCTAGGAATGAACCTAAGTTCTTCATAATTTACTTTGCTTTACTTCTACTTAATAGAATAGCATACCTCAACCCTTACATTATGTCTCTACTACATTTATTCTAAGGTCTTCCGCTCCAGCTCTGATGCAGCACTAGCTTCAGGTCTAGCTTCAGATCCAACTCCAAATCCAACTTCAGATCCAGCTCCTAAGCTTCTTATTGCCTGCAACTTATATAATGCACTTAATTAGTACATTATATCATTATTTCATGCATAGCTAAAGGAAAGCAGTAAAGATGCCAGTAATCCTTATGCATGCATTTATTTTATTAGCTTATGCTAAGTTCTAGCCTAATTTAGGTCAATTAAGACCTATGATTATTGCACTCTAGAAGCAAACACATAGATGTCAGACATCATTTCTTGAGAGATTGTGTTAAAGAATGAGATAAACCTAGAGTTTATACAGACAGAAAATCAATTAGCTAATATTTTCACCAAACCCTTACCAAAGGATAGGTTTAATCACAGCTGCTGTGAACTAGGTTTATCTTGATTAAAAGAACTAACTAAAAAACCTTGAAAAACCTTGTTTTCATTTTTTGATCATTTTTTATCAATCAATTGTTTGGGTGGGAAATTTCCCCCCTAAAACTTTTTGATCTGATCAATCGATTCTCTTATTTGATTGACCAATTTTCTTTATGATCGATCAAAACTTTTTTTTGTTCGACCAATTCTATGTGAAATCAATTTTCACCCTTTCAGTCCTAATCTCCTCTAATCACGATTCCTTTTACTAAATACGGTCCCATTAACTAAGACATTCCAGTTTTCAACTATTACCTTGTTTAACCCCTTGAGAAAATATAAAAACAAACTTTTTACCAAACTTTTTTCACTTCAAACCTTACATTTACCTCAAGCAAAACCTACCTCACACCATACCCCTCTTTATACCCCACCATCACCACCGACCACTCTCCTCTCTACCAACCAAAGCCACCAACCACCACCTCCACCAATCAAGCCTCACATGCTACCACCGACCAAAAATGCACACCACCACCATCGACCATCACCTCCTACGGCCTCTTTGCTACTGTAAAGACCCACTCTATCCTGAGCCTTTTAAGATGTCTAGACCGTCGGTCAAACATCTGGACACCTTCCCAGACGTCTGGAAATTGAAACTTTTATGTACCAGCTTCGCGTCTGCGCACGGGCTGTGCACAGACAGTAAGCTTCTTCTCTCTCCTTCCCTCTTCTCTCCTCCACATAAACCCTAACTCACCTCTTTATAAACCCCACTTCTCCTCTCTCGTTCTCCCCACTCCACAGCCACCCTCTTCGCTTCTTCCCCACCGTAGTGAGAGGAGTGAGCGCGAGAGAGAGAACGAGAGCAGCGACGAGGAGGAGAGCCAGCGTGAGGAGAGGAGGGACTTGAGCTCGCGAGCTCGTGTGGGAGATCACCGGAGGGCGCACGGCCGGAGCGGTGCATGCGGGAGGAGGAGAGCGTCAGGGGAGTCATCCTCGACACTGCTGCAGCCGGAGCTATAGGCGAGGAGGCGAGGCATGGCTGCGTGCAGAGAGGGCGAGCAGGAGGAGGTTCTGGTTCTGGGTCTTTCCCAGAATCAGATGTCTGGAGTGTCGTCTAGACGACGGAGTGGATGTCTGGAGACGACTCCAAATGTCTAAAGACAAATCTTCGTGAAGGTACGTTTCCTTTTGCGGATACAGCCATGCAGGTCGCTCCGCAACTATGTTTTACATAGCTTAATGTGGAGGTTTTTGCTATCGCATGCAGGGGTTGCTTTGGGAAGGCGCGGGATATGCCCTCCCATGCGTTTCAGATGTCTGGCCAGCTCACCAGATGGCTAGAAGCACTCCCAGACATCCGGAGAGGTGGTCAGACGTCTGGAGCTGGGTTCAGATGGTCCAGAAGAGGTCTTGGATGTCTAAGGTCGATGCAGAGCCTGAGGAGAGTTCCTGGACACTTTTAAGACATCTAGACATTGTGCTAGATGTTTGATTTGAGTCAGCAACTTTGTTTTTGGCTCGTTAGGGTCCATTTGAGGTCCATTTTATGCAAACAAAATATCGGAGTTTTCCTTATAAGTTCCTCTACCTGTTAGAAGACTTCCTATAATGTTCTGAATGTTCCATTATGATTGTTCCTTGTTATAGGACTTCATTCCGTTGCAGGTTCAGGGCTTGCTGAGGCACGTGAGCCTGCCGTTCGAGCCCCCAATACTCATGGGTTGTCTGGTAGAGTGGCTTTCCTTAATTTAATTATAAACCTGAATGCATGTGTGGAATGAATGATTAGAACCTAGGATGTGGCATGAATCCTAGGACGAGAAACACTTGAAATGTCTATATGCGTGATTGAATTGCAGTCTTGAATGAGTAGATAGAAAACAACTACTTGTTAATGAACAAGAGCTGCCTGTGAAATATGAATTACCTATGCTAGTTAAACAGTTACAAGTGACCTTACCTGTTGTATACGTGAATGGCAGAAATACAAGCTTCATGTGTATAACCTGAGAATGGAAATTTGAATGATGAAACCTGGTATTGAACGGTATTAGAAATATGAGCATGAACCCTACGGGGAGTTAGGAGTAGAGCTCCTAGGAATAATTGGTATGGATCTGGAAATGTGAGTGGGGAAGTGTGCTGGCCCTTGAGTATGTAGTACCAGGGAGAGTGACTGTCCCCTGTTTAGTGTAGAGCGGAGCTAGTCGCCCTTGGGTCGAGACTCGGGGTCAGGATTGGCCACTTTGCCCCGACTTCTTGGCCCTCGTGTACACTATATCGGGGAGAGCTACTAGTGTAGGGAGAGAGCTATCCACCCCACGGGGTCCGAGGTTCAACTAGCCACCCTACACCGACTTGCTAGGCCCACTAGGCAAACCAGGGTAGTCAAGCGAGGGTGAGCGGACTGTGGAGGGGCGAGACCCTTGTCTGGTTCTTAGGGGCTAGACCCCTGTTACTGAGAGGGCTAGGCCCTATACTGTTCCGTGTTGTACTTGGGCGCACCCGTTAGCCGAAACGACTGACCGTGTGCCAGTGCAGGGTAGCTACCCATGCCCTTATCGCGCGTGCCATAGTCACCGTTACATCTGTCCGTGACCTTGGGGTGGTTGACTGGGTGTAGGACCACCACGAGGGACTCTCCTGGCCAGAAGAGCACCACGTGCGACTTCTACTCTTCGGAAAAGACTGCAATCAAGATCTTTCCCATGAGGAACATTCGAGATCAAGAAAGAGATCTGAAAAGAATAAACCCATGGATGAAAAAAAATAACTTGTAAAATAAAGAAATTGGAACATATAGTTTTACCTGTTAGCTTTTACTGCTTTAGTTAGCTGGTTGCCACTCTACTTAGCGTTCGCTAAATTTGTGTACTCATAACCCTTTTCAGGTCCAGGTGTTGAGCAGCTCGAGTCTTCAGCTGCAGAGGGTGCTGGGCCCAGTAGAGTCCAGTAGCAGTATTCTTCTTTTGTAGTACTTTTTGTTGTAGTGAGTTCAGACTCTTGTACCTTTACATTTCTGTACCTTATGTTCCTGCACCTTGTTACTATTTTACTGTTGTGGTGGTGATATGTACTATAGCAGCTTTTACTTTCTTTATTGTTGTACTCTTTTATTGTTAGTTGCTTAGCATAGTGAATGTGGTTTACTTTCTTACTTTTTGGTTATTTCTTGTTGGACGACTGGGTCTTGGGATCAGTCGAGTCGAGTCGGTCTCGTATCCTGTAGGGATTCAAGAATCAGGTCGTAACAAGATGGTATCAGAGCAAGGTCGTTTCGAGAAATGAACCAACTAGCTTGAGAATAACCAATTCACGTGCATGTAACTAGAGTAACCACCACAACATATCTTTTGACATCTGTTCTGAGGTTCTTTGCTGAATGTCCATTAGAGTTGTCATCTTTTTGGTTCTGTTTTGCACGTCTCCTTGGAGGAGATGCCTCGACATTGTGTCCTTGAGGCGGGCCGCAGATGTGGCCATGGACGAGGTCAGAGGGGCGAACGTGTTGGGCCCGAGGTTTCAGTAGACCAGCCACTTCTTCCGGGCGTTCAGGCCCAGGCTCTCATCCAGTTGATACGGGAGATAGTACGAGAGGAGCTCCACCCACCTCCACGAGCGCCTCTCCCTGGGGACATGGAGGGGGAGTCCTCTGTGGGACCACGAGACCAACGCAGCGCTGAAAATGAGGGAGAG
Organism: Thalassia testudinum; assembly: GCA_037157565.1. Taxonomy (NCBI): domain Eukaryota; kingdom Viridiplantae; phylum Streptophyta; class Magnoliopsida; order Alismatales; family Hydrocharitaceae; genus Thalassia; species Thalassia testudinum. The sequence continues at coordinate 2,758,562 of JAZHRO010000014.1, forward strand.
GGTGCTCCACCACCGCCCCCACAGCACTCTGACAATTCCGAGCACGAGCCCTCCCTGCCTGGAGGCGTGCCCGTTTCCCCACTACAGCGACACTACGAGCTTTTTGGACAGTTCCGGAAGCTGAAGCCCCCTCCTTCAAGGGGGATGAGGACCCAACTGAGGCGGAGGATTGGTTGGAGCAGATCAAGAAGGTGTTTGACACCCTTCACCCCTTGCGGAGTGCCGCGTGGCCGTTGCCACGTACCAGCTGGAGAGTGCAGCACACAGGTGGTGGAGGGCAGTCAGAGGCTAAGAAAGGGCAGAGCCAACGTGGGATCGATTTGTGACCCTCTTCTACGAGCAGTACTTCCCGCAGGCATGGCAGGTTCAGAGGAGGTGGGAGTTTCACACTCTCCTCCAAGGGACAATGACTATTAGCGCGTATCATACGCGTTTCCTGGAGCTGTCTCGTTTTGCTGCAACAGCTGTGGCTATTGAGGAGGAGCACCTGTGGAGGTTCATTGAGGGGCTCCGGCCAGCCATTAGAGGGTATGTCAAACCCCTAACGTTGCCCACGTTCTCGAGAGTAGTAGAGGCAGCTATGACGTATGAGGAAACCAACCTGGCCGCACGAGACACTAACAGCAGACGGAAGAGACCCTACCAGCCAAAGTACTCACAGGGCCAGCGAGAGGGGAGGCACACGGTGCCTGCGGGAGAGCTGTCATGTTTTGCGGGGTCGTTAGTGGCCTTTGAAGGCCCCCAACAGGGGTCAGCTGCCAGCACTGGACCCCCACCCAGCCGTCAGTAGGGACCTACCGAGGGCGGGAGTCGAGTTCCCCTCTGCTACCAGTGTGGCAGCCAGGCCACATCAGGAGGGACTACCCATCTAGGGCCGGAGCGCAGCAGATGCTCCCCGCACCAAGCGCTGGAGGCCAAGCAGGTGGCAGTGGTTCCCAGGCGCTTGGGGGAGGACAGCATTCGTAAGGAGGGTACCGACCAGCGACTGCCCACCCGACGTAGAGTGTGGCTGCTTCTTCCGCATCGACAGCTGAGGGGCGTATCAACGCCCTGACACACAGAGACGCCAGAGCATCAGGTTCAGTGGTGGCAGGTATGGTTACAGTTTTCGGTAGATTAGTTTACGTACTTTTTTATTCCGGTGCCACGCACTCGTTTATTGCTGCGAGTTTTGCTGTTAGTTTGGGACAAGACTGTGTGTTGTTAAAGGATTCGTTTGTGATCAGAGGTACGGGTGGTCAGTTGTTTGTAGCTGAGGAGGTCTACACAGACTGTGAGGTCGATATTGGGAGACACAGCCTCCCCGCTGACCTGATCGTGATACCAATGGAGGATTTTGGCGTGATTCTGGGGATGGATTGGCTATCCACTTACCACGTGCTAGTGGACTGTTTTGAGAGGCAGATCATCTTCTTCATACTGGAGATGCCTTCTTTTGAGTTTCATGGACAGCCGGTGGATGGAGGCTTCAGGTGCATTTCTGCACTTCGGGCGGTAAGACTTTTGGGCCAGGGGTGTGAGGGCTTTCTGGCTTGTGTAGTGGCAGAGCCCAGTCCCGTGGCAGACTTTTAGAGCATCCCGATGGTCAAATAGTACCTCAACGTGTTTCCAGAGGAGCTGCCAGGACTATCGCCTGAGCGTAAGATCAAGTTTGAGATCTCACTGGTACCGGGGACCAGCCCCATTTCTACAACACCTTACAGGATGGCACCACTTGTGCTGCGGGAGCTCAAGTCCCAATTGTAGGACCTATTGGAGAAGGACTTTGTGAGGCCCAGTGCATCCCCGTGGAGAGCCCCGGTGTTATTTGTGAAGAAGAAGGATGGTACCCTACGCCTTTGTGTGGACTACAGACAGCTGAATAGGGTCACCATCAAGAACAGGTATCCACTGCCGAGGATGGATGATTTGTTTGTCCAGTTGCGAGGTGCCACGGTATTCTCCAAGATAGATTTGAGATCTGGCTACCACCAATTGAGGATCAGGGAGACTGACGTCTCCAAGACAACTTTCCGCACCTGGTACGGACACTAAGAGTTTTTGGTCATGCCGTTTGGGCTAACCAACACCCCCACTGCCTTCATGGATTTAATGAACCGGGTGTTTAGACCTTATCTAGATCAGTTTGTGGTGGTATTTATGGATGATGTGCTCATTTACTCGCGAGATCAGGCATAGCACAAACAACACTTGCGGATGGTTTTGGATACGTTGAGACGACGTAAGCTGTATGCTAAATATAGCAAGTGCGAGTTCTGGTTGGGACAGGTGACTTTCTGAGGTCATGTGATTTCAGAGGATGGCTCAGCTATGGATCCAGCCAAGGTAGAGGCAGTGCTCAGGTGGGAGAGGCCACGTACAATGACAGAGATCTGCAGTTTCTTGGGACTGGCAGGTTATTACCAGCGGTTTACCAGGAGTTTCTCGCAGATTGCGTGTCCTATGACTCAGTTGACCTGGAACGACGTGCCCTTTGCTTGGATAGACACTTGTGAGGCGTGTTTCAGGAGTTGAAGGAGAGGTTGACTTCAGCTCCTGTGCTTACCATCCCGGATAGTAGTGGCAGTTTCATTGTCTACACGGACGCTTCGTTGCAGGGGTTAAGGGGTGTGCTCATGCAGCAGGATCACATTGTTGCTTACACTCCACGGCAACTGAAGCCCCATGAGCATAGCTACCCTACCCACGACTTAGAGCTTGCAGCTGTCGTCTTCGCACTGAAGACATGGAGGCACTACCTGTACGATGAGACTTTTGAGATATTCATGGATCATAAGAGCCTCAGGTGCTTGTTTGATCAGAAGGAGATTAACATGAGACAGAGATGTTGGTTAGAGCTCCTGAAGGACTATGACTGCAGTATCTCCTACCATCCGGGGAAGGCCAACGTGGTGGCTGACTCCTTGAGCCGGAAGGTGCCCACCCACTTGGCCAGCTTAGAGGTACAGAGTTGGAGGCTTATGGAGGAGTTGGGCAGTTGGCGACCCCTAGAGTTACGAGGGCATTGTGAGGCAGTGACACAACAGACGAGACCAGAGCTGATAGACCGCATCATCACAGGACAGATGACAGATCCAGACCTGCAGTCATTGAGAGACAAAGTACTGTCAGGGGACCCAAGAGACTTCTTTACCGATGAGGTGCTACGTATGAGGGGACGTTTGTGTGTTCCCAGGGACGAGGAGTTGTTGAGAGAGCTCCTGACTGAGGCACACGGGTCCAGGTTCACCATACATCCCGGGAATACGAAGATGTATCATGATCTGAAACATGACTTTTGGTGGAGAGGGATGAAGCGGGATGTAGGTGAGTTCGTGCAGTAGTGTTTGGTGTGCCAGCAGGTGAAGGCCGAACATCAGAGGCCTGCAGGGCTGTTGCAGCCACTTCCTGTGCCAGAGTGGAAGTGGGAGAGCATCACCATGGACTTGGTGGTGGGCTTGCCCATTACCCAGTGAGGACACGACTCAGTCTGGGTGATTATAGACAGATTGACAAAGATGGCCCATTTATTGCTGATCCGAGTCACCTTCGGACCAGTGCAATTAGCAGAGAGGTATATTCGTGACGTGGTACGTCTGCACGAAGTTCCGCATGAGATTGTATCCGACCGGGGTACCCATTTTACTTTCCAGTTTTGGGATGAGTTTCAGTAGGCTTTGGGGACACGGTTGAGGTTCAGTACGACGTACCACCCCCAGATGGACGAACAGTCAGAGCACACGATATAGACACTTGAGGACCTTTTACGTGCCTGTGTACAACTGGAGGGGCTCTTGAGAAGAGTACTTGCTCCTGGTAGAGTTTGCATATAATAACAGTTATCACTCGAGAAATGACATGGCACACCCTACGAGGCTCTGTACGGACAGAGGTGTACTGCGCCCTTGAGTTGGGTTGAGGTGGGGACCAAGTAGGAGGTTGGCCCCAGGCTGATTCGGCAGAGTCAGGAGGTGATTGAGCAGATTCATAGACGACATCGCACTGTCAGGAGCAGACAGAAGAGCTATGCCGATTAGAAGCGCAGAGAGGTGCAGTTCGAGGTTGGGGATGACGTTTTTCTTCGCATTTCGCCCATGAAGGGCCTGCAACGGTTTGGGGTGAAAGGGAAGCTTGCGTCGAGATTTGTGGGGCCCTTTGAGGTCCTGGAGCAGGTAGGACCCGTTGCTTACAGGCTTGCCCTTCCTCCCTAGCTTTCTGGTGTGCATGATGTGTTCCACATGTCCAACCTCAGGAAGTACGTCGCCGATCCCAGTCATGCTCTGAGCCACGAGAGTGTCGAGGTGGGTGACGACCTTACCTACCCTGAGCAACCAGTGCAAATACTAGATAGAGCCGTCCGGAGTTTGAGACGGAAGCAGGTACCCCTGGTGAAGGTCTTGTGGAGGAGCCAGACGTACGAGGAGGATACCTGGGATCCTGAGGCTGCGATGCGAGAGCGGTACCCAGAGCTATTTGAGGGTACATCTTTACGGACCAATTTCGATCCCCTTTAAGTTTGTTATGCATATATATTTCTTTTCTGCACCCTAGATAGCTCAAGTTTCGGGGATGAAACTTCCTTTAAGTTTGTTATGATGTAAAAACCCATTTTGTCCTGAGCCTTTTAAGATGTTTGGACCGTTGATCAGACATCTGGACACCTTTCCAGACTTTTGGAAATCGAAACTTTTGTGTACCAGCTTCGTGTCTGCGTGCAGATAGTACGCTTCTCTCTCCTTCACTCTTCTCTCCTCCACATAAACCCTAATTCACTTCTTTATAAACCCCACTTCTCCTCTCTTGTTCTCCCCACTCCACAGCCACCCTCTCCCCTTCCTCCCCACCGCAGTGAGAGGAGTGAGAGTGAGAGAGAGCGCGAGAGAAACGATGAGGAGGAGAGCCGACGTGAGGAGAGGAGGAGGGACTTGAGCTCGCAAGCTTGCGTGGGAGCTCGCCGAAGGGTGCATGGCCGGAGCTACGCGTGCGGAAGGAGGAGAGCGTCGGGGGAGTCATCCCTGACACTACTGCAGCCGGAGCTATAGGCGAGGAGGCGAGGCACGGCGACGCGCAGCGAGGGCGAGCAGGAGGAGGTTCTGGTTCTGGGTCTTTCCCAAAATCAGACATCTGGAGTGACGTCCAGACGACGGAGTGGACATCTGGAGGCAACTCCAGACGTCTAAAGACAGATCTTCGCGAAGGTGCATTTCCTTTTGCAGATACAGCCATGTAGGCCGCTTCGCAGTTGTGTTTTGCGTGGCTTAATGTGGAGGTTTTGCTGTCGCGTGCAGGGGTTGCTTTGGGAAGGCGCAGGAAACACCCTCCCACTCATTTCAGACGTCTGAGCAGCTCACCAGACGGCTGGAAGCACTCCCAGACATCCAGAGAGGTGGTCGGACGTCTGGAGCTGGGTTCAGACGGTCCAGAAGAGGTCCTGGACATCTGAGGTCGACGTAGAGCCTGAGGTGCGTTCCTGGATACTTTTAAGACGTTTGGACATTGTGCCAAACGTATGATTTGAGTCAACAACTCTGTTTTTTACCCGTTAGGGTCCATTTGAGGTCCATTTTACGCAAACAAAATATCGGTGTTTTCCTTATGAGTTCCTCTATCTGTTAGAAGACTTCCTATAATTTTATGAATGTTCCATTATGATTGTTCCTTGTTATAGGACTTCGTTCCATTGCAGGTTCAGGGCTTGCTGAGGCACGTGAGCCTGGCATTCAAGCCTCCAATACTCCTAGGTTGTCAGGTAGAGTGGCTTCCCCTAATTTAATTATAAACCTAAATGCATGTGTGGAATGAATGATTAGAACCTAGCATGTGGCATGAATCCTAGGACGAGAAACACTTGAAATGTCTGTATGCGTAATTGAATTGCAGTCTTGAATGAGTAAATAGAAAACAACTGCCTGTTAATGAACAAGAGCTGCCTGTGAAATATGAATTACATGTGCTAGTTAAACAGTTACAAGTGACCTTACCTGTTGTATACATGAATGATAGAAATACGAGCTGCATGTGTATAACTTGAGAATGGAAATTTGAATGATGAAACCTAGTATTGAATGGTATGAGAAATATGACCATGAACCCTACGGGGAATTACGAGTAGAGCTCCTGGGAATAATTGGAACGGATCTGGAAATGTGAGTGGGGAAGTGTGCTGGCCCTTGAGTACATAGTACCAAGGAGAGCGACTGTCCCCTGTTTGGTGTAGAGCAGAGCTAGCCGCCCTTGGGTCAGGACCTGGGGTTAGGATTGGCCACTTTGCACCGACTTCTTGGCCTTCGTGTACACTGTACCGGGGAGAGCTACTAGTGTAGGGAGAGAGCTAGCCACCCCATGGGGCCCGGGGTTCAGCTAGCCACCCTACACCGACTTGTTAGGCCCACTAGGCAAACCAGGGTAGTCAGGCGAGGGTGCGGGGACTGTGGAGGGGCAAAACCCCTGTTTGGTTCTCAGGGGCTAGACCCCTATTACTGAGAGGGCTAAGCCCTATATTGTTCCGTGTTGTACTTTGGGTGCACCCGTTAGCGGAAATGACTGACCTCGTGCCAGTGCAGGATAGCTACCCGTGCGCTTATTGCGCGTGCCGTAGTCACCGTCACATCTGTCCGTGACCTTAGGGTGGTTAACTAGGTGTAGGACCGCCACGGGGGACTCTCCCGGCCAGAAGAGCACCACATGCAACTTCTACTCTTCAGAAAAGACTGCAATCAAGATCGTTTCCACGAGGAACATTCGAGATCAAGAGATCTGAAAAGAATAAACCCATGGATGAAAAAGGAATAACTTGTAAAATAAAGAAATTGGAACATATAGTTCTACCTGTTAGCTTTTACTGCCTTAGTTAGTTGGTTGCCACTCTACTCAGCGTTCGCTGACTTCGTATACTCATAACCCTTTTCAGGTCCTGGTGTTGAGCAACCCGAGTCTCCAGCTGTAGAGGGTGCTGGGCCCAATAGAGCCCAGTAGCAGTAGTCTTCTTTTGTAGTACTTTCTGTTGTAGTGAGTTCAGACTCTTGTACCTTTACATTTCTATACCTTATGTTCCAGCACCTTGTTACTGTTTTACTATTGTGGTGGTGATATGTACTTTAGCAACTTTTACTTTCTTTACTGCTGTACTCTTTTACTGTTAGTTGCTTAGCATAGTGAATGTGGTTTACTTTCCTACTTTTTGGTTATTTCTTGCTGGATGACTGGGTCTTGGGATCAGTCGAATCAGGCCAGTCTTGTGTCCTGTAGGGATTCGGGAACCGAGTCGTAACAGCTACTATCACCAACCATAGACCCGCACCTCGCGACCTCCTCCTCTTACCTTCAACTCCACATCGACAATCGCCAACCTCCCCCTCTCCTTCAATGCCTCTTCTCACCGTCTACCATCTTCCTTCTTCTCTTGATTGATCTATACTAGATCAATCCAAGCATATCCCCTTTCCACCTAATCTTTTTGAGATTTATGCTCTTTCTCTTGCACTTAGAGGTGTGTACTACTATCTTTGTGTGTAGTTTGTGCTGATGCTTAATTCTATTACGGTTATGTGAGATTATTGATCCGTGGAGCATTCCTTTTTTTCCATCCAAAATAGTCATTGATCGATCAATTTCTTTGTTTAATCAATCAAAAATAGCATTTCCAATACCCTATCCTCTCATATTTTGATCAACCAATCACCTTTTTTAATTGATCAATCACCCCAATTTTGATCAATCAATCAGACTTGTTGGTCAACCAAATGGCACCTAAATGCATACGTGGTTCCTCTTCCGACACTTGTGATGATACTTCAGATCATTTTTGCAATACCGAGGCCACACAGACTAAGACTATTAGGGAGACTCTACTCACTTCCATGCACTTTGATTAGGTCGCCTTGCTAGGTCTCCATATTTCTGTCATCTTCCTTACTTTCTTAATCGTGTTTTCCTTTGGAATTTCATGTCCACGACAACGTCTCTTGAAAATTGACTAGGGATTATGCTTATTACTTTATATGCTTTTATGAAAAATAGGAGGTTCAACTAGAACCACTTGATCCTTTATTTGATGGACAAGAAACCCACTAGCTTCTTCCAGTTTGGGACACTCCTATCTCACATCTTCCTACATTACAATGTCCCAATGGATATAAATCATAAGCAATTCCTTACTCATGTCTCCATCTTTGATAAGCTTACATATACCATGATCCCTAGCCACCCCAATAGACAGCTGAAGCTTCTTCCACTCAGAGTGGATCGTCTTCTATAGTACCTCTATCCATCCCCTCATATGATCACTTTACTTCTACTTGCCATCCACCGAAGCATCCTACTCCCTCATTCTACAACCAAGAGAGGAGTCTTTTGGGAAGGCAGCTCTCTAGATGGGATCAAGTCAGCGTTCAGGATGTTACTGATGGGATTTCTCTTCTAATGCACCGCCAACGTGAGATAGACACAGTCTTGATGTAGCATGGACATCAGGTACCTAACTACCTGAATGCACAGGGTAGGTTCTTAGATAGACTTGGAGAGTCTATACATACCTTGCAACATCAGTCTCACCATCCTCTACATTCTCGTCGATCTACAGCAACATCGCCTCCTCCTACCTCAGCACCACAGGAGTAGCAATTCACTCCTTGATAGACAACTAGATAGCCTACTCTGACTTCCTTCGCATAGTGAGGTCTCTGTCCTGGTCTCTCGTCATCTTCTTCAAGACCCTCTAGCTCGACCTCTATGGACCCCATGGACCTCGAGATTGATATTGACTTCCAGGCTAGCCTAGATGCCTTCTTGGCAAATCTAGGATGATTTATCCAACTCATTTGGTCAGCTTCTGTTAATCTTTTTATTTCCATTGTCGCACTTTATATTTCTACTATCTTTCCTTATGCATGCCCTTAGATAGTACTTGTGCTATTCATGTTTATGTCTTCCTACTATTGTTCATGCTCTAAATGATAGAATGGTACTTTCTCTTTTATCAATACATAACTCCATAATGTGCCAGTTACTCCTTACTTTATAAAACTCAATCATTAATTGCTTATTTTAGGGGGAGAATATCAATTGCATGCCTTTAATATTTTGCTGAAACAAAAGGGGGGAGATATTATTCATGCATTCTTTTTCCTACTCTTAATGTAAAGACTTGTATATGCATTTGTTATCTATGCATAATTATAATTTTGTTGTCATTAAGAAGGGGGAGAATGTTGACACCTCAATTTTGATGCACGAATATTATGTTATTTGTCAACTAATCTTTCAGGGCTGCATCTTGAATCTTGGCAAGGAAAAACACTTTCTCAGGAGTCTGTTATTGTATCTTTTATTTTCTTAACTCTAGACTTATTGTATGGAACCTCAAATATTTTTTGAATGTCTTAACGAACCTTTGATCGACCAATAATAAAAATGATCGACCAAATTAACCTGATCGACCAATTAGTTTAATAAATTGATAAAAAATAACTAAATTAGGAAGTCTGAACTTGAAAGATTAATTGAACAAAATAATAGATTAATCTATTAATAGATGATCAATCAAACAAATTGTTTAATCGACCAATAGACATTTTGATTGACCAAGCCATTTATTTTCATCGACCAATTGCATTTAAATTATTTCCAAAATAGCCCAAATTTCTAGTATAAATAAGGCTTCATAGCAACCTTTTTCAAAGCACACTTCAAAGCAAAATCTGAAAAGAAAAAGTGCTCCTACGCTCTATCTCTAAAGTGCTCCTACGCTCTATCTCTAAAGTGCTTCTACACTTTTCTTCCACATTTTTCTAAGCACTTCGTTCAAAAGCTTCTACCAAAAATCCAGATTTGAATTCTTTTCGTATTTGAGGTTCCTTAGGATTCAAGTTGTATTATTTTATTTCTACCAGTTTGATTTGGGTCCCAAGTTCTCTAGGAGACCCATTATTATTGTTTTCCTCTACAGGCACTCAAGAGAAGGATTATTGTAAGAGGTTGTGCCACCTATATAGATTAATATATGCATTATTGCATAGATATAATCATTTAACATACAAGTTAGAGACTGTCAATATTAATGCCCATAATTTAAAGTGATCAGCTGAGGTTAATTTTGGCCATGGGCATGAAATGCAAAAGGGAGGTGTGGTATATTTTAAAAGTAATGTGCAGAGACTATTATGTGATTTGCACATTCTTTGATGGGTGGAATGGAAAATCACCACAACAATTAAGGCTTTATTTTATAATTGATGTTTAATGGTAATTATGGTCCCTAAATGACATCCCATATCAAAACCCTGAGTATCCCCATTGTGGCTGAGATTGAGAAAAGCGAGACAACAAGAGAGAGGGCAGCAAAGGGTTCTCTATCATAATCTCTCTTCCAACTAATTGGGAGGTTCATTTAGAAGATCATTTCGCAACCCCTATTGATGTTCCATTGGGATCGCTTGTTAATTAGGGTTAATTATCGTTGTTGTAGTATAGTATCGCAATTCAAACAGATGTCATTTTATTTATATACAATTTTTACTAGTTTTATTCAAAGTCGTTCACTGAGAGGCAATTATTAATATACATTACTCTCTATTATCCAAAATCATCTTTTATTCCAAAAATGTTAAATTTATTTACAAAGAATGAGTTAAAATTGAAAGAATCAAAAAATCAACTAATCTAAATTAATTATAAACACATGCAAACAAATGAATTAATGTTAGCGAACAATGCCTCAAGAATATACACAAAATAAAGGCATCAAAAACTATTCTAAACTAACCATATTACTTATGTATACAAGTATCTAAGTGTCTTTATCTAATTATATACAACATTAAGTTATGCCTTAAAACTAAGTACAATCGAGGCACAAAAACATGACACTTATAGACATCCAATAAATAAATATATATATAATAATACTAAGCTAGGTAACTCACTTATTAGACTAACATACATAATATACACAACATATATACAATATATATACCAACTTAACCTATAAATATGTAAATACATATAACATATATACATGTAATACTAACTATATATATACTACATATGTACATACTACTAATTTACACATCAATACTTACATATATATACAAAAGCCTTAAAAACATTTATATACAAAATAAGGCCAAAATTAGATCTTATTTACATAATACTTAACTATAACATACATGTATATACTACTCAATATATATACTTACATAATCTATATATACAATACACTAAACACAAACACAATACTTATATATATATGTACAAGTGCATCCTTAGAATATATAAGTTATATATATATAGAACATTTAACACTCACACATATATTGTATACAATAGACAACTTACGCACACACCTAACACTTAAGTTATGAGAGCCTTGTTCTACACTTAGCCTAAAAAGGATCAGATCCCACAAGACATACCCACCGAACTAAATCAACAGCCTAATGGGCCGAACCATAGTTACATTTGAGCATGCCACGTCGCATCGTCATTTCCTTCCACCTAGGACCTAGAGGCCACCCCACAGGACCATGCCCCTAGTGGCCCACCCCATAATGGGCCCTAACCTAATTTGGCTCTAATGTATAACATGAATAGTACAAGACACGCGCTACAAACGCACCTGAGGGAGCCCATCCCCTCGGTCCAGGCGAATGTCCAATGGACGAGAATCATTAAATATAGCACTAAGTGCTCCGCAGTGTACAATGTGGCACTATCTACTATGCTCATTTTTGCTGTACACTGCATGTGTTATTGTGAAGTTTAAGGATCTAATTAGCTATTACTTACAGTTTTAATTTAAAATTAAATTACATAATTGTGTAGCCAATACATAGGGCTACCTATTGGTATAGTTATTTTAATTTAATTAAACATATAAATATATTTTAAGATTAGTTAAAGTTTAAGCTATTTACATGTTTAAATTAGCTATAATTACTTAAGTACAGTATAAATTAATGAATAAATTATTCAGTTGAAGCTTAATATAATTAATTTAGATAATTATGTAATTTATAAAGATTTTGAATTAATTTTATCCAATTTATTTCGGTAATTACATGTTTATATACATGATTTACATAATATATATATAATTATGCAATGAACATAGTCTTTTACATTATAAATAAGATCATAAATGTAATTAAAATAAGTTAAAGAATAATTTATATGACTACAATATAAATTACTTCATTAGTTAATTAAATTACTAACTTACATAGGCTTAACTTAATAATATAGATTATTAACTTATATTAATATATATACAATACATAATTAAATATATATAACAAAAATAAATTATTTTACATAATAAATACTATACTTAATATATTAAGTTATATACATAATATACTATTGGACACACATAGGTTATATAGATACATATATTATAATTAATTGTATAATATACACAAATATATAATACTATACCATATAACTTAATATAAATACTCATTATAGCTTATTTACATATAAATAATATATATTTTTTATATACATATTTTATTTACATATAACTTATTATATATTTTTAACTTATAGATATATACATGTATTTACACTATATACATAGGTGTTTTTGTAGGATTTTTGGGTATTTTAGATTTTTATTTTGTTTTTCGATTTTATAAGAATAGAGAAACAGGTGAGGAAGTTAGGAAAGATGTGAAAGGACTCCCTTTTGTTCTTTTTGTTTTTGAATTTTATTTCTAACCTACAGAAGTTTAAAACTTTTACAAGTATGTTCTACTAACAAATGGGCTCAAAACCTAAGACTAATGACTCAAAACACCTAAAAAACACTAAAGACACATTTCTTTTATTTATTTATTTACAAAATTTATCTATTTTTCACACTATTTATGAGATAATGCTAGAAAATTGCTATAAAATGATTAGAAATTGGAAGCAGGCCTATAAAATCATTCTAAAATGCTAGAAAGAATGGGTATAGCATTATAAACATTCCAACATCATCAAAAATTAGAATCAAACCTGAAAACATGCTTTATTGTTAAAATAATCATTAAAATCTCATTTTAGATAGATATCAATATAAACTACTGCTGACAGAGATTTCATCAAAATTTACAAGCATTGTGTTTCAAAGTAAATCCAATTGCACACACATGAATGCCTCTCATCTCAGTTTCAACATTCATTTCATTAGAAATCTCACAAACTCTATAATCATGTCAAGTTCAACCTCTAGCAGGCCTGACTGCTATTCCAGCAAATACATCAGCAACTACTACTGTCAAATAATGAATCAAACCTTCTTAGGCCTGATCTTATGCAATTCAGGACTATCATAAACATCTGGAAGGTAGATGAAAGCTTAATCCTTCTCAAGAAACTCATTACAAGCTTCAAATCATTCCAAAAGAAATTAGTAAATCTTGATTGGAATTTACTCAGAATTCAGCTCCTACTGTTGACAAAAATCTCTTAGATATGTGTCAAAGTCTAAAACACCACTAAAGATTTCCTATTATGCTCTAAAACCATTGAAAGCCATTTTATAAATTCGTTTGAGCTTCAAACCCCTGTTAACAACCTCAGTTTCATTGATTAACCTTACATATATAGACAAATAGAACCATAAAATCCAAATCTCATTTCAATCACTTATCACTTAAACTCAGTTGTAGCAAGTGCTATGTAGGAGGTTTTGAATTCAATACCAATCAGATTGAATTTTGAAGAACTCTCAAAAGCTCTAATTAAATTCCCTATTTACGCTATAGACAGAGTGGAAGAGATAATCCAGTCAGACATTAAAACCATCTAGAATACCATCTCAAACCTCCATTATGATCATACCAACCTAGTTCAAACCCTCACCGGCAGATTAAAACATTTTGATCCAAGGACAGAATGTCATCCAGGTTAGCATTTGATCTGAGCTTGCCAAGATGACTTGGACATCTAGAAGATCTGCACATCATTGATTGGTGTATAGAGGTCTTAGGCGATGCTCTAGGGTATACTAGGTCATTGCAAGAGCCTTAAATTCATGCATTGGATTTTCCTTAGCTCCTGCTACCCAAGTGATGATCATAAAACAATAACAAAAGCTAAAATTGGCCGTGAGCTAAATCCACATGAAAAACCAAATTAAAATAGCTCATGCCCATCACATTAAATCCAATTCAAACAATGTTGACTCAATTTGATCGATTAAAACCAACTCAGACAAAATTACTCCAGAAATAATCCGATCAAAATCAAAAATCAAATCAGAATTAAACGATCCAATCGATCCAATTCAAAACATGGGGAGGGCCTTTGTGATAATGTGACTTGGGTGAGAAGCCCTCCAGGTGATTAGGCGCACCTTAAATCTTGAGAACTAAGAAGCTTCAGGCCTCAAAGTGGCCATGGCGGAGGAAGTGATCTAATGATTAAAACAATAAGGGAATTAGGAGAAGGTGATCGTGAAGTGTAAAGGAAGGGTTATGGATTAAAATGAAGGAGTGGATCTTCCTCTCTAATCAATTATGATTAGAATGGAGTGGATCTTCCTCTCTGATCAAAATTGATCAGAGAGGGTGAATTGGTATTACACTAATCTACTCCTAATTCAAAGTAATCAGACAATGAAGTTGAAATCTAACTATCTAAACTAAGCTACTCTAATCTAAGAAAGCGATTAAATATATCTAGAAAGCAGTAAATCTACTCTAAGGGATGAATGGGATCTTAGGGAAACCATGACCAACAATCAATGGTGACGAAGGAGGGAGAAGGCTCCAGTAATGAAGAGTCCACTAGTGGAACTCCAGAGCTTGCTCTCAAGAGTTACGTGATCCATAGCAGCAAGGGAAGAAGAAGGAAGAAGCACACCACCTCTGTCAAAGATGGCTGATAATGGGAAGATGATGTAAACACATTTATTGATGGTAAAATGCCTATTCATGCATGTTCCTAGGCTTAGATTTGCATTACATGTTATAAATATTGAATAGCATGCATCATTTTGCATTTAGAGTAGTTGTATATAATTTAGGTTAATTGCGTCCTTTTTGTGGTTAGGAGAGAAGGATATTTATTTCGGAGCCTCGGATTGACGATCCGATCGTACGAATATGATCAAAACGACGATCGGAGTCCAACGCCTCTGAAATCGCCTCAATCGGAGTTCCGTAGCATCATATGTAGTCCGAGGAAGATCAACGGCCAAGGGACTAAGAGACATAATTCGGAGCTTCAAATGATAAATCTGACTATGCGGATGGATTCGGGTCAACCATCACAGCCTAACAGCGCGAAAATCGACTCAAACCAACCCCTGTAGCAGCCATTACAACAAGAAGAAGATGGACGGCCCAAACTACGCCACGTGGCGCAACCCAGGCAGCCAGCGCACGCACGCAACACTACACGAGCACAGTAGCGCGGGTGCACGCGCGAGCGCGTAGGCACGCATGAGCACAGTGCCAGCGCGTGGCGCGTGCACGCACGTGGCAAGGTAGGAGCGGCACCAGTGCAGCGTGAGGTGGACTACAGCGACGCATGAGCTGGACTTACAGCAACACTTACAGTCGTTGGTAATTCATCACATGCCAGCAAAGCCAGCTATGGGCACTAGCGGGCATGAGCTGCCTACAACGATGTTTCCAGCGATGGCCTGGATGTCACTAATGGTCCCATATCGATTTTTGCCTCTTCTCCACCACTATAAAAGGACCTTCACCCCCTCCCTTCCAAGCCATCTCTACCTACTCTACTCCCACCTACTCCCAAGCTCTAGCAAGCCTACCAATGCTCCATTAGAGCTTGTTCTCAAGCTCCCAAGGTGTCTATTAGTGTAGCAAACCTCTACCCCACCAAATACTCCTCCAACTTCCCATCTCCCTTCATAGGTCACCTTGGAGCTATCCTCCCACCTCCATTCCGGTAGCAGATCAACTCTGTCTTCTCACCTCCATTCTGGAGCTACGTCGAAGCTTTCCTCAACCTGACGTCCTCCAGCATCTCACCTCCATCATCCCGCTCCTCACATCCTTCATCTGAGCTTCCACCAGGCGTCGTCGTCTCGTCGAACAGCCGATTCGGGAGATTTCCTCTCACCTCCCTCTCTTTTTATGCTTTTGTAGTTCATTGTAATCGACATTGAATTGATATATATATATATCTTATTTGTTTCACATCTCTATCTTGTGAATCATTTGCTTGTCTTTTATTTCAAAAACACAAAAAAATAAAAAAACCCTAAAATACTAAAAAGAAACGAATCAAAGCACGATTTTTAACTAAAGTAAATGTCGCCTTCCTGTGTTCGACCCGGGACTCCCTTGGAGTTTCGGTATAAATTTTATTTGATCAACGTGTTTTACAACTACAACGACAGGTTACTTGTAACCTCAATTTCTAACACACGAAACATGACACGACCAGAAGAAAAGATGGAGGGAAGGAATGACCAACTTGAGGACTGTAAGAGGGAGCCAATAAAGGAGCGATGGGTGCTTGAGGAGGTCCTTATATAGGCCAAGGAAGGCTTGGGTGATTGAATATCGCAGGTGAAGACCGTTGAGTGTGAAGGGTTGAGATGTAGTCTAGAGAGCGTACAAGGGGCTAGAATAAAATAGAGCCATAGGATGTGATCTAGATTTAAGCACGAATCTCTGAAAGTTGGGGTTAGTAGGAAGGGATCCACCATTAGATTAAGAAGAAGAGAATGGACAATTGTGACTCCATAAGTTCATCGGAGAAGGAAATGTGCTCTAGGTTTATTAGGAATTTTACAAGAGAGACCCAAAGTGTGAACTGGTAGAACATTTATAGGAAAGCCCATAAGTGGAATAAATTATAACCAGTGGGTCCTTGAAGGCTTTCAAAATGGTCCCTAGAATGTTTTATGTGAAGAAAATGTAAGGACTTGACTTGGGATAAGGACCTAAATATAAATCACTCAATCCAAGGTCCTAATGATGTTAAAATGCATGAGATTTTTATGGTGTATGAATTGAACATATTAGAAAATACTCTAACTCTTGATTTGTGAAATGAAATGACCCTTCCCAAGGGTTGTTTGGCGTTTTCAAAATTTTCAGGTGTTTTGTGCAATTTTAACCCCCCTAGGTTTTTGTTGTGGATATGCAATGGAAAAAGAGAACTTGCGGGGGTGCCCCCACAAGTTTCCCATCCCCACACCCCTACCCCACGAGCACCTCACCCCACCACCGTACCTTATGCCATCTCCCTTATTCCTCCCCACTCCTCCCCATTCCCCCCATGCCTCACACCATCCCTTCCCCCACGCCTCCCACATCCATAAAAACCCCCCTCCATTTGCTTGCCACACAGCAAGCCAAGAGGAGAAGGAGAGGGAGTGAAGAGCAGGAGGAACACGAAGGGTATGGGTGCACGCGAAAGAGGAGGGGGAAGCGGCAGGAGAAGCTGCTGTTGCGAGGGTCACTACTATTGCAATGGAAAGCAGGAGAGAGAGAGCTCGCAAACGGTTTTGCGGAGTCATTTTCCCACAGAATCAGACGTCTGTCCAGACGTCCAAAGGTAATACCAGATGTCTGATAATGGATAATTTTCAATTATTTTTCCCTAACGAGTTCTGACCATACATGCACATGTTAGAGGTTGGGAAAGCACGCTGCTACGAGGATCGAGGCGGTTTCAGACGTCCGAGAGTATCTCCAGATGTCTGAAGACACCCTCAGACGTCTACACGGAGTTCTAGACGTCAGAAAAAGGCATCCCGAGCAAGGTGAGTCTCTGAGTTCGTTTAAGACGTCTGATTTTGGTCAGGGTTGGTGTTTTTCGACCCATTCAGGGCCCAAACGAAGTTGGATTTCCAGAAACAAAACATCGTTGGATTCTATTCGAGTTTCTCTATGTAATGATATAATGTCTATGTAGTTTTGAGCTCGTTTGACCTATCGGTCTATGTTATTGGTCTCCAGTTCGTAGAGTATATGGGACCTGCAGAGATGTCAGGAGCTACCGTACGAGCCCCCATTCCACCTAGTTACCCTAATAGAGTGGTTTTCACCTTAATATTGGAGTTAATAATTAAATTGTATGCATAGAATTATTTGAACCCTAGGTTATGAGATGAATCCTAAGACTGAAAAGAGACAAATGCATGCTACTTTAGAATATATTCAATTGAACCTTAGGTTGTGAAATGAACATTAGGGCTGGAAGAAATGATGTGTAGTTAATGAATGATTGAGTTACCGTGATGCTTAATCTGTTGTGATGTTTCCTAGATGTGGTAAATCATAAGCTGCCTGATTACATTTATTGAACCATGATTGAACAAAAATGTATGTTGTATTCTGTATAATTGATTAATGAGATGATTGCTAAATAGTGAAACCATGAGCAGCCTGCTGTGTTTAAATTTGTCATGACATGAATAGAGATAGATGTTATGCTCGAAAATGAGGAAATCTATGTATGAACCCTACGGGAAATTTAGAAAGAAACCAAGAATATTGTAGTATGGAAACCTGATGGTTTTGAGACATGTTGCCTACGGGCGACTATTCGGACTTAGTTAAGGGAAGTGCGCTGGCCCTCGTATATTGAGGAGAGCAACTGTCCCTTTAGTGTGGAAAGTAAGCTAGCCCTTATGTATGCGGTACCAAGGAGAGCGACTGTCTTGCATATGCAGTACCAAGGGAGCCATGTCCCTTTAGTGTAGAGGGGAGCTAGCCGCCCTTGGGTTGAGACCCGGGATTAGGACTAGTCACTCTACACCGACTCTTGTTTGGCCCTTGCATACGTGGTACCGAGGTGAGCTACTTAGTGTAGGGAGGGAGCTAGCCGCCCCACGGGGCCCGAGGTTAGGACTAGCCACCCTACACAGACTCTTGTTAGGTCCACTAAGCGAACCAGGATAGTCGGACAAGGGTACGCGGACTGTGGAGGGGCAAGACCCCTGTTCTGTTCTGAGGGGCGAGACCCCTGTTCTAAGAGGGCAAGGCCCTATGCTATTCTGTGCTATACTTTTGGGCGTAACCGCTAGCGGAAATGACTGACCGTGTGCCAATGCGAGGTAGCTACCCATACACTTATTGCACGTGCCGTAGTCACTGCTACGTTGCGACCATGACCTCGGGATGGTAGACCGGGTGTAGGACTACCACGGGGGACTCTCTCAGCCAAGAGAGTGCCACGTGTACATCCTACATCGCGGGAAAACTACAAGTGAGATCTTAATTGAGATCGTTCCCTTAGGGAATAAGAAGATTTAGCAATGTTATGAATCCTGATTAGAGTACTCAACTCAGAAACGCATAAATAAGATAAACAAAAACGAATGATAATGAATAACCGGCAATGTATAATTAGCTAGTTGCTTGCTTAATTATGTTTAGTTGCATGTAAATGACTTAACCACCACTCTACTCAGCGTTAGTGATTAGCCCATATTTGTGGGCTATTTAAGTATTTAAGTGCCTAGACATTAAGTTAATTTTAACATTTAGATAGCATACATTAGGATGTAAATAAATTAATTCATATTTTTAGCTTAATTGCATAATTCATGTGTGGCATTCATATCTAAATTCATTTAGAATTAACTTAGAATTGCATGCATTTGATTTGTTAACCAATTAGGTGCATTACATACATTATTTTAATTAACATAGAAGTTAAGGAGTTATGTATAAATAATCCTAATTATTTTATTATTATTATTATTATTATTATTCTGCAGGTAACCGCTCCGCCTCCTCCTCCTCCGCCCATTCATTCCTCACAGCTGCTAGCATTTACGAGGATATGCTCCCACCTCCTGTGATTTCAAATGCATTGGCTGCAGCTACAAGAGGGGGGAGGAGACGACTATGTTCGGGAGGCCTTCATTCCCTTTCCTCACTGTATAGAGAGTGCACCACTCTCATCCGCTCCACCACCACTGGCCTCAACTGTGGCGACAAGCCTCCACCACCGTGGGCGTGTGGCGTGAAGGCCACACCACCATCTGGAGCTTGTTTGCATTACCGTAAGCACCTCAGCATACAATACCCTCACCTCCATCACAAACAACCACCATCACAGCCACCGCAACTCCACGCCCTGCATCCTCATCTCCCCTGTCAGTTAAGATGTCCGGGAAGTTTCCCGAACGTCTGAAGCCCGACCCCATATTTTCTTCTTCTTTCTTCTTCTTCCTCTGTCTGTCTTCACCTTAAAAACAAACCCAATGCCACACCATCCCTACGTGCAGCAGTAGCCACCTCTTACTGCTCGAGCGCATCTTCCCTTCCACACACAGCCGGCATGATCGCCCTCCAACTCCACCGTGCGCAGGCACGCGATGCCCTCGCTGTGCCCCCTAACTGTGCCTCCGCCACACTTGCAGCCAATAGTTCATGTGTGCAGCGGCCTCTTCCAGTAGAAGCCGTGCATGCAACAGCTTCCTCTACATCGCCTGTGCATGCCCCCCCTTGCACGTGCGCCCAGCAGGGCAAGCGCTATCCTCCGTGCTTTCACCTCCTACACGCAGTGAGCAGCACACCTCCGCACGCACTCCTCGCATGCATCCACTCCTGCAGACACACCAGCAACCACCACGTGCAGCCACAACTCCCTATGTGCATGCGCGCGCCTCCAAAGCAAAACCTATAGCAACCCACCGCCGACCACTTCAGCCATGCTGCCTGCCACCACCAGCCATCTCCCACCTCACTGCCACCATCATTGAACTCCCAACGGGCCGACCGACCTTCACTCAGAGCCTCTCATCGGTCGCCGTTCCCCTTCCCATGCACGAAAAAGTGAGAGAAACATTCCTCTATTTTGCCATGAATTAAAATTTACATTGCCTTGCCATTGCAAGAGAGGGATTTTTGTTTAATTAATATTATATTATCGCTATTTTGCATGAATACCCCTCCACTTTCACACAAATGCAATTTCAGCATAACATCTCATTGTTATCATGATTTAAAGGCGGATTTGGCTTGATTTCTTGACAAAATCAATAGTGAACATTCATTTTTGATATTAACAAGTTTAATTAGGCAACTATCTCCCTATAGATACGACCCGCTCATCATTGAGTGATTTAATTTCTATTATTTTGATTTATGATTTTTCATCACTTGCATACTACAACATGACATTCTTTATGCGAAACAACGAAAGCAAAAATCGACTTATTAAATGGCACCATTGCCGGGGAGGCAACGGGCTTAATTAAATCTCATTCATTCATTTGTTCACATTAATTCAAATTTTTTGAAACACATTTTACTTTGTATCCTGTTGTTCTGTTGCGAGTGAATACATTCTGCAACACACATTCTACGACTTGCCATCACACCAGGCTTCGTGAGAGGTGTCTCTTGACATCACCAAAGGAGAAATTATTTGAGCCATTTTGCTAGGAACCAAATTGCTAGGAGGGGAAGGATGAGGACGTGACGATCATCTCCACACATTTAGTCTCTGATTTGATTAGAGTAGGATTAAGACTTTAGACTTAATTTTCCTTGCACATTTTGGTTGAGACCCTTGTTATGGGGTATAGTTGAGGGGTTTGTTCCCCGATTTTCTTTTAGGCCCGTGTTGGGTAACTTTTTGGGAGCATGTTCCCTTTTCTTTAGATTTTTACTTTCTTTTGTGGATTGATTTTATTTTTCTTGCGTGTGCATAAGTAGCTAGAAAAAAAACAAAAACAAAAAAAACACGAGCTGTCTGCCTTAGGATGACCATTTATATGTGAATGAGCAGCCTCTAGATTTATTTTGCTTGCATTTACATGCATCTCATTGAAGATTGCAGGAGGCAAGGTATGTTCTCTTTTACTTTGAATCCATATATTGTTCACACATTTGCATCTGGATGTAAAGACAAGACCACCTAAATTATTTTGAAAGATTTAACAAGTGGTCACATATTTTCTGGAAAAAGGACTTTAAGTTAAGGAGGAACACTAAAAACCAAGGCTTGAATTAGACATTGTGCTGCGGTTCAAAATTCAAAACTCAAAATTTTTACGGTGTATGCACACTTGTATCTCTTGCACCATGGCACGCATTTAGACACACCTAGGTCTTAGAACTACCAGGATAAGAGCCCTCCTACCGTTGGATTCTGAAGTGTTCAGAACTTGAGATCAAAGGTTTTGTAACTCCAAAGAGGGGGATATCCTGTCACAAATTTTTGGGGGTAGTTAAGAAGCACTGCAAAATCACAACTTCAAAGGAAAGCTTAGGCCTACTTGCATCCCTCGATCTTTCGTCTTTCGAGTTGCTCTACCATTTGAGATTTATGGAAGAGTACTTAAGCTCCAACTAGGTCTTTTTAGGCATTCCGTATGTTGACAATAGGCACGTAATTGATTGGGCAACTTACTTTGTCACCTACAATTTGAATTAAAGTCAAAAGCCTAAATTTGTAAAGACCTAACATGTCCTTTTGAATTGTGTTTGTAGTACATGCTTGATAGGCAATTGATGAGAGCCTCATCATGAGCCCTAACTATCTCATCTTGACCTAAGAAAGAGAATAAAAGCTCCTACATAACCTAGAGAAGGGCTTAGTTGAAGGAATAAGTATTCTGAGAAGAAAATATGAAATAAAGGTAAAACTACAATTTTACCATTGCAGTACATAAACGGGATTTCTCAGAGGCAAAGCATAGGTCAAATGGTCTGAATAAGATAAAAAGTGGGCTGGTTTAATCAGAAATGGGTTCATGTGTAATCCAGGAATTAAATGACATTTTGTAACCCTAAACAGACCCGCTTAATTCAACAAGGTTCTGGTCAAGATAAAAATCAAGTAAACCCTCTAAACTTCATGGAAAAAAATTCCCTAGAGTTTAGAACCTTCAATTTGACCTTTGGAACCTATTTTGACCTAGATTGGGGTCCTAGCTCATCAATTGACCTAATTTGGGTTTTTATGCAAAAAGTCCAGTCAAACGTGGTCAAACCTAAAATCCAACTTCACCATTGGATTCCTTAGGTCAAAATTAGGTTCGTACCAAAATTTGGACCTAAGGGGAGGTCATCTTGACCTACTTTGCAAATTAGTACACCCAATACATCTTGGCCCCTATCTTTTGAAAACCATTACATAAACCCCCTAACTTCCTCGCCACTCTTACAAACAGGTCCCTCTGCCATTAATGGGGAGAAATCCTACTCCGGCGAGGAATGGAGGGGGAATACTCCCTGATTCCTCAGAGATCTCCTCCCAGATTTGGAAGGGAGATTCTCTAAGGAATTCCCTTCCATCTGAGCGTGGTCCTGATCTATGATTTGCACCCAATCTCTCATGCAAACGCATGAGATATTTGGGTACCCCACAGACTTCCTACTCCAGCGAGGACTCTTGCATTTGGAAGCTTGTCTTCCAAGCACAGGAGCCCCTGCCAGTGCCTATAAAATGACCCTCAACTCCAGCCGCACCTCTTTAGCTCGACTTAGCCAGAATTCCATCTCAATTTCTTCTTCTTCTCCTCCGGCGAGCCTCCCTCCTCTTTCTAGTCGCTCTGCCACAATACCAATGGCAGAGTTGTCCTCACCATCCTCCTCCACATTGCGCAACACCTGCATGAGCATCCCTAGCCCCATCGTCGCTGCCGTCTTCCTCCACTGGGCGCCTTCTTCTCCGGCGACAGCAGGTACTACCAGCCACCCTCTCTCCCCCTTCATCCACTTAATTAGGTTAGAACCACTCGTCTCTATCCCCTCTTCAATTCCCCTCAACCTATTTCACAAAACACCCTTCGACTGCCACTATTCACCGCCATCTTCCCCATCTCTGGCCAACCTCCAGCGAGACGCACCCGTCAGTCCACAACTCCACACGTCTCGCCACCAACCCCACAACCTCCGCCACACTCCACTGAATATCTTCCACCCACTCACAGATCGCCTACACCACCACAAACGCCCCCCGACCTAACCCATAAACCCGGCCACAGAGCGACCTAGGCACACACGCCTAGGCTGCCCCGCGGCCTGCCACCTACTGCCTCACCTTCGACGTGACACGGCGAAGGTCCTCCTATGGTCTGATAGAGTCGCAAGGCCCCTTTTGTGTCATGCAGGGTCAAGCTCCCAGCCGCCATTAGTGACGACTCGAGCTCGACTGCTCTCCAGCTCCAGGCCACAATCGTCCACTCCCAGGCTTCCAAACTGTGTGGGTTGTGAGTGTGCGCAAGTCCAGCCTGATAGAGGGTGCCGCGAGGCCTGCAGTTGCAGCAATTGGAAGGAAGAGCTACTGCGGGCATGCGAGCAAAAGAGGGTGGGACATTAGTCCCACCTCATAAACATCTGAGTGAGGTGCGTGCAATAAATTGGATTTGTGCTATTAGCTGTTCGCCTCGAAAACACATGGGGTGAGGTCCCTCATACACGCCTCGTCCGTGAACTAATCCCGCAGACCTGGCAACCCATCCTAACTATCCTACCGAGCACTCCTCGCGCACCACGCCCACGCCCGTGCGCCTGGACTCGAGCACGCAACCCGACCCGATTACCCGACTCTAGGAGAGCGTACCAAAGAGTATACAGAGAGAGAGAGACACGGGTGCGGGTCGAGGGGTAGGTTTTGCTCTTCGATTTGTGTAGGGAAGAAGAAGGAGAAGGAAGGCACAGCTGAAGTGAAGTTGACACTTAGCTGCAAAAGGAAGAAGAAAGAAGGAAGACTCGTAGAGGAAAAAGAGAAGGAAAGACAAGGCAGAAGGAAGAGGTGAAGCCAAGAAGAAGAGGAAGTCAGAGAGCTAAGGCTAAAGAAGGAAGAAGAAAGAAAGAAAGAAAGGGAAAGACAAGTAGAAGTAGAAGAAGAAAAGCTAAAGCCAAGGGAAGCAGAGCCAAGGAAAGAAGAAAAAGAAGACCCGCAGAGAAAAGGAGAAAGAAACTGCAGAAGAGAGGCAAGGCAGAAGACAGAGGAAGGAAGAAGAAAGGCAAGAGCAGAGAAAGGAGCTGTAGAGAAGAAACAAGGAAGAAGAAGTACACGGCCAAAGAAGAACAGAAGAAAAAGAGGAAAATCAGAGATAGAAAGTCAGAAGAAGAAGAGAAAGCAGATAAGAGAAGAGAGAGAACATCTTTTTAAGACGTCCAATTCCTCTATTTTTGCCACAATTAACTTTTAAACTCATGCATATATATTCTGAATTAGGTTTTGAGTAACTCTAAGTGTTCAATTACATTCTTGAGATTAGTAATAAATTTCATTTGCTCCTTGTGTTCGACCTCAGATACTTAGGTTTTCGAGTAATAATTTTTTATTTGTTGACAACGCTTGGCCACCTATACTATGACGTAACTGACTGTTAAAACATGATCAAGCTGCGTCAACAGCGATCTCTTAGGAGACAACTTGTGTTTGATCCTGAACCTAAAAGAATCCTAAGAAGGGACCACCCAAGGGAAGAAATGGCTGGTCAAAGGAGCCTTAAGGAATATTTCATTCCGACCAATCAAAATGGCCCTACACTACGTAGACCTGGAGGGGACAATCCTTATGAGATCAAAAGCAGTACCATATCCTTGATGCCCTCCTTTTATGGTACTGCTAGGGAAGACCCTTACATGCATATAGAGGAATTCACCGAGGTCTGTTCCATGGTGAAGTTGTAGGGTGTTACTGATGATGCTCAAATGCGGACGCTCTTTCCTTTCTACCTCAAAGGCAAAGCCAAGTATTAGTATCATACCCTTGATGATATTAACACTTGCCCTGAAGAAGGAGTTTCTGAAGAAGTACTTCCCCATGAGCAAAATAAATCACTTTAGGAGGGAAATTATGAGTTTTGTTCAAAAGGATGGGGAAGCTTTCGATGATGTGTGGGAGCACTTTAATGACCTTTTGAGACTTTGCCCACATCACCAGGTGCCCAAGTGGCAACTGGTTGAAAGGTTCTACACCGGACTTAATGATTCGCACAGGCAGACTGTGGATGGTGCCTGTGCAGGAACCTTTCTATATGAGACTGAGGATGAAGCTTGGAACCTTTTTGATACTTTGAGTGAGAATTCTATTCACTTGAATTCTGCCTACATGGATAGAAAACCCACTCTCATGCAAAGAAAGTTGGATGCGAATGAGGCAAGGGACACCCAGAATTTATCCTATCAGATTCAATTGTTGAATCAAAACATGGAAAGGCTTATGTCGAGCCCGGACCAATTCGTATCTAGCACTTTCACATCCCAAGCTTCAGAATGCTCCATTTGTCAAGGCAATACGCATGCCACTATGGATTGCCAGTTGGCCTCCCAATTCCCTGAGCTTGTACAAGTGGATCTGAATGCCGCTCAAGGGTTCCGTCCCAAACCTTGTAATGACCCTTTTTCCAACACTTATAATGAGGGATGGAGGAATCACCCAAACTTTTCCTGGAGACAAGGGAATATTTCAAATTCAGGGAATTATAAAACCATAACCCTTTCAAAATCAACAAATGAACCAACCTCAAACCTTTACCCAACCTAAGACCTCTGAGATGGATGAATTGAAGGCAATGTTGAGAACTATGCAAGAAAGTCAAAGTTCCATCATCCAATCTCATGACAAGGCTATACATGAAATGAAATCGTAGATAGGACACCTTGTTGAGGCTGTTAGATAGAGGGAAATTGGGAAGCTTCCTAATGCTACTGATGAGAATCCTAAAGGAAAAGGGATTGTCTTTAGGGAGCATGCTCAGGCAGTGACTATTCTGAGGAGTGGGAAAGAAATTTCCAAACCCGATGCTCCTATAGTCTCACCCTCTAAAAAACCATCCACCCCGACTTTCACCCCCACTGGAGAAGAATTGCCCAAATCTCCTCTACTTGAAATCACCTCACTGGAAGAAGTTGCCCCCATTCCACCCCTTACTCGACATGACAACCCTTCAACCCAGAGACTGAGAGTGCCCTTTCCAGAGAGCTTATCCACCTCTGGGAAGACTTCTGCTGGCTCATCTAGAGCCAAAGATAAGACAGATAAGATCATGGAAACTTTCAAACAAGTGCAGCTTAACCTGCCTTTGCTTAAGGCTATCAGGTAGATTTTGTCTTATGCTCGCTTCCTAAAGGACCTATGCATGAAAAGGCAACAATCTAGGAAACAGGTCCAATCAAAAGTGGTCTTGCCTGATTCTGTTAGCTCAATTGTTCAACATGGCACACCCCCGAAACTTAAGGACCCAGGAGCCTCGTACATCTCGGTGGTTATTGGTGACTTACAGATTGATGAGGCTCTACTTGATCTAGGTACGAGGGTGAACATCCTTCCAAGCTACGTGTATGAACAACTTGGGTGAGGCAATCTGAAGCCTAGCCCGATAATCCTCCAAGTTGCTAATTGATCACTCAAGACACCGCGGGGAATTATGGAAGATGTCCTTGTGAGAGTAGAAGATTTCTTCTTCCCCGTTGACTTCTTAGTTGTGGACACTGAGCCTACCAACAAGCCAACCAAGACCTCCATCATTTTGGGCCGTCCCTTCCTTGCAACTTCTCATGCTTCAATCAATTGCAATATTGGGGCATTAAAAATGGAATTTAGGAACAGGAAAATCCAGCTTAATGTGTTTGATGCTTATAAACAAGTCGGGCTTGAGGATTGTTCCCAAGTTGAGGTGATAGATGACCTGATTGAAGAGACAACCCCTGCAATGTTATGTGAAGACCCCCTTCAGCATGTCATGCTAAATGAGCATTCCCATCTCTTGGAGGAATGTGAAGGGGATATACTAGAACTTGAGGAGTTGCTGGGTGTTTTTGCTGAGTCTCTTTCCCCATCATCTCTACCCAAGGTAGATCTACTACCTGAGACGGGGACATCTATTATGAAACCCTCAACCATACAAGCCCCCAACCTTGAGTTGAAACCCCTCCCAGACACTCTCAAGTATGTCTTCCTGGGTGCCAATGATACGCTCCCCGTTATCATTTCGACTGTGTTATCTGAGGCACAAGAGGGAGCCCTGATTGAATGCTTGTCTAGGCACAAGGAAGCTATTGCTTGGAGCATTGCTAACATTAAGGGTATAGAATCTACACTCTACATGCACCACATTTATACTGATGATTCCATCAAGACATTTAGGGACATGCAGAGACATCTTAACCCTAATATGAGCGAGGTGGTTAAAAAGGAAATTCTAAAGTGGTTGGACGCTAGGATCATATATCCCATTGCAGATAGTAAATGGGTAAGTGATATGGATTTTACGCGGTTTGTAAAATACGTCGTTGTAACGCGCAAAATTGATCAACTCTTAAATTTATAAACCTAGATAGTGGGGTATCTAGGGTCGTCCAAGGAGGCAAGTTTGCAAAAATTAAATCTCTTTCTTTGAAAATAAGTCTCAACTTTCTTTTTGATCTTTTTGAATATATAGCTTTTATGATTTTTGAAATAAAGGCAACATGCAGGTTTTTGTTGAAAGCTATAAAACAACTAATACCTTATTCAAGAAACCTACCCTAAGGTGACAGGTAGAGCCTCTCCCTAAGCTCACCCTAGGCACGTGGAGGCCTAGAATAATTAAGGAGAGGGAGTGAAATAATTGCTAGGCAAAATTTGTAATAAGCTATGCAACAGAAATTGAAAGAAGGCAATTTGAATTAAATCAAAATTGTGCACACAAAACCTATAGAGGAATGCTTCTACTCTACTTGAAAATACAAGAAAAATAAAACACAAATCCTCTAGATAGATGGTGAAGAAGAGGGCTTCTTGCTCCAAGCTTGGTAGCTCCCGAGCTTGAAAAGAGTCCTCCAACTCCTTCCTTGCTATGCTCCTCTAAGATGATGTCCTCCAAGGTGGTAGCTACCACCTTTAATTCTCTTCCTCCAAGGGTGGACGTCCACCCTAGGTTCTTCTCCTTTGCCTGGCTGTCCTCCTTGAAGTAGAAAAGTTCTCCTCCTTGGCGTGGCCCAAGTTGAAGAGAGTAGGGAGAAGAAGGCACCAAAGGGGCTGGTGATATGCCCCTTTAATCTTCTTCACTACTCCTTCTTGGCCGTAGGTGTAGGTGGGTATAGGTAGAAAAATGCACTAATGGAGGATGGGAATTATGTGGTGGTAGGGTAGGGTATTTATAGGATGGGAAGTGGGGTGGTTATGGTGTTTTTTTGGAGGGAAATGAAGGGGTGCTTGGATATTTTTGGAGGGAAAAATGGGAGGGAAATGAAGAGGTGCCTTGGTTTTCCCTCCAAATATACCTTCTAGAAGGTAATTTTGGAGGGAAAAAATGGAGGGTGGAGATGGGTTTTGATGGTGGATGTAGGGTGGTGATGGAAGGGATAGTTGGCAGCAAAATAAAGTAGGAGTAGGTGGTCTTTTTGCTGGAGCTTAGGTAGTAGGGTAGTAGGTTTTGGTGCCATGGAGGTGGACTAGCTAAGTTAAGCAGCTTAGCTAGCTTAGCTAGTAGGGAGTAGAGTTGGAGGGATTTGGAGCTAGGGTTTTCAGGGAGAAGAGCTGGAGGTAGTCATCTTGAGCTGCACTAGAGCTAGTGGCTGCTGAAGAGAGTTGCAAGGAGCTACCTTAGCTGGCTTGGCTTGCTAGTTCTTTGCTAGCTACTAAGCCAAGTTAAAGCAAGCTGGCTTCTACTGAAAGGAGCTGAGGTGAGCTGGGTCTAATGCTCCCGGGGAGGATCAAGTTAGGTGAGGCAACTAAGGTATCTTAGCTCAACTAAGTTGAGCTAAGCTGAGTCCCCAGGAGTTGGACTTAAGCTTCCTAAGCTGGAATGAAGTCATCTTCAGCTGGCCGGAGTTGAGTAGATGTAGTTGGACCTAAGCTGTGGTGAACTCCAGTCAACTCAACTATGCTAGTTAGAGCTCCCTGTGGACTATTGGGAGCTGAGATGAGCTAGACTTAGCTAAGTTGAGCTGGATCTGAGTTGACCTGAGCTAAGGTGAGCTAAGATGAGCTCTCTAGAGCTTCTATTCAGCTGAGATTAGCTAAATGGAGCTGGGATGAGCTAACCCTAGTTAAAGTGAGCTAGGTTCCAGCTGTGGTGAGCTGGATCAAGCTAAGTTCCAGCTAGTCTGAGCTTCTCCTTCACCATTTGCCTTCTTGAGTGCTAGGGTCTTAGGGATCTATATATCTGTTCATCCCTAACACTCACAAAGACATATCAAAAAGACAATAAAAAAATGCAATGCATGCCTAACCTAATTTATGCCTAAATGCAGCCCAAAAACCCGTTTGCGGAGTAAAACCCTAAGGGCTAGGTTTGTTTTAATGCATAAGAATGATGATAAACTGGCGTTTATCAGTAAGTCCCATTCAAGTGATGCCAAAGAAGGCAGGCTTTACTGTGGAATTTAATGACCAAAGTGAACAAGTTGTGACTAGACTTTCAACTGGATGGAGGGTCGGTATTGATTACCTCAAGCTGAACACCGCTACCCAGAAGGATCACTTTCCCTTGCCTTTTATTGATCAAATTCTAGAGAAATTGGTGGGGAATAAGTACTATTGCTTTCTCGATGGATATTCTAGGTACAACCAGGTTGCAGTCTTCCCTGACGACCAGGAGAAGATGACGTTCACGAGTCCTTACGGTACCTTTGCATTCAGGCGTATGTCGTTTGGACTATGTAATGCACCTATAACCTTCCAATGGTGTATGATGTCCATTTTCTCGGACATGATTGACGAGTGTGTTGAAGTGTTTATGCATGACTTCTCCATTTATGGCTCATCTTTCGACTAGTGTCTTCTGCACCTAGAGAATGTGCTGAAGCAACGTAAGGAAACTAGTTTAGTCCTCAGTTGGGAGAAAAGCCACTTCATGGTACAGAAAGGACTTGTACTTGGGCATGTTGTGTCTGAGCAAGTCTTGGAAGTAGATAAAGCCAAGATTGATTCTATTTCCGAACTTCCATTGCCCATGAATGTCAAACGGATTAGATCTTTTCTGGGCTATGCCGGCTTTTATAAGTGCTTTATTAAAAATTTCAGTAAAATTTCTAAGCCACTTTGTGACCTGTTGGCGAAGGAATCTTCCTTCAATTTTGATTCAAAGTGTGTCGAGGCCTTTCAAACTCTGAAGGAGGCCTTGATCTCTGTGCCTATTCTCCGAGCTCTTGATTGGACACTCCCATTTGAGCTGATGTGTGATGCTTCGGATTATGCAGCGGGAGTAGTCCTTAGACAAAGGGTTGAGGGAAGACCTCATATGCTGCACTATGCCAGCAAGACTTTAACCGAACCACAGCAAAACTACACCATCACTGAAAAGGAATTACTTACTGTAGTTTTTGCTCTGGAGAAGTTTAGGTCTTATCTTCTTGGGTCTAAGGTGGTTATTTTCACTGATCATGCGGTAGTGAAGCATCTCATTGCTAAGAAGGATTCTAAGCCACGTCTGATTAGGTGGATCCTACTCCTTCAAGAATTTGACTTAGAGATACGTGAAAAGAAAGGAGTAGAAAATGTTGTGTTGACCACCTATCTCGGCTTCCACTTGATGACTCTCCATCTGGTGACATCCACGAGACATTTCCTGATGAAACCCTTATGGCGATAACACCAACTTCACCTTGGTATGCTAATATCGTCAATTACTTGGTCACTAGAGAAACTCCTGGCTCTTGGGATGAGCAGAAAAGAAAGAGATTCATTTCCCAAGCTAGATGCTTTCATTGGGAAGAGCCTAAATTATTTAGAATTGGATAAGACCAAGTATTGAGACGATGAGTGCCTGAAGAGGATCAACAAAGTGTGCTGAGTTTTTTCCATAAACTTCATTGTGGAGGATACTTTGGTGCTAAGAAAGCTGCTTTTAAGGTTCTCCAATCCGATTTTTGGTGGCCTTCGTTATTTAAGGATTCTCATAATTTTGTTAAGGCTTGTATTAGATGTCAACGAATTGGAACGATTGGGAAGAGGAATGAGATGCCTCAACACCCTATTCAATCTGTTGAAATTTTTGATGTTTGGGGAATTGACTATATGGGCCCCTTCCCTTCGTCCCATGGTTATGAATATATCTTGGTGGCAGTTGATTATGTCTCTAAATGGATAGAGGTCATTCCTACACACACAAATGACCACTCTATGGTCTTGAAATTTGTGAAGGCCAATATCATATCTCGTTTTAGCTGCCCCAAGACCATTATAAGTGATGGGGGACCTCATTTCCGGAACCACCACTTCAATCGGTTACTCAGGAGTTTGGGAGTGACTCACAAGGTTGCTACCCCTTACCATCCTTAGACGAGTGGCCAGGTTGAAGTGTCGAATAGGGAGATAAAGAACAATTTAGAAAAGATTGTTAGACCTGATAGGAAGGATTGGTCCCAAAAGCTCGATGATGCTTTGTGGGCGTATCGAACGGCCTATAAGACCCTTTTGGGTACATCTCCATTTCGAATTGTGTACGGGAAAGCATGCCATTTACCCGTTGAGCTGGAACATAGGGCACTTTGGGCTATTCGAAGTGTCAACATGGATTTAGAAAAGGCGGGTAAGGCACGACTTCTGGAATTAAGTGAGCTTGAGGAGCTGAGGAATGATGCTTATGTCACCTCTCAAGCTTATAAAGAGAGAACTAAGGTCTTTCATGATAAGTATATCCTTAAAAAGACCTTTGAGCCCAACCAACAAGTCTGGCTTTTCAATTCCAAACTTAAGCTTTTTCCAAGGAAATTAAAATCTCGTTGGGATGGGCCTTACATAATCACTAAAGTGTTTTCGCATGGGGCTGTGGAGATCAAGAGCCCATCCTCTTCGATAACTCCCTTTATCGTCAACGGCCAATGGTTAAAACCATACATTACTTTGGATGGCCATCTGGTTGACGAGGTCACTCTTGAGGAGCCTTAGCTCCTGTCATTCTCCACCTCAGGTAATATCTTCCTTTAACTATTTTATTTCCAATAAGGACATTGTTTGAACCAGGCATGGGGGGATAAGACCTGAGGTATCTGTTTATAGCATGTCTACATTTTTCATTCATTCATGCATATTGCATTCAAAAAAAAGAAAAAGAAAGAAAAACATTTTGTATTATTGAGCTTAATTGGCTGGACCTGCATTCTTAAGCAGACCAGAACTTTAGGTTAGATTAAGTTGACTCTAGGTGTCGAACTTTAGAAGCTAAGTGAGCTACTAGCTTTAGACCTTTAGGGTCCTTTGTGGACTTAAAAACTTAAGTAGGAGTTAAGTTGCAGACCATTCCTCAAGAGGTTGAGGAAGAAAAGCTAGGGATTGAATTAAAGGCTGGGTAATACCTGGTGTCTTTTTCTACCTTTTGGTTTATGGGTCCTCATAACCTAAGCATCCACATTTCACACACACTTGGTCTGTGTAAATAGTGATCACCCTAATTCATTTCTTAAAGAAAGTTGGTTCTCTTAGTTTTAACTTAGGAGAAGCTTGAAAACACAATTTGATTGGAAGAGTTCCTACCGCAGGAGAGGTGGAGTACATACTCACCTTGAGGATGCAATGATAACATGTCACCTCCTTGGTTCTTGTCTCTTAGGATATCCATCCTACTGGGGGCATGTAAGTGCATTGTGTGGTTCAGGTACCATAGGAGACCCTATCTCGAAGTGCCGATTGCCATATGCCTGAATTCGCTTAAGAAATCCATGGGCGATACTATCTCAAAGTGTCGATTGTTAGGGGTTCTTGGGATCGCTATGGGCGGTGCTATCTCGAAGCATCGAAAGCCAGGCACCCTTTGAGGTTCGGTGATTAGAACAATGAATCCGACACAGGCCATGTTGATGGCTGATCCAAGGTTAAACTTAGAGGAATCAAACAAAAATATATATATTACAAAAAAAAAACTCGCTTTCTAGGTTGGTAATCATACCAACCTCAAATAACTCAGACCAATTCACATGCACGGATGCTTTAATCTCTAGGACAAATAAGCCCTAGGGTAGAGTTAGAAATTAGGGAAACTTGTGCCTACAACTCATCTTTAGCTGAACTAGTCTGTAACTTAGCAACTACTTGGAAACCTTAGGTCTAAAGTCTGAACTTAACATGTTTCTAAAGGAAGACCGATTGGGTTGGCTAGTCCACTTGGAGTGCTAGGTTATTGCTTGGATTTGCTAGGGACTAGCAAAAACTAGGCATGGGGGTATTTGATTAGCCCATATTTGTGGGCTATTTAAGTATTTAAGTGCCTAGACATTAAGTTAATTTTAACATTTAGATAGCATACATTAGGATGTAAATAAATTAAATCAAATTTTTAGCTTAATTGCATAATTCATGTGTGGCATTCATATTTAAATGCATTTAGAATTAACTTAGAATTGCATGCATTTTATTAGTTCACCAATTAGGTGTATTACATACATTGTTTTAATTAACATAGAAGTTAAGGAGTTATGTATAAATAAGCCTAATTATTTTATTGTTATTATTATTATTATTATTCTGCAGGTAACCGCTTCGCCTCCTCCTCCTACGCCCATTCATTCTTCACAGCTGTTAGCATTTACGAGGATATGCTCCCACCTCCTGTGATTTCAAATGCATTGGCTGCAGCTACAAAAGGGGGGAGGAGACGACTATGTTCGGGAGGCCTTCATTCCCTTTCCTCACTGTGCAGAGAGTGCACTACTCTCGTCCACTCCACCACCACCGGCCTCAACTGTGGCGACGAGCCTCCACCACCGTGGGCGTGTGGCGTGATAATGCCACACTACCATCTGGAGCTTGTTTGCATTACCATGAGCACTTCAGCATATAATACCCTTACCTCCATCACCAGCAACCACCACCGTAGCCGCCGCAACTCCACACCCTGCATCCTCATCTCCCCCATCAGTTAAGACGTCCGAGAAGTGTCCCGAACGTCTGAAGCCCGACCCCATATCTTCTTCTTCTTTCTTCTTCTTCCTCTGTTTGTCTTCACCTCAAAAACAAACCCAACACCACGCCATCCCTACGCGCAGCAGCAGCCACCTCCTACTGCCTGAGTGCATCTTCCCTTCCAAGCACAACCCGCGTGACCGCCCTCCAGCTCCACTGCGTGTAGGCACGCGACGCCCTCGCTGTGCCTCTGCCATGGTCGCAGCCAGCAGTCTGCATATGTAGCGGCCTCTTCCAGCAGAAGCCGTGCGTGCAGCAACTTCCTCTCCATCATGCGTGCGTGCCCCTACGCCCCCTCGCTGCGCCTCTGCCACGCTCGCAGCTAGTAGTCCACACGTGCATCGGCCTCTTCCAGCAGATGTCGTGCGTGCAGCAGCTTCCTCTCCATCGCGCATGCGTGCCCCTGCCCCCCTTGCTCACGCGCCCAGTAGGGCAGATGCTGTCCTCCGTGCTTTCACCTCCTGCACGCAGCTGGCAGCACACCTTCGCATGCACTCCTCGCACTCATCCGCTCCTGCAGACGCACCAGAAGCCACCTTGTGCAGCCATAGCTCCCTGCGTGAGTGAGCGCGCCTCCACAGCAAAACCTCCAGCAGCCTGCCGCCAGCCACTTCAACCATGCCACCGGCCATCCCCCACCTCACCGCCACCATCATTGAACTCCCAATGCGCTAGTCGACCTTCCCTCAGAGCCTCGTCGGCCGCCGTTCCCCTTCCCATGCGTGATAAAGTGAGAGAAACATTCCTCTGTTTTTCCATGAATTAAAATTTACATTGCCTCTCCATTGCAAGAGAGGGATTTTTGTTTAATTAATATTATATTATTGCTATTTTACGTGAATACCCCTCCACTTTCACACAAATGCAATTTCAGCATAACTTCTCATTGTTATCTTGATTTAAAGGCGGATTTGGCTTGATTTCTTGACAAAATCAATAGTGAACACTCATTTCTGATATTAACGAGTTTAATTAGGCAATTGTCTCCCTATGGATACGACCCGCTCATCATTCGGTGGTTTAATTTCTATTGTTTTGATTTGCGATTTTCCATCACTTGCATACTACAACACGACATTCTTTATGCGAAACAACGAAAGCGAAAATCAACTTATCAGTTAGCTGACCACAAATTTCTATAAAAATGTTCAGGTTAAGGATTTGAACAGCCAACGCCACCGGCTGCTGAATGCGCTAGGTCCAGTTGAGCCCAACCGTAGTCCTTCTTCTTTTCTGTTGCAGAGTTTTGTTAGTAGTGAGTAGCTTGTAGACTGTTCTGTTATGTTCGGTTATATTTCTACCAGTTTCTGTTGTGATGGCTATGTTCGTAACTATACTTTTCCACTTGTGCCATGTTATATCCTTGAGATATACTGTTCTGTTTCCTTTACTGTCTCTTACATACTTTCTCCTTAGTTACATTGCATGTGTGGTTGTGGAATGAGTATACATTTGGTTGTCTCTCATTGGACGACTGGGTATTGGGGTTCATCGAGGCAAGCCATTCTCAGGTTCTGTAAGGAGCCAGGAATGGGTCGTGACAAGATGGTATCAGAGCAAGGTTGTCCCTAGAAATGAACCAAATGGTCTGGAAGTAATCACTCATGTGCATGTAACTAGGATAGCCATCACCACGTATTATCTTGATCTTCACTTCCGAGTCTTATTTCTTTCTGTAACCTGGTATCGTTGACAGACCCTATCCTTCCTCATCTATCTCCTTGTAAGAGACGCCACGTAGAGGAGCTCGTGTAGCAGGCCGCAAACATGGCCGTAGGCATGGAAGGGGGGGCGGACATACCAGGCTCAAGGCAACAGTCAATCCACCCCTCCTCCTGGGCATCCAGGCCCAAGACCTCATCCAACTGATTCAGGAGATCGTACAGGAGGAGGTTCAGCATCTATAGCCTCTGTCGTCTCCTCATGTCTCTTCAGAGGATGTAGAGGGGGAGCCTCCCGTGAGACAAAGGAGTTCCCGCAATGTTGGGCAAGCCAGAGGAGGTCAGAAGAGGCCCTACCAGCCGAAATACTCCCAGGGATAGATAGAGGGAGGGAATCGTTGCCCTCTCTGCCACCAGCATAGCTAGCAGGGTCACATGAGGAGGGACTGCCCATCTAGGGCTGGAGCAAACTAGATGCTCCCAGCACCGAGTACTGGAGGTCGATCTGGCGGCCACAATTACCTGACCTAAGGGGGAGGACAGCAGTCACAAGGAGGGTACCGATCGGCTGCCACTTGCCTGGCCCGAAGCATGGCTGTCTCTTCCACACCTGAGGCTGAGGGGCATGTCAACGCCCTAACTCACAGAGATGCCAGAACGACGGATTCGGTGATGACAGGTATGGTTACAATTTCTGCCAGATTAGTTTACATGCTTTCTAATTTTGGGTACCACGCAACCTTTTGTCTCAAGTTTTACCATTAGTTAGGGCTGAACAGTATACTGTTAGATGATCCGTTCCTGATTAGAGGCCTAGGCAGACAATTATTTGTCGCCGAGGAGGTCTTCACAGATTGTAAGGTCACTATAAGGGGACACAGTCTTCTGGTTAACCTGATCGTAATCCCGATGGAAGACTTTGGCGTAATCCTAAGGATGAATTGGCTGGCTATTTATCATGCCTTAGTGGACTGTTTCGGGAGGAAGATCGTCTTCTCCATACTAGAGTTGCTTCCCTTTGAGTTCCACAGCCAGCCAATAGACGTAGGATTCAGGTACATCTCCACGCTTCAGGCAGCGAAGCTATTGAGCCAGGAGTGTGAGGTCTTCCTAGTGTGTGTCATAGCGGAGATTAGCCCCATGGTTGACTTACAGAGTGTCCTGATGGTCTACGAGTACCCCGACATCTTTCCAGAGGAGCTACCAAAACTACCACCTGAGCGTGAGATCGAGTTCGAGATCTCACTAGCACCGGGAACTGGCCCCATCTCTACTACACTGTACCAAATGGCCCCACTTGAGCTGTAAGAGTTCAAGTCTCAGCTACAGGACCTATTAGAGAAGGGATTTATGAGGTCTAGTGCATCCCCGTGGGGAGCCCCTGTCCTGTTCGTGAAAAGGAAGGATGGTACCCTTCGGCTTTGCGTCAACTACAGACAGCTGAACCGGGTCACCGTCAAGAACAAGTACTCATTGCCTCGTATTGATGACCTCTTCGACCAGCTGAGAGACGTCATAGTGTTCTCCAAGATAGATCTGAGGTCAAGCTACCATCAGCCGAGGATTAGGGAGACCAACATCATCAAAAGGGCTTTTTGTACGCGGCATGGTCACTACGAGTTCTTGGTCATGCCATTTAGGCTGACCAACACCCCCGCTGCTTTCATGGATTTGATGAACCGCATCTTCTGACCGTACCTGGACCGGTTCATGGTGGTATTCATCGATGACGTACTTGTCTACTCTCGGGATCAGGCACTACATGGATAGCATCTTTGCATGGTGCTAGACACCTTGAAATGGCACAGGCTATACGCCCAGTACAGCAAGTGCGAGTTCTGGTTGAGATAGGTTACCTTCTTAGGCCATGTGATCTCAGGAGACGAGTTGGAGGTGGACCCAGCCAAGGTTGAGGTCGTACTCAGGTGGGAGAGGCCACGTATAGTGACAGAGATACATAGTTTCCTGGGGCTAGCAGGCTACTACCGGCGGTTTATCCGAGGTTTCTCGCAAATCGCACATACTATGACTCAGTTGCTTTGGAAAGACGTGCCCTTCTCCTGGACAGACAAGTGTAAGTCATGCTTTCAGGAGCTGAAGGAGAGGCTGACTTCAGCTCCTGTACTCACCATCCCAGATAGCAGTGGCGGATTCATGGTCTACACCGACGCCTCGTTGCAGTGATTGGGTGGTGCGCTCATGCAGCGGGGCTACATTGTCACTTACGCTTCGTGGCAACTAAAGCCCCATGAGCACAACTACCCCACCCATGACTTGGAACTGGTAGCTATTGTCTTCGCGTTGAAGACATGGAGGCACTACTTGTATGAAGAGACGTTCGAGATCTTCGCTGACCATAAGAGCCTCAGACATCTGTTTGATCATAGGGAGCTCAACATACGACAGAGATGTTGGTTAGAGCTCCTGAAGGACTATGACTGCAGCATCTCCTACCATCCAGGGAGGGCTAATGTGGTGACTGACGCCTTGAGCCGGAAGGCGCTCACCCACTTAGCTAGTCTACAGGCACAGAGTTGGAGACTCATGGAGGAGGTGGGCAGTTGGCGACCCCAGGAGTCACGAGGGTATTGCGAGGCAATGATAGTGGAGAGGCAGGCATGACAAGAGCTGATAGATCGTGTCATTACTAGACAGATGGCAGATCCATACCTGCAGACACTACGAGTCTGGGTATCGACAGGGAACCCAGGAGAGTTCTGTTTCAGTGATGGGGTCCTGTGTATAAGGGAACGCCTGTGTGTTCCTAGAGACAAGGAGCTGTTGAGAAAGCCCCTGACTGAGGCACACGGGTCTAAATTCACCATACATCACGGTAACATGAAGATGTACCACGACCTATGACGCATTTTCTGGCAGAGGGGGATGAAGTGGGATGTTGGTGGGTTTGTTCAGCAGTGTCTAGTATGCCAGCAATTGAAGGCTGAGGCCTGCAGGGCCATTATAGCCACTTCCGTATCGGAATAGAAGTAGGAGAGTGTCACTATGGACCTGGTAGTGGGGTTACCTATGACACAGTGAGGACACAACGCAGTCTGGGTGATAGTGGATAGATTAACGAAAACGACATAATTTTTGCCGATCCGAGTCACTTTTAGACCAGCATAGTTGGAAGAGCTCTACATCAAAGACGTAGGGTGCCTTCACAGAGTCCCTCATGAGATCATTTCAAATAGAGTCACCTGTTTCTCTTCCCAGTCCTGGGAGGAACATTTTCCCTTGGAAACAACAACTACCACTCGAGTATCAGCATGGAACCGCATGAGGCTATGTACGGGAGGTGTACAGCACCCCTGAGTTGGATTGAGGTGGGGACCAACTGGGAAGTTGGTCCCAGGCTGATACGCCAGAGTCAGGAGGTGATCGAGCAGATCCATAGACAACTCCGTACTGTTAGGAGCATGCGGAAGAGCTACGCTAACCTGAAGCATAGGGAGGCACAGTTTGAGGTTGGAGATCATGTCTTCCTCTGTGTTTCGCCAATGAAGGGCTTGCAATGGTTTAGGGTGAGAGGGAAGCTCGCGTCGAGGTTTGTAGGGCCTTTTGAGATCTTGGAGTAGGTAGGACCCGTTGCTTACCGGCTTGCCCTTCCTCCCCAGCTCTCTGGAGTGCATGACATGTTCCGCATATCCAACCTCAAAAAATACATCACCAACCCTAGCCATGCTCTGAGCCATGAGAACATTGAGGTGGGGAACGACTTGACCTACCCTAAGAGGTCAGTACAGATACTAAACAGAGCCGTGCAGAGTCTGAGATGGGAGGAGGTACCCCTGGTGAAGGTCTTGTGGGGAAGCCAGCAGTACGAGGAGGCTACTTGGGAGCCTGAGGCGGCGATGCAAGAACAGTACCCGGAGCTTTTCGAGGGTGCATCACTTCTGACCTACTTTGATCCCCTTTAAGTTTGTTATGCACAATTACGTTTAATTTTTCGTACCTTAATTAGATCAAGTTTCGGGGATGAAACTTCCTTTAAGTTTGTTATGTTGAAATGACCCTTCCCAAGAGTCGTTTGGCGTTTCAACAATTTTTAGGGGTTTTTGTGCAATTTTAACCCCCCTAGGTTTTTGTTGTGGATATGCGAGGGAAAAAGAGAACTTGCAGGGGTGACCCTGCAATTTTCCCATCCCAACACCCCTACCCCACAAGCACCTCACCCCTCCATCGTACCTCACGCCATCTCCCCCATTCCCCCCATGCCTCACGCCATCCCTTCCCCCACGCCTCCCACATCCATAAAAACCCCTCTCCTCCTCCATTTGCTTGCCATAAAGCAAGCCGAGAGGAGAAGGAGAGAGAAAGTGAAGAGCGAGAGGAGCACGAAGGGGAGTGGTGCATATGGGAGAGGAGGGGGAAGCGGCAAAAGAAGCTGCTCTGCAAGGGTCACTGTTGTTACAATGGAACGCAAGGGAGAGAGAGCTCATAAACGGTTCTACAGAGTCATTTTATGTAGAATCAGACGTCTGGAGAGACCATCAGACGTCCAGAGGTAATACCAGATGTCTGATAGCGCATAATTTTCAATTTTTTTCCCTGCCGAGTTCTGACCATACATGCGTGATAACTCTGGATTCGATGATGATAATTCCGTCAACAAGGGATCATCTTGAGGATATATGTGCACTAATAACATACCATAATGGGCATGGGAGCACTACATGCATTACAAATTAAGTTACCTATAATCAATGTTTAATGGCTATGTGTACAACTGCATGTTGAAACAGGCCTCAGATGAGTAATCGGATCACACGTATGGATCCAGTTTGACAAACGGAGTCCAACGGACTCAAAATCGCCTAAATCCGACATCCGGAGCTCTCACAACAAGCCCAAGAAGTCGTGACCATTGATCTGAGGATCAACGGCCATGAGGCCACCATGTGTCGCACATCCGCACCATCAGCCCCTGCGCCCGCACCCAGCCTCAATTCATCAAAAGCATTTTAAGCCAACCAATCCTTGGATCAAACGGCTGAGGATTTGCAAAAGCACGCTCTCCATCATGCCCAAAGAAGCCTTCAACGTGGAATCCTAACCATTGGATTTCCATCCAACAGTCGACCGTGCCCGCACCTGACCTCACCTTCGCAACAACTCGGGAAGGCAGTGTAGTAGATAGTGCCTCGGCCTCACAAGCAAGCAGCAAGAGTTTGAAGCTCCACGCGCTGCCAAATCGTGCTCGACCGAAAGCACGGTCAATTACAACCGTCGATGCAGGCGCGAACAGCATAGATGGAGTCCACGTGGCACCTCCAGATGAAAGCTCACCCCGACGCGCACGATCACGCACGCTCACTACATGTGAAGCACGATCCAAGCGCCTCCTCGCGCTATCGTGGCCATTGATGTGCAATCGGACGGCCTATGTTGTGAGCACACGGATCGCACGAAGGCAGCACCTGCAAGCGCAAGAGGGGGGGCGACATGGCGTGCCCTCACCTATCCGATGGCGATCCGTGCCTCGGATCTGACGGTTGAGGATGCGTAAGCGCGGCTTGAGAAGAAGAAGAACGGGCGCACCTAAGGACCGGTGGGCGCGGGACTTCAGCAACACTTTTGGAAGGGATTTAGTGACATTCCGAACGTCACTAAAGACTCGTACCTCTTTTGGAAGCCCTCCTCTACTATATAAACCCCCTCAACCACCCCATTCAAAGGCATTCAATTCTCATACACTTTCCATGCAACACTAGCCCTCTCTTAGCTCCACTAAACACTCCATATCTGCCCTCGGAGTTGTCAAGCCGTCAACGGAGCCTCCCTCCACCGCCATGGCCACCTTGCCTCCTCCTCGCACTCTCTTTTACTTTAGTTTTATGTTGCACTAGTTTAAGCTTTCATCTATTGTTGAATTTGTAAACAATATCCAATTGCATGCGATATGTTAATGTTACTTCTTATATCGTAGTTCACATCTCCTTAAAGTGATTGTCATGTTTTAAACGCAAGCTCTAACCCTACTCTCTCTCTCTCTCCCTCTCTCTCTCATTTTTGCAAGCAAACCACGCTACCATTTTGTGATACCCAAAGCGACTAAAACTAATCTGATTTCACGCCTCCCTGAGATTGACACTTGGACTCACAAATCCATATCTTAATTTAAAATCAATGACACGAGTGCATACTACAATGACATAATTAAACCAATGCGTTTCACGCGCATCATGCGCATGTCAGAGGTTGGGAAAGCGTGTTGGTGCAAGGATTGAGGCGATTTCAGACGTCCGGGAGTGTCTCCAGAGGTCTGAAGACACACTCAGACATCTGCACGAAGTTCCAAACATCCGAAAAAGACATCCTGAGTAAGGTGAGTCTCTGAGTTTGTTTAAGATGTCTGGGACTCTTCCTAGACTAATTTTGGTCAGGGTTGGTGTTTTTGGCCCCGTTCAGGGCCCAAACGGAGTTGGATTTTCGCAAACGAAACGTCATTGGATTCCGTTCGAGTTTCTCTACGTAATGATATAGTGTCTATGTAGTTTTGAGCTCGTTTAACCTATCGGTCCATGTTATAGGTCTCTAGTTCGTAGAGTATGCGGGACCTGCAGAGACGTCAGGAGCTACCGTACGAGCCCCCATTCCACCCGATTACCCTGGTAGAGTGGTTTTCACCTTAATCCCAGAGTTAATAATTAAATTGCATGTGTAGAATTACTTGAATTCTAAGTTGTGAGATGAATCCTAGGACTGAAAAAAGACAAATGCATACTACTTTAGAATATATTCAATTGAACCCTAGGTTTTGAAATGAACATTAGGGCTGGAAGAAATGCATGTATAGTTAATGAATGATTGAGTTACCGTGATGCTTAATCTGTTGTGATGTTTCCTACATGTGGTAAATCATAAGCTGCCTGATTACATTTATTGAACCATGATTGAACAAAAATGCATGTTGTATCCTATATAATTGATTGAAGGGATGATTGCCGAAAAGTGAAACCATGAGCTGCCTGCTATGTGTTTAAATTTGTCATGACATGAATAGAGATAGATGTTAGGCTACGGAAATGAGGAAATCTATGTACAAACCCTACGTGGAATTTAGAAAGAAATCAAGAATATTGTAGTACAGAAAACCTGATAGTTTCGGGACATGTTGCCTACGAGAGGTTGTTCGGACTTGGTTAAGGGAAGTGCACTGGCCCTCGTATACCGAGGAGAGAAACTGTCCCTTTAGTGTAGAAAGTGAGCTAGCCCATGTGTACACAGTACCGAGGAGAGCGACTGTCTTGTGTACGCAGTACCAAGGGAGCCACTGTCCCTTTAGTGTAGAGGGGAGCTAGCCACCCTTGGGTTGAGACCCGGGGTTAGGACTAGTCACCCTACACCGACTCTTGTTTGGCCCTCTCGTACGTGGTACCGAGGTAAGCTACTTAGTGTAGGGAGGGAGCTAGCCACCCCACGAGGCCTGGGATTAGGACTAGCCACCCTACATCAACTCTTGTCAAGCCCACTGGGTGAACCAGGATAGTCGGATGAGGGTACGCAGACTGTGGAGGGGTGAGACCCCTATTCTGAGAGGGCAAGACCATATACTATTATGTGCTGTACTTTTGGGCGTACCCGCTAGCAGAAATGACTAACCACATGCTAGTGCGGGGTAGCTACCCATACGCTTATCGAGCGTGCCGTAGTCACTGCTACGTCGCGACCGTGACCTTGAGGTGGTAAACCGGGTGTAGGACTACCACAGGGGACTCTCTCGACCAGGAGAGTGCCATGTGTACATCCTGCATCGCGGGAAAACTACAAGTGAGATCTTAATTGAGATCGTTCCCTTAGGGAACAAGAAGATTTAGCAATGTTATGGATCCTGATTAGAGTACTCAACTCAGAAATGCATAAATGAGATAAACGAAAATGAATGATAGTGAATAACCGGTAGTGTATAAATAGCTAGTTGCTTGTTTAATTATGTTTAGTTGCATGTAAATGACTTAACCACTACTCTACTCAGTGTTAGCTGACCATGAATTTCTATAACCATGTTCAGGTCAGGGATTTGAGGAGCCAGCTCCACTGGCTGCTAAAGGCACTAGGCCCAATCGAGCCTAGCCATAGTCCTTCTTTTTTGCTGCAGAGTTTTGTTAGTAGTGAGTAGCCTGTAGATTGTTCTGTTATATTCAGTTATATTTCTACCAGTTTCTATTATGTTGGCATGTTCGTAACTGTACTTTTCCACTTGTACCATGTTATATCCTTGAGATATACTGTTTTGTTTCCTTTACTATCTCTTACGTACTTTCTACTTAGTTACATTGCACGTATGGTTGTGGAATGAGTATACATTTGGTTGTTTCTTGTTGGACAACTAGGTCT
Source organism: Thalassia testudinum (assembly GCA_037157565.1). Taxonomy (NCBI): domain Eukaryota; kingdom Viridiplantae; phylum Streptophyta; class Magnoliopsida; order Alismatales; family Hydrocharitaceae; genus Thalassia; species Thalassia testudinum. Next base: position 2,803,312 of record JAZHRO010000014.1, read on the forward strand.
TGGGGTTCGTCGAGGCGAGCTGTTCTTGGGTTCTGTAGGGAGACGGGAACGAGTTGTGACATGAAATTAAGCTCAATTTGGTGTTCAATTGGCATTTAATACACCCATTTACATATTTAGTTTAGAATCTCTCAAATATGACCTAATTATGCATTTTTAACACATTTTTGATGCTTTAGGTCATTTTCCTTAATTTCCACACTTAACTCATTTCTTGTATTAATTTGATAGTGTTTACCTAGTTTTTAGCTTAACTTGGGCATTTTAACTATGATGAGCCACACCTCATCACCTATTCATCAGACAACAAGATGCGCACAGGTAAAATTTGTTTCAATCATATTTTCACTTTATGTCCTTGTTTTATTGTTGAACCATTAGATGTATAGATATGTTATGTTTCCTATAAACATATTGTTTAGAATCATATGTAGGTTTACCATAAACTAAGATAGATGCTCCGCATTCTCTAGAAACCCAGAATCCATCTCCTACTTGCTGCCGGTACTAGTACTTCTCTACGAGTACCAGTATATAGGCGTTACAACTGAGGACTACAGCTTACTAGCACTAGTACTCAGCATGAGTACCGCATGATGAGTACCGATACTCATGGGGCATAGACTTGGTTAAGGTTTTGAAATGACTAAGATCTGTATGTCACTAGTATCAGTACTGAGCTTTAGTACCAGTACATGTTAGCTACAGGTTGAGGTCATGACAGTACTCAACAAGTACCGATACTCTTCTTGGGTACCAAGGCTCGTTGAGATCAGTGAGGTCTTGGAGTAATACTGGTATGCCACTGGTATTGGTTGCGGTCACAAGTACCGATGCATCATGAGTATTGGAAAAGTGTATAACTGAACTCGAATCCCAAATTGTAAGCCATAGGTATCGGTACTTGGCATTAGTACAGATACCTCTTTGGATATGGGATCTAAACCTGTAAGTCAGTGATACCGATACTAGTTCAACAGTACTGATACTCAGTATATAGGATACCAGTACTAGTCCACCAATACCGATACTCATTAAGTATGAAGTTCAGTTATATTATGTTATAGTCCAAGTCCATCCTAAGTTAGAAGTGGGTCCTTTATGGACTAACCCCAACACCACCCTCATTTTAAGTTATATGAAGTTTAGTGGATTGACTAGCCTTGCCTAGTCGGAAAAATCTTAAGCTGGGAGGCTTAGGTAGTAGTTTTTAGCCGAAAGGGTTTCCACTATAAATTTAGATACACTTGTGTGATTGTTTTCTTGTGGTTTGCATTATCTTTATTTCGATTTTATTTTCAAAACTACCATCTATACTATTCACCCCTCCACTCCAGTGTATTTCTAGATCCGCAAGACCTTCATGTGGGAGCACACAGCGAGGCGAGAGCATATGCAATTGTAGCGCATGTCAAGGAGGTGCACAGGCATGCGATGGAGATCCATGGCGTGTCAAGGAGGTTCACATGGCCAATTTGCAGTCAATTCACCTAAACTAAGTTGGTTCAGATCCCTTTATGTATTTCTAGTGTTTTGCGATCTTCCCAAACTTTGTTTTTCATAAATAAGGTACTGTAGGAATTGGCTCGATGAGCACTATACGTTAGTGAGTTCAAATACCACCTTGTATCACTATTTCATTTGTTAAATTCTAGATTATTCTCCTAATGCATTTAATACATAAGTTTTTGATGTCTTTGACCTAGAAAATCGACTTAGAGCATGCACGAACAACTAGAAAGCTTCGCATGCATCCCTAGGCCTTTCTTACGCATTATCAGGTCGTCGTAATCCTTAATGACGTTAGGTAAAGAAACTCTATCATTTCCCTTGTATGGCATTTTTTTGTGTTCAACAATGTGTTCGCTATGTTCTATATGTTATCTAATATCTCTTGCTACTTATTAAATCCTACTTTGAATATTAATATTCAAATATTTCAATAAATAAATCAGACACTTGAGATGCTTGATAATAATTATGGCTGGCCAACCTGTTTAGGTATGATTGATCACTATACCAATGAATACAAATCCATAATTATAACTTTTTAAGTAATGAAGTCATTATCAGTTAGCAAGATAAATCGAATAAATACTATCATGAAATAATTGGTTTGATAATCCTTATTTACATTCTGAAGTATCGTGAATTCATTTAAGAGATTAAAAAAAATTAAAATTGATGAAGAGATGAGGAAATATCTGTTATACTTGTAGCATATTAAATGAGCTAAAATAATGGATGGATTGATGGTAAACATGGAAATTCGTGAGATTAGTTAAACAATTTAGTCTCATGCCTAGTATTAACGCCATGCTCAACTATACCATGTTTAGAGGTAGAGACTGATTTAGGGAGCGAGCTAACCTCCTTTCAACCTTTCTATTAGACTGTTTAGCCAACTGGGTAGCTAGATGCAAGTGGGTATGCATTATTTACTGTGAGAGGCCTGGTACTATTTTCTTACTATACCTTGCAGTGGAAACGAATGATCATGTGCCAGTGCGAGGTAGCTCCCCTCATGCGTATCACATGAATTGTAGTCAACACTTGTTATCTGATAAAGTCGAGTTTTAAAAAATCAAGTTGGAGTATAGTTGACAAAAGCAAATTCACATTTAAAATTTATAATTTCTCGGAATAAAATCCTGAGGTTGTTCGCTAAAAGCCACTATTTAATTAGTTGAACTCATGTTAGATGTGGATTTTCAAAATAAACCAGTTCAAATTTTGCACTTGATTTAATAAAGGAATGAAATTCAAATTCAAATGTAATAATTATTTAATGCTCAAATAATTAAATAAATCAGATGCTAATGAGATCAAGCACTACATATTCATTGGCAATAATGTTCGGACAAGATGTTTCGCTAAAATCCCATTTATAAGCAAATCTTAGGTCAAATTAAACATTGTTGCATGTTAGTCCTCAAGTTGTTGTGGTTAGGTCCCTATAGCCTCGCAAATAAGTCCCTGTGAGAATCTTTTTCTTTCACTTTGGCCCCTACTGCAGTTTACAAAGAAGCAGCTGCTCCTCCTTCTCTGACGGCACTCATTGGCTAGCGGCGAAATCACACTCCGGCAAGAGTGGAGCTCCTACGAAGAGCGGAAGGGGTTCATCGGAGGATCACCTACTCGAAGGCAGAGGTGCCTTAGCGATTGGTGGCGTGGATGAGGGTCGACGATGGCGTGAAGGTGGTGATCGACGGTGAGCTCTAACAAGCAAAACACAGGTTGTATGACCCCAATTAAATACCGACAAGCTCTGATGTAAGGTGTGAGACTAAAGCCCTAAACTAATTGTCCATGAGGATGGCCGAATGACATCAGAATGAATGTGCTTTTGGTCGTTACGGCGTGAAATGGCATAGGGGGAGGCCATGCATGGGGCTACAAACCTCCAACTACCTAATAGCTACCTAGAGGAACAAAAAATCGAACTTAATTGAAGAGGAGGCATGTAGATGATACCTGTCTAAGCAATGGTGACGACGAGGTTGGAGGAGAAGTTGGAGCGGAGGAGGTGGTGATAGCAGTAGAAGCTTTGTGAGACAAAGAAGAGTTGAAACCCCTTATCAATTTCAGCGATAAGGTGGTAGAAGAAGGCGGCGAGGAACTCCATTGGGTGTGTTAATGGTGTGACGAGGAAGAAGGAGATAGGGTATTTCACACCAATTTTTGAATGACCACGACCCTTGGACCTCTGCGAGGCTTTATAGTCTGACAGCCACACGAAATGGGCTAAAATCTCGCAGGATCAGCTTGATGGAACACGAGGTCGTCGCACCATTTTTTATTGAAGAGATAGGTGATGTAGACATATCCATTTAGGTTAAAAATGCCTATTTATGCATGTCTCTAGGCTTAGATATGCATTGCATACTATAAATATTGCATAGCATGCATCATTCTGCATTTAGAGTAGTTTGTGTATATTTTAGGTTAATTGCACCCTTTTATGTCTAGGAGAGAAGGAGGATCTGATCAAGACAATGATTGAAGTCCAACGCCTCCGAAATCGCCTTAATCGAAGTCCCGTAGCACCATATGCAGTCTGAGGAAGATCAACGGCCGAGGGACTAGGTGATGCAATTCAAAACTTCAACAGACAAATCCGACCACACGGATGGATTCGGGTCAATGATCGCAGCCCAACAACGCGAAAATTGACTCAATCCGACCTCTCTAGCAGCCCCTACAAAGGAAAGAAGATGGATGGCCCAAATTGCGCCATGTCGTGCAACCTAGACCGCCCATGCACATGCACGCGCCACTGCATGCACACAGCTATGGCGGCAGCGCAAGGCACTGCGAGCATGGGTGCAGCAGGTGCACGAAGGCAGAGCAATGCAGCGTGCAGGCAAGTGAAGGAGCAGCGGCGCAACAGTGGGCATGGGCACGCAACACAGGCACGCAGAGCGCGCGCCAACGCAGTAGCAGTGGTGAGGTGCATGGGTTGTCTTCAAGAACGTTTGTGGTGGATCTTCAGTGACATTTATGACAGTCACTAAATGTTCTGTATACGAAATTGATCCTTTCCTCCACTATAAAAGGACCCCTACCCCTCCCATTTTTCTTCATCTCTTCCCTTCTTCTCCTCACCACCTCCAAGGCTCTAGAGAGAGCTTGTCCCAAGCTCGGGATGCTCCTCTAGAGTAGAATCAAATATTTTCCCGCCTCTCATCCCCATTCATGGAGCATCTCGTGACCATCCTCTCACCTCCTCCAGGAAGAAGATCCACGCCGCAATGACATCCTACCCCGTCCTCCTTCCTCCGCCGCCGTTCTCCCTCGTCCCGCTCCTCACCATCTTCATCCGGGCGCTATCAAAGCGAGTTGTCCTCCAAGCGACCGTCGAGGGGGACTCTTCTCATCTCCATCTATCTTTATTGCTTTCTAGTATAGTTTTTCCGCTTTCATAGCTGTAGGAAACATTTGTTCATCAATATATTGATATTTTCTCTCTCTCTCACATATTTCGCAAGTAGATTAGTTAGATAATGTTTTCATCGATCTGATCTCTTGCTTGATAAAAACACAAAAAAATTTATAAAAGATAAAAACAACAAAAACAAATAAAAAGCGAAATGTGGATTTTTCAAACCAAATGTTCGCCTCCCCGTGTTCAACCCGGGACTCATTTTTCGAGTTTCGGTTATAAATATTATCTGATCGACGAATTTTCTTGCGAATCGAACTACAATGGTGGGTTTTTCAAACTCAAACCTTTTCGCGACAAACCTATCCACCGCATCATTTTGGTGCCATTGTCAGGGAGGCAACACTCTTTGGTTTTTCTTGCATTTCTCCGCCTTACCTAACTTTTATCTCACCTTTTCTCTGATCTTATTGTGATTGCTAGTACTCTTCCGAGGTGGGCCAAAGCAGTTAGATCGAAGAAAGTGCAGATGAAGGATTTGTAAGTGTACCCCCATCACCCTCACCCTAGATTTCATTCCACCACACAATAACTCAAACTCAAATCAACCTAGGTGCTTTTATAAACCTTAGGATAGATCTGGTTGTTTGATTGTCACTTCGCCTCATCTTGCCAACCCACATAAATTAAAAAAATTTTAAAAAAAAGTTATCTGATTGTGGGATTTACTGAAAGAGACACACATTAATACCTACAACTCTCGACTTAAGGCGCACCACTTTACATTGATTCTACCACTTAACCGGAATCTATCCTGTGGATCCAGTACACCTTAACTCAACATACAAATAAGTGAGTAGAAAATTTGAATAGGTTAAACATTTTGTGTGCCTTAATCAAGTGGTGTAACAAGCCAATTGATTGAGCTGTTTGAGCTGCACCACTTAAGATAAAAAGCGATCCATCAAGTAGCTAGCCACTTAGGATTGATCTTTAGGGTTGAACTAGGCACTCCACATTATTTTTTGATTTCTAAAGGAATATATCATCACTAGTGCTTTCAAAACCTGGAATGTTCTATTGAACCTTGATTGAATACACCTAAAGATTAAACCCTAAAAGCTATTAAACAAGGTTAAACCATAAAAGACACATCATCAAATAACCTTATTTGCAAACCCTGGTTGTGCATGCACACACATAGTAACTGATGATTAAGGGCAGAACCCATCTAAAGGATTCATCACATTCCAAGAGCACAATCATCCCAAGCCTAATTAAAACTGAGTAGACGTTGGCCTTAAGGATTGATTCGCTCTTCAGGGCTCAGATTGAGATTCTTTTCGATTAATCTACTACTGGTCCATCTAATGTCTAGCTAGGGGAGTAGCGTCAAACGATTGTGGTTGAGGGGAACCAAAGGAATCGGAAGCACAAGCCAAAGGAAGAACCTTTTCCCCAGCCCCTCCCTCTAACTAGTTGGATTGATCAAATAAAAGTAGACTAAATCGTTTATAATCTTAGGATGGATTCTGAGAGTCTATAGATCTTTAGGCTACCCACCTAAGGATAGGTTTGGTTGATTATACTGTAGGGCACCTTTCTCTCCTCTATTTTCCCTCCTACTCCACCATGTATGCTTCCATACCATACACACAATTCCAATCCTACCCTCCTACCACTGCCTATCCCCAAAATGATTACTATCCTGACTCGACTTATGACTACCCATCTCTTAATCGGGATAACTTTGATTGGGGATATGAATTCGGACTTTAGTGTCCAGGGCCTAACCCTGGACAACAAGATTATGATTACTATCCTTCCCTGAGCTACAATGATTATAGATCTCCACCCTTTGATGACCAAACCAACCCAATCTACAATCAAGAAAGATATGATGATTATAACACCTACCCTCCCCAGTATTCCACTGAATATAGGTCACCACCATTCTTTGAACAACCCGAAACGACCTACTATCAGGGAGGGACCTGAAAACATCAATATCTTGACTCCCCTAGATTGAACCCAAACCCACCCAACCCTGAATCAAACCATTCGGTTTAGGTGAACCAGGTCAAGGATAGGGTGTTGGCTAACTTGAGGAACACTATACAATCTTTAGAAGCTTAGCCAACATCATGCACTGAAGCAGAGCCTATGATCAAAATGATTGATGAGCATAATAGCTCTTTATTTGATTTGCTAAAAGATGTTAGAGATAAGAGCCCGGGTGAGTTTCTACTTGGAAGATTGTCAAGATTGAGGATGAAATTTGTGGTTGCCTTAGTCCAATCTTAGGATGATTCTCGAGATGAACCCCCTTCATGAGAGCCAATGTCTGAACTCGCTCAGGCGCCTATCGGGGGAAATACATTTTCTGAGATCGGGGATGACCAGGTTGGGTTAAAGCAACCAATTGAGGATGAACCGAATGCCTCACCCGAGATCCCAGAGCCAGGGAATGAGGAAAAAATATGTCTCTATGGACCAAGAAATGACATGTGATTTTGAGACATATATAAATGACGATCAAGAATTCTTTAATTCTAAGGGTGAGGAATCTTTAGGTGAAGTCTCACTTGAGCTTAAGGAAGATGATTTTAATGAGACAAACGAGCCTGAGGAATCTGATGAATAATTTGATAGCCCGATTATTGAAGATTGTGATATAGTTGGGGCTAACTTGGATGATCTGAATCCTCATTTACTAGAAGATTCAATCAGTAGCCCTATTCCTCAACCACACCCCGAAGAGTTGAATGATTATACTTTTGAGATCATTGTGCCCAAGTCAATTCTGATTCAGCCACGATTTCTGGACCTGGGTAAATCATATGGGGTGAATGATATGCTAAAGGTCCCGGAGCCCGAGCACTTGATGTTGGTGGATAAGAATTTAGAAGTGAGGATCTGGGAAGTTAACTTCAGGGAAAGCAGGATTTCGGATCTAAGGGTTCCTATTGACTTGAAACTACCTACTTTCTACAAGGTCCCTTATGATGTCTTTGATGTGCAACCCAAGCATAGCATAATTGATTATATTTTTGAGCCAAATTCCATGTGGACAAATAGGCATAGTGATTTAGACTTACCCATTGTTTGACACTTTAGTCTTGGGTTGTACACCACCAAACCATAGGCTCGGCCCCGCAAGAACAACAATCTTAGGTTCTGGGTGATTTTCATCCAAAACCTTAGAACCACTCGACCCTGGGGCATGGGTCTACACTATAATCTCGTCCACGTTTGTGGACATCTTCTACTAACGAGTTTAAGGATCAATCTTTTAATTTTGATTCTGACTCGTACCTGTGAATTCTTAACCTCTTCTTTGTTTGTATTTTATGCCTAGCTAAAGGCATTAAACTTAGCGCGTGTGTATACTCTCTTCTCTCTGCGAAGCTGACTGGATTGTCACAAAAACTCAGGTGATATTCTGTTATTCTGCCCATTTCATGTCTTTATTTCTACAATAAGGAATTGCATCATTTTGGCAAAGGGGGGTGGATACTTAATCCTGAAATTATTTCGTTAGCTCTGTACAATTTTATTTTCTTTTAAAAAAAATTAAAAATTCAAAAAGACGAAAAAAGAAAAAAAAATAGAATTAGGAAAGGAGAACTTAAACTTTTGGAAGTTATTAACTTTAGGAAATAATACTTTAGGACTTGAACACTTAGACTAGGGCTTAATTAGCCTGGGTGTCTACTCAAATGTGGACTTAGTCTCGAGTTCTTGCTAAGCAATTTTATTTTAATTTGGTAAATAAATTGGGGTGATAAGTACATGGCTTATCAACCCGCCCTTTGATTTGAGGAGATTGAAAATCTAAGCATCTACACACTATTCACACTGACTCACTTTCCGGCAATTTTTACAGAAATTAGGTAGCTAATGAGCCGTCTAAGGTGGTATAGCTGGCAAGTTGTCGGTGGTAACAGCTCATTGGTCGGTTGTCCAGAGCCCAGCTACACGACTATTCTCTTCCTACTACCTTTAGGTAAATCTTATATCATGGAAACCACCTACTTAGAAAAAAAGAGAAAAAGAAACACCCAAAAGGAAAAAAAAGAAGAAAAAAATAGAAAAAGGAGAAAATAAGAAAAATAAATAAAGCCACACTTCACCGCACGAGTATGGTTGGCAAGTGGTCGTGGTAATAGCTCATCAGCCGATTGTTCAGACCCCAACTCACAAAAATGCACAAATAATTCCTACACACTTAAGAAGAAGTCGAGAAGTAGAATAAACCGAGAATATATATACTGGGTTCGCCCTTGTGTTGACCACATAAAAATAAAAAGTAGGGAGAAAGCTACCATCAGAAAGATAGACCTCTAGGCAGAAATCTTTAAGGTCGCCTAGGGTCATAGAAACCTGAAGTCCGTTTTAACGGCCGCTTAGTGAGTCTATCACCCTTTCACAAGATGCTTAGCACTTAGAGTCCTTTTCGAGTATTGGATAGGTTGGGTAGCCGTGGAAAGCTGCTTCGAAATCCTAAACTCAAAACAATCCAAAGAAATAAGAAAAGAGGAAAAATAAAAAAATGTATCTTTCCTTTTCAAATAAGGTGAGGACTTGGGCGGTCTGCATTTTGGCAGACACCCGAGTACTATTGAGTTTTCGTAGTTTAGGACCTTAGTTGAATTTTCTATTGTTAATAAACAACTTAGGCCCAAGTGATCGAGTCCTAATTCTAGTTTTATACATAGCATATAGTTTAATTTTGCTAGACACTAGCAAAAGATAGGCATAGGGGTATGATGTAGACACATTCATGTAGGTTAAAATGCCTATTTATGCATGTCTCTAGGCTTGGATATGCATTCCATACTATAAATATTCCATAGCATGCATCATTCTGCATTTAGAATAGTTTATGTATATTTTAGGTTAATTGCATCCTTTTATGGCCAGGAGAGAAGGAGATTTAATTTGGAGCCTTGGATTGACATTCGACTGCACAGATCTGATCAAGACAATGATCGAAGCCCAATGCCATCGAAATTGCCTTGATCGGAGTCTGGGAGAACCATATGCAGTCCGAGGAAGATCAACGACCGAGGGATCAGGTGACGCAATTTGAAACTTCAAACGACAAATCCGACCACACTGATGGATTCGGGTCAACGATCACAGCCCAACAACGTGAAAATTGACTCAATCCGACCTCCGTAGCAGCCCTTATAAAGGAAAGAAGATGGACGGCCCAGATCGCGCCATGTGGCATAACCCAGGTTGCCCATGCACACGCACGTGCCACTGCACGCACACAGTAGCATGGGCGAGCATGCGTGCACAGCGGCCGTGCAAGGCACCACGCACATGGGCACAGCGGCCACGCGAAGGCGCAACGGCACGTGTGGGCGCACCAAGGCGCAGCGGCATAACAGCGGGAGTGGGCGAGTGACACAGGCACACAGAGCATACGCCAATGTAGTGACAATGGTGAGGCGCATGGGTTGTCTTCAGTGACGTTTACGGCAGATCTTTGGCGACGTTTATGGCCGTCACTAAATGTCTTATATACGAAATTGATCCTTTCCTTCACTATAAAAGGACCCTTACCTCTCCCATTTTTCTTCATCTCTTCCTTTTTTCTCCTCACCACCTCCAAGGCTCTAGAGAGAGCTTGTCCCAAGCCCGGAATGCTCCTCTAGAGTAGAATCAAATATTTTCCCGCCTCTCATCCCCATTCATGGAGCATCCCGCGGCCATCCTCTCACCTCCTTCGAGAAGAAGATCCTCGCTGTGATAACGTCCTACCCTGTCCTCCTTCCTCTGCCGTCGTTCTCCCTTGTCCCGCTCCTCACCACCTTCATCCGGGCGCCGTCAGAGTGAGCCATCCTCCAAGCGACCATCGAGGGGGACTCTTCTCATCTCCATCTATCTTTACTGCTTTCTAGTATAGTTTTTCCGCTTTCATAGCTGTAGGAAACATTTGTTGATCAATATATTGATATTTTCTCTGTTTCTCTCTCATTCTCATATTTCACAAGTAGATTAGTTAGATAATGTTTTCATCGATCTAATCTTTTGCTTAATAAAAACACCAAAAAGAATTATAAAAGATAAAAGCAACAAAAACAAATAAAAAGTGAAATGCAGATTTTTCAAACCAAATGTTCGCCTCCCCGTGTTCGACTCGGGACTCACCTTTCGAGTTTCGGTTATAAATATTATCTGATCGACAGATTTTCTTACGAATCGAACTACGACGACGGGTTTTCCAAACTCAAACCTTTTTGTGACGAATTTCCACCTCATCAATAAGGCTTAGGAGAGGGTCTTTGGCAGTGAGACTTCGCCAATAGATGCGGTTTGATTGAGGAATCAATCCACCCAAAATTCGCTGCAATTCATTGATCGAGTTGTCGGTAAATTGCGGTCAAAGTTCACCTTGGAAAGCTTCTCACACAGCCATGGCCAGCTAAAGGTGAAGGTGCTAGTAGGGGCATCTTTGTAAGAGAAATCAAAAGTTAGGGGTATTTTTGTAAGGAAATTAGGGTTCAAGGGCCAAATAGCAATCTAGGTTAAAGTGAAGTCCAAATGAGCCCAAATTTTTATGATAGCCTAATTTGGACATAAGAAATTTAGTGGTAACTTCAATTTTGGATTTTAATGAAGTTTGCATGGTCAATTTATGATTTGACCCAAATGTATCAAATACCTGCCTAGATCTCTGTTTTAGTCAAAATAGGTTCCTTTTTATCAAATTGATTATTCTAAACCTTATAAAATATTTTCAAATGATTTTTAGTAGGTTTATATTATATTTACTTCCATCAAAACCCTTTTAATTGATGTAGGGCTAAAATTAGGATTTTTAATTATGAAAAACATTCAAGTTGAGTGAAAATCCTAAATTACTCAATATCAACCCACTTCTTGAAGATTAAAGCTTATTTAACCTTTAATTAATCATTGGTTCATCCCATAGTTCTTCTTCACTTGAATTTGTTTGTTAAAATAACAGAACTAACTCAATTTAGTTCAATTCCTCTTTATTTAGCCTTGAATGAATTATACCCTTTAACATGCTAACTAGGTGAATTTAGCTTTGAAATTTAGTTAAATTGGTTAGATATAGAGGATTATGGATGTTACGACTCAATTCCCGAGTCCTTACAGGACCTGAGACTGACTCGACTCGATTAATCCCAAGACCCAATCGTTCAACAAGAAACAACCACAAAGTAGGAAAATAAACCACATTCACTATGCGAGGTAACTAACAGTAAAAAGTACAAGCAGTAAAGGAAATAAAAACTGCTAAACAGTACATACCGCCACAACAATTGGAAAATAGAAACAGAAGTACAGTAACAGAACGGTAAACAAGTCTGAACTCACTGACAAAAAGGAGTACTACAACAGCAAGAGACTACTACTGCTGGGCTAGACTGGGCCCAACACCTTCTGTAGCCAGTGACTCAGGCTGCTCAACTCCTAGACCCGTAAAGGGTTATGAGTAAAACGGAGTCAGCGAGCACTGAGTAGAGTGGTAACCAACTAACTAAAGCAGTAAAAGCTAACAGGTAAATTTATCTTTCCCAATTATTTTATTTTACAAGTCATTCCTTTTCACTCATTGGTTTACTTTGAGATCTCTTTCTCGATCTCGCAATGTTCCTCGTGGGAACGATCTTGATTGTAGTCTTTTCCAAGAGTAGAAGGCACACGTGGTGCACTCCTGGCTGAAAGAGTCCCCTGTGGTAATCCTACACCCAGTCAACCACCTCGAGGTCACTGTTAGGCATAGCGGTGACTATGACACGTGCGATAAGTGCACGGGTAGCTACCCCGCACTAGCACACGGTCAGTTATTTCCGCTAGCGGGTACACCCAAAGTACAGCACAGAACAGTATAGGGCCTAGCCCTCTCGGTAACAGGGGTCTCACCTCTAAGAACCAAACAGGGGTCTCGCCCCTCCACAGTCCGCACACCCTTGTCTGACTACCCCAGTTTGCCTAGCGGGCCTAATAAGTCGGTGTAGGGTGGCTAGCTGAACCCCGGGCCCCGTGGGGTGGCTAGCTCCCTCCCTGCACTAGTAGCTCTCTACGGTACAGTGCATGCAAGGGCCAACAAAGTCAATGTAGAGTGGCCAATCCTAACCCTGGGTCCCAACCCAAGGGCGACTAGCTCCGCTCTACACTAAATAGGGGACAGTCGCTCTCCTTGGTACCACGTACTCAAGGGCCAGTACACTTCACACTCATATTTCCAGATCCTTTCCAGTCATCCATAGGAGCTCTACTCCTAATTCCCCATAGGGTTCATGCTCATATTCACCACGTTGTTCCATACCAGGTTTCATTATTCACATTTCCATTCTCATATTTACACATGCAGCTCGTATTTTCATAATTAACATATGCAACAAGTGATATCACAGGTAACTTTTTAACTAGCACAGGCATTTCATATTCTAACAGGCAGCTCGTATTTATTAACAGATAATTGTTTACAATTCTACTCATTCATTTATGACTGTAATCTCAGACACGCATGCAACTATTTCTCGTTCTAGGATTCATGCCACATCCTAGGTTTCTAGTTATCTTATTCACATATGCATTCATATTTTATATTTAAAACAGGGGGAAACCACTCTACCAGACAATCCAGGAGTACTGAGGGCTCGAACGGTAGACTCACGTGCCTCTGCAAGCCTCAAACACGCAACAAAGTGAGGTCTTATACCAAGGAACATAACATAACGGAATGTTCAGAACAGTATAAAAATGTTTCTAACATATAGAGGAACTTACAAGGAAACCATAGATATCTCATTTGCGTAAAACAGATCCCAAACAGACCCTAAACGGGTAAAAAATAGGACTGTAGAACCAAATCAGACGTCTGGCACAAGGTCCAAACATCTTAAAAGTCACCAGGGTCTCACCTCAAGTTCCTGCGTCGACCTCAGACATCCAGGACCCTTACTTGATCGTTTGGACTCAGCTCCAGACGTCCGACCTCTCCTCCAGTCGCCTGGGAGTGCTTCCAGTCATCTGGTAAGTTGTCTAAATGTCTGAAACGCGTGGGAGGGCATGCCCCGCGCCTTCCCAAAGCTACCCCTGCACGCGACAGACAAAATCTCCCCACTTTAGCCAAATAGATTGGCTCAGTGGTGCGACTTGCATGGCTGTAACTGCAAGAAGAATGTACCTTCGCGAAGCCTTGCTTTCAAACGTTCGGTGTCTTCACTAGACGTCCAACCCATCATCTGGACGGCCCTCCAGACGTCTGATTCTGGGAAAATCCTAGAACCAGAGCGAGCTCCCGCTCCTCTCGTCACATGCAGCCACTACTCCTCCCTCTCGTTGCAGCTCCGGCTGTAGCAGGAAGTCGGGGACAACTCCCCCGACACACTCCTCCTCCCGCACGTGTCGCTCCGGTCGTGCGCCCTTCGGCGAGCTCCCACGAACTCGCGAGCTCAACCTCCTCCTCCTCTCTTCACGCCACTCCTCCTCCTTGCTCCTCGCTCTCGCTCCCTCTCTCTCGCTCATTCCTCTCACGGTAGTGGAGAGGAAGAAGGTGGTGGTGGTGGAGTGGAGAAGAGAGGAAGGGGGGTGAGGGCTCTTATATAGAGAGCGGCTAAGGTTTGGTAAAGGGGAGAGAAGGAGAAGAGAGAGAGAGAAAGTGGTCTGCACGCAGGCAGCATGCAGAACCGACCCTGCGTACAAATTTTTTAATTTCTAGACATCTAGGAAGAGGTCCAGACGTTTAATCAAATGTCTGATTGACAATCCAGATGTCTTAAAAGGCTCAGAACAGAACAGGTCTTTACAATGGAGATGCCATCATACCCCCATGCCTAATATTTGCTAGTTCCTTAGTAAATTCTAGTATTAAAAATAGATTTTCACTGCAAGGACATTTTTGGCATTCAGCCCAAAAAGATTCATTCGTCCTTTTTTGTCAACTTTATTTATTTTTTTATCTAGATTAAAAGAAAAGCAGAACTTCAGTTCTTTTCAAAATAATGTAGGTACAGGATTTTGTTAAAGATAAAATGTCAGAATGAAATTTTCAAATCCTAACGTTAGCATAATCAGGACATGTGTATCCACCCAAGAATTCAACTAATCTGCTCTTTTCCAGTTCTTACAAGTCCCAAAACCCATTTTTGCAGTTAGAGCCTCCTTGCCCTATAAACTCATACCGCGATTTGCATGATCTTGAAAATGTGTGTCGGTGCTTTGTGATAGGCTAACTTTATTTGCTTGGATAAGTCTTTGAAAGACTTATTTATTTTTCTGATAGAATTTTTTTGTTTTTGTTTGTCTCCCCCATAAGTAGACTCAGATCAGTCTTAATACAAGTGTGTCGGGATCATCATTCCCATCACCAAGTCCTCGATGGGGGCTCTGGCACCAGCACTTATCAGAAGCACCATCCAAGACACACCCCAAGAGCTCACAACCCCAAACAAAAAGCATTGTAAGGGGCGCTCCTAAGAGGCTTAGGCTCACGCCTTGATGCTTCGAGATAGCATCATTCAAGACACCTAAGCTGCATAATACACTTTATACGCTCCGTATAAAGATATGTGATTTAGATTTAGAACGAGTGCTGAGGCGGTGACATATTTTCATCGTGTCATCAAAGAAAATTTTTCCTTCTCAACGGCAGGAACTGAAACCAATCAACTGCCTCAGTTTTTCACCAAGACTATAACATGGGAAATTATTTACTTATATAATTTTTTGGGCTTTTGAGATTGTTGGCTTTGTGTGTGTACATGTGTTGACACTTGATTTTCAAAAGTCATTCAAAGCTTTTGGATGAGAATCGAGCCAAGTACTACCTCGGTCGCTAAATAGACTTTAGAACTCAGAACCGTCAAGGGTTAAAAAGGAGTTCTTTAAGGGATAAATTGATCTAACTTAAATTTTTAGACCTAAAAAGTCTAACAACAGGATCCTCAAACTCAATCCTATGTTTGTTAAAGATGAAATCCCTTTTGTACCTTTTTTAGAAATAATGAACAACCTTAGTCCCTTTCTTTTTGAAATCCTTTTTTTCTTTTTTTCTTATATATATATATATATAGTGAGAACCGTTCAAAAATGGATTTCAGGTGATTGCACTTTAATGCCCCTCCATTCCTAAATTTTGCATTGCCCTCATTGCAAAAAGGATGGGTTCACATTCAGCCTAATTCATAATTTTAGAGCAGGGTTATAAGGGTGGACGGGCAAGTCGAAAATGACTATTGCAGATGATTTCTAGCTCCAATGTGAAAATTGGAGCTAGAGTCGACTGTTTTAAATTATGAACCTTAAAGTGCTATAAGAGTAGTGTTCAAATAGGATATGAAAAAAAACGACGGGTTGCGTCTAGTTAAGCGCTAAGTTTACCGGCGTCAATTGGGTGCAATGTAGCTTAGGTAGAATGGAGTTCAAAAGAATTGCCGATCAGACTCAGTCATTAAGTTTAAGAAAAGACTTGAGGCATTGACCATTTACAACAAAGGGTGTAGAGTCATGATCGAGAGAGGAAATTTCCACAACTCCATTGCCAAAGATCCTCCTTACTAGAAAAGGTCATGTCCATTTGAATCTAAGTTTGCCTTGGAATAGTTTGAGACGGGCATCAAACAAAGTACTTTCTGACTAGGACTGAATGATTTTTGTGAAATGTACTTGTTGTGAAAGGCTTTTATCTGTTATTTGTAGATGAGTGTGTTCTCATAAGCATCATTACGTAGCTCATCTATCTCAGTAAGTTCCAATGGATGTTAGCCTTGCCAAGATCCAAATTACACTTTCGTACTGCCAAGTATGCTTTATGCTCCATTTCTATAGGAAGGTGATATAACTTCCCATACACTAGCTTGAAGGGAGACATACCTAACTAGGTCTTATGGACGGTCCTACAAGCCCATAGTGCTTCCGGAAGTCAGGTTGACCAATCTTTTCTATCAGGTCTGATAATAACCTACAGAATCTTCTTAATTTCTTGGTTGGAGAGCTCAACCAATCAGTTCGTTTGGGATGATATGGGGTTGAAATGCGGTGAGAGACCCCATATTTTCTAAGTATGGACTGAAACTACACATTCACAAAATGGGTCCCCCCATCAGAGATGATGGCTTTTGGCACCCCGAACCATGAAAAGATGTTATCATGAATGAATTTGATGACTACTTTATAATCATTAGTTCAGGTTGGAACAACTTCTATCCACTTGGACACATAGTCCACCGCTAGAAGAATATACTTGAAGTCGTTTGAGTTTGGGAATGGACCCATGAAATCAATCTCGCATATATCAAAAGTCTCGCACACGATAATCAGGTTTAAAGGCATCATACCACAGTGGCTCATGTTGCATAAGATCTTGCAACGAGCACCACCCTATAATAATTGTGTGCATCCTTAAAAAGCATCAGCCAACAAAAGCTGCACTGGATGATTTTTGCTGCGATTCTATTCCCAAAAAAATGGCCACCGCAGGCCTGGTTATGACAGAAAAATAGAATATCATTGATCTCGGCATTGGGAATACATCTCTGAATGATTTGATCTGCTCCGATGCAAAAAAGATATAGGTCTTCCTAGAAGTAATACTTGACATCTGAAATCAATTTGTCCTTTTTAGATTTGGGCCAACTAGACGGAATCTAGTTTGATGCCAAGTAATTCACAATATCGGCATATAAGGGAAGTCCAACATTAATGCTCATGAGATGCTCATCTGAAAAATGTTGAGTGATAGGTACAGAAGGGTCAATTACAAAAGAGGGAAGGTGGAACAGATTATTTGCAACTACATTCTGTTTCTCGGCTTTATCATGAATCTTTAAATCAAATTCTTGCAGAAGCAAGATCCAATGAATCAAGCAAGGTTTTGCGTCCCCCTTGGCGAGTAGGTGTCGAATAGCGGTATGGTCCGAGTATACGATAATGCGAGACCCGAGAAGGTACGACCGAAACTTCTCCAGAGCGTAAACAACAACCAAAAGTTCCTTCTCAATGATCGTGTAATTACGTTGTGCTTCATCTAGTGTCTTACTCGCATAATAGATCACTACGGATTTCCTATCCACTTTTTGACCAAGGATTGCCCCCACTGCATAATCCGAAGCATCACACATGATCTCAAAGTGTAGCGACCAATTGGGGGATGCAGAACTGGTGCCTTGGTGACTCGATTCTGTTTGGCGTAAAATTGCATTTTTTAAAATAATTCCGTCGTAGTATGGTATGAAAATACGTCGACAAATAAAATATAACGAAACTTGATAAGTCCCGATCGAACTCAGAGAGGCGAAAAATGCAAAGTTGAAATCAATAAGCTAACTAGACTTGACTCCTAAACGCGTAATCTAATTTCCAACTCACGAATACTAATTTCACTTGTTCTCTTATTTTCACGGATAATGAATGCACTCGTTAATGAGATATAAAATATAAATATATACGTTTCAGTTTTCAAGATTTTTATTATGTCACTACAATAAAAAGGATCAAAGGTGATGTTTAATTAAGTCTAATACCGCTATCTTTGATGATATTAATAGATTAATGTAATGTAAATAATAAAAATAACAGTAACTTCACTTATATTGATATTTTTTAATTAAATATCATTTGAAAAAATCAGATATAAACATTAAAAAAAAAATCCACCTCCAATAATGGTAACAAACGTCGGCCCCTCCACAACAAGAAAAAATTCCCTCCGCCACACACCCCCCTCCCCCTCGCTTAAACAAAATGCAAAACCCTTTCTCCTCCTTAAATCCCTCCCCCTGTTCCCCACGACGCACCCCCCGCCGCCGCCACCCCCCCTCCCCACAAATCCCTCTTCTCCTCTAAACATCGCTCGCCCTCCTCCGCATCGTCGCCAGCACCCCCGCACTCGCCCACGTCCCCGCCTCATCGTCGCCAACACCCCCACGCTCGCCCTCCTCTGCCTTATCGACGGACTCGCCCTCCTCCCCCTCGTCGTCGCGCTCAGCCCCCTCCGCCTCGTCGGCCTCCTCGTCCGCGTCATCGTCGACGCGCTTGCCCTACTTCACCTCGCCCTGCTATCTCTCCGGCTACCGACCACTTCCACCACCATCCTCAAAGGTGAGCTCTCTCAACCCTTCTCTCTGATGACCCTCCGTCACCCTCCCTTCCTTCCTCGGCCGTGATCCCCACCAACGCCCCACCACCGTCTTCCCCTCCCTCAGCCGCCCCCTCGACGACCTCCCCTTCCTTAACCGCCACCACCACCTCCTCCATCCGCCCTCCCCCTTCCTCCGATGGTGCCCCACCAACTTGGAAATTGAAAAAAGTTGAGATCTAATTAGGCATGACCAATAGATAATCTACTAAAACTTGTGATGATTGGTTGGTAGGCTGTGATAGAAGACTTTGTGATGATTAGCTGGTAGGGTGTACAAGGTGTAGCTTGGTTCATGGATAAGAAATAATGATTAAGAAATTGGCAAAAAGGTTTGGAGTAAATTTTAGTTCATAGTTTCTTGAGAGTGGGGTATTCGAAAGAGGAACTTCTCAGCAAAAAAAAAGGGAAAGGTAACTGTTAAGAGTTTTACTGGTAATACTGGTAAGAACATATATTTGGTAATGGCAATCCAATTGAAAGTAAATTGTCACTCAATAGATAGGAGAGGGGGGGGGGGGGTTGTTTGTTTTAGGGAGATGATGGCCAATGCAAAACTAAACTGGATCCTAAAGTATAGCACTCAATCTGTTATCTTGAGTAGAAGATACGAAGTTGCGCAGATAGATTCTTGCCTATGACACAGGGGGAGGAATTGTGCATATTGGAAGTAATAGACTAGGTTTAGGCTGATGTGATACCGAGGCAAACACAGGTGGTAATCCAGATATTATCCTTTCTGCTGACCTTAGCAAGAGTTAAGGAGAGAGAGGTCAACATTCGATGGGTAATTTTGCCTGTTCAGTAATTAAAAGTAGGAGCATATTTTGATTGAGGGTATGTGGAAGCATTACTTATTCTTTGTTTCATCAAAGGTGTACTTGTTTGATTTATTTCACAGTCTTGGGAATAAAGAAAATAGGTAACATATAAAATTCCACACACCTAAGTAAAAAACTATTACAGATATTGAAGAAGTTAACAGCTTGAAATAAGAAGCAACATAGAATAACTAATATTTGATACCTAAAGTTTTGGTTTGATAACCTGCTACTTATCAATGCCCTGTATTACTTTTCCATTATTACTAGATGGAAGTGAGAAGGCTCTTTTTGTCACGGTGTTCTAGTTTAAACTTTTCTATCTGGTACTTATTTGAATGTGTAGCGTGACCCTTGACATTTCTTCTCAAATGTTACATTAATGGTTGGAGAAACTGGTTGTGATTTTTATCAAACAGCTTAGTTGGATGATTTCGGGGACTATGACAAACTTGCTTTCTAGCCTCTAAGTTAGGATGATTCCTCTATTTATCTCTTCAAGTTGATATAAGATGCCTGGTAGTTTGTCTACTCAATTTATTCATGATGTGTCTATATGCTTTTGCTACATGAATCTAGTAAGTTAGTCATGGATAATGTTCTTTAGATTTCATGCTAAAACATGCTACACAATCAGTCTGCCTTCTTCATTTATTTTACTAACCTTCTACTCCTGTGTCTGTTTTCTTTGTGTTAAGTCAGTCTTGTTCTTTTTATGGCTTATCAACCTCTATTGAATATTGCGATCCTGGTGAAAGATTTGAAGGGTTTGTTTTGGTCTTGCATGTGCTGAAGAAATTTTCAAAATCATTATCCTCATATTTCTAATATCCCTAGTTAATATTCAATAGTTTCACTAATCGACCGTAATAGCTTGGTCAAGATGAGAGTATCTTGTTTCATGGCTTACCTTTCATGTGGATAAGATACCATTATAATTACCTTGTCTTGAAACTTTTTTCTGTCGTCCAAGAATGAGGAATTGATTGTTTGGACTTTCAACCCGGTGAAACAATTATAAATAATATTGGGTGCTTTTATGACCATGGAGAAATATTAGTGTGCAGTACCTAGGTGTTGCAAGTAATATGCTTAGGTTACTTTTTCCTGGTAATGCACTGGGCTCTTTCGTATTTTCATTTCTTTATTTCAGTTTAGGGGAGGGGTTGCAAGGGAATTTGGTAATAACATTTCTTTTCTCTGATGATCTTATTTTAAAATGATTTTGGAATAAGCAATCACAGAGTTTAAAGTATGCTTCCTTAGCCCAAACAAGCAGTGAAGAAGCCTCACGAAGGAACAAGAGAATGCGGGAAGAAAGTACAAGTCTTGTGGAGAAGCAGAAGATTTGCCAAGTGAAAAACACAATGAAGGGGCATTGATAAAACTGAACCGTGGGGACAAGAAAACCAAGCTAGGTTTGTATTATTTTGTGATTTGTTATTATGTTAATATCCACACAGCAAAACAAAAATTTGACTGTGAAAGTCACTCTCAGATATGCATGTGAGAAGGGCATTGACAAAAAAAATTCTTGTTCATATGTTCACTATTTTCTCATTCTCATCCATCTGAATTAGCTAGAAAAGGAAACAATATTCATAAATTTCTATATATCTTCATCATATTGTTAGAAAGATGCTGACATTTGTAATCATGATTTACATATATGTTTTTCGAGGGAGGGATAATTTACATATAATTTTAGCACCACAATTTTACATATTTAGAAAAATGTGTGCACATTCTAATCAATTTCAAGCTATTTACAATAGTTATTACTATCCTGGTTTGCATTTTCAATTCCTCTATGCCTTTTTTACGTTATATGGTTTTTTTTTTGTTTTCTGACCATAGATAATCTAATTAGAACGCACAGGCTTGTAAGGGACAAAATAACTCAGTTAAAAAATGTAAACATTAATGACAAGAAAACTTCCGAACAAAAAACAAAGCTACCAGAGTCAAAAGATACCATCCAAAAAATTGGTAGAGGTAAGAGTAAAAATTAGAAGCCAGAGGACCTCTATCATCTTATGATTGAAAAGAGCCAAATGAAATAAACGTTTACATGGCATTTAAGAGAGCAAAATACCCAGCTATAGTAACAAGGCATGTACTACTTCCATTCTTTTGCACTTCCATACTTGGTATACTTCAAGGAGATAAGTCCAATTCTCTCCTTTATGGATCTGTGGACAATGGAAAGAAGATTTCATGGAATGAGGGTTTTCATTCTAAGGTGATAGGCTTGTTCAGTTTTGTTTGGTTTTGACACATTTATTTGCTATTAGAGGTTAGGTTTACGATGTCAGGATTGATTGTCCAATTCAATCTATTCATTTAGTAAGAATGAGATATTTTTAAACTTAAATAAATAATTAATACCACCATTTTCAAATTGCTATATTGTTTTTCATAGGTTCCTACTTTCGAAGTTCTTTTTATTGCCGTTCTTAGTAGTTATTATTGTAGCCTTCAATGCCATATGCCTGTTGCAATAAAGATAGGTCATACCTGATGATATGATATGATGATTCTTTTGGACGTTTTAGGTACTGGAAGTTGCAACGTTTCTGCACATAAAAAAACATATGGTACTGGGAATGCAGTCAAGTTGGCTGCACCTATGGAATGCAAGAGTATTGTTGGTAGTGATGACAGGTCAGTCTCCACCTCTGTGTAATTGCATAGCCTCTCTTTTAGGTTTTAAGTATGGTATCAATGTATAGTTAGCAGGATCAGAGGAGCCTTTCATTTGTTGGAGCACTTTTTCATAGGATTTTAAGACTTAAATGTTCATGTTTGATATGCATCCTTTTTGAAACATGATAGTTGGATGTTAAGTTGATGGCTTTTATGCCTATATTATGGTGGAAGTGGGTGCAAGTGAGGACACTAGATGGTGATACTTGAGAAAACAGACATTGTAACCGGAGATGCTTTATTCCTTCTTTTTTTTTTTGTAAAAGGGCGATGCTCTATTCTTTTAACTTAAATAAAAAAAAGGCTTTATTTGAGGATAAACCATCTCAGATAGCATGGATTATTTCTAGATGATTAATTCATATTGAACTGGAATCCTTTAGGGTACATAGACTTGGGAGATATTTAAGTATAGTCAATCTAATAGAGATAATTTTTTCCAACTTCTTTCTCTGAAAATAAGTATTTTGCCTGGATTTCATTAAGCTTATTGTATCCTAGATTCAAGAATCCTCCACTACCCACGTCACCTTAGGCTTATTTCATAATTTATATTCTTTTTAACGCTTAATGCTCAAATATAAGTATTCTAACTTGAACCATTTCTCTCTCTCTTGGTTAGCAAAAGATTTGAAATGCATGTGCTACCTTCGCTGATAGGACATAGGAAGATGAAGTTTCAGAGAATGGCTGGAGGAATCGGATTGCCAAGATTTAGTTTGAAGATTCAATTAGCTTCCAATGTAATGCATAAAGAATGGATGAAGTTGGGACATTAGAAGTTAAATTTCATATTATTTTTTATCATGCAATATGGATTGATTAAAGGCTTGTAGCATCTTAATTTTAAATACCTAAAGTTCTAAAATTTTATACTTTTACTGGACCTCATAATTTCCTTTTATTTTTTATTTTTTTTTTATTTTCAATTGTATATCACCAGGAGGGAATGTTTGTAGAGGTTTTTTAGGTGTTCAATAAATTGGGGTAACTTAAATTTCTCATGTTTGTGTAACATGTACTTTATATTAATAAATTGGGATACTTTAACATGTAAATTAACTTTATCATACCTAGGTGAATGTTTACAAAAAAAATACTAGAACTATTAAAATTAGAAATAAAAAAAAATTAATGAGAAAAATTATCTATAAAAAGAAGGCATCAAGGATTAATCGTTTGTGACCTTTGGAATAGGTGGCAAGGTGGTCCACCAAGGGTGGCCTTGGTGGACGGTGGAGGAAGAAATGGTCGTAGATGTTGGAGATATGACGAAAGGAGTAGAGACTGATGGAGAGGAAGAGGAGGAACGGATGGGAGAGGGAATTTGGTGATTAAATATAATCCCCCCAACAACACCCACCCCCCACTCCCCCACCGGAGGTCGGGGTCTGCGGATGATTAAATAAGGGGGGGAATTGGTTTTGGTGGAGGAGAAATCGGATGTGGTTTACCATTCGGGAAAATGGGAATTTTTAAAAATAAGATTTTCCGTTGGAGAGATGATGGGGAAAGATCGGGTGGAGATTTGCAATGTTGCATGGGATAAGGCCGGATGGTTACGTGGGTGGTGCATGCATGGGATAGGATTTGATTTGGGTTGTTTAGGTAGATATGTGTGGATATGTTTTTACACTGGTGTGCATGGGTATGGGTGTGCATGAATGTGCATGTGTGGGTGTGTTTAAGTTACGTAGGTGAGTTGTTATGTATTCATGAGTTTAGGTGGTCTCTAAATAGATTTCTTGGGGACTGGTGCAAAGGGATAAGGCCTGGATTGACTTGGGTTGGGATAAGCTTATTGGTGGTCAATGGGGAAATATGTTTATTCTTCCTCCTCTCTTCTCCCTTTATTTCCTCCGTTATTCTTTGGCTTTCTGAATCTTTTCCTCTCATTCCTTTACCTTTTTTTGTGGTCTTCTTCCCAATTTATTATTCTCGTATGGACCTGTAATTGCAAGATAATACATTATATCATAATCAAGTCCATAAAATACATTATTTATAGATAAGTAAACATGATGTAAATATAAACTATGCATGGAATGAATGCAATATCTATAACTATGTTAGAAATCTACCTTAATCTAGATATTTTAGAACTTATGATTGTTACATAGTTAGGTCCTTAGAGTTCTAAAGGCGTCGACACACTCGTCAGAGAAATTGAAGGGAATATCCTTCGATAACAGGTCAGTTAGGGGCCTAGCGATTTTGGAAAAATAAAAAATAAATCATCAGTAAAACCCGACATGCCCCAGAAAGAATCTGATATCTTTGACCGAGGAAGGAGGAAGTTTAGATATCAAATTGATCTTCACTCGGTCAACCAGGATACCTTGCTCAGACACATGGTACCCAATAACGATGCCATGGGGAACCATAAAATGGTTTTTTTCCTAGCTCGAGACCAAATTGATGTCAATGCATCATTGAAGGATCTTAGTTAAGTGGTCTAGACATTCATCAAAAGTCCTTCCAAAAACAGAGAAATCTTCTATGAAGACTTTCAAAAATTCACCTACCATGTCAGAGAATATCGTCAACATGCACTGTTTGAAGGTGGCGGGTGCATTGCAACGTCTGAAAGGAATTCTACGGAATGCAAATGTTTCATAGGGGCAGGTGGATGTGATTTTCTCCTGGTCCACTTAATTATAGCTAGAATATCCATCCAAGAAATAGAAGTACTGATTTCCTACTAATTTTTCGAAAATCTGATCAATGAAGAGTAGCGGGAAATGGTCCTTCGTGGAGGTATTCAACTTATAGTCTATGCAGATTCTTTACGAATTCGTAACACGTGTCGGGATGGATTCTTCTGACTCAGATTTTATAATAGTGAGCCCAGCCTTCTTAGGTACCACATGAATTAGGCTCACCCAATGGCTATCAGAGATGAGATAAATAATACCCGCATCAAGCCATTTAATGATCTCTTTTTTCACAACCTCCTTGAGATTAAGATTGAGTCAGTGTTGTCCTTCGTGCATGGGTTGTGAGCCTTCCTCTATAAAGATTCGATGTCTAGAGTAGGAAGGGCTTATTGCGGTGAGGTAATCCATCGTCCAGCCAATGGCCTTGCGATGCTCTCGAAGGACAGAAATCAGACGTGTTTCCTGATCAAAGGTAAGAGCAGAATTGATAATTACAGGAAACGTGTTATTTGAACCCAAAAAGACGTATTTGAGATTGTCAGGGAGATGTTTCAACTCGAGTACCTGATGTTCAGGATCAGACAGAAATCAGCAGGGAGGTTGGGGTTTTCTGGGAGAGGAACTATGGATGAAATCTCATCGAAAATCAGCTCCTCAGGGTGTAATTGGGATTGGACTTCTAGAGGCTCTTGCTCAAGACTAATCGAATCCAGTTCATCATAAATTGGGTCCTCAAGAAATGTGTCGATTCCATTCAATCCTCAATAACACCACAATTAGTACTTCTTTGGGCCTTAAAAATATCGATCTTTATTGCCCTATCCTTGAATTTAATTTCCATCTAGCCCTCCTCACAATTAATATTCGCTCTAGCTATCGCTAGAAACGGTCTCCCTAGGATAATAAGTGTCTCTTTTAGATTCTCTGGTGTATCCATATCCAAGACAATAAAATCAATTGGGAAATAGAAATCCCAGACTCTCACAACTACATCCTCCAAAACTTCATCGGGTGACTTAATAGATCGGTCTGCTAATTGCAATGCCACTTCCATTGGTTTAAGTTCAGAATCCTCAAAATATTCTAGGAGGGATGTGGAATTAAGGTTAATGGATGCACTTAAGTCTAAAAGAGCTCGATCAAATTCTAAATTCCCGATCTTGCAGGAGAGGGTCCTTTAACATCTGAGGAAGCTTGCTCAAAATAATGGAGCTAACCTGCTTCAATAGCAAAATAGGGCTTCCTTCAGAGTTTCTCGGCTTCCATTTAAGTGTACATAAATTCTTCAAGAATCTCACGTAAGCCGGTGCATGACAAATTGCATCCATCAAGGAGATGTTGATCTGGACTTGCTCAAAGAGCTTGACCAAGTCTTGGTCAATCTGAGGTGGTTTCCTACCCTTATTTCTTTTGGTTAAGGCCTCAGGAAATAGTGTGGTCTTAGGTTTCTCCAAGATGGTTCCCGTTGATCCTTGGTTATCCTTGATAACCACCCCAGATTGAGAAGTACTAGGACTAGGTTTAGTGTATCTCTTAGGCTTAGGGTCGTTAGTACTTTTACCACTGTGGGATGTTACAAAATGTAATCCTGAAGGGTATAGAGTGGGTAGGTGACAAGGCGTTTTCGCGCGTGTTTTGAAATACGTTGGAATTGTAGTATAATTGTGCTAACCCTCGATCAAAAATATTTGTTTTACGAAACTCGTATTGATTTTTATTTTTTTATAACATAGGTTCCGATCGTTCGTCTCTGGGAGGCTTGAGAAACGAGTTTTAGATTCGGATTCACTTTTCTAACCTAAATCTAACCTAACATAATCTTTTTGGTCTTTTTTGTATTTTGTGATTTTTTCGTGTTTTTGATTTTTGTTTTGAAAAGTGAAATGAAACCTAGATCTAAATATGCTAGTGAAAACCTAATCTTAACCTAACTAATGGGCATATATTCACAATGATAAATAGAAGCATGTCACTAATTATTCAAAAAAAAGCTAATCATGCATTGACTAATCATATGAAGTTGCAAAAGAACACATAAAAAGAATTATACTAAGAGAATGCTAGGATTAACCAAGGGAAGCTATGAAGAAGCCTTCTTAGCCGTCCAAGAAGAGAAAGAGAGAGAGAGGGCGTGGGCTCATCTTCCAAGGAGAGAGAAGAGGGCACGCCCATGAAGAAGAAGAGGAGAGTAGTGGACCCTTTCTCTTCTAACCGTCCTTGAAGCCTTGGAGGAGAACACCTTGGAGCTTCACTTGGTCGTCCATGGAGGAGAACACCTTGGAGCTTCTCCTAGCCGTCAATGGAGGAAGAGAGTGGACAGCCTTGGGAGGGTGGAAGGGGTGGTCACAAGAGTGGAGTGAAGGAGAATGGAATTTGCGACCCTTTTTTTGGTTGGCTTTTGTGGGAGGTGCTTTGTTTTGCAAGTTGGCTCTCTCCCAAAATAGAAATTGCCACCTTTGGTAGCCCTTTGAGTTAATGACCAAAAATAGGGAGGGTAGATTAGGAAGGTTGATTTTGGAAGGTGTGTGTTGTTTGAATTTCGTAGAGCTATGTTGTGGGTGTTGGTAGGATTTGGTGCTAAATAGGATGGGTCAATCTAGATTAGGTGATGTGGACCTAATTAGGCTTAGGTGAGCCTAATTGGAGAGGAGTGAACCTAATTGAGTCTAGGTCAACTCTAATTGGATGTGTGTGTGTGGTTTAACTAAGGTAATCCTAATAGGTATGAGTCAATTAGATCTTGGGTGGATCTAATTGGGTTCAGGTGCACCCAATCAACTGTAGATGCATCCAAATAGGTATGGGCTAGTTCAATTAAGTTAGGGATAGGATTACTAATGGCATGGATAGTGAGATAGACTTAGGAGGTCTCTAATTAGATTTCCTAAGGTGTTTAGTGGGGTTTCTAGGTCAAAAGAGGCAAACTCGGGCTTCTAGCATCAAAAACAGGAACCAGAGATGACTTCCAGACGTCCAGACAAGTGATCAAACATCTTATGCTCCAAAATTGGACGTCTGGAAGTTAGGTTGGACGTCTAATTTTGTGTCAGTGTGAGTTTTGACTTCTTGGATTGATTTTTTGCAGAAATCAGACATCCAGCCTAATATCTGGACGTCCAGAAAGGTGCTGGAGAGTGGGTTTTGGGTTTTCTAAGGTAGGTTTTTGTTCCTAAGTGTTTGAGAGAGGGATAAGGTGGATAAGAACATGGATAGTGCTATCCATATTTGGGTTCTAAGGCTAAGATGCCCTAATGGAAGTGGTTTTTGGTCTAGGGAGGCTATCTTAGGATTTCTAAGGGTAGGGATAAGGCTAGTCTCCTCACTTCTCTTGTTTGGATCAGTCTTCTTCTCTCTTTATTGCTTTATTCCACTCTATCTCACATCATGGATCACTTTATTACCTGCAAATAGCAATAGAAATATTAAATAGCAAGATATCTCATCTTATTCTATATAAAATGATGCAATGCATGATATGGATGCAATATTTACAAATTAAGCTAGGTTTAAATATTATTTAGGTTAATTAGGACCTACAAAGTAGGTATGGGCCATATTTGGTGAATTGCAATGATAGTGATTTTTGTTGCCTCAATGTAAATGACCCAAAAATGAAATAGACACAATTATGAACTCAACACTCTTTCTCATACTTTTTCTCCTTTTTTTTCTTTTTTTCCTACTTTTTTTTTCATATATATATATATTTCTTCTTTTTCTTTTTATGCATATCTATGAACACAACACACTCAAATTTTATTCAAGATGCATTATTAAGGATTAGTGATGTTCAAGAGGATATTGGGTGGCTTATTTGGTGGAGATGCCTACTCTCGGCATAGGGAAGGAAATGGATAAGACAGCGTATTTTCTAACCTTTGACAATAATACTCTTCTTCAGCCGAGGATTTTGTAGAAGATAGTCATGACCATCCACTTTAGTCGTAGTTTTATTAGAACTCGATCTCTACGTATCTGCCTTATTTGGTTGCTCTAAAAAATTCTCACAAGATTTGTACGTAGGAACTTGAGAGTGAAAACTATGTCGAACTTTAAGTATCATTATCTAATTATCCAGAGACTAAGAATTCTTGCACTAGACTTAGAATACCAGTAGACATTCTACTCTCACCTCACAACTATTTAGTGGATTTACTGGAAGACGGTTTTCCTGACTACCTAACTAATATCCAAGGGTTTAGGAAAAGAAGTAATGCTTCTTCTAGACAAACTAAAAATGTCTATTGGTTTTCATAATGTATCCATTGCAAAACCTATGTGTAAGTGTAAAAATTGTACTAGATTCTAGATTCAGAATCAGCTCAAGAATAAAATCCCTAATAAAACTTCCTTAATAAAAATTAATGCATGAATGCAATATATATAAATGATATGTATAACCTTTCAAAATTGCACTTCGAAGAGTTCCCTAATTCGAGTTATATTCATCTCGACCCTAATTTTAAAACAAAAAGGTGAGTGGATGAATCGGAGGTAGTTGTTGCAAACTATTTCTAGCTCCAATGCGAACATTGGAGATGAAATTGGTTGGTCTTAATTTAAGGACCCTAAAGTGCAATTAGCATGATGTACGAAAGGTTTTCCCTAGGTGTTGGCAGAAAAATTTTCAGTTTAGATATGCTACCTCCCCTACCTATGTTCTTGCATGTCCTTATGCATGAATATAATGAAAAATAAATTAAGACAGTGAGTAAATAGGTAGAAATCACCTGGAATAGCTCCTGAATTTTCGTTCTACTTATTCCAACACTTACGAAGTAAAATAAATATGCAGGAAAATATGCTAAATATGCTATATATAAGTGCTCAACTTAATGCCTCCAGCTCGGCGTAAACTCAAAGGATATGTCAATATAGTATTGAGAATGGTGAGTAAAATGATAAGAATTTTAATCTCGTTTGCTAACAGCGGGCCGCAAATGCGGACTAGCTGCCCATGAATTTCGAGCCCAAATAATCGAAAAGATATGTAGATGGGGCTTGGGATTATCTGCAGCCAAGTGCTACAGTAGAAAGACAGATAAATGCAGGTGTCTGGAAGAAATGATGAAGGCGTCCCGAAGAGGTGATGGAGAAGACGAGTGGTTGGGGTATGAGCGGAGTGGTGTAGGGTAAAATCATATGTGTCCTGATAATGGTGATGAATGGAGGGCATGACCCAAGTGGTGTGATTAGATCTGGAAATCAAGGTCCAGTGATCAATCTCTGTGTCTCTCAAAGATGTTTCTTTCTGTGTATCATCCTCTTCTTTTTCCAAATAATTTAATTCATTTTCTTAATTATCACATGATTCAGCAAAATTTTTAGCTTTCTCAAATAACTCATCATATGTAATCCCCAATAATTTTTCAATCTCTTGAATATATTTTTCATAGGGGGATTTTTCCTCCTTCTCACTTAGATGGAATTGGGCATTAGATTCGGTGGTGAGTTCCTCCGTGAGAGTAGAATGGGTTGAATCAT
This sequence comes from Thalassia testudinum, assembly GCA_037157565.1. NCBI lineage: Eukaryota > Viridiplantae > Streptophyta > Magnoliopsida > Alismatales > Hydrocharitaceae > Thalassia > Thalassia testudinum. Next base: position 2,833,990 of record JAZHRO010000014.1, read on the forward strand.
TGATTGAGGGGTCGTTAAAGTCTTTTTAATTTTGTTGCTCCATGTATGTAATCATTTGAATCAATTCATCAATGTATACATGGGTACTCTTAAATACAACAAAATCATATTCAGGCCCATTAATGCTTAGTTCCTCAAAATGAAATGATTGATATTCAGGCCCTTCATCAAGATTAAGCTCATCAAATGAATCTTCCTCCTCAACTTTAATAGAAACATCAATATCATCCACTTTGGGTGCCTGATCTACAGAATCCTCAATGACCACCTAAGAATCACAAATCTGTTGTGGCACACACGACCGAAATTCAAACATTTCTGATTTTTGTTTCCCATCCCGAATTCTATGAAGCTTTTTTCTTATATCATCATATTCTCTAGCACTGGCTTCTTTTATTTCATAAACCATTTTGAACAATTAAGTAATCTAGGATTCATTGCAAGGGGCAGGAGTTTGAATTGGGCTAGGTCGGTCAAGATAGTCAACCATACTATCAAAGATTTGATCCTATATTGAGGGTGACTCTTGTGATTTAGTAGATTCTTGATTCGGGTCATATGATCCTACCCAGGTATCAATTGCCATGGTTTCTTCCAAATTACCCTTTGAATCACTTTTCGTATCATCTAAAAAATACCCTGACTTCATTTTCTTAGCGATTGCATAAATATCAAAGTGAATTTTCTCATTGCTGCTACTCATTTCCATACATCCTGAGTAACAGTCAATCCGTGCATTGGCCATAGCCAAGAAAGGGTGACCCAGAATGATAGGTGAATCACTTAGCTTTTCCAGTATATCCATGTCCAAAACAATAAAATCAACAAGAAAGCTAAGACTTTACACCTTAATGATCACATCATGAACTACCCCCTTAGGTGTGTTGATGGAGCCATCTGCCATTTTAATGGTGATAGGTGTGTGGTGTAGATCTCCAAGTCTGGTGCAGTCTAAAAGAGCGGTAGGAATCAAATTGATGGAAGACCCTAGATCCACAAGGGCTCTATTAAAGGTGCATCCCTTGATGGCACAAGATATGAACGGTTTGCCAAGGTTGGTCTTTTTGGGTGGTAGAGTGCCAGAAACAAAAACACTTATGTTAGTAGATAGAACCACCTCTTTAGGTGTGCAAGTCTTTTTTTTTCTCTTATGACTCTTTCTTTAAGGCCCTAGGAAAGGGTAAATAAGTCAAATCAAATTCGGGAGCCTTTTTCTTCCTTTTGTCCCTAGAGTTTGAGTAAGAGCTGGATGCAGGTTTGGTCTTAAGATTTTTTGTTGAGCCCAAATCAGATCGTTTAGGTGGGTTCCTAGCTTTTCTCTTTCTTTTAAAGGCCAAAGAATTGGCACCTGCATAATGGCACATACGATAAATTGGAGGAGGGGTCGGAAGAATAGGTGGAGAATAGGAGTGAAGAGAAGTGTGCATTCGGGGATAGAATGATTCTTGAAGTCTCTTGATTTGATCCCCTTGAGATTTCACTTGATTTTCCAAATTAGTCAACCTTTCTTCATTTTTCTTGTCAAAGTCCAACAAAATGTTCATGATATCCTCAGAGGTGGTTGTGGGTGGGGTTGGACTAGATGGTTGCCCTAAAGTGGTTTGAATGGAATACTGGGCTGGCCCAGATTGATATTCAATCTGAGTCGGTCTCTGTGGTGGCCATAGAAGATCAGGATTGTCTCTCCACTCAAGGTCATACGAATCAAGATATGAATCAAAGTGTGTATCGCCCTGATTGGGGCTGACTATAGAGGGCACTGATTAAGAACCTAATGTGTGGTCCTGTACCTGTGATCCAATGTTCCAATTCTTAAGTGATATATCATCAAATATAGGTGTATTAGAAATGGTGCATTCCCCAAGTGATCTACCCAAATCATGAAGTAGGTCCAAAGGTGCCTTCTGGGTTGGCTGAGTCCAGGATGCCTCCCCAGGATAGCAAGAGTCAGTAGAGTAGCTTGTGGATCCAAAATATGGGTCACCTGATCCACTAGGTTGGATATTCCATGTCTCTTGTTCCTGGGAGGAGTGATAAGATTGAAATTATGCCTAGCATTATCTAATTTGCTCCAAGAGCTTGGCACATTGATCCTTATAATCCTTGTTATACTCCCGGAATTCAGTAACCATGGCCTTCAATCGATTCTAAACTAGACAAGGGTCGGATCCTTGAGGTTTAGGTTCTAAATAAGTTGGGGGATAAGCCGTATGAGAATAATCAAATCCTAGCTGCTGAAGATGAGTCTCCGAACTAGGAGTCAAAATCATGGTTGGGTTAGGAGATGGAGGACCCTGAGGGTCAAAAGGATGATATGGGTCATGGATATTCGAGAAAAGAAGATGATAGAGATAAGAGAAGGTCTTTCTTTGAAAGACACAACTAGTTACAAGGGGCTGATGAAAATAAGGCAAAGGCCTAAAATCAGAGAAAGCCCCAAATCAAGCAAACAAGCTAGCCCTAAATTGTATACTCTAAATTGACCTAAACCTGGTACCCTGAAATGGACTTGGATTAAATCAACCCTTGAATTACTTGACTGGCCAGAAGGGTAGGATCCCCTAGGACACCCCGCACGGTGGGACACCACTAAAGGTTAACGTAGTTACCGCACCGACCATTCTTGTCACCAGTTAGTCCAAATAGACAAGGCCTTGATTTTTCACCTAATTAAACTTCGGTTACCAAGTAAGTTAGTCCTGCTTAGGGTAGGCCTACTTAGTTTTAGGCTTGGGCTTGAGGTGCTCTTGGAATGTGATTGGGCATTATGGGGGTGTTGCCCTTAAAATTAGATTTAGCAGTGTGAAGTGTACAGACAAAGGATTTTCAATATAAGCTTTAATTGGTGTAGTGGCTTTTATGTTTCAAATGCTTGTATTAATTTCTTTTAGGGTTTCCTTGTTTAAGTCAATTCAAACAAGGTTGTAGTGGAGCACACAACAAGTTTTGCAAATCTCAATTTGTTTTATGAATTTCCTTTAAGTATGGAATGCAAATGTGCTCTACCTTAATGTGGAAACCCTAATATCAGATAGGTCTATATGATGATTTTAAGTCCAACAAGGTAGAAGTGGTGCAACCCAATTAAAGAAAACAATGGTCCTAATGCACCACTACTAAGTGAAATAGACCTAAGTGGTTGCCTAACTTAAAATGGACTCAGTTTCAATTCAAATAAATGAGGGGGTAGACAACCAATCAGAGCAAATCCCCACCTATTATGCAATCACACCCAAATCAGGTTCAAACAAGTTTGTTTTGGGTCTCTACAATTAAACCCTAATGTGAAACACCTAAGGTTTCTATTTTTTCTAGTTCTGAGAATTCAGCCAATGTCAACAAGGTTCAGTTTGAAAGGTGTGCAAATAGTATCAAAATGATCCCAATTTTGGGGTACTATTCGCACACCAGGTTAGGTTTACCATTTTTTTTTTTGATTTTTAATGATTTTCCTGATTTTATATAGATTTAATAGTGCCTAGTGACCAATCAGGGCAGATTGACAGTATCTCAAACAAGCAGACAAAGAGTTGATCAAAAAGTATCCAAAATTTCTGAAAATCTTACTGAAGATAGTAGATTTAATAAGCTTTCAAATGCTACTTATTTCAGATTAATCTGAGTTGCGTAGAGGTGGGATGAATTCTCCAAAGTTGACTGATAAGTCACTTTGGACAATTCTGACCCATATTTACTAAATGAACTAAATGAATTAATTCGAAAAATATGTTGAGAATTAAGGCTTAAGACAGTTACCAAATGAAAGGCCAATTAGAAAGGCTATCCACAGTAAAAATTTTGAGCTTTTAGGATGTTCAAACAATGTTGCATAAATATTTGAAAATTGGATTTTTTATCTGACCAACCGCCATAATCAAGGTTTGATGTTTTATTTATATGAAATTAACACTTGCAAACCTAGATTAGCTTTTAAATCACTCCACAAGATAAGATTAGTATTAGAATGATTTGAAATTTGAGACAGATTCATTTTTTAGTTGGGATTCCAGGGAGTATTTTTTTGAAATTTCCACTATTCTAAATAATTTAACATGAATTTTTAGGTGTTAGAGGGTAAAACAGACTAGATGGACCCCCTGCGAGTAATTCAGTTTGAAACAGTATCACAAAAAATCCAAAAATTTTTGAAAACCTATATAAAAAATTAGGTTTTAGTGGCTTTCCAACCTTGCAACTTTCAGAACAATCTAAGTTACATAGAGGTTAGAATTAACGTCTAAAGCTAGATAAAATCAATGCGCAAACTATTCTAATCCCCTTCCATTGTGTGAATTTTTAAAATTCGTACAGTATGAATTTTTCCAAATAAAATATGACATTGGAAAGCTAGTTTGAAACCCTAATATCAGACCAAATATTAAGATTTTTGAATTCCTAATTTGGCGGCAATTAATTGTTGAAGAAAATCAAAATCAATTTCAAATCGAGTTTCTAAATATAGAGTTTGGTGTATTTTAGGTAATTTCCAAGTCAAATATACATCAAACAAAGATTTTTTTTAATTCAAATCCGAAATTTGAATTTGACTTATATATATATATACATATATATCTTTGTTTTTTTTTTTTCAAACCAAAGAAAGCAACAACATAGAGGATGAAGAACAAATACCTGTGGTCTTCACCATAGTCGATGCATGCGTGGATCCTCAACTTGACCTACAATCAAAACAAATGCAAAAGTGTCAGGCAAATGCAAATCCAAATCTAAAAACTTGCTCGTTACCTCCCCGACAACGATGCTATTTGACAAGGAGTTTTCGTGTGTGTTTTGAAATACGTTGGAATTGTAGTATAGTTGCGCTACACCCTCGATTAAAAATATTTGTTTTATGAAACTCGCATTGATTTTTATTCTTTTATAACATGAGTCCTAGTCATTCGTCTCTAGGAGGTGTGAGAAACGAGTTTTAGATTCGGATCCACTTTTCTAACCTAAATCTATCCTAACCTAATTTTTTTTTGTCTTTTTTGTATTTTGCAATTTTTTCGTGTTTTTGATTTTTGTTTTGAAAAGCGAAATGAAACCTAGATCTAAATATGCTAGTGAAAACCTAATCTTAATCTAACTAATGAGCATGTATTCACAATGATAAATAGAAGCATGTCACTAATTATTCAAAGAAAAACTAATCATGCATTGATTAATCATATGAAGTTGCAAAAGAACACATAAAAAGAACTAAACTAAGAGAATGCTAGAATCAACCAAGAGAGGCTATAAAGAAGCCCTCTTGGCCGTCCAAGAAGAGAAAGAGAGAGAGGGCATAGGCTCATCTTCCAAGGAGAGAGAAGAGGGTACGCCCATGAAGAAGAAGAGGAGAAGAGGGTGGTGGACCCTTTCTCTTCTAGCCATCCTTAAAGCCTTAGAGGAGAACACCTTGGAGCTTCTCCTAGCTATCCATGGAGGAGAGTGGACGGCCTTGGGAGGGTGGAAGGAGTGATTGCAAGAGTGGAGAATGGAATTTGAGACCCTTTTTTGGTTGGCTTTTATGGGAGGTGCTTCTTTTGGTTGCAAGTTGGCTCTCTCCCAAAATAGAAATTGCCACCTTTGGTGGCCCATAGAATTGATGACCAAAAATAGGAAGGATAGATTAGGAAGGTTGATTTTGGAAGGTGTGTGTGGTGGTTTGAATTTCGCAGAACTATGTTGTGGGTGTTGGTAGGATTTGGTACTAAATAGGCTGGGTCAATCTAGATTAGGTGATGTGGACCTAATTAGGCTTAGGTGAGCCTAATTGGAGAGGAGTGAACCTAATTGAGTCTAGGTCAAGTCTAATTGGATGTGTGTGTGTGGTTTAACTAAGGTAATCCTAATAGGTATAAGTTAATTAGATCCTTGGTGGATCTAATTGGGTTCAGGTGCACCCAATCAACTGTAGATACACCCAATTAGGCATGGGCTAGTTCAATTGGGTTAGGGATAGGATAACTAATGGCATGAATAGTGGGATAGGCTTAGGAGGTCTCTAATTAGGTTTCCTAAGGTGTTTGGTGGGGTTTCTAGGTCAAAAGAGGCAAACTCGGGCTTCTAGCACCAAAAACAGGAACCAAAGATAACCTCCAAATGTCCAGACAAGTGACCAGACGTCTTATACTCTAAAATTGGACATCTAGAAGTTAGGTTGGACGTCTAATTTTGTGTCAGTGTGAGTTTTGGCTTCTTTGATTGATTTTTTGCAGAAATCAGACATCCGGCCTAATATCTGGTCATCCAGAAAGATGCTGGAGAGTGGGTTTTGGGTTTTCTAAGGTAGGTTTTTGTTCCTAAGTGTTTGGGAGAGGGATAAGGTGGATAAGAACATGGATAGTGCTATCCATATTTTGTGTTCTAAGGCTAAGATGTCCTAATGGAAGTGGTTTTGGGTTTAGGAAGGCTGTCCTACAGTTTCTAAGGGTAAGGATAAGGCTAGCCTCCTCACTTTTCTTTTCTGGATCAGTCTTCTCTCTTTATTACCTTATTCCACTCTATCTCGCATCCTAGATCACTTTATTACCTACAAATAGCAATAGAAACATTAAATGGCAAGATATCTCATCCTATTCTATATAAAACGATGCAATGCATGATATGCATGATATGAATGTAATATTTACAAATTAAGCTAGGTTCAAACATTATTTAGATTGATTAGGATCTATGATTATTGCGCAATCAGTAGGGTTTGTGGCTACTGCTGCTGGGATGCATCAGGTACTGAAGTTGATGCTTCTGACATGTCTTGATACATAAGTGCAAGCAGGCCTGGTTGGACATAATGGATTTGGCTCAGTTTTGCATTCACAACGTACCCCCAGTTCGGTACATTGTTTGGGTTTGGTAGAGGTTGAGAGGGTAATGCGCCTGGCTGCCGAGTCCCAACCATTTGTGTAAATTGGTTGCATACATCTACCATATCTGCAGTATGTTGCTAACAAGTGGTCTACGTGCATTTTGAAATATGTCGTAGTTCGTTGTATAGTCGTGCAAAATCCTTGATAAAAAATATTTGTAAATTAACGAGACGGTGAGTCTCGATCGCAGTGATTTAAATGCCAACGGCATGCCGGCGGGTTTTCGGAACAGGGCCATGCCAGCACAAAGATGGTGTTGGTTTACAGGTAAACCGTTGGCATGCCGAGGATTTCGTCAGCATGCCGACAGTTGCAGACGAAACCGCCGGCATGCCGATCGTTTGTTGGGTGGGAAAATCGGCGCTGGGAATTGGAGTGGTGGAAGGGTGAAAATCAAATTTTTTAGGTAAGGGAGGAGCGGCGGGAGGGTGAAAATCATAAGGTGGGAGGGTGGAAATCAACACACACACGCGTTGATTTTTTATCATATAGGCTTAAATAACGATTGTTTTTTGTTATATACAACTGTAAATATGTTTTTAACATCTTGATTTACTTGTCTTTCAAATTTTAATCATTTCTGTCATTTTTGTTGATGTGCCCTCGGTATGCCTCGAAATGTCATTTTTTCGAACCGTCGAAATCGTCGAAATCTGCCATTGAAAAATAGGCATTTCCACGGCATGCCTTTGGCATGCCCACAAAAAGCATACCTACAATTTCATCGGCACGACGTTGAAATCAGCATTTCGAACCTTGCCTGGTCGATCTCAAGGAGGCGTTATGGAAATGCAAAGTTGATTCTTGATCTTTTCGCTACTGCTTAGAAATGCACATCGATTTCCAACCTACGAATAAATGTGTTGCCAGTCACATTATTGACCCTAAGGACGTGAGCGTGCGTCAAATAGATGACGAAAGTGAATGTGTGAGTATCAGTACGCACGATCCTAATTATGCGATGGCTATTTACTAAAAAAGCATCGATCGTTAGGTTATTAATATCTTCATGCACCGATATGCTTGTTGCAAAAATATAAGTTATAACAAGTAACTTATTATCACACGAAAGATTTTGCAAGGAAGCTCATGATGATTCCAGAACATATATATATATAAAGCTTAGGTGATTTTCATTTCATCAGGAGTCATTACAATTGATTCTCGAGGAAAGCTTGTACATGAATGATTAAAGTGGAAACTAGCTAACAAAAACTAAGTGCATGCGCGGATCTGCCGAACATTGTGCATGTATTAGGCAGGAGGAAGATGACTACACTACTAAAGCAGAAAATAATGAAGCGAATTAAAATACGAAGAGCTACTTATCTACGAGAAATCAGGGCAATGGAGGTGGTTTCCAAAGGCTTGTGGAGCTTGAGGTGGTGGAGGAGGGGCGACCGATGGTGCTTAAGCCGGCCCTTGGAGAGGTGGTAGAGGGTTGATCTTGGACGTCCACTAGTGCTTGGAGTTGGAAGGAGCTTGTGGAGTTGGAGATGGAGTGAGGAGCCACTAATGGAGAGTCCAATATAGGTGTATGGCCTTCCAAGGGGGTCTTTTTATAGACTCTTGGGTGCGGCTCTCTAGAGAATTGTAGAATTCTCTAGAAGGGCTTCCATCTTGGCGTCAAGATGGATGGGAGTAGGTCTTCTTAGATCCACAATTTGTGGATCAAAGAATGGACCAAGTGAGTTTGCTATTCTTGTCATTCAAAGGTGGTGCCACTTGGAGAAGAGTCTAGAAGACTCTAGGTGGCGGCCAAGTGGGTGTGTTGTGTGTGCACGAACATGTGTGTGTGTCGCTAGGTGGTCTAGGTTGAGTCCTATGGGTTTAGGGTAGGGTAGGTCTTAGAATTAGAGTTGCAAACCCTAATTACTAAAGTGAATGTGTAATTAAACTTGTAATAAGTTTAATTGAAAGAGTGCAAACCTAATTAAGAGTGAGAATACTCAATTAAGTTGGGCTTAGGTCAGTTGGACTCACTGAATCTAATCGGACTTGTGTTGGTTGAGATCTGAGCTCAATTGTACTCTATGAGTTCAATTGACTAGGCAATTGTAATTGACTATGATCCAAATTAGTTAGGCTTAGTGAGAACCTAATTAGGTTCTTAGGAGGGTCTAGGGTGGTGTATTAAGCTTAAGGCACCTTAATTTGGGATCCTTAGGGTTTAGAATTAGGTTTAGGGACCTAGGAAATTAAGATCCAAGCTTGATTTCCAGAACAGGGTCTGGAGAGGGGTATCAGACGTCCAATCTAAGTGTCAGACAATTTATACTAAAAAATCAGAAGTCCAAACCTCTTGTCTAGACGTCCAACCAGAGGTCAGAGTGGATTCAAGGTTCTGTCTTGGAATTCTGCAGAAATTGGACGTCTGACAACTTGTCTGGATGTCCAATAACACTGCAGACTTGGGTTCTAGGTCACGGGTTATGCTGAAGGGTTCTGGACGTCCAATAGCTTACCTGGACATCCAGATAAGGGCTGGAGCTAAGGTTTTGAGGTATCCTAGGCTAAGGTGACCTAATCTAAGGGTGGCTAAGGCTTAGGATGGTCTCTAGGGCTATCCTACAGCTAGGATTGGTCCTACGTTTTTCATAATTTAAACTCTACATTAAATTCTACTAAGCAGAGTAGCATACCTCAACCCTACATTATTTTTCTACTTTATTCCTAAGTCTTATGCTCCAGCTCTGCTGTAGCACCAGCTTCTCTTTATTCTTCAGATCCATCTTTAGATCTAGCTTCAGATCTTCTTATTACCTACAAACCATATAATGCACTAATCAGCACATTATAACATTATTCTATACATAGCTAAAATAAAGCAAGAGAGATGAAAAGTATGCTCATGTATGCATGGATTACACTAAGTTATGCTAAGTTCTAATTTAATTTAGGTCATTTAAGACCTATGATTGCTGTGCAATCAACTGCCTCTACATAGCAGCATTGGATTTTTGCATATCAACCAAGGTCTGTAAAATCATGCTCATCTGGTCATCCTTGCTTGGCCCTGATTGAAAATTCAAGTTGGGCCTAAATTGAGCGGGTTGATATGAGTGTAGATTTTGTGATCAAGGCTGATATTGAGGTCTAGGATTTTGAGGATAAGAGTTCCTCAACCACGAGAAATCCAGATGATTACGCCATCCAAGATTATGAGAGTTGGAATAAGGGTTGTTCTGGATGGCGTGGAGTTCCTCACAGGGTTAAGTAACTCCGGAAAACTTAGAATATTGGGGTTCAAAGCACCCCAACTAGAATAAATGGGTTCGGAGTTTTCTCTGAAACCTGAGTCAGAAGTGGATGGATACACATCCCTCCCAGAGTGGTGGATATTATGCATAGCCTCCCTCCCCGTGGGTGAACGTGCATGCATGTTTTGCTGAGAAGAAGTGACATTCTCTAGTTGGTGAGTCAAATCGTCCAACTTCTCTATAATAGAGACTTTATCCAATCAACTGGCCACAATCTCCATGTCAACAGAGGAGGATAGGTCTTGTGCCTCATGTACCCCACATGGGTTCATCGATGCGTAGGTAGTCATCCTATCGAACATACCCATGGATGCATTTTTTATGGAATTCTTGGACATTTTCTCGAGAATCTCCTAAACAGTGTCCTCATCTTTGCTCATGAAGTTGCCTCCACAAACCACATCAACGAAAAGTCGTATATCCTCATGGAGTCCCTGGTAAAAAGACTGAACTTGTTCCCATTTAGGAACTCTGTGATGCGGGCATTTCCGCATGAGATCAAAAAAGTGATCTCATGCCTCATGAAGTGGTTCCCCCGCATTTTGCGTGAAATGTGTGATCTGCTACCTCAGTGCGATAGTACGCCCTATTAGGAAAATTTTCTTTAGAAATTCAGCTTGCAACTCTTCCCAGGTATTGATCTGCTGAGTCATGGGCTGATACCAGTGGGTAGCCTTCTCCTTAAGAGAGAAGGGGAACATTTTCATATGCAGGGGTGTTCCGATTTTGCACATTTGGCCCGAGGGTCTGAAACATATGTTTCAACTCCTAAATGTGCTAGAATGGGTCACCAGAACCCAATCCATGGAAATGGGGAATCAAGCTAATAATATTCGGCTTGAGCTCAGTCTTAGGTCCCCCAGCTGGAATGCACACCTTAGGTTCGATAGCCACTCCTGTGGGATTATAATGATCCCGCATTTTGGATGCTATCGAGGGTTGGCCAGGGCATTGATCAAGTCTGTGAGAGTCTACAACTGGTTCTGAAGATGCTGGATGTCACCCCCCTCTTCTTGACCAGTGTTCATCAAATCAGAATCATAATATGAAGAACTTGGTTCGGATATAGATGGGTCAAAGGAGATAAGAATTGGTTTAGAAGAGGACCCAAACAAGTTAGTCGAGTGCTGGCCCCGACGTGAGCGAACTATTAAAGGAGGTCATAAGTCTGGTCTTAAGGACCTCCTATGCATGCACTAGTGAAAAGTTGAGCGACTAGATACACTATTAGAAAAATGGGATATATCATCAGTTATGTGCCGTTGGTTTAATAAAGCGACAGAAAAAATACTTTTACCGTCGCTTATTTAAAGAAGCAATGGTGAATGCATGTACTCCCCCTCACATCAATTGAAAAAAAGCAATGGGTAGGTGGTGGTCATTAATATTTACCGTTGGCTAATTAAGCGACGACAAATATATTTTTACCGTCAGGATAAAAAGCGACAATGAAAACTCGGTTAAAACTACTGGCTAAAATTTGGTCGCAAGGAGGGATTTAATTAGACTTTTACCGTCGATTGGTCTAAAAAGCAACGATGAAAAGTTGGTTAAAATTAGTGGCCAAAATTTGAGCACGAGGAGGGATTTAACTTATACTTTTACTGTCAGATTCTAATAGTACTGACGAGAAATGTCTGTTCATCAACACACGCGCAGAGTCCTCTCCTCCCCCCACACCACATAGAAACCTTCCCCTCCTCTTCTGATCCTCCTCGTCGATCATCGTCCATCGTGTGCGTCGTCGCTCCTCCACCTCCCTCAATCGACGATCGTCCTCCTCAGGTAGCTCCTTGCCGTCCCCCTCTTCCTCCTCTCCTCCTTGCCACCCTCCTCCTCCTCCTCAACCCCTGCCCTTCCTCCTCCGCCTATCGTCCCCATCCTCCTCCACCTGCCATCCCCCTCCTCTCCGCCATCCTCCTCCTCCTCGACCCCTGCCCTTCCTCCTCCTCCACCTGCCGTCCCCATCCTCCTCCTCCACCTGCCGTCCCATCCTCCTCCTCCCTGACCCCTGCCCTTCCTCCTCCTCCACCTGTTGTTCCCCTCCTCCTATCCTCCTCCTCCTCCTCCTACTACTACTACTGCAATTGTGAATTTCAACAATTTTTGGGTGTGTTAATATGAGTTGGATAGAATACTCCTTATCGGCTGATTTTTGGAGAACCTTTACTGGCAACACCTTCAGATCAAGAAATGACCATGCTTTGCCTTTGGTAATTTTATGGGCTTTGTGATTATAGCGGAGTGGGTTCATTTTGTTCATCTTTTGAGAGAAGTGATTTTACATCGATAGTTTGTTTGAGGCATTGTCTTTAGGAGCAATGGTCAGCCTTGAATAGAAGGTTATGCTCATCCTTACAGTTGTAATTCAATACTACTCTCTTAACAAATTGGAATTGCAATGATCCTCTTTTGATGGAATGAAGGTTTTGAGTTGGATGGCTACCAACCCCTAGTAGCCTTCCTTTTACTTTATAAAAAAAATAAAAACAAATTGGAAGATCACTAACCTTGAGTGATCGTCATCTTCCCAGTCCAAAAAATGAAAAAAGTTTCAGATATAAATTTTGTAGAAGACCTCAATAATGATCTCTGGATTTTCCTTTTCTTCTGGGGCAAAATGTGTTATATAAAAACAATCAACATGCGAAGCAATGTAGTATAGGCTTCACAATTTTGGCATATATTGGATTTAAACAATATTGTTAATATAAAAGCTTCAATGAAGCAATTGTTCATTCTTTAAATCAGAAACTTTTGGTGAAAGAGTTCTTCAGCATGGCTATAGGTCTTCTTGATTATTCTATGCACATATAAAATGGCTGCTCATTCATTTAGTGTTGATGCAATCATGATCAAGTCAATTCAACTTGAACACCAAGGTGCTCATATATGCCATTATGAACAAAGGATTGATTATTCAAGCAACATATTACATTCGCAAATTGTTCTTGCTCATCCATATGCACAACTAGTGGGGGTGTTAGAAACTTAAAACATGTATTTACGTATTATAAGAGGGGTCATCTACAAATGTATGATATATTATTCTTTATGTGCACATTTCAAAAAAAAAATCTTTGTGTAGAACATTGTAAACATAGTCATAATTTTCAAATTTGTGGCCTATGGGTAGTGTGTCATTCCCCTTAGTCATGTGTCCCAATGCACTTGGTCTATCATTGTTCAAGAGTGTTGGTGGCATCTTTGTGGAACTTCCCCAAATTGGATGAAATAGGGTGCCATAAAGTGAAATTTCCCTGAAATGGGATGACATGGACATGAACTGTGCACATATCACCTAAAAAGCAGAGACTACACATAGCTTGACTTTTGTGAGTTTGCGAGTCATTATGAGCTCTCTATTCTCTTATGATCTCAATTTTGTCGTCCTTTCCTTTCTTCTCTTGGTGCTGGGCTTGACTGCATGCCTTTCATAGTTTTTTTCCAAGCTTGCTTTCATCTTATTAGTTTTCAATTGTAAATTTCAACAATCCCCAATAGAACCACCCACATAAAAGTACACACTTGGATGATAATGTATAACCATATGGGCTCAAATTTCCACAAAGAAGCTTTTCACCTCTTTAGACTTTATGGGCTCTTTTCTTACAAAGCTCCTCCTCGGCTCCCCCACTCTTGCTCCTCCTCTTTGACCACTCCCTCCTCCTCCCTGCCTTTTCCTCCTTTTCCTAACCACTCCCCTCATCATGCCCTCCCTCCTCTCCTCCTACCCATCCTCCTCCTCCCATCCTACATCATTGATCAAATAAACATTTGAACTAACTTAATTTACTTCGATTCGTACCGAAATCTACTTAATTTAATTTTCAACATGCTTGATAGTCTAATTCAATCGATTCTAATTTTGAAATTACAGATTATTACTGGAAGGCATTCTTGAAGGTTGTACTACTTAGAGGTATAATTTTAATATTTTTAATTTATTTAAATGATAATATAGGTTTTTATTAGATGTGGCGTGTGCCCACATGGTATTATTAATTTCATTGAATGAATATGGGGTGTGTCCACATGTATGTTTTATTTAGAATGTGGGGTGTGTCCACATGTATGTTTTATTTAGAATGTGGGGTGTGTCCACTTGTTTAGTTGAAATGAAATTTAATGCAGGGTGTGCCCACTTTTATGGCGAGTATTCTGCTATGTAGGTTTATAGAGAACTTCAAAATAAAAGGGGAAACTTTGTCAAATTTTTTTCAAAATTGTTTTAATGTTTAGTAGGGTTTGAAGTTTTAGGATTTAGAATTTAGGCGACGTACCTGGAACATTACGTTTCAGTGATCAATCTCTCCTTTTTGAGTTTAATGAGTTCTTGAGTATGTAGAAGGTTTATCTAGGTCATTAATTTGATTGGAACTACTGAGGATCTAAAAGTCAATTTTTAGTCTAATGCTGGTTAACTCAAAGCTACAATGAACCTTGGAGCTTCTTACCTCACTTCTGATGGACATGAAATGATCTTTAAGATGAAAGGAATTTGTTAGAATAGTTCTATAAAGTTATGAAGTTACCTATGTCTATTAGCAACTTATGTTCTATTTGGGTTCATATGGCTTGTAGTTAAGCTTCTTTGAGCTCAGGTCGAAATTCGAAGCTCTATAGAGCATATTTGACTCATGCTCAAGTCGAAATTCGAAGCTTCTTTTTGTGCATTTCTTTTTAACATTCAATGAAAATAATTTTATTTCTTATCAAATGATTGCTTATGTTTAATGTCAATTTCTTTGTAATTATGAGTATTATTTTAGATTCACACACTTGCTAAAGAAGATATATGCACCGAGACCAAACATTAGGTATTCTAACCCCTAGGGTAAAAGTCTTCCGAGTCAAATTGTGTCAAAATTACTTGTTCGTCGAAACTTATGATCATATTATATGAACAATGTAGGAAGTGTATGTATACCTCACTTACATGTATGATGTGTTGTCTTTGCACCATGACATAAGACTCGATCAACTTTAGTTCGATGAAGTGCCAAACTAAAGAAAATCCTTAAAGATTTGATTACAACTTAGTCTTGCTCGTTACATGTAACCTTGTACGGTAAAATTTCGATTGCTTCTTCCTACTCTTCTTTAGTATACTAAATAATCTTATCTAGTTTCCTGCGATACCCTTAACTGGGTGTTAAAGGAAATCTAGCCAAGGTTAGTATTGGGGGTATACTGAAGAAATGTAGGGAAATGCTGCCGAAATTTCACCGCACTAAGGTTACATGTAACATGCAAACCTAAGTTGTGATCAAATCTTTGAGGATGGTCTATAAAGTGAAAATCTTATCCAAGAAACACATCATTCAGTCATTTCCCTTGCTAATAAGTGATTTGTTTACATTAAATTTTAGGTTATAATGATAAATCTTGGATTGAATTGCGAGGTTCAAATTACACCAGATATAAGGATGGAGCAATTTCATTCCTAGATTAGTCCTTTGATGACGATAAAAAGATATTTAGGCGAGATCAACTTGACAATATCTTCTGCCCATGCAGAAGATGTTTAAATGGTTCCTTGCATGATCATAATACTGTGCTTGAGCACTTGATTTGTAGTGAGTGGTGGCAATAATACACTACTTGGGTAATTCATGGAGAGGAGTTGACTAAGAAAGTCATAAACAATGAAAACACTATTGACAAAGAGATTGACGAGGAAATTGCTGATTGTGGAGGTGAAAAAATACAAAAAATGTTAAATGAGATGAGAGCAGAAGAGGATATAAATACAGATGAGGAAGATCCATTCAGTTGTGATCGGTTCTATGATGCTATTAAGGTAGCTGAGGATCCTATTAATGCCGGTATTACGAAAATTTCAAAGTTGTTTTTATTGAAAATGTTTCACCTGAAGGTTATGAACAAAGCTAGTGCTAAATTCATGTCAGAAATACTTCAGTTTATTGCTGAGTTGTTGAATAACCCTAATGGTTTTCCTACTTCATGGTACGAGGCAAGGAAACAAATTCGCAAACTTGGTTTGGACTGTTAGAAGATTGATGCATGTTCGAATGGCTGCATTCTTTTCAGAAATGAATTCGCAAACTTGAGTTACTATTCCGAATGTGGACATGAGAGATATAAGGAAGGTAAAAATGAAAGTAAGAGGAAATAACCTCAGAAGGTTCTTCGTTACTTCCCACTGACATCTAGGCTTCAACACATTTTTATATCAACTAAAACTGCACGGTAAATGATATGGCACCATGATTGTAAATCTCAAGATGGAAGAATACATCATCCTATTGATTCAAAGGAGTGGAAGAGATTTGACAAAAGAAATACTTCGTTCACTTTAGAAGCAAGGAACATACGGTTGGGTCTTACAAACGATGGATTCAATCCATTTAAGAGTATGTACCCATTGTACTCTATATGGACAGTGGTAATGGTCATTTATAACTTACCTCCATGGTTGTGTATTAGATCGTGATTCATGATGCTGACCTGATGACTACAATTATCGGTGTTAATATTATCAATTAGAGTCAATTTTGAGGGCACTTGTGCAATAATGACATATTATAATGGGTTTGGGAGTATTGCATGCATATTGCGTGATCTTTACATTTAAATTACTTAGAATCAATGATTAACGACCTTGGATATAAGTCCATATTGAAATAGGTCTCAGATGAGCAATCAGACCAGACGGATGGATCCAGACCGACGAACGGAGTCTAACGGACTCAAAATCACCTTGATCCGACCTCTGTAGCACCCACATCAAGCTCGAGAAGTTCTGACCGTTGATTTGATGATCAACGACCTAAATCTGGCCATGTGTCGCACATCCAAGCACCCGCCACACTACTCTCTCTCCCCAGCACTCCTTCATCAAGTGATCACAGCCGTCGATCTGTGATCAAACGGTTGAGGTGTCGCGGATGCAGGCACAAAGGTGGACCAAGTCACGACCTTGGCGCAGTGGTCGCACCTCCAGCTTGCATGCACCCGATGCAAGTTTGAGTCATGCCTCTCCCCTCAATCACAATTGGAGTGTCCACATTGAGGTGCGGCAAGGAGTAGCAGCGACAGCGCAGCAGCGCGCGCGTGTGTGAGCGGAAAGAATGTAGCCCAGCACAGCGCGCTAGCACATGCGTGCGGACCAGCAGCGTGCACGTTGAAGACAGCAGGTGTGGGTGCAGGGATGGGGGCTTTGGCGACATATGCAGTGGGTCTTCATCGACACTTTGAATGTCGCTGTTGACCCGAGGACGAATTTTAGCCCTTTCCACCACTATAAAAAGGGACCTGCCCCCCTCATTTGCACGAAGCTTCCACCCAAGAGTTTCCACCACTTCATAGAGCTCCCAAGCAAGGTTGTGAAGATGCTGAGCCACCAACGAAAGTCCCTCCACCGCCGTGGCTGTCTCGACGCCATCCATTGCCTCGCATTTAGTTTTAATTGTTGATAGTTGTAGTTCATCTATTTTATTTAAGCATTCACCTATATTGTGTTGATCATAATATTTGATAGTCAATAGATCTTTGATATATTATTCTCATATGTTTATCATGGATTTCTAACTGTATCTCTCTCTCCCTTTCTCTCTCTCTCTCTCTGTCTTCCTCTCTGGTTTGCAAGCAAACAAATCGACATATTTTTGTGACATTGAAGAGAGTAAATGATTCGGAATCTTGCCTCCCTGTATTCGACACTCGAACTCACGTCCGATAACTTTTATTTAAAATTGACGTCGTAAAACGTGCTACAATGAACGATCTTACACAAACGCGTCGTTTCGCAACGGTCAGTTTTTAGCGCCGTTGTAGGGGAGGCAACGGATCTTTTATTTGCTTTTATTTCCTTGGGAATTAATTGTATTCGTCTTATCTAACTTGGTCTTCTCGCTCTTCTTGTGGTTGCAAGAATCTCGTGCAACGGCAACAAGAGTACGAGTCAGGTGGGTCAAAGGAAGCGCAAGAGAAGACCGACATCAACCCGAAGGTTCGATCTTGTCTTCCCACAATTCAAAAGGTAATTTGTCATCCTTGGACCAAGAAGAAAATGGTGGTGTTCTAAAAAGAATCCTCTCTTTTGCCTACCGAAGAAAACACCAACATTAAGCCTTCAACCTGTTAACTTCGCAATATCATTTTCTGGATTTGGGTTGAGGACATGATTAAAGTACCCTTAACACCTCTAAAAATTTTAAGAAAAATCTCAGAGTTGTTCCTTCCAGTAAGCGAACTCCACCTAAAATTTCAAAGCCAAACTCTTTGTGGTTTGGCCATGAGAAATTCGCTACTGGAAATGTGCAAGGTTATCCTAATTTCTGGAGATCTGTAGGTTGTTCTTGCTGGTGCAAACTTCACGCAACTCGGATTTGTGAGAGATTTATATTTCTAGAAAGATCTTGAAATTCTCTTTACTTCATCTGAAGACTGCTTTTGCATTTAAAATTTATTAGTGCTTGTTCTGATCAAGATATTAAACTTGTGCACTGATCTAGAAGTTCTAGACAAATTAACCCCCTCTTGAAAAAACGTAAATTTGGGTGGTCTATCGTGCTAAAAAAAATTTGAAATTAATTTTGTTGAAAATCTCATTCTTTTTCGGTCAGGATAGAGTCATTGCTTGTTTTGATTAAATCCTTCTTGACAAAATCTTAAAAAAAAGATTCATTGAGTAGAAACTGCATACCCTAGGATCTTCCACACTATGGAGTTTTTAACTTTATAGTCACACAAAAAATTTTAAAGAAAATCAATCTTCACCAACTGTGTGACTATACATTTGTGCCTTGTTTGAATGCGTAAACAAGTGCAATTTTAAAATCCATTAAAGCAAGATTCAAATTTTAAAAATCACACATCTTAATCTTGCTTGTTAAAGAACACCTGTTTTGGCATTGGGTCCTTGCATGCAATTGTGCACATGGCTTAAATTGAAATTTTAAGGGCATTAACCCCCCAACGTCCTTCACTTAATCCTTGAGCACAAGCATTAATCTAGCCCTAAAAATTTAGACGTTGGCCATAGGAATCACTTAGTTTGTTTCAGGGTATTTTCCTGAACATAGTGAATTAGTAACATCTGCTTGCTCCAAAAGGTGCTGAGTTGGGAGGCCCGATTGTCAAACGATTTAAGCAAGCCGAGGTTTGGCACAATTAGTGGCCTTCGGGACACGCTCCCCCTGCTTCACCTTCCCAACTCTACCACCGTCGGGAGTAAGGACAACACCGAATTCACCTTGTGCTCGGAATCTACTTCTAAGGCATAAGTCACCTAGGTGTACATTATAGGGTCTAGATTTGTTTACTTGGTTGTGCACACACCATTCTCTCATCTGTTCTTCTCTTATCTCTCCACTTCTTCCAAACAATGGATTTCCATGCTTATCCTTCCTTCCCAAATTATCCCTAACATGATTTGTATTATAACCCAAGTAGACAGTATCCACAGTTTATTTGGGATAACCAACCACCTAGTTGAGGACTTAATCCAGGACCTGGGTACCTAAAATACCCGTCCAGTCCCAACTATCTCAATTTTAACCAACACGCATCAACCTCCTATTGAGATACTTCCAACCCACCCACTTAGGGGTATGATCCAAACCTTGGGGATCCTTATCTTGATTCTCCTCATGATGACTCCTCTTTTAGGTCCTGCTCACCCACTAATCAATCTGATAGGGCCTACACTCTAGGAGAACACCAAGGCCCCTACCCTTCCCAAGACCATAATCAAGATAGGTCATCTAAATTCAAGCATCTCTCCTACTTGACTTATGGATTGGAAGGGATTTTAGAAAAATGGAAATCAAATGATGATCATAAACCTTGGCAAATCAGGAATGATCAACCCCTCCTTTGGACCCCCGATGAAGAATCTGACTGGGAGGAAGACTTAGAACCTCAATTATTCTGGGGTAAGACTAAACAGAAAATGGTGCCTCTTGAGGAATTGGATCCTTAAAATGATAGAATAGAGGACCCACCTAAGAACCTAAACCTCAGTACAGACTTTAATGCCCATCCTCAATCATACCCTCCTAACCCTGATTTGAATGCTAAGGAGGAAATCCAAGGGAAACCTAATGACTCTCAATCAATCCTTGATAGCCTTCAGTTGGAGTTATATAGATAGAATCAAGAATTGATTGAAGGGAAACAAGCCATGATTGATATGTTCCAACAATTGGATAAAGAGGGTCAACAGAAAGTGATGAAAGAAACTTCCTTCTCAGAGGCAATGGAACAAGGTCCTGTGATAATTGATTGGACCACACCTAGTTGCCCAAAATTGGTGCAGTCCACTATCAACACTTCCCTAATGTTGGAAAGCATTGAGGATCCTTTGGAACACAAATAGGTAGAAAATCAGGATGAATATGAAAATTTGAATGATAAGATTGGGGTCGAAGTCCCAGAATTGAGTGATAATAATTTAGTAATAGGGACGTCAAGATTTGGGGATGGGGAATTTGATTCTGGATACTTTGATTGTGAAATACTTAAAGATCCCATCATGGATTTAAAGGAAAGGCAATAGGAAAAACTGGAGCATGAAATGAATGATGAAATTAGCTCCATCACAAGTTCTTCCCTGATGATTAACTATGATTTGGAAGAAATGAACAAGATTTCAGGCTCCAATGGCTATAAGGATTTAGACAAAGAAATCATGATTAAGGATGGGGAGGATTTTCACTTTGACCCACCAAAATCAATCATAATTGATCAAACACATTCTTTTGTAGCTAACCCAAGTCTTAAAGGTGTTAATGCAACCAATGTGGAGTTGGCTAAACCTTTAGATTTCAAACTTCTAGAAGAGGAAGAGAACATTTTGTTGAAATCAAGTTTTTGGATGGACACTGAAATAATCCCTCCTGAGGACAATAAAATCGAAGAAGGAAATGTTGACTGTAGGGGTCCTAAGTTGATCAAGCCACCGACCTCTTATTAGGACAACTATGACCTTTATGACTTAGATCCAAGGAGGAATAAAAACCCCATGCTTCATCATCACCTCAAACCTAATTTTATAAGGACAAGAGCTACTTATTTAGACAATCTAAATGTCCGACATTATAGATTAGGGTTACATCCATCCAAGCAAACTTCTGGTCTATAGGCCCAAAGGAAAAGAGACGATTGGACTAAGGCATGCATGACCAAAGACTTTCTGAGTTCCCGTCCCTTAAAGATGAGACTTCACCATAATTTAGTCCACATCTGTGGACTTCTGACTCTGGGTCTGGCTAATTATGTCTTCCCTTTCTTGACCCAAACTATTTAAGTGATTTATCCCTTGTTTGTGCGTTATGCCCAGCTGAAGGTACTAAACTTAGAGCTTCCTAGGAGGTAATCCAGAGGATTCAAGCTGACCGAATTAACTATTGAAACCCATGTAATTTCTTTCTGTACTCCCTTGTATACATTTATTTTCCAATGAGGACATTGTCCAACTTAGGCATAGGGGGTGGTAATTCGTATGTTCTGAGTACATATTGTCAGCTTGAATTATCTTCTTTTTATTTAAAAAAAATTAAGGAAAGAAAACTTAGGTATTAGAAGCTTGTCAACCTTAGGAAATGATACGTTAGGGACCTCAACACATAGACTCTTCAGGTCTTCAGACTTAATCAGTTCGGGTGCCCTCTAAAATGTGGACTTGGTCTCAAGTCCTCGCCACCATAATTTATATTAATCTAGTCAATAAAGTAGGGTGATAAGTATACGACTTATCAACCCACCCTTTGATTTGGGAGGATTTTTAGTCTAAGCATCTACACACGTTTTGCACTAACTCACTCATCGGCGGTTCTAACGAAAATTTGATAGCTAATGAATCTTCTAGGGTGGTATGGCTGGCAAGTTATCATGGGTAACAGCCCATTAACCGGTTGTTCAGAGTCCAACATAGGACCATTCTCTTTTGTTACTGCCTTTAGGTAAATCTTAGATCAAAAAAGTCACCTACTTAAAAAATAATAATATAAAAAAAGTAGAGAGATAGAAAATAGAAAAGGAGAAAAAAAGAAATAAGCGACACTTCACCACACGAGTATGGCTGGCAAGTTACTGTAGGTAACAGCCCATTGGCCGATTGTCTAGTTCCCAACTCGTAAAATACACAAAAATTCCAAAACACTTAAGGAAGAAGCAGGGAAGTAGCATAATCCGGAGAGATATACATTGGATTCGCCCTTATGTTGACCCCACAAAAATAAAAATTAGGGAGAAAGCTACCGGTCAGATAGAATCACCTTTAGGCAATATTTTCTCTTTCAGGTCACTTAGAGACGTAGAAATCCGATGTCTGTTTTAATTGCCATTGAGTGAATCCATCACTTTCACAATAAGATGCTTAGTACTTAGAGTCCTTTTCAAGTCTTAGGTGGGTTGGATAGTTGTAAAAAGTTACCTCGAAATCCTCAACTCCAAAAATCTAAAAAAACTAGAAAAGATGAAAAAGAGCATATATATATATATATTTGTTTCCATATAGAATAAGGTAAGGACTTGGGCAGTCTGCATTTTGGCAAGCAACCTGGGCACTGTTGAGTCTTTGCGAGTTAGATTTTTAGTAGAAATTTCCTTCAGTTGATGAGCAACTTCTACCTAAGTGATCAATTCCTAATTTTCGTTGTAAATAGCATTTAGGTTAAACCTTGCTAAGGACTAGCAAGTGGTGGGCATGGGGTATGATGACTCCACAATTATCAGTGTTAATATTATCAATTAGAGTCAAATTTTAGGGCACTTGTGCAATAATGACATATTATAATGGGCCTGTGAGCATTGCATATATGTTACATGATCCTTCAATCTAAATTGCGTAGAATCAATGATTAACCACCTTGGGTACAAGTCCATATTGAAATAGGTCTCAGATAAGCAATCAGACCGTACAGATGGATCTGAATCGACAAACGAAGTCCAACGAACTCAAAATTACCTCAATCCGACCTCCGTAGCTCCTACATCAAGTTCGAGAAGTTCTGACCATTGATCTAATGATCAACGGCCTAAATCTGGCCACATGTCGCACATCTAAGCACCTGCCGCACCGCTCTCTCTCTCTGACGCTTCTTCATCAAGCGATCTCAGCTGTCGATCTTTGATCAGATGGCTGAGGTGCCGCGGACACACACAAAGGTGGACAAAGTCGCGACCTTGGCGTAGTGATTGCGCCTCCAGCCCGCATGCACCCGACGCGAGTTCGAGTCATGCCTCTCCCCTCAATCGCAATTGAAGCGTACACATTGAGGTGGGGCAAGGAGTAGCAGTGTGCACGGAAGGAGCACAGCCCACCACAGTGACCGCCAGTGCATGCGCATAGGTTAGCAGTGCGCGCATTGAAGGCAGCGAGTGCGAGGGCGAGGCGGAGGCTTTGGCGACGTATGCGGCGGGTCTTTAGTGACGCTTTGAATGTCGCTGTTGACCTGAGGACAAATTTTAGCCCTTTCCACCACTATAAAAAGGGACCTACCCCCATCTTTTACATGAAGCTTCCACCCAAGAGTTTCCACCACTTCATAGAGCTCCCAAGCAAGGTTGTGAAGACGTGGAGCCACTAACGGAAGTCTTTCCACCGCCGTGGCTATCTCGACGCCATCCATTGCCTCGCATGTAGTTTTAATTGCTGATAGTTGTAGTTCATCTATTTTATTTAAGCATTCACCTATATTGTGTTGATCATAATATTTGATAGTCAATAGATCTTTGATATAGTATTCTCATATGTTTATCATGGATTTCTAACCGTATCTCTCTCTCCCTTTCTCTCTTTCTTTGGTTTGCAAGCGAACAAATCAACATATTTTTGTGAAATTGAAGTGAGTAAACGATTTCGAATCTTGCCTCTGTTTTCGACACTTGGACTCACGTTCGATAACTTTTATTTAAAATTGACGTCGTAAAACATGCTACAATGAACGATTTTACACAAACGCGTCGTTTGACGTCATGACCCTATTAATCCCTGGTCCAAAATAATTAGGAAATGCAATAGATAGTTATCTCCAGCTATTAATCGGTAGCTAAAATAGTTGTCATACACCGGCGTGAAGACGTATGATGTAGAAAAGAAAGAATTTTACAATATGCATGCAGCATTGTTGTGAACCATAAACAACTTTCCGACGTAGGCAAATTTGTCAGGTTGGAGCACTAAAGGAAAGCTTGCTTGCCCTGTCTGTATGGAAGACATCCATCATCTACGACTGCTGGAAAGTAAGAAATTTTGTTACTTAGGACATCACAGATTTCTACATATTGAACATATATAGATGATGAACGCCACAGTTCAAGAGTAAATTTGATGGCCGGACATGTTAGTATTCAAAGAAAAATTCAAAGAATAAACTGAGTACATATTCTATCAAGTTGTCAGGTTAGGTTATAATGGAGAAATTACAAGAAATGGGTGAGATACGGTTGGGTCGACCATTCAAATAAGACTAAACAACCTTGAGGAATCCTAGCTTTCAAACGAAAAGTATTTTTTTTATAGAGCTGCCATACTGGAAAGATCTTACAATACGTCATAATTTAGATATTATGCACATTGAAAGAATGTGATTGATAACACTTTAGATGTATTAAATATGACCGACGATTTAAAAGATACGGTGAAAACAAGGAAAGACATGAAGAGTTTGGGAATACATCCGGAGCTGCATATTCATGAGGATAAAGGCTACTTCCCACCTACTATTTACAGCTTAAATTAGGACCAAAAGAGTAGACTATTCTTCTCAAAGGAAATTCGGCTGCCAGATGGGTTTTCGTCGTAGCTTTCTCGTTGTGTGAATGAAGCGCAAGATATCTGGTTTGAAAAGTCATGACTCCTACATTTATATGCAAGTATTATTTTCACTGGCAATATGGAGGATACTGCCTAAGCTAGTTGTTGATTCATTCACAGAGATAAACAGATTTTTCAAAGTTGTTTATTCAAATAAGCCATAAAATGATATGCTGGATCACTAGAATAAACAAATAGTTATTACTCTCTATAAGATGGAACAGATTCTTCCCCCAGCCTTCTTCGATGTAATAATTCATCTCACGTTGCATCTTACAAATGAAGCGAGAATCAGTGGACCTATACAATTTAGATGGATGTATCTTGTGGAGCAGTTTTTGAAAAAGCTTAAAGATTATGTTTTGAACAAAGCAAAGCTGGAAGGTTCAATTATAGAAGGTTCTCGTAGAGGAGTGTATAAATTTTCCCTCCATGTACATGAATGAAGCAGACAACTGCTTTAATAAACTTCAAAAGATCTATGAGGGGGAATACAATAATAATGATGAAGAATGTTTATCAATTTTTGATATTAGATGAAGGTTGATTCTTCATACAGAATACAAGGTAATTTCAGAAAATAACAGATGTTTGGTACATTTATATATTTTCAAACAAATTCCTGAAATTGATCCATTCTTCGAAGAATTCGAATGATTACCTCATTCAAGGACATCCAAATTTAGCTTCTTAGATTGATTTAAAGATCGAGTTAATCAATTAAAAGAGGATAAGGACTCACGATGGATATTAGATTTTGATGTAATTGCCGATACACCATTACATTGTGCACATTACCACTCTAAGAATATATTAAATGGGTTTAGATTCATAATAAAAGAAATTGATGATAGAAAAGTTACACAAGCCGGAGTTGTTGATTCAGATCTTTCCACCGGTCTAGAAGGGTACTATGGTGAAATCGAAGAAATTGTGAATATCAACTTTAGATATGATTGTAGAATTGTTCTGTTTAAATGTCATTGGTTTGATGTTTCTAAAGAGGGCACTGATTTTAAAATTGACAAGAAACACAATTTCTTAAGTGTAAATCGTAGCTGTCAAATTCTTCAGTCTAATGAACCATTTACATTGACATATCAAGCGACACAAGTTTTCTATGTCTCCGATAATTGCCAAAGGGGATAGGTTATACCAATAAGAATAGTATCGCGCAATCATTTTGATGCACATTCTAAAGCATACCAAGAATTAACGATAGGTCATATAGATTCAAATGCAGTAAATGTGAACATCTAAGGTTAGTAATAATTTCTTTGCTTTGTTTCATTTCTATTTAAATCAAATTCATATTCAAATTAAAGAAACCCACTTGTATTGCATGCTTAACTGTTTTATTTGGATAGATGTGGGGTGTACCCACTTATTTGCTTTATATTTCATTAATTTAAATGGATATGGGGTGTTCCCACTTATGTACTATGTAGGTTTATAGAAAAACTTCAGATTTTAAGGGGAAACTTTACCAAAATTTTTTAAATGACATTATCACATCACCTAGCCATGCACTTAATAACCTCACTCTCACAAACCTAAACACACCCACTTTAAGAAACCACCACTCTAGCCTATCCATTTAGGAACCCAACCTAAGATGAAAGTGGAGAAGAAGGTGAAGGTGGAGAGACTAACCTAAGGAGGAGGATTCAGAAGTCAACTTAAAACTAGTTGATCTCATTTATAAAAGATCATATACTCATCACTAGTTACTTAAGTAGTAGAGGCACAGTAAGTTCATAAGGAATACCATGTCGAATGGTTTGAGGTAGTTAAGGAGCAGTAGGCAAAGATGAGGAACTAAATTGTCATCCTCTAGATCCAAAACACTATGAGGCCATGATCAACCAAATGAAAACAAATCCTACAGTAAAAGAAGATTCACAACACTTCCCAATCAATCGCTTGTAGAATCATCTTTCAATAACTTAGGTTTGCTGAATAATGAGTTAAATTGTTAACTTAGAACTTAGATTTGCTGAAAACTAGATAGAAATTGTCTTAGGTTTGCTGAACAATGGTTAAATTGTTAACTTAGAACTTAGATTAATAATCATCTTTGAATAACTTGCATTTGCTTTGAGTTGTAAATATGCAAGACCTTGTGCTTTGAGTTATAATTTTTTTTAATGTGGGGTGTGCCCACTTTCATTTTAATATGTAGATTTACAGAAAACCCTCCAAATTTAAGGGGAACTCTATCAAAATTTTTAAATATTTTTTTAATATTTTCTTAACCTTTTTCATTAATGATTTATATATTAATCATTTTCAACTGTATTAACTATTGCATTTTTCCTTGTTACAGACAAAGTTCTTTAAGAAAAAATCGAAAGAAAGGGTCCCCTCAAAACACAGCCATCCACCTAGTCTGATTCATCTCCTTAGGCTTAACCACCCCCCCGACACCAGCCTCCCCCGAGTCATGTTTTGTACGACTCAGGAAAATGGCACGTTTACTACATGCGGGGAGAAGGGAAAGGGGAAGGAGATTGCTCCTACCTTGCCAAAGTGAGTAGAGGATGATCCAGATTATGAAGCATCAGATGAGGAAAAGGGAGAGGAGGGGGAGGAGGCAGAGGATGGGATGATCGGGAGTAAGTCTCATCTAATGTCATTGATCAACTACATCAAAAGATCAATACACTACAGAGACGAGAGGATGAGAGGTAGAAGAGAGAGGCAGAGAGGGATAAAATGATGAATGCCATGGATGAGAAGCTTCAGACCCTTCTATCCATTCTTCTCAAGAAGGGACAGAGCATTCGTCTTCATCAGATCCCAGCATCTACAGACGAGATAACGATGACATGGGTGGGGCAGGAGGAGCTGGTGGCATTGGGGTAACAATATTTTGATTTTTATCCATTTTCTTTGATCATGTTTTTCATGTTACCTTTTTTATGTAAATACTTTATTTTCAAACTTTTTATGTACTAGATTTTATATTTATGAAATATAAACTTCTCTTCATTTTCATTAATTATTTCTGTATAAAAGTAAATCTTTTAAAGTATGTTTAGTAGGTAGTTCTCATCATTTTGAATTTTTTTAAAAAAAAAATCCATATATTTGCCGTCACTTATATGAATAAGTGACAATATATAAGCAATGATAAAAATATTTTTGTCGTCACTTCATGTAATAAGCGATGACATATAAGGTTTCAGAGAACCACACCTCTTTTATGCTGTTGCTTATAAGAAGTGACGGCAAAAATATTTTTGTCGTCGCTTATATACCGTTGCTTATTCATATAAGCAATGGCAAAAAAGAGGAGGGCTTCTCTAGAGCCTTATATGCCGTCGCTTATAAGGACAATGGATGAAAAAAATATTTTTTGCCGTCGCTTATATAAGCGATGACGAAACTTAAGAAAGGGCGCGTAAAGGCGGGAAAAAGTAACATATAATTGTCGTCAGTTATTTTATAACCGACGATAAATACAATTGTCGTCGATTTTAAAACGACATCGAAATATCCAATGTCTGGTGGTCAAATAATATTTTGATGTCAGATGTGCCTTCTAACCGACGGGAAAATGAAACAACAATGCTAATAAAGGCGTTGCTTAATCGCATCAGTTATATGGGTTTTGCCGTCGGTTTCCAACCAATAGCAAAGGTAGAGTATGTTGTAATAATATGAATCAGGCCCAATCAAGGCACCAAAAATGTTTGGATGACTATAACTGGTTCGGGGCAGATGGACCTCTAGATCACAAACTCACCCGCCCGAGAATTACTTGGGTAGCCAAGAAGAGAGTCTCACAAAGACCCCTATACGGTAGAGTGTCCCTATGATTTATAGGGTTTCCCCCACCTGACCTTCCTTGTCACTATGGGTCCAAGTAGACCGAATACGTGTGAATTGAGGCCTAAGTCTGCCAATTTTAAGCCTATTTATGCCTTGAATTATCACTTGAATTAGAGTTGAATTCCAAGTTGTAACCTAATATCTAGGTTGATTGGTTCACAAAGTGAACCAACTTCACCTGACCTGCCCTAACGTTTAGGATAAAATCCAAGTCAAGTCACTCGAATCACCCTGTCTCAATTTTACAAGCAGGTTATTAAGCCTCAACTTTTAGAGTTCAAGTGATCTTAGAGCCTAAATTTTAGGATTAGATCCTTAAGTCAGTTCAGACAGGGCTTGGGTAGCACACAATGCGGGTAATTATTTTCCTTTATAACTCTTGCAAATGGGTACTAACATGTCAAAACCATAAAATTGAAATCCTAATTTGGCTCTAAAATTTAGTCCAATTTGAAATTAATTGACCCTTGGACTCAATCAAGAACATCATAGTCTAATGGTTCAGTTAAGTGCAGAAGAGTCCCTATTGGCACGGGAGTTGTTGGTAGTGTCCTCTAATCAAATATCTCCTTAACCGCAGCTAAATCAGAAATTTCTTGCCACAAAAAATAATGCTAAGAAAATAAGGCAAGGTTTGAATCCTAAAAATTTTTTTATTTTTTTATCTATACAAAGAAAAAGGGATTAACAACGAAAGGGAAGAGACTTACCTACATGTGGTGTGGTTGCCTCCTTTTTATTCAACTCCAAGCTCAAATTTGTAAGAATTACAACCAAAACAAGGCAGATGCGTCAGAAATCAAATAAAAGAGAATAATATTCACAAAAATAGTGGTAAGTGCATGTTACTCCCTAACAATGGTGCCAAATTGTTAATCCTCTAAAGTTGAGTTTTAAAAAACCACATTGAAGTATGGTTGACAAAAGCGAATTCACATTTAAAATTTGCAATTTCACGGAATAAAATCCCAAGGTCATTCTCTAGGTGCAACGATATGCACAAAAACCATTATTTAATTAATTGAACTAATGCTAAATGTGGATTTTCAAAACAAACAAGTTCAAATTTTACACTTGATCCAATAAAGAAAGGAATGAAATTCAAATTCAAATGCAATAACGATTTAATGGTCAAATAATTAAATAAATGAGATGTTAAAGAGATCAGACAAAATGTTATGCTAAAATCCCATCTATAAGCAAATCTTAGATTAAATTAAACATTATTGCACGTTAGTCCTCAGGTTGTTGTGGTTAGGCCCCTGGCTTCTTGCAAGTAGATCCCTAGATCCTCGCAAATAAGTCCCCACGAGAATCTTTTTCTTTCACTTTGGCCCCTGCTGCAGTTTGCAAAGTAGTTGCTCCTTCTCCGGCGGCACTTGTCGGCTAGTAGCTAGAATCACGCTACGGCGAGCGCGAAGCTCCAGTGAAGGGCAGAAGGGGTTTGCCAAAGGGTCATTGACTCGAAGGTAGAGGTGGCTCGGTGATTGGTGGCGCGGATAAGGGCCAGCGACGGCGTGAAGATGGTGATAGACGGCGAGCTCTAACAAGCCAAACACGGGTCGTACGACCCCAGTTAAATATCGAGAAGCTCCAGCGTGAGGTGCCAGAGCAAAGCCCTACACTAATTGTTCGTGAGGATGGCCGGATGATGCCGACGATGAAGGTGCTTTTAGCCGTTAATGGAGGCGTGAAACGACGGAGGGGGTGGCCATGGATTGGGCTATAGAGCTCCAACTACCTAATAGCTACCTAGAGGAACAAAAACCCCAACTTAATTGAAGAGGAGGCGTGTAGATACCTATCCAAGGAGGGACGACGACGATGAGGTCGGAGGAGAATTGGAGCAGAGGATGGGGTGATAGCGACCGAAGCTTCATGGGAAGCTTTGTGGGACGAAGAGGATTAGAAACCCCTTATCAATTTCAGCGATAAGGTCGTGGAAGAAGGTGGCGAGGAGTTTGACTTGGCGCATTAATGGTGTGACAAGGAAGGAGATGGGGTATTTCACACCAATTTTTGCACAACCACGACCCTTAGACCTCTGCGAGGCTTTATAGCCTGAGAGCTGTGATAAATGGGCTGAAATCTAGCGAGATCAGCTTGGTGGAACGTGAGGTCATCGCACCATTTTTGACCGAGGGGATAGGGCTTAGGAGAGGGTCTTTGGCCATGTGACTTCGCCAAGAGAAGTGAGTTTGGTTGAGGAATCAATCCTCCCAAAATTCACAGCAATTCATTAATCGAATCATTGGGAAATCGCGATCAAAGTTTGTCCTGGCGAGCTTCCCGCACAACCATGGTCGACTGAAGGTGAAGGTGCTGGTAGGGGCATCTTTGTAAGAAAAATCAAAAGTTAGGTGTATTTTTGTAAGGAAATTAGGGTTCAAGGGCTAAATAGAAAATTGGGTCAAGATGAAGTCCAAATGAACTTAAATTTTTATGGTAACTAAATTTAGATATAAAGAA
Organism: Thalassia testudinum; assembly: GCA_037157565.1. Lineage (NCBI taxonomy): Eukaryota > Viridiplantae > Streptophyta > Magnoliopsida > Alismatales > Hydrocharitaceae > Thalassia > Thalassia testudinum. The sequence continues at coordinate 2,865,195 of JAZHRO010000014.1, forward strand.
TTTAATGGTGACTTCAATTTTGGATTTTAATGAAGTTTACATGGTCAATTTATAATTTGACCCAAATTATATCAAATACCCGCTTAGATCTCTATTTTAGGTCAAAATAGGTTCCTTTTATCAAATTGATTGTTAAAAACCTTATAAAATATTTTAAAATAATTTCTAGAGTGTTTAGATTACATTTATTTCTATCGAAACCCTTTTAATTGGAGTAGGGCTTAATTAGGAGTTTTAATTAAGAAATAACATTCAAATTGAATGAAAACTCTAAATTACTCAATATAAATCCACTTCTTGGAAATTAAAGCTTATTTAACCCTTAATTAATCATAGGTTCACCCTTAGTTGTTCTACACTTGAATTTGTTTATAAAAATAGCAGAACTAACTCAATTTAGCTAATTCCTCTTGATTTAGCCTTGATAGAATTATACCCTTTAACGTGTTAATTAGGTGAATTTAGCTATGGAATTTAGTCAAATTGGGTTAGATATAGAGGATAATAGCAATGCCAACAGCACTTCACCTATGCTGAGACCTCGGTGCGATTAACCCAATAGTAGGATAGGTTTGGGCCATTCTTCTGGCCAAGAAAGTGCCTTATATTGACCTTGCTGTTTGGGATATCGTAACAATATCTCCTTGCATCTTCTAAGGGAAATGATTATGGGTTAGTGATGACAGCAAAAGTAGGAAGGCACAAATAATCTGGAAATGGAGGATTAAATGAATAAATAAAGAATTAATATGATTAAGTACCCTTCTTCTTAGTTACCTTTGTTTTCTCTAGTTCTTATTGATATTTTTCCCTTTCTTCACTACTCTAATCAATTTTTGTAGGCTTTTCCATTTGAACTCCATACTCAGGTCTTGGTGAGTAGTAGTCAAGTCCCACAGTTGTAGGAAACAATGGTGTTGGTCTGAGTTCAACACCTTTGTAAAACCATTTTAGTTAGTCATAGTTAGATTTCCTTTTCGAATTTCCTTTCAGCACTGTTTCTTCGAACATGTACTATTACTGTGATGGTTATGAAAGATGATTGAACTCTAATACATTTGTCTTAGTTTAGTGTATTCCCTTTCTAGATGCTTTGTTTGTCTGATGTTACTTGCTATGCGATGCTTGATCGAACGGGATTTTCACTTGAACGAGATGAAAACAATATGTCATTGTGATTTCATGTGGTAGAAAACCCTCGATCAAAATATTAATAAGGTAAAATAACCACATGGGTTAGGTTATCTCCACAGGGAGGCTCAAGCTAGTACTAGATCGTAATTTCTCCTTGAAATCCTACTCCAAAAGTATTTAAATTGGTTCAACACCCTTTTCTCTGCAATCAATAGGTTGCTTTTTATATGATCCAACAAATCAGGAAGAAGTTAAGGGCTACTTGTGCAATATCAACTCAATAATATATTTTAAACTAAAATGCATGAGTCACAATGACATGTAAATGTAAATTTTAATATGATATGTTACTCTTGCAAAACAGAGCATTCCTCCTTGAGCTCATGTTCGTCGGAGGTAGCAAGATTTAGCGAGGAAGCTTTTGAGGTAAGCTTTGCAATGGCGGTGACGATTCGGAGCGAGGTGGCTGGAGGCGGCGGTGGCGGCGAAGAGGTGGTGCCGACGATGGAGTTGCTTAGTTGCTACTCACGGTGTACGCGTGGCAGTGTGAGTGTGGTGGACGGCTGCTGTGGGTCGTGTCGTCATATAGTCGTCGACAGCAAGGTCAATGGAGGTGCTGATGGTGAATGAATGACGGTGATATATGTGGAGGGTGGTGGCTACGGGTGAACGGTGGAAAAGAACGAAGAAAATGATGAACAGTGGATGTGTGCGTGAGTGCTTTGTCGCACGAAGCGTACGCCTACCAATGAGGCGTTGGCGGGGGTCGTTGGTGATGCATGGAGGTCTCCTATGGGGTTGTCGACGGCGAGGTCGATGGAGGTGGTGTGCATCGAGGGTGATGGGTTCGATGGAGTAGTAGAGAAAGGAGGAAGAAGAAAAGGAGAGGGGACACACACACACGCTTGTGCGTGCATGCTCATAGTGGAGGGCGGTCGAAGGTCGCACACTAGATGGTGCACTCGCGATGGTTCTGCAACACCCCCGGGTGGCAATGCAACCTGTCACCTTGCACGCCCGAGATGGATAGGGTATGTTGCCGCAGTACAAGGCCCACAATATGGATGCTGGTGCGATGGTGAAGTGGGTGATGGCCTCCTTAGCACAGACACAACAGGTCGTGCTTTATAGCCATGCGAGGCACGCATTGAGGTGGGGAAGCGTTGGAGTAGATCAGCTATTCACACAGCCATCAATGCACCAGACAAGAATTGCACCTTCCAACCGTTATGCACGCATATAGTGGCTGACAAGGAAACGTCTGTTTCGTGCTTGAGGTTTCCTACAATGGTTAAGATGAGAGAGAAAATTATATTATTTATTTCTAAAATAATGCATGATGTCCATAAGTCTAAATCCGATTTAAATCTAAATGATGTATTGTAATGAATGTTATGTTAGTTTACATGTACGACGAATGTCTAAATGCAAATTTATAAAGTAATTCATTTACATCCTAATGCATGCTATATACTCAATAGTATTAATCTAATGTCTAGACATTGAGATATCAATTTGTCCACTAGAGTGGACTCATCAATGCTATTTTTTATGTTTATATGTTGGACGACCAATATCTTGAGAGATTTTGAAAAATTAGCTCAAGTCCCTACTAGGATAGGGGTTTGGGTCGTAATACTTTGCCACTACTATTTACATCCATGAACATGGAAGTTAATTATGTAGAGATAATGGGACTCTCAGAAGCCAAAACGACAGTGCAAGAGCCCAACGTGGGTAGAAGTAGAAATCACTTTGCTTGTAGAACACAACAAGCCTTTGAACAGTCATTAACATCTCTGCCATCCCATTAAACATCATAATGCAAAAACCATAAAATAGTGCAACCAAGTATTTCCCACCATCATTGATTGTCTCATGATGATTTTGTGTCCTTAAGAAATTGTCATAGCAATGGCTGCCATAATGGTTAGCTAAATAGTCTTAAACATATATATAAAAGAATTGCGATTCATCAGCAATCACTCTCTTGAGGAGCAAACCTTAAGCAGCTCTTTATTGGATATGCCATACTTCTTTGTGGTTAATGTAGCAAGATGTATTTTAGAAACTTTTTATTCCATCAAAACCTTTAGGTCAATGATAATTTACTATACCTATATAGATAGAACATAGAAAAGAGAGAGAGAAATATAAGAAGAAAAATGAATAGAATATGGCAGCGCAAAAGCTCTAATCAATGGTTACCCCTTACTAAGTAACACTCTCCCCTTCACCTCCTCTTCATATGTGCAACACATAAACAACTCCCAATCAAACCACCCTCTCAAAAAAGGCAACAAAAACCAAACCAAGCCAATGAACACCCATCCACTTCTCATTATTTGGTACATCATGCCTTAAAAGCTGCAAAATAAAACATTCATGAAGAACCAAGTAGTACTCAACCCATTTACTTCCATCTTTCTTATACACATTTATGTATAAAAATTGGTTGATAAATTATAGCTTTAAACACAATCGCCCATTCATTAAATCAAAAGGCAAATATATATGGTTAAACATAATATACATGATAGAAAATAGGATTTACCTCTACGATTTCTTGCAATTAATCATCAAGATCCAAAAGAGCATTTTCTTCACTTACATTCATTAATTCTGTAAGAAACCAAGATGAAGAAAAATGTAATCCATATAAAAATGTATGTAAGGTGTAATAAATTATAAGAGGAAAATGAAAGATATTACCTGATTCCAGTAATTCAAGTTCTTCTAAGTTTTCCTCAATGCTAAGAGGAACATTTGACTTTCGTAACCAATCTTGCCTGCAAATAAGCATCTTAACCATCGTAGCAGTCAAAGAGCTCTGAAATGAGTCAAGTACGTATCCACTACCACTAAAAGCGGATTCAAATGCAATAGTTGATGCTGGTATTGCAAGCAAGTCGCAAGCCATTGATGACAAAGTCCAAAATCTAAAGTCATTTAATCTCCACCAAACTAATATTTCAAAGGACTTATTGTTGCAATCTTCACATTCTTCCTCTAAATATTTGTCAAGCTCACTTTTCCTATCAACTCATCCTTGGCTTGTAAGTTGTTGATCGTACAACATAGACATAAGATCTTCAAAATTTTATACATCATCAACATCCAATTCACCCACTTCATGTACCTGGATGCTTGAACATTTGAATTGGAGAAGCTTGAACCATACAATTCGAATATAAGTGACAAAACTTATTGTATCTTCTCCTTTAAAACTTTTCCTCTTTCACTATCATATGATTGATCAATCAACCAATTTACATATCCTAAATTGTGTCATGGATAAAAAATAATAGCAACAAATAACAAAACATTTATATCCTCAACATTTGACAAATACTTGCCATATTTTGCCTTCATTTTAGAAGCCATCAACTGAATGCGTAGATTGCTACTTTTACACCTTAAAAGAACCACTCCAAGCCCTAGCATGACTTCCATGTACTCATTACCTATAACATACTGTGATCTAGAAGGCTTCAAAGTAGCATCATAGAATACCTTTTAAAATGATAATAGAGTGCGGACGCGCTCCCAATCATTGCTTCCAGGAAAGCCTCTCTCTAGAAGATGTAAGATCATCAACATATTTGAAATCCACAGTCTCCAACAAATCAAGCCCCTTCTTAAACTTAATAGTGGATTCCAGCATTAACTAGGTTAAGTTCTATTTAACTTCCACATCTAAGGAAACTAGACTCTTACAAAGTGTCTTCTCTTTTTCAATGCAAGATTTAAATTTTTGTGAATGACTATTGGAAGATCTAACATACTCCACAGTAGAGCGAATTCTAAAGATCAAGTCATCAACACCTGCTAAGTCTTCTTTCACAATAAGGTTCAACACATGCATAGCACATCTCAAATGCAAATGCTCATCATTGAGGATGGTTCATTTTTAGCCATTAAGCCTCCTTTTTAGATATTGAATGGCCACACAGTTGGAACTTTTGTTATCCACTGTTACATTCAAAACCCTTTCTATTCTCCATTTAAGTAAACAATTCTCAATCATTTTACCTATGGCTTCACCGGAATGTACAAATATTCGACAAAAGTTGATAATTTTCTTGTGCAAGTTCCAAATGAGATCGATAAAATATGCGGTGAGGTACATATAGGTCAAATTCTTACAAGAAATCCATGTGTTGATAGTGAGACAGATTCTAGAAGCTAATTTTTGAAAGATCATAACCTATTTCTTTTCTTCCATATACAAGTGAAAGCAGTCATGGGTGATTGTAGAGTGAGAAGGCACTTTGAATTTTGGCACAACACTACAAAAGTGATGAAATCCTTCATGTTCAACGCTTTCAGCCTTTCGACACTCTTGTTGATTTAATTTATAAGGTATAAGTGATTGAACCTCTATTGTCCTTAACTTTCTACATTCAACACCTCCTTCAAACTTATCACATCTTAATAAGTGGTTCTTCAAACTACTAGTTCCCTAAGTTGGTGGACATCTGAGAACCTCACCACAGTATTTGTAAGTTCCTTATCTTTTATTTGAATCTTCACGATCATCGTTAATAATATAATGTGCCCACACCCAAGATTTTCATGAAGATGAACTTCCACTAGTCCTTTTGTGAGACTTGGAAGGGCAAGAAGCTTTTAAGAGGGAACCTCCACGGCCGATGGTGTAACATTGTGATCAGAATCCAAACCTATAGACCCACCTTTTGTTGTGGAATAATTGGTATTGTTCATGCTCGACATTTAGGGCATGGACAAGCATCTATCTCAGCTATAATATTTGACAAACAAACTAGAGAAAGCATGATACAAGATTTGTAAAAGATATGTTGATGTAAAAGAAAAAGCATCAAGATTGTACAACTTAAATTTTTCAAAAAATACATGATGGAAGTTTTAATCTTTAAGAAATTCGCAATCATAATCAAATTTGCAATCTCTAAGAAGAAAAAGGTGAGTAAATAGTTAATTTTGCATAGGTGCTTGCAAGTGGAGGCCATTGATCATGTTGCTTAGCGAATCAAAAAATGTAACAGGTGTGAATTAAGTACAAATTAAGTTGTGTTGATGATTGCAAAACTCGCGTAATTTATAAAATGCGATTTTTAGTCGTTGCAACACACAAAATTGCAATTGCTTTTAAAATTTGTAATACCTAGATAGTGGAGTAACTAGGATCATCCAAGGAAACCAATTTGTTAGTCACAAAAGTTGGTTCTCTCTCTCGCCTCTCAAATTCGCACTTTGTATTTTTGTATTTTTGATTTTATTGTTTTTAGGGTTTTCAAAATAACAGGCACTTGAAAAAGTGAATATGAGTACGCTAAAACTACGCCTATCAACTACTCCTAAGTGACAAAAATGTCCTCTCTTCTAAGCTCAACCTAGGTAAGTGTGCCTAGGATAATTAGAAGAGAATTGTTGTGCACTACAAAGATAATAAGAAAGCACACTAACCAGAAAGCAATAAGTTGGAAGGCAATAGAAGTGCTTTGTATTACTAACAAATGGAGTACATGTAGAAGAATGTTTCTTATAAAAACAGTAAACCGCCAGCTAATACAAAAGATAAAGTAAAAGATAATGGAAAGAGACGGTAATCCTCTGGTTGAAGCTCGGAATAATCTTCGCTCCAAGCTCGGTAGCTCCCGGGCTTGAAGAAGATGTTTCCTTGCTCCTTCCTTCAATTGGTTCTCCTCCAAAGTGCTCCTCCCAAGGGTGGACGTCCACCCTAAATTACTCCTTAATGCATGGTCGTCCTCCTTGGATGAAAGCTTCTCCTCCTTGGCGTGGCACAAGGGATAGGAAGAGAGAGGAAGAAGGCACCAAGGGGGTGGGTAGGTTGCCCCCTTGATCTTCTTCTCTTCTTCTTCCTTGGCCTTAGGTGTAGGTGGATATGGATGGAAATTAGACTAAGGGAGGATGGTTAAGGATCCTAAGGTGGAGGTTTTTAGGTGCCATTTCAAGGGTTGCAAGGGGGTGTAAGTGGTGGTTATTAGCCACCTTTTGGTGGACGTGCATGCTGAATAGACACCATGCAAATTGGCGCCAAAGGGGCTTCTAGAAGGGGTTGGTTTTGGAGGGAAAATTGGATGGTGGTGATGGCTTGGAAGGTGATGTGTAGGGTGGACATGGCTTGGTGTTTTGGCGCCAATTGGGGAGTGGTTAAGAGATGAGATGGCGCCAAAATGGAGGTGCCTTTTGGAGGTGGAAATGGGTTGAGGAGGTGCTTCCATGGTGGCCGCCATGTTGGAGTAGGAGTAGGTGAATGTTAGGTGGACTATAGGTAGTCTTATTTGGTGGAGCTAGTTAGGTGGTGTTTAAGGTTAAGTTTTGGTGGCCAAGGAGGTAGATTAGCTAAGCTAAGCTAGCATAGCTAGTAGATGAGTAGTGGAGAGAGGAGGTAAAGCTAGGGTTTGAGAGGAGGAGCTACATCTGAGCTGCACTGAAGCTGATGTTGCTGAAGAGAGTTGCATGTGAGCTCCTTAGTTAGCTTAGCTAGCTAGTTCTTTGCTAGCTACTAAGTTAAGCTAAGATGAGCTGGCTTTTGCTAATGTGAGCCGAGGTAAGCTGGGTCTAGTCTTCCCGGAGATTACCTAGCTAGCTGGAGTAGCTAGCTTAGGTCAGGTAGCTCAGCTCAACTAAGTTGAGCTGAGTTGAGTCTCCTAGAGCTAGACTTGAGCTGGCCTGAGCTGGCCTAACTAGTTGATGGCAGTAGCTAGTCCTAGTAAGGTAGAGCTTCCAGTGAATTGTTTTGAGCTGAAGGAGCTGGAATGGAACTGGGATCAACTATCTTGAGTTAGTTTGAGCTGCCATCCAGTTGAGGTGAGTTGAATAGAGCTGAGGTGAATTAGCTTGAGCTACCATTCAGCTGAAATGAGCTGAATGGAGCTAACGATGAGTTGATCCAGCTAGAAGGAGCTACGATCCAGCTAGGATGAGGTGGATCCAGCTGATGTGAGCTTCTCCTTTATCTTCTGCCTTCCTGAGTGCCAAGGTTTGTAGGATCTGACTTTCTACCTATCCCTGACACTCAAATAAACACATCAAAAACATAACAAAATGCAATGCATGCCTATCCTAAGTGAATTACTAAATGTAGCCCGAAAATCCATTTGCAGAGTTAAAACCCTAAGAGCTAGATTAGTTTTAGGGCATAAGAATAATGATAAATTGACGTTTATCAGTTAGTTGCTAGCAACACAATCAATAATAAGGAATATTGACTACCCACATATAATGGGAGTCGAGTCGAACCACGAGGAGGCAAAACGTGTATTCACAGTCTATTCCATTAGAAAAATAGTTTGGAAATATGCATAAGTAACATTTTCTAACTACGACTACAAATGCAATAAAACATAACAAAATTAAACTCAAGAAATGCACTGTGGCACACAAAGCATGCACGCAACTGCCTGCAGAAGCAATGAGGGGAGTGCTTGCTGCAGGCTGGTCACACGTGGAAAGAGGGCTGTTGGACACATGCACAAGGAAGTTGGGCCCAGCGATTGCGCACAAGCCTGCTGCTGGTAACCTTGGCACGTAAGGGCTGGTCTACCGATGCACAGATAGCAGGTCTACTGACATGCATATGGTTGGTGGTCGAGCATTGGCTGCACATGGCTGGTAACGGTGACAATCGGTGGCACGCATGCACAGCTGCACACACCCCTCGCGCTGTCACCGTGGGGGGGGGGGGGGGGGGGGCAGTTTGCATGCACAGCTGTAAGATGTGGACAGCAATGACACAGATGAGGGGTAGTGCATGCAGCGTCCACGTGCTACTTGTGGAGCACAAGGGGTAACACGCGACAAGCGATGGGTGTTTGGCGATGACTATGGAAAGGAGATGTTGTGCAATAAAGAATGGACTGGAGAGTGCTGTGATGGTCAAGTGTGTTGAGACAATAGGGTATGGTTGATGGTGGAGGCAAAGGTCGCGAGAGGAAGTGATCCCTCATGGCCTGCGCGTGGGTTTGGGGCCCTTAGGGTTTGCACGAGGGTGATATCAAGAGGAAAATTGTGGGTGGGTTCTTGCAACTAAGGTTGGGATTTTGTGGTGTTGTGCGCATGTGAGAGAGAGAGAGAGAGGAGAGGGAGAGCGTATCGAGTGAGAGAGAAAGAGGTGGTGACAAGTGGCATCCCCTTGGCTTTTTACAATGGAGTCCAAGAGCCTTTGGGATTTATTTGGAATCGCAATTGAAACTTGGTGTTTATTTGAGTGGCTTTGTTGATGAAGGGCACATTGAGGTAAATGTCCCCGCAGTTCCTATAAAATGAAACTAACTACGATTAGTACCCTAAGGATAATATGGATTATGTAATATGATTATTGTTGAACGAACCAGATAAGAGTTTTAAAGTCGTTTCGTTGTAGCAAAGCCTCCTAAATAGCTTAATCAACAGATACAATTTATTATTCGAAATCTAAAAATGAAGTCTGCGGTCGAACATAGGGAGCAAATGTGCAATTCATGTGCTAATCTTTAATTGCATATAAATGAACACAGGAAATTAAGCATAATAATGATATTCAATGAATACTAATCTGTCACATTAAATATTTAATGATGATCAATGTATCTCAAGACAAAAAGAATAGAAGAGAAGCCAAAAGTGGTGATTTAAATCACCAACTAAGCCCTCTAAACATGCATCACAAATATCTCAATTATACCAAATAACCCAACAGTAAGTTGAATGCTACAATGATCAGACGTCGAGCATGTGCATCAGATGACTTAAAAGATTAGGCTTCTTAAAGCCTTCCCTCTTCTTCTGCTTTCTTCTTTACAAGGGCACGACCTCTCTTCTCCTTCTAACCTTCTCCTTTCTTCACAAGCACAAGGGAACAATTCCCTCAGCGACTAAGTGTCGGGTCTTCTCTCTGAAGAGCATACACCCCCCACCTCCTCTCTTTCTCCTCTTTCTCTTCTCTTTTCAAGTATCTGGGCATTTAATTGGGTATTCAGGGATCCAAATTAAGTAGTATCGGTTCCAGCCTTGCGTGTGTGGTGTCGCAGGCAAGGAGTGAGGCTTAGGCGGGTCGTGGGTGAGCGAGTAATGGGGACTCGACCCCCGTGTACTTGGGCGATAAGGGTAGAACACAAATCTAATTTATGGGCATGTGAGCACTCGTATTCTCATGATGTGGGACTATCCCCACTGGCCTCCTCGTGTGTAGCTACAGAGATGGATGCTTCGCCTAATTCGGTGAGCTGCAGCTGCTGGGTCCTTTAATTGAGGACCTAGATGACTTCCTGGATCCCTTCCGCAGTGCCTGGAGTGAGTTGCGACGAAGAACACGATCGTGGTGCGAAGAACAAGGTCGGGGAAGATGACTGCAACGGCAGAGCAACAGTGAGGCCTAAAATTCCAAAGAACGACCTCTTGACCACGTTAAACCACTTCAAAAGCTTCACCAGGTGTTGGCGAATGTGGTGGTGGTGGTCTCGTGGAGGATGGTGGCGTGTGGTGGTCTGCGGAGGTCAGCGAAGAACGTGCGAAGGTGGGTTGGTCAGGGGTGCATTTGGGTGGATGGAATGGCAAATAGGTAGAGGGGTTTTGTGCGGAGGCGTACGGCGGAGCTTTTGGACTTGATGGCGAGTTATTTGATGGATTGTGGAGGTGGGACGGACTCGCCAGAGGTGTGGCCGGAGATGGAGACGAAGGTGGCGTATGGTGGAGTCGAGGGGTCGATGTAAGGTTTAAAAGAGAGGGAAAGAGAGTAAAGAGGGAGAGAAACCTAACTAACCCAATTCTAACGGACAAAAGGAAAGGATTCCCATGCCGATGGTATGCCAGACGTGGGGGAAGACGAATTCTCAAGAGGTGAAGACACGATGAGGAAGATGAGGAAGGAGGTGTTCGCCAATGTTGCGAGACACAGAAGAACGAGACGAAGAGGAATATGTCGGCTATTGTCTGTGATGGCGGACGAGGAAGGTAGACGGAGGAGTTTGTCGGAGTTGGTGGAGATGGCGGTCGGGGAGAAGAGATGAAGGGGATTCCGACCTCCAAACCAAGCTCGGGAGGACGGCTATGCACCCTAGGTCCTTTTATAGGGCTTAAAAGGGCATTCCGAGCTTGGAAACCAAGCTTGGGAAGCTTGTAAGCTTTGCGAAGTAGGAAACCCTACGTTTAAATTAATTCGCATTAGGATTTGGGCACAAATCAGAGCCCAATGCATGGCTCAGATTGAAGGCGATTCTCTCAGGAGTTCTCCTTCCAATTGTAGAAGGGATTGAGCGCAAAATCAGGGAGAACTCCTTAATTGAAGGTCGACTGCAAGTGTATTCACATGGCAATGGCGACAGGGACCTAAACGTGAAGAAGATGACAAAGTTAGGGGGTTGTTAGCAAGGATTTCAAAAGCTAGAGGTTTATTTGAGAGAAAAAGAGTCAAACTGGACTGAAATGCAAACTAGGTCAAGATGATTTCTAATTGGGCTCAAATTTTGGTACAAACCTAATTTGAACCCAAGGAATCTGATGGTGAAGTCAAACTTTGGTTTTGACCAAATTTGTCTAGGTAATTTAAGCAGAAATCCAAGTTAGGGCAACTTCCTATCTGAGACTGTTTTAGGTCAAAATGGGTTCCAATAGTCAAATTAAGGATACCAAACCTTATAAAATATTTTTCCATAATTTTTAGAAGGTTTAGGTAAATTTTATCATAACCAGAACCTCAGTTAATTAAGCGGATCTGAAATTAGGATTTCAGATGTCCATTAATTCTTGAAATGTGCGAAAACTCGTTTCTGTCAGTATGAACCCTCTTGTTAGTCATTAATGCTCATTTGACCTTTGCTTAATCCCTGGAAAATCCCATGATTGCTCTGCATTTAAGATATGATATTAAAACTGCAGATTTACCTATGATTTAATGTATCTCTTAGAAAGAATATGTAATGAATTACGACTCTCCAATGGTTATGTAAGAGCATTTGTCTTTTAATTCTGACTAACTAAAGCTAATTATGGTTGATGATGACGTTATCATCAATTATGTATAAAAATACATGCAAGCCTAGTTTAAATGCAATAATGAAAAAATAATTAATCTAATGCATGTGTATGCAGTGCTACGAAGCTTAACATAGATTAAACATGGATAATACAATTTATGCATGCGCATCACACCCTCATGCCTAAATTTTGCTAGTCCCGAGAAATCTCTATAATCATGAGCAGAATTTTCCAAGCTAGGGTGCATAAGTGAAGGTGCTGTCCTCTAACCAACTCTCAGGGAATAAGCTCAAAATCGTAGGATCCAAACTCAAAGGTACTCTAATACCGACCAAGATATAGAGCTCTTCATCCCATTGGTTTCCAATTAGTCACATTCTTAGGTCTCCAACATAGGTTTATTAGGCCTGGAACTCCACCCACAGGGTTGTATCGACCCAAAAAAACCAAGCCTCTTATGTGTGATTTAGCTATCTTAGCAAGAGAGCACTTATTTCTAATGTTATTCTTATTTACCTTACAACTACACCACTAATCTGTCTTCATATTACCTATAGGAATAATTATACTCTTGTGATCCCGCAGAGGGCCCTACACTCTGACGCCTCAAGATGATACCGTAAGAGGCACCCTTTGAAGGCCCATCACTCCGACATATCGAGATGGCGTCATAAGAGGCACCATCCGCAAACCAAGTTTTTATTCCATTCAGTGAATAGTTACTAGTTGCGCAATGCATACAAAGTACGCACAAGATTGAAGGTCTTATGGACTATCGCTTTGCATTGAATTTGACTCCCAAGAGACTCATCCCAGATAGATTTTTCAGACTTTTCATCAACAATTTAGACAAGGATCGAAGAACTCCATTATTTCCTAGCACCCTTCAAGCCAATTCAATGTGCTTCGTGCAAGTATAAGAAGCTTGGTCTTACAGAATCGTCCAAGTCTTATGGGTGAAAGATACCTAACCCATACTCCCTATACCTTTGACTTAATATCTTACCCTCTCGATCTCCTCACGAACTCGTAAAACAATCCACATCTTAATAAATACTTAAGTTTTTAAGCCCATTTCAGGCCCAAAGAGTCCAAAACTGAGACTCCTCTCAAATCCCTTAAAGGTCGGTGACTACTTGGCTTGCCTCAACATTCTTTTCTAGCCCAGATTGTATCCTCATGTACATAATGTTAATTACTTTATTTTCTTTTTATTGCCATTTTTTTATATTTATTTATTTGTTTCAAAAAAAGCAGGAAAATGCAAGACACCAGATGTAACCTCCCCCCCATGCCTAAATCTTACAATGTCCTCATTGTATAGCAAAGATAGAGGGATAAAGTAGAGAACAATCAGAGTGTGCAAGGATGATTCTTTGAAGTTGGGTTGCCTTTCAACAAGCATTGCATTTTATATCAGCAGCCAGATGATTAATCTATGTAAATCAGGCTCCAGAAGTAGAGACATAAGCCTTAAAAATGAGCATAATGAATTGGGCATGTCAAATAGGCAGCCCAGAATATTGGCGAGCTAATGGTGAAGTGTAAATCCGACTGTTCGCCAATAGAAATTGAGATGGATCGAGTCATGGGCCATCTTGAGACGATCAGGAGGTGCAGATCGGAAAACATGCTCCCAAGAACTATCAAGAAGAGGATAACAAGGATCCTCATAGTTGCTAGGGGTTACTAAAGGTTTTAGACATCTACGTTTCAACCCCTAAATACCTGGATGATGCTTTCAAGTATTAATCCAAACCCACCATTCTACCTTGGGATGAACTGGTTTGATATTTTTCCCTGACAGAATGAATTTGAGAAAAGATTTTAACCAGGGGTTGCTTAGGGAATTTATTGTTTGCTTGGGTGGTTGGCCAGGGGTTGGTTAGGAAATTTATTGTTTGCTTGGGTGGTTGGGTAGTTATTAGTGCTAGGTAGGGTTCAAGTAATCCAACATCTTTCCTTGACCATTGTTACTCTTCATCAGTTTCACCCTTAGCCAAGCTAACTATTACTTTAGATTCCAATTGCTCCTCATCAGTGGTTGAGTCAAGCTTAAAATCCATTATCTCATTATCAAAGGTTGACTCCTGATCAAGGTCATATAACAGTTGGATCTCTTGGGAAGCAACTTGAATAATAGAATCCTCACGGTCTTTGAAATTATCCTCAGGTTCTTTATTTTCTATACATTTCTTCCAAAGGTGTAAGTGTAACTCTTCGTTAATTATAGGGGTTACTTTGTCATTTTTCATTATTTCATGAGGAATATTCTTAAAAATAGAGGCAGAGAGGAACCCACTTCAATTCTGTGACATCCTCAAGGGGTAAATCCTCAAACATTTCATATTCTCCCCTAGAGTCATTCCAAATCCTGATTCCAGGTTCCTCTATTATTTCTTCGTCCTCCTCTAAATTAGACTCCTCATCTACTTGAGGTGGTGGTTCTTTAAAAAATTTAGATTTGGCTTTTACTTCCTCAAATAGCTCTAATTGGAGTCTAGGCTCACCAAGGATGGGTTCAGGTTCCACCTCTTGATCAGTTGGGGAAGTGAGATTGATAACTCGACTTCGACCCTACTCATCAGAGGTGAAGAAAATGCTGCCATCAGGGTCTAGTTCCTCCAATAGCACCATCTTCCCTTTCTTCTGACTCCCATAGAGCTCAGGTGAGTATTCAATGTTATCATCTTCTGGCAGCCACATTTCTTAATTGGAGCCTAATAGGTAGCTACTCCTCGAGAAGCGGTCCCTATTTTCATTCATTTCATTAAGGTTACGTTGGAGGTGAAAATCAAAGGGGGAGGGACTAGAATCAAACTCATAAGGGTAGCTAAAATTGTTTTCTCTCTCCCAAGTATGATTCTTCCTTGATAAATTACCCTTAAAATAATCTAGCTCATTTTGATGTTTTTGGAAGTTGAAATGAAATGGAGAAGGGTTGCCATCAAAAGTTGGAGGATAATCATATTGAGTCTCAAGTTTCCTACGAGAATTAGTCCAACCCAGATATGTAAAATCATATGAGTTAGGAGGGTAGTGCATTTTAGAGGTGGGAAATCCTACTCTTAGGCTCTACTCAACAATTTGGGGGTTTATCAAACCAGTACTCTTAAAGTTGGAGTACAAGGGATCCCATGTATTGTCAGCATATCCATCAAAGGATGGGTAATCACGACACATGGGATCATCATTTATAGATGGGAAGAATTGGTTTTGGAAGTTTGATGGATAGGAGTAAGGGTGATTCATCTCTTTTAATTGAATTGGTTTAAACTCTCCTCAAGTCTCAGTTGGTTCCAAATTACTTCTAATTACCCCCTAGAGGGTTTTCACCCAGCACACACCACTACCAATGTAAACACAAACACAAAGGGACTCCTCTTTTTAGTGATTTTTAGGTCTTTAATCACAGTTTCAAATAGGTATCCAATCAAGTTCTGCAAGCATTACATATCCTAGCTAACCTATGTGCCTAAAAGACCTACTCGCAAGGGAAAAAGGCCTCGAATCAAGACCACCCACAAGGAATCGAAGTTCTATGGTGAGATGGACTTGTTGATTTCTTGCTAAATTCCCTTGTGGTACATATAGATGAGGTAAAGAATCTCTAATGATCCTTACGTGTAAGGTGCTCACATTCCAAGTGTGCACCACAGGCACAAAACTTTTTTGAGTTTTGAAATTTTGCAATTAAGACCTTTACACACCAATTTTAGATCACCAGGTTCTTAGTCCAACCTTTTAAATAGTCCCAATTTTGATAAGGCAACCACTTTTTAGATCAATCCAATCAATTAAGTGGTCTTTCCTTTAAGCCCACAAAATGCGATGCATGACAAGGAATGGATGCTTAAGTTAAAGGACGTACCTTACTCTAGCATTCAATGTTCATGTGCAATGCAACATGAGAAATTTACAACTAATTAGCTCAAAAATAAATCCTAGAATGGACATCCTAGATAGGCAGCTCCTAGAAAATCTTCTCACAATCTTTTTAATGTTGTTTTTGTTTTTTAATTTTATTTACCTTTTTTTTTATGATACACAATCAAACAACTATCCTACCTATCTAAGCTAGATACTGGCGAGGGCATGTTTCGTGAATTAAAATTAGAGTTTGGAAAACCCATCGTTGTAGCTCGCAAAATACGTCTATGAAATAAAATTTATAACCAAAACTCGAAATGTAAGTCCCGGGTCAAACATGGGGAGGAGAACGTTGGGCTAGAAAGATATGCGTTTGTCTTTTATTTCTTTTTGTTGTTTTTATCTTTTCTATTTTTTTTTGGTATTTTTTATGAAACAAGAGATTAGGTCGATAAAATTTTATCTAGCTAATCTACTTGCGAAAATATAAGCGAGAAATAATCATGTATTTCTAATTAAATGTTTTTTTATAACTATGAAAGCCAGAAAGATTACGCTACGAAAACAATAAAGATAGAAAGAGGTGAGAGAATCCTCCTCGACAGTTGCTTGGAGGACGACTTGCACTACGTCGCCTAGAGAAAGGTGGTGAGGAGCGGGACGAAGGAGGACTTAGCCGAAAGACGGAGGATGGGGCAAGATGGCATCGTGGCAAGGATCTTCCCGAAGGGAGGTGAGAAGACGGCCACGGGATGCTCCACGAATGGGGATGAGAGGTGGGAAAACTATTTTTTTTTCTACTCTAGAAGAGCATCCCGGGCCTGGGACAAGCTCCCTCTAAAGCCATAGAGGTGGTGAGAGGAAGAAAGGAAGAGATGAAGAAAAATGGGAGAGGTAAGGGTCCTTTATAGTGGAGGAAAGAATCAAATTCGTATACAGGACATTTAATGATGGTCATAAACGTCGCTGAAGATCCCGCTCACGCGAGCTTGTCGCGCGTGCACGTACGCGCGATACGCGCCGCTACTACCGCTGCCTCCATAAGCGCGCTGTGCTTGCACGTGTGTGCCTCCACACACGCGTGCACTCCCATGCTGCTGTGCGCGTGCGGTAGTATGTGTGTGCAGATTAGTGGCTTGAGTTGCGCCATGTGACGCAATCTGGGCCATCCACCTTCTTTCCTTTGTAGGGGATGCTACAAAGGTCGGATTGAATCAATTTCCAAGTCGTTGGACTGCGATCGTCGACCTGAATCCATCCGTGTGGTCAGATTTGTAGTTTAACGCTCCAGATTGTGCCACCTAGTCCCTCGGCCATTGATCTTCATTAGATTGCAAATGGTGCTACGAGACTCCGATCGAGGCGATTTCAGAGGCGTTGGACTCCGATCGTCTTAATCAGATCCATACGGTCGGATCATCAATCCGAGGCTCCGAAATAAATATCCTTCTCTTCTGACCACAAAAAGGATGCAATTAACCTAAATTATATATAACTACTCTAAATGCAGAATGATGCATGCTATGTAATATTTATAACATGAAATGCAAATCTAAGCCTAGGAACATGCATGAATAGGCATTTTACCCTCAATAATTGTGTCTACATCAGCTACCAAGTCCACATTCACCATGCAATAAAATTAAAATAAACTAAGCCTAAATAAATGGGGATAGGCCTCCAAAAACATGCCCTCGCATACAAGAGCGTGTAGAAATCCGACTAAATCGGGATAAGTCCCAAAAATATCCCAACAAGGGTTCAATAAAGCAAAGATTTAATCTAGAGTTTCTAAATCTAACTAGCCTAATCAAAACCCTAAATGTAGCCTAGCTCCTTCAATCTTCCTCCTGTATGGCTCCACGGGGCACCCTGCAAAAGAGAAAAATAAATCAAAAACTAGGGTGACATGCGATATTCACACATGCTATAAACATCTAATGGAATAAAACATGAATGCAACATTGCCTCCACGGCAATGGCACCAATTGATCATGTCGCTTAGCGAATTAAAATATTTAACTGATGTGCATTAAGTACAAATTAAGTTGTGCTAATCGTTAGCAACATAATATATAATAAGGAATACCAGCTACCCACGTACAGTGGGAGTCCGGTCGATCCACAAGGAGGCAAAATGTGTATTCACACTCTGTTTCATCAAAAAAATAGTTTGGAAATATGCACAAGTAACATTTTCTAACTACGGCTATGAATGCAATAAAACTGAACAAAATTAAACTCAAGAGATGCATGGTGACATGTGAAGCGTGCACGCAACCAGCCGTAGGAATGGTGAGTTGAGTGCTCACTATAGGTTGGTCACGCACAGGAAGAGGGTTGTTGTGCACAGTGGTTGCACACAGGCCTACTGCTGGTGACCCTGGCACACAGACGACTGGTGGTCGAGCGCTAGTTACGCACAACTGCTGATGGTGACGAGCGGTGGCATGCATTGTTGAGTCAGGATTTCTACGTGATGAACGGATTTGCACGCGTTAAGGGTTTGAGTTTGGAAACCCATTGTCGTAGTTCAATTCGTGAGAAAATCCTTTGATCAGATAAAATTTATAACCGAAACTCGAAAAGTGAGTCCTGGGTCAAACACGGGGAGGCGAACGTTTGGTTTGAAAAATCTACATTTCGCTTTTTATTTGTTTTTGTCATTTTTATCTTTTATTATTTTTTTTGGTATTTTAATAGGGAGAGATTAAGTCGATGAATTCTAGCTAATCTACTTGCAAAATAAACAGAGAGAGATAGAGAGAGAGAGAGAAACAATCATGTATTTTTTTTTGAAACAAATAATCATGTATTTTTATAATCAAATGTTTATTACAACTAAGAAAGCATGAAAGCTATACTATGAAAGCAATAAAGATAGAGATAGGTGAGAGAAATCCCCCTTGACGGTCGCTTGGAGGACTCGCTCTGACGTTGCCTGGAGGAAGGTGGTGAGGAGCGGGACGAACGAGGATGGAGCCGGAGGACGGAGGGCGAGATAGGACGGCGTTGCGGCGAGGATCTACTTCCCGAAGTAGGTGAGAAGATGGTCGCGGGATGCACCACGAATGGGGATGAGGGGAGGGAAAAATATTTGATTCTACTCTAGAGGAGCATCACGGACTTGAGACAAGATCTCTCTGGAGACTTGGAGGTGGTGAGAGGAAGAAAGGAAGAGCTGGTGAAGAATGGAGGGGGTAGGTCCTTTTATAGTGGAAGGAAGAGGAGGAATTCGTGCATAGGGCATTAGTGACAGCTGCAATCATTGTTGAAGATCCACCCAACTGTCGCTGAAGATCCGCCCAACTACCGCTTAAGATCCGTGCCAACCCTCGCCCCTGCTGGTGCACGCATCACAAGCCCATGCCTCGCTCTCCTTATCGCGCGCGCGTGCGCCGGCATGTGCTTGCCGCAGCTGTGCTATGAGTGCTTGTGCACGCGTGCGGTTGTGCGTGCATGCTTGCTTATGCACGCTCAATTTCTCAATTGGGGGGGCTGCAGGGATTCGAACCCACGCCCCTCCCTTGGAAGGCAAAGTCTTCACCGTTGCACCAAGTTGCCCGGAGTGTTCAGAAGATGCCGTAGGAGTTGCGAGCGCAAGGAAACCTCAGCCGTTGGATCTTGATCAAACGGTTGTGGTGCGAGATCTTGGATGAAGAGGAGGCACCTGTACTCACTAAGGCCGACATTGAGCTACCTGGGTGGCACCATGTGACGCCATCTGGGCCGTCCATTTTCTTTCTGTTGCAGAGGATGCCACAGTACTCGGATCGAGGTGATTTCCACGTTGTCGGATTGCGATCGTCTCTTTGAATCCATCCATACGGTCGGATTTTTCATCTGAAGCCCATAAGGATGTCGCATTGCCCCCTGGCCATTAATCTTCCTCGGATCGCATAAGGTGCCACGGGATTCCGATCTCAACAATTTCGAAAGCGTTAGCCTCCCATCGTCGTCCTAATCAAATTCATTTGGTCAGATTGTCCATCTGAGGCCTTGAAATAAATCTCCTTCCCTCCTGACCATAAAAAGGATGTAATTAACCTAAAATATATACAACTACTCTAAATGAAGGATGATGCATGTTATGCAATATTTATAATATGAAATGCAAATCTAAGCCTAGAAACATGCATAAATAAGCATTTTAATCTAATTAAATGTGTTTAAATCATACCCCTATGCCTATCTTTTGCTAGTCCTTAGCAAAATTAAACTATATGCTATGTATAAAAATAAAATTAGGACTCGATCGCATAAGCCTAAGTCATTTATTAACAATAAAAATTTCAACTAAGGTCCTAAACAACGAAAACTCAACTGTACCCGGATGTCTACCAGAATGTAGACTGCCCACGTCCTTGCCTTATTTGAAAAGGGAAGATATATTTTTTTTCTTCTTTTCTTATTTTTTTGGACTTTTGGAGTTTGAGAGTTTCGAGATAACTTTTTACGGCTACTTGACCTGCCCAAGACTCAAAAAGGACTCTAAGTGCTAAGCATCTTGTGAAAGGGTGATAGCTTCATTAAGCGGCCATTAAAACAGACTTCAGGTTTCTACGACCGTAGGTGACCTTAAGAGTTTCTGCCTAAAGGTTTATCTTTCCGAGCGGTAGCTTTCTCCCTACTTAATTTTCTATGGGGTCAACACAAGGGAGAACCCAGTCTATATCTCATCGGTTTATTCTACTCCCTTTCTTCTTCCCTATGTGTTTTGGGAATTATTGTGCATTTTTGTGAACTGGCTCTGGACAACCGGCCAATGACTGTTACCCACGGCAACTTGCTAGCCATACTCGTGCGATGATGTGTGGTTTTACTTTTTTCTCCTTTTTCTATTTTTCTTTTTCTATTTTTTTCTTTTTTTTCTTTTTACTTTTTAGTATCATTTTTTTCTTTTTCTAAGTAGGTGGCTTCCCTAATTTAAGATTTACCTAAAAGTAGTAGAATGAGTATGGTCATGTAGATGGGCTTTGGACAACCGGCCAATGAACTGTTACTGACGATAACTTGCCAGACATATTGTCCCAAAAAGTTCATTAACTACATAATGTCCATAAAAATCGTCGAAAAGTGAGTCAGTGCAAATAGTATGTTGATGCTTAGGCTTAAAGTTTCCTCAAATCAGAGGGCAGGTTGATAAGCCGTGTACTTATCACCCCAATTTATTTACCAAATTAAAATAAAATTACTTGGTGAGGACTCGAGACCAAGTCCACATTCGAGTGGACACCCGGGCTAATTAAGCCCGAAGACCTGAAGAGTCTTAAGTGTTCAGGTCCTAAAGTTAATAACTTCCAAATGACTAAGTTATCTTCTCCTAATTTTTTTTTAAGAAAAAAAAAATAAAAGAATTTCCACGGAGTTAATAAAATGATTTCAAGAATTAGTATTTACTCCCCCATGCTTAAATGATGCAATACCCTCATCGTAGAAAATAAAGACATGAAACAGGCAGAATAATAGAATATCACCTAAGTCTTATGACAATCTGGTCAGCTCCGCAGAGAGAAGAGAGTATACACATGCACTAAGTTTAATGCCTTTAACTAGGCATAAAAGACATACAAGGAAGAAATGGAGAATTCACAAGTGCAGGTCAAAATTAAAATCAAAAAATTAATCCTCAGACCCTCCAGCAGAAGATGTCCATGATGTGGACTAAGTTGTGGTGCAGACTCATGCCCCAGGATCGAGTGGTTCTCAGGTTCTGGATCAAAATCACTCAGAATCGAAGATTGTTGAGCTTGCGGGGTTGGGCCTACGATTTTGTAGTATGCAACCCAAGACCAAAGTGTCAGATAATGGGTAAAGATGGTTCAATATGTTCGGATGTCCTTTTAGATTTCAACTCAAAAAGATAATTAATGATTCTGAGCTTGGGTTGCATGTGAAAGATATCATAAGGGTCCTGATAGAAAGTAGGTGGTTTCAGGTCAATTAGAACCCTTAGATCTAAAATCGTAGTTCCCTCAAAAGTAGCTTCCTAGATTTTTATTTCCAACTTCCTATCCTTTAAGATCAAGGTTTCTGGGACCTCCAAATCATTGTACACCCCATTTAAAATACCCAAGTCCAACAATTGTGGCTGAATCAAGATTGACTTGGGCATAATGATTTCAAAAGTCAACTCTTTCAAGTGCGGATGAAGAATGGGGTCATTAATTGAATCATCAGGATTCAGATCCTCCAAGTTAACCCCAATCGAATCAAATTCCTCTATTATCGAGCTGTTAAATGGTTCATCAGATTCCTCAGGCCCGTTAGTCTCACTAAAATCATCTTCTTTATGCTCAAGTGAGACTTCATTAAGAGATTCTTCACCCTCAGAGTCAAAGAATTCTTGATCCGCATTTATATATGTCTCAAAATCATGTCATTTCATGATCCAAGGAGACATTTTTCTTCATGCCCTAGCTCGGGGATCTCGGGTGAATCAATCTGTTTATCCTCAATCGGTTGCCCTAGACTAACCTAGTCATCTTCAATCTCAGAAAATATATCCCCCCTAACAAGCGCCTGAGCGGATTTAGACATTGGCTCTCCTGAAAAGGGTTCATCTAGAATCATCCCAAGATTAGACTAGGGCAACCACAAATTTCATCCTCAACCTCGACAATTTCCCAAGTAAAAACTCACCTAGGTCCTTATCCCTAACATGTTAGAGCAAATCCAATAAAGAGCTATTCAGCTCATTAATCATTTTTATCATAGGCTCTAATGCTTCAGTGCATGGTATTGGCTGAGCTTCTAAAGATTGGATGGTGTTCCTCAAGTTACCCAACATCCTACCTTGGACCTGATTCACCTGAACCGAATGGTTCAGTTTAGGTTAAGGTGGGTTTGGGTTAAATCTAGGGGAGTCAGGATATCAAGGTTCTCAAGTCCCTCCCTAATAGTTGGTCATTTCAGGTTGTTCAAAGAATGGTGGCGACCTCTATTCAGTGGAATACTGGGGAGGGTAAGTGTTATAATCAACATATCCTTCATGGTTGTAGATCTGGTTAGGTTGATCATCAAAGGGTGGAGATCTATAATCATTGTATCTCCGAGAATGATAGTAATCATAGTCTTGTTGTCCAAAGTTAGGCCTGGACACTAGCCTAGACACTGAGGTTCGGATTCATATCCCCAATCAAAGTTATCCCAACTAGGAGATGGGTAATCATAAGTCGGGTCAGGATAGTAATCATCTTGAGGATACGTGTTGGTAGGAGGGTAGGATTGGAAATGTGTGAAAGATGTGGAAGGATACATTGTGGAGTAGGAGGGAAATCAGAAGAGAAAAAGTGTCCTGCAGTACAATCAACCAAACATGTCCTTATGTGGGTAGCGTAAAGTCCTACAGACTCTCATAACCCATCCTAAGATTATAAATGAAATAGTCTACTTTTATCCAGTCAATCTAACCAGTTAGAGGGAGGGGCTGGGAAGAAGGTTCCTCATTTGGCTTGCGCTTCCAGTTCCTAGTATACCCCTCAACCGTGGTCGTTTGATGCTACTCCCCTAGCTAAACATCAGATGGACCAGTAGAAGCAGATTAATAAAAAACAATCTCAATCTGAGCCCCGAAGAACAAATCAATCCTTAAGGCCAACGTCTACTCAGTTTTAATTAGGCTTGGGATGATTGTGCTTTCGGAATATGATGGGCCCTTTAGATGGGTTCTGCCCTTAATGATCAATTAATATGTGTGTACGTGCACAACCAGGGTTTGCAAACAAGATTATTTGATGATGTGCCTTTTAAGGTTTAACCTTGTTTAGTAGCTTTTAGGGTTTAATATTAGGTGTATTCAATTAAGTTCAGGAGAACACTCCAAGTTTTACAAGCACTGGTGATGATATATTCCTTTAGAAATCAAAAAAATAATGTGGAGTACTTGGTTCAACCCTTAAAATCAACCCTAAGTGGCAAGCTACTTGATAGATCAGTTTTATTTTGAGTGGTGCGGCCTAAACAAATCAATCAATTGGCCTATTTGCACCACAGATTAAGGCACACAATGTCTTAGCTTAATCAGATTTCTACTCACTTATGTGTATTGAGTTGAAGTGTACTGGGTCCACAAGTCAAATCCCGGTTAAGTGGTATAATCAAAGTGATTGTGCACCTTAGGATAAGAATTTGTGGGCGTTAAGTGTGTCTCTTTTAATTAAATCCGACAAGAGAAGAGCATTTTTTATTTTTAAATATATGCAGGTGGGTGAGGTGAGGCGAAGTGGTAATCAAACAATCAAATCTATCTTAGGATTTATGCAAGCACCTAAGTTAATTTGAGTTTGAGTTATTAGGTTATGGAGTGGAAATCTAGTGGGTAGGGGGGGATAACTTACAAATGTCTCTACTCGCACTTTACTCCAATCTATCGCCTTCAGCTCCTCAATCAGGTTCTTGCAAGACAATAAATCGAAGAAGAAAGATAGGTTAGAAAAATATGTAAGTAATGCAGGAAAACATGAGAAAAAACCAAAGAGCGTTGCCTCCCCAGCAATGGTGCCAAAATGACGAACGGATTTGCACGCGTCAAGGGTTCGAGTTTGGAAACTCGTCGTCGTAGTTCGATTCGCGAGAAAATCCGTCGATCAGATAAAATTTATAACCGAAACTTGAAAAGTGAGTCCCAGGTCGAATACGGGGAGGCGAACATTTGGTTTGAAAAATCCGCATTTTGCTTTTTATTTGTTTTTGTCGTTTTTATCTTTTGTTATTGTTTTTGGTATTTTAATAAAGCAAGAGATCAGGTCGATAAATTCTAGCTAATCTACTTGCAAAATAAAAAGACAAAGATAGAGAGAGAGAAACAATCATGTATTTTTATAATCAAATGTTTATGACTAGAAAAGTGGGAAAACTATACTACGAAAGCAATAAAGATAGAGATAGGTAAGAGAAATCTCCCTCAACGATCGCTTGGAGGACGATTCGCTCTAACGTTGCTTGGAGGAAGGTGGTAAGGAGCGGGATGAACGAGGACGGAGCTGGAGGACGGAAGGCGGGGCAGGACGACGTCAAGGCAAGGATCTACTCCCCGAAGTAGGTGAGAAGGCGGCCGCAGGATGCTCGACAAATGGGGATGAGGGGAGGGAAAAATATTTGCTTCTACCCTAGACGAGCATCCCGGGCTTGGGACAAGCTCTCTCTAAAGACTTGGAGGTGGTGAGAGGAAGGAAGATATGGTGAAGAATGGAGGGGGGTAGGTCCTTTTATAATGGAAGGAAGAGGAGGAATTAGTGCATAGGGCATTAGTGACAGCTGCAATCGTCGCTGAAGTTCCACCCAACTGTCATTGAAGATTCGCACCAACCCTCGCCACTGCTGGCGCGCGCATCACGCGCCCGTGCCTCGTGCTCCTTGTCGCACGCACGTGCGCTGGCATGCGCTGCGCACGGCTGTGCTGTGCGTGCTTGTGCGCGCTCAATTTCTCAATTAGGGGGGGGGCACGAGGATTCGAACCCACGCCCCTCCCTTGGAAGGCAAAGTCTTCACCGTTGCGCCAAGTTGCTCGAAGTGTTGAGAAGATGACGGGGGAGCTGCGGGCGCGGGGAAACCTCGGCCGTTGGATCTTGATCCAACAGCTATGGTGCGAGATCTTGGATGAAGAGGATGCGCCTGTAGTCACTGTTGGCTGACATTAAGCGGCCTAGATGGGACCATGTGACGCCATCTGGGCCGTCCATTTTCTTTCTGTTGCAGAGGGTGCCACGTTGCTCAAATCGAGGTGATTTCCGAATTGCCAAACTGCGATCGTCGTTCTGGATCCATCCGTATGGTCGAATTTTTCATCCAAAGCCCGTAAGGATGTTGCATTGCCCCTAGCCATTGATCTTCCTTAAACCACACAAGGTGCTACGGGATTCTGATCTCAACGATTTCAGAAGCGTTAGACTCCAATCGTTGTCCTAATCAGATCCGTACAGTTAGATTGTCCATCCAAGGCCCTGGCATAAATCTCCTTCCCTCCTGGCCATAAAAAGGACGTAATTAACCTAAAATATACACAACTGCTCTAAATGTAG
Organism: Thalassia testudinum; assembly: GCA_037157565.1. NCBI lineage: Eukaryota > Viridiplantae > Streptophyta > Magnoliopsida > Alismatales > Hydrocharitaceae > Thalassia > Thalassia testudinum. The sequence goes on from JAZHRO010000014.1 coordinate 2,891,183, forward strand.
GATGGTGAATGCTATGGAATATTTATAACATGAAATGCAAATCTAAGCCTAGGAAGACACATGAATAGGCATTTTAACCTAATTAAATGTATCTACATCACTACGCTAAAAGATCTGAGTTTGGAAACCCTGTCGTTGTAGCCGCGTAAAATCCGTCAAACAGATAATTTAACCGAAACTCTAGTGAGTCCCGGATCGAATACGGGGAGGTAAACATTTGATCAAAGATCGCGTTGGATTTATTGTCACGAAAGCAAAATAAATGGTTGAACTTAATATACTAGCTATTCTACTTAAAGAATAATTAATAGAAGAGAAATAGAATAATACACATAAAGAGAAAATAGAGAGAGAATGAATAAGAATTTTATAACAATAAAAATATGTTCATTACATCTATGTGCTACACTAGAAAGTGATAAAAGAGAAGGAGATGAGAAATTATTCTCCTCAACGGCTACTTGGAGGACGAGCCGCGTTGACGGGGGCACCCGGACGAGGGTGGTGAGATGCTGGATGAAGGAGGACGAAGACGAAGGATGGAATAGGGTGACGTCGTAGCTGGATTCGCTTCTCGAATGGTGGTGAGAGGACAACCGCGGGATGCTCCACGAACAAGGGTAAGAAGATGGAAAAATTATCTTTTTAACTCTAATGGAGCATCCCGGATTTGGGACGAACTCGTAGAGCTTTGGAGGAGGTGAGAGAAGAAAGGAACGGATGAAAAATGAGGTGGTAAGGGTGGCCTTTTATAGTTGTAGGAATGGGGGGGCAAATATGTCATTTTAAGGCTTACAATAAATGGCAGGGGTCTTTAGGGACGGATATAAATGTCACTAAAGGCTAAGCGTTGGTGAAGCTCTCATGCGCCCTCACCACTCTGCCTTCAGTCGTTTTGCGCGTGCACCCACGTCCACGAAATCTCATTTGTCCGATCAAGAGATCAGACGGCCTAAAACCCTCGAGCGTCGCTTCTTATTTGATCGTTGAGCGTGTCCACGTGGGATGGCACGTTCGATCGCACATCGTCGCGCACATGCAGTGCACAGTTCATCCGACGTGCCACGTTTCCTCCTCCGCTGCCCGATCTCCATCCAACGGGTGAATTTCACCCGCGCCCGCTCATTCGCCTAATTTGTGGCAAGGCAGGGCTCGAACTCGTGCCTCATCTTCGCGAAAGGAGGTGCGAGCCAATGCGTTGTAGCCACTCTTTAGTCACATTTTGTGTTTAACGCACACACGCCCTCAGCCGTTGGATCTCGATCCGACGACTGAGATCGCATCTTGATCGTGCCTTCAGAGGTGGAGCGGGAGGCTTGGGCTAGCGTTGGGCAGGATGGCACCATGTGGTGCCATTTTGGCCGTCCATCTTTCCTAACTTGTAGATGGTGACACGAATGTCGGATTTGACCGATTTTCGCGCCGTTGGGCTGTGATCGTCGATCCGAACCCATCCATGCGATTGGATTTATTGTCTGAGATATGGATTTACACCACCTTGACCCTTGACCTCTGATCTTTCTCAAACTGCATCTAATGCTATGGAGGTCCGATCGGGATGATCTATCATAGATTTCATGGGATAACTTTTTTGCACATTGGTTATCCTGCATTTTTGTTTGGAACTCATAAGGGTTATCCTAGTGGGTTAACCTGTGACTGTTTAGAAAGTTTCTGGGTTAACCTATGAAAGTATATGGTATAACTCACAAAAATACCTTATCTCACAATAACCCCAGAATAACTTATCCCAAGTTAAACCTTCTTAACCTGGGTCAAGTCTTCTTAACCCAGGTCAAAATATCCTTCTCACCAAATAAGGTTAATCCCTATTTTGATGGGTTATCCCCCTTACCAATCTAGGCCTTGGGGTTTGCGCGAGGGTGATATCAAGAGGAAATGTTGGGCGGTGCTCTTGAGTCTAAGGTTGGAATTTTAGGGTGTTGCGCACCCTCAAGAGAGAGAGAGAGAGAGAGAGAGAGAGAGGTGGTCCACCCTTGGCTTTTTGCAATGGAGTCGAAAAGCCTTTGGGATTTATTTTGAATTACACTTGGAACTTAGGTGTTTATTTGAGTGGCTTTGTTGATGAAGGGCACATTGCTGTAAACATCCCTTCAGTTCTTGTAAAATGAAACTAACTATGACCAATACCCTAAAGATACTGTGGATTATGCAATATGATTATCTATAAAAATGCGTGTAAGCCTAATTTAAATGCAATAATAAATAGATGAACGTGGGTTGAGAAATGCAAAAGCTAACACAAAAGTTGATGCACAGCAGTGTAATGTGGTCCTCACTTGATATATCTCTTTTTTATGCAAAAAAAGTACTGACACATGGTGAGATCCACCACTGTTGAAATCAACAATAAATTACTTTTGTACAGGTGCAAACTACACAAATCACTTTCAAAACTACTTTACACCGGTGCAAAATCACTTTTCACTTTTAAAATAATTTTGCACTGATGCAAAGTAAGATTGCACTTACTTTGAACTACTTTGCACCGGTGTAATCTTACTTTACACTGATGCAATCTTACTTTAAACTACTTTACACTGGTGCAAAATTAAATTCCAAATGTTTCTTCACCTGTGACAAGTAATTTTATATTTGAAAGGTGATTTTTCCACCTTAGGATTTAGGATTTAGTCTTTAGTGTTTATGATTTAGCTGCTAAACCTTAAACTCTAAATCCTAAATCCTGAGGTGAAAAATCACCCTTGAAGTGAAAAATCACTTCTCATACATGAAATCACTTTTATAAACTTAAATCCTAAACCCATAGGTCAAAATTATTTTACACAGGTGTAAAATCATCCATAATTATTTATCACCGATGTAAAGTTATTTATCACATATGTATTTTAGGTTAAAATAGTGTGGTAATTTTTTTAAATATGATAGGATCCACCGCATAATAAATTTTTTTATTTCTTTACATTAAATATTAATTATTAAATAAATCCACATTTGCAACATCATGTGAATCATGGGGACAACATCCATAACTTTTTAACTAAATAAATACATTAATCTAATGCATATGTTTATGCATCGTTTAGAAACTAACATAAATTAAATATGAATAATATCAATTTATGCATGCACATAAGCAATAACCTATTTGTGAATTGTTTTTATTTCACAAGAAAAGAACTAAAACAACTTTTCTACGGGATTTACTGTAGAATTCTTATGCTCTTTGTAATTCAAGAAAACAACCTTTCTTATTTGACAATAATACCAATTTAGAAAAATCAATCCTTCCGATCTTTAGAGGCTTGAACCCAAAACGCTAAAACAACAAAAGGAACTCGTAAAGTCAAATCTTTGTATCTTTAGAAGCCTAAACACCCCAAAAAAGCAAATGGGTACTAAAAAACATAGCACACTAAAGAACATCTACTCTGTATGCTGAAAAATTCCCAAGAACATATATCAGCTTTAGTAAAAATCTTTGGTTTACTAAAACATAGTAGAATCAATAGCATGCCAATTCACATCTCTACATCTAAGACATCTTTTTGACAAATGCAAAGACTAGATTTTAGAAATCCAAAGACCAATCTTTCTTTAGCAATATTTAACTCTAACATCAAATCCAAGACCCAGATGAAAAATACACTACTACTAATGGGCATTATGTCTAACACTTGGTGGCCAAATCAAACACCAAATATACAGAAACAAGCACTAGGTTTCGATCTTGAGATTTAGGGTACCTGGCAAAGCCACGAGAGGGACCTTGGTCTGCAAGGAAGGCGAAGCCAAGGAGCAGTGAAAGGACCTGAAGGTCCAAGGAAGCCACGGAGCATCGGAGGGAACGAGGGAGTCAGAGTACTTTGCATTGTACGGAGCATGGAGCATGGAGCATGGAGCCATGGAGCGGCGTTGGTGTAGTAGGAGTTGTGGTTTCCTGTGGATTTGTTTCGTGGTATTAGGAACGTCACCATCTTGAGTCACTCGGGCATGGAGTTTGTGGACTGTGGGGTGCCCCGTTACGAGTTACCAACCGGATACCCGTAGACCCACCAGATGGAGATCCAACTTTGGTTAGGTCTACTTAGATGGGTGGTCGACCCTGCCATGAACGATGGGTACTCGACCTAATTGGGTTAGAAACAACGGGTCGAGTTGGGTATCCAAAAATTCAGGTTTGCAAGTCTCTTACCTTATTAAATTACCGTTGAAGCTTTGGATATTTATAGGCATCCTTGCCTAAGCTGCATCTGTCTTCTTGCTATTATCTTTTCTAAAGTGTTAAAAGATCTTTCTTTCTTTCTCTCCTTCTAAATTTTCGTTTTCGTGAGCAAAGCAGAAGGGGAGATCCGTTTGGCATAATCTATGGGCTTTTTTTTATTCGGTCAGAAAGAGACGGGCTGACGGGAGAGCTTTAGCCGTTGTTTTGTATTAATTAATTTTAATTAACGTAGAAAGCTGCATCTCAATAATCTAATGTATTGAGATTGGATCTATAAATCGTCAGGAGATGCGTGGATGAACTATTGAATAATAATAAATATAATAAATTTTGTTAGAGTTATTGCACGGAATCGTTGAAAGCGCGTCCAAAACCGCGCTTGAGCTCCCATGCTTGTTTGCATCGAGGCTTGAAAATGGGTGGCACGATCACGTGATCGCGTGGCCACGGATAGCTTTGCACGTTCGACATAGCACCTCTCTCCAGAATCTTCTATACTTATTTATTTACCTTTAAAACTAATTCAATTTATTTTAATTGTTATCGATCGTTTTTATTCTTCCACTCACGGCGATGGCCGCCCTTTTAAGACTATAAAAGCCCTAGAGCACCCACACCCGTTGCTCCTCACCTACTTCTCTTCTTCCCCTCTGCCGATCTCTCATCCCGTAGTCTGGAATAGTGTCAATCTCCACCAACAAGGGCAACCATGTCGGCCTTCTGCGGAAAATACACCGGTCGGTTATAAACTCCACTCAAAAATTCCTTGATTTTCCTTTTTTTGGGCTTAGCACATGTTCCCCATTTACAATGGTTTGTCCTGATTTGATTAGTTTGGTGAATAGATGATCTTTGGTTACTACGGATGTGCATACATTTCTCTTTCAACAAACTCTTACAAGCATCATCACTCCACTTGGTTCTGCTCTTATGATGATTTAGTGGTTATATGCCCAAAAACTTCCGCATCGTTGTTTCTGTTACCGAGATTTAGTTTTAGATCAAGTGATACTCAAAGCCGAGCTACATAAGCTAAACTGTTATGACAAGATCTTCACGATGTGAATGTGTGCGATGGAACAGACGAGCTCATCGCCACCGCGGCTTACATCGCGACTCCGGGGAAGGGCATCCTCGCCGCCGATGAGTCCACCGGTACCATCGGGAAGCGGCTGGCGAGCATCAACGTCGAGAACGTGGAGTCAAACCGCCGTGCCCTGCGCGAGCTCCTATTCACCGCCCCAAATGCCCTCCAGTACCTGAGCGGCGTGATCCTCTTTGAGGAGACGCTCTACCAGAAGACCGCCGACGGCAAGCCCTTCGTCGACGTCCTCAGGGAAGGTGGCGTCATCCCCGGCATCAAGGTATGTTATGACCTTGCTCGTTAAATAAATACCTAACCCTACGTATCTTTACTTCGCTGACCCAAAATATCCCATTTCAAGATGATTTTTATTTATATATAAAATTATTAAATCACTCAGAGAAAATATTACATCATCAGATAATATATGATACTGTTCGGTTATATGACCTCCCTAGGAATGGCATGTGTGTACATTTATGTATATAATTCTATATATAAGAAGCGTCTTCCTTTCTAGTCTAGGAGTATTTACATTTTTCACCCGTTGAGATTGTGAATTTGAAAAGGTAACTCACATGTGTTGGGTTGGATGCTGAACTGCGTATCTTGTGGAATATGATATTGTTTTGATCCGAGATATTTTCATTCCCGTGGGGATGATGTCGTCATTGCTGATGTCGCTGAGCTCCACTACCCTTTATTATTAACTATAGCTGGTTGTTTTGTATGTAATATAGTCGGTGCTGGTTGATTTATTTATTTTAATGTGCACTACCAATCTATTTTCGATTTTTTTTTCTACTAGGTGGACAAGGGTGTGGCGACATTGGCCGGAACGAACGGGGAGACGACAACGCAGGGTCTGGACGACCTCGGCAAGAGGTGCCAGAAGTACTACGAAGCCGGTGCTCGCTTCGCGAAGTGGCGTGCCGTCCTCAAGATCGGACCCAACGAGCCCTCTCAGCTGGCCATCAACGAGAACGCCAACGGCCTTGCCCGCTACGCCATCATCTGCCAGGAGAATGGCCTCGTACCCATCGTCGAGCCTGAGATCCTCATCGACGGGCCCCACGACATTGCCACCTCTGCAGCAGCCACCGAGAAGGTCCTCGCCGGCGTGTACAAGGCCCTCAACGACCACCACGTCCTCCTGGAAGGCTCCCTCCTGAAGCCCAACATGGTCACTCCTGGATCGGGTTCGGAGAAGGCGCCTCCGGAGGTGGTGGCGGTGAACACGGTGGGTGCCCTGCAGAGGACGGTCCCTGCGGCGGTGCCCGGGATCATGTTCTTGTCCGGAGGGCAGAGCGAGGAGGAGGCCACCCTCAACCTCAACGCCATGAACAAGCTCCAAACCAAGAAGCCCTGGACCTTGTCCTTCTCGTACGGGCGCGCGCTGCAGTCGAGCACCCTCAAGGCGTGGGGTGGTAAAGAGGAGAACAAGGCCAAGGCGCAGGCGGCTTTCTTGGCCAGGGCCAAGGCGAACTCCGAGGCCACCCTTGGCAAGTACCTGGGCGATGCTGCCAAGGGAGAGGGTGTCTCCGAGAGCCTTCACGTTAAGGACTACAAGTACTGAGTTGATATAAATTGCGTGTTGGCCTTAGGTTGCTGAGACAGTGTTGCTTTTGAGTGTGTGTTTTTGGCTGGGGAGGAGGATCCTCGAGGTATTCTGATGTTTTGCTTGTTGTCTACTTTACTTCTTTTTCTGGTTTCGCGTTTGAATAAGTTTTTACCTGACGTTGTTGTGTGCCGAGACAGTGTTGTCCTCTCTAGTTTGTCATTAGTGTCTGCAGGATTTTCGGTGGTACTGCCCGGATGAACTTTGTTTTCGAGATCTACGTCGTTGTCGTCTTCTTAGTCGGTGAGGCATTTATGTAGGTTATATATCGTTTTTCACACGGAGGATTAGTTTTTTTTTTCTTTTTTTTTTTTGGAGATGTTGGCTTTCCTTTGGAAAAGACGATCGAAGTCAATTTCTTAGCTGTGTTCTACTTTTTTTTTGTTTGAAAAAATAAAAGAGGACACCCTTTATAAGCCTAAGGCCAACTCTTTACAGCCTGGCAACAGCATGTAGACATAGAAGTTCGGCTTTCTGGAGATGTAGATGAATTACATAATCACAAGGTTCTTTCACCAAAAGAATGCAATTTTAAGCCACTTTAATAACATCCAAGGAAAATATTGTTTTTGTCACCCTTGATTGCGTCGAGCGTTAACGGGAATATCGATGTAGTTTATATGGTCGTAGCCTCGGAGAAGGAAGTTCAACATCTTCCTTATAGGGTGAAAAAACAATAATTGTACAACTTTTGAGCGTGTTGTAGTGTTTCCTCGGATATGTCTTCTGCGTGAAAGATACGTTTAAAGCGCGGTGAGAAGTGCAACGATTGCTAGTGATGGGGGGTGAAACATTCCTTGAATTCGATTACATGAAGAATCGCTCGGATCTGCCTATCTAAGGGGTTTGGAAGGTTTAACCATCAGAGTTTTTGGATTTAATTACTTGTGGCAGCACGAAGCATCCATTGGGAATGGTTACCAGAGTGTTAATCCCAACAAGAATATCCGATTAATTGTTGGAGGTCAGGTTTGCCTACGTAGAATTGTTAAAGTTTCAAGCTGTACGGCTCAGTGAATTTCAAACATAGATAGATTAATCTTTGTTGTGATACGTTATGATAACAACGATAAGATATATTTTGATGGTTGTCAAGGTATCCGGTTAATGATAATTTATAATCGTAGCTGTCGCAGTCAAATATTATTTATTGTAAAATCTTGGGATGTTATGATCTCCGTTTCTTATCTAATCTCCTCTATAAATAGTTAAGTGAGGTTAAATCTTGAGACAGACAATTTGAGAGAGGAAAGAAGCAGAGCATTTGTAATACTAAAGCATAACCTTCTCTTTAAACGTACACCTATTAGGTTGAATTAGGTCATTAATTCTCATGTTTTTTTGTGATTGTTTTTTAGTGGATTTCTTTATTTTAGGAGGTCCAATCAATTAGTATTATCAGTGGGAAATCGAGTTATTACATCCAATTTTGTACACTCATAGATTCAAATAGTTCCTTCAACTCGTCACTGTTCACTAAGCTAATGAGAGAAGGCTAGTCTTCCAAAATCAAGCATTTCTGTTTCACGAAAATTCCATCAGATGGAGCATACTGGTAAGGGGAAGAATGTGCTACGTAGCAACCAACCCGAGCCCCTCATGAGGAAGGCCCAAGAGAAGACCCGCTCTGCGAAATCCAAGCTAGAAAGGAGTTCAAGGGTAAACTTGTAGCTCTTAAAGCAAAGAACTAGTGGCTGAGCAGTTGAATCCGAGAAAATGCCCTACCCCTACCAAAGGAGCCACAAAACTCTAGCCACATTAGCGACAAATTGAAATGGCATCATGTGGTAAAGGAAGAAAATGCCCATTTGCGTGAACAACTTGAGAAATTGAAACGAGAGTTAATAATCAAAAGGGCAAAGTTCCCCCTTGTCCACTTGAAGCTCTACTCCCACCTTCGCGGAAGTCGGATGAACAATCCTTGAGATCGTCCGTTAGGTCACTCAAGCGATGCGAGGCATACACCCCTGGGCATATATAACTACATATCCCTTTACAGAGAAGGTAATGACTGCCCCTCTACCCGAGAAGTTTAAATAGCTGGTTTTGGCTCAGTATGATGGAACTTCTGATCCTAATAGCTTCGTCGAAAGCTATCAACAAATGATGTCGGTGCATGGATGTCCTGATGGAGTTCTCTGCTGAGTATTCCCATCCAACCGTGCTAGCATGGCTCATGAGTGGTTCAACGAACTACCAACCAACCAAATAACTTGTTTCCAGGAGTTGGCGAACAAGTTCTGTCAATATTTTGCTAGATAGCAAAGGGTTAGAGACAACCCTGAGAGGCTCTCGAAAGTCCGGCAACAGCAACAGGAGTCTTTTCGGTCTTACCTAGACTGATGTAAGACTCAATTTTTCAAATGTAAGAGACCTCATGATGCCATCTCCATACAATATTTTAAGTCAGGTCTTCTGACTCAGATTTCGGTATAACATCGATGATTTCCTACCTAGGAACATGGTGGAACTATGGTATAAAGCCACGAAGTTTACAGAGCAGAATGACTCCTTTCGTTCCTATAGTCGCTTAGCGGAGCAACAAAAAAAGGAGAGGTATTCTCCTATTGAGAAGAAAGGCACAGTAGATATTTCTCCTTTCCGTGGAAACAATTACTTCAATAACTGAAAAGCAAATTTCTCAGATAACAAAGATCGACAGAATAAAGGTTGACCTAACGGCCCCCGCCAGCCTAAGTAGGATTTTCATGAGGAATATATACTCCTCTCATTGTCAACCAGGCGGAAGTATTGGTGGAGGTATGGACTACTAGTAAAGACCTATGATGCACTTCGGATGTGTTTGTTTAAATCGGTCGTTGTAGCTCACGTTCGCTGCGTCGGTTTTAAATAAACGGACATAAGTACGAGTGTCAAAGACAAAGAGGCATGAAATCGGATTTTTCTGTCACTTGGTTGTCACGGAAATGGCAGGTTTTGCTTGCGAGAAAATGCAGGATAAAAGCGAGTAAGAGAGAGAAAGAGAGAGAGAGAGAGGGAGTAGGGTTAGAGTTCTTTTGATCACAGCATTCGGGCAAATCAAGATAAGAAAAACTCAACTAAAAGAAAGACAATAACTAGATAAGAAACATCATCATTTAACATGCAACTTGAGTTTTACAAGTACAACAATAGCTAAATGCTTAAGAAAAAGTAAAGTAAAGCCAAGATAGGAAGAGAGAGAGAGAAGGGAGACAACGACACGGCCACGACGGTGGAGGGCTCTGTCGGCGGCTCGTCGACTCCACGATTACAAAAGGGTGCTAGGGATAGCTAGGAGTAGGGTAGAATATTTGCAAGTGAATTGAATGCCTTACATGGGAAGTTGGAGGGGGTTCATATAGGAAGAAGAGGTTTCTAATTTAAGTAGGGGCTTTAGCGACATCCGAGATGTCGCTAAAACCATGCCGAAAGTGTCGGTGTAGCCCCCTGCCCGCCAGTCCAACGCAGGCGCCGTTCTTCCGCACAATCTGCATGGTCGCCTTGAGGCTCGTCCGATGAGATTGCATGTAAGGCGCATTCGCGGATCATGCTTGCACAGTGCGTGCCGCACGCGTCATTATGGGCGTCTGAGTGCGCTCATCTACGGGCATCACGTATCGCAATCCCCACCATCCGCGCGTGGATCAACGGTCGAATTTCATCCGCGTGCGCGCCTTCGCCTCAGATTTGCTGCTTGGTGCATTTCGACCCCTCGTCGGGTGTGCACGGGTGAGAGGGTCGACCGCTGTGTTGTTGCCCGTGCATGGTTGCAGAGACAAGGCAGGCGCACGGGCGTGCTAACTGTTGGATGGTAAATCAACGGTCAAGATTTGATGCTGGAGCTACGAAGGCGTATGAGTGCTGCAGATGTGCGAGCGAGGCTCGTGCGTTCTCAACCGTCTATTCATTAGATCGGACGGCCTAAAACAATTTGCGTGTTGAAGACGATGCGAGCTATGCGAGTGAGGCACGCAGTGATGGTGCCACGTGGCCGCACGTGGGCCGTTGATCATCAGATCAACAGCCAGAACTTCTTGGGCATGTTCTGAGAGCTTCGGATGTTGGATTTAGTCAATTTTGAGTCCGTTGAACTCTGTTTGTCATTCTGAATTCATCTATGCGGTCTAATTGCTCATTTGAGGTTTGTTTTAACATGAACTTGTACAAATGGCCATTAACATTGATTTATAAGCAATCTCAATGTACGATGCATGTAATGCTCCCATGCCCATTTATGATGTTTTATTTGTGCATGTTACCCTTAAGAGAAACCCTGATTAACAGAATTATTACCATAAAATGTAGCGTTATCATACCCGCCATGCTTACTCCTTGCTAGTCCCTAGCAAGGTTCATCCTAGTCATTATTCTCAGTCAGAATTCTGGAAGTGATTACTTAGACATTTTGTTATTTGTTAACATGAGGAAATATACTAAGATCTTGATCTTCAAAGACTAAACAGCGCCTGGGTGTCTGTTGAAATGTGAGTCACCCGAATCCTTGTTTTAAGGCATATATATTTTTTTTCTTTTTCATGTTTTCTCATTTTTTTGGATATTGGAGTTAAGAGTGTGTCGGTAGCTTTTACGGCTACCCAACCTACCCATAACTCAAGCAAGACTCTAAGTACTAAGCATCTGAAGATCGTGACAGACTCACTCGTGTTTGCCTGAAGGTGTATTTGTCCGATCGGTAGCTTTCTCCCTACTTTTATTTTATTTGAGGTAAACACAAGGGTGTTTCCAATGTATATCTCCTCAGATTGCTCTACTTCCCCGCTTCTTCCTTAAGTGTTTTGGATCTATTTGTGCATTTAGGGATTTGTCCTCTGGACAACCGACCAATGGGCTATTACCCACGACCACTTGCCAACCATACTCGTGCGGTGAAGTGTGGCTTATTTTATTTTTTTTTTCTTCTTTTCTATATTTTTTCATTTTCATTTTATCTTTTTGTTTTTTCTTTTGTTGTTTAATAGGCGGCATCCCTGATCTCAAATTTACTTAGATGCAATTAAGAGGAAAGTGGTCCTGTGGCTGGGCTCTGGATAATCGGACAATAGGCTGTGTTGCGTCCGTCATTCGTATGCTGTGTTTCTTGCTCTTAATGATTAATTCGTTATAGTATATTACAAACAACGGTCACTAGTTTACAATTTATTACTCGGAATTAAAACTTTCCCGAGGTCGAACTCAGGGAGTACACGTCATTCTAGAAACATAAATTCACAATTCTGTTACAAAAAGAATAAGCGGGAGAGAGTGGGCAAAAGTTCTCTTTTTTTTTGTCTTCTTCTTCTCTCTTCCTCTATTTTAGCCGGTTCTTCTCTTCTTCAGTCTGCCTTCTTATTTCTTTTTCTTTTTCTTTGCTGCGGATGCCTCTTCTTTCGTTCTTTCTTCAGCTGCTGCCTCTTTCTTCTCTCTTTTCTTCTGCGTCTTCTTCTTCTCTTCAGCAGCTCAGTCCTTCTTCTTCCTTCTCTTCTTCTCTGATTTTCTTCTTTCTCTTTTCTTCCTCGATCCGGACGTCTGATTCTTCGCGTTGGATGCCTTATCGACGCTGTTGCTATAGTGCCTCTGCTGTCTTCTTTTCTTTTGCAGCTTCTTCTTCTCTTCAATGCGGCCTCTCCTTCACTTTCTTCTTCTGCTGTGGGAGCTCTTTTTAGCTTTCTTTTCTCTCTTTCCTCTTGGCTTCTTCTGTGCGCAGAGGCTCCCTCCTTCTCTTTTCCTTTCTTTTTCTCTGGCCCTTCCTTCTTCCTTCTTCTCTGTTGCTGCTTCTTTGTGGCTAAGTCCTCTCCGCCCTCCTTCTTCCCTACCCGTTCCCTGCACACACACACGAAGAAAAACCTACCCCTACCCTTCCCTCGCGGCTCTCTCTCTCTCTGAATCTCTCTTTGATACGCTCCCCCAGAGCCGGGTTATCAGGTTGGTCGCACGCCTGGGTCCAGGCGCACCGGCATGGGTGTGGTGCGCGAGAAGTGCACAGGAGTGAGGGCTAATCGGGTCGCGGGTCAGATCTGCGTGGGCAGTGCCGCGGACGAGACCCGATGGATAGGTGAGGAGGGACCTCACCACCAGTGTTTCGAGGCGAACAACCTAGAACACTTTTTCAATTTATGTGTGGCCGTGCGCCCACACACATCCGAGGTGGGACTAAAGTCCCACCTGCTGCTGCATGCTCTTGCAGGCAGAAAGCTTCGAGCAATTGGGGCAGCAGTCGAGGCTTGCGACCCCAATTGAAACCTGGGCACACTCGCGGAAGTCCTCCACGTCGCCTGGGGCTTGCGCCTGGAGCTGAAGAGGCTTGGAGCAGCTTGTGAGCTTGCTCCAATCTTGTCGTCAATGGCGGCGAGGGGGCGCGACCTAAAAACACTAAAACGGCATCGCGGCCATGTCAGAAAGTTCAGGGAACTTCGCCAGAGCGCGGCGAAGGCGGTGCGGGGGTCGACGTGGCGTGGGGAGGTCGGAGTGTGCGTGCCTAGGGCACATTGTGTACGTGAGAGTGGGTGTGTTCGAGAGGTGTTCTAGGTGTGTGGAGTGGTGGTGTGAGTGGGGGAAATGCTTGAGTGGAGTGAGGGGAAGCTTATGGGCTTGTCGGCGAGGGGTGGGATGGCCTGTGGAGGTGGAGCAGCCTCGCCGGAGTTGGTGGCCGGAGGTGGAACAGATGGAGTTGGTAGTGGCAGTCGAGGAGTTAAAAGTGACAATTGAAGAGGGGGAAATTAAGAGGAGAGTAAGGGGAAGAGTTTGACCTATTTAACTGACGGGGGGGGGGGAACGTTCGGCGCATGCCTGCCGACGCCGAAGACGAAGGTGCCCAGAGGGGGGTAACGGCGACGAGGAAGAGGTCAGGAAGGCTCCAGCTGGTGCGGCCTGGCGCGGGAAGATGAGGTGGAGTAGACTCTGCTACAGGTGTGGCAGCGGAGCGACGAGGAGGAGGAGTAGGAAAGGTCGCCGGAGCCTGTGGGCGCTTGACCGGGGGAGGAGGAGATGAAGATTGGGGGTTTCCTTCGGCCAAAACAGGCTTGAAGGAAACGGCTGCCCTTGCCGCTCCTTATAAAGGTGCTGGCAAGGAGAGGATCTCGAAAGGGCGACGTGGGGGGCTCGCTGGAGAATGGCCGAAAAGCAGATCCATTCCTTTCATGCGTTCGCACAAAAGGCATGCGCAGCTGCAGGTCAAAGGGGAGGGTCCCTACGAAACAGGACGACGTAGGGATCCCTCCTTTCGTTCCAGAGAGCGGCCCCCATACCCTACGCGGCGCCATCCTCTGCGCAAGGTCGCCTGAGGTATGGGCGCCTGCGTGGGGTGGCAGAGGGGCCATTCTGCAAAGAACGAAAAAGAAGATGGGGGGCTAACTGCAAGGGTTCAAAAAGATAAGGGTCAAAAAGTATTTCAAGAGGACCAATTTGTAAAGTCGGTCAAAATGGTCTTCTCTTAGGCCCAAATTTTTGTACCAACCAAATTTGGGCCTAAGGAATCTAATGGCGAGGTTTGATTTTAGGTTTAACCACGTTTGACTGGTCAATTTGTATAAAGCCCAAATTAGGTTAAAAATTGGCCATGGTCCTCAATCTAGGTCAAGATAAGTCTCAAAGGCCAAATTGAAGGTTCAAAACCCTAGAAAATATTTTTTTATAAATTTTAGAGGGTTTATTTGATTTTTATTTTGCCTGGAACCTCGTGAATTAAAGCGGATTTGTTTCAGGGTTACCAAATGTCATTTAATTCCTAAAAGTTGCTATAACCATTTTCAGATCAGATCATCCCACTTCCTTCCTTATTAAGCTCTTTTGACCTATGTTTAAACCCTTAAACACCCTGTTTGTGTACTGCATTGGTAAAATTACAGTTTTACCCCTTATGAATTATTTTATTCTTAAATTTGGAATTCTCTGAGTTAGACTTTTCCTTAAGTTTTGTAGGAGCTTTTGCACGCTTATTTAGATCAAATTATGCTAGTTAAGGTTCATGATGAGGCTCTCATCATATCCTCATGCCTAGCTTTTGCTAGTCCCTTAGCAAAATTTTAAGGTTTTAACCCTTATTCTAGACCATGAATTTCTTATCAAGCTTAGATAAGTGTTTTTTTCTCTTGTATCCTTAATTAGGTCAGAATGCCAAGCATAGGCCTAAAAGATACTCTAGTACCAACCAAGATCCAGATCTATCTAGCTTTAGCCTCAGTCTTTAGCAAAGGTTTTTAAGGCCTACAAGAACTAACCTAAGGTTTATTGGACTTCGTGGTTAAAGCACCCGTGCTTGAGATAATTTTAGCGTTGGTTCAGTTCGCAGTGCGTTTTGTAAGAGAGAGACAGAAGATTTATGTGTTTGGAGAGTTTTCTCTCTCTTTTTCTTTTTAATTCTAGGTTAGGATTGGCTTCTCAACACGATCTGTATCGGATTCCTTGTCCCCATCATCAATCCTCAAGGGTTCCTGGCAGTCGATGCTTCGAGATAGCACCACCCATGATAACCCCTAGAACCCTGGCTTTCGAGATTTTGAGATAATCCCGTCCATGGTGTTCTGTGGCCGAATTCAGACCCTGGCAATTGACACTTCGTGATAATGCCATCCATGGAATCTGAACCGGCAGAGTGCTTACATGCCCCCAGTAGGATATGTAAATATCCTAAGAGACAAGTACTGAGGAGATGATATGTTGTTACGCATCTTCAAGGGGAATTTCCCACCTCTCCACGTCGGGAATGCGTCCAAATCAACTTATGTCGATCAATTGCTCCTAATCTAGGTGACTTTTCAGAAGATTTTGAAACGCTTCTACGTGATTTTGATACTTATGCTTACTGAACCAGACTGTGTGTGTAAATTTGGGTGCTTAGGTTACTGAGTCCCGTAAACCAAAAGTTAGTTAACGAGGTCGAATACTCCCTAAGCCTTGGACCTAATACTTTAGCTTTTCATTTTCCTCAACCTCTTGAGGAATATTTAAATCTTAATGGGTACTAAGAGTCTAACCAAGAATGCCTAAGATTTACGTTCTTACTAATCTTACTGTGCACTTTCCTTTTCTTTTCCTGAATGTGGTCTAGAACTTAGGTTAATTCCTTAATTTCTTACTAATGACTATCTCTTTTCTTTCATTTTGTGCTCCTTTTTATCATTTTGTTCTTTTTCACCTCCTCCACAAGAATTTCTTTCCTCCTCTAATTTTAAAATAATTTTTTATTTTTATGGTGTTTCTGGCATATGTGAACTTTTTTTTTTTGTTGAAACCTTTTCTTATGAGTTTTTATTCATTTTTCACTTTCATATCCCCCCATGCTTAAGATTTGCAATGTCCTCATTGTAAATTAGGAGGGGTTTTTTTTATTTAGCTTGGTTCATGCATTAGGACAGGTATTTTGGTGAGTGGATGGGTCGAGGAGACTGTTGCGGATGATTTCTAATCTCAGATGCGAGCATCCGAGGTGGAGTCGGCTGTCCTAAAGGATGAACCTAAAGTGCAAAGAAGTATCTGAAAAGGTTTCGGATTTTTGGAAAAGAATGACGGGCTGCCTCCCGTTAAGCGCTGAGTTTTACGCTATCGGCTGGGCGCAGTAAGCTCAGGGAGAATGGAGGATAAATGAAGACTCAGCCAAATTTGTAGAGGTTACATCAATGAACGGTTTGAGTCTCTAACCGTTCACGATGAAAGGTTTGGAATCGTGGCTGAGAGAACTGATTTCAACGGCTCCATTTCCAAAAACCTGTTGGACAAGATATGGTCCGACCCACTTGGATCGTAGTTTCCCAGGGAAGAGTTTGAGTCAGGCATCGAAGAGTATGACCTTCTGACCAGGGTGGAAGATCTTTCTAGATATGTGATTGTCATGGAAGGCTTTAACCTGCTCTTTGTAGATTCGCGAGTTCTCATACGCATCAAGGCGTAATTCATCGATCTCGCTAATCTGAAGCTTTCTGTGGGTTCCAGACTTAGAAAGATCTACGTTGCAGCTCCGTACTGTCCAATAGGCTTTGTGCTCCAGTTCAATGGGAAGGTGACACGCCTTCCCGTACACCAGTCTGAAAGGAGACATGCCTAATTGGGTCTTGTGGGTAATTTTATAGGTCCACAAAGCTTTCGGAAGTCGGGACGACCAATCTTTCCTATCAGGTCGAATAGTAACCTGCAGGATTTTCTTGATCTCCCGATTTGATAGCTCAACTAGACCATTAGTTTGGGGGTGGTAAGGAGTAGAGATTCGGTGAGACACCCCGTATTTAGCCATCAGTGACCTGAACTAAGCATTCGTGAAATGGGTCCCTCCATCAGAGATGATTGCACGAGGAATCCCGAACCGTGAGAAGATATTCTGATGAATGAATTTAATGACGATCTTGTGATCACAGGTTCAGGTCGGAATGGCTTCGATCCATTTGGATACGTAGTCCACAGCGAGCAAAATGTACTCGAAGCTGTCCGAAACAGGAAAGGGGCCCATAAAATCAATCCCCCAAATATCGAAGATCTCGGATACGAGAATTGGCTGCAAAGGCATCATGTTGTGGTGGCTCATGTTGCCCAGAGTTTGGCAATGACTACATGCCTTACAATGTCTGTATGCGTCTTTGAAGATAGTGGACCAGTAAAAGCCACACTTGAGGATTTTTGATGCGGTTTTGTGCCCAAAGAAATGGCCACCGCATGCCTGGTCATGGCAGAAGGATAGAATGTCATCGACTTTGCCCTCCGGGACACATCTCCCAATGATTTGGTCAGTACTTATACGGAAAAGGTACGGGTCTTCCCAGATGTAGTACTTGGCATCAGAGCGCAACTTGTCTTTCTTGGCCTTCGGCCAATCAGATGGGATCTGACGAGATGCCAGATAGTTTACTATATCAGCAAACCATGGAAGCCTAATACCAATAGTCAATAAGTGCTCATCAGGAAAATGCTCCGTGATGGATCCAGAAGGGTCGATGATTTCAAAAGGAAGGCGAGACAAATGGTCAGCTACCACATTCTGTCTTCCCGCCTTGTCGCAAATCTCTAGGTCAAATTCTTGCAACAACAAGATCCATTGGATTAATTGAGGCCTCGCGTCCTTCTTAGCAAGGAGATGCCTTACAACAGTGTGATCCGAGTAGATGATGACATGGGAACCCAGGAGATAAGATCGAAATTTTTCGAGGGCAAATACTATGGCTAGCAGCTCTTTCTCCGTAACCGTATAGTTACGTTGAGCCTCGTCAAGTGTCCTGCTAGCGCAGTAGATGGCCACGGGTTTCCTGTCAATTTTCTACCCCAGAACCGCTCCTACAGCGAAGTCAGATGCATCGCACATGATCTCAAAGGGTTGAGACCAATCAGGGGACTATAGGATCAGGGCTTAGGTGACTCGGTCACGAAGGTTCTCAAAAGCTTGAGTGCATTCCTTGAAAATTTCAAAGGGTACATCCTTGGAGAGAAGAGTAGTCAAGGGGGGGCACGATTTTTGAGAAATCAGGAATGAAATGACGGTAAAAATCGATGTGCCCTAGAAAAGAATAGATGTCCCTGATCGAGCTAGGCATAGGAAGTCTAGAAATCTGATCAACCTTGGCTCGATCCACTTGGATGCCTTTCTCAGAAATTAAGTGACCTAGGACGATCCCCTCAGACACCATAAAGTGGCTCTTTTCCCAGGAAAGAACCAAATTTACGTCGATGCAACGCCTGAGTATATGAACCAAGTGCTGGAGGCAATCATCAAATGATGTCCCGAAAACTGAGAAGTCATCCATGAAGACTTCCAGATAATCACCTACCATATCAGAGAATATGGCAAGCATGCACCACTGAAAAGTCGCGGGTGCATTGCAGAGACAGAAAGGCATCCTTTGGAACGCGTACGTCCCGAAGGGGCAGGTGAATGTGGTCTTCTCTTGGTCCTCTGGATGAATGGCCACTTGGTTATAACTGGAGTACCCATCAAGAAAGCAGAAGAATCTATTTCCCGCTAATTTCTCGAGAATCTGATCAATGAATGGAAGTGGGAAATGATCCTTCTTCGTGGAGGAGTTTAGTCTTCAGTAATCTATGCAGACTCTCCACGAGTTGGCTATACGTGTAGGTATGACTTCTCCGGTTTCAGTCGTAATGGTGGTGAGCCCTACCATTTTAGGTACAACCTGGATTGGGCTCACCCAACGACTGTCAAAGTAGGGTAGATGATCTCTGCATCTAACCACTTAGTGATCTCCTTTTTCACGACCTCCTGCAGATTGGGATTCAAACGTCTCTGCATTTCCCGGGAAGGTCGTGCGCCCTCTTCAGAATAAATACGTTATGTGCAATAAGAGGGACTTATTCCAGTCAAGTCATCGAGAGTCCATCCAATGTCTCTGCAATGTTTCTGGAGAACAGTAATCAGACGGGATTCCTGATCAGGTGTGAGTCTGGAGTTTATAATCACAGGAAATGTCTGATTAGAACCCAAGAAGACATATTTCAAATGATCGGGAAGGGGTTTGAGTTCAAGAATGGGGTTATCAGCAGCAGCGGGTGGTTCAGAGTGAGTGTGAGGTATAAGGATAGGAGTTATGGGTTTGTCTATCTCAATGTCTACCTCCTCTAATTGTGGTTCAAGATTCTCTTATGGTTGATGAGGAATAATCATGTTTCTCTCAAGTTGTGGTTCATCAACTTGAGTTTTAACATCACAAATTTGTTCAATGACATCGCAATTGATCCCTTGTTGGGCCTTAAAGATATCAATTTTGAGAGTCTGATTCCCAAATTTCAGTTCTATTTATCCCTCCTCACAACTTATGTTGGCCCTTGCAGTGGCCAGAAAAGGTCTCCCTAGAGTGATTGGTGTATCCCTTGGGTTCTCAGGTGCATCCATATCTAAGACTATGAAGTCCACAGGGAAGTAAAAATCCCGCACCCTTACAATAACATCCTCAAGAATCCCTTTTGGTGACTTGATAGATCGATCTGCTAACTGTAGTGTCACCTCAGTCGATTTTAGCTCAGATTCTTCTAGGTGGTTGAGTAAGGATGTAGGTATCAAGTTTATGGAAGCACCTAAGTCTAACAATGCTCTGTCGAACTAGGTTTCACCGATCTTGCATGAAATCAGGAGAGTCCCTGGGTCTTTTGCCTTGGGTGGGAGTCTACTCAGGATTACAAAGCTGGCTTGCTCTGATAGTACAATTGGGCTCCCACTCTTGGTTCGCGACTTACGCTGAGGTGTACACACATTCTTCAAGAATCGTGCATAAGCCAATACGTGGCGAATCACATCCATCAAGGGGATGTTTATTTGGACCTGCTAAAAGAGCCTGACCAGGTCCTCCTCAGGAGCCACGGATTTGGTTGTCTTCTTTCCCTTGGTTCCTCTAGGATAGGTCAAGGTTTTTGATCTGGGACAGGGATGGGAACATCCTGGATTACTGTCCTAGGGTTTAGGTCACTACCAAGCTTGGAGTGGTCTGGATAAGGTGGATCTTGGGTCGCCTTACCACTACGGGTTGTTACCGAGTTAATTCCTGCCTGGTTCTGGTTAGGGGTTGGTAGAATGGGCTGCTGCTGTTGATAACCCGCATAAGAAGTTGAAGCTTCCATCCCATCAAGTGAAGGAATAAAAGGGGCCTGATAAACCATGTGTGCTTGGCCTGGGTTTGGGTTCATAACACATCGCTGGGTTGACACGCTATTAGGGTTGGGCAGAGGCTGAGAAGGAAGCGTGCCTGGTTGACGAAAATTCGCTAACTGAGCCAGTTGGTTTCGAACCTCTGTGATTTCATCCTTGTGTTGCTTTTGAATAGCCGCATTCGTCTTTTGAATGTCAGCCAAAGTCTGGAGGATGAGGGACATTTGGTCTTGGTTTGGCCCGGATGGATAAGTAGGGTTGGGTCGAGGCTGAGGCGGCTGATAAGGACGAGGTGTTTGTGGACGGGGTTGAAAGGATGGTCTTGGATTCTATGAATTCCCTGCCCACTGAAAGTTGGGATGGTTTCGCCATCCAGGAATGTAGGTATTGGAAAACGGGTCATTCTGGATGGTGTTGAGGTCCTTGCAGATCTGAGGAGCCTCAGAAAAGTCAAAGAATGGGGGAGTATAATTCCCCCAGCTAGAATAGAAAGGATCGGAGGTTCCACCGATACGAGAGTTAGATGGGGGTGGATACAAGTCTACCCTAAGAGAAGGTCAGTGGAAAATGTGTTGCACAGTCTCCCGTGTGGGAGGAGGCTGTGTGAAGGAATTCTACGCAGAGGTGGCTCGCTGCAAATGCTGAGTCAGCTCATCCACCTTCTTCTCAATGATCGAGACCCTGTCTAATCGACTGGCCATTAATTCCAGGTCGACTGATGCGGACAGGCCATGCGTCTCACGTTCCCCCCTAAGGTTCATCGATGCGTGGGTATTCGTCCTGTCGAATAGTCCCATGGAGTCATTATTGATGTAGTTCTCGCACATATTCTCGAGAATCTCCCACACAATGTCTTCATGCTAACCCATGATATTCCCTCCGCAAGTTGCATTGATGAATAGTCTAATATCCTCACGGAGTCCCTGGTAAAAAGACTGGACTTATTCCCATTTAGGAACTCCGTGATGGGGGCACTTTCTCATGAGATCCTGAAAATGATCCCATGCCTCATGAAGAAGTTCTCCCGTCTGTTGCGTGAAGTGAGTAATCTGATGGCCCAAGGCACTGGTCCGACCAACGGGGAAGAATTTTTTCAAGAACTCGGACTGAAGTTCCTCCCAAGTGTTGATTGGACGGGTCTGGGTCTGATATCAATGGGCTGCCTTGTCCATAAGGGAGAAAGAGAACATCTTCATGAGTAAGATATCCCAATTATGCGTATCTGACCTGAAAGTCTGGGCCAGATGCTTTAGCTGTTTGATGTGCTAGAGGGGATCTTCAGAATTAAGTTCATAAAATTTAGGTATGGCATGAATCATGTTGGGCTTCAGTTCATAATCAGGTCCTCCAGTCGGGATTCTGACTCGAGGCTCAATAGCCACCATACCGGGATTATAGTGATCTCGCATCATGGGACGCTGCGGTGGGTTCATGAAGTTCTGGAAGAGGTCATTGAGTCGCTAGAGCTGGTGCTCCAGATTGTTCTCTTCCTCAACTGGTTGAGCCACTGTGGAAGAAGAAGGTGAGTTGGGTTCGGAATCAGAGGAGAGATCTATGTGAAGAGTTGGTAGCACAAGCAAGGGCACTGAGGCTCGGCCTCGGGGAAAGTGAATTTCTAGAGGAGGTTTCAAGGACCTCCTACCAAACATGCACTAATGGATTAGACGAATTTAGCATGTGCTGGACCCAATCAAGACACCCAAAATGTTGGGTGACTATAGAGGTTTAGGGCGGATGGACCCCTTAATCAGAAGGCCGTCCACCTGAGAATTTCCTTGGCAGCCAGAGAGGGTGAATCCCGCAAAGACCCCTACATGGTAGAGTGCCCCCACGGGTTACAGGGTTTCCCCCACCCGACCTCTCTTGTCACTGAGATTCCAGGTAGACCAGAATAGGGACCTTGACCTCTTAAGTCTACCACTTTTAGTTAGGATCAAGGTGCTTAGGGTTTCACTTGAACTTTAAACTTTTGAGTGCAAAGAGTGACCTAAGTTAAATGTTGGTTGATCCAAGGGATCAACTTCACCTATTAGTTCCTTTGAGAGCTTATTAGGTCTTGTCTTTTAGGGTTAAAGTGTTTTTAAGAGTCGAATTTCTTAGGGTTTCTCTTAATAGATGTTTTCAAGCAATGGCTTAGGCACACTTCTTTTGGGAATTCTCAATTCTTGATTAGAAAGTGTGTCTAAAAAACCCTAGCGTTGAGTCTTAAGTTGGCTCTAATTGGTTCAGTTAGTTGCCTCAAGATTAGGTAATTAGGGCTCAAGCAAGAAGGTTTTAGCCCTAAATACCTTTAATGGATGTACAGATAGTGTGTGTTGAAATTGAAAACAGGTAACTTTTGTGATTTACTAGGTATGGAAGACAGGTTATTCCTAAATTGCTTTTTTTTTTCTTTTTCTTCCTTTTTAAAATTTCAAGGGCTTAAGAGGATAGAAAATTACCTGTTCTTGGTGTGGTTGTTGTGCGGTTGCTTGTTTCCTTCTTGATTTCCTGTGCCTGCACAAAGAGAAGAGATTAAGTCAGTAGAAAAAAAAAATTGTGAATAAAATTTTTCTAGAATGGCCGTTGCTCCCCGGCAACGGCGCCAAAAACTTGTTGCGTCCGTTGTTCGTATGCTGTGTTTCTTGCTCTTAATGATTAATTCGTTATAGTATATTACAAACAACGGTCACCAGTTTACAATTTATTACTCGAAATTAAAACTTTCCCAAGGTCGAACTCAGGGAGCACACGTTATTCTAGAAAAAAAAATTTACAATTCTGTTACAAAAAGAATAAGAGAGAGAGAGAGAGTGGGCAAAAGTTCTCTTTTTTCTTTTTTGGCTTCTTCTTCTTCTCTCTTCTTCTCCTTTAGCCGGTTCTTCTCTTCTTCAGTCTGCCTTCTTTCTTTTTCTTTGTTGCGGATGCCTCTTCTTTCTTTCTTTCTTTAGCTTTTTCTTCAGTCTGCCTTCTCTTTTCTTCTGCGTCTTCTTCTTTTCTTCAGCAACTCAGTCGTTCTTCTTCTTGATAGTTCTTCCCTACGAGGAGGGGTGACGTAATAATTGCGGAAATAAAATATAAAGCAATCTCACAAAATAAGCAATCACAAAATGTACACAAGTAATTTTTAGGTGGAAACCCAAATCGGGTGAAAATCACCACCTAACCCTCTCGAGTTAGGATTTTTCGATTAACCTAGTTGATCAAATCCACTAACCGAATCACTTTAAAACGAGGGTGATTCAACCTCAGTACAACCACGCTACAAGTACGAGGGTAGCGTTCCTCAACCCCTTCTCTCCACGAGAAGGATTTTGTCCCACGAAGGAGACGGGAATTCGCAAAGCGAATACCCAACCAAAAGACAAAGATAAAATAAACAACAAACCTATAGAGCCAACAAAGTAATAAACCTAAGCTTCTATAGGATTTAGGAAACTCCCCTTTGCAAGGAGTGCGTCGACGATGACGCGGGTGCGTGAGCCACGCAACGGCGCAATGTCGCTCTCGTGAACAACGGCGGGAGAGCGGGTGCGCGAAGGCTTGATGCTCTCAAGATGATGGAGCTTGAGCTTGGAGAGAAAGAGCTAGCTAGGACACAAGAGAGTGGAACTATGTTACTTAAGTGTGTCTTGTGTTTCTCTTGGTGTATCTTTTGTCTCTAAGTGTGTATTTGTGTTGCAAAGGTTCCCCTCTATTTATAGAGGCCTTAGGAAGGCTTTGGAAGGCTTAGGAAAGGTTCTATAGCCGTTGGGAACAAAGCCCAAGAGAATCAGGCCGAAATCAGGACAATGATTACACTTGACGAGGTGATCAGACGTCTAACTCTGGCATCAGACGTCTGGAAGGCCACTTTAAGACGTCTGATTTCAAGGTCAGACGTCTGATTCAATGCGGGTTTCTCCCTGACTTGAATCAGATCTAAACAGGGTTTTTGTGCAAGTCCATCAGACGACATACAGGACGACTAGCACTAAGTATGGACGTCTGGAAACCTACTTTTACTGTGGGAATTGATTTCCGAACGTTGCAACGGCTAGAAAATCTCTGAGAAGAGATTTTGGGTCAGCCGAGGCAAAACGGTCATTTATCAGACGTCTGGAGAGGCCTAAGGACGTCTGATAAGGCTCTAACGGTCATATTCTTGAGTGTATTCTAAGGCAGCCAACGGTCCACTAACTGGACGTCTGGCAAATCCATCAGACGTCTTCTAAGACGTCTGGACTAATGTATGGACGTCTGATTTCATCAGACAGAATACTAACTCCAGCCTAACAGTTAACAGACGTCTGAAACAACAGTCAGACGTCTTAAAATGCTTTATCAGACGTCTGATTTGGGAATTAGACGTCTGGAAGTGCTGTTTGAACCCTATATTGGTTTTCTAAGTATTCTACAGAAAACCTAAGTATCCTAGGGTTGTGCCGGTGTTCCTAGGACTACTGTTAGGGTTCTTTGAGGCTCTTTAACATGAAATATCTAAGGAAATAAAGAGCAACAAAAGAAACGAAAAATACAACAAGTACAAAAGAAGGAAATCTATCCTATTCTTCATTTCCTTCCATCTTCAATCTTTCGCTCCACGCGAACCTCCTCTGTTTTCCGTCAAGCTCCTCCAATCCATCCTGGATGCGAGCTCGAACTCCGTCTAAACACGTCCACATTTGCAATTGACCTAAAATCTAGGACTCAAATTGCAAATGTTAAATAACACGTGTTTTGTTATCATCAAAACAAATGATCGTGGTGCTTTAGCACCAACAATCTCCCCCTTTTTGATGATGACAAAACCGTAAATAATAATGCATAAAAATCCTCCCCCTTTTTGACATTATCAAAAAGGTTTAATTGATTTTATATTTCCTATAACTCCCCCTTAAAACATGCTCTTCTATGAGTTTATTTTAACAAAGGTGATATTCTCCCCCTTTTTGTAACAACAAGATAGCTATTATTTTTCTCCCCCTTTCTAAAGGAAATTTAGCTAACTTGTATCTCCCCCTTAAAAATTGACAATTAGCTCATTAACTTTAACTCCCCCTATCTAAATGCTTATGATAAAAAGATAGGGTAAAGGGTTTTACCTCACCTACCATGGCCAATAAAATAGCCCGAATGGTGGTGGTGGATGCCACATCGGATGGGGCTCCCATCCGTAGCTTGGAGGCCCGGGCATTGGCGCCGGTCTCCAATCTGGTGGTCGACGTGCGGCGAGTCCGTCGTTTGTTCGCCGTCTCGTCGGTCTTCTTGTTCTCCTCCTTGGTCTACGCCTTGGTTCTCCCAACTTGAGTTGACCAGACTTGAGCTTGTAGGTCCAGTCCTTTATGTTGTAATTATCCCTGAACCCTACAAAACAAGATTCTAATTCCTTTTTCGGTATCCAAGTGGGCTCGGATCCGGATTTGTTAGCGGGTCTCCTTGATGGAGATCCTTTCTCAATCTTAGGAATATAAAAATTATCTACTTTATTGATTAATTTGTTGGAGTTTTCCCTAAGACATGCAATTTCTTTTTCTATAATACTCATCTTAGTCTTTAAATTAGAGATTTCTAACTTTAGACTATCATTTTCCTTAATCAATTTATTATTTTCATTGATGAGGTCTTGATTTTCTAATAACAGGTTATTATCCTTAGGACTAGTTTCTATGTCCTTAAGTTTTATTTCTAACCTATCATTTTCAGATTTAAGAAAACTAAGATTCCTTTTCATGCTTTTGTTTTCTATTTTTAGTGATTTACTAATCTCAAATAATTCATTAAAAGCTTCTTGTAAATCAAAATTTACCTCGTTGTCGCTTCCACTTTCACTGTCGCTGTTGGTTCCTCTGGCCATGAAACCAAAGCAAGCGGTTTCTTCCTTTTCTTCTTCTTCTTCCTCCGAGCTCATCTCTTCATGAGTGTCTTCTAACTTCCCCCAT
Source organism: Thalassia testudinum (assembly GCA_037157565.1). Taxonomy (NCBI): domain Eukaryota; kingdom Viridiplantae; phylum Streptophyta; class Magnoliopsida; order Alismatales; family Hydrocharitaceae; genus Thalassia; species Thalassia testudinum. The sequence continues at coordinate 2,917,550 of JAZHRO010000014.1, forward strand.
ATCTCGTGGGCGGTAGTGCACTCTTGGATTTTCCCGAACTCCTTCGGACTCAACGCGCAATACAGGCAATTCATTGCCTTTGCGTTGAGTGAGAGCTCTAGAATCTGCACCTGCGAGTAGCCTCCTTGGGGTCGCTTCGGGATCTCGTATGGGGTTTCGCAACATCCCCATACCTCGAATTCAGTGGCTTGGAGCCACGTCTTCATCCTCAACTTCCAATAGCTGTAGTTGTTCCCGTCAAAGTAGGGTGGTCGGACGGTGGACTGCCCTTCGGAGATTCTGATTGCGGCTATGCTTCCCTCCATGATCTAGATCCTCGCCGGTTTGTAACGCCGATTTCGCGAGACCTGCTCTGATACCAACTGAAGGTTCTTCCCTACGAGGAGGGGTGACGTAATAATTGCGGAAATAAAATATAAAGCAATCTCACAAAATAAGCAATCACAAAATGTACACAAGTAATTTTTAGGTGGAAACCCAAACCGGGTGAAAACCACCACCTAACCCTCTCGAGTTAGGATTTTCCGATCAACCTAGTTGATCAAATCCACTAACCGAATCACTTTAAAACGAGGGTGATTCAACCTCAGTACAACCACGCTACAAGTACGAGGGTAGCGTTCCTCAACCCCTTCTCTTCACGAGAAGGATTTTGTCCCACGAAGGAGACGGGAATTCGCAAAGAGAATACCCAACCAAAAGATAAAGATAAAATAAACAACAAACCTATAGAGCCAACAAAGTAATAAACCTAAGCTTCTATAGGATTTAGGAAACTCCCCTTTGCAAGGAGTGCGTCGACGATGACGCGGGTGCGTGAGCCACGCAACGGCGCAATGTCGCTCTCGTGAACAACGGCGGGAGAGCGGGTGCGCGAAGGCTTGATGCTCTCAAGATGATGGAGCTTGAGCTTGGAGAGCAAGAGTTAGCTAGGACACAAGAGAGTGGAACTATGTTGCTTAAGTGTGTCTTGTGTTTCTCTTGGTGTATCTTTTGTCTCTAAGTGTGTATTTGTGTTGCAAAGGTTCCCCTCTATTTATAGAGGCCTTAGGAAGGCTTTGGAAGGCTTAGGAAAGGTTCTATAGCCGTTGGGAACAAAGCCCAAGAGAATCAGGCCGAAATCAGGACAATGATTACACTTGACAGGGTGATCAGACGTCTAACTCTGGCATCAGACGTCTGGAAGGCCACTTTAAGATGTCTGATTTCAAGGTCAGACGTCTGATTCAATGCGGGTTTCTCCCTGACTTGAATCAGATCTAAACAGGGTTTTTGTGCAAGTCCATCAGATGACATACAGGACGACTAGCACTAAGTATGGACGTCTGGAAACCTACTTTTACTATGGGAATTGATTTCCGAACGTTGCAACGGCTAGAAAATCTCTGAGAAGAGATTTTGGGTCAGCCGAGGCAAAACGGTCATTTATCAGACGTCTGGAGAGGCCTAAGGACGTCTGATAAGGCTCTAACGGTCATATTCTTGAGTGTATTCTAAGGCAGCCAACGGTCCACTAACTGGACGTCTGGTAAATCCATCAGACGTCTTCTAAGACGTCTGGACTAATGTATGGACGTCTGATTTCATCAGACAGAATACTAACTCCAGCCTAACAGTTAACAGACGTCTGAAACAACAGTCAGACGTCTTAAAATGCTTTATCAGACGTCTGATTTGGGAATTAGATGTCTGGAAGTGCTGTTTGAACCCTATATTGGTTTTCTAAGTATTCTACAGAAAACCTAAGTATCCTAGGGTTGTGCCGGTGTTCCTAGGACTACTGTTAGGGTTCTTTGAGGCTCTTTAACATGAAATATCTAAGGAAATAAAGAGCAACAAAAGAAACGAAAAATACAACAAGTACAAAAGAAGGAAATCTATCCTATTCTTCATTTCCTTCCATCTTCAATCTTTCGCTCCACGCGAACCTCCTCTGTTTTCCGTCAAGCTCCTCCAATCCATCCTGGATGCGAGCTCGAACTCCGTCTAAACACGTCCACATTTGCAATTGACCTGAAATCTAGGATTCAAATTGCAAATGTTAAATAACACGTGTTTTGTTATCATCAAAACAAATGATCGTGGTGCTTTAGCACCAACACTTCTTACTTCTCTTCTTCTCTGATTTTCTTCTTTCCCTTTTCTTCCTTGATCCGAACGCCTGATTCTTCGCGTCGGATGCCTTATCGGTGTTGTTGCTACAGTGCCTCTGCTGTCTTCTTTTCTTCTGTAGCTTCTTCTTCTCTTCGTTGCGGCCTCTCCTTCACTTTCCTCTTCTGCTACGGGAGCTCTTTTTCTCTTTCTTTTCTCTCTTTCCTCTTGGCTTCTTCTGTGCGGCAAAGGCTCCCTCCTCTTTTCCTTTCTTCTTCTCTGGCCCTTCCTTCTTCTCTGTTGCTGCTTCTTTGTGGCTAAGTCCTCGCTGCCCTCCTTCTTCTTCCCTACCTATTCCCTGCATACACACACACGAAGCAAAACCTACCCCTACCCTTCCCGCGTGGCTCTCTCTCTCTCTGAATCTCTCTTTGGTATGCTCTCCCAGAGCCGGGTTATCGGGTTGGTCACATGCCTGGGTCCAGGTGCACCGGCGTGGGTGTGGTGTGCGAGGAGTGCACAGGAGTGAGGGCTAATCGGGTCGCGTTTCAGATCCGCATGGGCAGTGCCGCGGACAAGACCCTGTGGATAGGTGAGGTGGGACCTCACCCCAGTGTTTCGAGGAGAACAGCCTAGCACACATTTTCAATTTATGTGTGGGCGTGCACCCACACACTTCCGAGGTGGGACTAAAGTCCCACCTACTACTGCGGGCGCCTGCAGGTAGGAAGCTTCGAACAATTGGGGCAGCAGCCGAGGTTTGCGACCCCAATTGAAGACCTGGGCACACTCGCAGAAGTCCTCTGCGTCGCCTGGGGCTTGCGCCTGGAGCTGAAGAGGCTTGGAGCAACTTGCGAGCTTGCTCCAAGCTTGTCGTCAATGGCGGCGAGGGGGCGCGACCTGAAAACACTAAAACGGCCTCGCGGCCACGTCAGAAGGCTCAGGGAACTTCGCCAGAGTGCGACGAAGGCGGTGCTAGGATCGACGTGGCGTGGGGAGGCCGGAGTGTGAGTGCTTAGGGCACACTGCGTGCGTGAGAAGCTTATGGGCTTGTCGACGAGGGGTGGGATGGCCTGTGGAGGTGGAGCGGCCTCGCTGGAGTTGGTGGCCAGAGGTGGAATAGATGGAGGTGGTAGTGGCAGTCAAGGGGTTAAAAGTGACAATTGAAGAGGGGGAAATTAAGAGGAGGGTAAGGGGAAGAGTTTGACCTATTTAACTGACGAAGGGGAGGGGGGGAAGTGGCAGTCGAGCGCGTACCTGCCGACGCCGGAGACGAAGGTGCCCAGAGGGGGGTAACGGCGATGAGAAGAGGTCGGGAATGCTATATCTGGTGCTGCCTAGCGCAGGAAGATGAGGCGGAGTAGACTCTACTGTAGGTGTGGCAGCGGAGCAACGAGGAGGAGGAAAGGTCGCCGGAGCTTGTGGGCGCTTGACCGGAGTAGGAGACGAAGATTGGGGGTTTCCTTCGGCCAAACCAAGCTTGAAGGAAACGGCTGCCCCAGCCGCTCCCTATAAAGGGGGTTTCCTTTCGTGCGTTCACACGAAAGGCATGAGCAGCCGCAGGTCAAAGGGGAGGGTCCCTGCGAAAGAGGACGACGCAGGGATCCCTCCTTTCGTTCCTGAGAGCTGCCCCCATACCCTACGCGGTGCCATCCTCCGCGCAAGGTCGCCTGAAGTATGGGCTCCTGCATGGGGGGGCAGAGGGGCCGTTCTGGAAAGAACGAAAGAGAAGATGGGGGCTAACTACAAGGGTTCAAAAAGATAAGGGTCAAAAAGTAATTCAAGAGGACTAATTTGTAAAGTCGGTCAAAATGGTCTTCTCCTAGGCCCAAATTTTTGTACCAACCTAATTTGGGCATAAGAAATCTAATGGTGAGGTTTGATTTTAGGTTTGACCACGTTTGACAGGTCAATTTTCTTAAAAACCGAAATTAGGTTAAAAATTGGGCATGGTTCTCAATCTAGGTCAAGATAAGTCCCAAAGGCCAAATTGAAGGTTCTAAGCCCTAGAGAATATTTTTTTATGAATTTTAGAGGATTTAGTTGATTTTTATCCTGCCTAAAACCTCGTGAATAAAAGCGGGTTTGTTTCAGGGTTACCAAATGTCATTTAATTCTTAGAAGTTGCTATAACCCTTTTCAGGTCAGATCATCTCACTTCCTTCCTTATTAAGCTCTTTTGACCTGTGTTTAGACCCTTAGACACCCTGTTTGTGTACTGCATTGCTAAAATTACAGTTTTACCCCTTATGAATTATTTTATTCTTAAATTTGGAATTCTCTGAGTTAGACTTTTCCTTAAGCTTTGTAGGAGCTTTTGCACGCTTATTTAGATCAAATTGTGCTAGTTAGGGTTCATGATGAGGCTCTCATCAGGTTGTTACCCACGACAACGTGCCAACCAAACCACCCTAGAAGGTTCATTAGCTACCTAATTTCTATCAAAATCTCCGAGGAGTGAGTCAGTGCAAAAATGTGTGCAGATGCTTAGACTAAAAGTCCCTCCGAGTCAGAGGGCAGGTTGATAAGTCGTATACTTATCACCCTATTTTATTGCAGGATTAAAATAAATTAAGGTTGCGTGGATTCAAGGCTAAATCCATATTTTAACTGTCACTAAGGCTAATTAAGCTTGAAAATCTGAAATGTATAAGTGTTCGGGTTCTTTTCGTATTATTTTCCACTGTTGACAAGTTCCTAATGCCTAAGTTTTTCTTCCTAAATTCATCATTCATTTTTTTTTTAATTTTATTTTATTCATACTAATAAAATGAACTCAGGATATGCAAACTACCATCCCCCCATACTTAAGTTGGACAATGTCCTCAATGACAAATAAATTGATGCAGCGAGGGTTCAGAAAGAAATCACTTGAGTAATGTAGTATACATAATCAGTCTGAATCTCCTGGATTGCCTCCCAGGAAGCGCTGAGTTTAACATCTCCAGCTGGGCGACGCTTCGTGTCAACCCTTAATGAGGGTGACAACCTCCTTTGGGGGAACCTGGGCAAGGAAGTGCTTCAATCTCTAACCGTTTACCGTGAAAGTGTGCCCAGTGTTTGGATCTGCGATTTCAACCGCCCCATTGGAATAGGGTTTGACTACCTTATACGGTCCTGTCCACTTGGATCTGAGCTTCCCGAGAAAGAGTTTGAATCAGGCATCAAAGAGCCGGACTTATTGATTGGCCTCGAAGGTCTTTCTGTGGATGAGTCGGTCGTGGATGGCTTTCATCTTCTCCTTGTAAAGCCGATTATTCTCAAAGGAATCCTGATGAATTTCCTCGAGCTTGGAGAGTTGGAGAGTCCTCTATGCATTGGCTAACTGAGAATCCATGTTGCATTGCTTAACGGCCCAGTAAGCCCGATGTTCCAACTCGACAGGAAGGTGGGAAGCTTTGCCAAAGACCAGGCGATAAGGCGACATGCCTTTCGAGGTCTTGAAAGAGGTCTTGTATGCCCACAGGGCATCATCTAGTCGTGTGGACCAATCCTTCCTGTCAGGTCTCACGATCATTTGTAGAATGTTCTTAATCTGTCTGTTTGAGACCTCAGTTTGCCCATTAGTTTGTGGATGATACGGGGTGGCAATGCGGTGAGTAACCCCGTATTTTCTGAGTAGGGCACGGAATTGTGCATGGATAAAGTGACTTCCACCATCACTGATCATGGCCTTCGATATTCCAAACCAAGAGAAGATGTTTTGCTTAACAAAGTCCATGACAGCCTTTTGATCGCATCGACGGGTAGCGACGATTTCAATTCACTTTGAGACATAGTCTACTGAGACTAAGATGTACTCAAAGTCGTTGGATGGTGGAAAGGGGCCCATGAAACAATGCCCCAAACGTCAAAGATCCCAACGATCAAAATGGGCTAGAGCGGCATCATGTCTTTCCTGGTCATGGTTCCCAAAGTCTACCAACGAGAGCAAGTCTTAGCAAAGTTATGTGCATCCTTGAATAAGGAAGGCCAGTAAAATCCAGACTGCAAAACCTTTGCAGCCGTCTTCTTCCTCGAAAAGTGGCCACCACAAGCTTGGTCATGACAAAAGGATAGCACACTTTGAACTTCTTCCTCCGGAATACACCTCCTAATAATTTGGTCGGCTCAAAGGCGAAACAGCATGGGATCACCCCAGAAATAATGTTTGGCTTCAACCAAGATCTTATCCCGTTATTGTCTGGACCAGTTGTGCGGGGTCTGTCCTACTACCAGATAGTTGACGAAGTCGGCAAACCAGGGTAGTTTCCTTTCATGCACAGCCAGAATTTGTTCATCAGGAAAGGTATCAAATAAGGGTAAGAAGGGCCCAATGTGGTCTGGGTGGAGTCTGGATAGGTGATCGGCCACAACATTCTTGGACCCCGCTTTGTCACGAATTTCCAGGTCAAATTCTTGCAATCTCAGGATCCATATGATGAGCCTGGGTTTAGCGTCTTTCTTGGCGAACAAATGCCGGATGGTCGAGTGGACCGTATAGATGGTCACGTGGGATCCCAGAAGGTAAGATCGAAACTTTTCGAGTCCAAAAACTATGGCGAGTAGTTCTTTCTCTGTGACTATATAATTCCGTTGGGCCTCGTCCAACATTTTGCTCGCGTAGTAGATCACCACGGGTTTCTTGCCTTGTCTTTGTCCCAAGACTGCGCCGATGGCAAAGTCTGATGCATCGCACATGATCTCAAAATCTTGGGACCAGTCTGGGGGCTGTAACACAGGTGCGGTGGAGACTGATTCCCTGAGAGTGTGGTAAGCCTAGATGCAATCAGATGTCATGTGAAATAGGGCGTTGTTGGCCAGAAGGTCAGTCAAGGGTTTCGAGAGTTTAGAGAAGTCTTTAATGAACCTTCTATAGAAGCCAACATGTCCCAAGAACGAGCGAATTTGCCGGACTGAGCTAGGTGGGGGAAGTTTGGAAATCAAATCAACTTTAGCTCGATTTACCTCTATGCCCCTATGCGATACAATGTGACCGAGGACAATTCCTTCTTGAACCATGAAATGGCTCTTTTCCCAACTTAACACCAAGTTAACCTCGATACATCGCTTCAGGATTTTCTCCAAGTTGCTCAGACAATAGTCGAATGAGTTCCCAAATACTGAGAAATCATCCATAAAGACCTCCAGGTATTCACCCACCATCTCTGAAAAGATGACTAGCATGCAACGCTGAAAGATAACGGGTGCATTGCATAACCCGAATGGCATACAACGTAATGTGAACATGACATGCAAGCAAGTGAATGTGGTCTTCTCTTGATCTTCAGGAGCAATTGAGACTTGGTTGTATCTTGAATATCCATCCAGGAAGCAAAAATATTTCTGCCCTGCCAATTGCTCAAGAATCTGGTCAATGAATGGCAGGGGAAAATGGTCTTTCTTGGTCGCTTCATTGAGCTTCCTATAATCAATGCACACCCGCCATGCAGTGGTGGTGCGGGTGGGGATGAATTTGCCACACTCATTGGTGACAACGGTGAGCCCGGCTTTCTTGGGAACCACTTGAGTGGGGCTCACCCCGGGGCTATCGGAGATTAGGTAAATGATGTCAGCATCAAGCCACTTGATAATTTCCTTCTTGATGACCTCCTGCATATTCGGGTTTAATCGTCTCTACATCTAACAGGAAGTTTGAGCCCTATCTTCTAGGTAAATCTTGTGGGTGCAATAGGTGGGGCTAATTCCTCTCAAATCTGAGATAATCCATCCAATGGCAGCCCAATGTTCTGATAGGGTTGCGGTCAACCTGAGTTCCTGATCCTTGGATAGGTGGGCATTAATAATCACCGGGAAGGTTTGGTCAAGTCCAAGGAAGACGTATTTGAGATTCTCGGGTAGCAACTTCAGCTCGGGTGTGGGTGGAACCATACCTGACAAGTAGGGAAAAGGTGGGAGTTGATCCACATCAACTCCTCGAACGGTGGCTGCTGATGGTAATCAGCCCTACAGAGGTCAGTATGCACAGTCAAGGATGGGTCAAAACAATCGTCACAAGGTTGGGTCTGATGTTCAGCTAAGGAACTAAAGGTAAGGTATTCCTCAACCAGAGGTTCCATGGGGTCGTGCTCCTCAATCCAGTTGCCCTGAAGATATCCAACAGCATCTTTCTATCTCCGAAAGTGATTTCCATGCATCCCGTGTCACAATCGATGTTCGCCTTAGCCGTAGCTAAGAAAGATCTTCCTAGGATGATGAGTGTGTTCTATGGCTATTTAGGGACTTCCATGTCGAGCACCAAGAAGTCGACTGGGAAATAGAAGTCCTTGAGCCGAACAATCACATCCTCGACAACCCCCTTCTAGGTCTTCACGAATCTATCAGCCAACTGGATGGTCACAGATGTAGGTGTCAACTCTCCAAATCCAAATTGGTGATATAGGGTTGTCGGGATCAGATTGATTGAAGCACCTAAGTCCAAGAGCGCTCTATCAAATCTCATGTCCCTGATATTGTAGGATATCAAGGGTGCTCCTGGGTCAGTTCGTTTGAACAGAAGGTTGCTAGAGATCACAGAACTAGCTTGCTCTGAGAGCACAACCTTCCTAGGTGCTTGGGGTCGTGGCTTACGCTTCGTTGTACAGGCGTCCTTTAAGAACTTAGCATAAGCCGAGATGTGCTTGACGGCCTCGAGGAGTGGGATATTAATCTGAACCTGCTTGAAGATTTCTAAAAGCTCCTCATTTTCCACAATAACTTTCTTTTTCTTTATCTTTTCCAAGGCCTCAGGATATGGTGTCTGAATGTGAATAGGGTCCGTTTCTAGGTCCTTGGGTCTTTCTTGCTCATCTTCAGAGTCGGGTATTTCAAAAGGTGAAGTCATGGGAGGAGTCATCCATTTGGGATCCTGGGTTTTAGCACCGCTTCTCAAGGTCACCGCATTTGCAGAGGCATTGGGACCATGGGTTGATCCTTGAGAAGAAAAGGAAGAAGCACTGAACCCAGGGGGTGTTTGTGGGGCTGGCTGGACCATGTTGGCCTACCCAAGATTGCCTTGGAACCCTTGTGAATTGGGGCCTCTGTTAATCACGTTTCACGGGTTCGGTTGTGGCTGAGAAGGAAGGGATCCCTGTTGTTTACAATCCAACAGCTGGCTCAACTGTCCCTTCACTAAAGCCATTTCCTCCTAGTGTTTTTGGTTCATTTCAGTCATCATTTTTATCAAGGTGTCCATTTGATTTTGTGGGGGAGGGGCCACCCTATTTGGGTTATAAGGGGGTCTAACCGATGGACCTTGCTGATAGGAGGGTGGGTTTGGTTGATGGTTTGGCCAGGGCTGGTTCTGGAATTGAGGCAATTTCTGGTTCATCCAAGCAAAGTTTGGATGATTACACCATCCGACATTATAGGTGTTGGAGAAGGGGTCAAGTTTGGAATAACCTTGGATAGCCTGGACATCTTCAGAGATAGAAGGTGTCGAGGGGGAGGGAAGAGAATAATCAGGGGTTGAGGGAGCAAAGGTCCCTCCCTGGAACATAGTCAGGGGTTATTCCAGGTGCATCTGGCTTAGTGGCTAGACCAGGTCAACATTGTGAGCTCCTTTTGCTAGGGAGAGAGTCTGTAGCGGGTTCCTGGTCTGGTTCAATATTTCATGTATCTTTTCATCTACCAATTCCACTCGATCCAATTTCTTAGCAATGATATTCATGTCAACCGTTCCAGAATTTGCTTATACCTCATAGATCCCACCACGGGGTTGACTGGATCGACTGAACTGGGTCATGGAGGCATTGTTGAGCGAATTTTCGCTCATAGACTTGAAGAGCTCAAACTCACTCTCCTTATCTTTTTTCAAGAAGTTTCCCCCACATGAGGCATCGACGATGTTCCAAAGGTTGCTATCCAGACCGTGGTAGAAGATTTGGGCCAATTGCCACCTCGTAACCTCATGGTGTGGGCATTTCCTCAATAATTCGTTAAATATCTCCTATGCCTCATGGAACTGTTCCCCGCCCTGGAGTGTAAAGGTGGTAATGGCTCTTCTGAGGGCATTGGTCTTTCCTATGGGGAAAAATTTCTTTAAAAATGCATGCCTCGGTTCTTCCCAGGTGGAGATAGGTCTTCCTAAAGTCCTAAGCAAGTAAGACACTTTGTCTCTCAGTGATAAGGGGAACATCTTGATCAAAACAATGTCTAGGCTAATGTTCCTGGGTTTTATAGTCCGGGCGATCCGGTCAAGATCCTCTAGGTGCTGGAAGGGATCCTCATTTGAGCTCCCATGAAAGTGGCTCTGAATCAGGCTCAGGATATTTGGTTGCAACTCAAAATCATCTCCGCCCTCGGGGATCCTAAGGTGTGGTTTAATCCGAATCGCAAAAGGATTGTAAAAGTTGCGGAGGGGCCTTGTTTGGCCCTGGAATTATGGTGGATCAAGTGGTGGTTGCCCTTGTGGGTCTTGTAAAGGTGGTGGTGGTTTCCCCTACGGGTTCTGCAACCGATGTATAGCTTGCATGATAGTATGGATCTGTTGCTGCTGAAGCTGGTGGTTTGCATTGATCTGGGCCTAAATGATGGCCATCATATCTGGTGGAGGTTGGTCCTCAACCTCATCTACTCTAGGTTCAGCCATGTCTCTAGCAAGATCAAGTCTCCTGGATTCCCGTCCCAAAACAAACAACTCGGGATGAAGTGATCGCCTCCTGTGCATGCACTAGAGAAGAACGAGGGAGGGATGCGGAGAGAGACAGATGCGAGAAGCATGTGTGCACAACTAAGCAGACAAGCCTAGTCCTTCCTTGGTATGCCTTAGGGAACCTAGAAATCTCCAAAGGAACGATCAAGTCTGTAGGCACGAGACTGCCCTTCCTAAAGCTAATCTGGCCAGGTTGATTACGAAGGGATTGTGGGGAAGGTTCTTCCTTTGGCTTGCAACGCCGGTCCTGTAAACCCCACAACCACGGTTGTTTGACACTTCCCCGTAGCCTAGTCACCAGATTCTACTAAGGGAATGAAGGCCAAGTGCCCAGCAAACAAAACCATGCCTCTTGAAACTTAACCCAGTCCTGCCTAGGGCACGTCTACTCTGTTTTAATGGGGATAGGGCAATGCTTGTGCTCGAGTTATGTGATGAGGTGTTAATTGGGGTGGTGCCTCTTAGTTATAAAATTCAGTGTATGCTCCTAACATGACATGATTTTCAAGCAAGGATTTAAGATGTGGTGTCTTTTAACATTTATCCTTACTTTAGTGTCTTTTAGGGCTAACATGTCTTAGTGTTTTTAGGCAAGTTTCAAGTGGGCACACCAAGTTTTGCACACAATAGGTAAGAGTGAATTTCATTTAGCATGATGAGGCTCTAAAATCCAAATGTGCTCATCCTAGTGCTCATGCAGTTTCTACCAGATGAGTCGATTTTAAGGGTGAGTGGTGCGGCCCATGTCAATTCACGGTGGCTTCGCAAACACCACTCAAAAAGAAAGAGAACACTCAAAAAAGATTAAGTCTTTAAGAACGTTATACTTTTTTTTTTTTGTTGGGTGATGAGTTAAGGATGAGGATCAGGCAATCATTCACCACACCAATTTTTTTAAATTTTTTTTTAAGTAAGCAAACAACCACGGGAAAAGTACTCACAACCGGCCCTTGCCGCGCTTACTCCATCTCCACCATCACGAGTCACGTCCCTTGCCGTCCAAGCACCGAGTTCCTGCAACAATCAAGTAAAGGGAGAAAATGCGTTACATGATGTGATCATGGATGCAAAATGGAAGTGACAAAATAAATCCGTTGCCTCTCCGGCAACGGCGCCAAAAACTGACGCGCTTCGGACGTGTTTGTTTAAATCTGTCGTTGCAGCTCGTATTCGCTACGTCGATTTTAAATAAAGAAACGGACATGAGTATGAGTGTCGAACACAGGGCAGCGTGAAATCGGGTTTTTCTGTCACTTAGTTGTCACGGAAATGGTGGGTTTTGCTTGCGAGAAAACACAGGAGAAAAGTGAGTAAGAGAAAGAGAAAGAGGGAGAGAGAGGGAGTAGGGTTAGAGTTCTTTTGATCACAACATTCGGGCAAATCAAGATAAGAAAAACTCGAGTAAAAGAGAGACAATAACTAGATAAGAAACATCATCATTTAACATGCAACTTGAGTTTTACAAGTACAACAATAGCTAAATGCTTAAGCAAAAGTAAAGTAATGCTAAGATAGGAAGAGAGAGAGAGAGAAGGGATACTGCGAGGCGGCCACGGCGGTGGAGGAGGGCTCCGTTGGTGGCTCGTTGACTTCGACGATTACAAAAGGGTGCTAAGGATAGCTAGGAGTAGGGTAGAATACTTGCAAGTGAATTGAATGCCTTACATGGGTAGTTGGAGGGGGTTTTCATAGGAAGAAGGGGTTTCTAATTTAAGTAGGGGCTTTAGCGATGACTGGGACGACGCTAAACCCATGCCAAAAGTGTCGATGTAGCCCCCTGTTGGGTTCGTAGTGCACGTATTTGATCAGAAATGCATCGTAGTAAAGTTGTGAAATACGATCAACAAAAATAATTTCTAAGATAACGAGACTTGAGTCCCGGTTGTTTGTCTCTGAGAGGCGTTTACGAAAATGCAGATTTGAAATCGATCTCGCTCACTCTACTCGCTTAAAATCGCACGTTGGTTTCTAATCGTCGGATCAATGTTCAGCCACTTTCATTATTAACCCTAATTACGTGCACATGTGTTAAGTAGATGACAAACGTGAAAGTGTGAGTTTCAGTACGCACGATTCTAATTATGTGGTGGTTGTTTACGAAAAATGCGTTAATAGTTAGATCCTCAATATTTTCAGGTACCGACATACTAGTTGCAACAGATAATAATTAAGAGCGGGTAACTTTAATCACAGAAAAAAAATATTGCAACAAGGCTCATGGTGATTTTCACACATAGATATACATATATAGAAAAAGATTTTCTTTGATTCATGATGGTGTTTGCAACATGAAGCTCGTGGAAAGCTTATAGAGGAATGCTTGGAAACACAAATCTAGCTAGTAGAAAACGATTGCAACCAGGAATTTAAGGGGGGATTATGCATGCATCATTGGGGGATAATATAGAGCTACACTATTAAGCAATAAATAAAGAATTAAATCTATGAAGAACTATAATCTAGTCTAGCAAAACTAAGGGCATTCAGAGGTGGGCTCCGATGACCTTTGAATGGGTGAGAAGAGAAAGAGGGGCGGCCAATGGTACTTAGGCTGGCCCATAGAGAGAAGTTGAGGAGGAGATCCAACATCTTTGCGTGGAGATGGTGGTGACCATGGTGAAGCTACTCGTGAAGGTGGAGTGGAGGTGGAATGAAGCTAAGCTAAAATGGAGCCAAGAGTGAATGGGTGCAAATGGCCACCCCTCAAGTCTTTTTATAAACCTAAGGGAGACTCTCTAGAGAGAGTCCCAAGTGTGGCCATCCAAGGGATTTAGAGGTGGTTTTTAGATCCACCATTTGTGGATCTAAAAATTGAATGGCTCTTGGTTGCTAATTTTAGCAACCAAGAGTGGCGCCACCTTTGGAAGGTCCTAGAATACTCTAGGTGGTGTGGGAGTACGTGAATGGGTGTGTGTGTGTGTGTGTGCGTGTGTGTGTGGTCGTACCCTAAGTGGTTAGGTGGGTTAGGATAGGTTCTAATGGGTTTAGGTCTAGGTTAGGTCTCAAATTAGGGTTGCAAACCCTAATTCAGTAAGGCAAAGTACAATTAAACTTAATCTAAATTTAGTTGGGTGTGTGGAAACCTAATTGAGAGTAAAATAACTTAATTAAGTCATGTCTAGGTCAATTGGACTCTCACTGAGTCCAATTAGACAGTATGTGCTGAGATTAGGACTCAATTGGACTCAATGAGTCCAATTGAATAGGCCAATGGAATTGACTAAGATCCAAGTCAATTAGGATTAGTGAAGACCTAATTAGGTCCTTAGGGAGGCCTAGAGGTGATTTACTAGGGTTAAGGCACCTTAATTTAGGTTCCTATGGGGTTGGAATTGGGTTTAGGGACCTAGAGATCCAAGATCAAGTTTTGAATCTCAAAATAGGGTCTGGAGGGTAGTTCTGGATGTCTAATAATAGTGTTAGACATCTTATAGTGAGAAATCAGAAGTCCATACTTGTTGTTTGGACGTCCAATCATAGTCAGGAGGGATTTTGGGTTCTGTCTTGGGTATTCTGCAGAAATTGAACGTTTCACCAAGTGTCTGGACGTCCAATAACACTGCAGAAGTTGGTTTAAGGTGTGGGAGAGTTGGCTAAGGGTTCTGGACGTCCTATAACTCATCTGAACATCCAGATAGAGGTAGGATTAGGGTTTTAAGATTTCCCAGGGTGCGGTGACCTAATCTAAGGGTGGCTAAGTCTTGGGGATGCTTCTAGGATCGAGCTAGGATGGACTTAAGTTCTTCACAATTTATTACTTTATTCCTTCTTAATAGAATAGCATACCTTAACTCCCTTACATTATTATCTACTGCATCTAATCCAGGTCTTCATCTTCAGCTCTACTGCAACACCAGTTATTCTTTATTCTTCAGATCCAACTTTAGATCCAGCTTCAGATCTAGCTTCTGATTAGTTTAGTACCTGCAATTGACATAATGCACCTAATCAGTACATTATAGCATTATTTTATGCATAGCTAAAAGAAAGCAGTAAAGGTGCTAGTAATGCTTATGCATGCACGAATTATCCTAACTTATGCTAAGCCCAAGCCTAATTTAGGTCAATTAAGGCCTATGATTGCTATGCAATCATACCCCCATGCCTAAATCTTACTAGTCCCTAGAAAATGCGAGACTAAATTATTCACAGAAGGGTCCTTAAGGGATTGATTAATTTATCAAGTGTATGCCTAGAGATTTTTCCCTAGACATGACCTTTTTGCAAACTTGGTCAAGATGAGTTCCCCTTAGGTCCAAATTTTGGTACAAATCTAATTTGGACCTAAGGAATCCAATGGTGAGGTTGGATTTTGGGTTTGGCCACGTTTGACTAGGAAATTTATGTAAAAACCCAAGTTAGGGTAAATATCTGTTTGAGACCCTATTCTAGGTCAAGATGGGTTCAAATGGACAAATTGAATGTACTAAACCCTAGAGAATATTTTTATATGAGTTTTAAAGGGTTTAAGTGAGTTTTATCCAGACCAAAACCTTTGTTAACTAAGTGGGTCCTTTTTTAGGGTTTCAAAAGTCATTTAATTCTCAGAACACACAAACCCTTTTCTGTCAGATCCAACCCACTTGTTATCTTATTAAGACCATTTCACCTTTATTTAGCCCTTGAGAAAACCCGTGGTTGTACTGCATTGGTAAAATTATCGTTTTAACCCTAGTTTCTTATTTTTCTCTCAGAAAAGTTATGCAATGAATTATGACCATCAATTGGTTATGTAGGAGCATTTATTCACTTCATTAGGTCAAAATCAGATAGGGCTCATGATGGTGTTCCCATCATACCCCCATGCCTAGATTTTGCCAGTCCCTTAGCAAAATTTTAAGGTTTTAACTTTGATTCTAGACCATGAAATCTTTTGTTGCTCGAAAACTGTGATGTGTGCTTTCTTTTGTGGATTAGGTCAGAATGCCGATAGTAGGCCTATAGATACTCAAGTACCAACCAAGATCCGGACCTGACCAACTCTAGCCTCAATCTACCATGAAGGTAATTAAGGCCCACAGGAACTATCCTAAGGTTCGTTGAACTCCGCGATTAAAGCACCCATGCTTGTAACATATTTTAGCCTTGGTTTAGTTTGCAGTGCGTTTTTGTAAAGGAGAGACAGAGGAATTTTATTTTTAGAGAGTTTTATCTCTCTTTTATTTTTATTTCTAGCTTCGGATTAGCTTCACAACATGGTCTATATTGGATTCCTAGTCCCCATCATCAATCCTTGAAGGGTCCCTAGCAATCGATGCTTCTAGATAGCACCACCCATGGTAACAATCAGAACCCTGGCTTTCGAGATTTCGAGATAATCCCTCCCATGGTGTTCTGTAGCTAAATCCAGACCCTGGCAATCAACATTTTGGGATAATGCCGCCCATGGCATCTGAACCAGCACAGGGTGCTTACATGCCCTCGGTAGGATATGTAAATATCCTAGGAGACAAGTATCGAGGAGACGATATGTTATTACGCTTCTTAGAGGGGAATTTTCCGCCTCTCCGCATCGGGAACTCGTCCAAATCAACTTGTGTTCATCAGCCGCTCCTAATCTAGGTGACTTTTTCAGAACAATTTAAACTCATTTGCATGATTTTGATACTTAAGCGCACTGAACTAGACTATGTGTGGATTGGGGTGCTTAGGTTATCGAGTCCTGCAAACTAGAGGTCAGTTAACGAGTCTAAATACTCCCTAAGCCTTAGACCTAATACTTAAGCTT
Organism: Thalassia testudinum; assembly: GCA_037157565.1. NCBI lineage: Eukaryota > Viridiplantae > Streptophyta > Magnoliopsida > Alismatales > Hydrocharitaceae > Thalassia > Thalassia testudinum. The sequence continues at coordinate 2,934,001 of JAZHRO010000014.1, forward strand.
CTCATTTTTCTCAACCTCTTGAGGGCTATCCAAATCTTAGCGGATACTTGAATTTTTAATCCTAGGATTACAGCTCAAGAGGTCTACGATCAGCGTTCCTATTGATCTCTTCGTTATTTCATTAGCACTATTTTCCTTTCATTTTCTTTCTTTTGGTATGGTCTAGAACTAAGTCAATTCCTTAATCTTTCACTAATTACTATCTCTTTTTTCTTTTCTTTTCAACTTGTGCTCATTTTTGGCATTTTTAGCTCATCCACTTTTTCTCCTTAAGATTTGTATAGCCTCAAAATTTTCTCTCCTCTCATTTTTTGTTCTTTTTCAAGAATTTTTTTATTTTTTTGGTATTTTTGGAATATGTGATTTTTTTGTGAGAATCCTTCCGATTTGCTTTTTTTTGTATGTTTGCACTTTACCACCCCCCATGCCTAAGTTTTGCAATGTCCTCATTGTAAACGAAAGGTGTGAAACAGTTTTGGGTTTAAGAATTAGAACAAGATTATCGGGTGGGTGAATGGGTCAGGAATGATTGTTGCGGACGATTTCAAGCCCTAGTATGAGTACCAGAGGTGGGATCGACTGTTCTAAGATCGAACTCAGGGTGCAATAGACGTGAAGTATAGAAGGATAATCAAAAGGATCTCGAGTTTTTGAAATGACGAGTTGCCTTCCGTTAAGTGCCAAATTCAACGCCTTCAGCCGAGCGGGAAATGATCTGGAGAAGGAGTGGTCAAATCAGCTAAGTTTTGCAAAACAAGCACCTTGATGGAAGGGATCTTCTCTTCCAATTTTGGAAGCAATCCTCGAAGCAACCAAGGAGAACTCTCCTTTCAAAGCTCGCCGGAGTAGGATTCCTCTGCTATAATGCAAGAGGAACCTATTTATGAAGACGACGAAGAAGTTAGGAGGCTAATTGTAAGGATTTTTGAAAGTTAGGGGTAGAAATGTAATCAGACAGGATCTTTTTGCAAACTAGGTCAAGATGAGTTCCTCTTAGGTCCAAATTTCGGTATAAACCTAATTTGGACCTAAGGAATCCAATGGTGAAGTTGGATTTTGGGTTTGACAAAGTTTGACAGGAAAATTTATGCAAAAACCCAAGCTATGGAAAATATCTATCTGAGACCCTATTCTAGGTCAAGATATGTTTCAATGGCCAAATTGAAAGTACTAAACCTTAGATAATATTTTTATATGATTTTTAGAAGGTTTAAGTGAGTTTTATCCTAACTAGAACCTTGGTTAATTAAGTGGGTCTGTTTTTAGGATTTCAAAAGTCATTTAATTCACAGAACACACACAAACTCTTTTTTGTCAGATCCAACCTACTTGTTATCTTATTAAGACCATTTGACCTTTGTTTAGCCCTTGAGAAAACCCGTGGTTGTACTTCATTGGTAAAATTACAGTTTTAACCCTAGTTTCTTATTTTTCTCTCAAAAAGGTTATGCAATGAATTATGACCATCAGTTGGTTATGTAGGAGCATTTATTCGCTTCATTGGATCAAAATGAGATAGTTAGGGCTCATGATGGTGTTTCCATCACTTACTCTCTATTTTTTCTTTTTCTTAGAGCTCACAATCTCACCAAATTCTCACGTATGATCCGTATTTGGTGGTCTCACCTGACATTAACACTTTAATTGAGTTCCATAATCCTAACACTAAGTCAGAATTACTCAGCCAGTATTCGGACGGTCAGAAGCACAGAAAGATAGGTTAAGGCCTTATTTGGTGGATCTCAAATTTATTTGTTGGTATTACCTCAATGCAACTAAAATAAACACTAAATATTCACTCTTTTCTTCTTTTTTTTTTTTCGATTTTTTTTTCTTTTCATCATTTTTTTTCTTTTTTTTCATTTGTTTTCTCTTTTTCTTATGTAAATTTTTTTCCTCTTTTCTTTTCTTTTTCAACACAACACAACTAGCACACATCCATGAACTTTATTGTGGAGGCATTATTAGGGATTGGTGGTACTCAAGAGATATTGAGTGCTTATTTGGTGGAAGTGCCTACTCACGGCACCGAGAGAGACGGATAGGATGGTGTATTTCTGACCTTGACATCAATACCCTCCTTCATCCGATGATTCCATAAAGAATGGTTGTAACCATTCACCTTAGCCCTATTTTTATGAAAACTCACTCTCTTCGTATTTGCCTTATTTGGTGGCTCTCAAAATTTCACGCAAAAATATATATGCAGGATCCAAGATCGGAAACTATGTCTAATCTCTAAGTATCATTACCTAATTATCTAGGATTCCAGATTTCTTGCACTAATTTTAGAGCACCAGTACACTCTATTCTCATCTCACACTATTTGGTGGATTTTTGGAAGAAAATCTGCCTGACTCCCAAAACACTATCAAGGGGTTCAGTGCTTCTTCTCGACAGATTAAAGACATTTATCAGCCTTCACCGGGAATCCATTGCAAATTCTACGTGTGTGTGAAAAATTATACTAGATTCTAGATTATAGGAATCAACTAGAGGATAAAATCCCTAATGCATTCTCTTAATAAGATAATATTATTCATGGATGCACTATGTATATGCTATAAACAAGCAACCTCTTGTATTCGTACTTTATGAAATTTCCCTTTCAGGTTACATTCAGCTTGACCCTAAATTTAGAACAAGAGGTGAGCGGGTGAGTCAGAAGTGGCTGTTGTGGATCATTTTTAGCTCCAATGCAAGCATTGGAGGTGGAGTCGGTTATTCTTTCATTTAGGGTCCTAAAGTACATTTAACATGCAGCTCTGAGATTTTCCTAAATGTTAGCATAAAAATTTTCAGTTTTGTCGTATCTACCCCCCCATGCCTAAGTTCTTGCATGTCCTCATGCATGAATACAAAAGAGAATAAGTATAGCAAGGAGTAAGTGGGTAGAAATCACCTGGAATTGTTCCTAAAATTTTAACGTTCAGCATCAACCAACCTGACAGTATCCAATATACAAGAGAAATATGCTTAAAAGAAAAATATGCCATATAAAAATGGTTATGTATAGATGATGGTAGAATGTGGGGTAGATGCTGAGTTTAATGCCTCTAGCTGGGTGGGAACTTTCTCAGATATCCTCGATAAGATGAATGAGTTCGTCAGCTAGAGGAGGTTCCTAGCCTATGAATGGCTTAAGGCACTGCCATTTACCGTAGATACATACCCAGTTTTGGGTCCCTGATTTGGACCGCCCCATTAGGATATGGGTGAATCACAACATATGGGCCAATCCACTTGGACTTGAGCTTCCCTGAAAAAAGTTTCAGTCGTGAATGCTTTCCTTCGGATGTGGCGGTAATGAAAGGCCTTGGTCTTGTCCTTGTATATCAATGAGTTCTCATAGGCCTCCCACCGGATCTCTTATAATTCGCTGAGCTGGAGTTTCTGTTCTTGACCTCCTGCATCGAGGTCAAGGTTACATTTTCGCACCGCCTAAAAGGCGCGGTGTTCCAACTCTACAAGAAGGTGACAGGCCTTGCCATATACCATACGATATGGTGACATTCTGAGTGGGGCCTAGTACGTGGTCCGATATGCCCAGAGCACATCAACTAATTTATCGGACCAGTCCTTCCTGTCTGGTCTAACCGTCTTCTGGAGAATCAGCTTGATCTGACAGACACTTCAGCCTACCCATTGGTCTGCAGGTGATATGGGGTGGCAAAACAGTGATGTGCCCTGTATTTCTTTAATAATGACCTGAAGTGGGTGTGGATGAAGTGCCTTCCCCCATCGCTAATCAGAGCACAAGGTATTCCGAATCTCACGAAGATGTATTCCCGTACAAAAGAAATGACGGTTTTATGATCAGCACGCCTCGTCGGGATGGCCTCAACCCACTTCGAGACATAGTCAACAGCTAGCAATATGTACTCGAAGCCATGCGAGTTTGGAAAAGGGCCCATAAAATCGACGACCCAGACGTCGAACACATCTACAACCATGATGGACTAGAGTGGTATCATGTCTCTCTTGGTCATAGAACCGACCAACTGGCATCGTTTACAGTGCTGGGCGTATTCGTGTGTATCTCTAAAAATAGTTGGCCAGAAAAATCCCAACTACAAAATTTTTGCAGCGATTTTCCATCCCGAGATATGACCACCACAAGCATCGTTGTGGCAAAAAGTTAACACACTGGGGATCTCGAATTTGGGATGCATCTTCGAATAATCTGATCCGCTCCGATGCGGAAGAGCAGTGGGTCATCCCAAAGGTAGAATTTGGCCTCCGCAGTAAATTTGAGTTTCTAGCCTTTGGATAGGTTCGTGGGAATCTTGCCTGTGGCAAGATAGTTTGCAATATCTACGTACGAGGGGAACTCAATAGAGTGAACTGCCAAAAGGGATTCATCCGAAAATTGGTTGTGGATAGGCAGGGAGTAAGGAATGTGGGCTGGGTCCAGTCAAGATAGGTGATCCGCCACAACATTCTACTTTCCGACTTCATCGTGAATTTTAATATCAAATTCTTGCAATAGAAGGATCCATCTGATGAGCTGGGGTTTGGCATCCTTCTTTGCCAACAAATGCTGGAGGGTGAAGTGGTTAGTGAAGATGATAACTTTGGACCCTAATAGATAAGATCTGAATTTCTCCAACCCGAATACTACAGCTAGCAGTTCTTTCTTGGTGATAATATAATTACGATGAGCCTCATTCAGCGTCTTATTAGCATAGTATATGACAAAAGGTTGTTTCTCCCGAAGCTGGCCTAAAATAGCACCAATGACAAAATCAGAAGCGTCGCACATCATCTCGAAATCAAGCGACCAGTCGGGTGTTTGGAGAATCGGGGAATCAGAGACAGCGCTTCGTAAAGTCTCGAAGGAGCTGAGACACGAGGTGTTGAATTCGAATGGGGCATCGACAACAAGGAGATTCGTCAAAGGTCGTGCAATTTTCTAGAAATCATGCATAAATCTCCGATAGAAGCTAACGTGACCCAAGAATGATCTGATCTACTTGACTGAGCTAGGTGGCGGTAAGTGGGAAATAATCTCAGATTTAGCTCGATCAACCTCAAGTCCATTTTTAGAGATCCTATGCCCTAACACTATGCCATCTCTCACCATGAAATGGCTTTTCTCCCAGGATAGTACTACGTTTACTTCAATACACCGTTTCAGGATTTCGGTGAGATTATCAAGACGAGATGCGAAATCATCTCCGAAAATGGAGAAGTCATCCATAAACACCTCCACATAGTCCCCAATCATGTCAAAGAAGATGGCCATCATACAATGTTGAAATATTGCTGGTGCGTTGCAGAGGCCAAAGGGCATCCACTTGAAAGCGAATGTTCCAAAGGGACATGTGAATGTGGTCTTGTCTTGATTTTCTGGGCTAATCGCTACTTGATTATACCCAGAGTATCCATCCAGAAAGTAAAAGAAACTACGTCCGGCTAACCGTTCCAAGATTTGATCACTGAAAGGCAAAGGAAAGTGATCCTTCTGGGTAGCCATGTTCAGTTTCCTATAGTTGATGCAGACCTGCCATGATGTCGCAGTGCAAGTCAGGATGGATTCGCCTTGATCATTTTTCACTACGGTGAGTCCTTCTTTCTTGGGCACTATTTGGATCAGACTCACCCATTGGCTGTCAGAGATTGGTATACAATACCTGCATCCAACCATTTGATGATCTCCTTCTTAACAACCTCTAGCATATTCGGGTTTAGCCATCTTTGAGGTTGTCTAGAAGGTTTCACCCCCTCATCCGCAAAGATCAGCAATGCTCCACCTTATAGCAGCCCTATGGTCTTTTAGCGTAGAAATCAGTTGATGCTCTTATTCTTGGGTTAAGTGGGCACTAATAATGACTGGGTATGTCCCACTTTCGCCTAAGAACACATATTTAAGTGAATCAGGTAAGGGCTTCAATTCAATTACGGGTGGGTCAGAGTCAGAAATGGGAATAGGAGCAGAATCGAAGGTGGTAATCTGATGATCCAGATGCACGTGAATTCCCACTGATTCGCTACCTGTGAGATAGTCGGTTGTGACTGCGTCAATGGGAAACTCGTTAGCTGTGGTCATGTCTTCCTGCAACAATAGGGGCGATTCAGTAGTGTGTGGATCAGGATAGCTAGAGTCAGGGGTACTGTGGTTAGAAACACACCATAAACAATCGGATCCTTAGGGAGATATGTGCAGTGCAGTGGTCTCAGTCCCGTATGGATCGAGGTCCAAGAACCCTGATAGTGCAGATGAATGAGACATTGGATCGTCACAAAGGAGCCCAATGTTACCACAGTATGCCGAATCTTCGTCTTCACCATCCTCCTCTATGCGATCACAGTCAAAATTCCTTGATGCCCTGAATATGTCAAGTCGAAGTTGCTCATTACCTAGGGCCATCTCCATACACCCAAATGCACAATCAATGTTCGCTCGGGCTGTTGCTAGAAATGGGCGACCCAAAATGATTAGTGCATCTCAGAGATTAGGAGGAACCTCCATATCGAGAACGAAAAAGTCTGCGGGAAAGCAGAATCCGTGGACTTTTACGATCACGTTCTCAACCACCCCCCTCGGTGTTTCTACTAATCTATCAGCCAGCTGAATCGTGGCCGAGGTTGGCTTTAACTCCCCAAATCGAAATTGATCAAATACGGCAGTGGGAGTCAGGTTGATGGATGAACCCAGATCTAGAAGGGCCCGATCAAATGGAGAATCTTGCAAGAAGCAGGATATGAGTGGGGTACCAAGGTCCTTTTCCGGCGATAAGTCGACTAGAATCACGGCGCTAGCCTCTTTTGACAATACCTCCTGTCGTCCAATTCTAGGTTGTTGCTTTGAGGTACAATAGTCCTTAAAGAACCTGGCGATAGCGGGGATGTGATCAATTGCCTCGAGGAGAGGGACCTGAATATGTACTTCCTTGGACATTGACTCCAGGCCCTCAAAATTTCGCATGTCCTTCTTCCGTACTGCATTTCATGTCAGAGCCTCGAGAAAAAGGACGGGAATCTCAGGGTCAAGTGGACTCTTACCCTTATCTACCGTAGGCGGCTCCTGAGATGAAGAAGGAGTCAAACTCGCCTGCGGCAAAGGGTGAGAAAAATCAGGACCCGCCCGCCTATGTGGTGGGTCGAATGTCTTCCTTCCACTCCTCAATGAGACAGCATTTGCATCGGCTTGCTGTCCATGTGGTGGTGGGGGGGCGGAGGAGCAGAGTATGCAGGGTTCTGCATCAAAGGTGGTTGGCCTTGAGCGTAACCAGGTGGTGTAGGAGGCGCTTGTAATATGGAGTGTGCTTGTCCCTGTGGTGCCTGAAACTTAGGCGAGGCACCTTGGTTCTTCACATACTGAGGGTTCGGGATAGGTTAGGAGGGCAAGGCTCCCTGAGTCCTATGCACCTGCAACAGCTGGTTTTGTGTGTTCTGTATAGTTTGTATCTGGTCAGCCATCGCCTTCATTATCTGCAAGCTATCCTACATAGACTTCCTCATCGATTCTTGCAGCTCCTCTTTCAATGCCTCCAGAGGGTCAACCCGCTTTGGAGGGTGACTGGCAGCTTGGTGCAGCAGCTAGTATATAGAACGGGGTTTCTGCTACTGAGACAAGAATGGTTGCTGCCTAGGGTATGTGTTTTGCTCATTCCCGTATTACCTTGTCTGGTAGTGTAGGTCTTGATGTGGTCTCTGTGAGTTACCAGACCAGGAGAAGTTCATATGCTGGCGCCAACCAAGGTTATACGTCTTTGAATATGGGTTATTACGCCCGTATCCTTGAATAGCACTGACGTCCTCGTAGGCCGAAGACATCTGAGACGTATATCTATCAAGGGGATATGTATTATAGTCAGCGGGTTTGACGTGCGCTTGTGCATGTGTGTTAAGAAGTGTCGTTATAGTCTCACATGCAACGTCGGTTTTAAAGTAAAGAAACAGAGGTGAGTCCGAGTGTCGGTCTCAGGGAGGCGTGAAAATCGGAATTTTCTTATCACTTGTTGTCACGGAAAGTGCGGAGTTTTGCTTGCGAAAGGTGCGGTTTGAAAAGAGAGAGAGATTAGGGTTAGAGTTGTTTCTTGCTTGATCATGCAACTTAAACAGAAATTAAAGTAAACAACTGAACAGAAAGTAACTTCATTAATCATGCAACTTTAGTTCACAAATTACAACATTAGATACATGCTCAAACATAAGTAAAGGAAAGCTTAAAAGAGAGGAAGAGAGAGAGAGGGGGGGAGAGCGGCGAGGCAGCCACGGCGGTGGAAGAGGCTCCGTCGGTGGCTCGTCGTCTCCGGCGATTACAAGAGGGCCTAAAGCGAGCTAAGAGAGGGGGAGAGTAGTTGCAAGGGAAGTGAATGCCTTGAAAGAGTGGTTGGAGGGGGTTTAAATAGGGAGAAGGGCTTTCTAAAAGAAGAAGGGGCGATGTCCGGCACGTAGCTAAAACCATTCCAAAAGCGTTGGTGAAGCCCTCCAGCCCGTCGGTCAACCGCCCACACCGTTCTTCGCGCTCGATCCGCCACCGCTGCATGAGAGCCATCCGATCGAAGATCGGACGGCTGAGATCCTCCCTTGGATGCACGTGGATCTCGCCTCGGGCGCGCGTGTGCACGGGCGTTGTTCCCCGGCATGAGCACGCGCGTGGGCGCTCGTGATCTGAGGGCACGCCGTGTGGCGCGATCTCGGTCGCTCGTTGCTGATCGGGCGGCCCAATTTCGCCGCGTGCTCCTTCGTCTTCAATCCTTCGCACCGCGCGGCTCTAACCCGCATCGCGTGCATGCGGACGTACGCGCCAACCGTTGCACCACGCCCGCTCTTTGTCGCGTCGACTGTGCGGTTCTCAGCCGTCCGATCGAAGATCGACAGCCAAGATTTGATCTCAGCTGATGGATGAAGTGGCGTGCGGTGGAGCGGGGCCGACATGGAGCAACGAGGGCCGTTGATCACCAAATCAACGGTCAGAACTTCTTGGGCCCATTATAGGAGCTCCGGATGTCGTATTCGGTTGATCTTGAGTCCGTTGGACTCTGTTCGTCGTTCTGAATCCATCCGTGCGGTTCGATTGCTCATCTGAGGCCTGCTTTGACAAGTGCATACACAAATGACCATTAATACAGTTTTATAAGAAATCTTGGTATATGATGCATGCAATGCTCCCATACTACTTATGTTGTGCCTTTTATTCTTAAGATGCGCCCTATTCAACAGAGTTATCACTCCCATGTGCAGTGTTATCATACCCCCATGTGCAGTGTTATCATACCCCCATGCTTACTCCTTGCTAGTCCCTAGCAAGGTTTATTCTAGCCTTTATTTTCTTTCAGAATTTAAGAAGTAATTTCTTAGACACTTCGTCACTTGTTAATAGGAGGAAATATACCAAGATCTTAATCTACAAAGACTAAGCAGCGCCTGGGTGTCTGCCAAAATACGAATCGCCCGAATCCTTGCATTAATGTATATAACTATACATATGTATATGTGTATATATATATATATTAGAATTTTTTCAGAATTCAATGTGGGTTGGTAACTTTTTACGGCTACCCAACCCACCCAAAACTCGATCAAAACCCTAAGTGCTAAGCATCTTGGTGTGAAGGTTGTGATAGACTTACTTAACGGTAATTCAGACAGACTTCAAGTTTCTATGCCCCTAGGTGACCGGAAGAGGAAATATATTTGCCTGAAGGTGTATTTGTTCGATTGGTAGCTTTCTCCCTACGTTTGTTTTAATTGGGGTCAACACATGGATTTTTCCAGTGTATATCTCCCCGGTTTGTACTACTTCCCCTCTTCTTCCTTAAGTGTTTTGGTTCTTTTTGTGCAGTTATTGAGTTGGGTTCTGGACAACCGACCAATGGGCTGTTACCCACGATCACTTGCCAGCCATACTCGTGCGGTGAAGTATGGCTTATTTTCTTTTCTTCTCCTTTTTTTTTCGTAGGTGGCTTCCCTGATCTCAAATGTACCTAGAGGCAATGAAGAAGAAATGGTCTCGTGGCTGGGTTCTAGACAACCTGCCAATGGGCTGTTACCCACGACAACTTGCCAGCCATACCACCCTAGAGAGTTCATTAGCTACCCAATTTCTATCAAAATCTCCGAGAAGTGAGTCTGTGCCAAAAATGTGTGCAGATGCTTAGACTCAAAGTTTTTCTGAGTTAGAGGGTGAGTTGATAAGTCGTATACTTATCACCTTATTTAGCAGCTGGATTAGAATAACTTAAGGTTGCAAGGATTCGAAGCTAAATCCATATTTTAACGGACACCAGGGCTGATTAAGCCTGAAGGCCTGAAAAGTCTAAGTGTTTAAGCGCTTTTTGTATTATTTCCCACTATTGACAAGTTTCTAATGCCTAAGTTTTCTTCCTAAATTCAAATTTTTTTTATTTATTTATTCAGACTGATTGAATGAGCTCAGGATTATGCAATTTACCACCCACCCCATGCTTAAGTTGGACATTGTCCTCATTAGCAAGTACATGGATGCATAAGGGTTCAAAAAGATAGTACCTGAGTGATGTAAAATACCGGATCAGTCTGAATCCTCTAGGTTGCCTCCCAGGAAGCGCTGAGTTTAATGCCTCCATCTGGGCGGTGCTCTATGTCATCCCTCAATGAGGGTGAACTCTCCTGGGCCAGGAAGTGCTTCAATCTTTGACCATTAACAGTAAAAGTGTGCCCAGTGTTAGGATCAGCGATTTCAACTACCTCATTAGAGTAAGGCTTAACCACCCAAAATGGTCCTGTCCATTTGGACCTGAGTTTTCCGGGAAGAGTTTTAGGCGAGCGTCAAACAGCCAGACTTGCTGGTTAGGCTCAAAGGTTTTTCTATGAATGAGTCAGTCGTGGACGGCTTTCATTTTCTCCTTATACAGTCGACTATTGTCAAAGGCGTCCCGACGAATTTCTTCAAGCTCAGATAATTGGAGCGTCCTCTGCTCACCGGCTAACTGGAGATCCATGTTACATTGCATAACAACCCAGTAAGCCTGGTGTTTTAATTCGACAGGAAGATGGCAGGCTTTGCCAAAGACCAGGCAATAAGGCGACATGCCTATCGGGGTCTTGAAAGCAGTCCTGTATGCCCACAGGGCATCATCAAGTCATGTGGACCAGTCTTTCCTGTCATGTCTCACAGTCTTCTGTAAAATGTTCTTGATTTGTCTATTTGAGACCTCGGTCTGCCCGTTTGTTTGCGGATGATACGGGGTAGCAATGCGGTGGTTCACCCCGTATTTTCTAAGTAGGGCATGGAATTGGGAATGGATAAAATGGCTTCCACCATCACTGATCGTGGCCTTGGGTATTCTAAATCGGGAAAAGATGTTCTTCTTAACAAAGTCCATGACAGTCCTGTGATCGCATCGGCGGGTGGCGATGACTTCAATCCATTTGGAAACATAGTCAACTAAGACTAGGATGTACTCGAAGCCGTTGGATGGTGGAAAGGGGCCCATAAAATCGATACCCCAAACGTCGAAGATTTCAACAATCAAAATGGGCTTGAGGGGCATCATATCTCTCTTGGTCATGGTCCCTAACATTTGGCAGCGTGAGCAAGTCTTGGCAAAGTTGTGTGCATCCTTGAATAGGGACGGCCAGTAAAATCCATACTGTAAAACCTTTGCAGCTGTTTTCTTTCCAGAGAAGTGGCCACCACAAGCCTGGTCATGACAAAAGGAAAGCACACTCCGAACTTCATTTTCGGGGATACACCTCCTGATGATCTAGTCAACACAGAGGCGAAACAGCATGGGATCATCCCAGAAATAATGCTTGGCCTCAGCCAAGAACCTGTCCCGTTGCTATCTAGACCAGCTGTGTGGGCCTTGTCCTACAACCAGGTAGTTGACGTAGTCAGCATACCATGGCATTCTCTTGTCTTGCACAGCCAGGATGTGTTCATCAGGGAAGGCATCAGATAGAGGTAGGGAGGGTCTAATGTGGTCTGGATGAAGTCTAGACAAGTGGTCAGCCACCACATTCTTCGATCCAGCCATGTCTCGGATTTCCAATTCAAATTCCTGCAAAAGCAGGATCCATCTGATGAGCCTGGGCTTTGCATCCTTCTTGGCCAACAGGTTCCAGATGACTAAATGGTCAGTGTAAATAGTCACGTAGGATCCCAGCAAGTACGATCGAAACTTTTCAAGTCCAAAGACTACAGCAAGCGGCTCTTTCTCAATGACCGTATAATTTCGTTGGGCCTCGTCCAATGTTTTGCTCGCGTAGTAGATCACCACGGGCTTCTTGTCTTGCCTTTGTCCCAGGACAGCGCCTATGGTGAAATCCGATGCATCACACATAATCTCAAAGTCCTGGGACCAGTCTGGGGGTTGAAGTACAGGTGCGGTGGAGACTAAGTCCCAAAGGGTGTGATAAGCCTGGATGCAATCAGAAGACATGTGGAATAAGGCATCATTGGCTAGAAGGTCGGTCAAGGGTTTGGAAAGCTTGGAAAAGTCTTTAATAAACCTTCGGTAGAAGCCAACATGTCCTAGGAATGAGCGAATCTATCAGACCGAGCTAGGTGGAGGAAGTTTGGAAATTAAATCAACCTTAGCCCGATCTACCTCGATGCCCCTATGCAATACGATGTGACAGAGGATAATTCCTTCTTGAACCATAAAATGGCTCTTTTCCCAACTTAACACCAGATTAACCTCGATACATCATTTCAAGATTTTCTCTAAGTTGCTCAGACAATGGCCGAATGAATTCCCGAGTACAAAGAAATCATCCATAAAGACCTCTAAGTATTCACCCACCATTTCAGAAAAAATGGCTAGCCTGAAACGCTGGAAGGTCGCAGGTGCATTGCATAACCCGAACGGCATTCGACGGAATGCAAACGTGCCGTATGGGCAAGTGAATTTGGTCTTTTCTTGATCCTCCGGAGCAATTGCAACTTGGTTATATCCTGAATATCCATCCAGGAAGCAAAAATACTTCTGCCCTGCCAATCTTTCAAGGATTTGGTCAATGAATGGCAAGGGGAAATGATCCTTCTTAGTGGCTTCATTGAGCTTCCTATAATCAATACACACTCGCCATGCGGTGGTGGTGCAGGTGGGGATGGATTCACCATGATCATTGGTGACAACGGTGAGCCCAACTTTCTTGGGAACCACTTGAGTGGGGCTCACCCAGGAGCTATCGGAGATAGGATAGATGATGTCGACGTCAAGCCACTTGATAATTTCGTTCTTAACGACCTCCTGCATGTTTGGGTTTAAACGACTCTGCATCTGGCGGGAAGGTCGTGCCCCGTCTTCTAGGTAAATCTTATGGGTGCAATAGGTGGGGCTAATTCCTCTTAAGTCAGAAATGGTCCAACCAATGGCGGCCCGATGTTCTGAAAGGGTCGCAGTCAACCTGAGTTCCTGATCCTTGGTTAGATGAGAATTAATAATCACTGGGAAGGTCTAGTTGGGCCCCAGGAAGACATCCTCGGGAAATGGCTTAAGTTCAGGTGCGGGTGGAACCACAGTTGATGGAAAGGGGAAGGGTGGGAGTTGATCAACATCAATCTCCTTAAATGGTGTTGTGTGATGGTACTCAGCCTTATAGAGGTCCACGAGTAGTGATGGTGATGGGTCAGAACAGTCATTACGGGTTTGGTGGTCTGATATAGAACTGAGGGTGAGGCATTCCTCGATCAGAGTTTCCACGGGATCATGTTCCTCAACGCAATCGCAATCAAAAAACTTTGTCGCCCGGAAGATATCCAATTGCATTTTCCTGTCCCTGAAGGCGATTTCCATACATCCCGTGTCACAATCAATGTTTTCCTTAGCCGTAGCTAAGAAAGGTCTACCTAATATTATGGGTGCGTTCTGTAATTTTCCAGGAACTTCCATGTCGAGCACCAAAAATTCGACCGAGATATAGAAGTCCTTGACCCATACAATCACGTCCTCGACAACCCCTTCGGGGTTTTCACTGATCTATCAGCCAGCTGGGTGGTGACAGGGGTTGGTGTCAACTCGCCGAAACCAAATTGGTGGTACAAGGTTGTTGGAATCAGATTGATAGAAGCACCTAAGTTGAGGAGCGCTCTATCAAATGTCATGTCCCCGATATTACAAGAAATCAAGGGTGCTCCTGGGTCAGTTCGCTTGAGCGGAAGGTTGCGTGATATTACGGAACTTGCTTGTTCAGAGAGTACAACCTTCCTAGGTGCTTGAGGTCTCGGCTTACGCTTGGGTGTACAAGCATCCTTTAAAAAATTGGCGTAAGTAGGGATGTGTTTGACGGCTTCAAGGAGCGGAATATTAATCTGTACTTGCTTAAAGATTTCCAACAGCTCCTCAGTTTCCACAACATTCTTCTTTTTCTTGATTGTTTCCAAGGCCTCAGGGTAGGGTGTCTAAATGTGGATTGGTTCTATTTCTGGGTCCTTGGTTGGTGCCTCTTCTGAGTCGGGTATTTCAGCGAGTGAAGTCTCGAGGAGAGTCGACCATTTGGGATCCTGGGTTTTGGTGCCGCTTCTCAAGGTCACCGCATTCGCAGAGGCATTGGGGCCATGGGTTGATCCTTGAGAAGACGAGGATGAAGAAGCACCAAACCCAGGGGGTGTTTGCGGGGTTGGCTGGACCATGTGAGCCTGCCCGAGGTTGCCTTGGAACCCTTGCGAATTGGGGCCTCTGTTAATTATGTTTCGCAGGTTCGGTTGTGGCTGAGAAGGTAGGGATCCTTGTTGTTTATAGTCCAAGAGCTAGCTTAACTATCCCTTTACCAAGGCCATTTCCTCCTGATGTTTCTGGTTCATGTCAGCCACCATCTTTATTAGGGTGTCCATTTGGTTTTGTGGGGGAGGGGCTACCCTATTCTGATTATATTGGGGTCTAACTGGTGGTCCTTACTAATAGGGGGCAAGTGTGGCTGCTGGTTTGGCCTGGGCTGGTTTTGGAATTGCAGTGGTTTCTAGTTTGGCCAACCAAAGTTGGGGTGGTTACGCCAACCAGTGTTGTAAGTGTTGGAGAAAGGGTTAAGTTTCGCATAACCTCGGACAGCTTGCACATCCTCGAGGATAACCGATGTTGATGAAGAGGGAAGGGAGTAATCAAGGGTTGAGGGAGCAAAGGTCCCTCCCTGGAACGTGGTTAGGGGTTGTTCCAGGTTCAGTTGGGTAAAGGGCTAGACTAGGTCAACATTATGTGCTCCCTTTGCTAGGGAGAAAGTCTATAAGGGGTTCCTGGTCTGGTCCAGTAGCTCACCAATCTTTTTGTCCACCAATTCCACTCGATCCAGTTTCTTGGCAATGATGTCCATGTCAACCATTCCAGAATTTGCTTGTACCTCATAAATCCCACCACGGGGTTGACTGGACCTGTTGAACTGGGTCGTGGAGGCATTGTTGAGCGAATTCTCGCTCATATACTCAAAGAGCTCAAACGTGCTCTCCTCGTCTTTGTTCAGGAAGTTCCCCCCGCATGAGGCATCGACGAAGTTTCGTAGGTTGCTGTCCAGACCATGGTAGAAAATCTGGGCCAATTGCCACCTTGGTACTTCGTGGTGTGGGCATTTCCTCAAGAGTTCATTAAATCTTTCCCACGCCTCATGAAATTATTCCCCACCCTAGAGTGTAAAGGTAGTGATAGCTCTTCTGAGGGCATTGGTCATTCCTATGGAGAAGAATTTCTTTAAAAATGCATGCCTCGGTTCTTCCTAGGTGGTGATGGGTCTACCTAGGGTTCTAAGCCAATGAGAAGACTTATCTCTTAATGAGAAGGGAAGCATCTTGATTAGAACAATGTCAAGGCTAATGTTCCTAGGTTTCACAGTTCGTGCTATGCGGTCAAGATCCTCTAGGTGCTGAAAGGGGTCCTCATTTGAGCTTCCGTGAAAGTGGCTCTGGATCATACTTAAGACATTCGGTTTCAACTCAAAATCATCTCCCCCTTCGGGGATCCTAAGGTGTGGCTCGACTCTAATAGCGAAGGGATTATAGAAATCGCAAAGGGGCCTCGGTTGATCATGAAATGGTGGTATATCGAGTGGTGGTTGTCATTGTACACCTTGGAAAGGTGGTGGTGGTTGTTCTTGTGGGTTTTGTAACCGTTGTATGGCTTGCATGATGTGTGGATTTGTTGTTGCTGAAGCTTGTGATTTGCATTAATTTAGGCTTGGATGATGGCCATTGCGTTTGGTGGGGGTTGATCCTCAGCCTCATCTACCCTATGTTCCGCCATGTTCCTAACAGAATTACGTCGCCTAGATTCCTGCCCCAAAACACACAACTCGGGATGCAGTGAGCGTCTCCCGTGCATACACTAGAGAAGAACAGGAGGGGATGTGGAGGGCGACAGATGCGAGAAATGTGTTTCAATCAAGCACACAAGCCTAGTCCTTATGGTGTATTCCTTAGGAGACCTAGAAATCTCACAAAGGGTGATTAAGTCCGTAAGCACTGGACTCCCCTTCCCAAGGCTAATCTGGCTAGGTTGATTACGAGGGGATTGCAGAGAAGGTTTTTCCTTTGGCTTATGCCTCCGGTTCCATAGACCCCACAACCACAGTCGTTTAACACTGCCCCGCAGCCTAGTCACCAGATTCTACCAAGGGAATGAAAGCCAAGTGCCCAGCGAACAAAACCTCGCCTTTCGAGACTTAACTCAATCCTGCCTAGGGCACGTCTACTCAGTTTTAAAGGGCTAGGATAGTGCTTGTGCTAGGGTTATGTGATGAGGCGTTGATTGGGGTGGTGCCTCTTAATTTTCCACCTTCAAGGTGTGTGCTTCTATCAAAACATGGTTTTTAAGCAAGGATTTTTAAGATGTGGTGTCTTTTAGTGTTTCATCATTACTTTAGTGCTTTTTAGGGTTGACGTGTCTTAATGTTTTCAGACAAGTTTCAGTGGGCACGTCAAGTTCTGCACACAATTCGGCGAAAGTAGATTTCCTTTTATTCTGTAGAGGCTCTAAAACCCTAATGTATTCATCCTAATGATCATGCAGCTTCTATTAGATGAGTCAATTTTAGGGTTGGGTGGTGCGGCCCAGGTCAACTCATGGTGGCTTCGCAAACACCACTAAAAAAAAAGAAAAGAATACTCCAAGAATTTATTCAGAATGTTAGAGTGTACATTTTTTTTTTGTGGGGTGATGTGTTAAGGATGTGGAATGGAGGTAACAAAACAAATCCGTTGCCTCCCCGGCAATGGCGCCAAAAACAGACATGCGCTTGTGCATGGGTGTTAAGAAGTGTCGTTATAGTCGCACTTGCAACGCCAGTTTTAAAGTAAAGAAACGGAGGTGAGTCCGAGTGTCAATCTCAGGGAGGCATGAAAATTGGATTTTTCTTATCACTTGTTGTCATGGAAAGCGCGGAGTTTTGCTTGCGAAAGGTGCGGCTTGAAAAGGGAGAGAGAGATAGAGAGAGAGATTAGGGTTAGAGTTGTTTCTTACTTGATCATGCAACTTAAATAGAAATTAAAGTAAACAACTGAACAGAAAGTAACTTCATTAATCATGCAACTTTAGTTCATAAATTACAACATTAGATACATGCTCAAACTTAAGTAAAGGAAATCTTAAAAGAGAGGAAGAGAGAGAGGGGGGAAAGCGGCGAGGCAGCCACAGCGGTGGAGGAGGCTTCGTCGGCGGCTCGTCGTCTCCGGCGATTACAAGAGGGCTTAAAGCTAGCTAAGAGAGGGGGAGAGTAGTTGCAAGGGAAGTGAATGCCTTGAAAGAGTGGTTGGAGGGGGTTTAAAGAGGGAGAAGGGCTTTTTAAAAGAAGGGGCCATTCCAAAAGCGTCGGTGAAGCCCTCCAGCCCGCCGATCAACCGCCCACGCCGTTCTTCTTTACGCTCAATCCGCGGCCACTGCGTGAGAGCCGTCCGATCAAAGATCGGATGGCTGAGATCCTCCCTTGGATGCACTTGGATTGCGCCTCGGGCGCGCGTGTGCGCGGGCGTCATCGCCCGGCGTGCGCGCGCGCGTGGGCGCTCGTGATCTGAGGGCGCGCCGCGTGGCGCGATCTCGGCTGCCCGCTACTGATCGAGCGGCCCAATTTCGCCACGCGCTCCTTCGTCTTCAATCCTTCGCTCTACGCGGCTAGAACCCGCGTCGCGTGCATGCGGGCGTGCGCGCTAACCGTTACACCACGCCAGCGCTTTGTCGCGTCGACTGCGCGGTTCTCAGCCGTCCGATCGAAGATCGACGGCCGAGATTTGATCTCAGCTGATGGATGAAGTGGCATGCGGTGGAGCGGGGGCGACGTGGCGCAACGTGGTGATCAACGGTCAGAACTTCTTGGGCCCATTGTAGGAGCTCCGGATGTCGGATTTGGCTGATCTTGAGTCCGTTGGACTCCGTTCGTCGTTATGAATCTATCAGTGCAGTCCGATTGCTCATCTAGGGCCTGCTTTGACAAGTACTTAGACAAATGGCCATTAATACAGTTTTATAAGCAATCTTGGTATATGATGCATGCAATGCTCCCATTCTACTTATGTTGTGCCTTTTATTCTTAATATTGGCCCTATTCAACAGAGTTATCACCCCCATGTGTAGTGTTATTAGGGTGGTGCATAACCCTGGTCATATGGTGCCAGATCAGGATTGTTTACGAGATCCTGATATGCAGGATCTCGTAAATAAGGAGAGGATGCATCCCGAGTGAGTAGATTAACTCGAGCAAGAGGGGCTCGGGGTGCATAGGAGGGTCTTGGAGTAGCAGAGTTCAAGCCAGATTGACCCTGACTAATTTGGTCAATCTTTTTTTCGATCAGGTTTATTCAATTCAGCTACTTGACGATGATATCCATGTCAGCTCGAATAGACTCGATGTGAGCCTCATGGACACCAACCCGCTGCTGACCAGGTCACTGGAACTGGTTCATGGATACGGCATTCATCGAGTTCTCCGCCAAATATTCGAACAACTCAAATGCACTGCTCTCGTCTTTCGCAAGGAAATTCCCGCCACTAGATGCATCGGCCAGATACCGATGTGTGTCATCCAGCCCATGGTAAAAGATCTGAGCTAGGTGTCATCTGGGCACACCAAGGTGCGGGCATTTCCAGAGAAGGTCGTGAAATCGGTCCCAGGCGTCATGCAACTTCTCCCCAACTCCTGGGGAGAAAGTTGTGATCGCACGCCTCATCATGTTCATTCGACTGATCGGGAAGAACTTTTCCAGGAATTCACGTCGTAATTTCGGCAAGGTTCTAATCGACTTCCCAATAGTCTTGAACCAGTACGAAGCTTTGTCTCTCAGAGGAAATAAAAAAAGCTTCATCAAAACAATCCCAAGATCAACATTCCTGGGTCGAATCGTTTTTGCGAGTCGACTCAGGTCCTCTAAGTGCTGGAATGGATCTTCGCTTGAGTTTCCATAGAAATGACTATTGATCAAACCAATCACATTAGGTTTGAGCTCAAACGCGTCTCTATCTACGGGGATTCGGACTAAGGGTGCGACAATCGGTGTAGCTGGATCATAGAAATCCCGAAGTTGTTCTCCTCGCAGTGGATGCTGCATTCTGTCAAGCGTTGCCAAGATACGGTCCATGCTCTGCTGATGCTGCTCCTCTGATTCAACAACCCGGGCCTCCAGACGAGCCATCGGGTCTAGATTACCTACATCCTGACCAGGTCTAGGTCCAGGTCCTGGATTAGGGTTTGAGCGAGGTGACTCGCCTCCTTGGGAGCAGCTCCCAAGGTCCAACCAGTCGAGGCTTGAGTGACCTCCTTCCTTGCATACACCACCCAACCCCTAGGTTGGTGTAGCCAAGCCAGACAAGGCTAAGGCCCTATCAATCGATGGTCCTTATGATCAGATGACCAGATTTTTCGTTTTAAGTTTGAATTCTTGAAGAAAAATTCGTCGTACAACCGACTGAAAGTGTTTCCCACCCCTCAAGCTAACCCAGCCAGTCTAGTTACGAGGGGACTAAGGGTAAGGTTCTTCCTTCGACTCACGCCTCCGATTTCGTTACCCCTTAGCCATGGTTGTTTGACACTGCCCCGCAGACTTAGTCACCAGGTTCGGCAAGAGAGGTTGAAGACACCCAATAGTACAATAACGAATTCAATTGGGTTTTGTGGTGAGTGGCCCACAAGGTAACCAAGATCACCGGCTAAACACTAGACTTGACTCAGTCTAGGTTAGCCTAAATGTGGTCTCTAGAATGTAACCCTAAAGGTATAACCTAGGGTTCATGCAATTCTAGGGTTTTCTTCTTTGCAATTTCAGTAGACTAATGAAACACAAATAATTCTATGGATAAAATTTGAATCCAAATAAATTAAAATTCTACAAGAAGATTCCTTTTTCAATTATCTTTTCAAAAAATATTTTTTTGCGATTTTTACTATTTCAACATAATTTATAGGGATTTTTGAAAGCCAGATGGGTTAGAATTGGACTTGTGACCCTTGGTCAATTTTTCAAATTGAAATAGTAATAAATGATCTTCAAAAATTCGGGAAAAATATTAGAATTAAATTCAATAAGATCAGATCTCAAACCCCATCATTTTTAGTCAAAACAAATTCACATATTGCTCGGAATTGCTTTTTGAATTTTGAAAAATCTCAAATCTGGGTCAGTCTGACCCCCTTGCACTTTATGAATTTTTAAAAATTTTGTACTTGAAACTTTTTCAAATGAATGGTTCCGTTTGAAAGGCGGTTTAAAAATGAAGGTCTAGCCTGAATTTGAAAATTTTTTGCTCATTAATTTTTAGTCAATTGAATTTTTAAATCAAAATTTGAAGCTTGGCCTAAAATCAGAGGGCGGTGGGGAAGCTTTTGAAAAGGTGTTTAAATTTGAAATTCAAACTTTTCACCAAAATATTTTTTTCAACTTTTGAAAAAAAAAATTTTGAAGGAAAAACTTTTTTTCAAAATTTTTTTTCTTTTCTTTATTTTTTCATGTAAACTAACTAAAGATTAAAATGGAGATCTAATCCAACTACCTAGACTTTTTTTTTTGAATTTTTTTTTCACGAAAATAAATAGGATTTTTTTTCAAATGAAATTTCTAAAAGAAAATCTAACCTAGGTTTAAAAAAAAGGCAAATCCTAACCTAAGAGGAGATGTGCACCTGATGATTTTTCTGTGCTTGATGTGTGCGCAGATCCCGTTTTTCTTGTTTTCCTGTACATCAAAAGACAAGTAGAGGAAGATTTATTAGTGATAATTCTAGAGATCGAAATCAAAAATGGCGTTGCCTCCCCGGTAACGGTGCCATTTGTAGGGTTCGTAGAGCGCGTATTTGATCAGAAATGCGTCGTAGTATAGTTGTGAAATACGATCAACAAAAATAATTTCTAAGATAACGAGACTTAAGTCCCAGTCGTTCATCTCTGGGAGGCATTTATGGAAATGCAAATTTGAAATCGATCTCGCTCACTTTACTTACCTAAAATCGCAGGTCGATTTCTAATCGTCGGATCAATGTTCGGCCACTTTCATTATTAACCCTAATTACGTGCGCATGTGTTAAGTAGATGACAAACGCGAAAGTGTGAGTTTAAGTACACACGATCCTAGTTATGTAGTGGTTGTTTACGAAAAATTGATTAATAGTTAGATCCCCGATATTTTCAGGTACCAACATGCTAGTTGCAACAGATAGTAATTAAGAGCAGGCAACTTTAACCACACAAAAAAAATATTGCAACAAGGCTCATGGTGATTTTCACACATAGATATATATATATAGAAAAAGATTTTCTTTGATTCATGATGGTGTTTGCAACATGAAGCTCTTGGAAAGCTTATAGAAGAATGCTTAGAAACACAAATCTAGCTAGCAGAAAACGATAGCATACATGAATCTAAGGGGGGATTATGCATGCATTATTGGGGGAAAATATAGAGCTACAGTATTAAGCAGTAAATAAAGCATTAAATCTATGAAGAACTATAATCTAACCTAGCAGAACTAAGGGCATTCAAAGGTGGGCTCCATTGGCCTTTGAATGGGTGAGAAGAGAAAAAGGATCCGCCAAAGGTGCTTAGGCCGACCCTTGGAGAGAGGTTGAGGAGGTGATCTAACATCTTGGCATGGAGATGGTGGTGGCCATGGTGAAGCTACTCGTGAAAGTGGAGTGGAGGTGGAATGAAGCTAAGCTAAAATGGAGCCAAGAGTGAATGGGTGCAAATGGCCACCCCTTAGGTCTTTTTATAGACCAAAGGGAGACTCTCTAGAGAAGTGTGGAACTCTCTAGAGAGCGTAAGTGTAGCCATCCAAGGGACTTGGAGGTGCTTTTTAGATCCACCATTTGTGGATCTAAAAATGGAATAGCTCTTGGTTGCTAAAACTAATTTTAGCAACCAAGAGTGGTGCCACCTTTGGAAGGTCGTAGAACACTCTATGTGGTGTGGGAGTGCATGAATGGGTGTGTGTGTTTGTGTGTGTGTGGTCGTGCCTTAAGTGGTTAGGTCGGTTAGGATAGGTTCTAATGGGTTTAGGTCTAGGTTAGGTCTCAAATTAGGGTTGCAAACCCTAATTCACTAAGTCAAAGTGCAATTAAACTTAATACAAGTTTAATTAAGTGTGTGGAAACCTAATTGAGAGTAAAATAACTTAATTAATTCATGTCTAGGTTGGACAATATGTGCTGAGATCATGACTCAATTGGACTCAATGAGTCCACTTGAATAGGCCAATGGAATTGACTAAGATCCAAATCAATTAGGTTTAGTGAGAACCTAATTAGGTCCTTAGGGAGGTCTAGAGGTGATGTAATAGGGTTAGGGCACCTTAATTTAGGTTCCTATGGGGTTGGAATTGGGTTTAGGGACCTAGAGATCCAAGATCAAGGCTTGAATCTCAAAATAGGGCCTGGAAGGTAGTTCTGGACATCTAATAATAGTGTCAGACGTCTTATAGTGAGAAATCAGAAGTCCAAACTTGTTATCTGGACGTCCAATCAGAGTCAGGAGGGATTTTGGGTTCTGTCTTGGGTATTCTGCAAAAATTGGACATCTGACCAAGTGTTTAGATGTCTAATAACACTACAGAAGTGGGTTTAAGGTGTGCGGGAGTTGGCTAAGGTTTCTGGATGTCCTATAACTCATCTGGACGTCTAGATAGAGGCTAAGATTAGGGTTTTAAGGTTTCCTATGGTGCGGTGACCTAATTTAAGGGTGGCTAAGGCTTGGGCAAGCTTCTAGACTGTCCTAGGACTAGGATGGACTTAAGTTCTTCACAATTTATTGCTTTATTCCTACTTAATAGAATAGCATACCTTAACTCCCTTACATTATTATCTACTACATCTAATCTAGGTCTTCCGCTCCAACTCTACTGCAACACCAGTTATTCTTTATTCTTTAGATCTAGCTTTAGATCCAACTTCAGATCTAGATTCTGATTAGATTATTACCTACAATTGACATAATGCACCTAATCAGTACATTATAGCATTATTTTATGCATAGCTAAAAGAAAGAAGTAAAGGTGCTAGTAATGCTTATGCATGCATGAATCACCCTAACTTATGCTAAGTTCTAGCCTAATTTAGGTCAATTAAGACCTATGATTGCTGCGCAATCACCCCCTGCCCGCCGGTCCAACACAGGCACCATTCCTCTTCTTCCCACAATCTGCGTGGTCGCCTTGAGGGTCGTTTGATCGAAGATCGAACGGTTGAGATTGCGGGGAGGGTGCGCTCGCGGATCGCGCTTGCGCAGCGCGTGCCCCACGCATCATCCGGGCATCTGAGCACGCTCATCTGCGGGTGCCACGTATCACAATCCCCACCGTTCGAGTGCGGATCGACAGCCGAATTTCGTCTGTGCGCGTGCCTTCGCCTCAGATTTGCTATGCGGTGCATTTCGACCCCACGTCGAGTGTGCACGGGTGAGAGGGTTGACTGCTGCGTTCTTGCCCGCGCATGGTCGTGGAGACGTGGCGGGCACGCGATTGTGTCAACTATTGGATGGTAAATCAACCGTCGAGATCTGATGTTGGAGCTGCGAAGGCATGCGAGTGCTGCGGATGTGCGGGCGAGGCTTGTGCGTTCTCAGCCGTCCGATCATCAGATCGAACGACTTAAAATGCTTTGCGTGTTGAAGCCAGGGCGCACTGTGCAAGTAAGGTGCATGGTGATGGTGCCACATGGCTACGAGTGGGCCGTTGATCATCAGATCAACAGCCATAACTTCTTGGGCTTGTTCCGAGAGCTCCAGATGTCGGATTTGGTCAATTTTAAGTCCGTTGGACTCTGTTCGCCATCCTGAATCCATCCGTGCGGTCCGATTGCTCATCTGAGGCCTGTTTTAACATGAACTTGTATAAATGGCCATTAACACTGATTTATAAGCAATCTCAATTTACAATGCATGTAATGCTCCCATACCCATTTATGATGTGTTATTTGTACATGCTACCCTTAAGAGAAACCCCGATTGACAAAATTATTACCATAAAATGTAGCGTTATCAACCTACTCTCCCCACCGGAGCCAATGAAAAAGAAGATAGATGCTAGGCCTTATTGTAAATTCCACCAGGTCCAGGGACATGCTACTGAAGACTGTTGGGATACGCAGGATAAAATAGAAATCCAGATCCAACATGGCAATTTGGCTCATTTCGTAATAAGAAATGAGAGCTAAGATAAGGGCAAGCACCCTATGAAGGCCCAGAGGAGTACCTTATAGAAATGCTCCAGTAACTCAGAGGAATAGATATTATACTAGCACAACAGTTTGATATAGAAGATCCCACAGAAGACATGTTCCAAAAAGGGATCACGCCACAACTCCCCCCAAAAGAGTATCACCGCCAAGTTTGGGCAATCATAGAGGCAGAAAGCTTAGGAAGTTTCGAGCCATCACCAATCCAGGTAATTTATTCCACCCAGTCGGAAGGCGATGAACAAGTGGATGTTATTTTCGGAGTAAATGCCTCTCTGACAATAAAACCCACCCCTTCAACTAAAAGACATGGTCAGGATTCTTGTCCCACCATGTAGTGGACAGAGGGAACCTATGTCTGTCAATCAACAGCAAAGCTTTTCTCCTCCCTGCCGGATCCAGCTAAACACACGAACCTGTTATTGGTAACTCTCTTACTTGTAGAGCAATAGTAGCCAAGGTTGTTGCTTATTGATGATGGGAGCATGGTAGATGTCATTTTTCTTAAAACCTTAATTAATCAGGGTTTCAAGGAAGAGCATTTGTCTCCATCCAATTACCCTGTGGTTTCAAACAACCCCATTTCTCATTACAAAATGTATACTATTTTTTTACATTGTTTTTCGTTTGACTTGTAACACTATCAGTCTTATTGATTATGAGTTGATTTGTTACCATATTTGTTATTTAGATTGCATGAATAGTTATAATTACATTCTAATTATGACATATAATAATTATCAATTTATTCTATTACATGTTTATAGGATACGATTTGTTTGGATCGACGTTTGTTTGGCAACTTCATTATTTCCGCATTGGTTATAAAATCACCAATGCTCATTTCGATGGTATTGATCTCTTCAGTGAAATGTAAATCCAGTGAATATGAATTAGTGCTAATGTGGGTATTTATGAGCACAGTGTTCTCTAGATAGTGTTAATGTGGGTATAAATATATATATATATATATAGGGGCCGATCTAAAGAGCATAGTGCTCAAAAATCTCAAAATAAGCACTACATATAAGCCATTGGATATCAATCTAGTGGATGGAATAAATACCACCAATTAACCAATCGTGGTATTGTAACAACACGAACAAAGTGGACGTTAGCAAAAAAAATTGTCATTCGTAACTTCATAAAATCCATTCCTAAAAAGTTACAACCAATTAAATCAATTAGTATTAATAAATACTAAAAATAGAATGTGAATACAACTGTTTGTATAATAAAAATCACATGCAACAAGTCAAACAATAATAAAAAAATTGTAACATCATGGTATCCTATTTGTAATAAGGTTTGAATATGATTGTAACAAATAAACTTTATAATTGTAATTGATCAAACGAATATTGTAACAAATACATGATTAAGTTTTAACATCGTCATGCTAAATAAAGTTGTAATATAACTAAAACTAAGTAATAAAATATATGTCTTAGAGGATTATAATTAAATTAAATGATTTAATATATATAAATGACATAATATAAAAAGAATACCAACAAAATATTATAATAACTTCAATGAATCATTGTAATATAAGTTTATTTTATTTATAATCAAATAATTTCAACGATGTAATGGGATAGACATAAGTTATAATGAATATATACACGAGTTGTAATGTAGATGTGTATGTTGTTTGGTGTTTCAACCTAAACGATCTTGAAGGTTGTAATATAAATTTTGGTAATACATTAAACATGAAATGACATAACACAACAAACATGAAAAATAAAAATTGTGATGGAAATATATAAATTATTTAATGATTCAACATAAGTAGAATATGAGATTATAATATATATTAATAACGTATGATATTTATAACATGCGAGCGATTCCGTAACATCATCCTAATGACAACTATTTAATATTCAAATGATTATTCATGAGTACAATACTCTCAGATTATTTTTTCTATTTATATATATATATATATATATATATATATAAAGAAAATAAAAAAGACTTCACATCATCACTATAATAATCTCACTAATTAGCTATAAACCAAAAGGTTGGAAGATGTAAAAATCTTGGATGTATTCGACACCAATCACAACAACATCAGGGGCGTGGACGAACCACCCGCGGAGTGGACTTTGACGGTGAGCACAGCCATCAACAACTTCGGTAAATCAACCACACACATGCGGTCAACCGATTCCATGCAGCTGCTCCTACCAATTGGTTTATCTCTATCTTTCCCCAATCTAAGAGATCTTGAAGGCGTGAATTAGGAGAGAGAAGCCACGCCTGCCTTGAGCTCCACCCTGCAGCATCTCCTCCTCCAGCCACAGCCGGCTCCCGATCTCACTCCTCGTGCGGAACATGAAGACGGCCCGGCCGGGGGAGTGATTCCTGGCTCGCCCACCTTCGGGGCCGAACCTCCAGTCGTGGCAATCCCACATCATGTCGACTGGCAGACCATCAACGAATATGGTCTGGTTGCCCCGGAAATTCCACGTTAGTCGCCTCACGTGCACCACCTTCTTCTTGTCGATGGACACTGACAATTCTGATTCCTTCTCATCCAAGCCATCATCGGCCTTGCACCTGTCGAGATTGACCATTCTTAGCTCGGTAGAGGTTACGTTACGACGAGAGGAATAAGTTTCGGATGTAAGAGTTAATTGTATTTGCGTTGGATTACATATTTACTTTGTTATTAAATTTAATTTTTATTTATATCGGGTTAAATTTCATTGGCTGTGGGTTAAAGAAATTTCATTTTTTTTATAAAATAATTTTAATCTCTCAAAAAATTTAAATATATTAACTCCCTTATTTCACTTTTTTTTATTCATCTTCTTATTTTGTAAACTTATTTTCTTTATAAACAAATAAAGGATGGGAATGGAATAAATGCTAAAATAAATAAGTTAATTTATTTAGATATTTAATTATTTAAAATTTATTTTATAGAGAAAATAAAATAATTTTAACCACTGTAAATAAGATTTAACATGATATAAGTAGAGGATAGGTTAAGTAACATATCAAATATCTAATATGACGTAAATTTACTTAATCCGATAATGAAACTGAACAAAAAGAAGTGTTCAATGAAATTTATGTGCTGGTTTATGACGTCATCTTACTGGGCATTTTTCTCGAAAGAAAATTTTCATTAAAAAGAGAAAAATATCCCGTACAAACGACGCAAAAACCCCCCCCCCCTCCGTACAAAAGGAAGAGAGAGAAATATTCTAACACCCTCACCCGGAGAAACCGTAACGTCTGAAAAATGTCACGAACAGGCGACAAGAACGAGACAACTGCTTAACTTTTCGTGCAAAAAAATAGAAAAACAATATTTTTGTGCAGGTAGAAATTGGGAAGACTTTCTAGCCATTATCTCTTCGGACTGGAATTCCTGCCAAAGCACAGGAATACTCTTTTTACAACCAATTCAGTGATTCAAGAAAGGGTAACGTCACCATCAGCGGTATAAAAGTACATTGTCAACCGGACGTGGGTTGAAAAATAAAAAAATTAACGTTAAGGTAATTTCAATGTAAGTTTTTATTTATAAAAAAAATACGGATAGATAGTAACATCTACCATTATTAAAATAAAAATTAAATCACTTTGGTATGACGTAAATAATTTAAATTATCTTTAAAATTATTTTATATTAATATAAAATTATTTTATACGAGTGTATTTTTATGTTACATCTATTTAAAATTATTTTATATTTTCAAAAATAATTTTACATAGATGTAAAGTAAAATTACATCGGTATAATCTTATTTTAAACTACTTTACACCGATACAATCTTGTTTTACACGATTATATCCGTGTAAAGTAAAATTGCACCGATATAAAATTAAATTTCAAATATTTCTTCACCCATGACAAGTGATTTTACACTTAAAAGGTGATTTTTTCATCTTAAGGTTTAAGGTTTAGTCTTTAGTATTTAGGATTTAGCTTCGCTAAACCCTAAATCCTAAATCTTAAACCCTAAGATGAAAAATCACTTCTCATATACGAAATCACTTTTCATAAACCTAAACCTTAAATTTATAGGTTAAAATCATTTTACACGAGTGTAAAATCACTTTGAACAGGTGAGACTACTTTTGAAATAATTTTACACTGATACAAAATGAGATTCCATTAGTGTAATGACATCTTAGAATAATTCATTACTAATGTAAAATCCTTTTACATTAGTGAAAAATTACCTAAAATAATTTATCACTGCTATAAATTAGTCTATAATCGGTGTAAAGTTATTTATCATCGATGTAAAATTACATATCACATGTATATTTTAAGTTAAAGTGATGTGGTAATTTTTTTAAATATATTAAAAATTATCATATAACAAATTATATATTATTTTATTTTTTTATATTAAATATCAATTATCAAGTGAATATATATTTTTAACATTGTAAAATTGAAAAATAACATACACAAATTAACCAGCATCATCGTTTAGGTCAATACCTATATTTTTCCACTTTTTAATTATCAACGATAAATGGTTGCCTCGCATTTCAACCACGAAATCAAATTCCAGCTACCCACCTCCAACTGCGACCTTAATTAAATTAAATACAGATGAAAAGAAACTAAAAAAAAAGAAAAACGCACCACACAGGTATGGAGAGATTAAGAGGATTGCCACCCAAAGAACAAATAAAAAACAGACAGAGAGAGACGACGACGTCCAATTGCATCTCTTTCACGATGAAAAGCAAAGCAGGGGTAAATCCCTCCCTTATTTTCACCTATAAAAAAAAAAGCAAACAATTAATTTTTGAATTGACCTATCTTTTCAGATCCAATTCTCCGTTCTAACGGCTCCCCGCCTCCCATCCTCATTTCTCGCTCTATAGCATCAGCAATGTAGAATGGATGCAGAGGCCATGTTTGATAGGTGGAACGACACCACTTAACTCATCGTTTATTTGCGTTGGGTCTAGGAGAACTTAACCTCTTAATCTGATATAAATTTATTTTAGTTCTTTCAAGGAATAAATCTAACTCACCTAAACTTTTAAATATCAAAATTAACTTATTAAATTATTTTATTTTTACCCTTTTTCGAATTCTTCTATTTATTTCAGAATTTTTTTTCCTTGCAAAACACAACCGGAGAATCCAAGTAACAGCCTAACCCACGGAGTGGAACTGCACATTGGAGATGGGAAAATCAAGTGAAGGTACCATACTAGGGTCAATTAGAGATGTTGGACTGGAGCGGTTACACGAGTACTGACGAGTAAGGATTCGGCCGGAGCTTTAGACGGTTAAACAAACCGTAGCTAAAATGCAAAAATAAATGGGCCTGAAAATAAAGATAGAAGAAGCTCCTACGCTTACTCAAACCGCACCTGATGGCGATCTCGTGGTGGCGGCCGGCCTCGCGGAACTTGGCTTTGGTGCAGTACAGGGAATCACCCAGCACCTGCTCCTTCCTGCCCACCAACGCGAACTCGGCCTTCTTGACTGCAGAAGGAGGAGGAGAACCCGGGAGCCTCCCCAAGTGGTCGGCGGCGCCGGTGGCGGCGCTAACGTCCCCCACCAGCAGGGCCACCTCCGCATCCGCCAGAACGACCAGGTAGAACCCCTCCATGGGCTCGGGGCCGTGATCGTACCTCGCTCCAGATATGTCCCAGTAGAGCGCAATCACAGCCCCTCCTCCACTTCGGAACGACCTGCTCCCCTTCTTCTTCCTCAGCAGGACCGTTCTGCTATTATTGTTATTGTTGTTGTCGTTGTTGGAGAGCTCTGTTGGGGAGGAGAGGTCGTCCACGGCCAGGGCGAGGAGGCCCTTGGTCCACGTGATCCCGATGAGGAGCTCCCTCGAGGTGGAGAGCCTCGACCTGTAGAGGCATGTGACTCTGCTTTGTACGGCGGCGGCGGTGTTGCTCGCAGCGCCGCAGCCGGAGGAGCAAGCGGCTCCTGCGACCCTCACGGCGTGGTCGCCGTAGCAAGACGGGAGGTCGCGCATCCCTCCCGCCCACCCGGCCACTAGATTGGATCTTACCCTCTCGAGGTTAACAGGGGGTTGGATTTGTGGTGGTGATGGTTGTTGTCATTGTGGTTTGTCTTCTCCTTAGTGGTGCGAGGGACGGAGAGACAGAGAGGGAACTCGGGTGGTGACAATTAACAATTAAAAGGTCGTGGAAGGACAGACGGACGGGTAAGAACGAATCTTTCTTTCTTTTGGGGATGGAGATGATCTACGGCTACGGCAGTTGGGACCTTCGGTACGAGCTTTTTCTTTCCATTGGTTACTACTCTACTGAATCCGAGGAACGGCTGCTCTCTCTTTTTGAGTACGTGTGTTGGGTGACTGCTTCTTCTTGTTGGTCGCCGTCGTCGTCATCTCCTTCTTCCTCTTCTCCCCTTTTCTCTTCTTCTTCTTCTTCTTCTTCTTCTTCTTCTTCAGCTCGACATATTCTTGTCGTCTGCGAGTTATGAGATAAAGAAAGGGAGGGGAAGTTTTCGTCATGATTGGGACGGGTCGAGTTGCGAGGGTCGCGTCACTCAAATGGCCTCGATGGAATCCGAGTCATTCGCCGCCCGTGGGGACGAATTCTTCCCGGTCACAAGGAGAGAGAGCAGAGGAAATGTGACCCGTGTTTATGTGTGCGATATGTTATCTCCCACTTAGTCCCGAGCTTGGAAACTTGCGTATCGACGAGGGAAAAGATATCCCAGTCGTGGATACGGTTCGTTCGTATAGGTCCATCAAGACCGACCCAACTTACGTTACGACCCTGGTGGATCTATATTTCAGAAATTGCCTAGCCAGACGGACCACTCAAAACGCTTGATCAGGCGGATCATCGAGGCGGCCTAACCAAGCGGATCACTCAAAATGCCTAAGCAGGCGGATCATCCAAACCACTTATCCAAGTGGATTCTCCGAGTCGCCCATCTACTCGAGTGTCACGACCTGGTGGAACAGTGAGAGGCGACCGAGAAAACGGATAGTTACAGGATGAGGAGGCGTGAAGAAATGGATTGACATTTACACCGTGATTCAGTCAAAACATGAGAGTTGTACGTGAAGTAACGTGCGTAGAAGAAATTATGTCAAAGGAATACGACCTATGATCAAAAGATTTGAATTACTTAACTGAAATCTCAGAATGTGTTTATATACCCTCATTATAAAAAAGAAACTTAAAATGATCTGGAGTAAAAAAAAGCTTTCTCTCTCTCTCACGTTCAATCTTAGTAGTTAGAACATCGAGAGTTAGATTTTCTCATCAGATCTATACCTTTTATAGTAAAATTGTGTTGAAGAATTTTCCGTGCACTGTATGTTTACTTGGTTGAACCCATTCTTTACTTTAAATCTGGTAGAGATCGTGGTGGAATTTGATCACCTTTGTGCTTGAAATTAATACCCGTGAGGTCTTTGACTTTTGGAGTTTGTCAGATATTTGTTTGGTTGGTCATCCATGAAGTCCGATGCCTTTCAAGTCCAATTTGAGTTAGGCACATCCATAAACTTTGGCAAAGTAACCAAAAAGGTGGATAAAAGTTATGTGATTTGGTCAATGTAAACCTTGGGTTAGAAACTTTCTAATACCCATGAAGTCCTAGACTTTTAGAGTTACTCGAACATTTATTGGATTCTGGATCCACATAAGTTAAATGCTTTACGAGTTCCAGTGGAGTTAAGTATCAATAAACGCAGCAAAGTAGCATAGAACAAAATTATGGGGAAAATTTGAAATGGAAAAAAGAAAAGAGGATCGCAGGCCAAGGTGCAAGCAAACTTGACCCAATCAAAACCTTTATCTTAAGATGATGATGGGTCTTGGAAGGTCACCAAAAGATTTGTTAACATAGGAGACGTTATTTAACCATAAATCATCCATTGCGTAAGGGGGTAGATCGACAATCAACAAGCATATACAGAGGAGAATAATGATTTGGTGACTCAATTCCACCACAAGAAGTATACGTCTGAAGGGAGGACAGAGCTCCCAACTATGCGTTAGAATATTGAAGATACATGGTATTACATGATTTCGCTCCCTCTCTCGGGGAGGAGGCTCCTTCCATTGGAGGCCCTTCCCTCTATTTATAACACTAGAGGGGGGAATCTGCACTCGATGGCCTCTAGTATCCCTATTGCCAGGCTACTTGTACGTTGTCAGGACATAGGTGGTCAAGACCATCGTATCGTATCTTTTCCCTTTGCTACGTCAAATCTTTTGGCAGACTAGGTTGGTGGCGATTGGGATCCTACTAGTCTTAGGCAAGATAGGGTGCTGGTTCCACTTGTACGCCTTGTATCTGGGTAGCTGAATCCTCTGATGAGTTGTGCAGAGTTTTGGATCCGATGATATTTTTTACCTCTCATCAGATGCTTTGACAGAAGAATGAGTCGGAGAGGGCTTCAAACCAAGAAGTACCATTAAAATGGAGAAAATTGTTCAAGCTCAAGGAACAATCTGACTTGCTCTCCATGGACTTAGCCAAAGGTTGGATTCAAGTTCTGGATTGGGTGTATGGGCAACTCAGACATGGTTATCCGAGTTGGTGGATGGCTATTACAAAACCTAAGGACGAAGGTCCATGTGAGGTCATGTAAATCTCAAGTTGACGCTTACTATATTTGAACGAATGATAGACGACTACTTTCATTTCCAACAAAGGAGGCATCACTCACATAGGGCATGATAGAATCTTAACCAACCATGAGAAGTTTCTATATTAAAATAACCTAAAAAGTTACTTTAGCTACATTGACTTACCCACAATCAAAAGAGACTAGCTTTTAGTCTGTGCATTATTGTAGGAGTGTAAAAGTCAATCACTGTAAAAGTATAAAATTCAATCATATAAAAATTTACCATAATTTTCAATCGATACATCTTAATTTTCGATCAGTGGTAAAATAACACACTGCATATTAAAAAATACATTGTCTGATATATCTTAATTTTCAATTGGTAAAAACAAAAATATCAATCAAAAATTAAAATAAAATATACATTGTAAAATATACTATATTAATTTTCAATCATTATCTTAGATTTTTACACAACCTAATTTTAGGTGTGTATTATTTAATATTCTCGTAAAAATATATTCAATATTAATTACTAACAAAAAAAAAAAAAAACATGAAAGTTGACGAGGGAGATAAAACTTAAAATGAATGCATGTATTAAATAATATGTAAGAAAAATAAAAAAATACCACAAATCCACGGGAAATCACTGTAATAGATTAAAAATAATAATATAACACCCTTGGACTCGACGGCACGCCGAATCTATAATATTATAGGTTGCATAGATGACTTTCACGTAAAAAAAGACAATATGTTGAATTATGCATCCTTCGATCGTATACAAATCATTGTCACGTCTGCATTTGATGAGCCAAAAACTTGGCGCATTGTGCATCGCTACTTGTGCTTAATGGCTCTTTGCAAATAGACAAGGAAGGTTGCAATATTCGCATAGTTAAAATTGTAGAAAAACTTATTATGAGGCACGTTTTGCACTCGACTGACGCAATAGATTGTGATCCTGGATGATTTTATATAGACCTAAAGTAATTTTATATTGATATAAAATAATTTTATGTGATTTTATATTAATGTAATTAAGATTTAGGATTTAATATTTAAAATTTAAGATTTAAGGTTTAAAATTTATGATAAGTGATTTTACCTATAAAAAATAAATTTTCACTTTAAAAGTAAGCTTTCACTTTTAAGTTTAAGATCTAAAGTTTAAGGTTTAAAGAATCTAAATTCTAAACACTAAACACTAATTTTTGAATCCAAAGGTGAAAAATCTCTTCTCAAATAAAAATTCATTTTTAACATGTAAAAAAATCAATTGAAAATCAGAATACACCAATGTAAAATGATTATAGAGTAATTTTATATCAATGCAAAGTAATTCTACACTAATGTAAAATAAATCTGAATAATTTTATACAGATACAAAATTATTTTCCACCAATATGACATCTCAGCATATCATAAAATATATCAACTCTTACATTTTTGTACCTACATCCATTCATATATTTGAGCTTTAGTATACATGCTTGCGAACTAATATTGATAACCATGATGTTAGACTGTTATTAGTCTATCGTTTCAGGGAGCACCAGTAGATATGATATGATGTGATCAGTATTCTACCAATTTTTAGTGAATTTTCAGAGATTTTTAACCACAACTTTGAAATCAATTCTTGCAAGTGAATACCTATTATCTCTAAGTTAATTTTAGGGCTTTTAAATCAATCTTTTAAGGAGGCTTATGGGTATTCGAAAAAGCAAAAGGAAAAAGACTTGTGCTCCTAAAGTTTTAGATAGATGTATGTGCATTTGAGCTTCAGATAAACTTCTCCTCATGCTTCTTCTTTGACTTTTGAACCTCAATTTCACTTGTTGATAACATGCATGAATGGTCTTGTAAATAAAACTATAGCATTGAGTTTTATTAACACGAAAATCCAGCAAAATGTGGAAACTAGTTCCAAACAAAATGGAAGCTTCAAACTCATTTCAGTAGAAAATTTAATTAGTAAAATACTTTTCACAAGACCTAGTGCAAATCATTTCATTAGACTCCTAAGTCATAAAATTTGTTTATACATAGTCCCAGTTCCATAAGAAAGTCCTTGACCTCCCTAGGGTTCATATTTCAATTTCATCAGTGGCAACCCTAACCATGGGACAAGGGTTGAAGAGTTTGCCAAGCGAATGGAGATCCATCCTTCCAAGAGAAGGATCAAAGAGTCCTCGAGGAAGGTTTGAGTTGAAAACTAAAACTTGAAAGTTGGAAAGGTCAATGACCACTTCAAATTGGTTCATTAGCCAACCTAGTCCTTAAGTACTTATAAATAAGCATTATTGCCCAAGAATGTCAAATCATTCAAAATTAGCCATTGAAAAGTAGCAAGAGTGACTGTAATAATACCATGTCAAATACATCTTAAACAATGGTCCAACATAGATAACTTTTATTAGCGGTTTGACCTAATTTCAAAATCTAATAAGTTTATTGATCATATTGCACTCTAGATTTATTGAGAAAAATAATATTAATGTTTAACCCACATTTCACTTAGTTTCTCTACAATAACTAAAATGTGGAGGGGAAACAACTGACCAATAGAGCCTCGTCTATCTTTGATGGCCGAAAAAAAGTTCTACTTGTATCATGACAAGTTCATGCGAGAGAAACCAACTCTGTTACAACTATCCACTTGAAGGAAAGGTCTTGCAGTTAAGACTTACTTTTTGGTACAAGTTGAGAGGAGATTTATGACTTGAAAATAAAGGTATATGCTAAGATAAAGGGTGTATGGCAGAAAAATCGAGAAAGAAATTCAAAGAAACATCAATTGACCCTTAAAATGAAGAAATGAAATCAGAGTTAGGGCCTCATATACGAATGAGGGTATGATGACTCTCATAAGATAGGATATTCTTTAGTAGTGATATTGTATTGAGCTAGAAACTAGTTGATAAGGGAAAATGTTGGTGCTAGAGCACCACGATCGTTTATTTTGATGATAACAAAACACGTGTCTTTCAACATTTACTTTTGAGTCATAGTTTTCAGGTCAAATTGCAAATGGAAACAGGTGTTTAGACGAAGTTCGAGCTCGCATCCATGGCAGATTGAAGGAGCTTGACAGAGGCGGAGGAGCTTCGCGAGGAACGAAAGCTTGAAGAAGGAGATGAAGAATATGATAGATTTCCTTTCTATTGTACTTTATATTTTGTTTCTTTTGTTGCTCTTTATTTTATTTCTTAGATTCTTGTTAAAAAGGCTCAACGTACCCTAACAGCAATCCTAGGAACACTTGCACAAACCCTAGGATACTTAGGTTTCCTGTAGAGAACTTAGAAAACTAAAATAGGGTTCAGACAGCCTTATCAGACGTCCAATCTGGAAATCAGACGTCTGATAGTGACTTTTAAGACGTCTGACTATTTGATCAGACGTCTAAAACATCTAGGTTGGACTCTGTTAGAATCAGACGTCCAGACCTTAGTCCAGACGTCTTAAGAGACGTCTTAGGAGACTCTGTTAGGAGACAA
Organism: Thalassia testudinum; assembly: GCA_037157565.1. Lineage (NCBI taxonomy): Eukaryota > Viridiplantae > Streptophyta > Magnoliopsida > Alismatales > Hydrocharitaceae > Thalassia > Thalassia testudinum. Next base: position 2,970,644 of record JAZHRO010000014.1, read on the forward strand.
CCGTTGGCCTTAGCAACCTATTATTAGAGCGTTAATATTAGTCTGACATTTTATTAGTTTACAGATGTCCGTAGTGATTCCCAAACGTCTGATAAATAGACGTTGAGCCTCGTTAGTCGCCAAATCACCTGTGTCAAATCTCATAGCTGTTGTACTCTCTTGGAAATCTATACTCGCTATTAACTTAGTTTCCAGACGTCCAGATCCTGTGGCAGACGACCGATCTGTCGTCTGATCATTTAGACCTAGAACCCTGTTTAGGTCTGGACAAAAACAGGAAGGATACCTGTCTAGAATTAGACATCTGACCTTATGTCCAGACGTCTTAAAAGACTTGTTTTGACGTTCGATTTGATTCAGCATCATCCAAGAAGATCAACCTACCTAGATCGGACGAATGACTCTAAAATCAAACGACAACCCAGTCGTCTGACCTTAAGACGTCTAATAACCCTGTCAGAGTCATGATTGATCCTGATTCCGACTTGATTTGCCTTGGATTTGCACCCAACGGCTATGAAATCCTTCCAAGGCCTTCCAAAGCCTTCCTAGGCCCTCTATAAATAGAGGAAAACCCTTGCCTTACAAAAATACACCAAGCAACACACCTTCATATCAATTTGTGTCTTTTGATCTTGAGAAGAAAGCTCTAGCTCTCCAAGCCTAGTTCTACATTCAGAGAGCTTCATCTGAGTTGTGCACCCGCTCTCCCTCTACGTTTACGAGAGCGTCGTTCTGTCAAAGCGTGGTTCCCGCACCCACGTCGTCACGCCGACGCACTTCTAAGCAAAGGGAAGCATCTTTACCTATAGTAGCTAGGTTCATCTTTGTTGGCTCTATAGGTTGTTTTGTAATATATCTTTGTTATTTGTGTTGGGTATTCGCTTTGCAAATTCCCATCTCCTTCACGAGACAAAATCCTTCTTGTGAAGAGAAGGGGTTTTGAGGTACACTACCCTTGGTCTAAGTAGTGTTGTTGTAATTGAGGTTCAGTCACCCTCGTTTAAGTGACTGAGTTTAGTGGATTTGATCGACTTTGTCGATCAGGAAATCCTAACTCGAGAGGGTTAGGTGGTGGTTTTCACCCAGTTTGGGTTTCCACCTAAAAATTACTTGTGTCTTGTGTGATTGCTTATTTTGTGAGATGTTATCTTTTTATTCCGCATTTTTTACGTCATGCATATCTCACCCCCTCCAAGTAGGGAATTACAAAAATTCCTTAACCATCATGAAAAGAATGCATATATATACTCAAGGGAAAGGCCTTTAGATATGTAATGGACCTCTAGAATGGAAGTTATGCCTTGATTGCAAAAGCAAAAGGACTAATATTAAAGGTTTTCTTATGCAAATGCTAAAAGAAAACTATAATATGATTAATATAGATTTCTTATGACTTATATATTCTATTAATATAACCTTCATTAGGTGATGTGAATTAAATGGACCAAAACCCTAACTCCATAACCATGATGGATAAGCTAAGCAATCCAACTAGATCAACAACACAGAGATCAAACAAGATAAGGCCATCTAGCCAAAGTGAGTCTAGCTTGATCTTTGAAACTTTTAGTTTCCACTATTTGTTTAATTTGATTCTTCAACGTGATATGCGTACATGCTATCAATTTTGTCATGTCATTAACGAAAAATCTTTAGAAGTTTGAGGCCAATTGTCTCTTAAATGAATGAGAGACAAGAATTTAAATCAAATTCCAAAAAATTACCAACCAACCATCTACCCTGATGCTCTAACTAGCTGGATGGACAAGACAATCCTAAATTTTTACCCTATGTCACCAAATGTCTAGCTAATTAAGCAAATATCTAGTCAACTGGTTAATTATTTAGGTTCCTTTGAATCGGAATTAGACTTAATAAGTATCCTTAAAAGGAGGCACATGCCGACCTAGCTAGGAAAAAATTCTAACTAGTTGATACATTCTAGATCTTGTCTTGCTTATTAGATCAATCAGCTACAAAATCCAAGATGTGAGTCCAAAAGCCTAATTAGGACCTAATTAGTCACAAAATCCGCAAAGTTGATTCAGTTGAAAGTAGCTATCTTCGTCTCGGCTAAGCATAATTTTGTCACTCTAGCACTAGAATGAGATAGGCATGACAATGTTTTATAAAATTAATTTTTAGGTTAGCTTTCACTCTAGATTAAAGAAAGTGATGACCTTTCTAAAAGGTAGTAGATAAACAAGGGAGATTAGGCAAGACAATGTATTTATAAATTTAATTTTTAGGATATGTAGCTTTCACTCTTGACTAAAGCAGATAAAGACCCTTCTAAAGGTGGTTGACAAGTCTATTCTCTCTTTCGATGAAATTTTAAACATAAAATGACATGTCATTGTAAAACTTTTGTGATGGAAAATCTACTACCAAAACATTTAATAACTGAAAATCTAGCCACAAAAATAATTAAGTCGTCTCCATAGGGAGGAATTAGCCTATTAAACTAATGAGTGGTGCATCGTTTATTCGGGAATCTCAATAGGTGTGCCTATACATTAGTGTAACTTGTTTCCCACATAAATGCTCATTCTAAGCAATTGATCAAGAATGGATCTATATGAAAAATCACCATAAAATAATATTCTATTAAATAGTGATCTTGGCAATGATAATCAACGTAACTATTAATCTCCAATAAAAGATACCTTGTTCAGTGTAATCAATATGACATGCTCCATATAATTCATGAGAGGTGTTCAACCACAAGTAATTTCAATTGAGTAGAAGGATATCTATGCAAATTCACCACAATAAATTAAGTTAGTAAATAAATGAATAGGAAATCTTCCAATGGCATATATAGTAATTACTAATGAGAGGAGAAACAGAGGATTTCTCCTCTCTCTTCCGTGAGCTCGCAATGGAGGCTCGTCGGAGGAGCGGCTGCAGGTGAAGATGCATCTCGACGAGAGCTACGCGATGATGGTGGAGGCGCGACCAGAGGTGGCCAGACATGGCCGATCGGTAGCAGAGGACGTTGGCGACGGTGATGGCAGGAGATGCACAAGGAGGTCGTGGAGGGTGGCTGGCGGTCATGCAGGGGCCGTGGATGTAAGACAAGGGGAACAGCAAGGTTGATGGTGAGATTGATCACTTGTAGTGACCGTGTGAAGAGAGGAGACACGCTACATTTTGGGTTCTTTGCAGAGGAGTTGCAGTGGGGGCGGTTGGTGGAAGAGAAAGAAGAAGACGAAGAGGAAGATGATAGGGGGTGCGGGTGGCAGTGAAGGGTGATGGTTTGCGGCTGAAGGTGGTCTACGGCGAGGGGGAGTTGTTGGGTTTTTGGTGGAGAAGGTGGTGATGGTAGATTTTCTCTATGGGTGGAGAAGAAGGAGATGTAGAAGAAAATGCGAAGAAAACAAAGAAGAAGGTCGGTGGAGGGTCGGTGCTGTCACCATCGACCCGATGATAATGGAGGTGTCAAGGTGGTGGTTGGCCACAGTGCACGCTAGAGTTCCACGATGTAATCTTGGTGCGTGGTGGCAGTGGAAGAAGATCCCCGCAAGGGGGAAAGATCAGATGGCACTCCTGGATGATGATCTCTACTTTTAAAAATCCTCCGTGCATTTTCTTCTACCGAGATCTCCTCCAACCACTTGGTGAAGTTCGTGAGCAGTTGAGAGGAATGCAGTGAGGCTCGACCGATGGTGTTGGCGGTGGAATTGGGTGGTGGTGTGTGTGTCCGCATATTTTGGAGAATATACCTGCATGTAATATAAAAATACAAGATAAGTTATATTTCTCCCATAAGATAAATTAACATCTAATTTTAAATAATTAAATTCTAACAAAATATGTGAAAAATTTACTTAGGCAATTAAATGGTCTACAAACGTGGACTTATCAAATACCCCCATGCCTAAATTTTGCTAGTCCCTAGCAAAAGTGAAAAATACATGGAGTGACCCAAGATTTCTTCTTTTCTTATTCCAAAAATTTAGAGATCCAGACAAATATGAAAATGAAGTGATAGTAGCCTAGGTAATGGATCTAAGTGAAAAGTCAACTTACATCTAAAGTTCGTACTTAACACTTAGTAAAAATTCTATTAGGATAGATAACTTCTTCCCTCGGGGATAAAGCAGAGAATAATCTATAATTTGACCCCAATTTTTTGGCTTAGGTAGAAGATGCTGAGTCAAATGGATTCATATTTAGTGTCTCACACTCATCTGGTGCTACGTGTAGTCTAGTACTGTAGACTCTAAATCTATCAAACGAGTCAACCCAGAGAGAGGCTAAACAAAATTGTGCTCTCTTAATGTTTTTTTGCGCTCACTCTTTTTCTTTCTTTCCCCTTTGAGATCACAAATTTCACCAGATTTTGTAAATGTACTCAGTGTTTTGTGGCCTCTCATGGCATTCATACTTTTAATTAAAGTCCTAATAACCCTACAACTAAGTTAGAAGTCCTCAACCAGAATTCAGTCAATTAGAAATACTAAAAAATATGTATGGGTTATATTTTGTGGATCGCAAATGATGCTTTTGTTACCTCAATGAAATCGACACGAAGACAAAGCTATAAACTCAAACATTTTTTTTCTATATTTTTTTTCTCCTTTTTTTGTTTTATTTTTTTTGTATATATATATTTATCTTTTTCTCTTTTTTTTCATTTTTCTTTATTTTTAAGATTATAACATGATGCAAACTTTATTTATGAGGCATTATTAGGGATGATAATGTTCAAGAGGATATTATGTGGCTTATTTGGTAGAAGTGCCTTCTCTCGGTACTGGGAAGAAATGGATAGGATAAACGTATTTCTGACCTTTGACATTACTACCCTCCATCAGCCAAGGACTCTATGAAGTACGGTTGTAACCATCCACCATAGTCATAGTTTTATTAGAACTCAATCTCTGTATATCTACCTTATTGGGTGATTGTCAAAAATTCACATAATGTTCACACGCAGGACAAAGAGCGAAAGCTATGCCTAACTCTGAGGTATTATCATTCAATTATCCAGAACTGAAGAGTCCTTGCACTAGACTTAGCCCACCAATAATCTCTCTACTTTCTCTTCACAAATATTAGGTGGATCTAATATAAGATAGGTTGCCTAACTCCCTACTAAATGTCCAAGGGTTCATCAGACTAAAAATGCTTATTGATTTTCTTAAAAGATCCATTACCTAGTCTACGTGCAAGTAAAGTAAATGTATTGGATTCTAAACTTAAGAAACAATTTAAAAAGAAAATCTTTAATGAAACCTCCTTGATAAAGATATTTTGCTCGGGGCTAACCAATTCAGCTCAAGAGAACAAAGGATTTTTTTTATTCTGCTAATGCACCTAACCTAAATGCATAAATACTGCCTAAAAATGCAAAATGTACCCCCATGCCTAAATCCTACAATGTCCTCATTGTAAAATTAAAATAGGGGGAGAAAGGAAGGAAATCACCAGATGAAGATGTTATTCTAGGCATTGGGTTTCCTCCTAACAAGTGCTGCATTTTCTGTCGGCAACCAAATTTATAGGAAACCTCTAAGTCTGATTCCAAACAGAAAGAGCCAGGCCCTAAAAATATGCGTAAAAGCGTGGGCCTAGAAAACAAGTAGCCACGGATGTTAGCGAGCTGATGATACAACGTGATTCCAAAAGCACGTCAAAAGACGTAAAAACAGAGAACCTCGTAAGCTACCTTGAGAGGTCTAGGAATAACAAAAGGAACATGAGAAGGGGTCTCCCAAAACAAGAGTGTGTTGGTGCAAGGGCACCATGGTCATTAATTTTGATGATAACAAAACACGTGTTATTTAACATTTGCATTGATTTTATGAGTTTCAGGAAAATGCAAATTGGCGGATCAAAAGAGCTTGATGGAGGAGCTTCGCATGGAGTGAGAGCTTAAAGAAAGGAGATGAAGAATAGGATAGTAGTTTATTCCATTCATGTACTTTATTTTTGTATCTTTATTTTTTTCTCTTTATTTGTGTCTAGATTATATGTTAAAGAGCCTCAAAGTTGCCAAACAGTAGTCCTAGGAACACACCCAATCATAGGATACTTAGACTTTTTGTAGAAAACTTAGAAAGCCAAAATAAGCATCAAACAGCCTAATCAGACGTTCAATATAGAAATCAGATCTCTGATGTTTAACTTTAAGACATCTAACTATCTGATCAGACATCTAAACACTTAGGCTAGGCTTTGTGCTTTCTGTCTGTTGATTTCAGACGACCAGCCCTTAGTCCAAACGTCTGATGAACTTGCTAGACGTCCAACTAGAGGACCATTGACTCTATCAAGCTAATCTTAGAGGATTAACCTTTTATCTGATCTATACTCACTTTCAGACATCCGTAGTGATCCCCAGACGTCTGATAAGTAGACGTTAGGCCCAAATCACGTTTTGTCAGATGATTATAGCCGTTTAGCCTCGAAAAATCAATTCCCGTAGTAAAACCTATTTCCAGACGTCCAAATTTGTACCAGATGACCAATCTGTCGTCTAACCAATAAGACCTAGAACCCTATTTAGGCCTGGACAAAACAGGAAGGAAACCCATCTAAAATTAGACATCTGACCTTAAGTCCAAACATCATAAAAGTAACCTTTAGATGTCCGTTCTGATCCTACACCGTCCAGTTGATCCACCCTTCTAGATCAGACGACAGATTATAGAATCAGACGATGACTCAGACGTCTAATAATAGATCCAGATGTCTGATAACCCTGTTAGATTCATTAATAGCCCTGATTTCAGCCTGATTGCCTTGGATTTGTTTCCAACGGCTTCCTAAGGCTTCCACAGCCTTCCTAAGGGTTCCTAAGCCACCTATAAATAGAGGAGGACCATTCCTTTGTTACACACACCCTTGAGAAACTACTTCAACATCTATTTGTGTCCAAAAGAAGAAGGAAATCACTTAGGCTTCATTTGGCAGGAGGTTCTGCCATGGGATAAAGGTTCGGTCAAAGGATTATAAGAGAAAGTCAACGGAATTAATTCAGAAGTCAAAGAATATAACTTATTCTACTCCACTAATCAACATCAACATCAAACTATCCCATTACATCACATCAACATCACTATACAATAAAATATACCACTTCAACATAACATACCCATTAAAATATATTTATTATATCACATCAACCCCCTCATACCTATATCAAAATATTAAAAAATTATCTACCAACATCACATTACACTCCCAATCATATTATCTCACTACTTATTCTTATACCACCAACCAAACACCTCTCAACTTATCCCTACAGTACTTTATCCCAGTATAAGCCTTATCCTCTTGCCAAATGCAGCCTTAGAGAAGTGCCATTACTCTCCCGTTTACACAATCTTCCTCTGAGAGCACCGATCCGCTACGCACTTCACTTCCATTTCAGGGAAGTACCCATTGCCTATAGAAGCTAAGTTTAAAACTAATACTTTATGGCTCTATAGGTTAGTGTTATTTTCTTTCTTTTTGGTTGGGTATTCCCTTTGCTAATTCTTGTCTCCTTCGAGAGATAAAATACTCCTCGTGAAGAGGAGGGGTTTGAGGTACACTACCCTCGTATAAAGTAGTGTGGTTGTAAGAGGTTGTACTACCCTCATTTAAGTAGTACGTTAGTGGATTTGATCGACTCGGTCAATCGGAAAATCCTAAACCAAAAGGTTTAGGTAGTGGTTTTTTACCTAGGTTTAGATTTCCATATAAAAATATTTGTGTACTTGTGATTGCATGCTTTTGTGAGATTTTAATTCTATTTTCCACATTATTTTATATATATCACGCAAATCTCACCCCCTCCGTTATAGAACCCACAATTGGCATCAGAGCAGGTCTCACGTAATCGGCTTTACACACCGGCGAGGATTCGATGGAGAGAAAGACATTCATATACACCGAAGGACACGACACCTCGCAACCACCCTATTTTGCAGGTATAGATTTCTTTCATTGGAAAACCCATATGCCCTTGTGGTTGCAAGCCTACGACTTCCAGGTTTGAGACAAATGTGAGTCCACATTTGTCTTTCCCAAGAAACTCACGCTTGGTTACTCAGAAGATAAGGTTCGGGATCCCAACCTCAACGCAAAGGATATGAATGTCTCGTATTGTGCGTTGAGTTCGGAAGAATTCGAGCAAATCCAAGAGTGCACCACTACTCACGAGATATGGAGGAAGTTAGAAGGCATTCATGAAGAATCATGCTCGGAGGAGGGAGAAGAATCCGATAAGGAGACCGCGTGCTTTGGTCTCATGGCAATCGCGGATAGCAGTAGAGAAAGCAATGACGAAGAGGTAAACTCTCTCACCAACTTAGAGTTGCAAGAAGCATTAGAAGAGCTTTATAAAATTAGTAAGGCATTAAAAGTAGAAAACAAAAGCATGAAAAAGAAACTTAGCTTTCTAAAATCTAAAAATGAAAGGTTAGAAATTCAACTTAAAAATCTAGAAACTAGTTCTAGTCCTAACATTTCTGAAAATGATAATTTATTGCAAGAAAATCATAACATAATCAATGAAAATAGTAGATTGATTAAGGAGAATACTAACTTAAAAATTGAAATTTCTAGTCTAAAACCTAAGATTAATGTTGTAGAAAAAGAACTTGCATGTCTTAGGAAAGATTCTAATAACTTGATGAATAAATTAGAAAAATTCTCTAAAGTTAGCACTAGTCACAAGGGTGAGAAAGAATCTCCTTCAAGGAGACCCGCTAACAAATACGGAATCAAATTGACTTGGATACCAAAGAAAGAATTGGATTCTTGTTTTGTAGGTTTCAAGGAAGATATCAATGTGAAGGACTGGACCTACAAGCTTAAGGATGGTCTACTCAAGTTAGGTGGACCAACATCAAGACCAAAGAGGAAGACGAGAAGTTCGATAAGTAGATCAATAGGTGATCGAATCGCCGCAAGTCGGCCACCCAATTGGAGACTGACGTCGATGCCTGGACCTCCAAGCTTCATATGGGAACTCCATCCATTTTGGTAACCTCCATTTGGGTCATGCTATTGGCCACGATAAGTGAGGTACACCCTTACCCTATCTTTTCATTTATAGCATCTAGATAGGGGGAGTTTAAAATTGATGAGCTAATTGTCCATCTTTAAGGGGGGGGTTTAAAAATAACATAGCTATATTGCCTTTAGAAAGGAGGAGATAATTACTTAGCTATACGAAAAAGATGAAATTAGAATAGCATGTTTTAAAGGGGAGTATAGGATAAAATTTGTAAAATTGATTAAACCTTTTTGATAATGTCAAAAGGGGGAGATTTTTTGGATTACTATTTTTGATTTTGTCATCATCAAAAAGGGGGAGATTGTTGGAGCAAGGGCACCACAGTCGTTAATATTGATTATAATAAAACACGTGTTATTTAACATTTGTATTGAGTTTATGAATTTCAGGAAAATGCAAATGGATATCAAGTGTAAAGGAGCTCAAGCTCGCATCCATGGAGGATCGAAGGAGCTTGATGGAAGAAAAGGAGCTTCACATGGAGCGAGAGCTTGAAGAAAGAAGATGAAGAATAGGATAGAAGTTTATTCTGTTCATGTACTTTGTTTTTGTATCTTTATTCTTTGCTCTTTATTTATGTCTAGATTATATGTTAAAGAGCCTCAAAGTTACCAAACAGTAGTCCTAGGAACACACACAACCATAGGATACTTAGGCTTTTTGTAGAAAACTTACAAAACCAAAATAAGCATCAAACAACCTAATTAGACGTCCAATCTGAAAATCAAATGTTTGATGTTTGACTTTAAGACGTCTGACTGTTTGATCAAACATCCAAACACTTAGGCCAGGCTTTGTGCTTTCTGTCTATTGATTTCAGACGACCAGCCCTTAGTCTAAACGTCTTAGAAGACGTCAGATGAACTTGCCAGACATCCAACTAGAGGACCGTTGACTTTATCAAGCTAACCTTAGAGGATTAATCTTTTATCTGATCTATACTCACTTTCAGACGTCCATAGTGATCCCCAAACGTCTGATAAGTAGACATTAGGCCCAAATCATATTTTGTCTGTTGATTATAGTCGTTTAGCCTCGGGAAATCAATTCCCGCAATAAAACCTATTTCTAGACGTCTAGATTTTATGCCAGACAACCAACTTGTCGTCTGACCGATAAGATCTAGAACCCTGTTTAGGTCTAGACAAAAATAGGAAGGAAACCCGTCTAGAATTAAACCTCTGACCTTAAGTCTAGACATCTTCAAAGTAAACTTTAAACGTCCGTTCTAATCCTACACCATCTAGTTGATCCACCTTTCTAGATCAGATGACAGATTATAGAACCAAACGATGACTCAGACATCTAATAACCTATTAGATTCATTAATATCCCTGATTCCGGCTTGATTGGCCTTGGATTTGTTTCCAACGGCTGCCTAAGGCTTCCACAGCCTTCCTAAGGGTTCCTAAGCCACCTATAAATAGAGGAGGACCCTTCCTTTGTTACACACACCCTTGAGAAACTACTTCCACATCTACTTGTGTCCAAAAGAAGGAAATCACTTAGAGAAGTGCCATTGCTCTCCCGTCTACACAATCTTCATCTAAGAGCACCGATCCGCTGCGCACTTCACTTCCATCTCAAGGAAGTACCCGTTGCCTATAGAAGCTAAGTTTAAGACTAATACATTGTGGGTATATAGGTTCGTGTTGTTATTTTCTTTCTTTTTTGTTGGATATTCGCTTTGCGAATTCCCATCTCCTTCGAAGAACAAAATATTCCTCGTAAGGAGAAGTTTGAGGTACACTACCCTCGTATAAAGTAGTGTGGTTGTAAGAGATTGTACTACCCTCATTTAAGCAATACGTTAGTGGATTTAATAGACCCGATCGATCGGAAAATCCTAAACCGAGAGGTTTAGGTGGTGGCTTTTTACCCAGGTTTGGGTTTTCACCTAAAAATATTTGTGTACTTGTGATTGCATGCTTTTGTGAGATTGTAATTATACATTCTGCATTATTTTATATATATCACGCAAATCTCACCCCCTCCGTTATAGAACCCACAGAGTGGAGGATAACAAGGGTCCTCTAAAGTAAGAAGGGTTTTAAAAGATATAATCATAAGTATGTTAGACCCTTGAATGGCGAGAATAAAAGTACAAGAATCAATCCAAACTTGCCATTCCACTCGAGGATGTACTGGCTTGATATTCTCCCTAGAAATAATGTATGTGAGCAGAGACCTGAGCCAAGGATCGGTTTAGGAGTGTAAGGCTTGTTTGCGGTGTTGGGAGGTAATGATTAGGTCCAAGGAGGGCTTAGTCCATGTCAAGTCCAGTTCCAACAACAATTCAGATTTTGTATTATTCTCCCTAATAGTTGTTGTAGAAAAATTTAAGTCACCCTGCCTATCATTAATGATTTCCTCAAGAATGGGAGTCATATTTTTACCTTCAATGGTAGACTCCAAATCACATTTATTTAATGGCAAGGTCAAAGCAACTAAATCATTATCATCAATTTCATCCCCAGACTCTTTTTGTTCACTTAAGTTTTTGTCAAGGTGTGTATGTGATTCACCAGTAAGGGAGGAGTTGCTTCAGTATCCTCAATTACTTCTGAAGGAGGATCAGTCTCAATGTTATGAAGTAACCTTATATCTCTCACTTCTTTGTTCTCTTGGGGCATAAATCCTCAATTGATATGTATTGTCCTCAAGAGTCTCTTCTAGGCTTCTCAATATTGCATTCGTCCTCCTCCAACATCAACTCCATATCTTCTTGATTTTGCAGAAGATGATTTTCAAAATTAAAAGCAGGGAGGAATCCGGATTTTACCAAATCATTCATATCCTTGAGGGGTAAGTCCTCAAATAACACATAATCCCCTCGAGATTCACTGCAGATTCTTAGTTCTGGTTCCTCCATTGGGTCATCATCCTTCTCTAAAATAAACTCTTTGTATCCTTGAGACCAAAATTGATCTAATTCATCCTCCATTCCCTTAGGGTCACCTACATTAAGCATATGTAAATCCTCAAAATTTTGTATGGTAGGTGTTGGTTCCCTATGTGGAGGACCAGGATTAGGCTCACTAAGGGTAGAATGGGGTTCCACCACATGATCAATAAAGTGGTATGAACAACATGAGCTTGACTCAGGTCATCGAAAGTGAACGATATGCTATCATTGGGGTAAAGGTTCTTAAGAGCTACCATCTTCCCTTTCTTTTGACTCCAATACAGCTCAAGTGGATAATCACTAAGATCGTCCTTCTCTAGCAGTCGTGTCTCATGGGTGTTGGTGCTAAAGCACCACGATCATTTATTTTGATGATAAGAAAACACGTGTTATTTAACATTTGCACTTGAAGTCTTAGATTTCAGGTTAATTGCAAATGGGGACGTGTTTAGACGAAGGTCGAGCTTGCATCCATGACAGATTGGAGGAGCTTCGCGAGGAGCGATAGCCTGAAGAAGCGTGAAGACAAGAATACGATAGAATTCCTTTTATCTTGTTCTATGTAATTTTGTTTCTTTATTTTTCTCTTTATTTCTTTCTTAGATCTTATGTTAAAGAGCCTCAAAGAACCCTTAAAATAGTCCTAGGAACACCTGCACAATCCTAGGATACTTAGGTTTTCTGTAGAGAACTTGGAAAACCAAAATAGGGTTCTGATAGCCTAATCAGACGTCTGATAGTGACTTTTAAGATGTCTGACTATTGACTCAGATGTCCAATTACTTAGGCTGGACTTTGTAGCTTCTGTCTGATGAAATCAGACATCCAGACCTTAGTCCAGACGTCTTAGAAGGCGTCTAATATTTGTGCCAGACGTCCAATTAGTGGAACATTGGCTATGTTGAGGAAAATGACGTTAGCTTTATATCAGACGTCCATAGAGAACCCCAAACATCTGATATGTGACTATTTCACCTCGACTGACCCAAATCTCCTTTGTAAGATTTTCTAACCGTTAACCTATCTTGGGAATCCATTTCCGTAGTACAATTGATTTTCAGATGTCCAGAACTAAAGCCAGATGTCTTGTATGTCGTCTAATGGCCATGCACAAAAATCCTGTTTAGGTCTAAACCAAGTCAGGAAGGAATCCTGCCTAAAATTAGACGTCTGACCTAGTTCCCAGACGTCTTAAACAGGTTTTCCAAACGTCTGATACCTGGACCAGACATCTAATGACCCTGTCAGAATCATGATTGATTCTGATTTCGGCTTGTTTTGCCTTGGGTTCAACCCCAACAGCTATGAAAGCTTTCTAAGGGCTTCCAAAGCCTTCCTAAGCCCTCTATAAATAGAGGAGGACCTTTACCTTGTAAAAACACACCTTGAATAGCATTTCCACATCTTTTGTGTCCAAGTGAGGAAGAAGATCATTCTTAAGTGTTGTTGCTCTCCTAGTTCATCAAGCCCACACTTGAGAGCACCACCTTCGCTTGCGCACCCGCTCTCCCTCCGAGATTACGAGAGCGACCAAGCGTTGCTGCATGGTTCACGCACCCGCGTCAAGCCGATGCACTTCCAAGCAAAGGGAAGTATCTTTACCTATAGTAGCTAGGTTAATCTTTGTTAGCTCTATAGGTTGTTTTGTAATCTTTCTTTGTTATTGGTTAGGTATTCGCGTTGCAAATTCCCATCTCCTTCATGAAACAAAATCCTCCTTGTAAAGAGAAGGGGTTGAGGAACGCTACCCTTGTACTTGTAGCATGATTGTAATTGAGGTTGAACTACCCTCGTTTAAGTAGTTTGTATAGCGGATTTGATCAACTAGATCGATCGGGGAATCTTAACTCGAGAGGGTTAGATGGTGGTTTTCACCCGATTTGAGTTTCCACCTAAAAATACTTGTGTACATTGTGAGATTGCTCATCTTGTGAGATTTTTATCTTTTTATTCCGCATTTTATACGTCACACGTATCTCACCCCCTCCCATAGGACTCTACAATGGGAAGAGTCTAAGTGATAGCTACTACTCCAAATGAAATCCCCGTTGTCATTGGTTTCCTCAGATATATTTTGATGATCACGGTTGTACGAGTAGGGATCATAATCAATAGGAGGGTAGCTAAACTAACTAATTTCCTCATTCAGTCGTTGTCTATTCTTCAACATCTCTCCCATAGACTCTAGCATTTCTTTTTGTTATTTTTGCATTTCTATCATAAAAGAGGAGAGGCTACTGTCAGATTAGGGAGGATAGTCCATCTCAAGCTCAGGTTGCCTAGAGGTATCGGTCCAACCTTGATAAGGAAAATCCTGAAGGGTGGGAGGGTTGTGTGTTTGCATAGTAGTGAGAATTCCAGGGGTGGAAAATTCTGCTTCAAGGCTTTACTCAAAAGTGGGAGTTATCGGGCTAGTACTCCCAAGATAGGAATATGATTGATCCCATGAATTGTCATTGTACCGCTCTAAGGAGGGATATGCTCAAGGCATGGGATCATGGTTAAAAGATGGGAAGTATTAACTCTGATATCTAAATGACAGGAGTAAGGGTAATCCATTTCTTTTAAGCCAAACAGGTTTAACTCTCTTTAGGACATAGAAAAAATCAGGTAGAAACTTCCTAGAGAGCTCTACCACTGCCAAAACAAATGCAAATACATTGGGAATCTATTTTTAGTAGATTGCAGGTCTCCTTAGCCCTACTCCACAGGTTAATCAAAGAAGTTAAGCCAGTGCTCCTCCGTTCCCACTTAAGTGGTATAAGAGGTCAAGTGCACCTTGAGATCCTTAACCAAACCTGCCTGATGAAGGTTGAGGTCAATAGAATTACAATAAGTGGCCAAACAAGTTTTACAAGAATTACGATTCCTAGGCCGACCTTCGTTGGTGCCTACAACCTACTCACAAGGAATGAAAGTCTCAAATTGAGCCCATGCATGAGGAACCAAAGTAACTTGGTGGATAGGTTTGTTGATTTCCGACTAGCTTCCCTTGTGGTGCAAAGGGGAGAGGTAGAAATTTATCACTAGTGACCTTATGTGTGATGTGCACAATGTTTCTAGTGTGCAACACATGCGCACTTGGTATTTTGAAATCCCACAAACAAGTCCTCATGTACGCAATTAAAGTCACTAATTTTAAAGTCAATCCTCTTACCAGTCCCAATTTTTAAAGTGACCACAGAATTAATTAGCTTCACGCAATTAGGTGGTCTTGGATTTAAGTTAAATGCAGATGCATGACTAAGATGTGATGCTAAAGAGAGGACGTACCTTATTCTAACTCTCTTCAATGCAAGATGTCTGTAGTGCAAAAAGAAAAACTAGATGCTACTCAAACAATCCTATCTGGTCGCCTTATAGATATGCAGCCTCTAGCAGGCAGCTCGAATTTTTTTTTTATGATAATAAGCTAACAAACTCAATCTAATTTAGCTAGATAATTAACTAACATGTAGTTCGAACAGTTCAAATAAACCTATAATCTAAATAAAATGGGAACACACTCCCAAAAAGATGCTCCCACATACAAGAGCGATAAGCAATAAAAGCACAGGGAACAAATTCCCAAAAAAGCCCAACAAGGGCCCACAAGACAATTTAAATTCTAATGTCTATCTAACCTGATCTAAATCTAAAAGAAGCAAATAGGTCTTCGGTCGCCAATCCTCCCTCCTTCACGTCTGTGGGATCAAGGTCCATAGGCATCTGTTGCTATCCTCCAGGTGGCATCAAGGTCCACCAAAAGTATCATCTCTATCGTGCGCACCCGTCGCGTTCATTTGTTCGTTTTTTCACATAAACAGAACCAAGGTCAGTAATTCAGAAAAGCTTCAGAAATAGCATAAATATAATATAAATTCCCCAAAAAAAAATTAATAGGCGTGTTTCCTCCTGGCAACAGCGCCATTTGACAAGTCGATTCTCGCTTTCAATGAAATTTTAAACATAAAATGACATGTCATTGTAAAGCTTTTGTGGTGAAAAATCAACTATCAAAACATTTAATAACTCAAAATCTAACCACGAAAATAGTTAGGTTGTCTCCACAAGGAGAAATTAGCCTATTAAACTTATGAGTGGTGTCTTGTTTATTCGGGAATCTCAATGGATGCGCCTGTTCATTAGTGTAACTCGTTTGCCACATAAATGCTCATTCTAAGCAATTGATCAAGAATGGAAGTGTTTATATGCAAAATCACCACAAAATAATATTATGTTAAATAGTGATCTTGACAATGGCAATCAACGTAAATATTAATCTCCAATAAAAGATACCTTGTTCACTATAATCAATATGATATGCTCTATATAATTCATTAGAGGTGTCCAATCACAAATAATTTCAATTGAGTAGAAGGACATCTATGCAAATTCACCTCAATAAATAAAGTTAGTAAATAAATGAATAGGAAATCTTACAATGGCATATATGATAATTACAAATGAGAGGAGAAACATAGGATTTCTCCTCTCTCTTCCGTGCGCTTGCAATGGAGGCTTTTCGGAGGAGCGACTGCGGGTGAAGATGCGTCTCGATGAGAGCTACGCGATGACAATAGAGGCACGACCAAACATGGCCGGTTGATGGCAAAGGACTCCGGCAACAGTGACGTCAGGAGATGCACGAGGAGGTCGTGCAGGGCGGCTGGCGGTCGTGTGGGAGCCGTGGGCATGAGACGAGGAGAATGGCGAGATTGATGATGAGATTGATCGCTTGTAGTGGCCGCATGAAATGAGGAGACGCACTATGTTTTGGGTTCTTTGGGGAGGAAGATGATATGGAAAATTACGCGGTTTGTAAAATACAACGTTGTAACGCGCAAAACCAATCAACTCTTAAATTTATAAACCTAGATAGTAGGGTATCTAGGGTCATCCAAGGAGGCAACTTTGCAAAAATTAAATCTCTTGCTTGGAAAATAAATCTCAACTTTCTTTTTTTGTCTTTTTCAATATATCATTTTTATGTTTTTGAAATAACGGCGAATATGTGAGTTGTTGGCGAGAAAGTGACTAACACCTAACTCAATACACTACTCCTAAAGTGGCAAGTAGAGCCTCTCCATAAGCTCACTCTAGGCAAGAGGAGGCCTAGAATAATTAGGGAGAGGGAGTGAAGAATGCTAGAAACAAAGTAATTATGAATGCAACTAAAGAAGGCAACTTGATTAACGAGAAAGTGTTGTACAAAAACCCTAATAGAGGAAAGCTTCTACAACTAGAATTATAAGTACAAAGTAAAGAAATACTAATCCTCTAAAAATTGATGAAGAGGGGAGGCTCCTTGCTCCAAGCCCAGTAGCTCCTGGGCTTGAAAAGAAGTGCTCCAACTCTTTGTCTCTGAAAGTTCCACCAAATTGATGTCCTCCAAAGCAAGCCCTAAGGGGGCGTGCCCTAAGCTTTTCTCCAAGGGTGGATGTCCACCCTAGGTCCTTCTCCTTTGCCTGGCCGTCCTCCTAGTGGTGGAGTGCTCCTCCTCCTTGGCGTGGCACAAGTTGAAGAGACTGGGGAGAAGAAGGCACCAAGGGGGTGGGTGATGTGTCCCCTTAATCTCCTTCTCTACTCCTTCGCCGTAGGGTGTAGGTGGGTTTAGGTGGAATCAAACAGTAATGGAGGATGGGAATTATGTGGTGGTAGGGTAGGGTATTTATAGGATGTGAAGGGGGGTGGTTATGGTGTTTTTTTGGAGGGAAATGAAGGGGTGCTTGGATATTTTTGGAGGGAAAAATGGGAGGGAAATGAAGAGGTGCCTTGGTTTTCCCTCCAAAAATACCTTCCAAAAGGCATTGATTTTGGAGGGAAAAAATGGAGGGTGGAGATGGGTTTTGATGGTGGATGTAGGGTGGTGATGGAAGGGATAGTTGGCACCAAAATAAAGTAGGAGCAGGTGGTTTTTTTGTTGGAGCTTAGGTAGTAGGGTAGTAGGTTTTGGTGCCATGGAGGTGAACTAGCTAAGTTAAGCAGCTTAGCCAGTAGGGAGTAGAGTTGGAGGCATTTGGAGCTAAGGTTTTCAGGGTGAAGAGCTAGAGGTAGTCATCTTGAGCTACATTAGAGCTAGTGGCTGCTGAAGAGAGCTGTAAGGAGCTACCTTAGCTGGCTTAGCTTGCGAGTTCTTTGCTAGCTACTAAGTCAAGCTAAAGCAAGCTGGCTTCTGCCGAAAGGAGCTGAGGTGAGCTGGGTCTAATGCTCTAGGGGAGGATCAAGCTGGGTGAGGCAGCTAAGGTAGCTTAGCTGAACTCAGTTGAGCTAAGCTGATTCCCTAGGAGCTGGACTTGAGCTTCCTAAGCTAGAATGAAGTCATCTTCAGCTGGCCGGAGTTGAGTGCAGCTGGATGTAGCTGGACCTGAGCTGGGGTGAACTCCAGTCAACTCAGCTGAGCTAGCTAGAGCTCCCTATGGACTAATGGGAGATGAGATGAGCTAGACTTGGCTAAGTTGAGCTAGATCTAAGCTGACCTGAGCTAGGGTGAGCTAAGATGAGCTCTCTTGAGCTGCCATTCAGATGAGATGAGCTTAATGAAGCTAAGATGAGCTAACCCTAGATCAAGTGAGCTGGAATCCAGCTATGGTGAGCTGGATCAAGGTGAGTTCCAGTTAGTCTGAGCTTCTTCTTCACTAGTTGTCTTCCTGAGTGCTAGGGTTTTGGAGTTCTGACAATCTGTATATCCCTAACACTCACAAAAACACATTATAAAGATAATAAAAAGTGCAATGCATGCCTAACCTAATTGATGCCCAAATGCAGCCCAAAAACCCGTTTGCGGAGCAAAATCCTAAGAGCTAGGTTTGTTTTAATGCATAAAAATGATGATAAATTGGCGTTTATCACACCCCCATGCTTATCTTTTGCTAGTCTCTTAGCAGAACTTAAATTTTTACAAAACGAAATTTTTGGGAAATCTAATTTTTTTGACTTTTGAGGAGAAAAAGATTAAGGGACCTTGGTTGGTTTAAACATAGGAGGTACGGGATTTGTTAAAGATAAACATTGAGATTTACTTTTGGATCCAGAAATTAGACGAAACGGGATCAATATATCCTCCAAAAAATTCCCAGATTAACCCCTTGTTAATTTAGGTGACTTGAAATTTCTATTTTTAGGATTTTTCTGGCTCTTGAATCTGATTCGCAACTTGCAATAACCTTTAAAATCTTGTGTCTGTGCTTGTGAAAAGCCAACATTTACAAGGGCGTCTTTTGGTTTAAAACTTTTTTTTTTGTCCCCCATGCTTTTTTCTAGCTTAGTCTTACAATAGATGTATCGGGATCATCATTCCCGTTATCAATCCTCAAGGGGGCTCTGGTGCCAGTACTTCAGAATAGCACTGTCCATGACACCGCCCAAGAGCTCACAACCCCAATACACAATGTGGTGTAAAGGGGCGCTCCAAGCAAACTTGAGCTCTTGCTCCGACACTATAGGTAGAGCACCGTCCAAGACACTTGAGCTGCTAAAATGCACTTTAATGCTCCATCTAAAGATATGAAATATAGATATGGAGCAGCATCGAGATGGTAACATGTTGACATCGCATCCTCAAATGAGGCATTTTCCTCCTTCTCGACGGTGGGAACGCAAACAAATAATCTGCTTCAGACTTTTACTAAGGACAAACAAGGGGTTTTTCTGATTTTTAGTAATTTTTATTTGTTGGCTTGTGTGTAAAATTTGACACAGGAAGTTCCGCAAGAAATGCAAGTTTTTGAATCAGAAACTAAGCCAGATACTTTCCATATTACAAAAGAGGATCAAGTCACCTGAACTATCATGAGTTCAGGTGGAATTTTAGAAAAGGATATCTGATCTAGTCTAAAAATAGACCCTGAGATTCTAATGATCAGATCTGTATCATCATTCCTAGTTTGTTAAAGATTAAATCCCATTGTACCAAAAGTAAGTTTTTCAACCTTAGTCCCAATTTGAAATTTTCCCTCAAAAAGTTTTTTTCAATATTTTATTTTTTTTTGGGTATGCATGCAAGAAAATAAAAATGACTAAAGAAAAATGCATGTTTTTAGGTTTTGAAAATCCTAAATCGATCGTCAAAATTTTAAAAACACCCCCCCATACTTAAGATATGCAATGTCATCATGCATTAGGAGGGAAAAGGGATCATCTTAGTGAAGAGCGGTCAGGTTTAAGATGGTCAAAACTTGGAAAAAGAAAGGAAAAAGGAAAGCAGGAAAAATGATGGGTTACCTTCCATCCAGTGCTATCTTTTACGCCATTCAGCCGGACGTGAAGGTATGCACGGAAAACGGACAATCATGTAAATAATTGGACACTTGAATGTCCTCAAGAAAAGTGTTGTCCTCAAGATCCCTGAAAAGATAAATGGTAAAGAAATCAGGATCAAAATGAAATGGAAAAATGGAAGAATGACCCAGATCTGGCCATGGTTTAAGTGCATGTAAAATGCCAGACTCTGGTGGGTCAGGTGATAGGTCCAATGGAAAGGGAGGGGGAAAGGATTCAATGAGATGGAGGGTGGGTGAAGTTAGTGTGGATGTTTTTGGTGAAAAATCAGGAAGATTGAAAGAGGAAAAGTCAAACCCTATTTAATCTGAAAAGTCTTGTATTGGTGCTAAAGCACCACGATCATTTGTTTGATGATAACAAAATACGTGTTATTTAACATTTGCACTTGGAGTCTTAGATTTCAGGTCAATTGCAAATGTAGACGTGATTAGACGGAATTCGAGCTCGCATCTAGGACGAATTGGAGGAGCTTGATGGAGAATAGAGGGGATTCGCGAGGAGCGATAGATTGAAGATGGAAGGACAAGAAGAATAGGATAGAATTCCATTTTTATTCCTTTCATGTACTTTTGTCTTTATTTTCTTGCTCTTTATTTCCTTAGAAAATTATATTAAAGAGCCTCAAAGAACCCTAACAGTAGTCCTAGGAACACCCGCACAACCCTACGATACTTAGGTTTTCCGTAAAAAACTTAGAAAACCAATATAGGGTTCAAACAGAGTTTTCAGATGTCTAATTCCAAAATCAGACGTCTGCTAAAGTGTTTTAAGATGTCTAACAGTTGATTCAGACGTTTGATAACATTTAGGCTGGACAAGTTAGTTCTGTCTGAAGAAATCAGACGTCCAGACCTCAGACCAGACGTCTTAGGAGACGTCTGATGACTTTGCCAGACGTCCAATTAGTGGACCGTTGGCTCTCCTAGTATACACTCAAGGATATGACCCTTAGAGCCTTATCAGACGTCCTTAAGCCCTTCCAAACGTCTGATAATTGACCGTTTTGTCTCGACTGACCCGAAAATCTCTTCTCAGAGATTTTCTAACCGTTGCAAATCCATTCCCATGAAAAAGTAGGTTTCCAGACGTCCTGTATGTCGTCTGATGGACTTGCACAAGAACCCTGTTTAGATATGATTCAAGTCAGGAATGAACCCGCACGAAATCAGACGTCTGGCCTTGAAATCAGACGTCTTAAAGTGGTCTTCCAGACGTCTGATGCCAGAATTAGACGTCTGATCACCCTGTCAGTGCAATGATTATTCCTGATTTCGGGTTGATTCACTTGAGCTTTGCACCCAACGGCTATGGAGCCTTTCCTAAGCCATCCAAAGCCTTCCTAAGGCCTCTATAAATAGAGGGGAACCTTTGCAACACAAATACACACCTAGCTACACACTTTCACACTCTTTTGTGTCCAAAAAGACTCTCTTGCTCTCCAAGCTCTAATTCTTCATCTTGAGAGCATCAAGCTTTGCGCACCCGCTCTCCCGCCGTAGTTCACGAGAGCGACGTAGCGCCGTCGTGTTGTTCACGCATCCGCGTCGCCGACGCACTCCTTTCAAAGGGGAGTTTCCTAATTCCTATAGAAGCTAGGTTTAAAATTACTTTATTGGCTCTATAGGATTATTGTTCTTTTATCTTTGTTATTTGGTTGGGTATTCGCTTTGCGAATTCCCGTCTCCTTCGAGGGACAAAATCCTTCTCGTGAAGAGAAGGGGTTGAGGAACGCTACCCTCGCACTTGTAGCATGGTTGTATTTGAGGTTGAATCACCCTCTTTTAAAGTGATTCATTTAGTGGATTTTGATCAACTTGGTTGATCGGAAAATCCTAACTCGAGAGGGTTAGGTGGTGGTTTTCACCCGGCTTGGGTTTCCACCTAAAAATACTTGTGTACTTGTGTGATTGTCTATTTTGTGAGATTCTTTATATTTATTTCCGCAATTATTACGTTCCCCCTCCTAGTGGGGAATTACAATTGGTATCAGAGCAGGTTCTTGCAAGATCGGAGTAACACCCGGCAAGAAGATCATGGAAGGAAGCATAGCCGCAATCAGAATCTCCGAAGGGCAATCCACCGTCCGACCACCCTATTTCGACGGGAGGGACTTCGGATATTAGAAGTTGAGGATGAAGACGTGGCTCCAAGACACTGAGCTCGAGATATGGGGATGTTGCGAAACCCCATACGAGATCCCGAAGCGACCACAAGGAGGCTACTCGCAACTGCAGATTCGAGAGCTTTCACTCAACGCAAAGGAAATGAATGCCTTGTATTACGCGTTGAGTCCAAAGGAATTCGAATAAATCCAAGAGTGCACCACCGCCCACGAGATATGGATGAGGTCGGAAGGTACTCATGAGGAGACGAGCTCAGAAGAAGATCTCGGGGAGAAGAAAACTGCGTGCCTTGGTTTCATGGCAATCGGAGAAAGTGACAACGACAGCGACGACAGCGACAATGAGGTAAACTTGGATTTACAAGATGCTTTTAATGAGTTGTATGAGCTTAGTAAATCACTAAAAATAGAAAACAAAAGCATGAAAAAGAATTTTAGTTTTCTTAAATCTGAAAATGATAGGTTAGAAATAAAACTTAAGGATCTAGAAGCTAGCCCTAAAAATGATAACCTATTATTAGAAAATCAAAACCTTATCAATGAAAATAATAAATTGATTGAGGAAAATGTTAATCTAAAAATAGAAATTTCTGATTTAAAGACAAAAATGAATATTATAGAAAATGAACTTGCATGTCTTAGGGAGAAATCAAATAAATTGATAGATAGGGTAGATAACCTATATAGCCCTAATGTTGAGAAAGGATCTCCGTCAAGGAGACCCGCTAACAGATCCGGATCCAAGCCCACTTGGATATCGAAAAAAGAATTGGAATCTTATTTTGTAGGTTTCAGGGATGACTACAACACAAAGGACTGGACCTACAAGCTCAAAGCTGGTCAACTCAAGTTGGGAGAACCAAGGAGTATACCAAGGAGGAGAACAAGAAGACCGACAAGACGGCGGACAAACGATGGACCCACCGCACGTCGACCACCAGATTGAAGACCGGCGCCAATGCCCGGGCCTCCAAGCTACGGATGGGAGTCCCATCCGATGTGGCATCCACCACCACCATTTGGGCCATTTTATTGGCCGTGGTAGGTGAGGTAAAACCCTTTACCCTATCCTTTTATCATAAGCATTTAGATAGGGGGAGCAAAAAAATTATAAGCTAATTGTCAATTTTTAAGGGGGAGATATAAGGTAGCTAAATCTCCTTTAGAAAGGGGGAGAAAAATAATAGCTATCTTGTTGTTATAAAAAAAAAGGGGGAGGACATTACCTTTGTTAAAAGATATTTATAGAAGAGTATGTTTTAAGGGAGAGTTATAGGAAATCAATTAAACCTTTTTGATAATGTCAAAAGAGGGGAGGATTTTTTGCATTTTTATTTATGGTTTTGTCATCATCAAAAAGGGGGAGATTGTTGGTGCTAGAGCACCACGATCATTTGTTTTGATGATAACAAAACACGTGTTATTTAACATTTGCACTTGGAGTCTTAGATTTCAGGTCAATTGCAAATGTAGACGTGATTAGACGGAATTCGAGCTCGCATCCAGGACGGATTGGAGGAGCTTGATGAAGAACAGAGGGGATTCGCGAGGAGCGATAGATTGAAGATGGAAGGACAAGAAGAATAGGATAGAATTTCATTTTTATTCATTTCATGTACTTTTGTCTTTATTTTCTTACTCTTTATTTCCTTAGAAAATTATGTTAAAGAGCTTAAAAGTACCCTAACAGTAGTCCTAGGAACACCAGCACAACCCTAGGATACTTAGGTTTTCTGCAAAAAACTTAGAAAACCAATATAGGGTTCAAACAGAGTTTCCAGATGTCTAATTCCAAAATCAGACGTCTAATAAAGTGTTTTAAGACGTCTGACTGTTGATTCAGACGTCTGATAACATTTAGGCTGGATAAGTTAGTTCTGTCTGATGAGATCAGACGTCCAGACCTTAGACCAGACATCTTAGGAGACGTCTAATGACTTTTCCAGACGTCCAATTAGTGGACCGTTGGCTCTCCTAGCATACACTCAAGGATATGACCGTTAGAGCCTTATCAGACATCCTTAAGCCCTTCCAGACGTCTGATAATTGACCGTTTTGCCTCGACTGACTCGAAAATCTCTTCTCAGAGATTTTCTAGCCGTTGCAAATCAATTCCCACGAAAAAGTAGGTTTTCAGACGTCCACACATAGTGCCAAATGTCCTGTATGTCGTTTGATGGACTTGCACAAGAACCCTGTTTAGATCTGATTCAAGTTAGGAACGAACCCGCACGAAATCAGACGTCTGACCTTGAAATCAGACGTCTTAAAGTGGTCTTCCAGACGTCTGATGCCAGAATTAGACGCCTGATAACCCTGTCAGTGCAATGATTGTTCCTGATTTCGGGTTGATTCACTTGGGCTTTGCACCCAACGGCTATGGAGCCTTTCCTAAGCCATCCAAAGCCTTCCTAAGGCCTCTATAAATAGAGGGGAACCTTTGCAACACAAATACACACCTAGCTACACACTTTCACACTCTTTTTTGTCCAAAAAGACTCTCTTGCTCTCCAAGCTCTAATTCTTCATCTTGAGAGCATCAAGCTTTGCGCACCCGCTCTCCCGCCGTAGTTCACGAGAGCGACGTAGCGCCTTCGTGTTGTTCACGCATCCGCGTCACCGACGCACTCCTTTCAAAGGGGAGTTTCCTAATTCCTATAGAAGCTAGGTTTAAAATTACTTTATTGGCTCTATAGGATTATTGTTCTTTTATCTTTGTTATTTGGTTGGGTATTCGCTTTGCGAATTCCCGTCTCCTTCGAGGGA
This sequence comes from Thalassia testudinum, assembly GCA_037157565.1. NCBI lineage: Eukaryota > Viridiplantae > Streptophyta > Magnoliopsida > Alismatales > Hydrocharitaceae > Thalassia > Thalassia testudinum. The sequence continues at coordinate 2,995,718 of JAZHRO010000014.1, forward strand.
CAAAATCCTTCTCGTGAAGAGAAGGGGTTGAGGAACGCTACCCTCGCACTTGTAGCGTGGTTGTATTTAAGGTTGAATCACCCTTGTTTAAAGTGATTCATTTAGTGGATTTTGATCAACTTGGTTAATCGGAAAATCCTAACTCGAGAGGGTTAGGTGGTGGTTTTCACCCGGCTTGGGTTTCCACCTAAAAATACTTGTGTACTTGTGTGATCGTCTATTTTGTGAGATTGTTTATATTTATTTCCGCAATTATTACGTTCCCCCCTCCTAGTGGGGAATTACAATTGGTATCAGATCAGGTTCTTGCAAGAACGGAGTAACACCCGGCAAGAAGATCATGGAAGGAAGCATAGCCGCAATCAGAATCCCCGAAGGGCAATCCACCGTTCGACCACCCTATTTCGACGGGAGGGACTTCGGATATTGGAAGTTGAGGATGAAGACGTGGCTCCAAGCCACTGAGTTCGAGATATGGGGATGTTGCGAAACCCCATACGAGATCCCGAAGCGACCCCAAGGAGGCTACTCGCAACTGCAGATTCGAGAGCTTTCACTCAACGCAAAGGCAATGAATGCCTTGTATTGCGCGTTGAGTCTGAAGGAATTCGAATAAATCCAAGAGTGCACCACCGCCCACGAGATATGGATGAGGTCGGAAGGTACTCATGAGGAGACGAGCTCAGACGAAGATCTCGGGGAGAAGAAAACTGCATGCCTTGGTTTCGTGGCAATCGGAGAAAGTGACAATGACAGTGACAATGAGGTAAACTTGGATTTACAAGATGCTTTTAAAGAGTTGTATGAGCTTAGTAAATCACTAAAAATAGAAAACAAAAGCATGAAAAAGAATTTTAGTTTTCTTAAATCTGAAAATGATAGGTTAGAAATAAAACTTAACGATCTAGAAGCTAGCCCTAAAAGTGATAACCTATTATTAGAAAATCAAAACCTCATCAATGAAAATAATAAATTGATTGAGGAAAATGTTAATCTAAAAATAGAAATTTCTGATTTAAAGACTAAGATGAATATTATAGAATATGAACTTGCATGTCTTAGGGAGAAATCAAATAAATTGATAAATTGGGTAGATAACCTTTATAGCCCTAAGGTTGAGAAAGGATCTCCGTCAAGGAGACCCGCTAACAGATCTGGATCCAAGCCCACTTGGATACCGAAAAAAGAATTGGAATCTTGTTTTGTAGGTTTCAGGGATGACTACAACACAAAGGACTGGACCTACAAGCTCAAAGCTGGTCAACTCAAGTTGGGAGAACCAAGGAGTAGACCAAGGAGGAGAACAAGAAGACCGACGAGACGGCGGACAAACGATGGACCCACCGCACGTCGACCACCAGATTGAAGACCGGCGCCAATGCCCGGGCCTCCAAGTTACGGATGGGAGCCCCATCCGATGTGGCATCCACCACCACCATTTGGGCCATTTTATTGGCCGTGGTAGGTGAGGTAAAACCCTTTACCCTATCCTTTTACCATAAGCATTTAGATAGGGGGAGCAAAAAAATTATAAGCTAATTGTCAATTTTTAAGGGGGAGATATAAGGTAGCTAAATCTCCTTTAGAAAGTGGGAGAAAAATAATAACTATCTTGTTGTTATAAAAAAAAAGGGGGAGGACATTACCTTTGTTAAAAGATATTTATAGAAGAGTATGTTTTAAGGGGGAGTTATAGGAAATCAATTAAACCTTTTTGATAATGTCAAAAGAGGGGAGGATTTTTTGCATTTTTATTTATGATTTTGTCATAATCAAAAAGGGGGAGATTGTTGGTGCTAGAGCACCACGATCATTTGTTTTGATGATAACAAAACACGTGTTATTTAACATTTGCACTTGGAGTCTTAGATTTCAGGTCAATTGCTAATGTAGACGTGATTAGACGGAATTCGAGCTTGCATCCAGGACGGATTGGAGGAGCTTGATGGAGAACAGAGGGGATTCACGAGGAGTGATAGATTGAAGATGGAAGGACAAGAAGAATAGGATAGAATTCCATTTTTATTCCTTTCATGTACTTTTGTCTTTATTTTCTTGCTCTTTATTTCCTTAGAAAATTATGTTAAAGAGCCTAAAATTACCCTAACAGTAGTCCTAGGAACACCCGCACAACCCTATGATACTTAGGTTTTCTGCAGAAAACCTAGAAAACCAATATATGGTTCAAACAGAGTTTCCAGATGTCTAATTCCAAAATCAGACGTCTGACTGTTGATTCAGGCGTCTGATAACATTTAGGCTGGACAAGTTAGTTCTGTCTGATGAAATCAGACGTCCAGACCTTAGACCAGCCATCTTAGGAGACGTCTGATGACTTTTCTAGATGTCCAATTAGTGGACCGTTGGCCCTCCTAGCATACACTCAAGGATATGACCGTTAGAGCCTTATCAGACATCCTTAAGCCCTTCCAGACGTCTGATAATTGATCGTTTTGCCTCGACTGACCCGAAATCTCTTCTCAGAGATTTTCTAGCCGTTGCAAATCCATTCCCACGAAAAAGTAGGTTTCCAGACGTCCACACATAGTGCCAGATGTCCTGTATGTCGTCTGATGGACTTGCACAAGAAACCTGTTTAGATCTGATTCAAGTCAGGAACGAACCCGCACGAAATCAGACGTCTGACCTTGAAATCAGACGTCTTAAAGTGGTCTTCCAGACGTCTGATGCCAGAATTAGACGTCTGATAACCCTGTCAGTGCAATGATTGTTCCTGATTTCAGGTTGATTCACTTGGGCTTTGCACCCAACAGCTATGGAGCCTTTCCGAAGCCTTCCAAAGCCTTCCTAAGGCCTCTATAAATAGAGGGGAACCTTTGCAACACAAATACACACCTAGCTACACACTTTCACACTCTTTCTTGTCCAAAAAGACTATTGCTCTCCAAGCTCTAATTCTTCATCTTGAGAGCATCAAGCTTTGCGCACCCGCTCTCCCGCCGTAGTTCACGAGAGCGACGTAGCGCCGTCGTGTTGTTCACGCATCCGCGTCGCCGACGCACTCCTTTCAAAGGGGAGTTTCCTAATTCCTATAGAAGGTAGGTTTAAAATTACTTTATTGGCTCTATAGGATTATTGTTCTTTTATCTTTGTTATTTGGTTGGGTATTCGCTTTGCGAATTCCCGTCTCCTTCGAGGGACAAAATCCTTCTCGTGAAGAGAAGGGTTTGAGGAACGCTACCCTCGCACTTGTAGCGTGATTGTATTTGAGGTTGAATCACCCTCGTTTAAAGTGATTCATTTAGTGGATTTTGATCAACTTGGTTGATCGGAAAATCCTAACTCGAGAGGGTTAGGTGGTGGTTTTCACCCGGTTTGGGTTTCCACCTAAAAATACTTGTGTACTTGTGTGATGGTCTATTTTTTGAGATTCTTTATATTTATTTCCGCAATTATTACGTTCCCCCCTCCTAGTGGAGAATTACAATTGGTATCAGAGCAGGTTCTTGCAAGATCGGAGTAACACCCGGCAAGAAGAACATGGAAAGAAGCATAGCCGCAATCAGAATCTCCGAAGGGCAATCCACCGTCCGACCACCCTATTTCGACGGGAGGGACTTCGGATATTGGAAGTTGAGGATGAAGTCGTAGCTCCAAGACACTGAGTTCGAGATATGGGGATGTTGCGAAACCCCATACGAGATCCCGAAGCGACCCCAAGGAGGCTACTCGCAACTGCAGATTCGAGAGCTTTCACTCAATGCAAAGGCAATGAATGCCTTGTATTGCGCGTTGAGTCCGAAGGAATTCGAATAAATCCAAGAGTGCACCACCGCCCACGAGATATGGATGAGGTCGAAAGGTACTCATGAGGAGACGAGCTCAGAGGAATATCTCGGGGAGAAGAAAACTGCGTGCCTTCGTTTCATGGCAATTGGAGAAAGTGACAACGACAGCGACGACGGCGACAATGAGGTAAACTTGGATTTACAAGATGATTTTAAAGAGTTGTATGAGCTTAGTAAATCACTAAAAATAGAAAACAAAAGCATGAAAAAGAATTTTAGTTTTCTTAAATCTGAAAATGATAGGTTAGAAATAAAACTTAAGGATCTAGAAGCTAGCCCTAAAAATGATAACCTATTATTAGAAAATCAAAACCTCATCAATGAAAATAATAAATTGATTGAGGAAAATGTTAATCTAAAAATAAAAATTTCTGATTTAAAGACTAAGATGAATATTATAGAAAATGAACTTGCATGTCTTAGGGAGAAATCAAATAAATTGATAAATAGGGTAGATAACCTATATATCCCTAAGGTTGAGAAAGGATCTCCGTCAAGGAGACCCGCTAACAAATCTGGATCCAAGCCCACTTGGATACGGAAAAAAGAATTGGAATCTTGTTTTGTAGGTTTCAGGGATGACTACAACACAAAGGACTGGACCTACAAGCTCAAAGCTGGTCAACTCAAGTTGGGAGAACCAAGGAGTAGACCAAGGAGGAGAACAAGAAGACCGACAAGACGGCGGACAAACGATGGACCCACCGCACGTCGACCACCAGATTGAAGACCGGCGCCAATGCCCGGGCCTCCAAGTTACAGATGGGAGCCCCATCCGATGTGGCATCCACCACCACCATTTGGGCCATTTTATTGGCCATGGTAGGTGAGGTAAAACCCTTTACCCTATCATTTTATAATAAGCATTTAGATAGGGGGAGCAAAAAAATTATAAGCTAATTGTCAATTTTTAAGGGGGAGAAAAATAATAGCAATCTTGTTGTTATAAAAAAAAAGGGGAGGATATTACCTTTGTTAAAAGATATTTATAGAAGAGTATGTTTTAAGGGGGAGTTATAGGAAATCAATTGAACCTTTTTTATAATGTCAAAAAAGGGGAGGATTTTTTGCATTTTTATTTATGGTTTTGTCATCATCAAAAAGGGGGAGATTGTTGGTGCTAGAGCACCACGATCATTTGTTTTGATGATAATAAAACACGTGTTATTTAACATTTGCACTTGGAGTCTTAGATTTCAGGTCAATTGCAAATGTAGACCTGATTAGACGAAATTCGAGCTCGCATCCAGGACGGATTGGAGGAGCTTGATGGAGAACAGAGGGGATTCGCGAGGAGCGATAGATTGAAGATGGAAGGACAAGAAGAATAGGATAGAATTCCATTTTTATTCCTTTCATGTACTTTTGTCTTTATTTTCTTGCTCTTTATTTCCTTAGAAAATTATGTTAAAGAGCCTAAAATTACCCTAACAGTAGTCTTAGGAACACCCGCACAACCCTAGGATACTTAGGTTTTCTGCAGAAAACCTAGAAAACCAATATAGGGTTCAAATAGAGTTTCCAGATGTCTAATTTCAAAATCAGACGTCTGACTGTTGATTCAGACGTCTGATAACATTTAGGCTGGACAAGTTAGTTCTGTCTGAATAAATCAGACGACCAGACCTTAGACCAGACATCTTAGGAGACGTCTGATAACTTTTCCAGACGTCCAATTAGTGGACCGTTGGCTCTCCTAGCATACACTCAAGGATATGACCGTTAGAGCCTTATCAGACATCCTTAAGCGCTTCCAGACGTCTGATAATTGACCATTTTTCCTCGACTGACCCGAAAATCTCTTCTCAGAGATTTTCTAGCCGTTGCAAATCCATTCCCATGAAAAAGTAGGTTTCCAGACGTCCACACATAGTGCCAGACGTCCACACATAGTGCCAGACGTCCTGTATGTCGTCTGATGGACTTGCACAAGAACCCTGTTTAGATCTGATTCAAGTTAGGAACGAACCCGCACGAAATCAGACGTCTAACCTTGAAATCAGACGTCTTAACGTGGTCTTCCAGACATCTGATGCCAGAATTAGACGCCTGATAACCCTGTCTATGCAATGATTGTTCCTGATTTCGGGTTGATTCACTTGGGCTTTGCACCCAACGGCTATGGAGCCTTTCCTAAGCCATCCAAAGCCTTCCTAAGGCCTCTATAAATAGAGGGGAACCTTTGCAACACAAATACACACCTAGCTACACACTTTCACACTCTTTTGTGTCCAAAAAGACTCTCTTGCTCTCCAAGCTCTAATTCTTCATCTTTAGAGCATCAAGCTTTGCGCACCCGCTCTCCCGCCGTAGTTCACGAGAGCGACGTAGCGCCGTCGTGTTGTTCACGCATCCGCGTCGCCGACGCACTCCTTTCAAAGGGGAGTTTCCTAATTCCTATAGAAGCTAGGTTTAAAATTACTTTATTGGCTCTATAGGATTATTGTTCTTTTATCTTTGTTATTTGGTTGGGTATTCGCTTTGCGAATTCCCGTCTCCTTCGAGGGACAAAATCCTTCTCGTGAAGAGAAGGGGTTGAGGAACGCTACCCTCGCACTTGTAGCGTGGTTGTATTTAAGGTTGAATCACCCTCGTTTAAAGTGATTCATTTAGTGGATTTTGATCAACTTGGTTAATCGGAAAATCCTAACTCGAGAGGGTTAGGTGGTGGTTTTCACCCGGCTTGGGTTTCCACCTAAAAATACTTGTGTACTTGTGTGATTGTCTATTTTGTGAGATTGTTTATATTTATTTCCGAAATTATTACGTTCCCCCCTCCTAGTGGGGAATTACAATTGGTATCAGAGCAGGTTCTTGCAAGATCGAAGTAACACTCGGCAAGAAGATCATGGAAGGAAGCATAGCCGCAATCAGAATCTCCGAAGGGCAATCCACCGTCCGACCACCCTATTTCTACCGGAGGGACTTCGGATATTGGAAGTTGAGGATGAAGACGTGGCTGCAAGCCACTGAGTTCGAGATATGGGAATGTTGCGAAACCCCATACGAGATCCCGAAGCGACCCCAAGGAGGCTACTCGCAACTGCAGATTCGAGAGCTTTCACTCAACGCAAAGGCAATGAATGCCTTGTATTGCGCGTTGAGTTCGAAGGAATTCAAATAAATCCAAGAGTGCACCACCGCCCACGAGATATGGATGAGGTCGGAAGGTACTCATGAGGAGACGAGCTCAGAAGAAGATCTCGGCGAGAAGAAAACTGCATGCCTTGGTTTCATGGCAATCGGAGAAAGTGACAACGACAGTGACGACAGCGACAATGAGGTAAACTTGGATTTACAAGATGCTTTTAATGAGTTGTATGAGCTTAGTAAATCACTAAAAATAGAAAACAAAAGCATGAAAAAGAATTTTAGTTTTCTTAAATCTGAAAATGATAGGTTAGAAATAAAACTTAAGGATCTAGAAGCTAGCCCTAAAAATGATAACCTATTATTAGAAAATCAAAATTTGATCAATGAAAATAATAAATTGATTGAGGAAAATGTTAATCTAAAAATAGAAATTTCTGATTTAACGACTAAGATGAATATTATAGAAAATGAACTTGCATGTCTTAGGGAGAAATCAAATAAATTGATAAATAGGGTAGATAACCTATATAGCCCTAAGGTTGAGAAAGGATCTCCATCAAGGAGACCCGCTAACAGATCCGGATCCAAGCCCACTTGGATACCGAAAAAAGAATTGGAATCTTGTTTTGTAGGTTTCAGGGTTGACTACAACACAAAGGACTGGACCTACAAGCTCAAAGCTGGTCAACTCAAGTTGGGAGAACCAAGGAGTAGACCAAGGAGGAGAACAAGAAGACCAACGAGACGACGAACAAACGATGGACCCACCGCACGTCGACCACCAGATTGAAGACCGGCGCCAATGCCCGGGCCTCCAAGCTACGGATGGGAGCCCCATCCGATGTGGCATCCACCACCACCATTTGGGCCATTTTATTGGCCGTGGTAGGTGATGTAAAACCCTTTACCCTATCCTTTTATTATAAGCATTTAGATAGGGGGAGCAAAAAAATTATAAGCTAATTGTCAATTTTTAAGGGGGAGATATAAGGTAGCTAAATCTCCTTTAGAAAGGGGGAGAAAAATAATAGCTATCTTATTGTTATAAAAAAAAGGGGGAGGACATTACCTTTGTTAAAAGATATTTATAGAAGAGCATGTTTTAAGGGGGAGTTATAGGAAATCAACTAAACCTTTATGATAATGTCAAAAGAGGGGAGGATTTTTTGCATTTTTATTTATGGTTTTGTCATCATCAAAAAGGGGGAGATTGTTGGTGCTAGAGCACCACGATCATTTGTTTTGATGATAACAAAACACGTCTTATTTAACATTTGCACTTGGAGTCTTAGATTTCAGGTCAATTGCAAATGTAGACGTGATTAGACGGAATTCGAGCTCGCATCCAGGACGGATTGGAGGAGCTTGATGAAGAACAAAGGGGATTCGCGAGGAGCGATAGATTGAAGATGGAAGGACAAGAAGAATTGGATAGAATTCCATTTTTATTCCTTTCATGTACTTTTGTCTTTATTTTCTTGATCTTTATTTCCATAGAAAATTATGTTAAAGAGCCTAAAATTACCCTAACAGTAGTCCTAGGAACACCCGCACAACCCTAGGAAAACCTAGAAAACCAATATATGGTTCAAACAGAGTTTCCAGGTGTCTAATTCCAAAATCAGACGTCTGACTGTTGATTCAGACGTCTGATAACATTTAGGCTGGACAAGTTAGTTCTGTCTGATGAAATCTGACGTCCAGACCTTAGACCAGACATCTTTGGAGACGTCTGATGACGTTTCCATACGTCCAATTAGTGGACCATTGGCTCTCCTAGCATACACTCAAGGATATGACCGTTAGAGCCTTATCAGACATCCTTAAGCCCTTCCAGACATCTGATAATTGACCGTTTTGCCTCGACTGACCTGAAAATCTCTTCTCAGAGATTTTCTAGCCGTTGCAAATCCATTCCCACGAAAAAGTAGGTTTCCAGACGTCCACACAGTGCGAGACGTCCTGTATGTCGTCTGATGGACTTGCACAAGAACCCTGTTTAGATCTGATTCAAGTCAGGAACGAACCTGCACGTAATCAGACATCTGACCTTGAAATCAGACGTTTTAATGTGGTCTTCCAGACGTCTGATGGCAGAATTAGACGTCTGATAACCCTGTCAGCGCAATGATTGTTCCTGATTTCGGGTTGATTCACTTGGGCTTTGCATCCAACCGCTATTGAGCCTTTCCTAAGCCATCCAAAGCCTTCCTAAGGCCTCTATAAATAGAGGGGAACCTTTCCAACACAAATACACACCGAGCTACACACTTTCACACTCTTTTGTGTCCAAAAAGACTCTCTTGCTCTCCAAGCTCTAATTCTTCATCTTGAGAGCATCAAGCTTTGCGCACCCGCTCTCCCGCCATAGTTCACGAGAGCGACGTAGCGCCGTCGTGTTGTTCACGCATCCGCGACGCCGACGCACTCCTTTCAAAGGGGAGTTTCCTAGTTCCTATAGAAGCTAGGTTTAAAATTACTTTATTGGCTCTATAGGATTATTGTTCTTTTATCTTTGTTATTTGGTTAGGTATTCGCTTTGCGAATTCCCGTCTCCTTCGAGGGACAAAATCCTTCTCGTGAAGAGAAGGGGTTGAGGAACGCTACCCTCGCACTTGTAGCGTGGTTGTATTTGAGGTTGAATCACCCTCTTTTAAAGTGATTCATTTAGTGGATTTTGATCAACTTGGTTGATCGGAAAATCCTAACTCGAGAGGGTTAGGTGGTGGTTTTCACCCGGTTTGGGTTTCCACCTAAAAATACTTGTGTACTTGTGTGATGGTCTATTTTGTGAGATTGTTTATATTTATTTCCGCAATTATTACGTTCCCCCCTCCTAGTGGGGAATTACGATTGGTATCAGAGCAGGTTCTTGCAAGATCGGAGTAACACCCGGCAAGAAGATCATGGAAGGAAGCATAGCCGCAATCAGAATCTCCGAAGGGCAATCCACCGTCCGACCACCCTATTTCGACGGGAGGGACTTCGGATATTGGAAGTTGAGGATGAAGTCGTAGCTCCAAGACACTGAGTTCGAGATATGGGGATGTTGCGAAACCCCATACGAGATCCCGAAGCGACCCCAAGGAGTCTACTCGCAACTGCAGATTCGAGAGCTTTCACTCAACGCAAAGGCAATGAATGCCTTGTATTGCGCGTTGAGTCCGAAGGAATTCGAATAAATCCAAGAGTGCACCACCGCCCACGAGATATGGATGAGGTCGGAAGGTACTCATGAGGAGACGAGCTCAGAAGAATATCTCGGGGAGAAGAAAACTGCATGCCTTGGTTTCGTGGCAATCGAGGAAAGTGACAACGACAGTGACGACAGCGACAATGAGGTAAACTTGGATTTACAAGATGCTTTTAATGAGTTGTATGAGCTTAGTAAATCACTAAAAATAGAAAACAAAAGCATGAAAAAGAATTTTAGTTTTCTTAAATCTGAAAATGATAGGTTAGAAATAAAACTTAGGGATCTAGAACCTAGCCCTAAAAATGATAACCTATTATTAGAAAATCAAAACCTCATCAATGAAAATAATAAATTGATTGAGGAAAATGTTAATCTAAAAATAGAAATTTCTGATTTAAAGACTAAGATGAATATTATAGAAAATGAACTTGCATGTCCTAGGGAGAAATCAAATAAATTGATAAATAGGGTAGATAACCTATAAACCCCTATGGTTGAGAAAGGATCTCCGTCAAGGAGACCCGCTAACAGATCCGGATCCAAACCCACTTGAATACTGAAAAAAGAATTGGAATCTTGTTTTGTAGGTTTCAGGGATGACTACAACACAAAGGACTGGACCTACAAGCTCAAAGCTGGTCAACTCAAGTTGGGAGAACCAAGGAGTAAACCAAGGAGGAGAACAAGAAGACCGACGAGACGGCGGACAAACGATGGACCCACCACACGTCGACCACCAGATTGAAGACCGGCGCCAATGCCCGGGACTCCAAGTTACGGATGGGAGCCCCATCCGATGTGGCATCCACCACCACCATTTGGGCCATTTTATTGGCCATGGTAGGTGAGGTAAAACCCTTTACCCTATCCTTTTATCATAAGCATTTAGATAGGGGGAGCAAAAAAATTATAAGCTAATTGTCAATTTTTAAGGGGGAGATATAAGGTAGCTAAATCTCCTTTAGAAAGGGGGAGAAAAATAATAGCTATCTTGTTGTTATAAAAAAAAAGGGGGAGGACATTACCTTTGTTAAAAGATATTTATAGAAGAGCATGTTTTAAGGGAGAGTTATAGGAAATCAATTAAACCTTTTTGATAATGTCAAAAGAGGGGAGGATTTTTTGCATTTTTATTTATGGTTTTGTCATCATAAAAAAGGGGGAGATTGTTGGTGCTAGAGCACCACGATCATTTGTTTTGATGATAACAAAACACGTGTTATTTAACATTTGCACTTGGAGTCTTAGATTTCAGGTCAATTGCAAATGTAGATAGGATTAGACGAAATTCGAGCTCGCATCCAGGACGGATTGGAGGAGCTTGATGGAGAACAGAGGGGATTCGCGAGGAGCGATAGATTGAAGATGGAAGGACAAGAAGAATAGGATAGAATTCCATTTTTATTCCTTTCATGTACTTTTGTCTTTATTTTCTTGATCTTTATTTCCTTAGAAAATTATGTTAAGGAGCCTAAAATTACCCTAACAGTTGTCCTAGGAACACCCGCATAACCCCAGGATACTTAGGTTTTCTGCAGAAAACCTAGAAAACCAATATAGGGTTCAAACAGAGTTTCCAGATGTCTAATTCCAAAATCAGACGTCTGACTGTTGATTCAGACGTCTGATAACATTTAGGCTGGACAAGTTAGTTCTGTCTGATGAAATCAGACGTCCAGACCTCAGACCAGACGTCTTAGGAGACGTCTGATGACTTTTCCAGACGTCCAATTAGTGGACCGTTGGCTCTCCAAGCATACACTCAAGGATATGACCGTTAGAGCCTTATCAGACAACCTTAAGCCCTTCCAGACGTCTGATAATTGACCGTTTTGCCTCCACTGACCCGAAAATCTCTTTTCAGAAATTTCTAGCCGTTGCAAATCCATTCCCACGAAAAAGTAGGTTTCCAGACGTCCACACATAGTGCCAGACGTCCTGTATGTCGTCTGATGGACTTGCACAAGAACCCTGTTTAGATCAGATTCAAGTCAATAACGAACCCGCACGAAATCAGACATCTGACCTTGAAATCAGACGTCTTAAAGTGGTCTTCCAGACGTCTGATGCCAGAATTAGACGTCTGATAACCCTGTCAGTGCAATGATTGTTCCTGATTTCAGGTTGATTCACTTGGGCTTTACACCCAACGGCTATGGAGCCTTTCCTAAGCCATCCAAAGCCTTCCTAAGGCCTCTATAAATAGAGGGGAACCTTTGCAACACAAATACACACCGAGCTACACACTTTCACACTCTTTTGTGTCCAAAAAGACTCTCTTGCTCTCCAAGCTCTAATTCTTCATCTTGAGAGCATCAAGCTTTGCGCACCCGCTCTCCCGCTGTAGTTCACGAGAGCGACGTAGAGCCGTCGTGTTGCTCACGCATCCGCATCGCCGACGCACTCCTTTCTAAGGGGAGTTTCCTAATTCCTATTGAAGCTAGGTTTAAAATTACTTTATTGGCTCTATAGGATTATTGTTCTTTTATCTTTGTTATTTGGTTGGGTATTCGCTTTGCGAATAACCGTCTCCTTCGAGGGACAAAAACCATCTCGTGAAGAGAAGGGGTTGAGGAACGCTACCCTCGCACTTGTAGAGTGGTTGTATTTGAGGTTGAATCACCCTCGTTTAAAGTGATTCATTTAGTCGATTTTGATCAACTCGGTTGATCGGAAAATCCTAACTCGAGAGGGTTAGGTGGTGGTTTTCACCCGGTTTGGGTTTCCACCTAAAAATACTTGTGTACTTGTGTGATTGTCTATTTTGTGAGATTGTTTATATTTATTTCCGCAATTATTACGTTCCCCCCTCCTAGTGGGGAATTATAATTGGTATCAGAGCAGGTTCTTGCAAGATCGGAGTAACACCCGGCAAGAAGATCATGGAAGGAAGCATAGCCGCAATCAGAATCTCCGAAGGGCAATCCACCGTCCGACCACCCTATTTCGACGGGAGGGACTTCGGATATTGGAAGTTGAGGATGAAGTCGTAGCTCCAAGACACTGAGTTCGAGATATGGGGATGTTGCGAAACCCCATACGAGATCCCGAAGCGACCCCAAGGAGGCTACTCGCAACTGCAGATTCGAGAGCTTTCACTCAACGCAAAGGCAATGAATGCCTTGTTTTGCGCGTTGAGTCCGAAGGAATTCGAATAAATCCAAGAGTGCACCACCACCCACGAGATATGGATGAGGTCGAAAGGTACTCATGAGGAGACGAGCTCAGAAGAATATCTCGGGGAGAAGAAAACTGCGTGCCTTGGTTTCATGGCAATCGGAGAAAGTGACAACGACAGCGACGACAGCGACAATGAGGTAAACTTGGATTTACAAGATGCTTTTAATGAGTTGTATGAGCTTAGTAAATCACTAAAAATAGAAAACAAAAGCATGAAAAAGAATTTTAGATTTCTTAAATCTGAAAATGATAGGTTAGAAATAAAACTTAAGGATCTAGAAGCTAGCCCTAAAAATGATAATCTATTATTAGAAAATCAAAACCTCATCAATGAAAATAATAAATTGATTGTGGAAAATGTTAATCTAAAAATAAAAATTTCTGATTTAAAGACTAAGATGAATATTATAGAAAATGAACTTGCATGTCTTAGGGAGAAATCAAATAAATTGATAAATAGGGTAGATAACCTATATAGCCCTAAGGTTGAGAAAGGATCTCCGTCAAGGAGACCCGCTAACAGATCCGGATCCAAGCCCACTTGGATACGGAAAAAGGAATTGGAATCTTGTTTTGTAGATTTTAGGGATGACTACAACACAAAGGACTGGACCTACAAGTTCAAAGCTGGTCAACTCAAGTTGGGAGAACCAAGGAGTAGACCACGGAGGAGAACAAGAAGACCGACGAGACAGCGGACAAACGATGGACCCACCGCACGTCGACCACCAGATTGAAGACCGGCGCCAATGCCCGGGCCTCCAAGTTACGAATGGGAGCCCCATCCGATGTGGCATCCACCACCACCATTTGGGCCATTTTATTGGCCATGGTAGGTGAGGTAAAACCCTATACCCTATCCTTTTATCATAAGCATTTAGATAGGGGGAGCCAAAAAATTATAAGCTAATTGTCAATTTTTAAGGGGGAGATATAAGGTAGCTAAATCTCCTTTAGAAAGGGGAAGAAAAATAACAGCTATCTTGTTGTTATAAAAAAAAAGGGGGAGGACATTACCTTTGTTGAAAGATATTTATAGAAGAGCATGTTTTAAGGGGAGTTATAGGAAATCAATTAAACATTTTTGATAATGTCAAAAAAGGGGAGGATTTTTTGCATTTTTATTTATGGTTTTGTCATCATCAAAAAGGGGGAGATTGTTGGTGCTAGAGCACCACGATCATTTGTTTTGATGATAACAAAACACGTGTTATTTAACATTTGCACTTGGAGTCTTAGATTTCAGGTCAATTGCAAATGTAGACAAGATTAGACGAAATTCGAGCTCGCATCCAGGACGGATTGGAGGAGCCTGATGGAGAACAGAGGGGATTCGCGAGGAGCGATAGATTGAAGATGGAAGGACAAGAAGAATAGGATAGAATTCCATTTTTATTCCTTTCTTGTACTTTTTTCTTTATTTTCTTGCTCTTTATTTCCTTAGAAAATTACGTTAAAGAGCCTAAAATTACCCTAAGAGTAGTCCTAGGAACACCCGCACAACCCGAGGATACTTAGGTTTTCTGCAGAAAACCTAGAAAACCAATATAGGGTTCAAACAGAGTTTCCAGATGTCTAATACCAAAATCAGACGTCTGACTGTTGATTCAGACGTCTGATAACATTTAGGCTGGACAAGTTAGTTCTGTCTGATGAAATCAGACGTCCAGACCTTAGACCGGACATCTTAGGAGACGTCTGATGACTTTTCCAGACGTCCAATTAGTGGACCGTTGGCTCTCCTAGCATACACTCAAGGATATGACCGTTAGAGCCTTATCAGACATCCTTAAGCCCTTCCAGACGTCTGATAATTGACCGTTTTGCCTCGACTGACCCGAAAATCTCTTCTCGGAGATTTTCTAGCCGTTGCAAATCCATTCCCACGAAAAAGTAGGCTTCCAGACGTCCACACATAGTGCCAGACGTCCTGTATGTCGTCTGATGGACTTGCACAAGAACCCTGTTTAGATCTGATTCAAGTCAGGAACGAACCCGCACGAAATCAGACATCTGGCCTTGAAATCAGACGTCTTAAAGTGGTCTTCCAGACGTCTGATGCCAGAATTAGACGCCTGATAACCCTGTCAGTGCAATGATTGTTCCTGATTTCGGGTTGATTCACTTGGGCTTTGCTTCCAACGGCTATGCAGCCTTTCCTAAGCCATCCAAAGCCTTCCTAAGGCCTCTATAAATAGAGGGGAACCTTTGCAACACAAATACACACCGAGCTACACACTTTCACACTCTTTTGTGTCCAAAAAGATTCTCTTACTCTCCAAGCTCTAATTCTTCATCTTGAGTGCATCAAGCTTTGCGCACCCGCTCTCCCGCCGTAGTTCACGAGAGCGACGTAGCGCCGTCGTGTTGTTCACGCATCCGCGTCGCCGACGCACTCCTTTCAAAGGGGAGTTTCCTAATTCCTATAGAAGCTAGGTTTAAAATTACTTTATTGGCTCTATAGGATTATTGTTCTTTTATCTTTGTTATTTGGTTGGGTATTCGCTTTGCGAATTCCCGTCTCCTTCGAGGGACAAAATCCTTCTCGTGAAGAGAAGGGGTTGAGGAACGCTACCCTCGCACTTGTAGCGTGATTGTATTTGAGGTTGAATCACCCTCGTTTAAAGTGATTCATTTAGTGGATTTTGATCAACTTGGTTGATCGGAAAATCCTAACTCGAGAGGGTTAGGTGGTGGTTTTCACCCGGTTTGGGTTTCCACCTAAAAATACTTGTGTACTTGTGTGATGGTCTACTTTTTGAGATTGTTTATATTTATTTCCGCAATTATTACGTTCCCCCCTCCTAGTGGAGAATTACAATTGGTATCAGAGCAGGTTCTTGCAAGATCGGAGTAACACCCGGCAAGAAGATCATGGAAGGAAGCATAGCCGCAATCAGAATCTCCGAAGGGCAATCCACCGTCCGACCACCCTATTTCGACGGGAGGGACTTCGGATATTGGAAGTTGAGGATGAAGTCGTAGCTCCAAGACACTGAGTTCGAGATATGGGGATGTTGCGAAACCCCATACGAGATCCCGAAGCGACCCCAAGGAGGCTACTCGCAACTGCAGATTCGAGAGCTTTCACTCAACGCAAAGGCAATGAATGCCTTGTATTGCGCGTTGAGTCCGAAGGAATTCGAATAAATCCAAGAGTGCACCACCGCCCACGAGATATGGATGAGGTCGGAAGGTACTCATGAGGAGACGAGCTCAGAAGAATATCTCGGCGAGAAGAAAACTGCATGCCTTGGTTTCGTGGCAATCGAAGAAAGTGACAACGACAGTGACGACAGCGACAATGAGGTAAACTTGGATTTACAAGATGCTTTTAAAGAGTTGTATGAGCTTAGTAAATCACTAAAAATAGAAAACAAAAGCATGAAAAAGAATTTTAGTTTTCTTAAATCTGAAAATGATAGGTTAGAAATAAAACTTAACGATCTAGAACCTAGCCCTAAAAATGATAACCGATTATTAGAAAATCAAAACCTCATCAATGAAAATAATAAATTAATTGAGGAAAATGTTAATCTAAAAATAGAAATTTCTGATTTAAAGACTAAGGTGAATATTATAGAAAATGAACTTGCATGTCTTAGGGAGAAATCAAATAAATTGATAAATAGGGTAGATAACCTATATAGCCCTAAGGTTGAGAAAGGATCTCCGTCAAGGAGACCCGCTAACAGATCCGGATCCAAACCCACTTGGATACTGAAAAAAGAATTGGAATCTTGCTTTCTAGGTTTCAGGGATGACTACAACACAAAGGACTGGACCTACAAGCTCAAAGCTGGTCAACTCAAGTTGGGAGAACCAAGGAGTAGACCAAAGAGGACAACAAGAAGACCGACGAGACGGCGGACAAACGATGGACCCACCGCTCGTCGACCACCAGATTGAAGACCGGTGCCAATGCCCGGGCCTCCAAGCTACGGATGGGTGTCCCATCCGATGTGGCATCCACCACCACCATTTGGGCCATTTTATTGGCCGTGGTAAGTGAGGCAAAACCCTTTACCCTATCCTTTTATCATAAGCATTTAGATAGGGGGAGCAAAAAAATTATAAGCTAATTGTCAATTTTTAAGGGGGAGATATAAGGTAGCTAAATCTCCTTTAGAAAGGGGGAGAAAAATAATAGCTATCTTATTGTTATAAAAAAAAAGGGGGAGGACATTACCTTTGTTAAAAGATATTTATAAAAGAGCATGTTTTAAGGGAGAGTTATAGGAAATCAATTAAACCTTTCTGATAATGTCAAAAGAGGGGAGGATTTTTTGCATTTTTATTTATGATTTTGTCATCATCAAAAAGGGGGAGATTGTTGGTGCTAGAGCACCACGATCATTTGTTTTGATGATAACAAAACACGTCTTATTTAACATTTGCACTTGGAGTCTTAGATTTCAGGTCAATTACAAATGTAGACGTGATTAGACGGAATTCGTGCTCGCATCAAGGACGGATTGGAGGAGCTTGATGAAGAACAGAGGGGATTCGCGAGAAGCGATAGATTGAAGATGGAAGGACAAGAAGAATAGGATAGAATTCCATTTTTATTCCTTTCATGTACTTTTGTCTTTATTTTCTTACTCTTTATTTCCTTAGAAAATTATGTTAAAGAGCCTAAAAGTACCCTAACAGTAGTCCTAGGAACACCAGCACAACCCTAGGATACTTAGGTCTTCTGCAGAAAACTTAGAAAACCAATATAGGGTTCAAACAGAGTTTCCAGATGTCTAATTCCAAAATCAGACGTCTGACTGTTGATTCAGACGTCTGATAACATTTAGGCTGGACGAGTTAGTTCTGTCTGATCAAATCAGACGTCCAGACCTCAGACCAGACGTCTTAGGAGACGTTAGATGACTTTGCCAAACGTCCAATTAGTGGACCGTTGGCTCTCCTAGCATACACTCAAGGATATGACCGTTAGAGCCTTATCAGACGTCCTTAAGCCCTTCCAGACGTCTGATAATTGACCGTTTTGTCTCGACTGACCCGAAAATCTCTTCTCAGAGATTTTCTAGCCATTGCAAATCCATTCCCATGAAAAAGTAGGTTTCCAGACGTCCACACATAGTGCCAGACGTCCTGTATGTCGTCTGATGGACTTGCACAAGAACCCTGTTTAGATATGATTCAAGACAGGAATGAACCCGCACGAAATCAGACATCTGACCTTGAAATCAGACGTCTTAAAGTGGTCTTCCAGAAGTCTGATAACCCTGTCAGTGCAATGATTGTTCCTGATTTCGGGTTGATTCACTTGGGCTTTGCTTCCAACGGCTATGCAGCCTTTCCTAAGCCATCCAAAGCCTTCCTAAGGCCTCTATAAATAGAGGGGAACCTTTGCAACACAAATACACACCGAGCTACACACTTTCACACTCTTTTGTGTCCAAAAAGATTCTCTTACTCTCCAAGCTCTAATTCTTCATCTTGAGTGCATCAAGCTTTGCGCACCCGCTCTCCCGCCGTAGTTCACGAGAGCGACGTAGCGCCGTCGTGTTGTTCACGCATCCGCGTCGCCGACGCACTCCTTTCAAAGGGGAGTTTCCTAATTCCTATAGAAGCTAGGTTTAAAATTACTTTATTGGCTCTATAGGATTATTGTTCTTTTATCTTTGTTATTTGGTTGGGTATTCGCTTTGCGAATTCCCGTCTCCTTCGAGGGACAAAATCCTTCTCGTGAAGAGAAGGGGTTGAGGAACGCTACCCTCGCACTTGTAGCGTGATTGTATTTGAGGTTGAATCACCCTCGTTTAAAGTGATTCATTTAGTGGATTTTGATCAACTTGGTTGATCGGAAAATCCTAACTCGAGAGGGTTAGGTGGTGGTTTTCACCCGGTTTGGGTTTCCACCTAAAAATACTTGTGTACTTGTGTGATGGTCTAATTTTTGAGATTGTTTATATTTATTTCCGCAATTATTACGTTCCCCCCTCCTAGTGGAGAATTACAATTGGTATCAGAGCAGGTTCTTGCAAGATCGGAGTAACACCCGGCAAGAAGATCATGGAAGGAAGCATAGCCGCAATCAGAATCTCCGAAGGGCAATCCACCGTCCGACCACCCTATTTCGACGGGAGGGACTTCGGATATTGGAAGTTGAGGATGAAGTCGTAGCTCCAAGACACTGAGTTCGAGATATGGGGATGTTGCGAAACCCCATACGAGATCCCGAAGCGACCCCAAGGAGGCTACTCGCAACTGCAGATTCGAGAGCTTTCACTCAACGCAAAGGCAATGAATGCCTTGTATTGCGCGTTGAGTCCGAAGGAATTCGAATAAATCCAAGAGTGCACCACCGCCCACGAGATATGGATGAGGTCGGAAGGTACTCATGAGGAGACGAGCTCAGAAGAATATCTCGGCGAGAAGAAAACTGCATGCCTTGGTTTCGTGGCAATCGAAGAAAGTGACAACGACAGTGACGACAGCGACAATGAGGTAAACTTGGATTTACAAGATGCTTTTAAAGAGTTGTATGAGCTTAGTAAATCACTAAAAATAGAAAACAAAAGCATGAAAAAGAATTTTAGTTTTCTTAAATCTGAAAATGATAGGTTAGAAATAAAACTTAAGGATCTAGAAGCTAGCCCTAAAAATGATAACCTATTATTAGAAAATCAAAACCTCATCAATGAAAATAATAAATTGATTGAGGAAAATGTTAATCTAAAAATAAAAATTTCTGATTCAAAGACAAAGATGAATATTATAGAAAATGAACTTGCATGTCTTAGGGAGAAATCAAATAAATTGATAAATAGGGTAGATAACCTATATATCCCTAAGGCTGAGAAAGGATCTCCGTCAAGGAGACCCGCTAACAGATCCGGATCCAAGCCCACTTGGATACTGAAAAAAGAATTGGAATCTTGTTTTGTAGGTTTCAGGGATGACTACAACACAAAGGACTGGACCTACAAGCTCAAAGCTGGTCAACTCAAGTTGGGAGAACCAAGGAGTAGACCAAGGAGGAGAACAAGAAGACCGACGAGACGGCGGACAAACGATGGACCCACCGCACGTCGACCACCAGATTGAAGACCGGCGCCAATGCCCGGGCCTCCAAGTTACAGATGGGAGCCCCATCCGATGTGGCATCCACCACCACCATTTGGGCCATTTTATTGGCCATGGTAGGTGAGGTAAAACCCTTTACCCTATCCTTTTATCATAAGCATTTAGATAGGGGGAGCAAAAAAATTATAAGCTAATTGTCAATTTTTAAGGGGGAGATATAAGGTAGCTAAATCTCCTTTAGAAAGGGGGAGAAAAATAATAGCTATCTTGTTGTTATAAAAAAAAAGGGGGAGGACATTACCTTTGTTAAAAGATATTTATAGAAGAGCATGTTTTAAGGGAGAGTTATAGGAAATCAATTAAACCTTTTTGATAATGTCAAAAGAGGGGAGGATTTTTTGCATTTTTATTTATGGTTTTGTCATCATCAAAAAGGGGGAGATTGTTGGTGCTCGAGCACCACGATCATTTGTTTTGATGATAACAAAACACGTGTTATTTAACATTTGCACTTGGAGTCTTAGATTTCAGGTCAATTGCAAATGTAGATAGGATTAGACGAAATTCGAGCTCGCATCCAGGACGGATTGGAGGAGCTTGATGGAGAACAGAGGGGATTCGCGAGGAGCGATAGATTGAAGATGGAAGGACAAGAAGAATAGGATAGAATTCCATTTTTATTCCTTTCATGTACTTTTTTCTTTATTTTCTTGATCTTTATTTCCTTAGAAAATTATGTTAAAGAGCCTAAAATTACTCTAACAGTTCTCCTAGGAACACCCGCATAACCCCAGGATACTTAGGTTTTCTGCAGAAAACCTAGAAAACCAATATAGGGTTCAAACAGAGTTTCCAGATGTCTAATTCCAAAATCAGACGTCTGACTGTTGATTCAGACGTCTGATAACATTTAGGCTGGACAAGTTAGTTCTGTCTGATGAAATCAGACGTCCAGACCTCAGACCAGACGTCTTAGGAGACGTCTGATGACTTTGCCAGACGTCCAAATAGTGGACCGTTGGCTCTCCAAGCATACACTCAAGGATATGACCGTTAGAGCCTTATCAGACATCCTTAAGCGCTTCCAGACGTCTGATAATTGACCGTTTTGCCTCGACTGACCCGAAAATCTCTTCTCAGAGATTTTCTAGCCGTTGCAAATCCATTCCCATGAAAAAGTAGGTTTCCAGACGTCCACACATAGTGCCAGACGTCCTGTATGTCGTCTGATGGACTTGCACAAGAACCCTCTTTAGATCTGATTCAAGTCAGGAACGAACCCGCACGAAATCAAACGTCTGACCTTGAAATCAGACGTCTTAACGTGGCCTTCCAGACGTCTGATGCCAGAATTAGACGCCTGATAACCCTGTCGGTGCAATGATTGTTCCTGATTTCGGGTTGATTCACTTGGGCTTTGCACCCAACGGCTATGGAGCCTTTCCTAAGCCATCCAAAGCCTTCCTAAGGCCTCTATAAATAGAGGGGAACCTTTGCAACACAAATACACACCTAGCTACACACTTTCACACTCTTTTGTGTCCAAAAAGACTCTCTTGCTCTCCAAGCTCTAATTCTTCATCTTTAGAGCATCAAGCTTTGCGCACCCGCTCTCCCGCCGTAGTTCACGAGAGCGACGTAGCGCCGTCGTGTTGTTCACGCATCCGCGTCGCCGACGCACTCCTTTCAAAGGGGAGTTTCCTAATTCCTATAGAAGCTAGGTTTAAAATTACTTTATTGGCTCTATAGGATTATTGTTCTTTTA
This sequence comes from Thalassia testudinum, assembly GCA_037157565.1. Taxonomy (NCBI): domain Eukaryota; kingdom Viridiplantae; phylum Streptophyta; class Magnoliopsida; order Alismatales; family Hydrocharitaceae; genus Thalassia; species Thalassia testudinum. Next base: position 3,017,802 of record JAZHRO010000014.1, read on the forward strand.
TCTTTGTTATTTGGTTGGGTATTCGCTTTGCGAATTCCCGTCTCCTTCGAGGGACAAAATCCTTCTCGTGAAGAGAAGGGGTTGAGGAACGCTACCCTCGCACTTGTAGCGTGATTGTATTTGAGGTTGAATCACCCTCGTTTAAAGTGATTCATTTAGTGGATTTTGATCAACTTGGTTGATCGGAAAATCCTAACTCGAGAGGGTTAGGTGGTGGTTTTCACCCGGTTTGGGTTTCCACCTAAAAATACTTGTGTACCTGTGTGATGGTCTACTTTTTGAGATTGTTTATATTTATTTCCGCAATTATTACGTTCCCCCCTCCTAGTGGAGAATTACAATTGGTATCAGAGCAGGTTCTTGCAAGATCGGAGTAACACCCGGCAAGAAGATCATGGAAGGAAGCATAGCCGCAATCAGAATCTCCGAAGGGCAATCCACCGTCCGACCACCCTATTTCGACGGGAGGGACTTCGGATATTGGAAGTTGAGGATGAAGTCGTAGCTCCAAGACACTGAGTTCGAGATATGGGGATGTTGCGAAACCCCATACGAGATCCCGAAGCGACCCCAAGGAGGCTACTCGCAACTGCAGATTCGAGAGCTTTCACTCAACGCAAAGGCAATGAATGCCTTGTATTGCGCGTTGAGTCCGAAGGAATTCGAATAAATCCAAGAGTGCACCACCACCCACGAGATATGGATGAGGTCGAAAGGTACTCATGAGGAGACGAGCTCAGAAGAATATCTCGGGGAGAAGAAAACTGCGTGCCTTGGTTTCATGGCAATCGGAGAAAGTGACAACGACAGCGACGACAGCGACAATGAGGTAAACTTGGATTTACAAGATGCTTTTAATGAGTTGTAGGAGCTTAGTAAATCACTAAAAATAGAAAACAAAAGCATGAAAAAGAATTTTAGTTTTCTTAAATCTGAAAATGATAGGTTAGAAATAAAACTTAAGGATCTAGAAGCTAGCCCTAAAAATGATAACCTATTATTAGAAAATCAAAACCTTATCAATGAAAATAATAAATTGATTGAGGAAAATGTTAATCTAAAAATAGGAATTTCTGATTTAACGACTAAGATGAATATTATAGAAAATGAACTTGCATGTCTTAGGGAGAAATCAAATAAATTGATAAATAAGGTAGATAACCTATATAGCCCTAAGGTTGAGAAAGGATCTCCGTCAAGGAGACCCGCTAACAGATCCGGATCCAAGCCCACTTGGATACCGAAAAAAGAATTGGAATCTTGTTTTGTAGGTTTCAGGGATGACTACAACACAAAAGACTGGACCTACAAGCTCAAAGCTGGTCAACTCAAGTTGGGAGAACCAAGGAGTAGACCAAGGAGGAGAACAAGAAGACCAACGAGGCGGCGCACAAACGATGGACCCACCGCACGTCAACCACCAGATTGAAGACCGGCGCCAATGCCCGGGCCTCCAAGCTACGGATGGGAGCCCCATCCGATGTGGCATCCACCACCACCATTTGGGCCATTTTATTGGCCGTGGTAGGTGATGTAAAACCCTTTACCCTATCCTTTTATCATAAGCATTTAGATAGGGGGAGCAAAAAAATTATAAGCTAATTATCAATTTTTAAGGGGGAGATATAAGGTAGCTAAATCTCCTTTAGAAAGGGGGAGAAAAATAATAGCTATCTTATTGTTATAAAAAAAAGGGGGAGGACATTACCTTTGTTAAAAGATATTTATAGAAGAGCATGTTTTAAGGGGGAGTTATAGGAAATCAATTAAACCTTTATGATAATGTCAAAAGAGGGGAGGATTTTTTGCATTTTTATTTATGGTTTTGTCATCATCAAAAAGGGGAGATTGTTGGTGCTAGAGCACCACGATCATTTGTTTTGATGATAACAAAACACGTCTTATTTAACATTTGCACTTAAGTCTTAGATTTCAGGTCAATTGCTAATGTAAACGTGATTAGACGGAATTCGAGCTGGCATCCAGGACGGAATGGAGGAGCTTGATGGAGAATAGAGGGGATTCGCGAGGAGCGATAGATTGAAGATGGAAGGACAAGAAGAATAGGATAGAATTCCATTTTTATTCCTTTCATGTACTTTTGTCTTTATTTTCTTGTTCTTTATTTCCTTAGAAAATTATGTTAAAGAGCCTAAAATTACCCTAACAGTAGTCTTAGGAACACCCGCACAACCCTAGGATACTTAGGTTTTCTGCAGAAAACCTAGAAAACCAATATATGTTTCAAACAGAGTTTCCAGATGTCTAATTCCAAAATCAGACGTCTGACTGTTTATTCAGACGTCTGATAACATTTAGGCTGGACAAGTTAGTTCTGTCTGATGAAATCAGACGTCCAGACCTTAGACCAGACATCTTAGGAGACGTCTGATGACTTTTCCAGACGTCCAATTAGTGGACCGTTGGCTCTCCTAGCATACACTCAAGGATATGACCGTTAGAGCCTTATCAGACGTCCTCAAGCCCTTCCAGACGTCTGATAATTGAGCGTTTTGCCTCGACTGACCCGAAAATCTCCTCCCAGAGATTTTCTAGCCGTTGCAAATCCATTCTCATGAAAAAGTAGGTTTCCAGACGTCCACACATAGTGCCAGATGTCCTGTATGTCGTCTGATGGACTTGCACAAGAACCCTGTTTAGATCTGATTCAAGTCAGGAACGAACCCGCACGAAATCAGACGTCTGAACTTGAAATCAGACGTCTTAAAGTGGTCTTCCAGACGTCTGATGCCAGAATTAGACGTCTGATAACCCTGTCAGTGCAATGATTGTTCCTGATTTCGGGTTGACTCACTTGGGCTTTGCACCCAACGACTATGGAGCCTTTCCTAAGCCATCCAAAGCCTTCCTAAGGCCTCTATAAATAGAGGGGAACCTTTGCAACACAAATGCACACCTAGCTACACACTTTCACACTCTTTTGTGTCCAAAAAGACTATTGCTCTCCAAGCTCTAATTCTCCATCTTGAGAGCATCAAGCTTTGCGCACCCGCTCTCCCGCCGTAGTTCACGAGAGCGACGTAGCGCCGTCGTGTTGTTCACGCATCCGCGTCGCCGACGCACTCCTTTCAATGGGGAGTTTCCTAATTCCTATAGAAGCTAGGTTTAAAATTACTTTATTGGCTCTATAGGATTATTGTTCTTTTATCTTTGTTATTTGGTTGGGTATTCGCTTTGCGAATTCCCGTCTCCTTCGAGGGACAAAATCCTTCTCGTGAAGAGAAGGGGTTGAGGAACGCTACCCTCGTACTTGTAGCGTGGTTGTATTTGAGGTTGAATCACCCTCGTTTAAAGTGATTCATTTAGTGGATTTTGATCAACTTGGTTGATCAGAAAATCCTAACTCGAGAGGGTTAGGTGGTGGTTTTCACCCGGTTTGGGTTTCCACCTAAAAATACTTGTGTACTTGTGTGATGGTCTATTTTTTGAGATTGTTTATATTTATTTCCGCAATTATTACGTTCCCCCCTCCTAGTGGGGAATTACAATTGGTATCAGAGCAGGTTCTTACAAGATCGGAGTAACACCCGGCAGGAAGATCATGGAAGGAGGCATAGCCGCAATCAGAATCTCCGAAGGGCAATCCACCGTCCGACCACCCTATTTCGACGGGAGGGACTTCGGATATTGGAAGTTGAGGATGAAGTCGTAGCTCCAAGCCACTGAGTTCGAGATGTGGAGATGATGCGAAACCCCATACGAGATCCCGAAGCGACCCCAAGGAGGCTACTCGCAACTGCAGATTCGAGAGCTTTCACTCATCGCAAAGGCAATGAATGCCTTGTATTGCGCGTTGAGTCCGAAGGAATTCGAATAAATCCAAGAGTGCACCACCGCCCACGAGATATGGATGAGGTCGGAAGGTACTCATGAGGAGACGAGCTCAGAAGAATATCTCGGGGAGAAGAAAACTGCGTGCCTTGGTTTCATGGCAATCGGAGAAAGTGACAACGACAGCGACGATAGCGACAATGAGGTAACCTTGGATTTACAAGATGCTTTTAATGAGTTGTATGAGCTTAGTAAATCACTAAAAATAAAAAACAAAAGCATGAAAAAGAATTTTAGTTTTGTTAAATCTGAAAATGATAGGTTAGAAATAAAACTTAAGGATCTAGAAGCTAGCCCTACAAATGATAACCTATTATTAGAAAATCAAAACCTCATCAATGAAAATAATAAATTGATTGAGGAAAATGTTAATCTAAAAATAAAAATTTCTGATTTAAAGACTAAGATGAATATTATAGAAAATGAACTTGCATGTCTTAGGGAGAAATCAAATAAATTGATAAATAGGGTAGATAACTTATATAGCCCTAAGGTTGAGAAAGGATCTCCGTCAAGGAGACCCGCTAACAGATCCGGATCCAAGCCCACTTGGATACGGAAAAAAGAATTGGAATCTTGTTTTGTAGGTTTCAGGGATGACTACAACACAAATGACTGGACCTACAAGCTCAAAGCTGGTCAACTCAAGTTGGGAGAACCAAGGAGTAGACCAAGGAGGAGAACAAGAAGACCGACGAGACGGCGGACAAACGATGGACCCACCGCACGTCAACCACCAGATTGAAGACCGGCACCAATGCCCGGGCCTCCAAGTTACGGATGGGAACCCCATCCGATGTGGCATCCACCACCACCATTTGGGCTATTTTATTGGCCATGGTAGGTGAGGTAAAACCCTTTACCCTATCCTTTTATCATAAGCATTTAGATAGGGGGAGCAAAAAAATTATAAGCTAATAGTCAATTTTTAATGGGGAGATATAAGGTAGCTAAATCTCCTTTAGAAAGGGGGAGAAAAATAATAGCTATCTTATTGTTATAAAAAAAAGGGGGAGGACATTACCTTTGTTAAAAGATATTTATAGAAGAGCATGTTTTAAGGGGGAGTTATAGGAAATCAATTAAACCTTTTTGATAATGTCAAAAAAGGGGAGGATTTTTTGCATTTTTATTTATGGTTTTGTCATCATCAAAAAGGGGGAGATTGTTGGTGCTAGAGCACCACGATCATTTGTTTTGATGATAACAAAACACGTGTTATTTAACATTTGCACTTGGAGTCTTAGATTTCAGGTCAATTGCAAATGTAGAGGTGATTAGACGAAATTCGAGCTTGCATCCAGGACGGATTGGAGGAGCCTGATGGAGAACAGAGGGGATTCGCGAGGAGCGATAGATTGAAGATGGAAGGACAAGAAGAATAGGATAGAATTCCATTTTTATTCCTTTCATGTACTTTTGTCTTTATTTTCTTGCTCTTTATTTCCTTAGAAAATTATGTTAAAGAGCCTAAAATTACCCTAACAGTAGTCTTAGGAACACCCGCACAACCCTAGGATACTTAGGTTTTCTGCAGAAAACCTAGAAAACCAATATAGGGTTCAAACAAAGTGTCCAGATGTCTAATTCCAAAATCAGACGTCTGACTGTTGATTCAGACGTCTGATAACATTTAGGCTGGACAAGTTAGTTCTATCTGATGAAATCAGACGTCCTGACCTTAGACCAGACATCTTAAGAGACGTCTGATGACTTTTCCAGACGTCCAATTAGTGGACCGTTGGCTCTCCTAGCATACACTCAAGGATATGACCGTTAGAACCTTATCAGACATCCTTAAGCCCTTCCAGACGTCTGATAATTGACCGTTTTTCCTCGACTGACCCGAAAATCTCTTCTCAGAGATTTTCTAGCAGTTGCAAATCCATTCCCACGAAAAAGTAGGTTTCCAGACGTCCACACATAGTGCCAGACGTCCTGTATGTCGTCTGATGGACTTGCACAAGAACCCTGTTTAGATATGACTCAAGTCAGGAAGGAACCCGCACGAAATCAGACGTCTGGCCTTGAAATCAGACGTCTTAAAGTCGTCTTCCAGACGTCTGATGCCAGAATTAGACGTCTGATAACCCTGTCAGTGCAATGATTGTTCCTGATTTCGGGTTGATTCACTTGGGCTTTGCACCTAACGGCTATGGAGCCTTTCCTAAGCCATCCAAAGCCTTCCTAAGGCCTCTATAAATAGAGGGGAACCTTTGCAACACAAATACACACCGAGCTACACACTTTCACACTCTTTTGTGTCCAAAAAGACTCTCTTGCTCTCCAAGCTCTAATTCTTCATCTTGAGAGCATCAAGCTTTGCGCACCCGCTCTCCCGCCGTAGTTCATGAGAGCGACGTAGCGCCGTCGTGTTGTTCACGCATCCGCGTCGCCGATGCACTCCTTTCAAAGGAGAGTTTCCTAATTCCTATAGATGCTAGGTTTAAAATTACTTTATTAGCTCTATATGATTATTGTTCTTTTATCTTTGTTATTTGGTTGGGTATTCGCTTTGCGAATTCCCGTCTCCTTCGAGGGACAAAATCCTTCTCGTGAAGAGAAGGGGTTGAGGAACGCTACCCTCGCACTTGTAGCGTGGTTGTATTCGAGGTTGAATCACCCTCGTTTAAAGTGATTCATTTAGTGGATTTTGATCAACTTGGTTGATCGGAAAATCCTAACTCGAGAGGGTTAGGTGGTGGTTTTCACCTAAAAATACTTGTGTACTTGTGTGATTGTCTATTTTGTGAGATTGTTTATATTTATTTACGCAATTATTACGTTCCCCCCTCCTAGTGCGGAATTACACTTGGACCACAAAATCATCCTTAGAATAGGAATCAATAAAATCTAGATCCATGGTGGTCAAAGCTGAGTAGGATTTGACCAACAAAGATTTCTCACAAATTGCTTCCATTGAATTATCAGTGTCCTCGAAAATTTTATGATTAATGGACCTCTTGGAAGCTTGAAATAAATCTAATGAGAAAATCTGGTTACCGCAACTTATATTCATTTGCCCAGAGGGAGAGTTGATATTAGCTGTTGCGGTAATCAGAAGGGGTCTTCCAAGAATGGTATTAGTGAGAGCAGCAGGTACCTCTATGTTAAGGACCAGAAAATTTACCGGATTTAGACAATTTCAGACCTTGACAATATGATCCTCAATGATTCCCTGAGGTTGAATGGTAGATTGGTCTCCCAATTGAAATTGAACCTTAGTAGGTTTAAAATCATCGAATTGAGATTCCTCAAATATGACTTAGGGAATGATATTAATGGAGGTACCTAAGTCGAGAGGGGTGCGAAAAAAGGTGGTGTCATTTATGACAACCGAGATGAGAGATGCGCCTGGGTCCTTTTTTGTGAGGGGCAGCTTGCTCTGAATAATTGAGCTTGCTGTCTTAGAAAGGACCATTCTTCCTAGATTCTAAGCCTCCCTTGTTGGAGTAAACTTTTCTTTCAAAAATTTAGCAAAGGCAGGGGTGGCATCTAGGAGGGGGATATTCCTCTCAACTTGCCCAAATAAGTTCAAAAGATCTTGGTGAGAGGGCTCTGATTTTTTATCAAAAATATTGGATTGCAATGTTTGAGAGTGAGAAGTAGGATTTGAATCAAGTGTTTTTGGGATTTCTTTTTCTTCTTCCTGAGTAGGGTTAGGAGAGTTGATTTGCATAGGCTGAGAGTGGGTTTCATCAATTTGATTCGAAGGCCCTAAATCAGTGGTGGTGTTCCCACTCCATAACATATCTGCATGTGCAGTTTGGTTATCACTGGGAGGAGGTGGGGGGCCTAATGTTGATAGAAACCAGGTTGGTGCTGAGATATTGGGTTAATAGGAGGATGAACAATGTGGTTCTGATGTTGGTGTCCACTTCGGTGTTGGTTCCTTTGATTGACAAAGTTTGGTGTGGGTTGGGATGGTGAATGCTTTGCAGGTCCTTAAGTTGGAATAACCCCACTTTGATCATTGAGATTATTAATAGCACGGGTTATTTCCGTTGTTTTCCTTTGCATCTCCTGCAGGGTTTTCATCATCTGGGCATTGATGTCTTCTTGAGATGGCCCAAATTGATAAGTTTGATTTGAACCAAACCCTCCAAACGGGTTTTGTTGTTGGTGAGGAGCTGGATTGGTCCAGGAGTGAGTCGGATAATTCCTCTAATTAGAGGAATTTTGCAATTGCCCCTTGAAGGTGGAGACATTTTGAGTGGGGTAATGATTGGGATAAGTATAATTCCCCGTTGAACCGTAGATAGCCTCAGAATAATGATTATACTCAGCACAGGTCGTATGCAAATTTTGTCTCTTTGGGATGTGAGAAGGGGTGAGATGTGGAATGTGAGGAGCTTGGGTAGGTGTGGCAGGATTTCCTTGGTTAGCTAGGTTTGTTAAATCCTTATGCAACTGTTGTTGCTTAACTTGTAGCTGAGCCATAATGGAGTAGAAGTTAGGTGGAGGGGCCTGATTAAGTAGCCCCTGGGTGGAAAAATAGGGGAAAGAAAAATTAGCATGCAGGTTAGAGGACCAATTTTGATTTTCCATTTTTAAAGAAGAGGAAGAATGCATGGAAAGGTCTTTTTTTGGGGAGGCAAAATCAAGTGGTCCCTCCAAGTATGGAGTTTTGGACCGCCGCCCGTGCAAAATGGAAGAAATGGTAGGGGAGGAGAAGAGATGGAGATGAGAGAAGTGTGCACACAAGCAATCAAATTCTAGACCTAACTTAATTGTGACTCTCTGGAATTTAACCTAAGACTTGGTCTACCTAGGAAATAAGTAATCAACAATGAATACCCGTTCTGTCAACAAATCTAGCCAAGTTGCTTAAGGGGAGGTTTGGGCCCAAGTGTTTCCCAGGAAAATCCCCAGGTGCTTGTACAAACCCGTGCCTAGTCATTTGACATGGCCCCTCAGCCTGAACACAAAATATAGATGACAAAATTGGTATTAACTAGAGAAAACTTAAGACCTATATAGCAAGCCTAAGTTGATGAAACCTTAGGGGTTAAGTTACTACGGATTTTAGTTAGGTATAGATACTATATGAAATGACCCACCACCCCTTTGGCCATTTAAGACGTCTGGGATATTCACCAGACGTCTATCCGGACGTCTGGGATGTTCACCAGACATTTGGAAATGCTTTTAGCGCGCAGCATACGAGCACCATACTTCCTCCCTCACCGCGCCTCACCGCACCTTTTCCTACGATGCCACTCCGTGCCATGCTAGCCTCTCCGTCCCCCTCACCTCCTCTCCTGTTATATACCTCTCCCCCCTCCTCTTCGTTGCCACCCCATAGCCGAGAGCGAGTGAGAGCGGAGCACCCGAGCGAGAGCGGAGGGGGCAGCACTGTTCTGTTGTAGCACCTATAGGCAAGGGGAGCCAGAGCGGTTCCGCGGAAGTCATTTTTCCACGGAATCAGACTGCCGGAGAGACACCCAGACGTCTCACCGGACGTCCGAAGGAAGGGCAAGACGTCTAGTAGAGATCTACTTTCCGTACTTTTCCTCTCTGACAAATCCTGACAGCGTACGTGTATGTGTCAGAGGGTGGGAGCGTAGCCGAGGCAGTTTCAGATGTCCAGGAGCACCCCTAGACGTCTGACTAAGTCCTTAGACGTCAGCTTTGAGTTCCAGATGTCTGATATCGGAACACCAAAAGAGGTATCCCTGAGAACTGTTTTAAGACATCTGGGACCTTTCCCAGACGTCTGATTTCCATCTGATAGCGTGTTTTGGGCGGTGTAAGGCCCTATTACTATCGCTTTTTCGCAAACGAACCGTCTCTGTTTTCCATACGAGTTTCTCTGTATAATGATACCTCATTTATATCTTTCTGAATCTTTTGGCCCATCAATCCATGGTTTAGGTCTCCAGTCCGTCGGGTGTACGGGACCTGTGGAGACGTCAGGAGCCACTATACTAACCCCCATTCCACCCGGTTACCCAGGTAGAGTGATTACAACCTTAATCTCTAATTTAATACATGCGAGTAAGTAATCCTAGGACCTGAGATGAACCCTAGGAAAGAATAAACGTATATTCGAGAATAAATTCTTGAACCCTGGGTCTTAGCATGAACACTAGGGTTAGAAGAAACTGCATGTAATTGATTGAGTAATCAAGAGCTGCCTGTTTATAGCTAAAATGGACCCCTACTGCCTGTGAATAATTGAGTAATCGAAAATTGCATGTTTTTAGCTAAAATGGACCCCTACTGTAATAAAATGGAAATTGAACTGTTGTCCCGAACATTCCAACCCAGATGTGATAAAGAAATTCTTGTACTAACCCCGCGGGGAATGTAAACATGAACACCGTACCTCGAAGAACCAGATGGTTCTGGGAATTTGCTACCTATGGACAGCTGTTAAGGGAGGTAAGCTGACCTTCGTGTACGTGGTACCGAAGAGAGCAACTAACCCTTGTAGTGGGGAGCTTGCCGCCCATGGGTTAGGACCCGGGGTGGGTTTGGCCACTCTATGACGACTCTTATTGGCCCTCGTGTACGTGGTACCAAGGTGAGCTACTTAGTGTAGGGGGGGAGCTATCTGCCCCAAGGGGCTCGGGGCTAGGTATGGCCACCCTACACGGACTCTCGTCAGCCCGTTGGGCAAATCGAGGTAGTCAGACGAGGGTACGTAGACTGAGGAGGGGCAAGACCCCTGCTCTATTCTGAGAGGGCAAGGCCCTACACTGTTCCGCACTGTACGTTGAGGCATACCTGCTAGCGGAAACGATTGACCGCGTGCCAGTGCGGGGTAGCTACCCGCACGCTTATCACGTGTGCCGTAGTCACCGCTACGTCACGACCGTGACCTCGGGGTAGTATACCGAGTATAAGACTACCACGGTGGGACTCCCCCGGCCAGGAGAGTGCCATGTGGGCATCCTATATCACGGGAAGCTGCAAGAAAAATCGTTCCTATAGGGAACCAGAAGATTAATTAACAAATCCTAATTAGAGATCTCTACGCACCCACATGTATAATATAATTAGAAAATGGGAAACTTTATGTTAATGCATGTTACTTCTTAGCCACCACTCTACTCAGCTTTAGCTGACTCCAGTCAAATATATTCTATACAGGTCAGGGATTTGAGCAGCCCGAGCCACTGGCTGCTGAAAACGCGAGGCCTAGTCAAGCCTAGCTTTAGTTCTACTGCCTCAGAGTAAGTTTTATAGTTTGTATTCTATTACATGTACGCTTTCATGTGATGGCTGTAATATCACTGTTCTCTTTCCACCTGTTGAAACCTTCTTTTTGTTTAGTTACTGTACTTGTGTGATTGTGGTTTGTTGAATGTTACTTGGTTATTTCTTGTTAGACGACTAGATCTTGGGATAAACCGAAGCGAGCCAGTCTCAGATCCTGTAGAGATTTGGGACCGGGTCGTGACACTATAATACACACGGAACGTAGAGGGCGTTAATTTGGGTTATTGCCTTGTTATTTCAATTTTTTTGTGTGTGTGCAGGAATTGGAAAGTAGTTCCAATTAAAAAGCAAGTTGTCACACAATTTCTTGTATTTTTGTTTTTTAGGATTTGATATAATCCAAAGTGTTCTAGGATTTCTCTTTTAAAATTTTCAAACAAGTTTGAAACTCCACAATCAAAGGAAAAACAAGTTGTATTGGTGATGGTTAATTTCCTTTAATGTGAGTCTCTAAAAAGAAAAAAAAAATCCTAAGTCAATTGTCCCTAAGATAGAAAATTACTACCAATGAATTATTTTTAGGCTTTCTGCATTCAATAGTGGTCCAAACAAGTCAAACAACACCACTACTTGGAAGAAAATCAAACAAGAATTTCAGAAAAAAAAATTTTAAGATTTTAAGAATTTGTTTGATATTTGTTTTAAATTTTTCTTTGTACTAGTGTCAAAGTCCAGAAATGATACCTGTGGGTATTTTGGACTTTCTGTACCACCACCGGCCTCCAAAAATTTTTATGAATTTATGTGATGTATATAATTTCATAAGGATTCTAGAAAGATAAATTTCAAAAAAATTAGCTAAGTAGAAAAAATTTAAAAATTCATAGACAGTAACAAAACAGGAGGAATAAAGGGTGTGACCCCTCTGTAGTCCATAAATTTTTAAAAATTAAATACAAAGTCAACTGATTTGAAATTTGGAACAAATGTTCCCAACTTGATTTGGAATCACTAGGTGAAATTACAAGATTTTAGGAGTCCTGTGGTGTTCATAATTGATTTTTCAAATCCAGACAGAAGTCTGGATCTAAAAAATAGAACACCCGCACTTGAAATGGAGTGGTGTTTAATGGTGTAAGAAAGCAAACAATGAGTTTTAAATTGCACCACTCCACTTAATTAAGATATTTAAGATCCTGAAAGCCAAGTTTAATATCTTTTTGGAAGTTTTTAAGGAAAAATGTGACAAGAAAGGGAGAACCAACCTGAAATTCCGCGAGAAGACAAGATACTTTAAGCTTCTCAAAATTGCCCACTTTCTTTTTGCAACTGATTCCTGCACACACAAGAGAAAAGAGAGACAAGGGGATGAAATCCACTTCAAGCAAGAGAATTAAACAAGCAAAGCCGTGCCTCCCCGGCAACGGTGCCAAAAAGTGATACGGAAAATTACACGGTTTGTAAAATACATCGTTGTAACGCACAAAACCAATCGACTCTTAAATTTATAAACCTAGATAGTAGGGTATCTAGGGTTATCCAAGGAGGCAACTTTGCAAAAATTAAATCTCTTGCTTGGAAAATAAATCTCAACTTTCTTTTTTGTCATTTTCAATATATCATTTTTATGTTTTTGAAATAACGACGAATATGCGAGTTGTTGGCGAGAAAGTGACTAACACCTAACTCAATACGCTACTCCTAAAGTGGCAAGTAGAGCCTCTCCCTAAGCTTACTCTAGGCAAGTGGAGGCCTAGAATAATTAGGGAGAGGGAGTGAAGAATGCTAGAAACAAAGTAATTATGAATGCAACTAAAGAAGGCAACTTGATTAATGAGAAAGTATTGTACAAAAACCCTAGTAGAGGAAAGCTTCTACAAATAGAATTATAAGTACAAAGTAAAGAAACACTAATCCTCTAAAAATTGATGAAGAGGGGAGGCTCCTTGCTCCAAGCCCAGTAGCTCCTGGGCTTGAAAAGAAGTGCTCCAACTCTTTGTCTCTGAAAGCTCCACCAAATTGATGTCCTCCAAAGTAAGCCCTAAGGGGGCGTGCCCTAAGCTTTTCTCCAAGGGTGGATGTCCACCCTAGGCCCTTCTCCTTTTCCTGGACATCCTCCTAGTGGTGGAGTGCTCCTCCTCCTTGGCGTGGCACAAGTTGAAGAGACTGGGGAGAAGAAGGCACCAAGGGGGCGGGTGATGTGTCCCCTTAATCTCCTTCTCTACTCCTTCTTCTTGGTCGTAAGGTGAAGGTGGGTTTAGGTGGAATTAAACACTAATGGAGGATGGGAATTATGTGGCGGTAGGGTAGGGTATTTATAGGATGGGAAAAGGGGTGGTTATGGTATTTTTTTGGAGGGAAATGAAGGGGTGCTTGGATATTTTTGGCGGGAAAAATGGGAGGGAAATGAAGAGGTGCCTTGGTTTTCCTTCCAAAATTACCTTCTAGAAGGCATTGATTTTGGAGGGAAAAAATGGAGGGTAGAGATGGGTTTTGATGGTGGATGTAGGGTGTGTTGTTTCCCTACTAGGAGGGGGTGACGTAATAAATTGCGGAAATATAATATAAAACAATCTCACAAAATTCAATCACACAAGGTACACAATTATTTTTAGGTGGAAATCCAAACCGGGTGAAAACCACCACCTAACCCTCTCGAGTTAGGATTTTCCGATCAACCAAGTTGATCAAATCCACTAAACGAATCACTTAAACGAGGGTGATTCAACCTCAATTACAACCACGCTACTTTATACGAGGGTAGCGTACCTCAAACCCCTTCTCTTCACGAGAAGGATTTTGTCTCACGAAGGAGATGGGAATTCGCAAAGCGAATACCCAACCAAATAACAAAGTAAAATAACAAATATAGTCTTATAGAGCCAACAAAGATTTAAACCTAGCTTCTATAGGAATTAGGAAACTCCCCTTTGATGGAAGTGCGTCGAATCGATGACGCGGGTGCGTGAGCTACACGATGGCGCAACGTCACTCTCTTGAATTACGGCAGGAGAGTGAGTGTGCAAATGCTTGATGCTCTCTAGATGAAGAACTGGAGCTTGGAGAGTAAGAGCTTGCTTCTTAGGATTAAGAGACACAAAATGGTGTGAAAATGTATTACTTGGTGTATATTGAGTGGCAAAGGCTCCCCTCTATTTATAGAGGCCTTAGGAAGGCTTTGGAAGGCATAGGAAAGCTTCCATAGCCGTTGGGTGCAAAGCCCAAGAGAATCAGGCCGAAATCAGGAACAATCATTGCACTGACAGGGTTATCAGACGTCTGATCCTGGCATCGGACGTCTGGAAGATCAGTTTAAGACGTCTGGGATCAAAGTCAAACGTCTGATTTTAGGCGGGTTTCTTCCTGACTTGAATCAGATCTAAATAGGGTTCTATTGCAAGTCCATCAGACGGCATACAGGACATCTGGCACTATGTCTGGACGTCTGGAAACCTACTTTTCTGCAAGAATGGATTTCCAAGAGAGTGCAACGGCTAGAAAACCTCTGAGAAGAGATTTTCGGGTCAGCCGAGGTAAAACGGTCATTTATCAGACGTCTGAAAATGCTTAAGGACGTCTGGTAAGGCTCTAACGGTCATATCCTTCAGTGTTTGTTAAGCCAGCCAACGGTCCACTAATTGGACGTCTGGCAAAAACATCAGACGTCTTCTAAGACGTCTAGACTAAGGTCTGGACGTCTAATTTCATCATACAGAACTAAGTCCAGCCTAAATGTTATCGGACGTCTGAATCAACAGTCAGACGTCTTAAAACTCATTTTCAGATGTCTGATTTTGAGATTAGACGTCTGAAAAGGCCGTTTGAACCCTATATTGGTTTTCTAAGTTTTCTACAGAAAACCTAAGTATCCTAAGGTTGTGCAGGTGTTCCTAGGACTACTGTTAGGGTACTTTGAGGCTCTTTAACATGGTGTTCTAAGGAACAAAAAGAGCAAGGAAATAAAGACAAAAATACATGAAAGAAATAAACAGAATTCTATCCTATTCTTCCTGTCCTTCCATCTTCAATCTATCGCTCCTCGCGAATCTCTTCTATTCTCCATCAAGCTCCTCCAATCCATCCTAGATGTGAGTTCGAACTCCGTCTAATCACGTCTCCATTTGCAATTGACCTGAAATCTAAGACTCCAAGTGCAAATGTTAAATGACACGTGTTTTGTTATCATCAAAACAAACGATCGTGGTGCTCTAGCACCAACAGGGTGGTGATGGAAGGGATAGTTGGCACCAAAATAAAGTAGGAGTAGGTGGTCTTTTTGCTGGAGCTTAGGTAGTAGGGTGGTAGGGTAGTAGGTTTTTGTGCCATGGAGGTGGACTAGCTAAGTTAAGCAGCTTAGCTAGCTTAGCTAGTAGGGAGTAGAGTTGGAGGCATTTGGAGCCAAGGTTTTCAAGGAGAAGAGCTGGAGGTAGTCATCTTGAGCTACACTAGAGCTGGTGGCTGCTGAAGAGAGCTGCAAGGAGCTACCTTAGCTGGCTTAACTTGCTAGTTCTTTGCTAGCTACTAAGCCAAGCTAAAGCAAGCTGGCTTTTGCTGAAAGGAGCTGAGGTGAGCTGGGTCTAATGCTCCAGGGGAGGATCAAGTTGGGTGAGGCTGCTAAGGTAGCTTAGCTCAACTTAGTTGAGCTAAGCTGAGTCCTCGGGAGCTGGACTTAAGCTTCCTAAGCTGGAATGAAGACATCTTCAGCTGACCGGAGTTGAGTGGAGCTGGATGTAGCTGGACCTAAGCTGCGGTGAACTCCAGTCAACTCAACTGAGCTAACTAGAGCTCCCTGTGGACTAATGGGAGCTGAGATGAACTAGACTCAGCTAAGTTGAGCTGGATCTGAGCTGACCTGAGCTAGGGTGAGCTAAGATGAGCTCTCTTGAGCTGCCATTCAGTTGAGATGAGCTAAACGAAGCTAAGATGAGCTAACCCTAGTTCAAGTGAGATAAAATCCAGCTATGGTGAGCTGGATCAAGGTGAGTTCCAGTTAGTCTGAGCTTCTTCTTCACCAGTTGCCTTCCTGAGTGCTAGGGTTTTGGAGTTCTGACAATCTGTATATCCCTAACACTCACAAAAATACATTATAAAGACAATAAAAAGTGCAATGCATGCCTAACCTAATTGATGCCTAAATGCAGCTCAAAAATCCGTTTGCGGAGCAAAATCCTAAGAGCTAGGTTTGTTTTAATGCATAAAAATGATGATAAACTGATGTTTATCAGAGGACGAAGAGGAAGATGATGGGGGGGGGAGGTGCGAGTGGCGGTGAGGAGTAATGGTCTGCAACTAAAGGTGGTTTGTGGCGAGGGGGAGATGTTGGGTTTTCGGTGGAGAAGGTGGTGATGGTGGGTTTGCTCTACGGGTGGAGAAGAAGATGCAGAAGAAAATGCAGAGAAAACGAAGAGGAAGAAGGTCGATGGAGGGTCGGCGCTATCACCACCGACCCGACAACGATGGGGGTGTCAAGGTGGTGGTTGTCCACGGTGCACGCTAGAGTTCCACAATGTAAGCTTGGTGCGCAATGGTGGTGGAAGAAGATCCCTGCAAGGTGGAAAGATCATATGGCACTCCTAGATGATGATCCCTGCTTTTAAAAATCCTCCGTGCATTTTCTTTTGCCAAGATCTCCTCCAACCACTTGGTGAAGATTGTGAGCGGTTGAGAGGAATGTGGTGAGGCTCGACCGATGGTGTTAGCAGTGGAATTGGGTGGTTACATGTGCGTCTACATATTTTAAAGAATATACGTGCATATAATATAAAAATACGTGATAAGTTATATTTTTCCAAGAAAATAAATTAACATCTAATTTTAAATAATTAAATTCTAACAAAATATGTGAAAAATATACCTAGGTAATTAAATAATCTACCAATGTAGACTTATCAGTGACAAATAAAGAACGGTTTGACATGTCAATTATAAGTCTAAGGATGGAACTATGGTTGATTACCTCAATGCCCGCCTGTAACATACTTGTGGTTGTTTCTACGAAACTATTCCACAACGTTAACGCGTAATTAAAAACGAACAACAAACTGCTTTAAGTTTCATTTTTAATTTCTTTAGCTCTGTTAAGTTCTTTACTAACTACTTTTATGTACCCCTTATACCCAATCAAAAATTGAAGGTTTGGAGGAAGATATCCCCGAAGCCTATAAACCTTCATATGAAGAACTGAACGATGTCATACATGACGAGATAAAAGAATTAATGCACTAATTGATCCTTGCCGTTATACTCCATAATGAAGAACGATAAAATGAATGGATTAGATGCTTAGTTTCAACGGTGAATTTTCTTCCAACAGTGCATGCAAGTAGTAATTTAGTAGTAGTTACGTTCGCTACCAACAGAACTTAACCGTATTTGTTTACGGGATGGGGGCATTACAGCATGTGAGGCAGGGATGTGGGGTTGGTCAGAGGAGATATTTAACGAAAGGAGACATGTTGAGGAACATAGAATTTGACATACAGTATTGTAAATGTAATTCTTATTTGGTATATATTTTTTTTAAAAAAAATTATATTTGATGGATTCATCACTATTGAAATCAATAATAAATTATTTTTGTGCAGATGCAAATACTCAAATCACTTTTGAAATCACTTTACATCAGTATAATCTTACTTTGCACTGATACAAAATCACTTTTTACCCTTGAAATAATTTTACATCAATGAAAAGTAAGATTACACCTGTGCAATCTTATTTTTATACCAATGCAAAGTAATTCAAAGTATTATTGTACCAATGCAAAATAAAATTCTAAGTATTTCTTCACCTATGACAAGTGATTTTACACTTAAAGTATTTTTTCACTTTAGGGTTTAGGATATGGGATCTACGATTTAGTGAAACACTAAAGATTAAATATAAATCCTAAGGTGAAAAATCACCTTTCAAGTAAAAAATCACTTCTCATATGTAAAATCACTTTCAATAAACTTAAATTCTAAATCCTAAATTCTAAATTCTAAACCTATAGGTCAAAATTACTTTGCACAGGTGAAACCACTCTTGAAATAATTTTGCACCATTGCAAAATAAGATTGCAACGGTGTAGACACACTGATGCAAAATCATTTTACACCGATGTAAAATTACCAAGAATAATTTATTACCACTATAAAGTTATTTATCAACGACATATTTTAATTCAAAATGTAGTATTTTTTTTTTAAATTGTCAAGAACATCACGTAACAAACATTACTTTTTTTATTTTTTTATATTAAATATCTATTATCAAATAGACCCACATTCATAACACTATGTGAAATATAAAAATATGATCCACAAATTCTCCTATATCATTTTTTACGTCACTATTTACATTTTCTTACTTCTTTTTATTTTAATAAAATAAATAAATAAATGGGCTTGATTATTTTTCTTTTTTAAGATGAAAGGGGCTTGATTCGGTAGGTAGAAATCTCGAAAGGAATTTGAATTAAACTCCTTCCTATTGATATTAAGAAAAAATGCACTTCAATACTTAAACCATTATGTCAATTCAACTTCGCATTCTTATTGACGATGAGACGAATAGAAGAGGTGGAATCACTTATCTAATCGACGAAATAGGGCACTAGAGACTAAGAGGGCTTCCCCAACCGTTCCAACAAAAGAGCCTTCCTGTCTCGTTCCCATCGTTGGGTACGACTAAGTGGAAAGAACCATATTTGCCAACCTAATCAAAGACTAAGGCCTTTCACAGCAATACTACAAATTGAAGTGGGACTACCAAATTGGGAAGCTAAGCTGTCATGTGCATAAAACGTGTAATATAAATCGTTGTTACAAGGTTTCATCTTTTTCCACACGAACGTGTGCATTTAACGGTAGTCAAATAGTTTGCGAACGTACCTGAGATGCAAAGGTTGCAAGTCCAAGTACACATCCAAAAGACAGACAGCTATCCAACATTCCTATTCTACAAAATACTTATTTTTCAAAAAAAACCTGGAACCAAATAAAGGCGAATACAATCCGATCTGCAACCGCCAATTATTGAAACCGACAGAGTAAATACAACAGACACATACAAAACATACTTTTTCCGAGAACTAGCACCAAAAGCTCCATGGCTTTTTAGGAGATGGTCATTAAGCATATCTTCTACAACATCTCTCCAGGAACATGCCCAACAAAACTACACAAAAGACCAACCCATGAAAGGCCATGGATTCGGTGGGGCCACAATTTTATAGGACCACGTATTAGTAAAAACAGAAAGTTTACCCAAAGTAATCAAAGTTGTACTTCCCTGCCATAGATCCAACTGAAAGGTGTCGCCGGAGCTTTCTTGGCTCTGCCTTGAGCCCTCTCCTCCAACCTCCGGATTCTTGGGGCCAAGGTACAGAGGAACTCTTGGGCTTTGTTCCCTTCACTAGAAAGTCCAGTTACATTCTCTATATTCCACCTCCCAACCAGGTACTCAAGTATATTGGCGTAGTCTCTTGCAGTGTATACCCCAATTCGTTGAGCAACAGAGGAGAAGTGTTCAAAGAGGTTGTCATCAACCCCGTCATACATCAAATGGGCTGGCATCGAGATCTTCTTCTTCATCATGTCACAGAATGCAAGCATCGTACCATCTGGGTCTATCTCAAAAAGCTTCTCTACAATCTTTATATATGCAGTTTCGTGGCGCTTCTCATCTGCAGCAATGGTACCACATATTTGTGCCAATTTGAGGTCTCCATGCTTCTTTGCCAGTCTAGCTGTGTTGCCATGAGAAATAAAGGTTGCTCTTTCCTGGAAGGAGGTGTAGATGAACCCGAGAAAGGGACTATTCTCTGTCCTTGGATCCTGACAGAGCAAAAATTGCAGTCATACCATATTCAAAAAGTATGAGCAAGTGACTTAAGTTATCCTTTTTTCCATGGCAAACTCATCTACTAAATTCCTGAATGGATTAAAACAAAAGTCTAAACGCACAGGAAGATTCTCGTTGCATCTAATTTCTAGTTAAACTATAGTTCTTCTAACAAATGCAAGCTATGAGATTATGCCAAGAGGATCATGAGATCAACCATAACTAAACAAAGTTCGATTATGCTTATAAGAGAAACTGGTAAAAGGAGATTCTTTGATCATTACCATTCCAGATCCAATCAGATACTGAATTGTCTTCTCAATCTGCCGCATGTCTACTCTTCCAGAAAGGTACAGATACTTGTTAAGAAGATCCCCATGCCTATTTTCTTCAGCAGTCCATGCTCTTGTCCAGATAGCCCAAGGAGTAAGGCTGGCGCCAGTCTCATCTCGGACCCCATCAAGGGTGTTAAGCATGGTCTGATATGTGGGGAGAGCCTCCTCTGTGATCATATCTCCAACCAGGCAAACATAGTACTCATCTGGAATCTCCTTTGCACGCTCCCTCAACTCCTTAACTTCATCTTCAAAGCCTTCAGAAGAAGGGTCTGGCAAGAAGTCCTGAGGTTGCCACGATTTCTCAACTGGTTTGAGGTGAATCAAGATGTTATTCTCAGCCCAATCCTCTAGAGACTGGAAAATCTCAATCTTCCGTGCAGGCATTGAATGTGTGACCTGGACATGCACCTCTCTCGGTGGTGTATAGGGTTTCCCATTCTCAACCCTGCTTAAGGAGTTTATACATTAAAGTAGAAAATTAATGATGAATACGAAACTCAAATGATGAATAGCAACCACTTTTCCATATCATGAATAGCAACCACAAAAAAGGGTACTAAACAAAGACATCAATCAAAAGATACAGGTGCAACCATCAGCACATGGGGAAAAAAGGACGAGGATTCGGGGATGCACTTCTACGTTAAGAAAGGGTAATGGTTAGGGAAGATGAAGCTTTAATGCAGTTCATATCAGGCAACGTTTCTTCCCTCAACATGGTATCAAAATGAGGTCGATCTTGGACTCTTTCATGCTTGGACACCATTCACCAAACAAACCCTAACCCAAGAGATAGAGACTCGTCTCTCTCTCTCTTCCTCGCCGTAGCATCTCCTTGCTGCCACCAGCAGAGGCTTCAGCAACACCACCGTGCCACCCCTAGGCACTGCCGAACAGTGCGAAGGGGGAGGCGCCTGCAGGCTACTGTTGGTGCATTGGGGTTGCTGCTGGCCTTCACAGACCTAGCGCAAGCCTCTGCAGGCCACCGTCAGGTTTCTGTTGGCCATCACCAGCCTCGGAAAGCCACCATACAGCATCTGCACTGCATGTGCTGCTTCTGCAGGTGCAGCTGCAGACCTAGCACAGTCATTCCTCACCACTAGTGGACCTTGTTGTGTTTGATGAGGCTGTTGATAGGTTCTAGGTTGCTCTCCTACACAACTGTCATCCTCTTTGATGTCCTTGGTCTCTCTAGAGTCTATGCAAGGCCTAAGACACATGAGAAGCTACTGAAGTTGAAGAGAATTCGGATTTTATTTATTGTTTCAGATCTGAAACAGTGACGAACTCGTTTCTTTGGCCTCAACATGGCCGCCACAGGGTCCTCTTCCTCCACTGAAGTCAAACCTATGACTTTATCCATCTCTCTAATAGTCCAAGGCACCTCTATGAGAGTGATCTAAATTCCAGTGACATGCCGGCAGCATGCCATTGAAATAAGCATTTTTAATATAAGTCATATCGACATGAAAATAATATCAAAATACAGGGGCTTCGATGAAATTTTGGTGAAATTTCGTCGAAATGGTTAGTATTAGCAAAATGCACTTGGCATTTCGATATTTGTTACTATTGTTGCTCCCATTCTTCGTTGTTGCTGTTATGTTCTAAAGCCCCTACTACTGTACCTACCTCAAAAGAGATTGTACTAAAGCTTCAACTCATGTTTAGTTGATGTCGTCAACTCTAATGACTAGTGGAGGAACTAAGTGTCATATTTCCCTTACCCTCTACCTACCTGCATGCCCCATCCCAATTTTATCTTCTCCAAAGAAGGATTTTTCGCTAACATGGTAAGACAACTACAACTGCTGCTCTATTTTTCTCTTGAGATTTGATTCCATTTCACATCCATCCCTAATTATAGAGTAGACCTATACATTAGAGTCTAGATTTACTATTATTACGAACATATAGGTCTAATCACAATTTAGAATTGAGGAAACCTTTATTTAATTCCTAAAAATAAAATCCTAAGTTTGAATTAGCATTAGCATTTTTCTTCTTGTAATCCTTAATTTTAGAAATAGTTATCTATTTAAATAGGAAGTATAAGGCAGGCTTTATAGCTTAAATGGAAATATTTATTCTTTTAAATGTATTCTTAAAATTCCAATCTTATTGACTACTGCCATTTTCATTGGCATGCGTCAGCGTGCCTCCATCATGCCCTCGACATGCCTCCGGAATGGATTATTTTTAGGACATCAACAATGTAGAAATCCAACGTTAAAACTCAGACGTTTCCACGACATGCCTTCGACGTGTCGGCAAAATAAGCACTTAGAAATTTATCGAAACAACAACAAAATTGACGTTTCGAACCTTGCTCTATAAAACTCAATGGTGTTAGGAACTACCTCCTTTGGGCCTAGGAGTTTAAGATCTTTGTTGGTGGCCAAACGATGCTCTACATACTTATTAAGGATCCTCCTAAGGCTGATGCTCCTGATTTTGACAAATATCAACAAGACAATTATCTCGTGATGATTGGGTGATAAATAGTGTGGAGCCTTAAATTGTGGTAAATCTCCCATACAAGAAGTATGCTAAAGAGATCTAGGAGAGTCTAGTGAAGTACTCCCAAAGATCTAATCATGCCCTCTAATCAAATATTTATTGTCGCATATGGTCCATTTCTCAAAAAGATCATACTCTGCTTGATTATTTTACTAAGATGGAGGGACTATTTAAGGAACTTAACGTCTTTCAGCCCCTTATTGTGATACCCAAATTGGACAGACACAGACTTGGCAAGTTTACAAGTTCCTGGATAGCCTGAGCACCAAATATATGTTGGCTCATGATCAGATTCTTGCCATGGAGAGCATTCCTGATCTAGAGGTTGTCTATGGGAGGCTGCAAAAAATTCCTCTGATATTAGGCCATGACCTTCTACTGCTATACCACCTACCACTATAGAAACCTTTGCCTTTGCAGTCTCTGGTGGGCATGGTGCTCCTAGTGCAAAATGTGGACAAGGCCATGAACGTGGTCGAACCTATGATCCTTGTATTAACTACCAAAGGACCAACCACGCATCTGAGAAGTGTTGGCCAAGTTTGGCTATCCTAGTCGAGTGAATGTGTTCATTGTTCAAGGGGAGGCCACTCCTGCCCCACCTAGACTTCCTACTCTAACAACCAATGACTACGCCTGTCTTGTGTAAATACTGAGGTAGGCAACCTCATCAGATGCTTTTGCAGCTTCGGCAACCATCGGTGGCTCTACTAACCTGGCCACTACTACATGAACTTCGTCTTGGGTGGTTGATTCAGGTGCTTCCAACCACCTCACTAGTAAAAAGGATGCACTTCTATCTTTGCACCAGGTCTCTATTGTTACTTCCATTTGTCTAGCCAACAAAACCTAATCTCATGTCACTGCAATAGATGTCCGATTTTCGGACTTATTAAGACTAACAAATGTTTATGTTTATTGTGCCCCTGAGTTTCCCTTAAAATAAATATCTATTTATAAACTATGTAAAAGACTTCACTACCAGGTGATTATTTATAAGCATTATGCCTTTTTTAAGAACTTCCAAATGGAAAAGATGATTGGTGAGGGGATTAAGCAAGATGACTTCTACATTAATACTCCTTACATTTTTACCGGCATTGCATCTATCTCAACCGATCCAATTTTGTGGCACCATCATTTGGGTCACCCTTTTGTCTCCAGACTTTAGAAGATGTTCCTTGAGTCATCCGCTCCTGACAAGATAGACTGTAAAGCTTGCCAACTTAGCAAACACCATCGTGTTTCTTTTGCTTCTCGTCATAATAAGAGTTTAGCTCCCTTTGATTTGATTCATTGTGATGTATGGGGTACATGGTGGATAAGTCACCGATCAATCTATTGAAATTTTATGGTTTTCCTTAATGATTATAATCGATTGTCGTGGATATTTTTTATAAAGGATCAATCTAAACTTGAGTCCATTATTCCCAAGTTTTTCGATGAAGTTCAAGATTTTTATTTCACATGCTTTAATATATTTGACAGTGACAATGCTTTTGAATTTATATAAAAAGATGTTACTGATTTTTTGTCAACAAATGGCACCTTTCACGGTTTCACCTGACTTCTTGTGTCTACACGTCCCAACATAATGGGGTGGCTAAGCACAAACTGCGTCACCTTCTTAATGTAGCCCGGGCATTAATATGTAAGTATTTTTGAAGGGATGCCATTCCCATTTGGTACTTATCTGATTAATCGAATCCCCTCACCTGTGCTTGATGGTGACACTGCTTTTGTTACAGTTTGATGCTTCTCTTTTTGCATTCTCACTGCAAATTTTCGGATGCACGTGCTTTGTCCATCTGTTTGGAGTTGTTGATAAGTTGTCCTCGATGTTTGTCAGGTGTATTTTTCTAGGCTACTCTAGATCCTAGAAGTATAAATGTTTTGACCCTGTAGGTAAACATTACTGTGTCGACCGATGTCTCTTTCTTTGAGAGTCCCTTATTTCTCTGATGAGGCGTCCTCTCTTGGATAGTTTACCCATACATACGAGTGTCGTCAGAAGGATCATGTGCTTATCCCCTTACCTTCTATGCAGGTTGAGTTTACCAAGGAGAGTCAAGTCACTCAATCCTTCCCTTCAACATCTGATTTGGATGTTCTGCCTAAACACTTTGACGACTTGCTTATTGCTCTCAGGAAAGCTATAAGAACTTGTACTTTACATCCAATGTCTTACTATACTACTATTGATCACCTCAATCCAACGTTACAGCAATTCTCTACAACTCTCTCTACTATGGTTGTTCCTAGGCATCATCATGAGGCACTACAGGATCCTGATTGGATAGGCTATGGAGGATGAGAGGAGAGCTCTCATCTCTCGTAGCACCTGGGAGATGACATGCCACCCAGAAGGTAACAAGGTGGTTGACTGCAGATGAGTGTACATTGTGAAGTACAACCCAGATGGGACTATTAAGCAACTAAAGGCCAGACTTGTGGCAAAAGGCTACACTCAGACTTATGGTGTAAACTAGTTCGACACCTCTCCTGTGACGCACCATAACACTCTGTCAGAGTCATTCTTTCACTAGCAATGAATAAAGCCTAGCCCCTATACCAACTTGATGTCAGGAACACATTCTTGTATGGAAATCTACAAGAGGAAGTATACATGTCCCAACCACCTGGCTTTGTAGTTGAGGGGAAGAGTTTGTGGACTCCGGAAGGCTATTTATGGTTTGAAACAGAATCCACGAGTCTAGTTTGAGAGACTCGATTCAGAGATTTAGAATATTGGGTTTCACAAGTCTACTTCTGACCATTCTATTTTTGTGGGACGCAAGAAATTTGGGGTTATAATCCTTACAGTATATTTGGACAATATGGTCCTCACTAATGATGATGCATTAGGGATATAGGAGATGCTTTTTTGCAAACAACATTTGTTACTAAGGATCTGGGTACATTGAACTACTTCCTTAGCATTAAGGTGGCTAAATATTCACGTGGGATGTCTGTCACAGAGGAAGTAATCTACCAGAGCTCTTAAAGGAGACAGGATTGTTAGGCGTGAAGGTTTCCTTTATTCCAGTTGAGCCACAGGGGAGACTTAGTGAGGAAGATTATCCACTATTTGAAGACAAAGGAAGGTACAAGAGCATAGTTGACAAACTGTTATATGTGACTGTTACTATACCATATATCAATTTTGTCGTGAACAGAGCAAGTTAATTTATGGAGAATCTACGCTAGAGTCACTGGCAAGCAATGTGTCTTATTCTCATATATTTCAAGAGCAGTCCAAGAAAAGGACTCTACATGAAAAATAACGAGCACGTCGACCTACATGCCTATTCTGATGCTGATTATGCAGGCTTTATAGAGAACAAGAAATCTATAAGCGGATACTCCATCTTTCTTGGTGGGAATCTAGTTACTTAGAGGAGCAAGAAGCAGAGTGATCTCTAGGTCCAGTGCAAAGGCTAAGTACAAAGCCATGGCCCATGCAACCTATGAGATTTGGTTGGTTCATTTTCTTGAGGATATGGCTGTTCAGGTCAAACTTCTAGTGCCTATGTTCTATGATAACTGATCGGCCACCTTTATTGCATCAAATCTTGTCTTCCATGAGCATACTAAATACATTGAGGTAGATTGTTATCATGTATGGGACATGATCACCACGGGGAAGACATATACTCCTGTTCTTCAAAACAGCAATTTGCAGATATCTTCACCATGAGTTGCACCTTGAGTTCTTACGTTCCAAATTGAGCATGTTAGACATATATGCTCAAGCTTGGAGGGGAGTGCTAGAGTTATTTACTTATGTAGGGGTGTTTTCTCATTTTATCTTTTATTGAGGGTATCTTGTGTAATCTTTCCAAAACCTCTCAACCTAAGATTCTTTTTTGAATAACACAATTCATTTTCTTCATTTTTAAGGGCTTCTTTGATATGTTGTAGAGCCAGCCAACAGCTTCTCTCCCTCCCTCCCTCTTTCAATGTTGGCCAAGCATTAACTCCAAGCAAATAAGCTCTGTAACGGTAGGATGTCCATGCAAATAAAATAACCCTTGAAATTGACAAAGCTAAACTGTAGCTTTACTCAAAAGTACTGAGGCGATAAGTGAGGCTTCCAATGGGGGTGAGGGAGGTTACTCAAACTTGCGGGCTGAAGAATATGCTTTATTATTTATTTCTCTGTAAAGAACGGGTGCGAAATTTCCATTATGTATCTGTTACATAAGAAGGTTTCACCGTTCCTTTTGTATTTCCTTCTAACGTAATTGAAGTCGGATTTAGTTCTTTCCTTTTTCCCGGAAGCCTTTGCATTTAATTTGGAATATAAGAGAATTATTTTGAGTTTTGAAAGGAACTTCCGAATCTCCCATCTCTCTTATATCCCCAATACCCATGTTTCAACCATGAGAGAGAGAGAGAGAAAGGCTTTACTAGAGAAATTCGAACGTATCAATTAAAATTTACTTAGACTGCATATGAAATTTTATTGGATCATAAATGCTTAAGTCGGTGGTCTTGAAAAAAATCATAATAGCACTTTGTAAAAATTCAACATTTTACAAGCATTTTTAATTTGTAGCAATTTGATACAACTTTTGTAAAAGTAGTTCATACATTTTGTAAACTATAAGGAAAGCATTTATAATGGCTCAAATAAATTTGAGCTTTAAGACTCTCTCTCTCTCTCTCTCTCTCTCTCTCTCTCACACATTGTTGAGAATCATGTTATTGTGAGTTTTCTTCTTATTTTCATATTAATAGTAGATTCCTCTATATTTTATTCAAATCTTCTATATATTGAGCATTGGGGCTACATAATAGAGTGATTCTCATTTTTTCTAACTTGGTATCAAAGTAAGAGCCCTAAACCATCATCTGATACCCTCCTCGTTCTACGCCCATTTCTTTTGAAAACCAAATTAAAAAAAACCCTCGAAAACTCTCCTTTGAGAGAAGAAACCATCTAATTGAAGGATAATCTCCAATCGACAATCTCCACCAACCTCCAACAGGGTCACCAGACTGCTGCGCATTGTCCACGACCCCACCGCCGTCAATCAACCTCACCACTAGCGGCAGCAGGAGGCCATCCGACCCCCACCACTAACAGAAAATACCCAGCGACACCTTGAGGCTACTGCTGGGTGCGTAACCAACCGATTCCCTCACTGGAGGGGCTACCCGGCAACACTCTGCTCCAGCAACGATCACCGGACTTTGATGGCCTGCCAAAGCACCACCAGCAAACCAGAGAAAGCCCCATTGGGTCTTTTTTTATTTGTAATTGGGTTTTTCCAGTCTAATTTCATGACCTAAGTCGATCTAAGAGATTTTCTTGCATCTTGGGACTCTAATTAGCATAGAAGATGGCTTCTTCATATTATTTAGATGTCACATCAAAAGTGACGGAAACGAAAGTCTACAAGAACCCATTCTTTGGTCCAATGATCAAATTGAACGAGACCAATTATCCATGGTGGTCTCAAAATTTTCCCATGACCGTAGAAGATCATGATAAAGAGCATATTCTTATGGAACCAAGGCCTAATGAGAAGATAAGCAAATCTGCTACATGGAAGAGAGAGAATGCTATGGTCCATATCTGGATTATAGATAATGTTGCCCCAAGAATTAAAGATGAGATTATGAATTACCAGACTGTAAAGGTGATGTGGAGGATTCTAAGAAATAGATATGATACTGGTGTGCAGTGAATACCTCAGAGATGTTGGGCACCTCCACCACTGACTCTCCAGTACCTTTCCTAATTACTTTGTCTGCTTAGAACCTTAGATGTGATCTTGATTAGTTGGTAAATTCTAGAGCATCTTAACATTTGTGTGGGGATCAAAGTAGATTTTCTACACTTGGATCTGTTGCACCAAGACAGACAGTTCACGTAACTAATGAGAGACACTCCTTGATTACTAACTAAGGAGTTCATATTTCCAAAAATATGAGACTAACAAATCCCTTATTAGTACCAAATATCCCTATTAGCCTACTCTCAGTTAGTACGATAACAAAGAAGCTTAATTGCAGAGTTATATTTAATGCAGTCTCGTGTTTTCGAGGATGTCCTGACTGAGAAGATAATTGGTGTAGACCATAAAGGTGGGGTTTACAACAAAGTTCAAAATGCCAATTTTGATGTTATTTCAATAAATTTCCAAGTATGCATTTTGCCAACACATCGTGGAAACACCTATGTTTCGATATTAAATTTCGACAATTTCAATACCTCAAACATAGTCCATTTCGAAGGCACACCATACATGTCAACAAAAATGTCAAAAGTAGTCAAAATTATTAGAATTTTAAGGATAACTATTTCTATTTAAGTCACAAACCCTAAACCTTGTCTTATACTCCTTATTTAAATAAAAAATTATTTTCAAAATTGATTACAAGAAAAAAGACGTTAATGTTAACACAAACTTCAGATTTTATTTTTGGAAATTAAATAAAGATTTTCTCAATTATAAATTATGATAAAACCTAAATGTTTGTAATAATAGTTGATCTACTGTAGATCTACTCTATAATTAGGAATAGATGTAGAATGGAATCAAACCTCAAGGGAAGGACAAACTATAGAGCAATAGTTGTAGTTGCCTGATGCTAATGACAACAAAAAATCCTTCTCTTAAGAAGATAAAATTGGGACAGGTCATTGAGGTAGGTAAAGAGGGGAAGAGTTTAATGCTTTGTGCCTTCACTAGTCATTAGAGTTATTATCATCAACTAAGTATGAGTTGACGTACTAGTATAATCTTTTTTAAGGTAGGTGTCAAAAAAAACTTTCAATTTTCATAGCAGCAAATAGAGTAACAGCAACAACAAAGAATGGGAGTAATAGAGGCAGCAACTATCGAAATGTCGAATGCATTTTGCCACTTGTCAACCATTTCGATGAAATAGGCAAAATTTCGATGAAATTTCATCGAAACCCTGTACTTCAACATGATAATGATGTCAACATGGTATGCTCCCAGAAATAGCCATTTCGACGGGATGTCGACATGACCTGCACCTAGAAATAACCATTTCGATGACATGCTGATGGCATACCGATGAAATTTCAATCATTGGTCTACAGATTATTTCAGTCACCGATTGCTTGCTACTCATGCCACTGTCCCACCATCACCACCTTTGGTTTCTAAGGGCACTTACGCTTAGATCATCTTCCCCTTTACAACTTTCATCATATTATTCCTCAAATTTCTCTTGTTGCCAAGATCGAGTGTAAGGCGTGTTAGTTGGGGAAGCATCACCAGAGCATATTTCCCATTAATCAAACTCCAAGAACTTAGGTCCACTTAGGTACTTTCTTGGAATCAAAGTTGCTTGCATGGTTTAAAAAAACAAGCCTCGAGACGATCGAGGCGTAAGCCTTCAGGCGAGGCGGCCCAAAATAGCCTCAAGGCGGTAGCCTCGATCTACAGGCATGAGGCGCGCACTTCACTTAGTTGAGGCGCATCGAGGCAGTAAGGCAGTGCCTTAGGCTGTTACTAAGGATTTTCTTCATCTCCATAACTTTTTTGTTGCAGAAGTCTTTTCTAAGGTAGGAGTTTATGTCAAGGTACTAATATTCACAAGTTATATTTTCCTTGGAGAGAATTTAACAAAGGTAGAATTTATCAAATTGACTGTCTTCAGGGGAAAAAATAATACAATGGGATTTAGTTCTACTACGAGTAGAGTTTGCATAAAACAGTTCCACCAACTGTTGCACTAGAAAATTCCCTTTTGAACACATGTATAGGTTCCCCATTTTGCAAATCCTTAACCGAATAGTTACCAGCCATCATAGTAGAACAAGTGCAGCAACTGAGGACCAAGTTGAATATTTTACCCAGGTCCACCAAGAAATTCATGCCAAACTGCAAGTCATGACCCTAAATATCAAATCCAAGCCAAGTTATGTCTCCCTAAATACCAAATCCAAGCCAATCTACATCAATGAGAATTTGAGTTTCTAGACAGGGGCCTTATGACGATCTATTTCAAAAAGGGGAGGTTTCCTACAAATGTCCACCAAAATTTGGGGACAAGTTTTGAGTCCATTATAACTCATCAAGTGCATCAGGCGAAATGCTTATTTGCTAAATCTCCTTCCAAAAGTTCTAGTTCCTCGCCAATGTTCAATGTTTTCAAAATCTATATGTATCATGGTGACTAGGTGACCTTGGGGGAACCTCCACTAATATCTCATTTGAACTTCAACCTTCTCTAATACTTCTTGGATCATGCTGTCAAATACCATATGACAAGTAGGCTTGATTCTAGCTTGAGGGGTTGGGGGGTTATATGTTATACGGTGCTTATATAAACCATTTTGTATTTATTTTGGGAGGTTGTAACTTTTGATGAAGAAAAGTATCATGCAAGTGTGTTATTTACATTATTATTTTCTAACTAGCACTTAACAAGTATATATCATATCAATTTTCTATATTTTTTATACAAATCCTGAGGCTTACGCCTCGACTGCTTTGATGCTTACACCTCGCCTCGATGAAGGCAAACCGCCTCAGTATCGCCTCACATTTTTTAAAACCTTGGTTGCCTATAGCAAATGGGGTATAGTCTTATCCTAGAGTGTTGGATTTTATATGCCCTAAACGAGTCATCCAAGTTATATAATCATATTACATTTACATCTAAATAAAAGAATTTGGTTATTTTCTAGTAAATGATTTGGATCCCTTAGTACGATTAAGGTTACGTACTTAGCTAAATCAAATAAACCTGATATGTACTGATTCAAAGATTTAAACGATTTAAAAGATCCAATAACACATCAAGAAATCATTTGATTTGATCATATATTTCTAGTTTAAGTTGGAATGGCAGCCTTCTCTGGAAGCCATCTCCTTATTGATGTTCTCAGATGAAGATTCAAGAATTGTCACGCAAGTTGGGTTAAGGAGTTAACCTGATGAAATAGGAAATAACATAAGTCTTTCTCCGATGTTGTCATGGAGAAGGCATATCCTTAGACTTGAAACAGATGTATCTCTATTTACAAACACATGCATTTGACAGACCAATAGTTAATGCACCCACCTTAATGCTGACATTGGAAAGTTGGTTTATGTGAGAAGGGATAGGAGATGCATGATCTCTTGAAGAGATCACACAAATCTGTTACATAGGTATATATAATAAATTGGAGGCATAAGTTCACTTTGCGTATCTTGGGAATGACAATTTCACATGTGATTACAGAGTCCTAATCAGACTTAAGGCGAGAAGAGAAAGATTTTTGGAAAAGGTTATGATCTTCATTCTCGCCCCAATAATACAAGGAGATCAAAAATAATATTATTAGACCTCAAGATAATATTTTCCTCCAAGTATGAAGGGTTCACGAGTATTCAAAATACTTGAGGGAGTAAAGTATCAAAATTCCACCTATCCTATTCATTATTGGAGTGATAGAACCAATAATGATTTTAATGGATTCCTAATTAAATAATAAATCACTTGAAATTTAAAAGTTAAATTACATTTGATTTGACAATTAATTGCACCTAATTTGATACATTTGATTACACCTAATTTGATTAGGTACAAAATTTAAGTATTGAATTGCAATTAATTTAAGTTTGGATACTAAATCTAAAGTTTCCATAATTTGTTATGGACTAATGATGCAAATGTCTATTAAGATTTGATCACATCCATTGGATGGAGATCCAATGGATCCCATCAAATTAGGATTTGTTTAGGAATCCCTATAAATATCTACCAAAGAAAGAAACTCTAATTACTCTATTCATTCAATTCCTTAATTGAAAATCCACCAAAATTCTCTACAAAGCCTCAGCCACAGGCACAAGGAGAAGATAGGCAGTAGACCCTCTGTCATCTTCAATAATCGATCAACTAATAAAATTATTGGTCAGCACCTACTATTGTAGTTGGTCGACTGGTTAACGAACCAATCAACCTACTACTAAGGGCTGAAGTTGCAACCCCTTCTCTGCGCACCCCTTGCCCTTCTTTAGTAGCAGATCAACCAACTCTTCCCTAAGTTGACCAGCTACTACGAGACCGGCTGCTGGTGGTCCTCTTGAAGTTCTTGAGATCCAATCCAGATTTCGAGATAATCATTGCTTCAGATTTACAAAGGAATTCACAGATCACATGTAAGATCCATCCTCCGTGACACAAGGGTCTCATTCGTCCGTCGAGGAGCAAGCAAAGTTTCTTCCAAGACTTATTTGAGGAGGCACAACATCTTGAGGTGTTGCACCACATTGCCTTGCGAAGATAAAATCCCTCAACTCGTGGTATCCCAGAACAGGAGGAAACTAGTTCCTCCCTTGTGGTTCTAGTTATAGGTGTTTTGTTTCGATTCCTCCATTTCATGACATTATTTTAATCTTGTGTTCGAAAAATTCTAAATCACCTGTTTACGTGTTTGTACGCTTCCACGATACCACAAGATTAAAATGATCAAACCCTTCATAGAGAAAGTACGCTATTGATCTCTTGCAGGAGACTAGTATGTTGGGGGAAAAATGGGCACATATTCCTACGGATCCAAAAGTTCATCTTTATGATGAGAACGTAGCAAACTTTAATGAGGAACCTTCTATATTTAACCATAAAACATCCTAACATCTTATTGGTAGTTGAGAAGCTGAGTCAATTCATACACATATCAGCTAAGATACATTGGGATGCAACTATAATGGTGTACTTAGGTACCTGAAGTTGTCACCAAGGAGAGGACTTTTATTCACAAAAGGTACCCCAACTGACATTGTTGCCTACACAGATGCGAACTATGCAGGATGTCTTGAGGACAGAAAGTCCACGATAGGCATTTGCACGTATGTCACTGAGAATCTAACGACTTGGAGAAGCAAGCAGTAAGGAGTCGTGTCCAGATCAAGTGTCGAGTCCAAATATCGTGCCATGACTCAGACTGTTGCAGAGATGATGTAATACGATATGTGCTATATGACTTACATATTCCCATTAATTCTTCCATGAAGGTGAGATATGACAATAAGGTTGCTACCTATATTGCGAATAATCTTATGTTCTATGAAAGTAATGTTTTCAAAGACGAAAAGCGTTAAAGGCAAGGGAGGTTCAAAACACCTGAGGCACCAGGCACTCGCCCAAGAAAAATGAGGTACTAAAGAATTTATATATACATATACATATATATACCCAGACATACACACAGACCAAAATATGGCATGTTATGCATATATATATATAATACATGATATATAAATGCTTAGACAAACAGGTACAATACACATACATATGCACATTAATACATATGGTAGGTGTGTGTATATAGTTTCGTACATTTACTTATACACACATTTGTAAGTACACATTATAGCTATATACTTTTATGTTTATATGCTATACTAATGCACACATATATACCTAAGTGCATGCATGTACATATATATTTATATGTATATGTTGATATGAACATGCATGCACAAACATATAAAATTTATGCATATTTATATGTATATATGTATTTATTATATGAAAATATCTATTTAAGCACGTGTGTGTGAATATACATATGCGTCTTTAACTAAGAGAGTATTCGATAATTAGGTAGCAAGAAATTAAAACCCTTAAAAATATTCAAAAAAATAAAAAGCATGTAAAATTTGGTTCAGGCACTCTCACAGGGCACCTAACGCCTCGGTCCAGGCTCTCACAAGGCACCTCAAGCAAATCAAGCAAGGCGAGGCCTGGCGAGATGCTAGAGCCTCACCTTATCATAGCACCTAAGCGAGTGCCTTGACAGCACTGCATGAAAGGACTAAGCACGTTGAAATAGACTACTATTATACAAGAGATCTTATTCAGAAAGGGCTGATTCAAACCATCCACATCTTTCTTCAAGATCAAACAATAAATATCTTCACCAAAGCACTTCCAAGGCCTTTATTTGATAAATGTTCCACGCGAAACATGATAGATGTTTATGCTCCAACTTAAGAGAGTGTTGAGAATTGACTTTTTTTCTTATGTTCTTATTTTATGAGGGCCTACTTATAATTTTTCCATCCTCTAGATATTGAGAATTGAGATCTTTCAATGAAAGATATCTCTCTTTTCTCTTCTAACAGTTTACCATCTCGAGATTTTGATGAAACAATGGATTCGTATTTGGACCCTCCTATGAATGGTGATTTCAGGTAGCTGGACGCCTGCCTTCTTTTCTCATCTTTCTAATCAAAGAGTCCAAGACTTTATTGAGTTACGGGAGTAGCTCTTTCCAGATGGAAGGAAATTAGGTGATTGAAAGGCCTATACGAACCAGATGGAAGCTTAATTTGTGACATCAATTTGATTTGTAAGGCAAGAATGCCCTTAAAAGGTGAAAATTTTTGCATGACCTTTTAGGAAAGGCAAATTGAATATAACTTAGAGAAGGCATAGGATTTTCCAGATGGAGAATATGACGTGCACTTTGTGATTATTGAGGAAAATAGAGATCTCTCTTTTCTCCATGCATTCACTAATGCAGTTTGGGAGAATGTAGTGCTGCACTGGGTGGATTCTACTTTGACATTTGTGGTCTATGAATGCAAAAAGGATTGTTTGGGGATTGTGTTATTTTAGGTTAAAGACCAAGAGGGCAAAACCTTGTGCTATTTTATGGGTTTTGTGGCTGCCACATAATGAAGTGGTGTTTAGGGGAGAACATTTTAGTGTGGAAGAAGTCTTTGATGTTGGCAATGTTTTGAGGTTTGTGGTGGTTATTTGTAAGATGTTTAATGTTTTAATGAAATTGTGAGTAGCTAGTGGCTCTGAGTAACTACCCCTTCTTTAAAAAAGAGGAGTCATCAATTGCAGGTATGAATCTAGGAGATCTAGATATATTTCTATTAACATGAAATTTAAGGGGTAAAGGATAATCATTCGGAGATGGTGACCATCCGTAATTTCCTTCATCAAAAGTCATAACACTCCTTTACAACAGGCTTGTTTTTTTTTCTAACAGGTTACCCACAACATCATTGAACACAAAGCGTCAAAAATCCTTCCCAAAAAAAAAAACCATTCAAAATCATTCTGTCCACATTACAATGCTTCCCTTAAAACACCTCCCCCATTTCACGAAACCATAGCAGCTAAAAAATGTGCAACCAATTGCACCCTCTCTCTCTTAAATGTAAGAGATCACAGTCTAAGACCCATCCTTACTGTTGCAATGGAGTCCTAAAAGGCTGATTCGAAAGAGTAGTCCAAACACTATAGACACATCTCCCAAATCACAGCAACATAGGAGCAATGAAAGAAAAGGTGAGCACAATCTTCTGTGCCATCCCCATAAAGAGCGTGGATAACGTCATCCATGTGGACAATCTTTCGTCTTGGTTGCTTTGTCATGAGTCATCCCCTTCTTAAAAGACAAGCAAAAAATCTTCACCTCCAGGAGCATTTTTGCTTTTCAAGATAACTTACTATCCTGTGCCAAGCTATCGCCAACCACCTGCTGACCTGCATGCAGCAATCTATAAAATTTCCTTCATAAAGTGGCTCTCGTCCTCCAATTCCCATCCATCCACTTCACTAGACAATTGCAAAATCAACTAATCTCATCATGTAGCTAGATGAACTCCTATATCCTTTGCTCCAACAAGTTTGACAAATAAATTAGTGTCCAAGCACCACCACTTCCATCTAGTACAAAGCTCCAAAAAAGAGACCATAGAAGCATCAAAATGATGGGAGAAAGAAAATAACCTTGAGTACAAGTGCGAGAAAAATCCATTCCTCATCAAATCATCAATCCAAAGCTGAAATCAGATCCATCCCCAAGCCTAGCCTCGAAAAGGTGCATGCTTGGCAGCATCAAAGGGAGAAGTCCCTTCCAAAATGGAGATGATCCCTTGATTGGAGTCATCCTCTTCTCCCAATTGATACATCTTCCATAATATGATGCTAAGACATCCATCACCAAACTATGTTGCCCTCTAATGACTTTCACAACCCACTTCAAAAGCAATTCCTAGTTCATAGTTCTCAAGTCAAGCACCCGTAGGTCCTGTTTAAAGAAAGGACAACACACCTCCTTCCAATTAACAAGATGCATCCCCTTATCATTATCTCTCACCCTCCTTCAAAACAATCTTCTTGTCTCGTCAGCTTTCCTAAAATGTTTTTGATCTTTCTTGGCAGCTCAAAAGCAGACATAAAGATGATAGGAATTTCTGCCAAGACAAACATCAAGAGAACTAGGTGTCTACCTTTAGAAAGCAACTTGGACCTTCAAACTCTCCAACCTTCTCAACCCATTTTGTAATGACCCAGATTCCCAATTAGAAAACTAGGGAGAGATTGGCCATCCCCCACGCACCAATCCTCTATGTAATGCAAGGATGGGGACTCAAACCTGGGTCTCTCCTGCCAAAGTCAAGAGTCTCCACCATTCAACTATACCTTGTTGGGCACCTAGTTTAGCACAAAGCTCCACTCCTACATCCTAAGTTGACCCACAATCAAATAAAGACCTAAATAAACCAAAGGAAGATTCTTCATGGTGTAACAAGAACTACCGCACATCACTTGGCCTCTTAATCATTATTTTTAGAAGATCACCCTCCAAATCATCCATTCCATACAAGACAAAAAAGGATGTCTCCTTACTAATGGTGAGACCAAAAAAAGTTCCAAACAACTTCAGTAGACCTACCACATTACCTAGTGCCTCTTATGATCCCCCAACGAAAAAAAGTATATTATCGATACAACAAGACTAGAAAGAATATGCACTCTACCCCCTACAAAGGGAAGCCTCTAAACGAACCCTTCCTCACAAGCAAGAGACAAACCTTAACAATGCATCAACCGCAAGCACAAAAAGCAAGGCAACCAAAGGGCACACCTACTAGACTCCCCTTTGAGGCTGAATCCAACCCTCTTTCAGGTTTTCCATTTACAGGAATCAAAAAAGATAAAGTGGTAATACAACTTTTCATCAATACAATCCTCATCTCTCGCAACCCTCTATTCTGTAAGGACATCTACAAAAACCACCATCATACAATCATAAACCTTAGAAAAATCCATCTTCAAAAGGAACTTAATTGTCCATCCTACACAAATAAGAAACCACTTCTAAAGAGATGATCACAATATACAACAAATGTCTACCCCTAACAAATAGAAACTACACATCACAAACCAAGCTATTAATCACCCACTACAACCTGTTTGCCAGCATCTTGAAAATGATGATGAAAGTCGCATTAGTCTTAGACAAGGAAATTGGCCTATAGTCACCCACTCGCTCCACAAATTCCTTCAAAAAAAGGAAGAAAAGTGGCCCACTGATTCTCTAAAAGCCATTATTTCCAATAGCAAACTCTAGCATACTCATAACATCCTCCCCAAAAACTAACCAAAACTCCTTTAAGAAAAAATACACGGAATCCATCTAGTCCAAGTGACGCTTCCTCATTCAAGCCCTTCAAATTTGCAAAACCTCCACTCTAACAACAACCTAATCAAGTCACCAACCTTCTTCTATAGCAACCTGACCACATTTGTACCAAGTCATCTTCAATTCAATGTCGAGTCCCTCTTATAAAAGAACGAAAGTGCAAAGCAAATGTGTCTCCCATCGCCTCCCTTCCCCATACCACAATATCCTATACTTGGAACTTATCAATAAAATTTACTTGATAGCTACCATTAGCCACCATTTAAAAGAAAGAGTGTTGGCATCACCCTTCTTCAGCCATGTCAGTCTCATCCTCCACCTAAACTCAACTTCCTTCTTACAACCATCCTAAAAGCAATAGTTTATTATTTCTTCCTTTTTAACACCTCATTTGTAGTATCCCTAAATCCTCCAGCCTATCTAGTCCCATAAACTTCCCCTAAAACCCCATCCTTTTCTTCTACTTCTCCTCTAAGCCTCTTCTTTACCTTTATAAGATACAACTTCAAGCGTGTGGTTCTGCCCAATGATGAAAGTCCTAACATGGAATGTTAGGGGTCTCAATGATCCATCTAGACAGAAGTGAGGACCAGATGTTGTGATGCTTCAGGAGACGAAATTGCAGCAATGTGATGCTAGGACGTGGAGGGAGGTTGGAGGGGGTTCCCTGGAGGGATTCATGGCACTTGATGCGGCAAGCAGGTCTAGGGGTATCATTATCACATTGAAGGGTGACGTCTTCTCTTTGGAGGACTCCGTAATTGGGAGGAGCGTTGTTTCCGACCAGCTCAGGAGACATAATGATAACTTCACCACGGTGTTATCCGCAGTCTATGAATCGTGTGATGGCAACAACAAGCAATTTTTGTGGGAGGATCTCAATCAGATTACCGTTAGATCCCAGGGTTGTCCGTGGTTGATTGGTGGAGATTTCAATGTTACTCTAACGGCTATGATAGCTCGGGAGGAAGAGGCGGACGGGACAGTGGTTCTGAGGAGTTTTCGGCATTCGTTGCCACGTACGGACTTATTGACCTACCTCCATTGTCCTGTGCATACACTTCGAGGAGTTCTGGAGGGCGAGTGTCTAGACTAGACATATTCTTCTCCTCGATAGAGCTCACAGAGGTGTTCCCCCTGGCAGGAGTTCAGCCTTTGGAGAGACCGTTTTCAGATCACGCACCTTTAATGTAGGGATCCAACGAGGCCACCAGATGTGGCACGTATTTCAAATTTGATCTTGCTTGGTTGATAAAGGAGGGGTTCAAAAGAAAGGTAGAAGACATAACATTCACTACAGCTGAAGGGATTGGCAGCGGCGAGATTGGAGAAGAAGACTCAGGAGCTCAGGAACTTTCTTAAGGAGTACAGGAAGCAAGTGAAGGAGGAGCAGAACAGGAAGAAGGATGAGGCTCTGGGAGAGGTCGAGAGGTTGGATAGGGTGGAAGACCTAGGTCTACTGACACGGAGGAGGAGGCCAAGTCAGGGCATATGAAGACCATCGAGGAGGATCAGAAGGCTAAGGTGTAGTGGAGGACAAGATCAGACAGAAATAGATAAAGGAAGGGGACTCCAATACTATATATTTTCACATGATGGCATCAGGCAGGCGCCAGGTGGCGGAGAAACTGGATAGACAGGTTCCTGGTAGGTGGCACAAAGTTTGCAGGGAGAAAGGCGATTCACAAAGCGGCGGCAGACTTCTTTAGAGAATTTACAGGGAAGAGGTCCGATGACTAGAGATGAAGCAGGTCGGATGTCCCTTCCATTAGTGCTGCGCAGGATGAGGGGTTGATTACATCCTTCACGGAGGATCAAGTAAGAGAAGTGATCTATGGCCTAAATGCGAAGGGCTACCTGGGTCCCGATGGCTTTCCTGTGTTCTACAAAGAGTTCTGGACGCTGCTTGAGGGAGAAGTCATGGAGGTGATGGAGGAGTTTAGGGAGGGAAACCATGGCTTCAACAAGCTAAACAAATTCCGTGTTCCTGTTGCCCAAGAAGGAAGGTACAAATGCCATCGATGATTTTAGGCCCATTGCCTTGTCCAATGCGATTTATTTGATTGTGGCAAAGGTCCTGGCAAACATGTTAAAGAAGGTGATTGGCGGGGTCGTATCTCAAGTGCAGACAGCTTTTGTGCCAAGAAGGAACATCCTTGATGGTTATGTGGCAACCACGAAGATGCTAGCTTTGTGAAGGAGGGAGAGGAGGGTGTTCCTATGAAAGGTGGATTTTAGAAAGGCGTACGACTCGATTCACTGGTCCTAGTGGGCCTCCATGCTAAAGAAGGGGTTCCCATCGGACTGGATTTGATGGATGAAGATGTGTGTTACGACATCTTCCTTCTTGGTTCTCAAAAATGGGAACCTGGCAGGCAGTTGGATACAGCCGAGGAGGGGGGTGCAGCAGGGATCCCCTTGGCGCCTATGCTCTTTGTTTTGGTTGTCGATGCATTAGTAAGATCTTCAATTAGGGCCTGTGAGAGGGGTAAGATTAGGGGGTTCCCATTGGTTGGTGGGTCCATGGTCCATGTTCTTTGATACGCAAATGACACTCTTTTCTGTTGAAGGGGCAGGGGCAGGGGCAGGGGCAGAGGCGAGAAGGATCAAGGTATGACTAGAGCTTTTTGGGGAGGCGTCGGGACTTCAGATTAACTACAAGGCAATGTTCATTCCATTTGGCTTGTCAGAGGAGGAGATCAGTGGTTGCACTATTGCCTTGGGAACAAATAAAGGAGTCCTACCTATCTCCTATTTAGGGTTTCCCCTGACGAACAAAAGGATTTCTACTTTTTTTTTTTAGGTAGAAGGATTTCTACATAGGATTGGGTTCCTCTAGTTGAGAGGATTGAGGGGCGACAGGTGGGATGGGTAGCTAGTGGGATGGGCATCGAAGCTCCTGTCCAGAGGGGGAAGATTGGTGCTTTTGAAAGAAGTGTTAGCATCCATGCCTTCTTACTTTGCAGCTGTCTTGAAAATGCCACGTCAGATTGAGAAAAAATTCTGAGCCTCATGAGGAGTTTTTTCTGGACGAATTATGGGGTGAATGAGAGTAGGGTTAAGCTGGTGGAGTGGGAGGAGGTGTGTAGAACCTTGAAGGAGGGAGGTCTGGGTGTGAGGGAGGTGGGAATAAATGAACATCAGCCTATTGACCAAGTGGTTTGCAAGACTACTTGGGGGGGAGGTTGGTTTGGTAGGGGAGATCCTCTACTCATGTTATAGGGACACCTCATTTTGGGGGCTGGTGGCTTCTACTTTGAGAGGCATGTAACATTTTGTTAGGGGGTTATCTTTGGTGGCACCCAGGGTCCAAAATTTCTTCACGCTGATTCTTAGTGAGGGAAGACACTTAAGATTTTGAACAGATGAATAAACAGAACAGGGGAGGCTGTGTAACCAATTTCCCAAACTTGTGACGTTGGCAATTGACAGAGGTGTCCAAGTTGCAGATGCCTGGGATGGTTGTTAGTGCCCCAACTTAGCGAGGAAACTTTTGGACCAGAGGATAGAGGAGCTACAAGAGCTACTGCGGGAGCTAGAGGGCTTTCAGCCTGAGGAGGGGGAGGATGCCTTTGGGTCAGAGGAAGGGGACTTCTTGATCTGCAGCGCCTACAAGAAACTAGGTAGGAATGCTGTGATAGAGGATATTGATCATCTTAGCAGAGATTGTGGGCTTGTTTGGGAGGCTACATGCCCACTGAAGGTGAAGAACTTTGCTTGGTTACTTAGGAGAGGCAGGATCTTGATGAAGGCATGGAGAGCCAAGTGGGCCCAAGGGGCAAATACGACGTGCAGTCTTTGCCTTCGCGATGAGGAGGGCGTAGAGCATCTCTTTTTCACATGCCCTGTGGTGGCACAGATCTAGAGGCATTTCAATGATGGGTGGTGGTCACAAGAATCTTTTACAACTTTTCAAGATCCTACAAATGTGGCAGCAGAACTAGAGGGCACAGTATTTTCCAAACGAAAAAAGAAAGGGCGCAGCCCCTTGCTATATTATGAAGCATTTGGCTCGGAAGGAACACGGTGGTCTTTAGGGGTCAACGTTCTTATGTAGAGAATTTTGTGGAGTCTTTTTTATCGTTGTTATCTGTTTGGAGTTGTAACTTGTGATATGGTCTAGTGCCACTTTATCAATGAAATTACGTAGGTAGTTATCAATTGGACAACTACCATTTCACTTTTCAAAAAAAAACTTCAAGCAATGTAGCCACTTTGCCAAGGTCAAACTTGGAATATGTTTTCGATCTTATCTCATTAAATACATAGAGCAATGGTGAATGGTCAAAGAAAGGCCACTCCAAACCTATATTGCTGCCAACAAAAACATCTTAGCAAATCCCATGCAACAAAGGTTTCTGTCTAACGTGGACTTATGCTGCTAAAAAGTTGTACTACATATTTTAGGCAATTCAAGGTCTCACCAAAAATCATTGGAACCATTACCCATTTTGTATCCGTCTTCCAACCTATCCTGCAAGTTCAAGGTGGCATTGAAGTCACCCCCAACCAACGAAGTAGCATTTAGGAATGTTGAGCAACACCCTCCCTCCCCCGCCCCCCCCCCCCCCCCCAAAGCTCATTTCAAAATGTCAACTTATCATCATCTCTTATAGGTCCATACACCAATATGATGAGGAAGTAGACCTCATTCCTTAACTTGCACATCAACATGGATGTCAATCTCAATCCCTTCTAGACAGTTGGTTCCTTAAAGGCACCCTCCAAGAAAGCAACAGTCCACTAGACCTTTAGACTGCATCAACTGCCACAACATCAATATATCTCCCTTCCCCAAATCTTGTAGCTCCCCTTTCCCAACAACCTCCAATTATGATTGTTGCAACAAAGCTATACCCACCCCAACACTTCAATAAGTAATCCCTCAAGACTTCCTCCTTCCCCTATCTCTCAATCAACTTACATTCCACAAGATCACCTGCATGGAGAACTAGCAACCACACCCTTCACCCAGCTTCAACCCAAGCTACACCAACAGTTGAAGCAAATAAACCCAAAAACACCAAAATAGTTCTTGTACCACTTGCATGGCCAACCTACAATGCCACCCACCCTTCCATAATCCTCAAAACTTACTGCAACCACCCCATTTGCATCATTGCCACTACCTAGCTCCATTGCCATCAGTATCTGCCTAACCAGCCTCTACATTGTCACTGCATCGAAAGTCCCCAATATAATTGCAACTACCATCTAAACACCTCCTACAACAAAGGTTGTGGTAGCTAAAACCCCTGCTTAAAGCGCAACGAGCTCCACTACCTTAGGCCCTCCCAGATATCCATGTGCCACAAGAAGTACATGCAAAGTTAAGGTAGAAAAATGAGCTCCCTAATTGAAGGCCTCCGACACCATAAAAGAAGAGGTAAATTGAGGTAATGACTTCATGGACCCAAGTCTAGGGCTCTCCTCATAACCGAATCCACAAGGATCCAAAAAGGGGTTTAAATAGCTAGGAGTGAGTCGTGCTTTGTGCGTGTGATAGGAAACTCACAATGTCCAACAAATGAAGGTGGGCTCTTGCCCTCTTCCTCACTAATAAATGTGAGATAACTAATTGCAGCAATTTCTCCTCTCCCCTTC
Organism: Thalassia testudinum; assembly: GCA_037157565.1. Classification (NCBI taxonomy): domain Eukaryota; kingdom Viridiplantae; phylum Streptophyta; class Magnoliopsida; order Alismatales; family Hydrocharitaceae; genus Thalassia; species Thalassia testudinum. The sequence goes on from JAZHRO010000014.1 coordinate 3,061,533, forward strand.
TTAGCGTCGGCATATTGAGGACTAACCACAATACTTCCAACACACGATTTCGCCTTTAGCACAAAATGTGAATTGTCCATCTATTTGAAAGTTTCTCAAAATGGCCCTCCAACTTACCATTATCGCCTTCTCCAACTCTACCAACTCCTCACCTACAACCTTGTGCTACCAGACCTTTATAGTTGCCTAACTACTTAGCAACTTACAACTCCCATTATGACCAACATGAAGGATAACGATCGATTGTCCTCCCTGGTGCACATGATCTAGACAAGCACACATGGCCTTTGAACAAAGAATCACAACCTCCAAAATCACCTCTAGTGTGAGAACCTCAACTCATTCCACCACCTTTAAGCCATCAACTTCCTTTAATCCAACTCCTTCACATTGTCACAAATGACCAAAAAAGGCCACCTAAGCTTGAATCACCTTCAAGCAGTGTAGCATGAAAGGAATCCTAAAGAACTCCACATGAAGAGGCAATCGTTATGGAACCTCCTCTGATGAAGTGCCATTGTACTTTGTCCAGTGTTGCAATCTCATTGAAGCCTTGCTTGTATGCACAACTCAAAATTCCAAAGCCAATAAGGCATCCTTGTTTGAAAACCAATGTAGGAACTTCGTCGAGTCAATTGACAACACGTTGACCACCTCAAAGGCACCCTCAACTTCGCAAGACAAAAGCATCTCCAACGAGGCACTAATGAAGGAGCTCCATGTTCACTTAATGTTGGGCGACCATAAGGCATCCACCTCTCTAGCAGCAATAACACTTGATCTTCCACATTCAGCACAAGTGCACAAACACACTTCCAATGACCTCCTGCATAGACCTACAACTATCTCAATGATGATTGAGTCCCTCACAACAAATATACCTTACAAGTTCTCCACAATCATATGCAAAATGTCCCCATCCTTTGCATCAAAAACACAAGACTTTATCTCCATGCAAGAATTCCCCCTTCCAATCTTAGGAACCCATCTTGCCTCTCCTACATTCTACGACAAACCACCCACTTTCTCTCTCTCACAGACTTAGCTTCACCATCTCCTCCCCAAAATTCACTTGTACTCAATAAAACCTTCAAATTTTCTTTTTGTTCACAAGGAAACTTTTCTTGACTTTCACACAAGATATGAGGAAAGGAGGTTGCATAAAAAGAAAGTGTCATTTTGGAGTTTGGACGTTAAACTATAGATTTTATTTTGCCTCTATGGAGTCAACTTCATGTCTTGATAAAATTGATCCAAAAACCTATTATAAGAAAGCTTCATTGCAAAGCTTCCATGTTTCAGTAAATTTTAGAAAGCTTTCATGTTTTAATGTAACTCATCCCGGTATTTCTTTAGTTGTTGAATGAATTAGTCAATTTGCAAATAGACCTACTTCTAGATGTTAGGATGTGGTGCCCCATACTTCTAGCTACTTGAGAACTTCTCTAGAAAAAGTGTTCTGTTCAAGGACATGAAATTAAATGGATTTCCATATCCAAATTATGCTGGCTGTCAGAAAGATCAACATCCACTAACTAGCTATTGCACTTTTGTTGGTGATAATCTTGTTAGTATAGAATGCAGTTTCATGACCCAGTTCCCAATCAGAGAGCAGTGGCCCATATTGTATGTGAACTTTTTTCAATCTATTTGATCCTTAAGGACGTTAGCATCTAATTTGATCTACCTATGCACATATTTTGATAATAAGGTTGTTACCTTTTAGCAAATAATTATGCCTTTCATGAACTCAAGCAAGTTGATTGCCATTTTATCTGCTCTCAAATACAAAAGCGTTGGAAACTACTTCTACAAGTCCAATTTTGATGTTAACAAACCAAATAATTATTATACTGTGAGTCAATAACTGTGCAAAGTTTGTTGAAGAAAAATAGCTATAAGCTCAAGCCCAAGATTGCTCAAGCTCAAAGCCTAGGCTCAAGAACACATCAAGCCTGAAGGAAGCTTAAGTCCCACAGACTTTAATTTATAAGTTTTTGTTTCTTGGATACTTGTAAAACCTCCTTGAATATTACCTTAAAAAATGATAAGAATAGCCAATGGACAAGTCGAAACTCACATAACTAGTCTTTTTTAGAAATTAAAGGAAACCTAAAACAATATCATACCTACATCGGTCTATTTAAGATGAGCTGGTCTTTTTTTTTAGAGGAGAACTGGTCATTTGACTATGGAATCCATACTTTGATGCTCAAGATGCCACCTTAAACATCGATAGACCAATTGAGGAAGGCTTTCGCTCTCCTTTGGTTTGGATCTAGTTGGAGTGTAACAACACTATTTTTAGAGGGGTTAGACCCTATGTTAAAGTTCTCTACATTTTACCGTCATATGTAGTATTTGGAGAAGATGACTTGCCTATTAGTGGATCAAAGGGATTAACATCATTTATTACAACCCTTTTTCCTTGCAAAAAAAAAATGACCTGCTCATAAAAATCCACACACCCTTGAAAAGAAAGAAATTGCACCCTTGCTTTCAATTTAAACTTTGGATGGAGTGGTTGTGTTCGGTTATACAAGTTCTATTAAAGCCAGTGAGGCAGGTTTAAAATTGAGAAAGTCCATTTTGGATCACATTTTTGGCAAGGGAAGAGAGGATATTGGAACCCATAATTGGATAAACGTAACTTCATCTGCATGTTCCTCGCATGTAGCTCTACTAGTGAATCGAAGGAGTTCTAGGAATTTTGCTTTATCAACATGTCCCCCTGTTGGAAACTTTGGAACTCCCATCTTTTTGTATTCTTGCCATGCTGAAGGATGGTATTGCTTTTCAAAAACTAAAGAAATCTGTCCCAAATCAGCTCACATTGGGAGCATTTTTACCAGTACCCAACTTAACCCTTTTGGTTATTACCAAATTAAAGGCTTTACACCCACTCCTTGACTTTTGGAACTAAACAGGCTTCGGCTTCAAAGTAAGAGGCAGTTGAGAGCAAGGTTTTAAAATACATGAGACGGTACCAAGATAGTTTAACTTCATCGAGGCAAAGGCATAAGCCTCATATTTTGGATAGAAAAAAGAAAAAATGACATGGATGTATACTTGTTAAGTGTTAATAATAAATAAACAATATAAAATCAGACTTATATGTCATTTTTCTCTATCACAACTTTCAAAGAGCAAAATTAGATAAGAAGTAACATTTAGATGAAAGACGAACTTCCAAACAATGATAAAAAAATGATCAAAAATTAACTAAACAATAATGATTGAATAGTGATTACCAAAAGACATTCAAAATATTTAAACCACACTATAAATAGTAACCATACACATACAATCATGTAAATAGTAACAATAAACACTTAAAATATACACACATAATACATAAACAATAACTACACAAAAAAGGGACCAAATATATATAACTAAATGATTTATACTAAGAACCAAAAATAAATAAGAATCGCATAAAAACTAACTAATCAATAACCACACTAATTTGTAAATAAGAACAAATACATAAAAGAAAAAGAAACTAATCGCTAAGAGAAACTTATAATTAAGCCAAAAAATCATACTTATATACTTCTTATGTCCAAGAAAATACCAAATGAAAAGAAAAAAGTCAAGAGTCGATTGCCAGTAGCAAAGCATCTAACAAAGCATATATAACAAACAAAAAAAACCCAACTCTAACCTAAGAAAAACAACAATTTAAGGTAAGGTGAAAGAGTTTGGGGGTTTAAGGATGGATTTTAGATATTTCAATTGAGGCCCTCCACTGAGGCAGTGCCTCGCCTCCACCTTAACGCCTCACTACCTGGACAAAGTGAGGTACACGCCTCAAGCTTCAACCCTAACGCTATAGCCTCGAGGATATTTCCTTGCACCTCGCCTTAAGGCTTACACCTTGAGTGCCTCAAGGCACAATATTTAAAACCATCGTTGAGACTTAAGAGTTACTCCCTAAATCACCTATCATGGTACTTTTGGGAATTTTTCAACATTTCTAATCAACTGATAGGGCAAGACCCGTTAACTCCATTTACGAACCCTTTGTCACTTTCATCAAAGGTATCAAATTGTAACCTCATACCTTCTGTGCTAGGAATTTGCATTACCACCTTCTCTTTTTGAAAGAAATCTACATAGCCTTCTTAAACTAAAGTTCTTCGATGAAGGCTTCATAGGTGGAATATGTTACTCCATCTTAGTGATTTTTTCTTTTGTAGATCAATCACTATCTCAAGATTGTCCGATGGACCCAAAGGAGGGGTCTTTCCACCATGGATTATCTCCAGAATGTTCAAAGATGTAAATGTCATATGTCGTCTATTCATAGATTACTAGGTTTGGGTTCATAAATTGATCTGATGCAACCTCACCTCAAGACCAGGATCATTATCTAATAGCAAATTTAAGGGAGATCTACAAACTGCTATATGAAACTTGTTCCATCCCTTGTCTTTACCTTTTTTTTTTTTGCTTTTTGGGAGGGGGGAAGGAACCTTGTCTTCATATTGATGCTTTAAAGAAGGGAATCAAAATAAGAGCACAAAAGGAAATGCATCAAATTGCAAGCAATGCCAAATGAATAACAATAGGTCTAATCCAAAGTGGAACAAGCCTTTTATTCCTACCAAAGTTGAAGAAATCTATCACAGATCATGAATGAATAGGGTTCGAATGGAACCCGTCTACGTCACTTATCCTTTGTAATCGTCCTCCTCTCCAAGCTGAAGGCCTCCACTTCTCAAATCCTCACCCTCGATGGCTTCCTCGCTACAGCTCCTCTGTCGAGCATGATACCATGGCTCACAGAATAAATGAGCTAAAGGTCGAGCTTTGTTCCTATGACACCATCGACGCCTGCATCGCTGCCTGAGGACTTGTTGCTATTGTGGATCTTACCTTCTTTGTCGTCATCTCTAAGGTAGGCCAACCTCGCACAAGAGCTCATCATTGCCTTGATTTTCCCCACGATCTTAAACGAGATCATCGTAATCAACTCCATCATCATCGCCCTCGCCATCACCACTCCATGCGCCACCTAGCACCTCTTAGCGACATAGGACTTGGACCCTCCACCTTGCGCCGATAGCGATGGGCCTCAAGCTCGCGATGCTTCGACTCCTCTACACTATGATGCTCCCGCGCATCCTACGTCGAGACCTCCTCCATTGATCTCATCACCAATCGATGCCTGGAGGCAACACTCAATGGTCAAGACAACATTATCCATCTTGATGCTTCCCTTCTTCACCGCAATGCTCGCAGCCACCTCTTCTCTACCCGTAAGGGCACATTGCCATGATAAAATCAAGTGCACGTAGCGATGCCGATCCTCCTCGAGGACCATGCCATCTCTTCCATCTCAGCCGAGGAGATCACCCCTAAGATGAATAACATCAACAACAAGACAAAATGATGATAAAATTCCTAAAATAATTTTTCCACAGTTGAATTGCTCTGATACCAAGTTGATAAGAATATATAAAGTGGAAACGTAACAAGATATCAAAAACATAAAACAATCAAGGAACACTTGAGTTTACATGGACATCGCACTCACAAAGAGCGAAGAGAAAATCACGGGAGAAGGCCCCGATAGGATTGATATCTCTGTATTCTTCTCCAAGAGTAATTGGGGATATAACGTCCTATTTATAGGCCACCATGCACTCTAACTCTTCACATTAAACGATGTGATAATATTTTCTTGTAATTGGACGACATATCCAATTACCCAACTACACATTCTCTCAACACACGATATAATCACCAAATTTCTAGTAGTTGTGAATTAATCAAAGTTGCAAAGATACCTCACAAGCACTCATGTAGGAGCACGCGCAGGTATACAAGGGGGGATGACTAGTCAAAATAATAAAACTTGCATGGGAACATTTGAAGTATGTTGAAGTGCTTAAACTTTGACAACAGAACTTGGACCCCACCCTATGTCTTATCTTAATCTCCCACTTCATGATAAGCCCCATTCTCTAATGGATTTGATAACTTGGGTGGAGAGACAGGAAGAACATGTAACAAGTCGAGCCTTGACAATGCTATCTAGAGGCAATCATTTGATTTTTTTAAAGTCCCATAAAATCAGCGTTGCTAAACCACTTTCTATCTATTTTCTACTTGCCTTAGAAGATAAAGAAGAGACTTGTTAGTCTTATGAGATACTTCTATTGGACCAATCTCCATACAAGATGAAAGGGCATGTACCTTGTAGATTGAAATGATGTTCGTAAGCCTATATAGGATGGGTGTCTTAAGGGTCAAAGACCCATGAACTATGAATGATTCTGTGCTTAGGAAGTGGGCAGCTACAATTATAGGGCAAGATGATGATCTTTGGTGAAATGTTTTTTATTCTTGCTATGGTAGGGATTCTCAATTGGAAAGCATCGGCTAGAGATACCTGATGCCTTTGCAATTCTAAAGGAGTGCAGTTGTTGTATGCCCCAAATTGTTGCCTTTCTTCTTCGTAAAGCTTGGTATGGGGACAAAGCTCTAATTTTGAAGGGATGACCAGCAAGCAGCAGATAAGGAGTGATTGGCAAAAATGTAACCCTGAATGTTTGCATTGCCAGCAAACAAGGATGCTTCAGTACCAGATTGTTAAGAAAGAGACGTGTCAGAATGATGTTAGCTAGACTCCATTTCACGCATTGCCATATGAACTGAGGGTTTTATACGTGTTGCAATTACTTAGCAACATGGCTGACTGCACATGATGGTGATAGAGATGCACTATTCTAGGATTCACGGAAGTTCCATGTATGTGATGCTTATAAAAGTGTAAAGAGTGCATCAAGTATTCCATATATGGAATTTACTAAAGATCATAAGCTCATGTGCACTAAGATGCTGTTGAAACAAAGATTGCGCACAAAGGGCTTCCACTTGAGATGGGCTCCTAGCATGGATGCTACTTGGAATTCTCTGAGGAAGACATAGAGGGTATTCCATAGCTCTTTTCTTGTGAATTTACTCTGGAGGTGTGGCAATGCATTATCATTGATTGGATAGATCACTCCAATGAATCATTTTTTATGACCTTTTAGACGAGGATGAGGTGATCAGGGAACCATCCAATTTAGATCAAAAATGGAGTAAAAAGGTTTTTGTGGTCTTTTGAGGAATCTAGATAGCGATGAACAGGCTATTCAAGGCTAAAAGGCCTTATGTGGAGAATGTCCTCTTATTTGTGAATTATTTAGCATCATGTTGGAGAGTGACTTTGTAAACCGGGATGCTTATAATATGTCCCAATGATCAGCAACGACGGTTAATGAGTAGCCATCATTTAACAACTCAAGAAACTTGCATAAGGGCCGACCGATAGGCACTCAAACAAGAGTAACTGCCTCCAACAACATGACACTCCTTTGACTTGGTCAAAGTTAGTGTTGGGATTTGGAGCTGTCCATGTGGCGGCAATGGCAAGACCTAAGGCCCACAGGAGGCCAGCAATTCTTGGTCTAAAGGACCAACTTTGTGTGCACAAAGTTTGGTTGTTTTCTACTTTTAATATAGTTATTTTTAGGAATATGTTTGGGATTTATTTTAGGAGATAAGATCTTTCCAAATGAGATAAGATCTTTTCTCAATAGAGATAGAATTTTTTATTACTATTTTTAGGGATATATTTTCTCTATAAATAAAGAGCCTTCCCAACAATTCTAATTTAAGCAATACTAATATTTCCAACAACTCGAGGCTCCTCTCCTCTCTCTTTTCTCTCTCCAACCAGCGGCCACCCTTGGCCACCACCACACCAGCCACCAGCCTACCGGTGGTGCTCGTCCATGCCTCCAAGCCCATGTATGAATACTCCTCCACGTGGACTATCCCACGCACACGAAGTCTCCACGCTTCTACTTGCGCTATTCGCAACATGGTATCAGAGCCTTCGATCTAGGCTCCCTGTGTGTGTGGATATCCAAACCACACGTTGGTGATTCTTGCATCCAAAAAGTCATCAACAAATCTGGTGCCTTACGCGGAGAACAAAGACTAGAGAAGATGGCAGAGTCAACCACGATGGTCAGAGATGTCATGTTATCAAGAGGAGACAAAAGAAGAAAGAGAATGAGATCTATCAAGTTCTATCGCTTGTGATCTTTATACTCTTGACACCTTATATCCGATTCTTTACTCCCCTCTAAAAGAGGAGATTTTCCCAGAGAAAAGATGTCATGGAGAGGACACCATGGTCAACGCAACGACTTTTGAGGTTGCCAAAAGAGGCAACGACTTTCGAGGTTGCCAAAAGAGGTAATGACTTCTCAGGTTGCCAAAAGACTAATGGTTGATCCAAGGTCCTTCCCCAAAGATCCAGGCAAGTTCAGGAGACCACCACGTGGGGCTACTAGCACCTCACACGTGGACTCCCTAACTCATGAAGACCTTGAAAAGCTGCGTGCTATACTTCAAGAAGATAAGACAATGGCTACCATAGCGACGACTACTCATGTTGCCACAGAAGCAACTTCGAAAGTCGCAAGACTTCGTCGTCGACATGTCGAACAAGAAGACCGAGAGTATGGCTCTTGTATAAGAAGTTGAATGGTGGGGGATCTAACCTCACAAGTTGAAGACCAAGTCGTCGGCCTCGCGGCCTTCGACTTAAGGGGAGTGTTGGGATTTGGAGTTGGCCACGTGCCACGTGGCACGTGGCAAGATCTGAGGACAACAGGGGGCCAACAATTCTTGGTCCAAAGGACTAATTTTGGCTGCACCAAATTTGGCTGTTTTCTATTTTTAGTAAAGTTATTTTTAGGAATATGTTTTGGATTTGTTTTAGGAAATAAGATCTTTCCAAATGAGGTAAGATCTTTTCTCAATAGAGATAGAATCTTTGGATACTATTTTTAGGGATATGTTCTCTCTATAAATAGAGGGCCTTCCGAACAAATCTAATTTGAGCAATACTAATATTTCCAACAACTCCAAGTTCCTTTCCTCTCTCTTTCTCTCTCCAACCGTCGGCCCCCTTGGCCATCGTCGGCCACCACCACGCCAGTCACCAGCCTGCCAGTGGTGCTCGTCCACGCCTTCAAGCCTATACGTGAATAGTCCTCCACATGGACTATTTTTCCCATGCACACGGAGTCTCCACGCTCCTACTTGCGCAATTCGTAATAGTTAGCATTTGACTTCTCAAAGCTTATGTGGAGAATTGCGGAAGCTTGGCGTGCTCCCTTGGAGTTCTTGCGTGGAGAAGAGAGGTAAGAGAGAGACACTGCTACTATTCACGTGAACAGTAACTTACTGTTATTGTGTAAATAGAGAAGGTAGAGTCCAAGAGACATTGCATTCAGTGTGTGGAACTCAAATTACATATGCTAGAGTTGTTCTCCTTTTAAAGAGAGCACTCCAACATCTAAAAGTAGAAAAACAAGGATAAGTCCAAATTACTAAAACTGGAAAATGCTAATTGACTCCTAACAGCCGATAATTATCTCTAACAAAAAATAGCCACAATTGGCACAAAAGCAACTATTACTTGGCTAACAAGCCAACGCAAAACATAATGGCCGTAAGGCCTTATTAGACAATAACAAGGGGGATCACGTGGACTATCCACGTGACAATGGTGTCATGTGGCAGTCCACGTGGCATTTTATTTCTTCACACGCCCCCTCAAGTATAGGTCGATGGAGGACAAAGAATTGCTTGATATTGGTAAGGCTTAGAGCCCCTATTTTTTTTCCCTTCATCTTGGATTTTCGAATCTTCTTTGAATGAATCTTCACTTGCAACTACAAGTTCTTTAACAACTTCTGTAGTCATTGCTTCTTTAGCAACCTCAGAAGTTGTTACTTTGACCGCAGTCGTCTTCTACCCTTTGTTTATTAAAGCCTAGAGCCTCTCGAAGTCAACAGATGAGTATATTTGACTTTTCTTTCTCTTCTTAATGTGACAAAACAATGAGCAATCACATGCATGAAGTTTGATGCTTTGTATCTGGAAAAATCTCTTCCTTTGAAAAAGAATAAAAAATCAGATAAGAAGACTCCATAGGTAGAGCATAAGTATTGTACACTGACTGATGTCCTCCTTCATTGTATTGGCCGCCTCTTGTGCCTCTGATGCCTTGTTGATTTGAGCCTTGTTCTTTGCCATATTGTCTTTCGGAAACAAGTTCTCTACTTCTATGCTCTACATAAGGTGTTAGATGCATAAGAGAAGAGCCTTGCTGGGAATCCTTTTCTCGTCCCCTTGAGCCTTGTGTAAGATGCCTAAGGACTTCCAAGGAATTCTCGAGAGAACTCCCATGTCAGACAAAGATGTCACAAACCACGAAGCTCCTGTGGCACGTGGAAGGTTCACGCACAAGAACTCCTTGTGCATGGACCCTCTCCTTCTTGCTCCTCTTGTTCCATATGCGCATGAAGACTAGAAAGTCCGGAAAGCCTATTCCAATACCATGTTGAGAATTGTAGAAGCTTGACATGCTCCCTTAGAGTTCTCGCATGGAGAAGAGAGGCAAGGGAGAGACACTGCTACTGTTCATGTTACTATTCACATGAACAGTAACTTATTATTATCGTGGAAATAGAGAAGGTAGGGGAGTCCAAGAGACATTGCATCCAATATGTGGAACTCAAATTACATATGATGGAGTTGTTCTCCTTTTAAAGAGAGCACTCCAACGTCTAAAAGTAGGAAAACAGTAAGGATAAATCTTAATTACTAAAACTGAAAAATCCAAATTAACTCCTAACAATGCATAATTATTTCTAACAAAAAATAGCAACAATTGGCATAAAAGCAACTATTACTTGGCTAACAAGCCACTACAAAACCGTAATGGTCGTATGGTTCCCAAACTCTAAACTTGCTATACCCGAAGCAAGTGTGGGACATGGACAAGGACGAGAGCGTGGATCTTACCACATCTATCTAAAGTGTCAGCACTACGGATGCAACAACCATCCACAAGACAAGGGATAGAAGTTTGGGAGACCATCACGTAGCGCTACTAGCACCTTACGTGTGAACTCCCTCACTCACAAAGACCTCGAGAAGCTACAAGCTCTACTTCGAGAAGACAAGACGACGGCCACCATAGTGACGACTACTCAGATTGCCATAAAGGCAACAACTTCAGAGGTCGTAAGAGGCTTCACCGTCAACATGTCGAAGGAGAAGACCAGAATGTGGCTCTCGAAGAAGAAAAACAGTGGTGGGGCATCTAGCCTCACAAGCTGAAGACCAAGTCGTCGGCCTCCCGACCTTTGACTTGAGGGGGAGTATTGGAACATCAGAATAAAGCCACGTGGACTGGTAGCATGCCATGTGGACAGTCCACGAGGCAGTCAGCAGGCCACGTAGACAATCCACGTGGCATCCTCTAAAAGGCCCAATAGGGACGGCGGTCATGGGTTCTTGAACCAAGTTTGAAATTTTTTCCTTAAGGGTTAAGTTTTCTATTTTTAGTAAATGTATTTTCGGAAAAAGGTTTTGTAATTTGATTTAATTAGAGAGATAAGATCTTCTGGTATGGGATAGGATCTTTGCTTTCCAAGAATAGAGATATGTACTCTCTATAAAAGAGAGCATTCCCTATTTGCAATCTCTTGAGTCACAATAATATTTCCTATTCTAAGAAACTCCTCTCCCACTTTCTCTTCTCCACAAGGCAGCCGGCCACCTACGCCAACCACAAGGTTGCTCCTCCTGATCCACGTGCGCATAGCTCCCATGTGAGACTATTTTTCCCACGCACAAGAAGCCTTCACGCTCTGATTTGCACCAAATCTTGATAGATAGAAATCCATCCATCTCATAAATGTGAATCCCATAACCAAAGAAACACAAATAATTTCAAAGGCAGGAAGTAAGATAATCTTGAACACTTAAAATGGTCATGTCAGAGAGTTTTTGTTGTTCTAAGAATCAAAAGAAATTTTTTTTTCTCTAAAATAAACTCTATGATGGTTTTGTTGGATTAGTTCTCTACAATGGTATAAAAAGTTGCATACATAGCCATCTAACCTACGGGACAATCATGTCAAAGAACCAAGCAATGGTACTTACCCCAACACACAGTGACACAAGTAATCATCTTAATTACACATGCACTCAATACCCTAATTAGGTTAATTATTTGCATACTTGAGTAACTTTGGGTGCTTATTAGCCAGCACGTTACTTGATCTACAAATACGGCATATGCCTTTTTTGCTTTGATGTGTCTAAAGAATTCCACATTTCTTCTTTAATGGCAACACGTAGCATAGCACATGAATCTTACCTAACAAAGAATACATGATAACTATGCCCCACCCCCTTTGGTCTTTATAATATCCCACATGGCATATACTCCTTGGTTTAAGTAATGCTTTGCAACCTTGAATCCTCAAGGTCATAAACTAAGAAAATACTTCACAAATATTCTTGATAACCTACCATGTTTATTTCTATGAAGGTAACTTCTTCAACGACTGAAAAACAGTTATCCTTAGGCTACAGTCATTGAAGAAGTTACCTGCAGCATCTTGTTGAAATATAACCAACCACAAGAAACCATTCAGGATAGATAGTCTGAATGTCAACAGCAATGCCACAAATTTATGAGCATTCTGACAAAATCTTCCCTCTAGGCATTAAGAGGTGGTATAGTGTTACTATTAGAACTTTGCTAATGACATCAAGTATATTTATCAATCAAAATAATGACAATATTTTTAGGTTTCTGAGTCATCGCCTACTGAGTCAGTACCTCAAAAGAGAAACTATATATCCTCATCATAAGCAGATTAATCAGGGTTTAAGGTCAATAGGCCAGACTGTCAAAGCCAATCGAGTAGTGAAGATCCTGTCAAAGCCAATCGAGTAGTGAAGATCCAATCTCAATAGGAAGTCAAAGACCAGAGAATCTTTAAGAAGTGCAGGGGATCGCATCTCTGACATGACAGATGTTCCTATCTCTCACAACAATCTATCCTTCCAAACACACGATCAAGATCCTCAAAATGGACTATCAACTACATATACCTCTAACTGGATCTCCATACCAAGGTGTTTTTTCTTTTCTTGAGAGGAAAAAAGGATAACTATTCATGATTGGTAGTTATCCTGCTTCATTGAGAATCAAACAGTGGATGCATCAAGAATTAGGACCCTATATCATTTTTCCCAATGAACCAAGGAAATTGCACGGCATACAACATTTTCCACGCAGATTCTTTGTCAAAAGAGTATCATGTTTCTTCATCTCCACAAATCCCATAAGAAACCCACAAGCTTCCAATTTCCTGTACATCACATGCTTTCCTATCCGAAATTTCCAAATTCCCATCAACCTGTAGCATGTATCACAAAAGTGCGTGAGACCTCCATTCATAGACGTCCATTTCCGAAGAATGCCATGCATAACCGAAAATTGCAATGCAGAATACACAAAAAAAGAAAAAAAGAAAACCAATCAATCAGCAGAAGAAAAAAAACTTCAATGCAGGACTGAAACCTCTGAATTAGAGAATTAGAACACTAAAAATGTAAAAATACCACATGTGACGTAATTGGAGACGGGTGTTCCCCCACTACTATATCCAGCTATCGTTTTGAAAAAAAGGAAAAGAACTCGAACACAACGTCAAACGCCTATTTAGATAACTCGTATGCATGAGGGATCCGGAACTTACAGATAACAAATTTTATCAAAGCATAAGACCCCAACAAACTCAAGCGCACGCGCAACAAACAAACGTCATTCGACGTGCAGGTAGTCCGCTCCATATGAGCTAATTATTAGATCGGAGGGAGCCTGGAGTCGGGGGGGCGGGGCGGGTTGGTTAACTAAAACAAAAACCAAGGAATTTGCACATCGAGAGATGGCAGATTTCGAGGGATTCCGCCGGCCGGCGCTCCAATAATCGAAGGATAAAAAAAACAGAAGGTTGAGAAAGGGGGTGGGGAGGGGAAGGAGGAGGTCTCACTTGGTGGTGGCAGATTGGACGGTTGAGGCCATGAGGACCTTCGGAGATCTGAACCTCGACGGATTGCGGACCAGAGGGAAGGATTTGGGAGTCGAGTAGGTCATCGGCGACATTCTCAAGGCCATGAATACTGCGTGCTCTTGACACCCGACGTTCTCTCCCCCTCCTGCAGCTGTAATGGGAAAGGGAAGAAGATATGGATTTTGGTGTAGGGAAGGGAGGAGAGAACACCAGAGAGGCAGAGAGACGTGGGAGGGAGTCGAGGCTGGGGAAGAAGGAAAGGACGACATTTAATAGCGGCCGCCCAAACAGAGGTCACACTTCACTTGCTAGAGCGTCGTCGACTGATAGTTTTTTATTTTCTAACAGCAACTTATTATTTTAATTTTTTTTAGTAAGACTGATTATTTTAATTTGAGATTTTTTAATTGGGTGATTAAGGGTTAAGTGTTAAGATCCCCCAACAAATTGAATGGAAGGAGCAAAGGGGGGAATTAACTTTATTTTTAGAATGGAGAATGCTGATATCAAATGTACCTCTTGAAATCACTGAAAATGCTAATAAAAAAGTAATAACTTTGTGGAATTATTTAATCACACAAGGGAATCCTATCACCACGGCAAGGGATCGTTATGGCAAAAAATCATGACAACACTTCTAGAGGCCTTCGACAAGGAGACTTGTAGATCTCTTAAGCACCACATTATCCTATGATAATGGTTTTGATGATTACAAATATTGGAATTAAAATTGAATTTAATGTCTAGATATTATGAGAATAAATTTTAAGTTTGAAGTTGAGTGATGATATCTCGAGTCAAGAAAAAGGAGGAGATCATGTTCATCAAATTTCTTTGCTTACTAGGTCTTTTTGTAACATAAGAAAATTTATTATAATTTTATATTTTTTAAATGGTAAGGAGAGTCCTAATTAAATTTCATATTAGTACTAAATTTTAGGGCATCATATGCAATTTTCACAAGAACATCACACCTAGCTAAAATAGGCTAAAATATGTCCAAGTCTATAAGTTCTAGTGGATGGCTCTAACTTTTATTGGAACCTAAAAGCATCCTTTGGATAAGCTAGAGAGCTTTTTCCAGAGCTTCCAGGAGTTAATGAACTTTATGTCGAATTAAGTACTTAATGTTAGACAGTTAGTCTAACATTAAATAAGAATGTCCTAACGTCAAATGTGCCCTTCTATGCCAGCTAAGGTGCGATCAGGAAATAACGAATTTTATACCTAACTGATCACCTAATGTTAGATAACATATACCTAGATTAAGTAAAGTACTTGTTGACCAAATTAATTAGTTGTTGACAAATCAACAAGGGAAACTTTTTGAACGTTGATTGGGGGACTTGTGCAAACTAAATTACATCCAAACACCCCTCTATATATATGAGTGCTTGTTCCACTCTTTGGAGGTTAAAGAACACCCAACACCACATTCAAAAGCACAATCAAGCTCACATTCAACAAAATCTGAATTTTGGTGTTCTTGGAGGTAATTAGAGCTCTTAATCTTGAAGCTTAACTTCCTTAGAGCTCAACCACCTCAACTCTCAGTAGTGTCAATCACTAAGGGAGTTCTTTCATGCATCCTAAATAGCTCTTTAATATAAATTATTACATGTCTCTTTGGGGTTGTCCATAAGAGCAGAATTTTGTTCTTCATTCAGTTTGTTCTCTATCCTTTATCTTACAATCTGAGGGCCCAGGTTGTGAGCTCCTCTCCTCTCAAGTGAGAGAGGTTTACTCTTGATTAGAATATCAAGAAGGTTTGTAAAAAGGATTTCCAAGAGTAACTTGGGGCAAAATCCTAGGTTGTGATACCTAGGTAGTGGTTTTTACCCATTTTTGGTTTCCACTATAAATATTGTGTTATGGGTTGCGACTCATTTGCGATTTGAATTACCTACTTCTATTTCCAGCTGAATTATTTTTTAATTAACATCGGTTTACTGCCTTAAGCACTATTCACCCCCTCTAGTGCTTTCAGGACCCTCTCTTCCCCGTTCTCTTTTACAACTATGACGAACGCTCTCTCACTTTTACTACAAATTCATCTATAACATGGAAGGATTGAGGTTGCAAAGGTGGGAAGGATTCCATTTGTGTCACACATGCTTTTTGCCAATGACATACTTATATTTAGTAGATCTTTCATCAAAACAATTGAGAACATCAAGAGGCCACTTGAGGTAGTTTCCCTACTATCTGGTCTCCCTCTTAATGCTAGCGAGAGTAGACTTTATGCCTCTAGAAGTTGCAAGGAAAGGTTGAGTATTGTTCTACATGTTGCCATTCTAGAGGGTTGACTTCCTACCACTTTATCTTGGATTACCTTATCCCCAAGGAGGGCAAGAGTGGATCTATTTTAGGTGTTCATTGAGAAGGTCAGGAATAAATTATCTTCGTGGTCCAATAAACTCCTTTCTAAGATGGGTCGAGTTTAGTTATTAAAAAGGGAAATTGAAGGGTTGAATGTTCATTTAAGGTTTCATTGATTTCGTGATCCTTCTTGCTGAGAATCAAGTCCTGTTGAATACTGATTCACACCTTTTCGGATACTTGAATAGTTAAAATATTGTGTTGTTTGGTGGAAACCATGGCTAAAATTACTACATAAAAATCAATTCTTTTACTTCATTAAAACACCAATGCCTATATGACTTGTTAAATGAAGAATTGGTTAATCACCAATGGATCAAATTGACTAATTGTACTATGAGATAATTAACTAAAACTATCTACATTCCATTCATGGTGTCATGAATTATGCAAGAATTAAATGTATTAGAACCAAAAATGAATGGGAAATACTTGTTACATTAATGGATGAATTAAACAATGAAATTAATAAAGTTTCTCTTAAGATTAGAAAAGGAAGAAAGAATAAAATTATCTACCCTATTTAGAATTATGAATGAGAGTAGTGAATGAGATGGGTTGATGATGGGAATTAATTAACACTTGAAAGTTGAGAGATTACTTGGAAGTTAATACTCGTGCCCAATATCAACAGCAAGATTGGCTATATCTGTTAAGGGCAGAGACTAGCTTAAGGAATGAGATAGCCTCCTTATGACTCCTTTTGTTAGGCTGGTTTAGCCAACTGGATAGCAAGGTGCTTGAATATGCATTATTGTTATAAGAAGTTGAAGTTGTTTGTTTTCGTACCATGTAGTCAAAATGACTGTCCATGTAGTAGTTCAGGGTAGCTCCCTACATGTTTATTGCATGAATCGTAGTGTTAGCGAGCTCCTACCGTGTTTTAAAAATTGTTTCGCATGATATAGACGATAGAAGCGCAATTAACCTTTAAATTTGTAATTCTCAAATTAACAGAAAAATCCAAGCTCGTCTCTAGGAGCAATGAAATGAACGACTACCACTATTTTGTTTATTTACAGATATTCTTGGTGAACTTATAATATAGAATCAATCTTTATACTTTCAGCAAGTTCACAATCGCATTGTATGATGCAACTTAGGAATATGAAATCAAATGAGACAATTATTATTACTAATGCTTAATAAAAATTAATAATCAAATAATAGTCATCTCTCTTTAGAAACAAATGATCATTAATAGGGATATTATACAAGATATGGAACTACTTAGCAATAAATCTTGAAGCCAATTCAAGAAAAATTACAAACCAGTCCTTGAATCCCTGCAAAAAGGTCTCTATGACCTTGCATTAAGGTCCCTGCCAGACTTTTCTTCTTTAGATCAGTCCTTGAGCACCTCCTGTGCTTCTTCTTCCTCGTTCACCGGCAGGACCGTCGGAGGCTCGCCGGATTTGGTTGCTGTTGGGTCTAAATCTCTGGCGTAAGGTGGAGCGAGGTCATCGAAGGGTCACCAACTCGATGGTGACAGCGCAGTGGCGATTGGCGGTGGCGATGGTAGCGGATGACATTGTCGAAGTTGAGGAGGGTAGCGACATTCTGGCGAGTGGGACGCAGCTCCTTGGAGGTCGAAACTCCCTGTTGTGGGTCACGAAAGACTCAGTGTAACCTCTCAAAGCTTCTCGTGAAGCTTGGTGCTCAGGGAAGGTTGGAGGAGGCTAAGCAATGTCGGGGATGGAAGGGTTCACCGGCAGGAATGGGGTTCAGTGCGGGGCAGCTTCAGAGCAAGCCAAGTAGTCGAGAAGACTCACCTCGCTCTGCTGGACATGGTGGTGGTGGTAATTTGTTGTGGCAAAGGCAGAGGAGGTCAGTCGGAGATGACAAAGAGGGCGGCGACGACGTGCGTCCGGTGGTCATTTTGAGGCGTTGAAACCCCAAATTGGTTTAGGGGTTTTGACGCTCACGTCGATGCAATGCTTTGTGGGTAGTTGGCAGAGGGCGAATCAGTGTGGAGCGTCACGTGCGTGTTCATCGGAGTGGTGGCTGGCGGTTGATCGTGCATGAAGAAGATGGAGAGGAGAGTGCTTGAGTTGTGTAAACCTACATCTAAAGGGCCTAAGCTACTCTACGAGGGAAGGAGAAGGAGGACTACCTAGGAGTGGACAAGGAGGCGGAGAACGGCCGATTTTGGTTCGCAGGCTACAAAGAATATGGAGGATCCGGGAAGAAGATTGACGGCGAGGCAAGGGAAGGATAGGGTCGTGCTTTGGTTGGTGACAACATAAGGAAGGTGAGGAAGAAGGTGGTGCTACCTTTGTGGTCGGAGGACACACAGATGAGGAGGTTGGAAGTGTGATTCCCTGCTTAAAGGGGGTGAGATGTGCATGACGTAATAAAAAGAAATTACGAAATTAAAATAGACAATCTCACAAAATGAACAATCACACAGTAGACACAAGTATTTTTAGGTGGAAACCCAAACCGGGTGAAAACCACCACCTAACCCTCTCGAGTTAGGATTTCCCGATTGACCTAGTCGATCAAATTCACTAAACCCAGTCACTTAAACAAGGGTGACTCAACCTCAATTACAACCACACTACTTAGACTGAGGGTAGTGTTCCTCAACACCCCTTCTCTTCACAAGAAGGAATTTATCTTGTGAAGGAGACGGGAATTCACAAAGCGAATACTCAACCAAAGACAATATAAAGTACAACAATCCTATAGAGCCTCAAATATTTAATCCTAGCTTCTATAGGAGTTAGAAAACTTTCCTTTGGTGGAAGTGCGTCGATGTGACAACGCGAGTGTGTGAACCATGCTTTGGCACAACATCGCTCTCGTAACGTCGGCGAGAGAGCTGGTGCACAGCAGGACGAAGCTCTTAGGTGAAGAGAGTGCTTATAGAGCTAGAGCTTCTTCTATTTGATCTTCTACTTCTTTTTGACACAAGTAAGTGGAAATATTCTAGCAAAGGTGTGTCTTGGGTGTATATACAAGCCAAGGGGTCTTCCTCTATTTATAGAAGCCCTAGGAAGGCTTTGGAAGGCTTCCATAGCTGTTGGGTGCAAGGCTAAAGAGAATCAGGCCATAGTCAGAATTAATCATGATTCTGACAGGGTCATCAGACGTCTGGAAAACCCATTTAAGACGTCTGGGAACTAAGTCAGACGTCTGATTTTAGGCGGGTTTCCTTCCTGACTTGAATTAGACCTAAATAGGGTTCTAGTGTATGTCCATCAGACGACACACAAGATGTCTGGCACAAGATCTGGACGTCTGGAAACCTATTTGTTCTCTGGAAATAGACTCCCAATGAGCCTAACGGCTATAAAATCTTTGAAGGAAGATTTTGGGTCAGTCGAGGCAAAACGGTCATATATCAGATGTCTGGGATCCTCTACGGACGTCTGATACAAGGCTAACGGTTATTTCCTCAACGTTTGCTAAGGGAGCCAGCGGTCCACTAATTGCACGTCTGGCAAAGGCATTAGATGTCTCCTAAGACGTCTGGACTAAGGTCTGGACGTCTGATTTCATCAGACAAAACTAACTAAATCCAGCCTAAATAATCAGACGTCTAAGTCAACAGTCAGACATCTTAAAAGTTTTTATCAGATGTCTGAAATACAGATTAGACGTCTGAAAAGGCTATCTGATTCCTATTTTGATTTTCTAAGTTCTCTATAGAAAACTTAAGTAGCTTAGGGTAGTGCAGGTGTTCCTAGGACTACTTTAAGGATCCTTTAAGGCTCTTTAACAGATATTCTAAGAAATAAAAGAGCAAGAATATAATGACAAAAGTACATAGAAAAAGATAAACAGAAATCTATCATATTCTTCTTGTCCTTCCATCTTCAAGCTTTCGCTCCTCACAAAGCTCCGTCACCTCTGTCCGGCTCCTCCAATCTACCATGGATGCGAGCTAGAACTCCGTCTAAACACCTGTCTCCATTTGCAATTTGACCTGAAAACTAGGACTCAAAAGTAAATGTTAAAAGACACGTGTTTTGTTATCATCAAAATAAACGATCATGGTGCTCTAGCACCAATAGGAAGAGCTGCTGGGGTCGGAGACAACAATGGTCGAGGCATAGGAGGGTAGGAAACTCGACCCAATCTCGACGACGAGAAACGACATGAGGTGACAGAAATTTATAACTTGTTGGTGCTCGAGGAGAGGGCCAAAGGTTGCGGGAACAACCTTGCTGGAGTTGACGGCCAGAGGTTGCAGAGGTGGGAGGTTAGAGGCAGTGCTGATGGGGGCCTCTTTGCAATAAAAATGAAAAAGGTAGGGGGTCCTTTGTAAATAATCATGAATTAAGGGTCAAATTGCAAAATTGACCAAGATGAAGTTCAAAGAGCTCAAATTTTTATGGTAAAC
The DNA here is from genome assembly GCA_037157565.1 of Thalassia testudinum. Lineage (NCBI taxonomy): Eukaryota > Viridiplantae > Streptophyta > Magnoliopsida > Alismatales > Hydrocharitaceae > Thalassia > Thalassia testudinum. Next base: position 3,082,212 of record JAZHRO010000014.1, read on the forward strand.
TAATTTGGGCATAATTAATTTTGAGTTTTGATGTCATTTTCATGGTTAATTTAATTTGACCCAAGATGTACCAAATACCCGCCTACATTTCTATTTTAGGTCGAAACAAGTTTTGATTATCAAATCGATCGTGCCAAACCTTATAAAATATTTTAAATGATTTTTAAAGTATTTAAATTATATTCATTTCCATCAAAACTATTTTAATTGAAGTGAGGTTGAAATTATGATTTTTAATTAAGAAATGATATTCAGATTGAATAGAAATCCTAAATTGTTCAATATCAACCTACTTTTAAGAAATTTAAGCTCAATTGACCTTTAATTAATTATATTTCACCCCTTAACCATCTGCATTTATAATTATTTGTGAAAATTAGAGAATTAATCCCTATTTTTATCAATTCCTCTATCTTCAGCCCTGATTGAGTTATACCCTTTTAATGTGTTAATTAGGTAAATTTAACCTTAGAACTTAGCCAAATTAGATTAGATATAACGGATGATGGTGATGCCATCACATAGTCACTACTTCACCTCATTAATTGAGATCCCAGGGTGGTTAACTAAGTGGTAAAGCAGGCACAAATCGTCCCTTCGGCCAAAAGGGTGTACCGTATGCAAACTATCACCTAAGATATCATAGCGAGATCTCCTTAAGCCTTCCAAGGAAGTTGATTTTGGTCAGAAATGACTGAAATATATGAAGGAAAAATAATAGGGTTGAATAATAGAAAAATCTAAGTAATTGGGAACAATACCCATTTTTCTTTGTTTCTTACACTTGCTTAGTTTTACTCGCTCTTTTCCATTTTGCTACTCTACTTAGCATTTGCTAACAATTTTTTTCGATTCCATACTCAAGTTCTGGTGAGATACAATCAAACTCTACCGGTGTCGAAGCTGACAGTGTTGGTCCGAGTGCAACATTGTAATTTGGTAGTTATAATTTAGTCCCTAGTATTGATGTTCTTTCTATCAATTTCCTACAACGCTCTATTCTAGTTCCTTTAAATACTTTGTTCTGCTTTCTTCAATTATGTATGGGTGCGAATGATGGCTATGATTGTTCTAGGGACATATTTTTCAATTTAGCTTTCTTTGTCATTTTATTTATATCTATAATGTGATGCATGGTGTATGAAATTATTATTCTATGCTTATGCAATGGATGACTAGAATCTTTGAAAAATGAACAGATCAATACAGGTTCATACTAGGGTAAAGGCTAGGGTTGTAACAATTATTATGTGTGAAACGATGTATTAACTAAGTTTGCATTATTTTATGTTGATGATGCTTATTTGTTTAGTGCCTAATAACATAAATCATGAATTTTATATATTATGTCATATATTGGCATTCTCTTATCATTATATGCATTTTAAATTCAACACTCATCTAATCCTTTATACTAATAAACAACCGTTGAGATAGTACAATGTACATTAATGTTAGCCACTATTCATTTATTTTCTTATACATCAAAGTTCTGATTACGACATGTTGATATTGTACCCTATAAATGATTTCTTAATTTTTTTGTCCCTCGATAATGCTACTCACACTTGATCAACTCTCTCTCTCTCTCACTCCTCCCCAATTTTTCCTTTCACCAATGCTATCACGTGCGACATATCACCAGTGATTTATTACCCATTTGTCCTTTACAACAACCACACCATCACCATCGCACTCTCATCATACCTCTCCACCTTAAGCAATGTTTTAAAAATTGAATTGAACTGATCGATTCAACTAGAAACCAGTGTCTTATCGGTCGAATCAACTGGTTCAGGTAATAAAAGTCAAAATCGATGTGAACCGATCAAAATCCAATCAGATCAATCAGTTCAATTAAATCGACCATCTGATTTGACCTTATCTTAAGAGATTTTTTTTTCAAAAAAAAGGAAAATGCATGCTAATTTTAGTGTAATTAGAGTTGCATACTTTATATTTTATAAATTTTATAGCTTTTTAATCTTAGAAAAGATTAAAAAATATAATTTTCATAAAGTTAAATGCATGTCATAAGATTAGACTTTCAATTTCGATCATACCTTTTCCTTTTATTTAGTATTTGTTAAAAGTATGTCAATTTTAGTGTAATTAAAGTTGTAAAATAACTTTTTATATTGCATATTTTCATTGATTTTTTATTGAACACCGATTGAACCAACAAAAACTAAGATCTTATAGTTTAATATTTTCTAATTTTTTCACATGTTGCCGTCATCATCAATTCACCTAATATAAATTGTCAGTTAAACTACTAAAAAACCAAACTAGCACCTAATTGATTCAATGACCGATATGATTTTTAAGGCATTGCCCTTAGGAGTTCATATCTTGCTCCTGAGAGGAAGCCTCCCTCTTTAGAAACCAAAATAGCCTCCCTTCTTTCCTCACCCTCCACTCCGCCCACCTACAACACCCTCCTCCAGGACCCAAATGTCGATGCCATCTATGTGCTAATGTCCACAAGCCTCCACCTCAAGTCAGTCGTCACCACCACATGGAGCAGCAAGCACATCCTCTTTAAGAAGCCAGTGGCCCTCAACGTCAGCGAGCTCAATGCCATCCTTAGGGTATGCGAGGAGGCTGGTATCCAATTCATGAATGGCACCATGTGGATGCACCACCCCAGCACCAAGATCCGATGTCCCTCGCTTTGGATAGTTAAAGATAAATTTTTTACCTTTTTCAATGTTCTTGGGTCTTCTTGGATTGGAGGAAAGATGGGATCTTAGGCAGGTATGTTCAGGTGGTATCTTGAGGTGGTGGTTGTTCTGGTGATGATTTTTAGTTTGCATCTTTCCCTGGAAATGGTGATATGGGTTTTCTTGACTTTGAGGTCCTGATCGTTGTCTTGATGTTGTTGTTTCATTTGGGTTCTTTGAGATTTTTGGCAAAGGGGAGATCTTCAATGGTGGGTGTACCACAGTCAATCTCTCTATCTCTCTCCGTGTGGGTTGGTTGATCTATTATTAGTTATTTTGGTTTTAGATCATAATTTCGATGCTTCATTTGTCATAAAACTTCCAAATGGCAAGTAGGAAATGGTAATGCATAATTAGGTATATTTTTAAGAGTACTTGAAAAATAAAATCACACTCGGAATCATTTTCACCCGTGCAATTTTGTTCTAAACCAAAAAATCATACTTCAGAATCATTTTACACCTGTGGAATTTGATTTTGAACAAAAAATCACACTTCAGAATCATTTGGCACCAGTGCAGAATCATTTTGCACCTATGCAATTTAGTTCTGTATTAGAAAAATCATACTTCAAAACCAATTTCACATGGGTTTTGAAATAAAAATTGCAAATTCAGAAGCATTTTACACCTACTTTGCATGTGTGCAATTTGGTTTAAAATCTAAATCGTATATTTCAAAATCAATTTGCGTAGGTGCAAGATCATTTTACACTTGTGGAAATTGGTTCTGAACATAAAAATCATACTTCAGAATCATTTTAGACAGCTGCAAAATTATCTTACATTGGTGCAATTTTATTCTGAATAGAAAATTACTAGTACAAAATCAAAAATCACCTGTACATCAAAATAAAAAATCATTCCCATTCAAAATAAGAAAAATCACCAATATAAAATCAAAATGCATTTTGATTCTAAATTTTTTCACCTATGAAGTTTGATTTCAATAAAAACTACATACTCCAAAATTATTTTATAACGGTGTAAAACTATTTTGTACGTATGTAATTTAATTCTAAAATAAAAGGTCATACTTAGTTGTCTCCATAAAATGTGGGAAAAAGTTGGGTTTTGTTTTGGAAGTGCCAGAAGTGTTTAATGGAGGTGTTTCTTCTTTCATTTACTAATGATAATAAATTTGGAAAGAAAGTAGGTAAAACTGATTTTTGATAAAGCTTTATTTTTGTGAGGATAGCAATTGACTATTCCTATAACCAAATTACCAACGTACCGAAGTTCACCTAAGACAGATCTCCCACATACAAATGGATGGCTAAAGGTTTAGTTTCTGATGTCGTAAGGATTGCACTAGTATATACTATTTATAAATAATCCGACACCATATTAGTTCATTTATCATTAGTACTTTAATTCTAATAGATATTAAAAAGACGAATAGTACACAGAAGCAATTTTTGTCTGCCTATTAATTTTTGTTACGATGGATGGCATAAAAATGGTTAAATTATTTTTATTTTTAATATTTACAAAGAAATGATAACATAAAAAAATTTATTTAGCTATAGATATATATTAGTACTTTACTTCTAAAAATTTTAAAATGACATATAACACATTAAGATACTTGCTTGCATAAAGTGGGATTAGGCTCACACTAGGGACCAGTTTGAGGTAAGAGTTAGCTAACCTGGTAATCAAGCCTCTCAAGAATAGAAGGTTTGCCTAAGAAGCAATTACACAAGAAAAAATTAGAGAATTGGTAACCCAATTCCACCTTAATTGGTGTACGTCTAAGGAGAGTGATAACCCTTGAACTTCACTATTCCTTTCTTTGTTGACTATAAGGTATAAGAAAACCCTCTCTTTCTTTCCTCTCTGATTGCATAATCCTTTCCACCTGAACAATCTTGACTTATAAAGGTTACGGGATCCTTGAATGTGGAGGTCGTTGTTAGTTAAACAAGTTACCGTGGGTCAAAGGCCATGATACCAGGATGTCCCTAGTTGTAATGACGTGTCCCGCAAACAACCGCCTCACCTATGGCAGCTGCTTTGTAACCATATTATGATGGGGGAAGACATGTCCCTTTCTGTTGGCAATTATTGACGGCCAAGCTCTGTCAATTCGCTTGACCAAATCAGCCGAACAGATGATGTTTTTTTCCACCTGTCTATAATGTTAGAGTCTTTGGGTGGACAACATTAGTATGCCCACCTAGCGGCTTAGCCAAGCGGCGGCATTAGGATAGCATACCTGCTGGCAACTTAGCTAGGTGGGGTATCACTACTAGAAAAATGGGCTTTCGCGACGCTTTTGTAGGAACGACTTTTGTTAAAACTGGCGTATAAAGAAGAGTTCCTAGACGACGGTTTGAAAACCGTCTTATTTTTCATATATACGAATGTTGGAATTACAATTGTCGTATCTATTTACTGTGAATCCCGTGCAATAAGAGTGGTGGACCCGCGTATATTTACACGACGGTTTGTATAAAAATCGTCGTATTATAGACGACGGTTCTATCTTGTAACCGTCGTCTATATTGATTGCAAATTTTGGTCGGGCGGCGTTTTTTCGTGCCCTACTCGAGTTTAAACGACAGCTCTTACAAAAATCGTCATCTAAAGTTCCTATGCCCTAAAACCAGCGGGTGAGCCCCCGAGCGCTGGTCTTCTTTCTCGTGCGCACTCCTTCTGGCAGAGCTCTCCTCTTCCTCCGTCAACCTCTCCTCCTCCTCAGAGATCTCGCCACCGCGCGCTCCTCCTCCTAATCACCCTCCTTTGTGTGCACTCCTCCTGCTCATCTCGCCACAATCGTATAGCCGACGTCCTCCCATGTGCCGCCGGCTGTTCTCCCATCCGCACGCATGCAGCCCTAGCCCCCCTCCTACTCATGCGCCGCCTCTCCTCCTCCCATCCGCGCACAACCCTAGATCCTCCTCCTTCTACCAGTGCCGCCGCCTCCTCCTCTACCTCAATCCCATCCGCAGACCCCTCCCCCCCTCCTTCCAGCAGATGCAGCCCCTCCTCCTCCTCCTTGCCGACGCCGCCCCTCCTCCTCCTTATCCCCAAACCCAACCAGCCCCTCCTCCCATCCGCAGCCCCCCCTCCTCCTCCACATCCCATCCGTAGCACCCCATGCTCCTCTTATTTCTCCCCCTAATTATGAAATCTTTTATATTAAGTAAATGCTAAATTTGATTAATTTTCTAAATTTGTTTTAGTTATTTACTTATAAATATTTGTAATTTGATTTAGGTATCTCGCATCATCAAACACCTTCTCTGTGATTCACACGCTTTATTGAGGTATGAAATTAAATTGTCTAAATTCATTTGTGAATGAATGTGGGGTGTGCACACTTAATTATGTTTCGAATGTAGGGTGTGTTCACTTAGGTTTAGAATGTGGGGTGTACCCACTTGATGATATTATGATGTGTGAATGTTTTTATGAATATGAGGTGTGCCTACTTAATGCTTATTTCTGAATGCTAATTTGATTGTATTTCTTATGTGAAATTTTTTATGAATTTAAGAAGTTTGGAAGAAGTAATGAGAGAAGAGGGAAAGTGAAAGGTGATGGAGTAGGAGAGGAAGAGGAGGGAAAGAGATGAATAAAGAAGAATATGAATTAATGAAGGGAAGGAGGAGAGGAAGGATAGGGAGAAGAGAGGAAAGGGAGGATAAATAACTAGACAGGAAATGAAGAGGGAGAGAGATGCATAAAGAAGAATATAAAGGAAGGGAAGGGTGAGAGAAAGGGTAGGGAGAAGAGAGAAAGAGAGTAGAAAGGAAATGGTAAGACAGGGAGATAAGAGAGAAGGGAGAGGAGGGAAAGTGAGGAAGAATCTATTTTTATTTTGTATATAATTATTTATTTTTATTGTAAATTTTATTATTTTAATGAATTCATAGATATACACACTTGCCCAAATTTTAGATGCACTTGAGACCAAATAATAGGTATTCTAACCCCTAGGTTACAGGTTTTGGGAGGGGATAATCGAGTCAAAATACTTGCCCATCAATACTTATGATCATGTTTTACGGACAATGCGAAGTGTTTGTATACCTCACTTACATTCATGAAGCTTTGTCTTTATAGCATGCCATAAGAGTCGTCCTTTGTTTAGAGAAGTTCTGAAAAAAAGAGGGTCCTTGAAGATTTGATCACAACTTAGGGTTACTTGTTACATGGAACCGATGTCTGGAGAAATTTCGATAGTATCTTTTCGCTCCCGCATACCAACTGATCTTATCTATGTTCCTAATGCACCCTTAAATGGGAGTTATTGGGAATGTAGTTAAGGTTAGTCTTAGGGGGTATACTGGAGAAGTGTGAGGAGATGTTGCCGAAATTTCTCCAGACACTGGTTACATGTAACAAGTAACGTTGTAATCAAATTTTCAAAGATGAGCTATCAAGTGAAAATCTTAATCAAAATACAAACACTGTTATGAATTAGATTAATTATAATTATTGGGTGGTTTTATTTCATTTTTGTAAATTATCTTGGATAAGTCTTAGATTAGTTTGAGGAACTCGGATTACTCTCGATACAAGAATGGAGTAAAAGAGTTCCTTGATTGGGCATTTCATGACGATAGGAAATCATTCAGATGACGAGACAAGTTCGACAGGATATTTTGCCCATGTAGGAGGTGCTTGAATGGATATTCACATGATAGGAACACTGTATATGAGCACACGATTTGTAACGGTTGGCGGCAGCATTTTACTAACTGGATTGCTCATGTAAAGGATCAGACAGAGGAAGACAGACGATCTCCAATAGATTTCGATGAGACGGCAGTTGACATTGAAGTTGATGACATCGATGAAATGCATGATGAGATGAGAGTAGGAGTTGAAGATCCGACCAGCGGGAAAACTTGTAATCAGTTTTATGATGCTATTAGGGCAGGGGACGAACATATTTCTCACGGTATCACGTCCATTTCTAAGTTGTCATTTCTTTTGAAGTTATTTTGGATGAAGGTTATGAATAGAACGACTCCTAAATTGATGTCTGAGGTGCTTGAATTCATTGGAGAGCTTTTAAATGATCCGAAAAGTTATCCAAAGACATGGTATGAAGCAAAGAAATAGATTCGTGGACTTGGTTTAAATTACAAGATAATTGACACATGTGGTGTTGAGAGATTTAAAGTGGGAAATCTACTAAATACAAGGGCTAAAAAATAGCCAGAGAAGGTTCTACGTTACTTTCCATTAATTCCTAAGCTTTAACGCCTTTTTATTTTAAATAGAATTGCAAATTTGATGACATAGATAAGGATAATATGTCACGAGATGATCACATTCATCATCCTGTAGATTCAGAAGAGTGGAAAATGTTTGACAGCACTCATTTAGCATTTGCAGAGGATGCAAGGAATGTCAGATTAGATCTTACAAGTGATGGATTTAATCCTTTCAAGAACATGTACCCATCCTATTCAATTTGGCCAGTTGTGATGGTAACTTACAACTTACCTACGTGGCTTTGTATACGATCGTCGTTTATGATGTTGATTGATCGAGGCACGTTTCGTGAATTAAAATCGAGGTTTGGAGGACCCGTCATCGTAGCTCGCAAAACATACCTGTGATCCTCACGCCGTGTCACGCACGCTTGCACAGGCTGGTCCGTGCTATTGCACTATGCTGCGCCCAGCGTGTGCGTGCCTTGCCGCTACTGTGCTCAATTCCCCAATTGAGGGGGGGGGGGGGCTACGCGGATTCGAACCTTCACCCCTCCCTTGGAGTCCAGCGCCCCAACTAACGTGCCAAGACGTCTATTGTGTTGAGCGGACAACTTAACACTTGCGGTGGAGGAGAGCTTCTCAACCATTGGATCAAGATCCAACGACTGGGAATGAAGGTCGCAGATGATGGAGAGGTGGAAGCGGGCGTTGCTGGTCGATGTTGGGTAGCCTGGATGGCACCACGTGGCACCATCTGAGCCATCCATTCTTCTTTCTGTTGCAGAGGGTGACACAGTGCTCAGATCGAGATGATTCTCGCACTACCGGACTGCGATGGCTGCTTCAGATTCATCTGTACTGTCAGATTTTCCATCCGAAACCCATATGGATGTTGCATTGCCTCCTTGGCCGTTGATCTTCCTCAGACTTCATATGATGCTATGGAACTCCGATTTAGACGATTTCGGAGGCGTTAGACTTCGATCGTCATCCTGATCAGATTCCTACAGTTCGATCATCCATCTGAGGCCCTGAAATAAATCTTCTTCTCTTCTGACCATAAAAAGGATCTAATTAACCTAAAATATATACAACTACTCTAAATGTAGAATGGTGCATACTATGCAATATTTATAACATGAAATGCAAATCTCAGCCTAGCAATATGCATGAATAGGCATTTTAACCTAAATAGATGTGTCTACATCATACCCTGATGCCTATCTTTTTCTAGTCCCTAGTAAAGTTAAACTACATGCTATGTATAAAATCAGAATTAGGATTAGATTTCTTAGGCCCAAGTCATTTATTAACAATAGAAAATTTCAACTAAGGTCTTAAACAACAAAAACTCAACAGAACCCGAGTGTCTGCCAGAATGCAGATCGCCCAAGTCCTCGCCTTATTTGAAAAGGGAAGATACATTTTTTTATTTTTCTTTTTTTCTTATTTTTTTGGACTTTTGGAGTTTGAGAGTGTCGAGATAACTTTTTACGACTACCCAACCTACCCAAGACTCGAAAAGGACTTTAAGTGCTAAGCATCTAGTGAAAAGAGTGAAAGACTCACTAAGCGGCTGTTAAGGCGGACTTTGGGTTTCTACGACCCTAGGTGACCTTGCCTAGAGGTTTATCTTTTCGAATGGTAGTTTTCTCCTTACTTTTATTTATGGGGTCAACACAAGGGCGAACTCAGTGTATGTCTCCCCTATTTATTCTACTTCCCCACTTCTTCCCTAAGTGTTTTGGAATTATTGTGCATTTTTGTGAGCTGGGATCTGGACAACCGGTCAATGGGCTGTTACCTACGGCAACTTGCTAGCCATACTCGTGCGGTGAAGTGTGGTTTTATTTTTTTTTCCTCTTTACTTTCTATTTTTCCTATATTTTTTTTCTTTTTTTTCTTTTTTTCTTTAAGTAGGTGGCTTCCCTAATCTAAGATTCACCTAAAAACAGTATGACGAAAATGGTCTTGTGGCTGGGCTCTGGACAACCGGCCAATGATCTGTTACCAGCCATACCACCCTAGATAGTTCATTAGCTACCCAATTTCTGAGAAAACCGTTGAAAAGTGAGTAGATGCAAAAAGTGTGTAGAAGCTTAGGCTTAAAGTCCCCTCAAATCAGAGGGCGGGTTGATAAGTTGTATACTTATCACCCCAATTTATTAACCAAATTAAAGTAGAGTTACTTGGCGAGGACTTAATACTAAGTCCACATTTGAGTGGACACCCTGGCTAATTAAGCCTGAAGACCTGAAGAGACTAAGTGTTTAGGTCCTTTTGTATCATTTCCTAAAGTTAATAACACCTAAAAGCCTAAGTTCTCTTCTCTTAATTCTTTTTTTTTTTCTTTTTGCATTTTCAAATTCTTTTTTTTAAGAAAAGAAAAGAAATTCTACAGAACGAAATAATTTCAGGATTAAGTATTCATCTTCCCATGCCTAAATGATACAATGTCCTCATTATAAAAATAAAGACATGAAAAGGCAGAGTAAACAAAATATCACCTGAATTACGTGAAAATCCAATCAGCTTCGCAGAGAACGTGGAATATAAACACGTGCTAAATTTAATGGCTTCAGCTAAGCATAACATACATACAAGGAAGAAATTGAAAATTCACAAGTACGAGTCAGAATCAAAATCAAAAGATTAATCCTCAAACCAACTAGTAGAAGATGTCCACATACGTGGACCAGATTAAGATGCAGACCCATCCCCTAGGGTCTAGTAGTTCTTAGGTTTTGGATGTAAATCACCCAGAACATAAGATTGTTGAGCTTGCGAGGCCAGGCCTACGGTTTTGTGGTGTGCAACCCAAGACCAAAGTGTCGCACAACGGGTAAAGATGGTTTAATAGGTTCAGATGTCCTCTTAACATTCAGCTCAGAAAAATAATCAGTTATTTCAAGCTTGGGTTGCACGTGAAATATATCATAAGGGTTCTGGTAGAAAGTAGATGGTTTCAGGTTAACATGAACCATCAGATCCAAAATCAAAGTTCCCTCAAAATTAGCTTCCTAGATTTTTATTTCCCACCTCCTATCCTCTAAAATCAATGTTTCTGAATGTTTCCGGGACCTCCAAATCATTGTGCACCCCATCTAAAGTACCTAAGTCCAACAATTGTGGCTGAATCAGGATTTACTTAGGTCTGGTGATCTCAAAAAATATCATCATTCAATTCTTTGGGGTGTGCTTGAGGAATGGGGTTACTGATTAAGTCATCATGATTCGAATCATCCAAGTTAGCTCCAACATGATCATACTCTTCAATGATCGAGCTATCAAATAGTTTGTCATGCTCCTCGAGCCTGATTGTCTCACTAAAATCCTCTTCCTTAAGTTCAAGTGAGACTTCACCAAAAGATTCTTCACTGTCAGAGTCAAAGAATTCATGATCCGCATTTATTTATGTCTCAAAATCAATTGTCATTTCTTGGTTCAAAGAGACATATTTTTCCTCACTCTCTGGCTCAGGGATCTCGGGTGAATCAATCGGTTCATCCTCAATGGGTTGCTCTAGCCCAACCTGGTCATCTTCAATCTTAGAATATGTATCCCCCCTGACAGACGCCTGAGCGGGTTCTGACATTGGCTCTCCTGAAGGGGGTTCATATTGAGAATCATCCCAATATTTGACTAGGGCAACCACAAATTTCATCCTCAACCTCGATAATTTCCCAAAAAGAAACTCACCCAGGTCCCTATCCCTAACATTTTGGGGCAAATCTAACAAAGAACTATTAAGTTCATCAATCATTTTGATCATAGGCTCCGATGCTTTAGTAAATGGTGTTGGCTGAGCTTCTAAAGATTGTATAGTGTTCCTCCAATTAGCCAACACCCTATCCTAGATCTGGTTCACTTGAGCTGACAGGTTAGGTTCAGGGTTGGGTGGGTTCGGGTTAAATCTAAGAGAGTTAAGATATCGAGGTTCTTGGGTCCCTCCCTGATAGTAGGTTGTCTTGGGTTGTTCAAAAAATAGTGGTGACCTATATTCAGTGAGGTACGGGGGAGGGTAGGTGTTATAATCAACATATCCTTCTTGATTGTAGATCGGGTTAGGTTGATCATCAAAGGGTGGAGATCCATAATCATTGTAGCTCTAGGAAGGCTAGTAATCATAGTCTTGTTGTCCAGGGTTAAGCCCTGGACACCGAGGTCCGGATTTATATCCCCAATTAAAGTTATCCCGGCTAGTGGATGGGTAATTACAAGTCAAGTTGGAATAGTAATCTTCTTGGGAGTAAGTGTTGGTAGGAGAGTAGGATGGGAAATGAGTATAGGATGTGGAAGGTTATATGGTAGAATAGGAGGGAAATCAGAAGAAAGAAAGGAGCCCTGCAATACAAGCAATCATCCCTGTCCTTAGGTGGGTTAGCCTAAAGACCTACAGACTCCCAAGACCCGTCTTGAGATTATAAACTATTTGGTCTACATTTATCCGGTTAATCCAACCAGTTAGAAGGAGGAACTGAGGAGAAGGTTCTTCCTTTGGCTTACGCCTCCGGTTCCTAGTGTACCCCCCAGCTGTAGTCGTTTGACGCTACTCCCCTAGCTAGACATCAGATGGACCAGAAAAAGCAGATTAATTTAAAAAAAATCTCAGTCTGAGCCCTGAAGAGCGAATCAATCCTTAAGGCCAACGTCCACTCGATTTTAATTAGGCTTGGGATGATTGTGTTCTTGGAACGTGATGGACCCTTTAGATGGGTTGTGCCCTTAATAATTAATTCAAATGTGTGTGCGTGCACAACCAGGGTTTACAAATAAGGTTATTTAATGATGTATCTTTTAGGATTCAACCTTGTTTAGTAGCTTTTAGGGTTTAATCTTTAGGTATATTTAATTAAGGTTCAGTAGAATACTCCAAGTTTTGAAGGCACTGGTGATGATATATTCCTTTAGAAATTAGAAAAAAAAATGTGGAGTGCCTGGTTCAGCCCTAAAAATCAACCCTAAGAGGCAAGCTACTTGATGGATCAGTTTTAAATTGAGTGGTGTAGCCTAAACAGCTCAATCAATTGGCTTGTCGCACCACTTAGTTAAGGCACACAAGAATGTTTAACCTATTCAGATTTCTACTCACTTATTTGAGTGTTGAGCTAAGGTGTACAGGATCCACAGCCATAGGTCAGGTTCCGGTTAAGTGGTAGAATCGATGTGATTGTGCGCCTTAAGATGAGAAGTTGTAGGTATTTAGTGTGTAGCTTTCAGTTAAATCCCACAAGAGAAGAATATTTTTTTATTTTTTTTATAAATGCGTTGGGTGAGGTGAGTGGAGTGACAATCAAACAACCAAAATCTACCCTAGGGTTTATGCAAGCACCTAAGTTGATTTGGGTTTGAGTTATTAGGTTATTGAATGAAAATTAGGGTGGGGTTGGTGGGGATAAACCTACAAAACCTTCATACGCACTTTTCTCCGATCTAAGCACCCCGGCCCACCTCGGATCAGAGAAAAAGTGAGATAAAACTTAGCTAAGGTGGAGAAACACGGAAAAAAAATCAAAGAGTGTTGCCTCCCCGGCAACAGTGCCAAAATGATCGAGGCATGTTTCGCGAATTAAAATCGAGGTTTGGAGGACTTATCGTCGTAGCTCGCAAAACGTGTCTATTAGATAAAATTTATAACCAAAGCTCAAAAAGTGAGTCCCGGGTTGAACACAAGGAGGCGAACGTTTGGTTTTGAAAAATCTATGTTTCGCTTTTATTTATTTTTGTAGTTTTTATCATTTATAATATTTTGGGTATTTTTTATCAAGCAAGCGATTAGGCCGATGAAATTTTATCTATCTAATCTACTTTTAAAAATATAAGAGAGAGAAATAATTATGGATTTCTAATCAAATGTTTTTTCACAACTAAGAAAGCGGGAAAGATTACACTACGAAAGCCAAAAAGATAGAAAGAGGTGAGAGAATCCCCCTTGACGGTTGCTCGGAGGACAACTCGCTTTGACGTCGCCTGGAGGAAGGTGGTGAGGAGCGGGACGAAGGAGGACGTAGCCGGAGGATGGGGCAGGACGGCGTCACGACGAGGATCTTCTTTTCGAAGGGCGGTGAGAGGATGGCCACGGGATGCTCCACGAATGTGGATGAGAGGTGGGAAAATTATTTTCTTTTCTACTTTAGAGGAGCATCCCGGGCTTGGGACAAGCTCTCTCTAGAGCCTTGGAGGTGGTGAGAGGAAGAAAGGAAGAGATGGTTTGGAATGGTGGTGGGTAGGTACTTTTATAGTGGAGGAAGAACAAATTCGCATCTGGGCCATTACTGACGACAGTAAACGTCGCTACAAATCTGCCCTTTTTGTCGCTGAAGATCTGCGCCTTCATTGACTTTGCTGGCACTCACGAGCCATTAGTAACAGCTGCAAGCGTCGCTAAAGGCCTGCGCAACTGTCGCTGAAGACCCACGCATATTCTCGCTGGCACTGCGCGCTCCATGCATTGTGTCATGAACGCTTGCACAGGCTGGTCAGCGTTGTCGCTCTACTGCGTGCTATCGCGCTATGCTGCGCCCCGCGCGCACACACACACGTGTCTTGCCGCTACTGCGCTCAATTCCTTAATTGGCGGGGAGGGGGGTTGCGGGTATTCGAACCCGCACCCCTCCCTTGGAGTCCCGCGCCCCAACCAACGTGCCAAGACGTTTGCTGTGTCGAGCAGACAACTTAACGCTTGCGGTGGAGGAGAGCTTCTCAGCCCTTGGATCAAGATCCAACGGCTGGGAATGAAGGTCGAGGATGATGGAGAGGTGGGAGCAGGCGTTGATGGCTGATGTTGGGCAGCCTGGATGGTGCTACGTGGTGCCATCTGGGCTGTCCATTCTTCTTTCTATTGCAGAGGGTGACACGGTGCTCAGATCGAGATGATTCCCATGCTGTCGGACTGTGATCATCGCTCCGGATCCATCAATACGGTCGGATTTTCCATCAAAAACCCGTATGGATGTCGCATTGCCCCCTGGCCATTGATCTTCCTTAAACTTCATCTGGTGCTACGGGACTCCGATCTAGACGAATTCAGAGGTGTTAGACTCCGATCGTTATTCTGATCAGAACCATACAGTCCAATCGTCCATCTGAGGCCCTAAAATGAATCTTCTTCTCTCCTGACCATAAAAAGGATCTAATTAACCTAAAATATATACAACTACTCTAAATGCAGAATGATGCATGCTATGCAATATTTATAACATGAAATGCAAATCTAAGCTTAGGAACATGCATGAATAGGTATTTTAACCTAAATAGATGTGTCTACATCATTGACCCTCCTCATCCTCGGTCCAAAGTTGCTAGGAAATGTAATTGACATTTATCTTCAACCATTGATAGATGAACTAAAACTATTATGGTGTAATGGCATTCGTACATATAAAGCACACAGAAAAGAATTCTTTGATATGCATGCTGCATTATTGTGGACCATTAATGACTTTCTCGCATATGCAAATTTGTCGGGATGGAGTACAAGCGAAAAGTCTGCTTGTCCAGTATGTATGGATGACACTCAGCATCTTCGACTACCTGAAAGCAACAAGTTATGTTATTTGCGACACTGTAGACTCCTACCAGTTGAGCATAGATGGCGAACAGCAATGTTTAAGGACAAGTTCGACGGTAAAAGTTGTCGGTATTTTTCTAAGAATTCGAGGAATAAGCTAAGTACAAATTCAATAAGGTTGTCAGGTTTTCAAATAATGGCGAAATTACAACTTGATAACATATAATTAGGTCGTCTATTTAAGAAAGATTAAATAGCTTTGAAACATATGGGTTTTAAAAAGAGGAGTATTTTCTTCATGAAACTCCCATATTGGAAAGATCTAACTATTCGACACAATCTTGATGTGATGCATATTGAGAAGAATGTCATGGACAACATTTTGGATGTGTTCAACTTAACTGATAGTCCAAAGAATACAGTAAAAATGAGAAAAGACATGATAACTTTAGGCATTCATCCAGAGTTACATGTTATTGAAAAAGAAGACGCTAGTTATGACTTTCTGAAAATCATTTACAGCTTAAACAATGACCAACGAGAGAAAGTTTTCACTTTTTTAAAGGAAGTATAGGTGCCAGATGACTATTCTCCACAACTTTCTCAATGTGTAAATGAGGCTTAAAAGAAAATTAGTGGGTTAAAGAGTCACAACTGTCACACTTTCATTCAAGTCTTGTCCCCACTAGCTATTCGTGGAGTGCTACCTAATCTAGTTGTGGATTCAATTACAGAGATGAGTCATTATTTCAAAATTATTTGTTCGAAAATTGTACATTATGATTTATTACAGTATTGGGATAAGCAAATAGTCATCACATTATATAAAATTGAGCAGATATTTCTTCCGACGTTCTTTGATGTCATGCTTCATTTAACTCTACATGTTGCAAATGAAGCCAAAGTTGCTGGGCCTGTGTAATACAAATGGATGTATTCGGTTGAACGGTTATTGAAGAAACTTAAAGATTATGTGTTAAATAAGGCTAAGCCTAAAGAATATATTGTGGAGGGATATCTTGTAAAAGAGTCAATTAACTTCCGTACCATGTATATGGATGAGACAGACAATCGATTTAATCGATTACAGAGAAATTATGATGGAGGGTACAATGAGAACGATGAAGATTGTCTTTCCATATTTGATATTTTAGGAAGGTCTATCCTCCACATAGAGTATAAATCAATCTCTGAAATCGATCGACGTCTAGCTTACTTGTCATTCTTAAGTAGATTCCAAGAGTTGATGCATTTTATAATGAATTTAAGGAGTGTTCACATCCAAAAACACACAAGGTCGACTTTTTCGAGTAGTTAAAAGAACATGTTATGCAAATGAAAGAAGAGAATGACCCACGACAATTGGAGGACTTTCTCATAATATCGGATCAACTATTGAGTTATGGACATTACCATTCAGGTTACATTATAAATGGATTCAGATTCAGGATAAAATCCATAGATGATACGAAGGCCACGCAGCATGCTGGTGTTGTTTTCAGTTGCGATTTAAACACTGGTTATGATGACTACTATGGACATATCGAAGACATCGTTGAGATGAGCTTTAGATACGATCGTAGAGTTGTCCTTTTCAAGTGTAATTGGTTTGACGGGTTTAAACAAGACATTTGATTCAAACTTGATAAGAAACATGATTTTTTAAGTTTGAATAAGAATCGTCAAATTCTTCATTCTTCAGAACTATTTACATTAGCATGTCAAGTATCTCAAGTCTTTTACATCTCTGACAATAGTAGAAATTGATGGATTATACCCATACGGACAATTCCATGTAAATATTTGACGTGCATAAAGATGTAAAAAATGACATAGAATCAGATGCTTATCAAGAACACTTACCAGAAGTTGGTGCAGGTGTAATGGATATTGATATGTAAGGTATAATTATCTTTACAACATTGATGCCTTCTTCTTATATCATATTTTCCCATCTCATGCCCTTTTCCAAAAAAAAAAAAATCCCATCTCCATGCTTGCAACAATGCAGGTGGATGAGCCATCAAAGCATGGTGTTGTGGTCATGGAGAAGACTGGAAATGTGGAGAAATTCGTGAAGTGAGATATTTATGGGCAACAAGATATTTCTTCTGGGCTTGTGTTTTCAGCTTTAAGAGTCCAATCTGTCTATATAAATTCATCAATTTATGGTAAGTTTTCATGGTAAGTTTTCATAATTAGGGATAGGAAAATGACATGAAAATGGCTATCAATCATCATTTAGAGTTATATAACCTAAATTAACTTCTCTAACAAAACAATGGTTTGAAAAAAAAATAATAAGTTACTTTTATGTTTATGTTTATATTGGAATAATATTCAAAATACTTTTTTATTCATTACGTTTATGTTTATGTTTTGAAGATTCCATTATGTTTATGTTTATGTTTTACTATAGAATGTGTGATTTTATACCATGTAGAATGTGTCATTTCTATTTTACAAGATTTTGGAAATATCCGTAATATAAGGGGAAACTCTGTCGAATTTTTTTCAGATTTTTTTATTTTTATTTAGTCATTTTTTAAAATTTATACAAATACTAATTTTTTTAATGTCTATACAGATGAAATTCAAGAAATTTGCTAATAAGGGTAAAGGTGAGCAGGGCACTTCAGCGAGTAGGGATGAGACCCACTCATCCTGCATGCAACCCATGCAGCCCCCACACACCCAGCCACCTAGCACCTAGCCCATCTAGCCCCCCCGCACCCAGCAACCCCGCACACAGCCCACCCAGCCCCACATCACCTAGCCACCCCTCACCCAGACTCCTACATCTGTTCCTGACTACATTCCTCTAAGTACTCTCTACGCACACTCAGTTGTCATGGTACCTAATCCCGCATTTATCCAGCAGCGTGAATATGGTCGGCTTGGTGATCTTGCCTGATAGTACCAAAAGAAGGGCAAGAGGGTGGTTACTAATGTAGTGCGAGTGCTAGAGTCAGAGGTTGCCACTCACTACCCTGATGGCGACAAGGATGAGGATGAGGGTGACAGTGGTGGTGAGGATGAGGAGGGTGAGGACGATGTTGAGGTACAAAAGCCACCTCAGTAGGACCCTCAGGCTAAGGCAGGTTCTAGTTCCGCTGGTATGAATTGTCGGTAAAATCTTAATAAAATGTATTGATAATGTTTTAATTTTTAATATTTATATTTTTCTTATCAGGTAATAAAAAAATGGAAGGGGTCCAATAAGAAATGCACATCTAGATGCACTTCCAGAAGGGACGAGAATCAAAGTGCATATCAACGAAGCTAGAGAAGATCCAGATTATCCGCCTTTCACCAGTAGATTGTCTAGGATGGTAAATGAGCTCGTCCCCCTTTGTTCTTTTAACTGGAGGTTGGTCTCCAAGGAGATCAAGAGGTAATTTATTCGTAATATAGAGGTAAGTAATTATTTATTTATATATATATATAAGTTTACTTTATTAATATTTAATTTGTTTATACAATTTGTAATATTGCAGGTGATCTTTGATTGTGGTGACGATATGAATGTCACCAAGTACATTCTTTATCATACTGCGAGACGACATCGTGATTGGAAGATGACAAAGAAGAGAAAGGTGAAATTTGTAATATTTCTCATTTTTTATTATTTTCTTAATTAATTTCTTTTGACGATTTATTTCTATAATTTAGTATTATAATTTAATGTCTTCTAATAAGGAGGCATTAAGGAATGTGTCTCCTACAATAGTAGCAGATGTGCAGAGAGAATGCTATGAGCATTCGAATAAGCCTGAGACAGAGGTAATTACAAGTACTTTTAATAGCATAGCATAATAAATTATTCAACTGTTCTCCATTACAATATGTTATATATATAGGATTAGGCGAAGAGAAACAAAGCTAATAGGGCCAAAGCTCCACCACAGACCCACTATTTGGGTCGAACCAACATAGATAGAGTTAAGGCTAAACATGTAAGTAATTCCTTATAATTTTGTTACTTTTCTATTTTTAATTAAAATTTTAATTACAGCTATTACTTGCAAATCTATGAAATATTTATAAGCACATTCACACGACGGTGACACACTCAATCAGGTTGGTGTGTATGAGGTTACTCATAGCAAGGCCACCACTAACAGTGGGCGAACATGGATACATGAGACATACCAAACAAAATATGTAAGTAACATTTATTTATTTACGTAAATTTTTATACTTACTTTAATATGACAATAAATTATTATAATTTGTAGGGAGAAATGATGAACTTAATCAACCCCCCTACAGACGCCACTTCTGGTACTCAGCAATACCCTCCTATGACACCTGAGGAGGCTTTTAGGAGCACCATGCCTTCAGAGCATGGAGGCCTTGTTTGTAGTGGCAGGAGAAGTCAAACGATTACCAGCTGGTATGGGCAGAAAGGGTCAGCAACAGCAACCGTCGTCTAGCAGATGCAGACAGCTCCATGATGTCACCTCACAGTTTCACCAGCATACTCAAGCTTGGCAAGATGCCAATAAATTCATGGAGGAGCAGAGGAAGGAGATAAAGCAGCAGAGAGCGCAAATGAGAGAGATGATGGCGTTATTATGGGGCAGCGATCGGGATCACAATTCATATCACTACCCGCCTCGCAGAGACAACGATGACCTCGGAGGTGGTGGAGTAGGACAGGGGGTAGGAGCTGAGGCATAACTTTATATTATTTATCTTTTGTTTTATTTGGTTTTGTATTTTGATAATATGATATACTTTTATCATTATGTTTATATATATGTTGAATGTTGAATGTTTTATGTTCCGTATCGTATGTTGAATTCTTTTATTGTGTGTGTTTTGTATGTTATATATATTTTAAGCTGTTATAAGATTCTAAGATTATAGAATCTTATAAACCTAAACATTATGTTAAAAAGAAAACATACATATATACACGATAGTTCTATGAATAACCGTCGTATTTATATAGATGACAGTTCTCATAAACCCGTCGTTTATACAATTATACGATGGTTAAAAAACTGTTATCTAAGGTTTACGTATACTGTAGATGACGGTGATCCAAATCGTCGTTTAGAGCTTATTGCTGACAATTTGTATAAGAATTGTCGTTAATAAACGAGACGATGGTTTTGAAAATCGTCGTCTAAAATACGACAATTTTAAATAAAAATCATTGTTTATGCACTGACATGACACACACTTTCACGACGACAGAATAAAACGGTTTGCATGGAACAGGCGATGGTTTTCAACCATCGCGAAAATCGTTTTTCCCTGTACTGTAACTTCTTTCTGAACCCCCGTTGCATCAATTTATGTGTCAATGAGGACATTGTCCAACTTAAGCATGGGGGGTGGTAATTTGCATGTTTTGAGTTCATTTTGTCAGTTGAATAAAAATAAAAAAAAATGACGATGAATTTAGGAAGAAAACTTAGGCATTAGGAACTTGTCAACAGTGGAAAATATTACAAAAAGAATGTGAACGCTTAGACTTTCCAGGCCATCAGGCTCAATCAGCCCTGGTGTCCGTTAAAATATGGATTTAGCATCGAAGCTTCACAACCTTAATTTATTTTAATCCACCAATAAAATAGGGTGTACTTATTATCAACCCGCCATCTAACTCAGAGGGACTTTTAGTCTAAGCATTTGCACACATTTTTGCACTAACTCACTCCTCAGAGATTCTGACAGAAATTGGGTAGTTAATGAACCTTGTAGGGTGGTATGGCTGGCAAGTTATCGTGGGTAACAACCCATTGGCTAGTTGTCTAGAGCCCAGCCACATGACCACTTTTCTCTCATTGCCACTACTTAAATTTGAGATAAGGGAAGTCACCTACAAAAAAAAATAAACTAGAGAAAAGAAGAAAAAAAGAACAAAATAAGCCAAACTTCACTGTACGAGTATGGCTGGCAAGTGGTCGTGGGTAACAGCCCATTAGCCGGTTGTCCAAAGCCCAGCTCCCTAAAATGCACAAAAAGATCTAAACAATTAAGGAAGAAGCAGGGAAGTAGAGCAATCCTGGGAGATATACACTGGAAAAACCCTTGTGTTGACCCCAAATAAAATAAAACTAGGGAGAAAGCTACCGATCGGACAAATACACTTTCAGGCAAACACTTCCTTTTCCGGTTACCTAGGGGCATAGAAACCCGAAGTCTGTCTAAATTACCATTGAGTGAGTCTATCACGATCTTCACACCAAGATGCTAAACACTTAGAGTCTTTTTTGAGTTTTGGGTGGATTAGGTAGCTGTAAAAAGTTACCAACACACTCAACTCCAAAATCCAAAAAAAATGAGAAAAGATGAAAAAGAAAAATATATATATATATGCCTTAAAGCGAGGATTCGGGTGATTCACATTTTGGCAGACACCTGAGCGCTATTTAGTCTTTGAAGATCAGGATCTTAGTAGATTTCCTCCTATTGACAAGTGACAAAATGTCTAAGTAATCACTTCCTGAATTCTGACTGAGAATAATGGCTAGAATGAACCTTGCTAGGGACTAGCAAGGAGTAAGCATGGGGGTATGATAACGCAACATTTTATGGTGTTAATTTTGCCAATCGGGGTTTATCTTAAGGGTAACATGTACAAAGAATACGCCGTAAATGGGCATGGGAGCATGACATGCATCGCACATCAAGATTGCTTGTAATTCAATGTTAATAGTCATTTGTACAAGTTCATGTCAAAACAGGCCTCAGATGAGTAATCGGATTGCACGGATGGATTCAGAATGATGAACGGAGTCCAACAGACTCAAAATCGACCAAATCCGACATCTAAAGCTCTCGTAATTGGCCCAAGAAGTTTTGACCATTGGTCTGATGATCAACGGTCCACAGCGAGCCACGTGGCGCAAGATTGGTGCATGAAAGCCACCTCCCCACCTCGTCCTTGACCCGCAGGATGAATCTCAGCCGTTCGATCTTCGATCGAACGACTGAGAATGGCTCTCGCAACGCTTCCTTCACCTGCTGCACAATCCCTCCATCACCCGCAGGAGCGATCTCAGCCGTGCAATCTTCGATCGAATGGCTGAGAACAGATCTCATGGCAGCCATCGCCCGCACCTCTCCATCCTCCAGTAGATCACAGCCATGGGATTTCTATCCAACGGCCACCAGCACCGCTCCAGCTCACCGTGTCCTCGACCATCCGCGAACGTAGCATAGCGGTCGCAGCTCTCTCTGCGAGTACCCAATGAGGGATCGAACCACGCTGCATATCGAATTCGAGGCCAAGGCACGCGCGGATGAAATTTAGCCGTCGATGCGCGAGCGAACTGCCGGGATAGAGGCTACGTGGCACCCGCAGATGCAGCCGCTCAGGCACGTGCGATCGAAGGGCACGATTCGAAGCACGCTCTGCGTGCGATCTCAACAGTCCAATCTTCGATCGGACGGCCCACAGCAAGCGCCTACGGATCGCAGAAGAGAGGAAGAATGGCACGTGCGCTAGACCGAGGGACAAGGGCCTTCACCGACATTTTGGGAGAGGTTTTACCGACGCCCTGGACGTCGCTAATGCCCCTACCTAAATTAGAAACCCCTTCTTCCTATATAAACCCCCTCCAACTACCCATTGACGTGGGCGTGACGCGTGTGTTTAGAAGAGTCGTTATAGCTTGCGCTCGCAATGTCAGTTTTAAATAAAGAAATGGACGTGAGTCCGAGTGTCGATCTCAGGGAGGTGTGAAAACTGAATTTTTCTTGTCACTTAATGTCACGGAAATAACGGGTTTTTTTTTTACTTGCGAAAAGTCGTGGGTAAAAAGCGAGTGAGAGAGAGAGAAAGAGAGAGAGAGAATAGGGTTAAAAGTTTCTTTTTATTCACAACATGCAACTTGAACATAAAAGAGGGCAAGTAACTAAATAAGAAACAACTTCATTTGACATGCAACTTTAGTTTTACAACACTAGATAAATGTTTAAACACAAATAAAGTAAAGCTTAAGATAAAGAGGGAAAGAGAGAGAGAAGACGGCGAGGCAGCCACGGCGGTGGAGAGGGGCTCCGTCGGTGGCTTGTCGGCTCTGGTGACTACAAAGAGGGCTAATGGTGGCTAGGAGTGGGGTAGAGCACCTGCAAGTGGAGTGAATGCCTCCTATGGGTGGTTGGAAGGGGTTTAAATAGGAAGAAGGGCTTTCCAAATGAAGAAGGGTTTTTAGTGATGTCTGGGATATCGCTAAAACCCTTCCCAAAATGTCAGTGAAGGCCCCTGCCCACCAGTCGCTCGTGCGCGTCCGTTCTTCTTCGCACCTGATCCATGTGCGTACGTCGTAAGCCGTCCGATCAAAGATCGTACAGCTGAGCTTCCACGCGGGGAGCTAGTGCGGATCGCGTGCGTCATCACGCGTGTCTGGTCAAGGTGCATCTGCAGGCGCCACGTCTCGCAATCGCACCCGTCCGCTCGCCGATCTACGGTCTAATTTTGCCCGCGCGTGCCTTCGCCTTCGATTTGCTGCATGGTGCGCTTCGATCCCACATCGTGTGAGCGTGGGTTAGTGCTTCGATCGCTGCGCTGCTCTGTACGGATGGTTGCGATCATGCGTCGGTGCTCGGCTGTTGTCTACCGTTGGATGGAGATTCGACGGTCGTGATCTACTGCGGGCGAAGTGTGTAGCGATGGCTCTGGCGATGGTGCAGCGTTCTTAGCCGTCCGATCTAAGATCGGACGGCTCAGATCGTTTTGCGATTGATGGAGGGGGCTGGGCGAGGTGTACGGGCACTGATCGGGTGCCACATGGCGCCTTGTGAGCCGTTGATCGTCAGATCAACGACCATAACTTCCTGGGTTAATTACGGGAGTTCGGATGTCGGATTTGATCGATTTTGAGTCCGTTGGATTCCGTTCGTCGCTCTGAATCCATCTGTGCGGTCCGACTACTCATCAAAGGCCTATTTTGACATGTCCTTATACACATGGTCGTTAATAATGTATTATAAGAAATTTTGATGTGTAATGCATGCAATGCTCCCATTCTATTTATGATGTGTTCTCTGTGCATTTTGTTCTTAAGATGAACCTCAATTGACGGGTTTATCACCCTAAGATGCTGCGTTATCACCCATGTAAGGCATTCAATCCACTTGCAAGCCTCCTATCCTACTCCTAGCCATCCTTATCACCTTTTTGTGATAGCTGGACCTGACAAGCCGCCGACGGAGTCCTCCTCCACTGCCGTGGCCGCCTCGCCGCCTTCTCTCTCTCTCTCTCTAGCTTAGCTTTACTTTACTTGTGCTTAAGCATTTATCTAGTGTTGTAATTGCAAAACCGAAGTTGCATGTTAAATGATGATGTTCCCAACCTAGTTATTGTCTCTCTCTTTCTTGAGTTTTTCTCATCTTGATTTACATAATGCTGTGCTAAAAAGAACTCTAACCCTACACACTCTCTCTCTTTCTCTCTCTCTTACTCGCTTTTCTCCCGTGTTTTCTCGCAAGCAAAACCCACCATTTCCGTGACAACCAAGTGACAGAAAGACCCGATTTCACGCCTCCCTATGTTCGACACTTGGACTCACATCTGTTTCTTTATTTAAAACCAACGTGCGAATGCAAACTACAACGACATTCCTAAACAAACGCGTCCGTAACATGTCAGTTTTTGGCACCGTTTCCAGGGAGGTAACGGATTTATTTTGTCGCTTTCATTTTGCATCCATGCTCACATCGTCTAATGCATTTTCTCCCTCTACTTGATTGATCGTAGGAACTCGACGCCTGGGCGGCGAAGGAGCGCGACTTGTGATGACGGAGATGGAGTGAGCGTAGCAAGGATCGATTGTGAATATCGCTCTACCCGTGGTTGTTTGCTTGCCTAAAAAAAATCTAAAAAAAATTTAAAATCAGAAAAAATTGGCGTGGTGATTGATTGCCTGATCCACATCCTTAACTCATCACCCAACAAAAAAGTATACACTCTAACATTCTCAAAGACCTAATCTTTTTGGAGTGTTCCTTTTTCCTTTTGAGTGGCGTTTGCGAAGCCACCATGACTTTATTTGGGCTGCACCACTCACCCCTAAAATCGACTCACCTGGTAGAAATTGCATGAACACTAAGGTGAACACATTAGGGTTCTAGAGCCTCATCACGTTAAAGGAAATTCACTCTCACCCGTTGTGTGCAAAACTTGGCGTGCCCACTTGAAACTTGTCTGAAAATACAAAGACATGTCAACCCTAAAAGACACTAAAGTAAGGACAAACGTTAAAAGAGACCACATCTTAAATCCTTGCTTGAAAACCATGTCTTGATTAGGAGCACACATCTGAAATGGATAATTAAGTGGCACCACTCCAATTAACGCCTCATCACATAACCCGAGCACAAGCACTGCCCTAGCCCCATTAAAACAGAGTAGACGTGCCTTAGGCAGGACTAGGTTAAGTCTCAAGAGGTGTGGTTTTGTTTGCTGGGCATTTGGTCGTCATTCCCTTAGTAGAATCTGGTGACTAGACTATGGGGAAGTGTTAAACGACCGCGGTTGTGGGGTCTACGGAATCGGTGGCGCAAGCCAAAGGAAGAACCTTCCCTACAATCCCCTCATAATCAACCTAGCTAGATTCGCTTTGGGAAGGGCGGTTCCATGCCTACAGACTTGATCGTTCCTTTGGAGATTTCTAGGTCCTTTAAGGAATACACTGTAGGGCCTAGATTTGTTGCTTGGTTGTGCACGCACAACTCTCTCTCATCTGTTCTTCCCTCATCCCTCCATTTCTCCCGAACCATGGATTTCAATGCCTATCCATCTTATCCAAACTACCCCCAACATGATTTGTATGCTAACCCAAGTAGACCATATCCACATCCTACTTGGGATAACCAACCACCGAGTTGGGGGTATGACCTAGAATATCCCTCTTGGCCCAACTGTCCCAGTTATGACCAAACCGCACCAACCTCTTAGTGGGATACACCCAACATATCCACCTAAGGGTATGATTCAAATCGTGGGGCTCCATATCTCGATTCTCCTCACGATGCCTCATCATTTAGGTCCTACCCACTCTCTAACCACTTTGATGGGACCTACACTCTAGGAGAACACCAAGAACCCTACCCTTCTCAAGACAATAACCAAGAAAGGTCATCTGAATTCAACGACCTTTCCTACTTGACCTTTGGATTGGAAAGAATTCTAGACAAATGGAAATTAGAGGATGATCAAAAATCTAGGCAAGCCCAGGATCATCAACCTTTGATTTGGTCCCCTGATGAAGAATCTGATTGGGAGGAGGACTTAGAACCTCAACTATTCTAGAGTATGACCAAACAGTGAATGGTTCCTTTTGAAGAACTGGACCCTGAACATGATAGAATAGAGGACCCACCTAAGAACCTAAACCCTAGTATGGATTCTAATCCATAGCCTCAACCACACCCTCTTAACCTGGATTTCAAGGAGGAAATCCAAAGGACACCAAATGACACCCTATCACTTATTAATAACCTCCAGTTAGAGTTACACAGACATAATCAAGAATTGGTTAAAGGGTAATAGGCCATGTTGGATATGTTCCAACAATTGGGGGAAGAAGGCCAAGGAAAGCTGTTGCACACAACGCCATTCATGGAATTCGTGAAGCAAGGACCTACCATGATCAATTGGACTACACCCAATCACCCCAATTTGGTTTAGTCCACCATTGATACCCCCCAGGAGTTGGACAATTTAATGGATAAGGTCATTTAGGATTCCTCGGAACATAATTCGGGGAGCATTAAGGACATACATCAGGAGGAAACCGAGAATGCGAGGGGAGATGCCTTGGAATCCGAATCTAATTGGCTTGAGAGAAGTGATTCGGTGGGAGCAACAACCAACATAGGAGATGGGGAATGGAGTTACAATTTCAAAGAAATCGATTCTAAATCGGTTGAAAGCCCCATCACAAATTTGGAGGAGGGCCAAGAGAAGGAATATGAATTAGAGGATGAAATCGGCCCTACCTCTAATGCAACCTCGAACAGTGATCTGATACAAAAGGGGTTGAAGAGAATATTCTTGAGGTCAAGGGCTTGGAGGGAATGAGCAATGAAACCATAGTTGCGGAAGAGATGGATTCGTCTTTGGAGAGAGGCCTCATGCTTGATTGTAGGGCTCATTATGAAACTCTTGATTTTGTTACCTGCTCTACCAGAATAAAGATCCCGCAACCCGAATGCACTGGAATTGATACACCTTTTACGGATTACAATTATATGGGGACACAACCTGAATATAGAACTGACATCTTTAGTGTCTGGCATGTCATATTCAGGATGCGCTAGTCCACATCAACTTCTCTGCATGCCCGCAAACTAAGAGAGGAACTAACACGGGCATGTATGATACATCTGTTGTAGAGTTCCCGCCCCTTAGAAACGGGACTCCACCACAACCTTATTCGCATCTGCGGACTTCTGATTTTGGGTTTGGCTGATTTTGTTTATGCCTCCTTGACCCAAACCATTCTGATTTTGTTTGTGTAGTATGCCTAGCCGAAGGCATTAAACTCAGCACTTCTTGGGAGGAAACCCAGAAGATTCTGACTGGCATATTGCATCGCTCAGGTAACTTCTTTCTGAACCCCTGTTGCATCAATTTATGTGTCAATGAGGACATTGTCCAACTTAAGCATGTGGGGGTGGTAATTTGAATGTTCTGAGTTCATTTTATCAGTCTGAATAAAAATAAAAATAAAATAAAAATGATGATGAATTTAGGAAGAAAACTTAGGCATTAAGAACTTGTCAACGGTGGGAAATAATACAAACAGAATCTGAACACTTAGATTTTTTAGGCCTTCAGGCTCAATCAGCCCTGGTATCCGTTAAAATATGGATTTAGTATCGAATCTTCGCAACCTTATTTTATTTTAATCCACCAATAAAATAGGGTGATAAGTATATGACTTATCAACCTGTCCTCTGACTTAGAGGGACTTTTAGTTTAAGCATCTGCACACATTTTTGCACTGACTCACTCATCGGAGATTCTGACAGAAATTGGGTGGCTAATGAACAATCTAGGGTGGTATGGTTGGCAAGTTGTCGTGGGTAACAGCCCATTGGCCGGTTGTCTAGAACCCAGCCGTAGGACCACTTTCCTCTTATTGCCTCTAGGTAAATTTGAAATCAGGGAAGCCACCTACTAAAAGAATAAAAAAAATAAGAGAAAAGAAGAAAAAAAGAATAAAATAAGCCACACTTCACTGTACGAGTATGGCTGGCAAGTGGTCGTGGGTAACAGCCCATTAGCCGGTTGTCCAAAGTCCAGCTCACTAAAATGCACAAGAAGATCCAAACACTTAAGGAAGAAGCAAGGAAGTAGAGCAATCCGGGGAGATATACACTGGAAAAACCCTTGTGTTGACTCCAAATAAAATAAAACTAGGGAGAAAGCTATCGATCGGATAAATATACCTTCAGGCAAACACTTCCTTTTCTAGTCACCTAGGGGCGTAGAAACCCAAAGTCTGTCTGAATTACCATTGAGTGAGTCTATCATGATCTTCACACCAAGATGCTTAGCATTTAGAGTCTTTTTTGAGTTTTGGATGGGTTGGGTAGTCGTAAAAAGTTACCAACACACTCTCAACTCTAAAATCCAAAAAAATGAGAAAAGATGAAAAAGAAAAAAAATATATATATGCCTTAAAGTGAGGATTCGGGTGATTCACATTTTGGCAGACACCTGGGCGCTGTTTAGTCTTTGAAGATCAGGATCTTAGTAGATTTCCTCCTGTTGACAAGTGACAAAATGTCTAAGCAATCACTTCCTGAATTTTGACTGAGAATAATGGCTAGAATGAACCTTGCTAGGGACTAGCAAGGAGTAAGCATGGGGGTATGATAACACTACATTTTATGGTGTTAATTTTGCCAATTAGGGTTTATCTTAAGGGTAACATGCACAAAGAATACATCGTAAATGGGCATGGGAGCATGACATGCATTGCAGATCAAGATTGCTTGTAATTCAATGTTAATATCCATTGTACAAGTTCATGTCAAAACAAGCCTCAGATGAGTAATCGGACTGTATGGATGGATTCAAAACGACGAACGGAGTCCAACGGACTCAAAATCGACCAAATCCGACATCCGGAGCTCCCGCAATTGGCCTAAGAAGTTCTGACCATTGATCTGATGATCAACGGTCCATAGCTTGCCATGTGGTGAAAGTTTGGCGCACGACAGCCACCACCCCGCCTCTTCCTTCACCTATAGGATGAATCTTAGCCGTTCGATCTTAGATCGAACGGCTAAGAACTGCTCTCGCAGCGCCTCCTTCACCCGCTGCACAATCCCTCCATCACCTGCAGGAGTGATCTCAGCTGTTCGATCTTTGATCAAACAGCTGAGAACAGATCTCACGGCAGCCACTGCCCGCACCTCTCCATCCTCCAGTAGATCACAGCCATTGGATTTCTGTCCAACGGTCACCAGCACCTCTCTAGCTCACCGTGTCAGCGACCATCCGCGAGTGTAGCACAACGGTCGTAGCTCTCTCCGCGAGAACCCGATGAGGGATCGAACCATGCCACATATCGAATCCAAGGTGAAGGCACGCGTGGATGAAATTCGGCCGTTGATGCGTAAGCGAACGGCTGGGATAAAGGCTACGTGGCACCCGTAGATGCAGCCGAGCAATCACACGCAATCGAAGAGCGCGCTTCATGCGTGATCTCAACTGTCCGATCTTCAATTGGATGGCCCACAGTAAGCGCCCACGGATCGCAGAAGAGAGGAAGAACGGCACGCACGCTGGACCGAGGGGCAAGGGCCTTCACCGTCTTTTTGGGAGGGATTTTAGCGACGTCTTGGACGTTGCTAAAGCCCCTACTTAAATTAGAAACCTCTTCTTCCTATATAAACCCCCTCCAACTACCCATGTAAGGCATTCAATCCACTTGCAAACCTCCTATCCTACTCCTAGCCATCCTTAGCACCTTTTTGTGATAGCCGGAGCCAACGAGCCGTCGACGGATCCCTCTTCCACCGCCGTGGCCGCCTCGCCGTCTTCTCTTTCTTTCTCTCTCTCTCTCTCTAGCTTAGCTTTACTTTACTTGTGCTTAAGCATTTATCTAGTGTTGTAATTGTAAAGCTGAAGTTGCATGTTAAATGATGATGTTCCCTACCTAGTTATTATCTCTCTTTTTCTTGAGTTTTTTCATCCTGATTTACACGAATGTGTGCTAAAAAGAACTAACCCTACTCTCTCTCTCTTACTCGCTTTTCTCCCGTGTTTTCTTGTAAGCAAAACCTGTCATTTCTGTGACAACCAAGTGACAGAAAAATTCGATTTCACGCCTCCCTGTGTTCAACACTCGAACTCATGTCCGTTTCTTTATTTAAAATCAACATGCGAACGCAAACTACAACGACATTCTTAAATAAACGCGTCCGTAATACGTCAACGTGTATAAAGAAGATATGTGCATATTGTTGCCTATGTAAAGGGAAGTTCAACCATATTGCTGCCTGAATTTCCTAGGGAGCTATAGTACTGCTATCCCAGGATACATTTTCATATGATGTTAAGAAACAATTGCTACAAGTGTTGGCTAATTAATAGGTCTACTTTAGTGGATCAAATTAGAGTCTAATATCTTATTATTGGAATGGATATTTAATTTTAAGTATATATTACATTGATAAAATTATTTAAACTTTTAGAATTATCATCTCCTACATTCTATTAATTTTTACATGATTTGATTAATTATTTATTTATTTTTGATGTAGGGACATCTTGGGAATTATGATGACATCACACAGATTGGGAATGCAATCTTAACAAGTTGATTCCTCACCAAAAAGTGACAATTTCTGGAAAGTCGAGTGATTTTTCTCAAATGTCATATGAATCTCCGTTGACCGACCTCTCTAAACAAGGGATGCTCTCCCTCAAAGAGCCATCGTCACCCTCAATTTCGGTCCTCAATCTCAATCACGGAAGGCCCCTCCTGCTGCCCACTATTCTCTCCCTCGCGATTTCTTTCCTTTCTCGATAAAATAACCACCGCCACCCTCTCATTTATCTCTGTTTTTTTATCTACGTGCATGGAGGACCGCGGGGTTTCTCTCGCTCAATCTCGGAACACACACCACGAAACAAACACCACCTCCACCACCCCTCGACTCCCCTCGGTCTCTCTCGTTCTCACGCACACGACCCCCCCCTTCGATCCTCTTCTCCTCGTTTCCCAGCGCCAACCCACTCGAGCTCCCTCTCCACCACCGCGACCCCATGCTCCTCCTCTCCCATGATCGCGACAACCAGAGAGGACCACGCCGACAGCGACCTCGACGGCCCGGCACCTTCCTCCTTGCGAGCAGCAGGCCCTCCGTGCGACCACCGCGACCGCGCCTCGGCTCCAGCCTCCTCAACTGTGCTCGACCTCCACTGCAGGCTTCCTCGTCTCAGACGCACGCCCGCGACGCCCTCTACACGTCGACCGTCGGCGCCACCTTGCCCTCGATCCTCCTCGACCGCAACCACCTGCGACCTGCGCGCCCTCCTCCTCCTGAACACACCAGCAGCAACTTCGCCACCGTGCCTACCCCGCGCGACGCTCCTCCTCGCGACTGCACCCACCACGCCGACGTCCGCGCACAGCAGCGGCACGCACGACTCTCCTCATCAGCGACCTGCAGTTCGACCTTCAGCGCGACCTCAGGTGTTGCACCATCCATTACCGCGCGTTCTCCCTCCTCGACGAGAATTGGAGACAACCACCATTTCGTCTCGTCTCTACTGTGACCGTCCATCACCGCGGTCGCTGGTGATAGTTTCAACACCTGAAAACGCGACAATTACCGCACTACTCCAACAGTGACTCCAACTGCGTTCGCTGCCACGCCTTCTACCTCTACAATCTCGCCACCGCGATTTCTCATCAACAGCGACATCCACGATCATGTTTCTCTTGGGAATCATGATGACAGCATATTTAGCCCACATCTCACCATCGTCATCTAATGCATTCGCCACCGTGACTTTGACTGTGCACTCTTCTTTGACAACTCTTTATCAACTACGTTCGCTCCTGACATCACTATACTGTGCCTCTCGTAATGCGCTCTTAACTGCTCTCACCGTGATTTATCGCGTTTGCTTTCATTTTCTTTAGTTCAGTTATTTTCTTTGATTAATTGAAAATCAACTCTTATCATTTGTATACTTGTATACGGAACCTATCGTGCGTATTTGCCTCCCTGTGGAGACAACATATTTTTCTGTGATCCACTGTGACTTGATTTCTATATGGATGCATGAGATGCATATTTGAATTGATTACATATTTGATGCATTCCTGTTTGACTATATTTTTGTTTGGGATTTTTTTTCCACCACACTTTGCATTACGACGACATATTTTCTTGATATTATCTCGTAAAAGAGAAAAATCTCTTGATCACTAATCACCATAGAATAATGTTTGTCGTTTGTGAATGGCAAGACTGTCATTACTTGCTGTAATGATGAGATGCCTCGACGCAGTAATCGTGTCAGATTACATGATTTTAGATAGACATGTTGTATCATAGTGATAATTTGCTCACAGAGAGCATTAAATGCTGATGATGATGACGGAGTTAAAATTTCGAATGTTGCATCGGGCGAGTCTATAAATATGGGTAACGGGGGGGATTAGTAAATGCACCCTACGCAAAAATGATGTGAAAACCCAAGTCGTGTAAAAGAGAGCCCAATCAAAAGCAGAGAGCATCTTTGAGAAGATGTCTAGGATCGCAGGCTGTTACAACCTGGGTAGAGACCCAAGTCGATTTCGTCAACACCCAAGATCTGATCATCTGTCACATATACATAGAACAATAATAAAAGTATTCACAATGCATCACATCACAATAAGCACAAAGGAAGAAAACTAAACTAGAAAATATATTATTAGCATACTCATAGCCATCACTACTACGGGCATAAGGCTGAAAATAATGGATAATTACCAGAACTAACAAGCACTAAAACACAAAAACTAGATCTAAAAAAAAAAAATGTAGAAAATTAACAAGTCCTTGCAGAAATGAAATAGAAGATAGTAATATCGAAACGAGGACTATGACTATCAACTACAGTGTTGTACTCAGACTGGCACTGTCAACTGCTGTAGCCACAGAGTCCGACTGTACTCCTTTAAGTCCTAAGTATAGAGTCCACGAAAGAAAAACGTTAGTGAATGTTAAGTAGAGTAGCAAAACAACAAAAAGTGGAAAAACTAAACAAGTATGAAAGAAGAAACAATCAGAAAAGATGAGTACCATATGCAATTATCTTAATTTATCTTTCATTTATTTTATTATCTATGCCTTGCCATAATTTGTCTTTAATCTATTCAAATCAATTTTCTCGGAAGGCACGAGGAGATCTTATTGCGATATTTTATACGATAGATTGCATATGACCTACCCCCTTGGTTGAGGGGATGACTAGTATCCGATTTATCACTTAGTTAATTGCCTGGGGCCTTAGTGTTGGTTTTGCTTCGATCGTATTTTAAAAACTCGCGTCGTAGTATAGTTGATCAAAGTGAATTAAACATTTAAATTTTTAAAACTTAAATTAGAAAAGAAATTATAGTTCGTCTTTGAGAGCAAGCTAATGTGCTTTTACCACTATTATGAATTTTAAGTCCTGGAACTAGTTGCGATCAATAATATTTTAGTTTCAACCCTAGTTCAAAAATGTAGAGAGAGAATTTCAGAGAAATTATGAATAGTTGATTTCGCAAGATAATTTAAATAGGTTGTGGATTCTGTAATTATTTAATGCTAAATAAGATGGCGATTATTTTGATTAAGCATTAAACAATTTCAATAATATCCAAGGAAAATAATTAGTGCAATGAAATCCCTTTGTATGAATCAAGTTCTCAACATATGAAAAGAATTTTCGAGTTAGTCCTTGGAGATTCACAATTGGGGCCTTGGAAATATTTACGAATTGGTCCTTTTCTTTCAATTAGGTCCCTAGAACTTTACATCCGTGCCCCTACTCTCCTTCTTCCTCTTCTTAGTTCTTTCTCCTACCGCAGGCCTTGCGATGGAGGAGCTTGGGAGATATGTCAATAGCAAACTCCAGCCGTTGGATGGGGCTGAGATTGGTTGAAGAGGGTCACCATGGGTCGATCAACGTGATGATCACCTTGGATTGGTGATCGGAGGTGGTGATAGAGGTGTCGAAGACGGTAAAGATGGGTTTGAGGGCAGTGGAGGTCTTGGCGATGGAGGTGTCGAAGCTCTTGACCAAGAGGTCAGAGAGGTTCACTTGAACCTGCTAAAGATGATGGTGACCGTAATTTAGCGTGAGGAAGTCCAGAGGTTGCCGGTAGAGGTGAGGAAGCTGGCGGGAAGTGGGTGCATTCGGTGAGTCGGCAAAAGCGAGGAGGTCTTCAATTAGTTGAGGGGTTTTGTTCTCCTTAACTCGTTGGAGCTTCTGAGGTGGTCGAGGGTGAGCGATGAGGTGTGAAGTGGTTGTTGGTAGTCGTCGGACGCACGCCAACGTGTTGTCGGACGTGAAGAAGAAGGTGGCAAGGGGAGTCCGGTTATGGTCCAAACTTGCAAAGAGAAGGCCTAAAATTATCTAGAGGAAGAGAGGGAAGAAAAGAGATACCTGGGAGGTGACGTGGGTGTGCGGCAAGGTCGGTTGTGGCTGGCTAGACTTGGTGAAGAAGGAGAGCTCCAGTGAGAGAATTTGGGCCCGAGGAAGGGATAGAGGAGCCTTGTCCTTTGATGGGGAGCACGGCGAAGAAGAGAGGAAGGCGATCGTGGCCTCGTTTGACGGCGAGGATTGACGGATTGAGGGGTTGAAGGTCCCAAGGTCCTTCAATGGTGGCATGCAAGGAAGGTGGAAGAAGGGTGTTGCACCAGCTATTTCCAGACGAAGACGTTCGGAGGGGTTGCGCAAGCACTTATAACCCCTTGCTGGAGCAGTTGGCGGCTGTTTGTTACAAGATTTGCTCGCAATAATCTTGCAACAATGGTGCTAACTTTGATGGGCGATTGCAGGCGGCAGAGGCGGTGGTTGTCGACGAAACTGCTGCTGTTGGGTGCGCAACGTCGAGGGAAGAAATTCTCTTTAGTCATCAGGGTCAGCTGTGGACTAAGGTGGCGAGAATCTGCAAGTGAAACTCGTCGTTCTTGCACCATTGTTGCCAAGAAGGTTGAGGGACCTTTTTGTGAAGAAGATGAAGAAGTTGGGGGGTAAATGCAAGGAAATCAAAAGTTAGGGGCTCATTTTTAAGGGAATTGGTTTTCAAGGATTAAAATGCAAACTAAGTCAAGATGAAGTTCAAATGAGCCCAAATTTTTATGGTAACCTAATTTGGATATGAGGAATTTAATGGTAACTTCAATTTTGGGTTTTGATGTTGTTTACATGGTCAGTTCATGATTAGACCCGAATGTAACAAATTCCCGTCTGTGATTCTGTTTTAGGTCAAAACAGGTTTCGATCATCAAATTGATGGTGTCACACCTTATAGAATATTTTAATTAATTTTTAGAAGGTTTAGATTACATTTATTTCCATAGGTATTATTTTAATTGAAGTGAGGTTGAAATTAGGGTCTTTGATTAGAATTAAACATTCAATTTGAATGTTAATCTTGAATTACTCAATACCAACCCACTTTTAAGATATTTAAGCTCAATTGACATTTAATTAAGCATAGGTTTACCCTCTAGCTATTCTGCAATTATAACTGTCTGTGAAAATTGCAGAATTAACCTCAATTTTTATCAATTTCTCTTTCTTCTGCCATGATTGAGTTATACCCTTCAATGTATTAATTACATGAATTAAATTTAGAACTTAGCTAAATTTAATTAGTTATAGAGAATGATGGTGATGCCATCACTTAGCTAACAAGGTGAAGTGGTGCCTATGATTCATGTGGTAAACATGCGGGGAGCTACCTCGCACTAGCATATGGCTAGTCTTTTCCACTACAGGGTACAAGAACGAAACAACTCGACCTCTCTTATATTTTCATATTTATTTTTTTAATTAATGCCTAAATAATGTTAGTCTAAAGGTAATTTGGGTTAGATTATATTTAGTTAGGTCAGATTAGGCATTTTAGGTTATCTTATAAATAATGCATACTTGTGAACTTGTATGCAATTTTTCCTACATTTGTATCTGGTACCATGATGTGTTCATTTTTATATGTGCAAGTACCAAATTTCAGGATGATTGAAGCATGACTTAAGAGACTTTTTGATTTAAGCTCACTTGGAAGAGGTCTAGACCTAGTTCGATGAACCTATTTCCTAACCCAATTAGCCCTTAAACCTAGACTGATTAGTAGCCTAATTTCCCACAACTAATTGCCACCCAACCTAGCCTAATTTCCTTATATAATGGCCAACCACCACACCTCAATCTCTAACTTAATTGGCTAACTATTATTGACTAAACCAACCCTAATTTTATACCCAACCTAGTCCCAAATCCTAACCCAACAAACCTTATTTTGTCATCCCATTTATCCTCCAATAAATACTATTTTGAATGGTCAAAATACACCATAATTTATCCATCACTAGATCTAAATCCTAGAATCCAAAAGTGCTAACCTAAATCCCTATCTTAAAATTTGAAACCAAATCTTATTCCTAATCCTAAACTTAATCTCAAAATTCGAAACTGCAAGACACGCCTTTAGTATTTTGGCCATAACTTTTCATTTTAAATCCAAATTGAGTGATTTAAGTTATGTTGGAAAGCTTATTCTAAGGGCTACAACTTTACCTTTATGTGCAACTTGAAATTAGGAATAGAAAGAGGCCAAAAATTGAGAGAATCACAGCCCTCCATAATCCTCTCAAAGACATCCTAGCCCTCCATCAATTCCACCAACTCCTAACCTATTCTATCCACCTATTCCTTTCCTTCATCCTATCCCTTGATTCCTAAATTCCTAATCCTAGCCCTTTATTTTGGTGATCCAAGGTAACTTCGATCAATCAATCACAAGCCTTCTTGACCTTTATATAAACACCCTAGCCACACCCTCTTAGGATAATTCCTTCACACTTCCAAGTAGCACCACCAACTAGAACTACTCTTCCATGTCTGCTTCTTCCTCCTCTTGGAGTTTGTGGATGCACCTTCCAATTCAATGCTACACCACCGCTCCAAACTTCGCCTTCGAAACCTATAAATTTAGATTTCATTTTTTTATTTCTAATTGTACTTAGATCTATTTTTCCAAGCGTTCTTCTGGTTGTAATTCAAAATGCCATTTGCTTCAAACTCTTATTTCATAATAAAGTTCCTATTTCCTTTTCAACTTGCCTTCAAGTTGCTTGCCTTTAATGATTATTCTAGTTATAGTTAGTAATTGCATGCTAATATTCTAGTAGATTTTATTTTAAGTTCCAGTTCTAGTAGCACTCTTTCGACTTGCTATTATGTTTACCTAGTTCATAGATATTAGAAAGCGATTTTAATCCGATTGCCTGATTGCAAATGACTCAGATTCCCTTTTTGAACTACGATTTCCATATTTATGAGTTTGATTTAAATATAAATTTAAGAGTTTCTAATGCGATTATACTATAACGAAAGCGAATTTTCGTAATCACATCCTTGAGAAGAACACGTTTTGGTACCATTGCTGAGTAGGCACGAATTTATTTTAGCCTTTCATTTTCATATTTGTCTCTAAGTTACTAATGCACCTTGCCTTGTGTTTGTTGATTTGTGTGCAGGAATCAAAAAATTCGAATAAAATGGAAAAATAAGACAAGTGAGATTCGGCAATTTAGAGGTAAGTATATCTATCTTAGATTAGGTTAGATTTTCTTTCTACATTAAAAAAATTTTAAAAAAAAGTCCATTGCTTATCCTTGGGTTAGTTGTTTATTTTGGTTTGTTTGCTTCCTTATAGAAAAAAAAGAAGAAAAAAAAACTCATATTGGTGGAGACATTATCCCTTTAAAATCAACAAAACCACTTCCTTTAAGTTCGAACTAAAAGCAAATTTGTTTTCCAAAAATCATTTTCTAAATTTTTGCATGTCTAAAAATTCTGAAATTTCTCCTGGACGTAGATATTGAAGTCAGGAAGATTGTTTCCAAATTTCACGCTCATCTAACTTATATTGAATTTTTGAAAATTCTTGGACTATACTGATATCTAACCTGATTTGTCTACCTGATTTGCGGCATTCTAAAAATCATATGAATTGTTATTGTACTCTGATTGACCTGAAATTTGTGGCGTTGGATTTTTGTGATAACTGAGAAACTTATAAAAGTATGAAAAATATATTTTGTGCACGTTTGATTACACAGAAAATCCGAGCATTGACTGGGGGTCAAATTAGACCTAAAGACCCCAGTGCACTATTAAATCTGAAAAAAATATAAAACATGCATTAAAAATTCAGAAAAAAAATTTCTTATTACCCTACTTAGTGGTGAATTAGGACCATTGATTGATGTGATTGGGTCGCATCACATTTGACTTGTTGGACTTAAATTTCATCATTTAGTACTATCTATCCATAGGGTTTTCACTTTAAGGTAGTGCACACTCGCTTTTTCATACTAAAAAGAAATTTATCACATAATTAGGACTTGTAAAACTTCTTGTGCGCCTCACCAGAAATTTCTTTGAATTTATCTAACTAAATGAATCATAAAATGCACTAATACAAGCATTGAACCCTAAACGACACCTCATTCATTGAGCTTATATTAATAACCCTTTGTTAGCTATGCACACACGCTATTCAATTGATCTAATTGGCCAACCACCCCCTCATTCCCATCATGCAATCCTATGCACTCTAAATCCTAAGCCCTAATTACTCTGATAGACACGCCAACTAGGTTGGATTTTATTTCCAAACTTGAGATAAAACTTAGTTGATTGTATCTAAGGCCTTGTCTATTTGGATCAACTGATGAGAAGAAAGGTCGGTGCGGTAACTACATTAACCTCTAGTGGTATCCCATCATACGGGGTGTCTTAAGGGTACCCATCCTTCTGGCCAACCAAGTAATTTAAGGGTCAGCTCAGTTACGTAGGGTTAGTGAAATTTATACTAAGTCCAATAGGTACAACCTTCTAGGGCTAGAATTGATTGTTTGTATTGTGCACACACATTTCTCTCTCTTGTTCTCTTCATATCTATAACATTCTTCCAAGTGTATGCACGAAACTAGATCACAAAATCCACACTTGGTACAACCTCTGCACAGAGAACCAAGGAAGAGACTAATTATTGGTAAGTTCAATTCCTCTTTTGCCTCAGGCCCTGATCTTGATTTAATGGCTAACCCAGCCAACCCGAATTAACCACCGTATCAAATGAACCCTCAGGCCCAGATCCAAAACCTCCAACTCCAGTTAAATTAGTTTCAACAGAACCATCAGACCAAAATGCAAGACCTAGTTGAGATTTTACAGATCCAACCAAGAAGACCCTTGAGAGATTTTTACAACCCTGCCTGGTATCAACACCAACCTTATGTTAGGGTCCCAACTGTAGATGATCAATTTGAAATTAAGCATTCCAATATACAACTCTTATCTCATTTTAAGGGCAACAATGATGAAAACCCCTTCCAATTCTTGGAAGAGTTCATAACCATTAGTGAGAATTAGAATTCCTAATA
This sequence comes from Thalassia testudinum, assembly GCA_037157565.1. Lineage (NCBI taxonomy): Eukaryota > Viridiplantae > Streptophyta > Magnoliopsida > Alismatales > Hydrocharitaceae > Thalassia > Thalassia testudinum. The sequence goes on from JAZHRO010000014.1 coordinate 3,122,266, forward strand.
TACATGATGATGTGTTAAAAATGAAACTCTTCCCTTTTGCCCTAAAAGAAAAAGCTAGTCCTTGGTTTAGATTTTTAGGAAGGCTCGTTAACACTTGGGAGGAGCTAAGAAGCACCTTCCTAAAGAAATTTTTGCAATTGGAAAAACTAATACACTTAGAAGAGCTATCACCACCTTCTTCCAACACCCTAAAGAACCATTGCATGAGGCTTGGGAGAGGTTCATGGATTTAATTAGAAAATGCCCACATCATGAGGTTCCGAAATGGCAACTAGTGCAAATATTTTATCACGGGTTTAATGATCATATGAGGAGCCTTGTGGATGAAGCTTATGGAGACAAATTTATGAGTAAGGATGAAAATAGTGCTTTTAATTTATTTGAGAGCATGAGTGAAAATTTCTTGAATAATGCCTCAATGGAAACTTATGGAATATCCATGAAGCCTAAAGGTGGAATTTATGTGTGTAACGACCCGATTCCCGAGTCCCTACGAGACACGAGAACCGGACCGACTCGACTAATCCCAAGACCTAGTCGTCCAACGAGGAAGTAACCAAAAGAGCAGTAAAATAAACCACATTCAGCATGAATATAACTAACAGTAAGAAAATACAGCAGTAAGAAAAGAAATCACTACAGTATATACCACCACAACAGTAGAACAACATTCGTAACATAATATGAACTGCAGGTAAAGAAAGGTACAGCGGAAACAAGAACTACTCACTACAGTGGAACAAAAAGAGGTACAAGAGAACAGTGGTAACTCTACTGGACCCCACTCGGCCCAGCGTCCTCTGCAGCCGCTGACCCTGGCTGCTCCACACCTGGTCCTGAAAGGTAACGAGTGTAACACGTCAGCAAAACGCTGAGTAGAGTGGCAACTAAAACTAAAGAAAACAGTAGGGTGTACAGTAGCTGTTATGTTCTGTTACTTTCTTTATTTACGTCTTTCAATTTTCTCACGATTTCATTTATTTCTCAGATCCTTTACTTGATCTCGAATGTTCCTCGTGGGAACGATCTTGATTGTAGTCTTTTCTAAGAAGTAGAAGTAGCACGTGGTGCTCTCCTGGCCGGGAGAGTCCCCCGCGGTGATCCTACTCTCAGTCAACCACCCCAAGGTCACGGACAGACGTAACGGTGACTACGGCACGCGCGATAAACTCACAGGTAGCTAACCCGCACTGGCACGCGGTCAGTCGTTTCCGTTAACGGGTGCGCCAAAAGCACAGCACGGAACCAGTCCAGGGCAGAGCCCTCTCAGTAACAGGGGTCCGACCCCTCCACAGTAACCAAACAGGGGCCTTGCCCCTCCACAGTCCGCGCACCCTCACCTGACTACCCTGGTTTGCCCCAGTGGGCCTAACAAGTCGGTGTAGGAGGCTAGCAAAACCCCGGGGCCCGTGGGGTAGCTAGTGCCCTCCCTACACTAGTAGCTCTCCTCGGTACTACGTACTTGAGGGCCAGCAAGTCAGTACAAAGCAACCAGTCCTAACCCCGGGTCCCTGGGGTGGCTGGCCCCACTCTGCACCAAACAGGTACAGGTACTTCCCTTGGTACTACGTACCCAAGAGACAGCACACAACTACATCTTTCTTTCTCAGTTCCATTCCTTTCTCTTTCCAGGAGTTCCACTCCTAATTCCCTGTAGGGTTCCAGCTCAGAACATCTAGGTTTCACTTTCCAGTTTCACGTTCTTACAATCCATGTTCTCAATTACGTTTATTTATTCATAACAGGCAGCTGTTAATTCAAATTACAGGCAGCTTTTTGTCCTTTTCCATTTTTTTTCAAGACTGCAATATTCATATATTCCACTAGTTTTCCCGTCCTAGGATTCATGCCGTATCCTAGGATCTATCATACAATCTAGTTTTCCAGCCCTAGGATTCATGCAACACCTAGGATCTATCATTCAATCTATTTCTCATTCCTAGGATTCATGCAATGTCCTAGGTTCTATTTATGGTTCCATAATTTAACAGATTATACTTAAAAGCCACTCTACCGGTTACAACAGGCGAACTGGGGGCGTGGTCGGGAATCCCGCGTGCCTCCGCAACCCCTAAGACTGCAACGGAACGGGGTCCTATCACAAGAATCAAACACAAGGAGTGTCTCAAAACAGTGTATAGCTACTGTAGACAGGTAGAGGATTTAATTCCGAAAAGGACGAAACTCGAAACGCAGAAAATGGAACCCGAACGGGCCCTAAACGGGTCGAAAACGACGAAACAGTGCAAAATCAGACGTCTGGAACTTCTTCCAGACGTCTTAAAAAGTGGATCAGGAATTACCTTGCTCTGCGTGGGCTCTCAGACGTCCAGAAGCCTGCGGGGGCGTCTGGCCTAGTTCCCAGACGTCCGATGGTCACCCCGGACGTCTGGATGTCGCTCCCGTCGTCTAGTACTACAGCCAGACGTCTGACTCGCGTTGGATGGCGAATCACCGAACCTGCGCGTACCCATCTCTCTCTCTCAGTACTGTCAGTTGAAAGGAAGGAAGGAAGACGGAAAAACTCACCTTTCAGATGTCTGGACAGTCTTCCAGACGTCTCCCCCGCCGTCTGGCTATAAGCCCAGACGTCTGATTTTGGAAAAGTTTCCAGAACCAAGGCGCGACTCACCCTCCGCTCACGACGCCCGGCCGCGCTGTGCCTCGTGCGCCTACTGCTCGAGCCGCAGCAGTCCCCCCCCGCGTCGCTCCGCGCCCGCTGCGCCCCCCGCGGCCGGCCCTAGCAGCCCCGGCGAGCTCGCCCTCACGGCCGAGCGCCTCTCCCACGCACAGCACCTCCTCCCACGCTCACCACTGCTGTCGCTGCAGCTGCACCCTCGCGCTCGCTCTCGCGCACTGGCTGGAAGGAGAAGAGGAAGGGGACGGAGGTGACGGGAGTGAGGGAGGGGGCGTGGCCTTTTAAGGCCGCGCGAGTAGGAGAGAGAGAGCACGACAGAGGGCGCAGGAGGGAGAGGGAAAAAGAGAGAGAGGGAATTTCCGCAGGTCTGCGCGCCTGAGCGCGCAGACGAAACAATCGTGCCAAAATAACCGATTTCCAGACGTCTGGTCCGACGTCTAGAGGTGATTCCAGACGTCTGGTCCGACGTCTGGGCCCTCCCAGACGTCTTAAAAGACGTTTGGAGCGCGCTTTCATAACAATGTGGCCCAGGAGAGCTCCAGTAATGTGAATATGAATCTGATCTGTGAAAAATTGGATAAAGTTGAGGTTGTTCCTAAAAAACTGGATGAACAAATGAACCAAAATAGAAAGGAAGAAACCCTATCATCACCTGCTGTCCAAGCTCCCTCAGGGAGGGAGTTTGTGAACAAACTGCACTTGGCTCAAGATGCGAGCCAATTGACCAGAGCCCTTTGTTGGGGACCCAAGTAGGGACCTTTGATCCCTACTATATTGACTCCACACTCCTATCCCCATCATCATATTTATATGAGGATGTGTCTGTTGTCCAAGGAAATAGTAGAAATTCTTTCTCCAACACCTATAATCCTGGTTGGAGAAACCACTGAATTTTTCTTTGGAAAGCTAAGGGCAAGGAGTCCAATAAATTTCACAACCTAGACCCTATCATCTGAACCCTAGCTTACCTAATACTTATAATCAGGGTCAGACCTATCAACCCTTGCCCCCTAACCAACCTAGCCAAACTGAGTTAGCTACATTGAATTAGAACCAACAACTGATGGACACCAATACTTCCATGTTGCAAGCCATGCAACAATTGACCCAGTCCATCAGGGATCTGAAGAACCCGATAGGACCTAAGCCTAATGAGAGACCTATTGGTGCCCTTCCATCCCAACCTATTCTGAACCCTACAAACATGCCTAATCAGGGACACAATTTTCAAGGGTTCAACCAAGCTCATATGATTCAGCAAGCTCCTTTGACTCCCCTTACTTTTTATTCTCCTCAAGTTCCATATCCTTCTGGACCTGTCCTTCCTACTCCTCCTTCTTAGGGGAATCAATACCCACCTGCCACTGCCAATTCCATTACCCTAAGAAATAGCAAGACCACTGAAAACCTTGTCCTCCGAAATCAGACAACCCAATAGGATTTTGATAATCCAACTTTGATTAATACACCTGAGGTGGAGGATGAGATCCAAGCTAATGATTTTGAGGACCCAAAGATCCGAATCCCTTTTCCTGAGGCCCTGAATATGCCTGGGAAGAAGCCTGAGTCTAAGAGTAAGACCTAGTTGGATGTGTTCAAACAAGTACAGATTAATATCCTACTTTTGGAAGCTATTGAACACATCATGTCTTATGCCAAATGTTTGAAGGAATTTACTACTATAAAGCACAACCTGGAATCAAGTAATCATGAGAAGGAAATCCTTTCTAAACAAGCTAGCACTATACTTCTAAAGGATTTACCTGTCAAGAAGAGAGACCCTGGAACCCCCTTGATTCCTTGCAAAATTAATAACCTAGACTTGGATAGGGCCTTAATCAATTTGGGAGCTTTCATCAACCTGATGCTCACTAAGATCTATGAGATGATTTGATTGGGGGACCTTCAACCTACTGAAATACAAATCTAGTTAGCCAACCAATCCACAAGACATCCATGCGGGATTTTGAGGGATGTAATTGTTCGAATTGATAATTTCTATTATTAAGTGGATTTAATTATCTTGGATCTTAACATTTCTAAGTATTTGAGACGTGCCCCAATTATTTTCGAAAGACCATTTTTAGTAACTGTAGAGGCCCTGATTGACTATAAAAATAAGAATATACAAATAGCCTTTGGGGATGAAAAGATGAAATTACAACTTTTTAAGGCTATTGAGGACTCTAATGAAAGTTGTGGGCTCATTGAAGAACTCATGCAAGTTGAGGGTCTGATTGAATGTGCCTCTTTAAAAGTCTTAGAATATGAGGAACATACAGATGAATCTGAATACGAGGCATTTCTTTTTGAGGATCAAGTTTGTAATAACTCTCAAATGGAAAGCTTTCTATTTGTTCTTAAGACAGAATCTAAGGAACATAAGCATAAATGTAATTTTGAGACCATTCTTTTTGATGAGTAGATTCCTGACAAATCTAAAATAGAAGGATTCGCATTTGATCTTGAGGAGAATTTCTCACCTGAAGAATTAGAAGCTCAAAGATTTCAATTTAAACTTGATGAACCTTCAATGACTAGCTTTACCTTTACATCAGATATGGATGAACCTAAACTTGAATCACTTTCTATGGAGCTTGATTACGTATATGTTGTAACCAAGTCTGATTTTAGTATTGTTGACTTAAAAGACTTAGACTTCAAGGAAGAAAGAAAGGAGGTGGTGGAACTAAGACAAAATTTTTAGGGAAATAATATCAAGGATCTAGGGGTTCCTCTACCCTTAAAGCATCCAACTCTTTATAAGGACCCTTATGACACAATCAAATCTGATTTTTGTGAACCCAAGCAACCTAAAATCTGCACCCTCACTTCAAATCTCATTGGGCTTAACACTTTATGAACCACACATCCTTTATACTCAAGTTACCTACCTTCAGTCCTAATGCACCTCCTATCCTAAGCATAAAATGCCACTGGATATAGCTTCTTCTGATTTATCTATCTTGTATCTGACCCTCTGGCATGGGACTACATCACCAATTAATTCAATTCTTAGGACACTTCCTATCTGATCTACAAGGCTCTATCATTTTCACAACTTATATTCATGGGAATCATATGATTAATATCTCTTAACTGAAATATTGATCCCACTAATTTATGACTGCATCTAGATGTAGACGTAAAATTCAACGTTTGTTGCGAGGCAACCCAACATTTGTAGATAATCTTGCTTTTTGCTTTGAAATTTGTCAATCAGGTATGGAAATGATCGAGTCTTCATTTCTTTAAAACTCCTGGACTTCAAGTAGTATATATTCTTCCTTTATATTTATTGCATGCATTGAGGACATTGCATGAAATAGACATGGGGGATAGATAATATTCTTCAAAGTTATTTTTTATTTCATTTTCAGAATTGTAGCTGTGGTTTCTAGGTTTTTCTCGACTTAGTCATGTTCTTGTCTGGTATTTATTTGTCAAAAAAGAAAAAAAAGAGAGGAAAAAAGGAAAAAAGGAAAAAATTTTGGTTTTAGAGTTTGAGTAATAAAAATATTAGAAGATTCAATTTTGAAGATTTACTAATCTTAGTAAAAGTACGAAAAAAGTATTTTCGCTTAGACTCTTTAGGTCGTATGTTGACTTATTATCTCGAGTATTTACTTAAATATGGATTTATTTTCCTAAGTATTTAGAGCGAATTCGTCGTTGTTTAAGATATGCGTTGTAGTATATGACAAATGCGCTTAATCAAATAAAATTTATAACTCGAATTGAAGTCCGAGGTCGAACACAAGGAACAAGTGTTGTAATTCACACGCTAATTGAAATGAATGTATACATGAGAATAGGAAATAAGCCAAGAATGATATTCAATGAAGAATAACTACTCAAATGATATTTAATACTAAGCAAGAGTATACCAAGAATTCTATGAGATAAAAAAATGGAAATGATCCCAAAAAGTGGTGATTTAAATCACCTTTTAGATTCACATTTAAGCATTTATCTCAATTTATTCAAATAACCCAACAGTAGCTTGAGCACTACAATGATCAGATGATAGGCTTAGCGATCAGACATCTTAACAGAAGGTAAGCACAAGCCTTCTCTTCTTCTTCAGAACCTCTTCTCCTTCTTCAAGTTCTTTTCCTTCATAGCTTAAAGGAATCAATCTCTTCTGCGACTAAGTGTTACACAGGGACACTCTTCAGAGAGCAAAACCCCCCTTCCCCTGCTTTCTCTTTCTCTCTCTTTCCTTCCTCTTCTCTTTTGGATATCCGGGTAGTGGATCGGGTAATCGGGCATCTGAATGACCAAGACTACCGGGTGTGGAGGTAGCCGAGGTGTGCATGCGTGTGAGAGGGACCTGACCCCCCGTGTTCTGAGGCAGTAAGGCCTGAGCAAAAAATCAATTTATGCGCACACGGCTACCCTTCTCCCACCGAGGTGGGAGTAATCCCACATCCCTCTTTCTCTCAAGCTTGCAATAGTGAAATCCTCCTTGATTGAAGCTGTAACTGGGCCTTTCTACTCAATTGAGGCTGCGGCTAGATATATGGATGGAATCCGCATCACTTGGAGATGGAATCGAGACTTGAACTTGACAGAGCGTGGTGAACACCTTCGAAGAAGATGGTGGCGGTGGCGACTGTCCGACAACACCTGAAAGATCAACATATGGGCTTTGAGCCCACATTAGAAGGTTTTGGAGCATCTCTGTGATTCATGGAATTTTTATGGTGCCGGTATTTTGGTGTGTACGGTATAGTGGGTGTGGGTGGTTTGTGAGTGTGGCAAAAGAAAGTGTAAGGAGAGAGGAAGGGATAAAAAGGCTTAGAGAGGAGGATAGCAGGTTGGAGGGTTTGGTGGTGCCTGACTGGAGTCGGAGAAGAAGGTGAAGACGGCAAGACAGCGACGAAGCAGGAGGCAGAGATGGTAGTCATGCTTTGGCTGGCGACGACCGCGATGAAGAGAGGAAGATGGTTGGCCGTCCAATTTGATGGTTGGACTGCCGGAAGAGGAGGGAGGAGAGAGGTCGCTGGAGCAAGGTGCGGAAGTGGCTAGAGAAGGAGGAGGAAGAGGATTCTCTCACCAAAACATGCTAAGGAGGTAGGGAACTTGATGTAGGATCATTTATAGGCCATAGAACAGAGTTCTAAGCTTGGAAACAAGCTCGCAAACTCCATTCTTTTCTCTCAAGTCGGATACCCTTCCTTTTAAGGAGTTCGCATGAGCTTTTGGGAAGGAATTGTGATCCAAGGCCAGTCTCATTTGGAAGGGAAATTCACAAGAAATCTTCAGTTCAAATTTGATAAGGTTTGGTTGAGAATCAAGCGAGAAATCCTTGCTCAAAACTCTACAGTGAAGGTCTGACCTTCCAAAAATGGCACGAGGACCTTTTTTCAAAGAACGATGATAAAGTTAAGGACTTGATTGCAATAGATTTTGAAAGCTAGGGGTTTATGTCAGAGAAAAGGAGTCAGATTGAACTAAAATGCAAATTAGGTCAAGGTGATCTATGATTGGGCCCAAATTTTGGTACAAACTTAATTTGGACTGATGGTGAAGTTAGATTTAGGTTTTGACCAAGTTTGATTGGGAAAATTGAGTAGAAACCCAAATTAGGGCAACTGTCTGTCTGAGACTCTATTTTAGGTCAAAATGGGTTCTAATGGTCAGATCAAAGATACCAAACCTTATAGAATATTTTTATATGATTTATAGAAGGTTAGGTGAATTTTATCCTGGCCATAACCTCAGTGAATTAAGTAAGTCTATTTTTAGGATTTCAGAGGTCATTTAATTCTCGAAACGCATGAAAACTCATTTCGTTCTGCATGAACTCACTTATTAAATATTTATGATCATTTGAACTTTAATAAACCCCTGAGAAAACCCACGGTTGTTCTGCATTCATTATATGATGGTAAAATTACAATTTTAACCCTAGTTTCATGTTAAACTCTCAGAAAGGATGTGCAGTGAATTACGGTCCTTAGGTGATGATGTAGAAGCATTTATTAATGGATTTTGACTAATTAAAGTTAGATATAGCTGATGATGATGTTATCATCACTAAGCCTTTGAAAGGATCTGAAAAACCTAAACGTAATGAGTCAAAAGGGTGACTAGTAAATGACTTATCTTTCCACCTTGTGATTTGGATAGTCTTTGAGTTACAAGCATCTTTTTTGGAAAAGTGAAGAGTTCCAAGCAACTTCACTTGCACATTGCACTGACTCATCTTTTAGGCGATTTTGTTGAGTCCTTAGTGGTCAATAAGGTTTAGTCTTAGGACAAAGGATCAAAAGGACTTTTCCACGTTTGTAGCTCTCAAGACTATTCTTGTTTGTAGGGGATGCATTTAGAACGAATGAAGGAGAGTCACTTACTTAGAAAAATGATTTGGAGAAAAAAATATATACAACCTTTGAAAAAAATTAGGAGGAAAAGAAAAAGAAAGAAAAAGTACTCCCACCAAATAAAAGTATCTAACTACATATGGATGCTATCCTTTGACCTTTCCTTTTCCATCTAATAAAAATACCACACTACATATTGGTGTTAATCCTATAAAAAAAGAAAAAAAATACAGAGAAAAAACTAGGAAAAAGAAACCTAGGGGTCCAATTGGGGAGATATACATGTAAGTTGTTGACTTCAAGATAGAAAAGTAGTGAGGAGAAAGCTGTCAAACCTAGTATGGCTTGATTTAATACAGGTTGTCCCAGAGAGAGCATTAAAATATTCTAAGTCTTATTGAATACTAAGAATCAACTTAGTTGCCTGCTTGGCGAGTCACATTATTTTATACACAAGATGCTTGTTTCTCACATTCGATTAGAGCCTTGGGTGGATCGCCTTAGTTAGAGAAAGTTACTCTAATGACCCAAGTCCAATAGCTAATAAGATCCCTGATTTGATTTGGGCGGCTCGAATTTGAGTCGATACTTTAGAATTGCTAAGCCTTCGACTAGGGATGTCAACAGGTTGAGTTTGGGTCGGGTTTTATTATTACCAAACTCATCCCCATTTACAAATCCATTCCCCATACCCACCTCAAATACAATCAGGGAAAACCCACCCCATACCCGTTAAATTAATGGGTACCCATTTAATTAACAGGTACCCATTAACATGTTGATATATATATTACACCATCATTTTAAGATATCATAAGGAAAAAATGCATATTCCACTATCAAAATCTCTTGAACACAACCATCTTTCTCAAGATATGTGAAACAAAGATACCACAACGAAAAAAGAAAATACCAATATTCTCAACATATTTCATGGTTTATAACAAAAGATAATCACATTAGAGAAGAAAGGTGTCATGTCCTGATGTTGCAATGGAATTTGGAGTCATGGTACTGTTTGGTGGGGGTGGAGATAATCACATGAGAGAGGAGTGAGTCTTGATGTTGAGGCTTGAGATGGAATTTGGATAGTACAGAGGAGAGAGGACAAGAAACGTCATGTTGTGCTACATGAGATGGAATTTGACATTGAGATGGAATTTGGAAAATTAGAAGTTCGAGAGACATGAGTTTATGACCACTTGTAGGCCTCATGGTCACATGAGCAACCCATTGAAGGAAGTTGGGAGTCCTAAGACGTTTAGAATTTTTGGAGTTGGAAGTCTTAAAATGTCTGGAATTTTTAGATTTTTGTATATATAATATATTCAGATCGGGTATACAAGTATGGGGGCGCCTTTCCCTATACTCGAACCTAAACCTAATTGGGTTTGCATCCAAAAACCCAAATCCGCCTAAATATTAAATGGAGCGGGTTTTACCCAGCCGAATTGGGTTGGGTCGGGTCGGTTCTCTGTTGGGGACTACTAGATTGAAATCCATGTCTTCGATGTTAAGGTTTTGTGTATAATTCATTTGCTTTGGTGAAGAATCGAGAATGATGACTTTGATTTGACAGCTCAAAACTCGCAAGATGGTTTCCCATGAATACTTTTTTCTCGTATGTTTTTCGTTTAGTGTTTTTCTCGAGGACTAGGAAAAGATAGGCATAGGGGTGTGACATTTCCATATTTACTTATGTTACTTAACGCCTAAATAATGCTAGTATAAGATTAATTTGGGTTAAATTGCATTTAGTTAGGTTAGATTAGGCATTTTAGGTCATTTTGTAAATAATTCATACTTTTGAGCTTTTATGTAAATTTTTCTGCAATTATATTTAATATCTTGATGTGTTTATTTTTATATGTGCAAGTACCAAATTTTAGGATGACCAGAGGATGGCTTAAGGAATTTTTTGATCTAAGCCCACTTGGAATAAGGCTAGGCCTAGTTCGATGGACCTATTTCCTAATCCAATTAGCCCTTGACCTAGACTAATTAAGAGCCTAATTCCCCATACCTAATTGCCACCCAACCTAGCCTAATTTCCCTATATAATGGCCAACCACTACACCTCAATCTCTAACCTTATTGGCTAGCTATTATTGACTAAACCAACCCTAATTTTTTACCCAACCTAGTCCTAAATCATAACCCAACAAACCTTATTTGGTCATCCCTTAAAATAAATACTATTTTGAATGGTCAAAATACACCATAATTTATTCGCCACGAGATCTAAATCCTACTGTCCTAAATTGCCATCTTAAAATCACCATCTTAAAATCCAAAACCAAATCTTCTTCCTAATTCTAAATTTAATCTCAAAATTCGCAACAACTTGACACACCTTTAGTATTTTGACCATAACTTTTCATTTTAAATCCAAATTGAGTGATTCAAGTTGCGTTGGAAAGATTATTTTGAGGGTTACAACTTTAATGTTATGTGCAACTTGAAATTGGAAATAAAAAGAGGCCAAACATTTGACAGAATCATAGCCCTCCATTATCCTCTCAAAGCCATCCTAGCCCTCCATCAATTCCAACAACTCCTAACCTATTCTATCCACATTTATTTTTTAGGAAATTCTAGAGCTAATATTATTTATCCCCCGCTCCTTGGAGGCAACAAAAATGATAGGGGAACTAAACCAAAACCTGCTTGTTACAAGAAAAGATAGAGTTACGACTCGTGACTTAGTACATTGCAAAAAGCTCAAAAAGGAGAAAACACGAACAACAAAATGCTAGGAGCCAAAATCAGATGATATATGCGAAATGGAGCTTATCCAGTCTGATGATGCCTTTTAAGTTTGCAGGGAAGTTGGCTGATATCATTGAGAACAATCTAATATGGGAAATGAAGACCCACAAGATGATGGGCAAGTGAACTAGCAGCCGGATGGATGTATTCAAAGGAATGAATTGCATTGGCCTGGGCTTTCACTTCCAAATAATGTTGCTTTAATTTCCAAGGAATCGACAGCTTTCCTTTCCACAAATAGTACATTAGAGTTGAATCTATTTCAACCTGCAAAAGGGAAGAGAACGCCGCAAGAAAGGATAGAAAGTGTGAAATACTTTTGATCAAACATAAGTGAGCATCAGTATCTTGAAATGTGGTAGTAGCCTGTTTGCGAGCAAAATCAATGTTATAAAAGCTGCGTTGAAGTATAGGTCAAAATCTCTTGAAAACAAATAAGATTTATAACTCGAATGAAAGTCTGAGGTCATCCGCTAGAAGCAAATAGGAATTCACGTGTTAATCTCAACAATTAATGTAAATGAGCACAATTAATTAAGCAAAGTATAGATTTTCAATGAATAATAACCTGTCACATTAAATATTTAGTGAAATCCAATGTATCTCGAGAATACGAGGGTAAAAAGAGAAAAGAATAAAAGACAATGGTGACACCACTTATATCCTCTAAAGTTTAAGCATGCATTCAACCATCAATTCAAATTACTCAACAATAGGCAAGCAATCAGACATCTTAAGCCTTCTCTTTTTCTTCAGAACCTCTCATTTTCTTCCTTGGCTTCTTCTATTCCCTTCAGCTCTCCTTCTTCTTCTTTCTTTCTACTGTCCAGGCCTTCTTCCTTCCTTCTTCTTGGCTCAGGTCTTCTCCTCTTCTTCTTGCCTTGGCATTCCTTCTTCACGCATAGGGGATTTCTTCTTCAAATGGCTAAGTGTCAGCCATTTATCCTTCGAGCAAAAACCACCCAACCCCTGTTCTCCCTCTCCTTCTCTCTCTGGGTTTTCCTCTTTCCTGCCTTCCCAAGGCTAGACACAGTACCGGGTAATCGGATTCGAGTAAGAGCGTACCTGGGACTAGGGCTACCAGTGTGGGTGGTAGCCGAGGTGTGCGCGGGTTAAGTGGGTCGGGTCGAAGCCAGGCCCGCGTGGTGCGCGTTACGGGCGAGGCGAGTGGATAAGGAGGACCTTATCCTCGTGTGTTAGGATGCAATATGCCGTATGCAGAAAATCAATTCAAGTCACAGTGGGCACTTAGTGGTTTCCGAGGTGGGACTAAATGTCCCACCGTCTTCTTTGTGCGGCTGCAGCTGGATTGCCTTCCAATCAAGGCAGCTGCTGAGGGTATGGCTTCCAATTAAGGCCTTGGAATGAGACCTAAAGGAAATCCGCACTGCTTGGGGATGTTGCTTAGGGCTTGCAATTCCTGGAGCTCGAAGAATGAAGGTGGCGATGGCGGAGGTGGCGGAGCTCCAGCGAAGACACTTGCAAGCAAGAATACGGCCTTGCGGCCTAGTCAGATGGTTCAGCAGGCTTCACCGTAGCACGGCGAACATGGTGGTGGGTGCAGCGTGAGGCAAGGAGCGTTGTGGAGGTCGGATGGAGTTGGGAACGGAGGCGGGAAGGTGGGTTGTTCAGTAGAGGGTTCGGGTGGATGGTGGAGCGAAATAGGAGAAGGGTTTTATAGAGGGTGGTGCGGTAGAGCTTATGAGGGTTTTCGCGAGGCAGATGGATGTGTGTAGCGGCGGGGATGCCTCACCGGAGGAGCAGTCGGAGATGGAGAAGACGAGGGTGAACGGCGTAGTTGAGGGGATATTTTTGGCTTTTTTGGGTAGGAAATTAACCTAAGGATCTAAAGATGCTAAACTAACCCTAATCTAATGGACGAAGGGGGGAGAATGACACCGGTGTTGGTAGGCCGGCACCAAGGAAGAAAGTACTCCAATAGAGGGTGACAGCAACGACGACGGAGAGAGAGAGATGGCGGCTGGTATTGCACAACGCAGAGGAAGGTGAGGAAGAAGAATTCGCCGTCGGTATTGCGATTGGACGACGAGGATAGGCAGAGGGAGTCTCCGGAGGTCGAGGAGCTATTCGATCGAAATAGGAGAGAGGAATGTGAGGAAATTCCGACTGAAATCGAGCTTGGGGAATTCGACGAGGTTTAGGGGTTCTTTTATAGGAGTCTAGAGGGCGAAAAGAGCTTAAAAGCCAAGCTTCCAAGCTTGGAAGGTTCACCAGAATAGGATACTTGAAAGATACCCAAATATCTCATACGCTCGCATGAGAGATTGGGAAGGTTGTAGGGTTCAAGGACGGGTGCATTGGAAAGAGGACTCCTCAATGAATCTCCCTTCCAATTTTGGAAGGTATTGAGTGAGAAATCAGGGAGATCTTCTAATTTGAAGGTTGCCGGAGTTTTAGGATTAGGAGTTGAGAGCAAAAAGGACCTATTTGAAGAAGAGACGATAAAGTTGGGGACCCAAATGTAATTTATTCGAAAGTTAGGGTCAACATGTGAGAGAAAAGAGTCAGACAGGATCAAATTGCAAACTAGGTCAAGATGATCTCATATTGGGCCCAAATCTTAGTGTAAACCTAATTTGGACCCAAAGAATCCAATGATGAAGTTAGATTTAAGTTTTGGCCAAGTTTGACTAGGTAATTTATGCAAAAACCCAAATTAAGTCAAAAGTCTATCTATGACTCTAGTTTGGGTCACAACAAGTTCTGATGGTCAAATTGAAGGTACCAAACCCTAGAGAATATTTTTCTATGATAGTTAGAGGGTTTATGTGAATTTTATCCTGACTAGAATCTCAGTAGATTAAGCGGGTCTGTTTTTAGAGTTTTAGATGTCATTTAATTCTTGAAATACACGAAAACCCTTTTCTGTCTGTACAGACTCACTTGTTAGACATTTAAGATCGTTTAACCCTTAATTAACCCCTAGAGAAACCTACGGTTATTCTGCATTCATGATATGAAGGTAAAATAACAGTTTTAACGCTGATTTCTTGTATTTCTTTCAGAAAGGATGTGCAATGAATTACGATCCTTTGATGGTTATGTAGGAGCGTTTAATGATGGAATATGACTAAATAAAGTTAGATATGACTGATGATGATGTTATCATCACAACCCCAAAAAGAAAGTTTCAATTATGGTCTCTCATAACCCAAGCCCCAAGGATATAAGTATCTTGAATACCGATTGCAATATTGACTTTTATACCATGATCCGGTCGAAACCAACTAAGTGCTATCTTAGGATGATTCTGACAACAAATCCATTTTTGAAGTTCAAAATTCTTCTAGTTATGCTTAAGGGCTAGCAGAATTTTGGTAAGGTTAAAACCTTCATGAATAGTACGATTTCTAATCCACCAAACATCATATCATATAAAGCAGACAATACCTTTGATAAGTTTGCCTCTGTGGGTTTGGGAGGAGCATCTCATAATATCAAAATAAGTCGCAAGATTAATAGTAGGTCTACTGTATTTAGCAAAGACCCAAGCCGAGATGCGATGAAGATCACTATCAGTGAAAAGATGGATGAAAGTTTTTGTTTGAGGACAAAGGACAATAAATGCATTTTGAGGGCAATGGTATTCCTAGTTTTGTTATCACGTCATCTGAGGGGAGTTTTTTCAGTAAGGTATGCCGAGACAATAACGTGATGCAAAGGGAAGTTTCAAATTCCACAACTCCTTGAATCAAGGCTAAATCGGCCGAGTGTTGTTTTGAGTATCATAAGTAGAGGTGACAGAGAAGTTGCCAGAGGGTGTAGGAGACCATAGAGGGAAATCATTCTGATTATCGAGGTGAATATTGTGAATCTTTTGACGAATTTCATGGGGAATAAACGTCTCCAGGGCTTCATTTAGAGGATTGGCAAGAAAGTCATGGATTTTGATTGGAAGAGGATGAACTTCATGGGGGAGGAAATCCTTTAGAGGTGCATTGCCAATCTAAAGATCAAGCCAGAAATCTATGTTACCGACATGCACTTCCCATTTAATATAAGGACTCATGAGAGTGAGAGTATCACAGAGCAAACGGACTCTAACAGGATGTCTAACGAGCAAATTGGAGCCATAAAGATTCTTAAATAGGTTATTGAGCAGAGAATCCCCAAAAAAAATGTTCCAAACTCTTTTCATTCGAAGATCTTTAATGAATAAAGACAAGTCACGAACCCCAAGACCTCCACAGTTAACAGGTTAGGAAATGTTCCTGTAGGCAATCCAATGTCGACGTTTTATGTTATCATGGGATCCCCAAAAAAAATGAGCAAGGAGTTCCTCAAGCTTTCAATATATAGCCTTGGGGACTTCAAGAACTAAGAGAATGTGAATGAGAATAGAAGTATCAGAATGTGTTTAATAACTAGAAGTCTAGCAGAAGTTTAGAGCACGTTAGCTTTCCAAGCCCCAAGTTTGGATTGGACCTTGTCAATGATGTTAGTGAAGTAGTTAATCTTTGAATGGCTAGGGTGGATTGGAGGAAAGGTTCCCACTCGATAACCAATAATGGAAAGAATCCTAGGAAGCCTTCCCAAGGGAAAATTTTTCCCCACAAAAAAGGAACTCTTAGAAAGACTTACCTTTAGATTGAAGGAAGTCTCAAAATTCTTGATAAAATTAGATAGATTCTTGATGGAGGTTAAGTTCCCATTGACGAAGATGATGATGTCGTTAGCATAAAGTAAGGCCATAGGGGTTGGAGTGCCACATTTGACCGCAAACAGAGTAATTTTACCAGAGAAAACCAATTCTTTAAGGCCATGGATAAATAGTTCCATAAAGATATCAAAAAGAAACGGGGAGAGGGGATCTCCCTATCAAAGGCCACGAGAGGATTAGAAGAAAGGTGAAGAAATCCCATCAACAATAATTGAGGGGCATGCGTGCTCCACACAGGCTTTGATAAGATTAATCGCCTCAATAAAGAAGCCTAAACATTGGAGCATCTTATATACGACATTCTAGTCAACACGGTCATATGCTTTCTCAAGGTCAAGTTGAAAGAGAATGTTAGAGCCAAAGATTTTAGGGTTGATATGTTGAGTAAGTTCAAAAGTAGCAGCAATATGATTAAAAGTAGATCTTCCTTTGATAAATCTAGCTTTTGTTCAAGTGAAATGATTTTGGGAAGAAGGGGAGAATGCCTGGAGGCAATAATACTAGAGGCAATTTTATAGCATACATTATAGAGGCTGATAGGTCTGAAATCAAAGAATTCATTGACCATAGCTCTCTTAGCAATAAGAGAAATGAAAGTATTGTTAAAAGCATAAGGAGCTTTGTGATTTGAAATGAAATAAGAGATTGCATTGGACAGGTCTAATTTCACCAAATCCCAACAATTGATAAAAAACTCCACATTAAAACCATCAGGGCCTGGAAAGCGATTGGGAGGCATTTGTGAGGAGGATGACTTCCAAAAATTGATCGACGTCAGAGGGAGAAGATGAGGAGAGAAGGTTTTGAAAATAATCCAAAGATTTGGTAGTGGACTCAATTAGGCAACCATTATCGAAGGTATCAAATAGGGAGTTACGAGCTCTCTTAGCAAAGCATTTCTTAATAGTGGCAAACAAAAATCTGTTGTTACCCTCCCCCTCCTTGATCCATTTAACTTTAGCTTTTTACTGAAGGAAATCATTTTTTTAACCAAAGCCTCATCGAGATCGTGTTCCACATTGATGAGCTCAGCAGCCACATCATCGTCCCATTGGGAGGGCAATGAGTTGTCAAGATCTTCATATTTGCCTCCAATTTAAAAACCAATAAGTGGATGTCACCAAAAGCTGATCGATTCCAAGTTTTGAGAGCCCTCTTAAGAATACAAACTTTGGGGCAAAGGACAGAGATGGTATCAAGAGATGGATCGGAAAGGGGTTGATTCTAGACAGAAGCAACAAGACCTCGAAAAGAAGAATCTCTCAACCACATATTTTGAAAGCAAAAAGGTCAAGCGTGGTATTGGAGATTGGTATTTAAAGAGAATAACATGAGAGCATGGTTGAAATTACATCTAAGGAGGTAGTTTCCCGTGGGGGTAAGGGACAAGGAATCGAAATTGATCAAGATTCTATCAAGCTTTTGGTATATTCTAGCACTACCAGTATGGCCATTGCACCAGGACAGCTGGTTCCCTCCCAGAGGAAGGTCGAGGAGAGATGAGCACTCAATAAATGTTCAGAATTGCGTGGGTTGAGCAATTCTAAAAGGGGCACCACCAATCTTTTCAAAAGCAGAAAGGATAATTAAAGTCACCCCCTACAAACCATGGTGAAGTAGAAGTTTGGAGATCATTCAAATGGTTAGGCTAGAGGAGCCCATGGGGGTCAATCCTCGATGGATAAGGCAATGGATAAGGCACATGCTTTTGGGAGAGTGTGCCACATGTGCCTTATCCATAAGTGGAGAATCAGTAATCGTAAAATCTGACAACTTGGAGGTATCCAAATCTGATCAGGATTCGTCATTTATTGCATCAACGCTAAAATGGGGAATTTCTATATCAACATGACTCTCTAGCATCAAGGGTGGATCCAGATCGGGAGGGGGGTGGGTAGCAGGAGAAAAATTCCCCACCTAAGTTCATTGGATTTATAATCATATCCACTTTTTGCCATAAAACTATCGGACGTTGAAACCCAACCAGATTGTTATTTAGATTGTTATCAGTGGAGGCAGTTAAGAAGTTGGAAAGAGACTTGAACTCTAACCGACAGAGCACATTTGCAAAGAGGGTGTAGCTTCGTTCTCTTAAATGGGCCTATCGAAAAGGTGCAAAGCGTCAGATCAAAAGCCATTTGTGGGATAGGAAAAGTAGAATTACATCGATCCATAAAACACAATACACTATTGACACTTGAAGTTTTAAAAACCACTGCAAAAAATCAACTACAAGAGGCCTATATGAAATAATATCACAAACAGTATTGCATCTAGCTGCATCAGATGGAAAATGAATGCATTTCACCTGGGGAGAAGTTGGAGGGTCTAGAACCTAAACCTTCTCCATGACCAAACAGTTAGCAGTCGTAGAACATCGATAGCAAAGTTGCTTGCGTCTGAGACGAAGTCGATGACGACAACGAACCCTCTTTAGTGGAGAATCTTAAGGGTGAAATCGCAAATTAATGCTTCTAATGGAAAATCGTAACTTACCACGTCAAAGTATGCTTTGATGCGGTTCCAATGGCAGGTGACTTGTCGAAATCGGATTTCGAAGGTCTTAATCAACCAAGCTAATGTTAGAATCCTAGCTAATCTGTAAATATTGCATTCACATCATTCATATCATGCATTGCATCATTTTATATTGATGTACATAGAATAATGTAAGATTATCTTGCTATTTAATGCTTTTATTGTTATTTGAAGGTAATAAAGCAATCCAGACAAAGCTAGGATGCGAAATAAAGTGAAATAAAGAGGAAAGAGGAGGCTATCCTTATCCCTACCCTCAGAAACCCTAGGGCAGCCTTCCTGAGCCCAAAACCATAGCCATTAAGATATCCTAGCCTTAAAACCTAAAACATGAATAGTACTATCCATGTTCCCATCCACACTAATCCCTATCCCTAACCTCCACTTAGGTCAACCTAAACCTAGTACCTAAAACCTGGATAACACTATCCACAGTGTTATCATGTTATCCATGACCCTATCCTTACCATCCACTATCCCAATTTCACTTTCCCTACTGCAATTTCCCCTTAGGTTCCTAATTAGGCTCACCATTGCTCGATTAGGCTAGCCCTGATTTCATTAGGTTCATTTAGAACTAATTAGGCTCACAATTGGACTCATACCCACCTAATCTAGGTTGACCCAACCTAATCCAAACAACACCCACACACACAACACACACACGCACACTATTTCCTAATTAGCCACCACCAAATGTGGCACCACTTTTACTAAATCCCTAATATTGTGCAACAACAACGTTCCCAAGAAAAACCATTCCCCTAAAAGCCAAATTAAGTTGTCGCATAAAACATCCCATCCTCCACAAAAAGTGGCAACTAACCAAAGACCCTTTCCTACTCTGGCCTAATCCCATAATTAGCACCAACCAGCTCCAACCAAACAAAGAAACCCACGGCAAACCTAATATAGATCCTACAAAGGTGGCGACATTCAACTTACAGAGAGGACCACTTCCAATATAAACCTAGTTTCTAAGATGGCGAGATGGCATTCCTCAACTCTCCTCCTCACTTGTGCCACCCACACCCAAAACCCTAAGGCACTAGGCCATCTACCCTCCTCTTACTATCCACCCTCTCCAAGGTGCTCCTCCTCCTCCACCAAGAGCCTTTCATGGACGGCTAAGCAAGGAGAAGAAGGCTTCATCAACATTCTCCTCCTCTTTTCTTCTTCTTGTGGGCGTGGTTCTTCTCTTCTCCATAGAGGATCCACGTCAACATCTCCTTGTCCTTGGATGGCCATGGAGGAGACCATCTTCAAGGTCTTCTCAAGGACAGCCTTAGGTAGAGAAAGGGTGCAACACCCTCCTCTCTACTTGGGTGCACATGCCCCCTATTCTTCTTCTTAGTGGACGGCCAAGAAGGCTACATCATAGCCTCTCTTGATCGATCCTAGCCTTTGCTTGCTTCTAGTTTGTTTCTTTTTATGTATTTTTGCAACTTTATATAATTGGTTAATGCATGATTAATCTCTCTTTAATGAGTAGTGATATGTTTTTTTTCATTATCGTGAATACATGCCCATTAGTTAGGTTAAGATTAGGCTTTTGTTAGCTTAGTTAGATTGAGGTTTTCGTTATATTCACTTTCACTTTTGCATTTCAAAAATCAAAAACATAAAAAGAAATTGCAAAAGAGGAAAAGACAAAATACTAGGTTAGATCTAGTTCAATAATAAACGAATTGCCAATCTAAACAAAACTTGTTTTCACACCTGTCCGAGACAAATGATCGGAACTTAAATTATAAAAGAGAAAAATCACCATGAGTTTCGTAATAACTAAAAAAATTATGTTTGATCAAGGGATTTCGTGCAACTATACTACGGATTTAACAATGTAATCAAATCACGAGCGAAAATTGCTTATCAGGGATGAAATCAAGAGCTACTCTATTTGGGGTCACCAAAGGGTCATAGTGACTCCGAGATACGTGTTAAAGAATTTTTAGGTTCTACGTATACTTCATGTGCTGGTCTCTAATTTAGACAAGAGGATACATGTCAAGCGTAACTAATGAGAATCTTAAGAGTAAAATCGTAAATTGATGCTTCCAATGGAAAATCGTAACTTACCACGTCAAAGTATGCTTTGATGTGGTTCCAATGGCAGGTGACTTGTCAGAATCAGATTTCGAATGGTCTGAGAACCAAATAATAACAAAAGATGGCAGTTAGGGACTAAAGTGGAATTTTAAAAAGCTAAAATTTTAATTTTGCAATTTTTAAAGTACTCCAACACCCCTCCCTCTTCTCCGAAATCGGATTTCGAATGGTCTGAGAACCAAATAATCGAAGATGGCAGTCAGGGACTAAAGTGGAATTTTGAAAAGCTAAAATTTTAATTTCACAATTTTCAAAGTACTCCAACACCCCTCCCTCTTCTCCCTTATGCCTCTCTTTCTTCGTGCGTCGCTCCCCTTCATGCAGCGCTACCACGCTGGTGCTCCACCTTCCCAACCATGCTCCGGCCACCGCGCGCTCATCGGTGGCCACCCTGACCCCGTCGGCAGCCATCCTCACTGCTCCACGTCCTCCCTTCTCCTTCTCCTCTTTACTTTCAGTCACCGGCTATGGGTTCTAGAACCCACCACCGGCGGCAACTCAAGCGAGTCTCCAGCCATCCTCGCACTCGCCGGCGACCGCCCTCCACGTCGCCATCACCGTTTCTCCTTCCTCCCTCTTCCACGCCGACCTGCATGCGGGAAGCGGAACCCATGCATGCACGTCCGACGACCATGGCAGCCCGCCGTTCTCGCGCCAGTTGGCTTGTGAGTTCGGTCGGAAGTCTGTTTGGCCTCGCACTAAGGGTCCTCGCCAACTCCTCCTCGATTACTCGATGACAACCCGACGAAGAACAAAAAAAAAAACAAAGAAAGAAAAGGAGAGACGCACGATACCTTCGCCCGCTCCTCTCGGCAACAACGACCGTGCCCGGTGCCGCCTACGGCCTCGTCCTCTGGTTAGAGACGAACCAGAAGAGAGGGAGAGGCGACTCGTCCTCTCCTCCTCGGCCTCTCTCTCTCTCTCTCTCTCTTGTTTTTACGTGAGGGAACATGGGTGGCGGCTGTAGAGGTTAGGTCTTGGGTTTAGCTTCGGTGGGAGGATACAAATGGATAAGAGGGGGAAGGAAAATGGGATTAGAAAATAGGAAAGAGAAGAGATAAGATGTAACTAACTCAAATCTCGCGGTTACGCACTCTTTCTGTTTCTACAATAAACAATCATCGATTTTCTCAAACTATGGGAAGCTTGTCACACGTGGAAACCAAAGGTACCAAGAATGACAGCAAAAATTTTCCAAGAGTCGACCAGTGTTGACCAAAACTTTAAATTCTTCACTTTCTGGTTGCACGGACTTGTTTCGCACCCAATAAGCGTCGATGAGTTTGTAATGTCATCGAAACTTTGAACTCGAGCTTGGATTTGATTTCTGGGACATAACATAAGAAATGGTGAGTCCTTGTCCTCTTCTATATTGTCGGATGAGACATTAGCACTATATTCTTTAAGCTTAGATATCCGTAGCCATTTGGCTATTAAGGAATTCTTAAAAGAACACAGGCTAGGAGAAGTCCAACTCCAACCAACTGGATAAGACACCTGGTTTTGCTTACCCAGTAAGGGTGATTTCATTTTAGTCTGTAAATATGTCATAGAGCATGGGTTAAGGGTACCATTAAACCCATTTATCGTCTCCTTTCCCAACTAAGCATAAACCGTTGGTTGATTTTAAATGCCTTTATTATGATATGCTTTAACTTGGGAATCCGTCCTTAGATGGGGTTATTTCGTCTTCTCTTTGGCTTAATGCCATTAAAGGTGAAGAAGGGGAAGCCACCTATACCCTTTATAGTTGGAGGACGAAACATAAAATTACTAATCTTTTAGATAGCTTAAAGGGACAAGACCACCGCTTCTTTCCTATCCACAATGGGGAGAGCTTAGAAGTTCCAAGGAGTTGGTAGAACTCGCCAAAGAAAGACCTCCTGCCTGCCTCGCATGAGCTTGATCTGGGTACTCAGGCGGATGTTGAAAAAAAAAGAGTTTAGGGCTATTGCCCATGATGATTTAAGGCATCCAACTGTTTGGAAGGTGCTAACGTAGGTGACAAACTCATACCCACACCAAGTAAGTTAGAGGTACCAACATGTAACCATTTAACACTTAGGAATGATTAAATGATTTATGTCTAATACTTACAGCCTTCAAGAAATTCTCCCAGCCCTAGCCACCAAAAAAGCAAAGTCAAGCGACTGGCAGTCCCTCTCGCAATGGTGCTCGCCAAAGCGAGGTAGAAGAAGCACCAAAAAGGCACCAAGAGGGAGGGAGTGAAAGGAGCGTGCCCCCATGTCCCCAAGAGGAGAAAAGAAAAGAGACGGTCGAAGAGTCTAGTTCCCAAACGGGGGGTCCACTTAAAAGACTAGGAAGAGGACTCGCCCTGAAGCTACATGCCAACAACATTCTGCCGGCCTGGGCTCATTTGAGAGCACGAGGGCTAAAGGAGAGACTGCTTCGACTGCCACGCCAAGCCAGCAAAAAGGCACCAAAAGGTCGCCTGCCAAACCAACTGGCTGTGGAAGTACCTCAGGCGGCAAGAGGGCTATAATAGATCTGTCGCTGCCACTGCCAGGAATGCAAAGTGCCTCTGCAAGGGCACCTGGGGAGGCAACAGAGACCAGGAGTATGTTTGGTAGCTTCCCAATGCAACAACTATATTACAAATGAAGCGCCACTAGTTGTCACGTGCTGGTTGACCCGAGTGGCCTAGGGGGCATTAGGAGCATAGGACAGACTGTCAGAAGTATCTAGGGATCTATCTTGGAAGAGATGGAAGAAGGGTTAAGCCTCCCACAACATCCTCGAGGATAGAGCCTTGTGATTTCAGGTCTGCTAGAGTAACCGGGTACTAATCATTGAAAAATTTACAAGGAAATTAGGTCATGAAAACCTCAACGTAGTAGTTGCAAAAATCTTAGATTAAATAAATAATCGAAGGTGAGTCCAGGTCGAACACAGGGAGGCGACGTTTGATTTTTCTGAAAAATCTACGTAAGTTTATTTCTTTTTGGGAAAAATCTATGTAAGTTTATTTCTTTTTGGTATTTTTCAATTTTCTAATTTTTATAAATTTTTGGAAATAAAAATGAATTAGAAAAATGCAAGCGATAATAGGTGGAGGCAGAGTGACAGAAAGGTGGTGTGTAGTGAAGTGATAATAAGACAGACAGAAGAATATGTGAAGAAATAGCTTGAACTTTTATTTAAAAATAAATTGTAGTAATAATTACAATAAGAGAGGAGAGAGAGAAAGAATAATTGTCACTATAGAAATGCTTAACAAAGTAAATCTAAACTACAAAGCAAGATAACAAGAGAAGAGAGAGAAAAGCCTCCTGAGTCGGCTGCCTGGAAGACGAACGAACCAGTTGGCACTCTAACAAAGGGGGTGTCGGTGCAAGGGTACCACAATCGATAATTTTGATGATAAAAAAATACTTGTATTTAATATTTGCATTTGAAGTCTAAGATTTCATGATATTTGCAAATTGATACAAGTTTGAAGGTGAAGTGTGAAGAGCTCGGGTCCATGATAGATTGGAGGAGCTCGTTGGAGGAGGAGCTTCACTTGGAGCTAGAGCTAGAAGACAGAAGAATAGGATAGATGTTCTTTTATCTTATACTCTGTAATTGTTGTTTTTGTTCTTTGCTCTTTTAGTTGTCTAGATAATATGTTAAAGAGCTTCAAAGTAACAAAACTATAGTCCTAGAAACACCTACACAACCATAGAACACTTAGACATTTTGTAGAGAACTTAGAAGATCAAAGTAGGCATCAGACAGCCTGATCAGACATCCAATATGGACTTCAGATGTCTAATACTGACTTTGAAGACATCTGACTGTTGGATCAGCTGTCCAAAAACACTTAGGTTGGAAACAACTCTCTATCTGCCATGTTTAGACATCCAGCCTTTAGTCTAGACGTCTTAGTAGACGTCTGATGACATTACCAGACGTCCAATTAGTGGAACGTTGGCTTAGAAATATGTTTGTTGAGGATTGACCCTTAATCTTCTATCAGAAGTCCGTAGAGGACCTTAGACGTCTGATGTATAGACATTAGCCCTCGATTAAGCCAAAATCACCTCTCATCAGTAATCTAGTCATTTGTGCCTCAAGAAATCCATTCCCACAGTAATCTAAGTTTCCAGACATCCAAACCTAGTGCCAGACATCCGACAAGTCATCGGACAAACTTACACAAGAACCCTGTTTAGGTCTGAACCAAGTCAGTAAGGAAACCCGTCTAGGATTAGACATTTGATTTAGTTTCCAAACGTCTTAAGAGTAGCTTCCAAACGTTTGATACTTTTCCCAGACATCTGATAACATTGTCAGAATCATTAATGACCCTGATTCTGGCCTAATTTACCTTGGGTTTGTTTCCAATGGCTATAGAAGCTTTCTAAGGCCTTCTAAAGCCTTCCTAGGTCATTTATAAATAGAGGGGGAGCCCTCCTTTGCTACCCACACTCAAGACACAACAAGCATTACCACTTCCATTTACATGGTATCCTAGAGAAGAAGAAGATCGTCTAAAAGTGCTGTTGCTCTCCAAGATCCTCTAGCTCACATTAGAGAGCACCACATTCGCTGTGCACATGCTCTCCCACCATCGTTTATGAGAGCATTGCCGTGCCTTTGCGTGGTTCATGCATCAGTATTGCCAAGTCAACACAATTTCACCAAAGGGAAGATCCTTTACCTATAGTAGTTAAATTTAATTATTCACTTTGTGGCTCTATAGGATTATTATTATTTTATTGTCTTTGGTTGGGTATTCTCTTTGCAAATTCCCATCTCCATCGAGAGACAAAATACTCCTCGTGAAGATGAGGGGTTTGAGGTATGCTACCCTCATGTAAGTAGCGTGGTTGTATTGAGGTTGAGTCACCCTCGTTTTAAGTGACTCAGATAGTGGATTTGATCGATTCGGTCGATCGGGAAATCCTAAGTCAAGAGTCTTAGGTGGTGGTTTTTACTTGGGTTTGGGTTTCCACCTAAAACTCCTTGTGTACTTGTGATTGCATGCTTTTGTGAGATTGGTTTTATATTTCCGCACATTTTCCGTATCACACAAATCTCATCCCCTCCCGTAGGAAATCACAAGGAGGAGGAGGTCGGGCAAAGGACGAAGCTAGACGTATTGAGGATGCCTAAAGGACGATGGGGGGAAGAAACCTCTGCTAGAGGTATACCATTAGCAGAAATAGAAAGACAGGTGCCCTGTATTCCGCCTGTTGTTGGGCCATGCCCCCTTAAGGGAGAGCAAACTTGAAAAACATCCACTTCTACTGCCACCTTATGGTAAGGTGACTTGAATTTTCTTTACACCGATTTCCAATTAATGGAAATACCATTTTACACTCCGATATACAGGTGGAAACTATCAGCACAAGCTTCATTCTCGGTGACCCTTTCACTGGTGTGAGCGCAGGGGCTAGCTCATCAGCCATTGATCAGGTGACTGAGAAGGCAGTAAAATGGGTTGTTACGACCCTAGCAGAGTGGAGAGTCTTTGCACACCAAGTCAAAGAAGTTAATGCCGCCAAACAAAGGGTAGAAAAAGAGGTAGAGGAGGTGAAGAGAGAGCTTATCTCTCTCACCAACAATCTGATGGGACAGTTGGTAACATTGCAAAAGGGAGAGAAGTACACCCGCCTAGCCTTAAGGGCTACCAGAACTCGATTGATGGAGTTGAACTAGAATTACGTAAAGTTCACCTGAAACAGCTTGAAAAGCTGGGTGAACTAGATGAGAAACTGCAATCTGCTTGTGCCAACATGGTAAACATAAAAGAGGCACAAATATTCAAAACTATTCATGCCTCCACCATCAAGGTGTACGAGGAGTTACTAAAAGAAGCGTGCCTCCGCTAATCCAACACCAAATTTAAGGCAACATGAAAAGAGGCGGAGGCAGAAACAAAAAGATTAAGAAGGTAGGTGGAAATAGTCACAAGGATTGTGGAGGGGGAATCCAGGAACGTCCGCGACCATAAAGATTTATGCAAGCGGGAGAGGGATCTAGAATCTCTAATGGAATTCTTCTCTGATGATCTATTTATGGAACACACCTGGAAGCTATTGTTGGATGAGATAGGGAAATATACTCCGGCTGCCATCCAGGTTGTGCTAGAAGGAGGGCACACCCTGGCAGAAGAGTTATGTACTTGGTCTATCGAAAGACTCTACTCAGAGTACAATTGACAAGTAAGAGACAGGTTAATAGAGAAGGAACCTATCTCCACAACATCAGAAGATTATTATGCAGGATCTCTAGGGGAAATGAGGTGGTAGAAGGAGAGCCATTAGAAGACCCAGCACCTACTGAAGCTACCAGCGAGCTTCCAGGCGATGATGACCCCTTACAGAGGCTTGGACGCCTTCGACCCTAGGCCTTGATCTATTGGATAACCCATAAAACTAGCAAAATTTGACTTGTTGTTTTCTCTTTTTTTTTTTGGAAGCACACCACATATATATGAAAGATTGGAAATGTATGCACGAATGAATTGAATTGAAAAGGTTGGTTGCTTTTTTTTATTATACATGATACAATTTCAAATTTGTGGCATGCCAAATACGGGGAATCGATTTGCCCCTTGATGTTTGTAAGTTATAATAATTGCCTTCTTCTCGAACTGTGAAATCGTCACTACAGGAAAATATATCAATTGTGATAGGAAATTACTGTCACAAAAACATCCGCTACCATTGCAAAAGCTTTTTTGAGACGTTAACATTAACCGTCACAAAAAGTGGCATCCCAAAAAGTTCCACCATCACAAAACATTTGTGACGGTTAACAACCATCACAAAAGATCTTATGTGACAATTAATAACCATTACAAATATGCGATAGTAATCTCCTATCTCAAATTTTTTTGATGCCATTTCACACAATTAATTTAACGCTAAAATTTGCAACATATAAAAACCGTCACAAATATGTATACCATCACAAAACCCTTCATTAACCATCACAAAAGATTTTTATTTACCTATTTTTAATTACAGTAATATGACATTACAACAATCATAATACCTATTATAATTAGATTTTCTTTTGTCATTATTATTGTACCTATAATGTTAACAACACTCATTATAGCAATATTCACACTCATAATAAAAGAATATATTTACACACATAAGTGATCAAAAAATACACTTCATACATTCTTAATTCAAAATATTCAAGTTCTTACAAGAAAAAGGTACACACATCATACAATATATAAATTCATCTCTTCCATAATGTAAACTAATCTCATCTTTATCCTCGAACTCATTCGTGTTGGTGGTCCTTGTTGCCAGCAACCCTCCTAAAGCAAGCTTGCCATCTCCCATGCTGGTGGTGCCTGTGGAATTAAATTAAAAAGGTAGTAATCCATTGTTGCCATGTATGGGCAAGCAGGAGCAGAGGAAAGCAATCTAAAAGGGATGTATACACATCCACATGTGTGGGATTCGCATTCCTATCTTTGTTGGGTCCATGTCAATAACAAACGTTAATCATCTTTGGAAAAAGCAAACCATTAACAAACATAAATAACCCTCTGAGGAAGCAAGCAAAAAAATCAAAAGGTATACCTGTATAGCATTGATGTGTAGTTCCTTGAGAACCTGTTAGGTTCTTTCTTTATCAAACATAGATAAAGGCTCTGGTCCAATGAGAATGTGATAGAAGTAACTAAAATCAAAAGTGTCAAGGAAAAATTAAGATTTTGACCAAATTAAAAAGGATGAGCAATGATTCATTAGTGCATGCCAGAGAGAATGTAGAGTAGTTATAATCTATAGTCAAAAAAGGATATGAGGTTAATTACAAAGTTATAAGATGAAAGAACCAATGGGCATGCTGGTTTTGAATGTTAGAAATATATTCATAATTTTCACCAGAAACTCATGGCTATGATTGCTTAAACCAGTTATCCCTATTTTGAGCAATCCAAGTAATTAATCCCAATCAGGCTGCCATTCTCCAGCTGTTCTAGTGATTTGATTTTTTATGGTGTCAAATGGTATGCTCAAGCAGATCTCTTAATGCATCACAACCGGAATAGGATAGGTAGAAAGCTTTCTAACATGTTATGAACCGTTAAGAAGATGTACATACCTTCATAAGAAAATAGGATGCAGTGTTTATTGCTCTGAAACGGGTTTTAAAATCATCGCATTGTAATATAGATCAAATCAACGCAAAAAACAAATAATACTTATACTCGAATGAAAGTCCGAGGTAGAACACAGGGAGCAATTGGCAAAAATACTTCTCAAGATTGCAATTCAACACAAATATATAATCAATAGAATTCCAAGTAAATATGAATGAAAGTGAATGTCAAATAGTGCAAAAAGAATAGGGTAAAATGGTGATTTGAATCATCAATTACCCCTGACAATTATCTTAAATATTTCAACAGTACTAAGCAAATGAATTCCACGTAATATAAGTGCACAGTGCACTTCAAATGAAGCTCAGACGTCTGCTCAACCAATCAGACGACTTATCCTATTCTTTGCTACAGCGCTTAGTTGTTTTTCCTTCTCTCTGTGCTTCTCTTCTCTTCTTCTTCTGTTGGGCTTCTACAGCTCCTCTTTCTTCTGCGCCTTCTCTTTTTCTTCTGCTTCTAGCTTCCTTCTCTTCTTCCTTCACACACAAAGGGTGGCCATCCTTTAGATTTGGTTAAGTGTCGCACAGGGCAAAACCCTCCCCTGCCCCCATGCTCTCTTCTTCTCCCTCTAGGATCCGCCCTCCCAGGGCCATAGTCAGGATAGTCGGGTTATCGGGTACACGTGCACCCGAGACCAAGGCTACCTGCAGTGGGTAGCAGCTGAGGAGTGCTTGGTTAGGCGGGTAATCGGCTGCACCAGACCCGTATGAGTAGTGTCATGGGCGAGGTGCGTGGGGCTGTATGGTACCTCACCCCATGGCAAGGAGGCAAAGAGCTTATAGGACAAAAACAATATATGTGCCTTCGTCTGGTTGCCTGCTTCCGAGGTGGGACTAAAGTCCCACCCATCCTTCGCGCAGCAACAACAGCAGCTTCTTCTTGCGATTGCGGTCAAAGCTGTGGTCAACCGCTCCAATAGACGACCCAAGAGTGATCCTGGGATGATTCCGCAGCAGCTGGAGTCGAGACCTGGGGAATGAGAGACCTGAAGCAAGCTTCAAGCGAGCTTGAACTCGCTTATTAATGGTGGAGAGGACCTGAAGACTTGAAACACACAAAACGACCTCTAGGCCCTATTAAGCAAGTTCAGGAGCTTCGTATGAGTGCGGCGAATGTGATGGTGATGGTGGCGTGCTATGAGGGAGGACGGAGATGGCTGGCGAAGGTGGATTAGGTCGGAGAGCAGTGGGTTGTTCGACGGCGGATTTGGGTGGATGAGAAAGCAAATGGAGGGAGAGGTTTTGAAGAGTGGAGTACGGCGAAGGTTGTGAGGTAGGCGGTGAAGTGTTTGGAGCAATGGAGTGAGCGGATGACTTCACCAGAGTGATCACTGGAGATGGAGACGAAGGTGGCTTGCAACGGTGTCAAGGGGTTGAAACGGGGATAAGGAGAGGGAATTCTAACCTAGACGTAAAGAGGAACTAAGCTAACCTAAGATAATTAGATGAAAGGGGAGGATTCTCCTTACCGAGGGTATGTCGGCTCTGGAGAAGATGAAGGCTCCGGTGAGTGGGAGACAGCGACGAAGATGTAGATTGGAGTGACTGCAGGTATTGCAATGCGCGGAGGAAGAAGAGAAATGTAGATCTGTCGCCGGTATTGTGAACGAATGAGGAATGGAGTCGGACGAGGTCGCCGGACCTTGGGGAGCTTCTTGATCGGAGAGGAAGGAGGGGTATTCCAGGCCGAGAACGAGCGTCTGCTCTTCGGTTTGATCTGAAGTTCCTTTTATAAGCCTCTGGATGGCGTTTTGGTCTTGGGAAGCAAGCTTCCCAAGCTTGGAAGGCTTCGCCGAAGATAGGAATTCTAGGGTACCCTAATCTCTCATGCGTTCACATGAGAGATTGGGAAAGTTTTAGGGCGTGGAAATTGGCTTAAAAGGAAGGGAATTCCTTGACGAACTTCCCTTTCAAATCTGAGATGGATTCGTCAAGGAATTAAAGAGAACTTGCCAAATTTAGGTCGCCGGAGTTTGTAGGAATAGGATTCATGGCGACAGAGACCTATTTGAAGAAAATGATGATAAATATAGGGGCTTTTTGTAAGGATTTTGAAAGTTAAGGGCATATGTGTGCTATAAAAGAATTAGATAGGACCAAATTGCAAACTAGGTCAAGACAGTCTCAGATTGGGTCCAAATTTTGTTACAAATCTAATTTGGACCTAAGGAATCCAATGGTAAAGTTGGATGTTAGTTTTGACCTAGTTTGATTGAGTAATTTATGCAAAAACCCAAATTAGGGCAAATATCAGCCTGAGACTCTATTTTGGGTCAAGATAGGTTCTAAAGGTCAAATTGAAGGTACCAAACCCTAGAGAATTTTTTTTTATGATTTTAAAGGATTTAGGTGAACTTTATCTTGACCAAAACCTCAGTTAATTAGGTAGGCCTGTTTTTAGGGTTTCAGAAGTCATTTAATTCTCAAAACACGCGAAAACCCTTTTCTGTCTGCTCTAACCCACTTGTTGGACATTTAAGGCCATTTAACCCTTAACTAACCCCTGAGAAAACCCACAGTTATTCTGCATTCAAGATATGATGGTAAAATTACAGTTTTAACCCTAGTTTCTTGTCTTTCTCTCAGAATGATTATGCAATGAATTATGGCTCTCTAGCAGTTATGTAGGAGCATTTGCTCCTTGATAATGACTAAATTGAGCTAGTTATGACTCATGATGGTGTTCCCATCATGCAGTATAGAGCAGCATAAATTGGCAGTGGAATTGATGCGAAGAGGGCACCAAATTTTCCTAATAGATATAGATATATGAGAAATGTAACTTCTCAAGATAGTTTTGTCAAAGGGAGTAGATGACATGGAGAACTTAAGAAACCTACCAAATATGGAGAAGACCATAAAACAAGCTGAAACCTCAATGACTCCCATAGACTGGGTGATCAACTTACCATCACCACAAGGGATTTTACAAAGTTTGAGGAGAGAACTACTACATGCCATCAAACACCTCTGCCAAATATGGATGGAGAAGGTAGTGTCGCACTTGACAATCTTTGAACAGCTATTAGCACTCCCATAGACTGAAATGTGTAAAAAAGTGGATTTAGGTTGTGAAATTGGAATGGAAAATGGTATCCTAATTCTACATGATAGGTGTACAACAAGTAAAAAATAAAAATAAAGGTAAAAGAAGCAATACGATGCATTTTTCTACAGTTAAGAGTAAAGCAATCAGAATAAAGGTTGTGCTCATTTAGAATAGATGTTTATCTTGCATTCAAACAAAATTACAAAAGTTGCACATTATAATGAAGTGGGAGATGAAATCAAATGAAAGTCATGAAAGATAGAAACCTAAAATAGTGGCCATCACATGCAGTTTTTACATTCTTTAAGTTCTTAAAAATAAAATACAAGCTGATTGTTGTTTCATTCAAGTACTACTTGAATCCAAGCTCACATCCTTTTGCAAATGATCCTATTTCCAACCTGACACCATAAACAAATACCACTTATCAAAATTACATACAAAGAGAATGAAAAGAAAGCACACAAGTGGAAGCATAGGTATTGATGTGCAGAAACATGCTTATAATCAAAAGATCTGATATCTGCAGAAACATGCCTGACTATATATAACAATTGGTGATATAAATCCAATAAAAATTGAAGTAGGAATGCCATAGTACTTTACACTAGCAAAGGCCAGAGATAACGAGGGTAGCATTTTCATTAATATTAATAGGGGAGGACTTTTGATGGGGTCCTTGAACAAGGAGATAGATCTATAGTTTAGTAAAGAGAAAGTGCACCTCTATTTGTGTGCAGTGCCTGTCTATTTTTATGTTTCTTGGTCTCCACAACTTTGTGGTGCACCTTTTTCATAGGACGATAAATAATGAATATAACAAGCAGACTTCAGTTTGTATTTATCATCAAGCAGAATGTTGGTTGATTTGATATCCTGATGCAAAATTCTAGGTGTGACTGCTTCATGAAGATTTCCCAAGCCCTTTGTAACTCCAAGTGCTATGCTTACACGAGCATCCCACTCCAAGGGTTCTTGTCCACACGATGCATCCAAATAATCTCTCAAATTACCATTACGTAGGTATTCAAATACAAGTAGCCTCTCCACATGCTTCCTATTTAGCTCTGAGCAATATCCAACCAATGGCACGACATGACAATGGTTGAGTCTTGACATCATTTCTACCTATAATTGAAAAGGTTAATCATTTGCATTCATAGACAAAACCTACTCACAGTTGAGTCTTGACATCATCAATTATAAATTCGATCCACCAGTTGATATTCAGATTTGATATTTGTTCATTCAACTCACCCAACCAGATATCTGCAATTGCCAGTTGGATGATTGCATGTTTGTTAAAAAGTATCAACAGTCTAAATGCGAAGGACTAAACACCCAACCCTCTCAAACAAATGTCTACATTCAACTTTGAGTACACACATGTTCCCATGGGAAACAAGAGAAGAAACCCTAGGAAAAACCATGGCCATTGAATCAAAGATTTAACGACCCCAGATTTTGATTCTGAGCTGATTGAACTTGGTTTGAAAAATTGAGTCCGATGGCAGTTGTTTCATGTAAAGTGGACTAACATAGTGAAATTCATGTATTTTCCCTAGCTCAAAGGGCCTACATGAAATTTCCCTACTTTCCTTCTTTACAATTGCCAACCTATTCTCTTCCCTCCTCAACTTCTCTCTCTCCATAAATCATACTCTCACTTTCCTCTTTTCTTTTCATTTTTCTTTCCTCCTCAAAATTCTCTGTTTCCTTAATGCATGTATGTAGGATCTCATGCCCTCCACTTTCTCTCTTTTTCTTTTCTCTCTTTCCTTCTTTCCCTCCCCTTACTCCTTGCATATCCTCGTCTTACATTACCCACCTCTTGCCCTTCCAATAAAAATAGTCCACCATCATCACCCTCATCCTCTCGCTCACCCTACTACCACCAATATGCCCTCCCCTCTGACCTATGCCCAACAGCCCCCTCCTCGCACACAAGTTGTGACATTAAAATAGAAACAAGACAGGTATTTACTCTGCACGAGGAAAAACATAAATAGATTATCAATCTTCTTGGAAGTCAAAGTGAAAGAATGGCAGGTTACTCTTGCTTGTATAGAGGTAAACAAACAACATGGCATTGCCCATCAGAAATGCATGTATGCATTCAGGAAGCATGATTCTAAGTCACCAGTAGAGAAAGAATTGAAATAGAACATAAAAGTTGGCTGATTTTCCTAATCAAATATGCATCCTGATAGGAGATCAAAATCAGTTATTCGTATATCACCAATGAAATTCTTCAAAAGCAACTTGTTATATTAGGCATCACAAAGCAACAAATCTTTCAGGCTTAGACAAGAGGACAACTTAATTCACATCTAACAAAAGAGTCTTTGTCTACAAATGTAAGAGGCAGAACCTATGCATGTTGAGTAACGATAAACAAGCAATTCCATATAGCCCAACCATCCATAGATCTCAAAATTGTAATGCAACACTATCAATTCGAAAGTAGAAACAAAGAAACTCAAAAAGAGATAATACTAGTAGATAGGTAGACCAGTTCTTCAGAACTCGACAAATTACCCACATCATTCCCTTCCCATGTCCATCAACATCCCACTCCCTTCAAATCATAAGAATCCATCTGCCTCAAAATCCTTTCAATCCATCTTTTTACCAAATCCAAATGTCAAATCCAGATGCAGCATCCATCATCAAAGACACAGAGAATCTAATTAGATAGTCTTTAGCAACAGATATCTATCACCAACTTAGCATCACAAGGCCAGACATTGCCGATGGCGCGCTTGGTGACGAATTATTACCTGCTTGTTCATCTTGACGTCGATGGCATGCTTGGTGACGTTCCAGACCCTGCCGATGCGGCCGTGGTAGAACTTGTCGGGCATCCCCTTATGGACGGTGTTGTTCACCTTGACGTCCATATAGTCCCCAATCATATAGGTCCTCAGGTACGTCGTCAGGGGTATGTAACCCTTCTTCAGGAAGGGTTGCACGAAGAGGTCGCACGTGCATGAGTGGACACCGTAACCTGCAACAAACAACAAACAAGATCAAATACCATGGTCTTAGAAGCAAGGATCAAAACTATGGGGAAAATGCACAACATCGCATTCCCCTTCTTCCATGTCCAAGTTAGGGTTCTTCCCATCGGCCTGTTGTGCCATGCTCATTAAGGCTCTTGTGCATCCCTTGGGCAACCCCATTGTTTCCAATGAGAACAAGATCCCCATGCATCTTATGCCTTCGCTATGGTCATCATCGTAATCGCCGTTGGCAATCGTATAGATGGCAGGAGTGGCCTCACTACCTTGGCATCGATCGGGGCAACTTTCTTTGAGGACAGCTTCGTAGAGGGTTACGTGGACCTTTCTAGAGTGGCACAAGTGATGGATCTTCTTCTGGAGCTCAATGGTGGCATCTGATGACTCTGCTACACTTGTCGTCACGGTTGCCATCGGCAATCACATAGATGGTAGGAGCGGCCTCGTTGCCTTGGCATTGATTGCAACAGCTTTCTTGGAGGATGGCTCAATATGATCCACTCTGACCATACTCCTATGATTTGGTCACTTGATCCCTCCCTTGCCTATATAAACTCCTTCCCAAACCCCTGTGCGAGGCTATGAGCTCCTCCCTACTTCCTCGAGCCCAATCACTTTCGTCCCACTCCAGTTCTTCTTCTCCATTCGTCGTCATCTCTGACAGAGACAAAGCCTCCTTCCTTCATTCATCCTCGCCACTAAAGGTCACACAACACTTGAAGGCGACTTAAGAGCTCCACTAGTGAGCTCTTCGTCAGCTGGAGTCCTTTTCCCTCCATTCATCGCCATTGGCCACTGGCCATGGTTCCTCATGTCCCATTCGTCCATTTAGATTAGGATTTACTGCTTTTCTAGATTAGATTCATAGCTTTCAAAGCTTAATTAGATAGTCTAGAATAGCATTAGCTATTTGATTGCTTCTATTTAGGATTAGATTAGTTTAGCTTTAGCTCTCTACAAATCTTCCCTCTTCGATCAATTCAGATCAAAGAGATGAATTTTTTACCTTTATATCGATTCACAAGTCTCCCTCTAGACCCCTTGTTCACATTAATTGAATTTCTCAATGATTTTAATCACAATTTACCCACCCATATCGGCAGCAATTAGATTTGCAGCTTCTTAGCTCTCAGATCTAATGGCATGCTAAATTTCATTAAAGGGCCCTCTCACTCATTCCACCTGATCACAAGGGCCCTCCAACTGATTTGAATTGATCAGATTTGCTCGATTGAACTATTATTGGTTTTCATGACTAATCGAGAGATTATATATTTAATTTGGTTTCAATTGATTTAAATCGAGTGAATTGAGCTATTAGATGCTTAATTGGATGTAATGCGATGATTCTAAGAGGTTTTAGTGAGATTTTTAGTCTTAGATGAGCTTATACCCAATTTCCATGGTTGATACTATTTTTCTAGTTTTCACACTGGTAGCAAGGGCCCATAAATTAGATGCATTGAATAGAGGCCCTCGCAATGACCTAAATTGTTCTAAAGCATCGCCTAGGGTTCCTACACACCAATTAATGGTGTGCAGGTATGCTAGATGACCAAGTCATCTTGGCAAAGCAAGATCAAAGGCCTAGTTGGGTGATAACTAGATTGGATCCAAATTGGTTTTATTAGATTTTTGGGAGTTGCAATGGATTTAGATGATCACAATGAAGGTTTGGGATGTGATTTCAATTGGTTTTGATACCTAGTTTGATTTCTCCTCTTCATGCTGTCTATGGTTCAAGAGAGTAATCGATTAGGGTTTCTAGGGTACAAAGAGCTTTGATTTGATTTGCGATTGATTCTAGATCATTCAAGAAATTTTAGGGATGATTTAACCCGAGATGTTAAAGTTTTGAATCAGATTTGAATTATAGAGTTTTCTTGCCCAGTTCTAAGGTTGATGTTGTTGATTTCCAAACCTTCAATTAATGTGTTAGAGTTTTGGATGAGGTTTGTATGATTGTCTATAACATTCATAGAACAGGATTGAATGACTCTTTCGATGTTTTAAGCTTTAAACTCAATCTGAGAAATGTTTGTCAACACAGCAACAACTATAGCAGTAGCTACATCAATTGAATTGGTTTTAGGATTTATTATGTTTTGATCGTGGATTTCTAATAGGTTTTGGATGTTTTGATGTTTACATATATGTTCTTAAAGGATTGTTACCTGGATTTACTCATCTTGGATCACTGGAAAAAGCTTTGGAATACTAATGACAGTTCAAGTTAGTTGATTCACCTCTTGATAGTAGCAGCCACTCTGTTTGAACCGAAATTATATAAGTAACTGAGCATGAATTGTTGGCTAATTTGAGATCTGTAGTGAATTTATGGAATGAAATTTGTCAAGTTATTTGTTTGAAGAGGTTTAGAATTGCACTGATCAGTCTTAGAGATGAAGGCTGAAGCAAAGAGATAGTTGTTGTAGTGGTTATGCCTATTATAATATCTGATAAGGATTCTTGACTATTTTAAAGTTCAATTGTATCATTTAAACTAATCTGATGTTAGATAGTGTCTGAAGAAGCATTCATGTACTATTAATTTCTTTGAATTGAAGAGAACTGGATGTACTCTTAGGAGTAAAAGTCTTTATCAGCAAATGTTTATAATGATAACTATCCAACATAACTGTCTTAACACAAATTCAATGTTTATACAATGATTTGAGTTTTATTCTGATTATACTTGAATACTGGATGTTTATATTGTCATTCCTTTAACTCTAGCAGCTAAGATTTAAATTCAAGTGAATTAACTTGCTTTTGAAAACCTTTGTCACCAATTTGAGTAGTCAAAATCTATCTAAAATTTGAAATCTTGTCTAAATCAAAGATAGTACATGTCCTTGAATTTGAAATGGAAGTATATTGACATCTGGAAGTGTTTTATGATCATATCTTATTTTCCAGAACTTTAGATTGATTTTCTAAGGCCTTGAGTTCATTGCCTCACATTCATTAAGCCTATTTTAACCTAAATTGTAAATATAAGAAAAATAAATGTGTCTTCAATTAGATTAGGTTTAGTTTTAGGCGTGTGTGAGTTTAGGCTATGTTTCGAGTCCTGTAGTTAGGAAAACATGCCAATAGAAGTCCTAGTCTTCTCTAGCTTAGAAATAAAAGAACTAAAAACAAAAATACCTAAAAGAGTCCTCTTCTTCTCTTCTCACATTTCTCCCCTCTTCCCCTGTCTCTATAACACATAAAAACAAAATAAAGATTTGAAAAACTTCAAAAATCCATAAAAATGCCTATGTACATAGTACCTATACTTAGGTAGTATATAGTAACCTATATGTACATAAAGTGTATCAATAACTTATATATCTATTCTATTTACTTAGGCAGGTATTTATATTGAGTTATACAATATGTATTATAATTATACAATTATGTATTTATTTATTTATAATATATGTACATATTCTAAGTATTTATAAATAGATATGTATATACTTGTAGTTAAAATTATAATTGTATATATAACATAAGGTACTTGTCTTGTATAGTAATGTATAAAAAAATCTCTATATTTATTTATTTACTCATATATTGTACATAATTATCTTCATAAGTTAATTAGGTATACTATTAAGTTAATATAATTTAAATTAGAAATTTAATAAAATATTGAAATAAATTATGTTGTATAGTTGTATATTATAGCTTAAAGTATTTTCAGTATATTTATAGCTTATTTATACTTAAGAACAGTAGGTATAATGTATATATATGTATATATGTATAAATTGTGTATTTAAATGTACATAAATTGAAATATATGAATAAAAATAAATTAAAAAATCAATAATAATAAGTTAATAATGTGTATTAAGTAATTTGTGAGTCAATTATACCATTATACTTTAATTAAAGAATTAAGGTTAAAACTAATGAGCATTTTTCACCGACTTTAATAAAATTTTAAATATATTTGTAAATTTAATTATTGTTAATAAACCATATCAATAAGTAGTCCTATGTATAGGCTACGTGTACATATAATTTAATTTTAAAATTATTAATTATTTACTCCATAAATTAGCCTCTAAATCTAGTGAGATGTCACGACCTGGCACGCCAATTTGGCGCTCAAAGATTGTCCCACCTTGTTAACTAACGAACGCCCACACCCATACATAATGAATTGCACCCATGAACTCCTTATCCCAAGATTAGGGGTCGATTCCCGTAAGCATTAGTAAACCTATACTATTATGAGCATGAGAGGTGGGCTGAGAGCTCGATTTGCGTGGGGCTTGAATGGGCCCAAAACTATACACTAATCAACATATTAAAAATCATGGGCCTAAGATTAGTAGTTGTCAATTTGGCCCCTAGTGGATTGTTATTTGACAAAAGGTTGGGCCCACCAATTAACAAATATTTGTGTTGAGCTAAGTTTAACTTAGGTTAAGTTAGTGCTAATATGGCTAAGTGTTAGAGAGCTGAGTGTGAGTTATATGTGTTAGTGTTAGCTACGTGTGTTGTGTGTGATATGTATCTATGTTATGTGTGTTAAGTGTAGAGTATAAATGCATAAGTATATACGTGTGTATTTGTAGCTTAGTATATATATAGTATATGTTATATATACTTTTTGCCTTAGTTGTATATATATGTTTTAAGCCTCCTTTAGTAACGTTTATATGTGTTAGTATATATAGTACATATGTGTTAGTATAGTATATAGTTATTTAGTTATTCTTTGTGTGCCTATATTAAGGCATTAGAAGTATACATAATTAACCTAGATTAGTTTAGACTAATTTTAATGCATTTCTATCTATTAATATGTTTGAGGCATTATCATTGACACTGATACATTTATTTTTGTACATAATTGATGTAAATTAATTTATTATTTAATTCTTTCATTTATGATTCATTCATTTGTAAGTAAACTTAACATTTTTGGAATAAAAAATAATTTTTGGATAATAGAACCTGAAACGGTAACCATACCTGCCACCACAAAACCTGAAGCCCTGGCGTCTCTGTGAGTTAGGGCATTGATACACCCCTCAGCCCTGGGTGCAGAAGAAGCGATCACACTCTGGGTTGAGTGAGCAACAGCTTGCCGGTACCTTCCTTG
The DNA here is from genome assembly GCA_037157565.1 of Thalassia testudinum. Classification (NCBI taxonomy): domain Eukaryota; kingdom Viridiplantae; phylum Streptophyta; class Magnoliopsida; order Alismatales; family Hydrocharitaceae; genus Thalassia; species Thalassia testudinum. The sequence continues at coordinate 3,162,639 of JAZHRO010000014.1, forward strand.
TGACTTCTGTCCTCCTCCACGCGCCTGGTGACTGCAGCTGCTAGATCGGCCTGTAGTGCTCGGTGTGCTGAGCATTTTGTTGTGCTCCAGCCCTAGATGGGTAGTCCCTCCTGATGTGACCCGGTTGGCCACACTAGTAGAAGAGAGGGCCACGACATCCTCCCTCAGTCGGTCCCTGCTGATGGCTGGGCGGGGATCCAATGCTGGTAGCTGGCCCTTGTCTAGGGCCCCCAAAGGCCACTGGTGGCCTCGCAGAATGAGACGACTCCCCTGCGGGCGCCATGTGCCTCCTCTCTCAATGGCCCTGTGAGTACTCTGGCTAGTAGGGCCTCTTCCGTCCACCGTCAGTGTCCCACATAGTCGGGTTGGTCTCCTCATAGGTCATGTCCGCCTCGACCACGTGAGAAAAGTGGGCAACTTCATGGATTTCACATACCCCCGAATCGCAGGTCAGAGCCCCTCAGTAAACCTCCACAAGTCCTCCTCTGTAGACACAGCTGTCAAGGCGAAGCGTGACAGCTCCAGGAAACGCGTGCAGTACGCGCTAACTGTCATCGCTCCCTGGTGGAGAGTGTGGAACTCACTCCTCCTCTGGTCCTGCCAGGTTGGCGGAAAGTACTGCTTGCAGAAGAGAGCCATGAACCGGTCCCATGACGACACTCTCCCCTCCTAGCCTCTGACTGCCCTCTACCACCAATGGGCAGCGCTCTCCAATTGGTACATGGAAAAGGCCACGCGGCACTCTGCAGGAGGGCGGAGAGTGTCAAACACCTTCTCTATTTGCTCCAGCCAGTCCTCTGCCTTAGACGGGCTCTCAACCCCCTTGAAGAAGGGGAGCTTCAGCTTCTAGAATTGGCCGAAAAGCTTGTGGTGGAGATGCAACGGGGGAAAAGGTACGCTTCCAGGAAAGGGGGGCTCATGCTCAGAAGTGTCTAAGGGTGGTGAAGAAGGTGGAGGATCACCCCCTCCCCTCTAGCTCGTCTGACGCAGCGGCGGCTCCCCTGTCCCACAGAGGACTCTCCCTCCATGTTCTCAGGGAGGGGTGGCCCAGGAAGAGGCTGCTGGAGCTCCTCTCGTACTATATCCCGGATCAGCTGGGCGAGATCCTGGGCCTGGATGCCTGAAAGGAGAGGTGGGTTGACTGGTGCCTCAGGTCCAGCATGTCCGCCCCTACGACCACACCCACGGCCACGTCTGCAGCTCGTCTCAAGAACTCCTCGGCGATGCATCTCCTACAAGGAGATACAAGAGAAAGGTCATGGATTGTCAACGATACGAGATTATATAAAGAAATAAGACTCAAAAGCGAAGGTCAAAACGATATGTTGTGATGGTTATCCTAGTTACATGCCTGTGAGTGGCTACTTCCAAATCATTTGGTTCATTTCTCAGGATGACTTTGCATTGATATCATCTTTGTTATGACTCGGTTCCGACTCCCTACAGGACCCGAGATTGGCTTGCCTCGACTAGATCCCAAAACCTAGTCATCCAACGAGAAATAACCCAAAAGCAAAAAATATTCCACAACCACACATGCAATGTAACTAAGAAGAAATAACTAAGAGACAGTAAAGAAAATAGAATGAAAGGTTTCACAATATTACATGCCATCACAACTACAGTAGTATAAAGTAGAACAGAAACGTAATGGAAATGGTAATACATATATCAAAGTACTCATTGCTACAACAGAAAGAAAATTCTGGAACTAAAAAGCGACAACAGCTAAAGCTAGGCTCGACTGGGCCTAGCTCCCTTTGTAGCCGGTGGTGCTGGCTGCTCAACTCCCTGACTTAAACAAGGTTATATAATCCGTGGTCAGCTAACGTTGAGTACGGTGGTGGTTAAGCCTTTGACATACAATTTAACATAAACAAACAAGCAACCAGTTAACATGCAATTGTCGGTTATGTATTATCATCCATTTCCATTTATCTTATTTATGTGTTTCTGAGTCCAATGCGCTAATCGAGATTCATAACTTTTCTTAATCTTCTTGTTCCCTAAGGGAACGATCTCACTTGCAGCTTTCCTGTGATGCAGGATGTACACGTGGCACTCACTTGACCGAGAGAGTCCCCCGTGGTAGTCCTACACCTAGTCTACCACCCCGAGGTCACGATCGCAACATAGCGGTGGCTACGGCACGTGCGATAAGTGCACGGGTAGCAACCCCGCACTGGCACGCGGTCAGTCATTTTTGCTAGCGAGTACGCCCAAACGTACAACACGGAATAGAACAGAGCCTCGCCCTCTCAGAACAGAACAGGGGTCTCACCCCACACAGTCCGACTATCCCAGTTTGCCTAGTGGGCCTAACAAGAGTCGGTACAAGGTGGCCAGTCCTAACCCCGGGCCCGTGGGGCGGCTGGCTGCCCCTACACTAAGGTGGTCGTAGCTTTCCTCAGTACCACGTACGCGAGTGCCACCTTTCCTTCCATAAGAAAGGGATAGTGGCTCCCCTTGGTACTGCGTACGCAAGATAGTTGCTCTCCTCGGTACCACGTACACAAGGGCCATCTCACTTCCCATCTACATACGAGATTCTTTCTGTATACAAGAGTTCTCCTAGTTCCTTGTGGGGTTCATGCATATAGTCTTTTCATTTCCTTTCTCAGCATTCATATCTCATTTTTCACATCCAGATTTTCACTTATATAACAGTCAACTCATGTTTTAATAACTGAAAAAGCATCACATCAAGTATTTATACACTTGCTAGCAATTAGGGTTTAACATGCATATCAATGTAAACAGTGTAGTTCAAGTCACATTCATACATTTCTGCCCTAGGGTTCATTCTACATCCTAGAGTTCAATCAAATTATTCTAAGCATGCACTTTACTTATTTAAATCTTAGCATTAAAGTAAACCACTCTACCGAGATACACGGGAGGAATGGGGGCCTGAATCGTATATCCGGTCGTCTCTGCGGGCCTCGAACACGCTACAGGATGGAAACTCATACCAATGACTAAATCACATCAGACTAGTTCAAAACAGTGTACAAGTGTCACTAACACATAGAGAAACTCGAGCGGAAAATAACGGTACTCCGTTTGCGTAAATCTGACTCCGTCTGGGCCTCGAACGGCCAAAAACATGCACACAGACCAAAATCAGACTCTGAGAATAGGCCCAGACATCTTAAACAACGTCAGTAACTCACCTTGTGTTTTTGTGTTGCTGGGGGACGTCTGGAACCCCTTTACAGTAGTCCTGGGATCTTTCCAGATGCTTGTCAACGCGTTCGGACATCTAATAAGTCTATCAGACAACTGTGGAGACGTCCAGACATCCTAAATCACCTCGAAGAGCATGCTTACGTGCCTTTCCAAAGTTTGTACCTACGCATGCATTCAAAAGTTTAAAACGACGACAACGCAACATTAACGTACTTCACGTACGTGCATGCATGAGCATACAGAACTCATACCACGACACTCCGTGTATTTTCAGACGATCGGCTTCAGCTCCAGACGTCCCGCTGCTACTCCAGACATCTGATACTGGGATCAACCATTACCCAAAACTCCTTCCCAGTGTTCGTCTTCTCACGAGCTCCGCCCGTAGAGCCTACAGCAGCTACTTCAGCAATTGTAGGAGGTTACGAGACCTCCTCTTGTGACCTCCTCTCTCGCACGAGCTCCCTTGGCTCTCACGGCTCCTCCGTCCGTAGCTCCGCTCCTTGCACCTTCGACCTCCTTGATGGTCCTCACACCGTCGAGCTCCTCGCTGTTGCAACCACAGCGAGGGCAGCTCCTACGCACGAGATCTCCTGTTCGAGCTCCTCTAGCTGCGCACGCTCGAGCTCCCCCGAGCTCTCTCCTCTCTCCCACGCTCTCCCCGTCCTCGCTCACACTTTCTCCCTCTCTCCCTCTCCTCTGCTCACCAGCTCCTCTCCTCCACACATGGCTGCAGGTGGAGATGGGAAGGCTATGGCTCACCGACAGGGGGTGGGGAACGATGGTGGAGGTGGTGGTGTGAAGGTGTGAAGGTGGAAAGGGTTGTAGGGTTTAAATAAGAGTGGGGTTAGGGTTTTGGTGAGGAAGGAGAGGTGTATGTGCATGAGTGTGTGCGTAGGTGTGTAAGTGGGAAGAGAGAGGAGGGAAAAATTATGTGATACCCCCTCAAAATTCCCTCTTTCCTCGTAAACCCCACACGCCTAAACCTAAGGGGCTTAGAATTTTGCTCACGCCCCTAACTTTAAGAAAAACTCCGAACGGTCCTTGGAAAGGGGTATTTCAACATAACAAACTTAAAGGAAGTTTCGTCCCCGAAACTTGAGCTAAGTTGGGTGCGGAAACAACGTAAAAATGCATAAAAACTTAAAGAGGACCAAAGTAGGTTAGAAGGGACGTACCGTCAAAAAGCTCCAGGTACTGCGCTCATATTGCTTCCTCAGGCTCCCAAGTCACCTCCTCGTACCGCTGGCTTCTCCATAGGACCTTCACTAGCAATACCTCCTTCCATCTCAGACTCCAGATGGCTCTATCTAGAATCTGCACTGGCCTCTTGGGATAAGTCAAGTCGTCTCCTACCTCGACACTCTCGTGGCTCAAAACGTGGTTCGGATCGGTGATGTACTTCCTATGGTTGGACACATGGAACACATCGTGCACTCTAGAGAGCTGGGGAGGAAGGGCAAGCCGGTAAGCAACAGGTCCTACTCGCTCCAAGACCTCAAAGGGCCCCACAAACCTCGATGCAAGCTTCCCTTTCACCCCAAAACGCCACAAACCCTTCATGGGCGAAACACGGAGGAAGATGTGATCTCTAACCTCGAACTGCACCTCCCTATTAATGCATGTTTTTAGTGTCACATTAACATCATACATTGTAAACAGTGCATAACATGCATAATCATGTATTTGGATCAAGTTGTATAATTGTATAGTAATTGTCTCTTTTTTATGATTAGGGATAGGGCGACTTTTTATTAGGGTCTCGGATCGAAGATCCAACCGTACAGATCTGAACAAGGCGACAATTGGAGTTCAACGACTCCAAGATCGCCTTAATCGGACATCCGTAACACCAGATAGATACCAAGGAACCTTCAAGAGAAAGGGCCAAGATGGTGTTAATCTACACCTCAGACGACAAATCCGACCGCACGGATGGGTTCAGATCGACAATCGCAGCCTAACAACACAAAAATCGGTCCAATTCGACACCCGTGGCATCTTCTACAATACTCAGAAGATGGACGGCCAAGATGGTGCCACGTGGCGCCATCTCAGCCTCCTAAACTGGCCCAGCCAATCTGGAAGACCACCATACCCTTTCTCTCCTCACCCATGAGATGGATCTAGACCGTTGGATCACCATCCAACAGCCACGGACGCTCGTGCCTTAAAACATCCGCGCAACACAAACCCCCGCTCAACACAGCGGTCGAGCGTAATATGCGAGCATGCGACGCACGTTCGAGGCCGCATTCACAGCGAGCGGGCGTGCGATTAGAGTCGCCCGATGAAGATCCAGCGGCGGAAAGCGAGCGATAGCGCCCACCGTGATCAGATGCACGGTGCTTACGCGTGATCACACGCGGGCACGCGGCGCGGGCGTAGCCACTTTAAGCTGTCCAATCTCTTGATCGGACGGCTGAGAGCGCATGAATGTGTGCGTGCGTTGAAGGGCGCAGAGGCAAGGGGGCGTGCGAGCGATGCGCACATCGGCCATGTTCAGGCCTTTAGTGACGGATAAATCCATCACTAAAGGTCCCGAATAATGTTTTTCAAGTTGTAACGTCCAAAATGCCCCCACTCCTTACAACTATAAAAGGAGACCCTCTCCATATGGATTTCTCATCCCTTCCTTCTCTTCTCTCCCTCTCCAAAGCTCAAGAGAAGCTTGATTTTGTTCACTCTCAACCTCTTCCTCTTGATGAGTCTTTATCAGCATCTTCCTTACCTTCAATCATCAACTCGCCCCAGCTTGAACTGAAACCATTGCCTGAGAATCTGAAATATCAGTTTTTAGGACCACATAAGATGCTCCCTGTGATTATCAATGCTAAACTAACAAAGGAGCAGGAGATTAAACTGATTAAGGTCCTGAAGGAACACATGGAGGCAATTGGTTGGACCATTCATGACCTTAGGGGGATCGAGCCATATTATTGCAATCACAGAATATTTTTGGAAGATGGATCCTACCCTTCTCGCCAGATGCAGAGGAGATTAAATCCAAATATGCGAGAAGTGGTCAAGAAGGAGATTATTAAGTGGCTCGATGTAGGAATCATTTATCCGATCTCTGATAGTCCTTGGGTAAGTCCCGTGCATATTGTTCCCAAGAAAGCTGGGATTACTGTTGTGACTAATGAGAAAGGAGAATCTGTCACAACTCGTTCAGCTTCCTCTTGGAGGATTTGTATCAATTACAGGAAGCTAAACACGACCACGAAAAAAGATTATTTTCCTCTGCCTTTCATTGATCAAATCTTGGAAAGATTAGCTGGGCAAAAGTACTTCTGGTTTCTTGATGGCTACTCTGGATACAACCAAGTTCCTATCCATCCTAAGGATCAGGAAAAAACTACTTTCACCTGTCTCTACGGAACCTTTGCTTTCCGTAGGATGCCATTCGGCTTATGCAATGCACCTGCGACTTTTCAAATGTGTATGCTGGCCATATTCTCTGACATGGTGGGAGAGTTTATGGAAGTCTTCGTGGATGATTTCTCTATTTTTGGAGAATCATTTGACTCTTGTCTAGCTAATCTTGAAATGATTCTTAAACGATGCATCAAAACAAGATTGGTCCTTAGTTGGGAAAAGAGTCATTTCATGACACAAGAAGGCATCGTCTTGGGTCATGTAATCTCTGAACGGGAAATTGAAGTGGATAAAGCTAAGGTTGATGCTATTGCTAAACTTCCTCCTCCCACATCTGTTAAACAAATTCGATCATTTCTTGGTCATGTGGGATTCTACAGGAGATTCATCAAGGACTTTACGAAGGTTGCTCGTCCTCTGAGCAATCTTCTTGCCAAAGAAATGCCGTTTGATTTCGACGAATCATGCCATAAAGCATTTGATTTTCTTAAAACGACAATCACTTGTGCTCCGGTGTTGCAACCACCGGTTTAAACAACCCCTTTTGAAATCATGATCGACGCTTCTGATTACGCGGTCGAGGATGTTTTGGGTCAAAAAGTTGATAGGAAGACCTCTGTTATCTACTACGCTAGTAAAACTCTGGATGAGGCCCAGAGGAATTACACTGTTATTGAGAAGGAATTACTAGCCGTAGTATTTGCTTTGGAGAAATTTAGGGCTTATCTCTTAGGGTCTCACGTCATTATATGTACCGACCACTCGGCCTTGAGACATCTCTTGGCCAAAAAGGATGCCAAACCCCAACTTATTCGTTGAATTCTTCTGCTTCAAGAATTTAATCTTGAAATCAAGGATAAATCCAGGGTACAGAATGTGGTGGCGGATTATCTGTCGAGACTTCTGAGTGATTCTTCTTGTCCAAACATTCCGATTGCTAATACTTTTTCGGACAAAACCATCCTTATAGTTTTAGGTGTCCAAACACCGTGGTTTGCTGATATTGTTAATTATTTGGCCGTTGGTCAAATCCCCCAGGATTGGACCAAGCAACAATGGCATAGACTCAAATCTGAGGCCAAATATTACTTCTGGGAGGACCCTGAACTATACCGCATCGGTTTTGATTAGATTATTCGTCGATGTGTTCCGGAGAACGAATTCAATAGTATACTCGAGTTCTGCCATGCATCTACGTGTGGTGGACACTCCTCCGGCAAAAAGGCGGCTGCAAAAATTTTGCAATCTGGATTCTATTGGCCGTCTTTATTCAAGGATGCTCAGGAATTCTCAAGGTCGTGTTCCTGATGGCAGGCACTCAAGGGCATAACTAAGAGAGATATGAAGCCCCTAAACCCGATTCTTCCTATCGAAATCTTCGAAGTTTGGGGCATCGATTTCATGGGACCCTTCTTCCCTTCATTTGGACATCAGTACATTCTCGTCGTTGTTGATTACGTGTCCAAATGGATCGAGGTGATTCCCACCCGAACCGATGACCACAAGGTGGTCATCGATTTTGTCAAGAAGAACATCTTCAACAGGTTCGGGATTCCGAGGGCCATCATCAGTGATGGCGGCACTCATTTCACTAATGCCCAGTTTTGTAATTTGATGGCTAAATACGGGGTTAATCACCGAATCTCCACACCTTACCATCCCCAGACGAATGGACAGGCCGAGATCTCCAATCCGGAGATCAAGAATATTCTGCAGAAAATCGTTGGGCCTGATCGCAAAGATTGGACTCAAAAGCTTGAGGAAGCTCTTTAGGCCTACCATACGGCGTATAAAATTCCCATCAGCATGTCTCCGTTTCGTCTGGTGTATGGAAAGACGTGCCATTTACCCGTAGAAATTGAACATAGTGCATTCTGGGCAATCAAGCAGTGCAATCTAGATCTGAGTTTAGCTGGGAAGACCAGGAAACTCCAACTATCTGAGTTGGAGGAACGTAGAAATGATACGTATGAGAATGCCAAGATTTACAAGGCTCGGACCAAAGCTCTACATGACCAATTGATTTCCCGCAAGAGCTTTGAGCCGAACCAGAAGGTCTGGCTATTCAATTCTCAACTTAAGCTCTTTCCCGACAAACTTAGGTTGAAATGGAACGGCCCGTTCATTATCGACCAGATATTTCCAAATGGAGCTGTTCAGATCTCTGACCCGAAGATGGGTAATTCATTCAAAGTCAACAGTCAACTTCTGAAGCCTGTTATTGACCGTACTATTCCAGAACCCATCTCAGACACGGTTGCTCTAGCCATGTTGTGACTTCTTTAGCTGGACTTCGCCTAGCTGACAGCATTAAACTCAACAGTTGTACAGTTTGTCTCAGAGCTGACCCGAGCTTCATATTCAAGTGATATCTTCCGTACTCTACCCTTCCTTTCATGTCTCTTCTTATCAATGTGGACATTGCATCCGCTAAGCATGGGGGGTGGATTCATTTTTGAATCATTTTGTCAGGTCTGTGAAATTCTTGTAAATTCTACTTCTTTTCTTATATATACATAAAAAAAGAAAATTGAATTAGGAAGGAATACTTGGACATTAGGACTTTTCAATCTTAGGAAATATTACAATAGGATATAAACACTAAGACCCTTCAGGTCTTTGGGCTTAATCAGCCCGGGTATCCACTAAAATGTGGATTTGTTTTTCGAGTCCTCGCCAACCTGAATTCTATTTTAATTTGAGTAAATAAGTTTGGGTGATAAGCACACGACTTATCAACCTGCCCTCTGATTTGAGAGAACTTTAAGTCTAAGTATCTACACACTATCTTGTCACGGACTCGTTGTTCAGCGATTTTAACGAAAATTGGGTAGCTAATGAACCTTCTAGGGTGATATGGCTGGCAAGTTATCGTGGGTAACAACCCATAGGTAGGTTGTTCAGAGACCAGTCACTGGACCATTCTCTTCTTGCTGCCTTTAGGTACATCTTAGACCAAGGAATTCACCTACTTAAAAAGAAAACGAAAGTCAAAAAAAAAGAAAAAGAAAAAGGAGAAAAGAAAAAAAAGAAAAAAAAGCAAATAAAAGAAATAAGCCACACTTCGCTGCACGAGTATGGCTGCAAGTTGTCGGTGTCAACAGCTCATCGACCGGTTGTCTAGAACCCAGCTCAAGAAATACACTAAAAATTCCCAAAACACTTAGGAAGAAGCGGAGAAGTAGAATAAGCCGGGGAGATAGACACTGGACTCACCCTTGTGTTGACCCCATAAAAATAAAAGTAAGGAGAAAGCTACCGGTCGTAAAGATACACCTTTAGGTAGAACTCTCTTTTCAAGGTCACCTAGAGGCATAGAAACCCGAAGTCTGTTCTAATTGCTGATCAACGAGTCTATCACATTCACAATAAGATGCTTAGAACTTAAGGTTCTCATCAAATCTTGGGTGAGTTGAGTGGCTGTAGAAAGCCACTCTTTAACCCTAAACTTAAAAATCCAAAAAAAAATAGAAAAGAAAAAAATGAGAAAAAGAGATTTTTCTTTGAATAAGGCGAGGGCTTGAGGCGGTCTGCATTTTGGCAGATACCCAGGCACTGTTGTATCTTTGAAAATTCAGATCCTGAATAAAAAATTTCTTAATGTTGAAAATGATTTATGCCTAAGTAATCCAACCTAATTCTTTTATAAATAGCATGTAGTTTTTACTAGGTACTAGCAAAAATAGGCATGGGGTATGATGTGCATACATCTGATTAACCTAAAATGTCTATTAATGCATGTTCTTAGTGTCACATTAACGTCATACATTGTAAATAGTGCATAACATACATAATCATGCATTTAGATCAAGTTGTATAAATTGTATAGTAATTGTCTCCTTTTTATGGTCAAGGATAGGGCGACTTTTTATCAGGGCCTCGGATCGAAGATCTAATCATACAGATTTGATCAAGGCGACAATTGGAGTTCAACAACTCCAAGATCGCCTTAATCGGACATTTGTAGCACCAGATAGAGACTGAGGAACCTTAAAGAGTAAGGGCCAAGATGGTGTTAATTCACACCTCAGACGACAAATCTAACTGCACGGATGAGTTCGGATTGACGATCGCAGTCTAACGGCGTAAAAATCAGTCCAATCCGACACCCGTGGCACCTTCTACAACACTCAGAAAATGGATGGCCAAGATGGTGCCACGTGGTGCCATCTCAGCTGCCCAAACTGGCCCAGCCAATCTAGAAGACCACCGCGCCCTCTCTCTCTCCTCACCTGCATGATGGATCTAGACCGGATCACCATCCAACGGCCACTGACACTCGGGCCTTAAAACATCCGCGCAACACAAACGCCCACTCAACGCAGCGGTTGAGCGCGCTACGCAAGTGCGCAATGCATGTTCGAGGTCACATTCACTGCGAGAGGGCGCGCGATTAGAGCCGCGCAATGAAGATCCAGCGGTGGAAAGCAAGCGATAGCGCCCACGCGTGGTGCTTATGCGTGATAGCATGCGGGCGCGTGGCGCGGGCATAGCCACTTTAAGCTGTCCGATCTCTTGATCGGATGACTGAGAGCGCGTGAACGTGCACGTGCGTTGAAGGGCGCGAAGGTGAGGGAGCGCGCGAGTGGTGCGCACATCGACCATGTTCAGGCCTTTAGTGACAGATAAATCCGTCGCTAAGGGTCCTGAATTAATGTTTTTCAAGTTGTAATGTCCAAAATGCCCCCACTCCTTGCAACTATAAAAGGAGACCCTCTCCATACGGATTTCTCATCCCTTCCTTCTCTCCCTCTCCAAAGCTCAAGAGAAGCTTGTCCCACACCTGGAATGCTCCTCAAGAGCTAAAATCAATTTTTCGCCCCCATTCCAGAAGCAAATCTCGCGACGACGATGACGTACTGCCTCGTTCCCGTTCCTCCTGCTTTGATCTCCTTCTTCTCTCTCTGTTCCTCGTCTTCCAAGCATTGTCTCGTCCGACTCATCCTCCAAGCGATCGTCGAGAAGGATAACTTCTCTCTCCCATTCTTTTTCCTGCTTTCTAGAGTAGAATTTTCCTGCCTTCTAGTTGTAATAATTTCTCATTTTCTAATGTAATCTTTTCTTGCTTTCTTAATTGTACAAACATTTTACAATTTCAAGTGAATATTTTTTCTCTCTCTCTTATTGTCTATATTGATTTCATTTCAATGTGATTATTCCGCCCTATAAACAAAAACACGCAAAAAAAAATTACGAATTTTAATCGACGTAGCCTCCTTGAGTTCGACCCGGGATTTCTTTATAGAATTTTCGATATAAATTTTATTTGTTGAACAGATTTCTTCGCTACTCGAACTACAACGACAGGTTTTCAAAACCAACTCCGATAGCATAGACATCCGACGTTCAACACTGTTCTTCCTATTGGTGCAGCTCTTCTGCCTGCTCCTAGCAGTACGGAATCATGTATGAATCTTCTCTATCACCTCTTGACTCTGACGGATCAGTTTGGGACCAACCTCCCACTTGGTCCCTGATGAGAACCTCATCATGAGCCATAACTAGCTCATTTTGACCCAATACAAAGGATAAAAGCTCCTACATATCTCAAGGAAAAGCTTAACTCAGAGAATTCTGAGTTTGAGAAGAAAACCAGTCATAAGGGGTAAAAGTGCAATTTTACCAGTATAATCTGCATACAGGGTAATTCAGGGACCAAACACAGGTCAAAACAGCTTAATAAGAATAAAAGTGGGATGAGATGATCTAGCAAGGGCTACAGCACTTCCAATGAACCAAATGATAATCTGTAACCCTAAAACAACCCACTTCAATTCACAAGGTTCGAGGCAAAGTAAAAATAGAATAAACCCTCTAAAATTCATAGAAAAATAATATCTAGGGTTTAGAACCTTCAATTTGGCCTTTAGAACCCATTTTGACCTACATTGAGAACCATGCCCAATTAATAACTTAATTTGGGTTTTTGCGCAAATTGACCGGTCAAACAAGGTTTAATATGAAAATAAAATTCACCATCAGATTCCTTAGGTCCTAATTAGTCATGTATAAAAACTTGAGCCTAAGAAGAAACCTCCTTGACCGACTTTACACTTTGGTCCTCATATATTTACTCTTTGGCCCTCAACTTTTGAACCCTCGCATTTTGGCCCCTAACTCTCCTTCGTTCTTTGCAATCAGGTCCCTCCTGCAAAACCCTGCCAGCACCATGCTCCGGCGACCTTGCGCGGAGCATGGCGCCGCGCAGGGTGAGGTGGGGGACCTGGCAAGTATACCGGGGGTGCCCTGCGTCGTCAGCCGTCGCAGGAGCACCCCCATGGTCATTGTAGCCCCCCATACCGGCCGTGCGAACGCACGGACGGTATGGGTTCATGTTCCGACCATTCTCCGGCGAGGGAGACACGTCGTCTCCCTCCGCCTTCCTCCCTGCTTCAACCCTATAAATACCCCCCGCCGCTCCACCGACGAGGGCAGCTTGGATCTGACGGAGAAAACCCCCAACTTTCCTCTCTTCTCACTCCGGCAGACGCCCACCAGCTCCGGCGGTTCTTCCTCCTCCTCCTCTTCGCTCTGCCGCAATACCAGCAGCAGAGATTTCTTCCCCTGCTCTTCCCGCGTCGCGCAATACCGGCGCGCGCTGCCTCTGCCCCGTCGTCACCGCCGTCCTCCCCCCACTGGGCATCGTCTTCTCCGGCGACAGTCGATACGACTGTCGCCCTGTTCCTCCCCCTTCGTCCCTGCAAGTAAGTTAGACCTACTCCCCTTCTTCTCCTCTTTCTTTCCCCGCTTTCAATTTAGTCAATTAAACCCTCGACCGCTCCTGTTCACCCTCATCCTCTCCGCCTCCGACCACCCTCCGGCGAGCCGCTCCCATCACCTCAGCGACCCACACGGCTCGCCGACCACCGCAGAACCTCCGCCTCCTCACCCTGATCCTCTTCCGCCCCTCCACTTCCCACCAAACACCCTCTGCAGATCCACCGAACACACCCACTTCCTCGCTCACAGTTTGACCTAGGACGACCTGTTAGCTCCATCTCGCCCCCTGCAGACCCCCTGACCACCTTCGCCGTGCCACGGCGAAGGTCCCCCGCCTGTCTGATTTGGCCGAGAGGCCGTTCTATTGATTTCAGGTTCCAGGCCTTGACCGCCATTGGCGAGGAAGCTCGAAGCTTGCTTGAGGTTGCTCCAAGCCTAGATATCCCAGGTTGAAGACCCAGGCTGCGCGAAAGAGTCTTGCGCACACACCCTGGCCCTCAATTGGAGTTGCGAGCCTCAACAGCTGTTGCAATTGGAAGCACCATCCCTACTGCAGGCGTGAGAGAAAAGGGGTGCGCGGATAGTCCCACCTCGGGAATTTCTGAAGCCACACACCCACATAAATTGCAAAAGTGCCACCATCTGTTTGCCTCAGTTACCACGGGGTGAGGTCCCTCTCACCCGACCCGACCCGGCCTCGTCCGTGACCACGCTCCGCGGACCTGGCCCGACCCGATTAGACTGACCTGCACTCCTCGCCCACCACGCACGCCGGTGGGCCTGGACCCGGGCCTGACCCGAACCCGATTACCCGGTAGCGCTCTGGGAGATCTTCCGAAGAGTGATTTCAGAGAGAGAGATACGCGGGGGAGGGGGGTAGAGTAGGTTTTTGCCTCTTGACGAAAAAACTCTGAAGTGTGCAGGCCAAAGAAGAAGAAGCAGACCCGCTGAAGAAGAAGGAGCTGCTGCACTGTAGCAAAGGCATCGTTAAGTCGTCTCAGCACCGGGGCAGACGACGGAAGGTCAGCAGCCAGAGCAGGAAAGAAGACAGGCTGAAGAAGAAGGAATAGCAACGGCCAAAGCGAAAGAAGAAGAGAGGTCAAGGCAGAAAACCAAAGAAGAAGAAGAACAAGGAGCTCTGAAGAAAGAAGAACAGCAGGAAGAAGAAATGAAGAGAAGCAAGAAGCAAGAAAAGAAGAAGAAGATCTGAAGAAAGCAGAAGAAGAAGAAGAAGAAGAACAGGAAGAACAAAAGACAAAGAGGAAGAAAGAAGAGAAGAAGAAGAAGCCAAATTTTCATCTCTCTCTCTCTCTCTTTATTTTTGTAATAGAACTTGTATATCTCTAGAATACAACTTGCTCCCTGAGTTCGACCTCGGGAACTCTTTTATTTTTCCGAGTAAAAAATTTTTATATGAAACGTTGGTAACAACCGGCTTTACTACAACGATATAACACGACCTACGTCTTTCATTTTGGCGCCGTTGCCGGGGAGCAACGGCTATTCTAGAGGTAAACATTCCTGTATCTTTTAATAATCTCCTCTCTTTTGTGCAGCTACAGGAACTCAAGAAGACAAGCAACCACACAACCACTCCGAAGACAGGTAAAATCTTTTCTCTCACTATTAACCCCTACACTCTAAAGAGGAAGAAAAGAAAAGAACAAGCAATATAGGGCTAACCTGTCGTCCATACTTAGTAACCATAAAAAGTTGCATGTTTTCAACTCATTATTTCTGCACATTATTAAGGGTATTTAAGGGCTAACACATTCTTGCTTGAGCCCTAATTACCCAACAAAGAATTAACTGGACCAAGTAGAGCCAACCTAGGATCCAACACTAGGGATTTAGAGACACACTCCTTAAGCAAGAATTGAGAAAACCAAATGAAGTGTGCCCAAGCCCTTGTCTGAAAATACCTATTCAAAGAAAATCTAAAACAATTGGCTCTCTAAACACTTGAACCCTAAAAGACAGGACCTAAAAGCTCTCAAAGAAAACAAGAGGTAAAGTTGACCCCTTGGGTCAACCAACCTTAAATTAGGTCACTCTTTGCACTTAAAAGACTAAAGTTCAAGTGAAAACCTTAAGCACCCTGATCTTAAAATTGGTAGACTTAAGAGGTCAAGATCCCCATTCTGGTCTACCTGGAACCGCAGTGACAAGAGAGGTCGGGTGGGGGAAACCCTGTAACCCGTGGGGACGCTCTACCGTGTAGGGGTCTTCGCGGGACTCTCCCTCTCTGGCTGCCCAGGTAATTCTCAGGTGGACGATCTTTCTAATCAAGGGGTCCATCTGCCCCGAACCTCTATAGTCACCCAACAATTTTTGGGTGTCTTGATTGGGTCCAGCACCTGCTTATCTCATCCAGCCCTTCAGTATTTTTCAGGAGGTCCTTGAAACCTCCTATAGAAATTCACTCTCCTTGTTTTTGCAGAAATCATTCACATAGCCCCTCTTTCCTCTGATTCTGAACAAAATCCCCTTCTTCCATCTTGATTCAAACTTTGATTCTATTCCACCACCTGATCCAATTATGCAGCCTAATTACCTAGCAAGACTACCATTCAAGAAACCTGAATATCGGAGATCTATGAAAGATAAAATGATCGAGGATGCCATAAAATTCTATGAAAAAGAAGAAAAAACCTCAACACCAAGAGGAGATATTCAGGTTGATGTCCCAACAACCACATCCTTCATCATAAACTGTGCCCAAATTCTATTGACGGGAATTTCAAAAGGATCAACCCGAGATATGCTCATGACAGGATACATTGAGATGGAAAAATTACACCAATCTGAATACCTTCAATGCTTGACAAATCCTGTACTTTGGGAACAACACCAAGATGCCCTTATAAAACGGGTAGAAATGATGAAATCAGTAGAACAAATTATCAACCAGAAATACCCGTATAAACCAGAAACAGAGGATGAACCATCTTGGAACAGTATTAAGGAACAATTCAGTTTCCCAGATCTCGGGATTGAGGCACAAAGTGGTTGTAAAATCCCAACCCAGATAGAAGACAATGTTGAATTAGGTTGGGATATTGCAGGAGAACACAATGCTGAGCCAACCCTAGGCCGTAAATCACCCAGCTTAGAACTCCAAGACTCCTGCAATGACAAGATTGGAATTGAACCTCTGGAGGGTATAAATTCCGCCCCTTGTTTTGATAAGGTAACCCTCGAAGGTTATTCAGACTTAGGTTCTAATAATTCTACCCACATCCTAAGCCTAGAACCTAGATCTGAAACTTATTGGGAAGATTATGAGGCCCCTTATGAGAAAGATCAAATTTTTACAGAATATGATTCCGGGCCTTTATTTTATGAATGTCCTTTTCCAACACCCTCAGGAAATCTGATTGATTTTTCAGAAAACATGCCAATTTATGATACAGAAACTGAGGAGTTGGATGAGCAAGGTTTTAATGGGATCTATCCTACCAGCTTAGAGCTTGAACAGAACATCTTTTTGAGCCCAGAAGTGACATATAGGCTAGAACCCAGTCAGGCTGCTGATTCCACATCTGATGATTTCTGCTGTGGTGGAATTCATGATCGTTTTCGCCAACTCTCCGACAATTTCAGATCTGACTATAATTGCGGAGAGATTCCCCTTCCTGAACACGCCAGGCCTATCTACGACCTCAGTTCACATGATTCTGACTCTGACTCTGACTCTGAGGTCCTGATTCCCGAGATCACCGATAACACAGAATCATTCCTTTTCGATCCGCAGGAACCAAAAACAGAAAATGCCAAGAGTAATTGCAACCAAGAATCCAAATTTTTTCTCGAATCTGATTTCTTTCACCCTACAAACACTCCTCAGGCATTTGATAGCTACCCAGAGGACTCTCTACAGAAAATCACCTATCATCTGTTTCTAGAAGAGCCCTCATACACAATGGCCACCTCATCCGCACACACAGAACGGATCAAAACCTCTCCCAAACCCCGACCCGCAACCGGACTCAATTTCTATGCTGATTCACCTCTCACCGAGCCGATTGCATTTCCACATCGGGTTTCGAACATTGATCAGACTACATACCATGCTCTATCATTCTCTGATCACCCCTGTAGGGTTCCTGCATCAACCACTGATTATCCTACGGGTCCCTACTCTGACCAGGCTGATTCGACTCAGCCAAACCCTGCGTTTACACTTCCACATCTATCTGAGCTTCATAGTTTATGGTGGGTTCCACACCTTTTTATCTACATCTATCAACCCACCAGATTGATTGGGTTTGGGCTGCATCATCAGCCTGTTGATCTGAACAAGCACCTGGTTGGACCAACCAGGCTCTTAATCAAGGTGCTTGTCTTACAAAACTCTGCTGATTTGACCATCCCCTCTCCATTGCATTTCCCGCTTGGCTGAAGGCATCAAATTTAGCGCTCAACGGGAGGCAGCCCGTCATTCTCTTTGAAAACCTGAAACTTGTTCTGACAGCTTTTTGCACTTGAAGTTCGCACTTTAGGACAGCCGACTCCAACTCAGATGTTTGCATCTGGGATTTGAAATCGTCCGCAAAAATTCAACCCGACCCCTCCACTCACCCAAATTTCTGTCTTAAGGAATGAACTAAGACCCCCTAGGTTACAATGAGGACATTGCAAATCTTAGGCATGGGGGGGTATGAAAGTACAAAAACTTGTAAGAAAAGGTTTCAAACAAAAAAATTCACATATGCCAAAAACACCATAAAAATTAAAAAAAATTTTTGAAAAAGAATAAGAGGAAAAGAGGAGAATTTTGTGAAGGAGAGAAGAAACAAAATGAAAAAGGAGCACAAAATTATAAGAAAAATTGATAGTCATTAGTAAGGAACTAAGGAATTAACCTAAGTTCTAGACCTCATTCAAGAAAATAACTGAAAAGTGCACAATAAGATTAGTAAGAATGCAAACCTTAGGCATTCTTGAATAGACTCTTAGTACCCATTAAGATCTGGACACTCCTCAAGAGGTTGAGGAAAATGAAAAGCTGAAGTATTAGGTCTAAGGCTTAGGGAGTATTCGGCCTCGTTAACTAATTTTTGGTTTACGGGACTCAGTAACCTAAGCACCCTAATCTCACACACAGCCCGGTTCAGTAAGCGTAAAAATCAGAATCACGCAGAAGCGTCGCAAAAATCTGAAAAGAACATCTAGAATAGGAGCGGCCGATCAACACAAGTTGATTTGGACGAGTTCCCAGCGCGGAGAGGCGGGAAATCCCCTCGAAGATGCGTAACAAAATATCATCTCATCGATGCTTGTCTCTTAGGATATTTACATATCCTACGGGGGGCATGTAAGCACTCTGCTGGTTCAGATTCCATGGATGGCATTATCTCGAAGTGTCAATTGCCAGGGTCTGGATTCGGCTACGGAATACCATGGATGGGATTATCTCAAAATCTCAATAGCCAGGGTTCCGGGGGTTGCCATGGGCGGTGCTATCTCGAAGCATCGATCGCCAGGAACCCTTGAGGATTGATGATGGGAGCAAGGAATCTGATACAGACCGTGTTGAAAAGCCAATCCTAGGCTAGAACTAAAAAGAAAAAGAGAGAGAAAACTCTCCAAACAGAAAAACTTTCTATCTCTCTCTTACAAAACGCACTGCGAACTGAGCCAGGGCTAAAATCATTTCAAGCACGGGTGCTTTAACCACGAAGTCCAATAAACCTTAGGTTAGTTCTTGCGGGCCTTAAAAACCTTTGCTAAAAGACTGAGGCTAAGGCTAGACAGATTTGGATCTTGATTGGTACTAGAGTACCTTTTAGGCCTATGGTCAGCATTCTAACCTAATCTATGCTCAAATAAAAAAGGCACTTATCTAAAACTATTGAAAACTTCATGGTCTAGAACAAGGGTTGAAACCTTAAGTTTTTGCTAAGGGACTAGCAAAAGCTAGGCATGGGGGTATGATGAGAACCTCATCATGAGCCATAACTAGCTCATTTTGACCCAATACAAAGGATAAAAGCTCCTACATATCTCAAGGAAAAGCTTAACTCAGAGAATTCTGAGTTTGAGAAGAAAACCAGTCATAAGGGGTAAAAGTGCAATTTTACCAGTATAATCTGCATACAGGGTAATTCAGGGACCAAACACAGGTCAAAACAGCTTAATAAGAATAAAAGTGGGATGAGATGATCTAGCAAGGGCTACAGCACTTCCAATGAACCAAATGATAATCTGTAACCCTAAAACAACCCACTTCAATTCACAAGGTTCGAGGCAAAGTAAAAATAGAATAAACCCTCTAAAATTCATAGAAAAATAATATCTAGGGTTTAGAACCTTCAATTTGGCCTTTAGAACCCATTTTGACCTACATTGAGAACCATGCCCAATTAATAACTTAATTTGGGTTTTTGCGCAAATTGACCGGTCAAACAAGGTTTAATATGAAAATAAAATTCACCATCAGATTCCTTAGGTCCTAATTAGTCATGTATAAAAACTTGAGCCTAAGAAGAAACCTCCTTGACCGACTTTACACTTTGGTCCTCATATATTTACTCTTTGGCCCTCAACTTTTGAACCCTCGCATTTTGGCCCCTAACTCTCCTTCGTTCTTTGCAATCAGGTCCCTCCTGCAAAACCCTGCCAGCACCATGCTCCGGCGACCTTGCGCGGAGCATGGCGCCGCGCAGGGTGAGGTGGGGGACCTGGCAAGTATACCGGGGGTGCCCTGCGTCGTCAGCCGTCGCAGGAGCACCCCCATGGTCATTGTAGCCCCCCATACCGGCCGTGCGAACGCACGGACGGTATGGGTTCATGTTCCGACCATTCTCCGGCGAGGGAGACACGTCGTCTCCCTCCGCCTTCCTCCCTGCTTCAACCCTATAAATACCCCCCGCCGCTCCACCGACGAGGGCAGCTTGGATCTGACGGAGAAAACCCCCAACTTTCCTCTCTTCTCACTCCGGCAGACGCCCACCAGCTCCGGCGGTTCTTCCTCCTCCTCCTCTTCGCTCTGCCGCAATACCAGCAGCAGAGATTTCTTCCCCTGCTCTTCCCGCGTCGCGCAATACCGGCGCGCGCTGCCTCTGCCCCGTCGTCACCGCCGTCCTCCCCCCACTGGGCATCGTCTTCTCCGGCGACAGTCGATACGACTGTCGCCCTGTTCCTCCCCCTTCGTCCCTGCAAGTAAGTTAGACCTACTCCCCTTCTTCTCCTCTTTCTTTCCCCGCTTTCAATTTAGTCAATTAAACCCTCGACCGCTCCTGTTCACCCTCATCCTCTCCGCCTCCGACCACCCTCCGGCGAGCCGCTCCCATCACCTCAGCGACCCACACGGCTCGCCGACCACCGCAGAACCTCCGCCTCCTCACCCTGATCCTCTTCCGCCCCTCCACTTCCCACCAAACACCCTCTGCAGATCCACCGAACACACCCACTTCCTCGCTCACAGTTTGACCTAGGACGACCTGTTAGCTCCATCTCGCCCCCTGCAGACCCCCTGACCACCTTCGCCGTGCCACGGCGAAGGTCCCCCGCCTGTCTGATTTGGCCGAGAGGCCGTTCTATTGATTTCAGGTTCCAGGCCTTGACCGCCATTGGCGAGGAAGCTCGAAGCTTGCTTGAGGTTGCTCCAAGCCTAGATATCCCAGGTTGAAGACCCAGGCTGCGCGAAAGAGTCTTGCGCACACACCCTGGCCCTCAATTGGAGTTGCGAGCCTCAACAGCTGTTGCAATTGGAAGCACCATCCCTACTGCAGGCGTGAGAGAAAAGGGGTGCGCGGATAGTCCCACCTCGGGAATTTCTGAAGCCACACACCCACATAAATTGCAAAAGTGCCACCATCTGTTTGCCTCAGTTACCACGGGGTGAGGTCCCTCTCACCCGACCCGACCCGGCCTCGTCCGTGACCACGCTCCGCGGACCTGGCCCGACCCGATTAGACTGACCTGCACTCCTCGCCCACCACGCACGCCGGTGGGCCTGGACCCGGGCCTGACCCGAACCCGATTACCCGGTAGCGCTCTGGGAGAGCTTCCGAAGAGTGATTTCAGAGAGAGAGATACGCGGGGGAGGGGGGTAGAGTAGGTTTTTGCCTCTTGACGAAAAAACTCTGAAGTGTGCAGGCCAAAGAAGAAGAAGCAGACCCGCTGAAGAAGAAGGAGCTGCTGCACTGTAGCAAAGGCATCGTTAAGTCGTCTCAGCACCGGGGCAGACGACGGAAGGTCAGCAGCCAGAGCAGGAAAGAAGACAGGCTGAAGAAGAAGGAATAGCAACGGCCAAAGCGAAAGAAGAAGAAGAGAGGTCAAGGCAGAAAACCAAAGAAGAAGAAGAACAAGGAGCTCTGAAGAAAGAAGAACAGCAGGAAGAAGAAATGAAGAGAAGCAAGAAGCAAGAAAAGAAGAAGAAGATCTGAAGAAAGCAGAAGAAGAAGAAGAAGAAGAACAGGAAGAACAAAAGACAAAGAGGAAGAAAGAAGAGAAGAAGAAGAAGCCAAATTTTCATCTCTCTCTCTCTCTCTTTATTTTTGTAATAGAACTTGTATATCTCTAGAATACAACTTGCTCCCTGAGTTCGACCTCGGGAACTCTTTTATTTTTCCGAGTAAAAAATTTTTATATGAAACGTTGGTAACAACCGGCTTTACTACAACGATATAACAGAAGCTACGACGTTTCAGTCCCCACCTCGACCCAACTCAAGGGTGCAATACACTTTCTCCCGTACAGAGCCTCGTAAGGTGCCATGCCGATGCTCGAATGGTAGCTGGTATTGTATGCAAGCTCTATCAGAGGAAAATGCTCCTCCCAAGAGCCTCTTCAGTCTAGTACACAAGCTCGTAGGAGGTCCTCTAGTGTTTGTATGGTGCGCTCCAACTGCCCGTCGGTCTAGGGGTGGTAGGTGGACCTGAACCTCAAACGACTCCCCAAGGCCTACTAAAACTCTACTCAGAACTGGGAAGTGAAGCAAGTATCCTTGTCGGATACGTTCTCAAGAGGGACTCCGTGCAGACGCACCACATCTCTAATGTACCGCTTTGCTAGCTGTGCTGGCCTAAAGGTGACTCGGATCGACAGGAATAATGCCGTCTTCGTCAACCTGTCTACTATCACCCAAACTACGTTGTGTCCTCGCCGTGTAACCGGTAGCCCCACTACCAAGTCCATAGTGATACTCTCCCACTTCCACTTTGGCACAGGAAGTGGCTGTAACGGCCCTACAGTCCTCTGGTGCTCGACCTTCATCTACTAGCATACCAAGCACTGTTGAACAAACTCACCAACATCCCGATTCATCCCTCTCCACCAAAAGTTGCATCGCAGATTGTGGTACATCTTTATATTCCTGGGATGTCTGGTGAACCTGGACCCGTGCGCCTCAGTCAGAAGCTCTCTCAACAGCTCCTCGTCTCTAGGAACACACAGATGTCCCCTCATGTGCAGTATCTCGTCAGAGAAGGAAAAGTTTCCTGGGTCCCCTGTTAACATCCTATCTCGCAGTGTCTGTAAGTATGGGTCAGCCATTTGCCCAGTAATGATGCGATTTATCAGCTCTGGTCATGCCTACCGCGTCACTGTCACTGCTCCACAGTACCCCCGTAACTCCTGGCGTCGCCAACTACCCACCTCCTCCATGAGTTTCCAACTGTGTGCCTGCAAGCTGGCCAAGTGGGCGGGCGCCTTCCACCTCAAGGCATCAGCCACCACATTGGCCTTCCCTGAGTGGTAGGAGATGCTGCAGTCGTAGTCCTTCAGGAGCTCTAACCAACGTCTCTGTCTCATGTTGAGCTCCTTCTGGTCAAACAGGTACCTAAGGCTCTTGTGATCTGTGAAGATCTCGAATGTTTCACCATACAGGTAGTGCCTCCATGACTTCAGCATGAAGACAACTGCGGCCAGCTTTAAGTCATGGGTGGGGTAGCTATGCTCATGGGGCTTCAGTTGCCGCGAAGCGTAAGAGACAACGTGATCCCACTGCATGAGCACACCACCCAACTCCTGCAACAAAGCATCGGTGTAAACCATGAACCCACCACTGCTGTATGGGATGGTAAGCACAGGAGCTAAAGTCAATCTCTCCAACTCTTGGAAGCTCGCTTCGCATTCACCTATCCAGAAAAAGGGCACATCCTTCCGAGTCAGCTGAGTCATAGGACGCGTGATCTTAGAGAACCCTCGGATAAACCTCTGGTAGTAGCCTGCCAATCCTAGAAAGCTGCGTATCTCTGTCACTGTGCATGGCCTCTCCCACCTGAGTACGGCCTCGACCTTGGCTGGATCCACTGCCAATCTGTCTCCTGAAATCACATGGCCCAAGAAGGTCACCTGTCTCAGCCAAAACTCGCACTTGTTGTACTTGGCGTATAGTTTGCGTCGTCTCAAGGTTTCGAGGATCATACATAGATGCTTCCATGCTGTGCCTGATCCCGAGAGTAGACTAGGACGTCGTCGATGAATACCACCACAAACTGGTCCAAGTATGGCCTGAAAACATAGTTCATCATGTCCATGAAAGTAGTGGGGGCATTGGTCATCCCAAACAACATGACTAAGAATTCGTAGTACCTGTACCAAGTACAGAAAGCTGTCTTGAAGACGTCGGTCTCCCTGATCCTCAACTGGTGCTAACCTAACCTCAGATTTATCTTAGAGGACACTGTGATGTCTCTCAACTGGTCAAAGAGGTTGTCGATACGAGGCAGCGGGTACTTGTTCTTGATGGTGACCCGATTTAACTGTCGGTAGTCAACACAAAGCTGTAGGGTACCGTCCTGCTTCTTTACAAACAATACAAGGGCTCCCTACAAGGATGCACTGAGCCTCACAAAGCCATTCTCCAACAAGTTCTATAATTGAGACTTGAGCTCTCGCAGCTCAAGTGGTGCCATCCTGTTTGGTACAGTAGAAATGGGGCTGGTCCCCGGTACTAGTGAGATCTCAAACTCGATCTCACACTCAGGCGGTAGTCCTGGCAGCTCCTCTGGGAAGATGTTGGGGTCTCGCAGACCATTGGGATACTTTAAAAGTCAGCCACGGGGATAGACTCTGCTACAACACAAGATAAGAAGCCCTCACACCCCTGGCTTAAAAGCTTCGCTACCCGAAGCGCGGAGATGCGCCTGAACCCTTCGTCTACCAGCTGGCAGTGAAACTCAAAGGGAGGCAACTCTGGTATGGAGAAGATGATCTTCCTCCCAAAACAGTCCACTAGGGCATGATAGGCAGACAGCTAGTCCATCCCTAGGATCACGCTAAAGTCCTCCATCAGGATCACGATCGAGTCGGCAGGAAGACTGTGTCCCCCTCTTGCAACCTCGCCGTTTGTGAAGACCTCCTCTGCGACAAACAACTGTCCACCTGGTCCTTTAATCAGGAACGGAACCTCTAACAACACATTGCTCGGCCCCAAACTGACGACAAAACTCGAGGAGACAAAAGAGTGTGTGGCACTAGAATCGAAAAGAACGTAGACTAATCTACCAGAAATGGTAACCATACCTGCCACCACAGAACCTGAAGCCCTGGCGTCTCTGTAAGTTAGGGCGTTGATACGCCCCTCAACCCTGGGTGCAAAAGAAGCGGCCACGCTCTGGGTCGGGTGAGCAGTAGCTGGCCGGTGCCCTCCTTGTGACTGCTATCCTCCACGCGCCTGGTGTCTGCAGCTGCCAGATCGACCTCCAATGCTTGGTGCGGGGAGCATCTGTTGTGCTCTGACCCTAGATGGGTAGTCCCTCTTGATGTGGCCTAGCTGACCACATTAGTAGCAAAGAGGGGCACAACCTCCTCCCTCAGTCAGTCCCTGCTGGTGGATGGGTAGGGGTCTAGTGCTGGCAGTTGGCCCTTGTCTGGGGCCCCTAAAGGCCACTGGTAGCCCTACAGAATGAGATGACTCCCCTGTGGGTGCCGTGTGCCTCCTCTCTCGACGGCCCTGTGAGTACTCTGGTTGGTAGGGCCTATTTCGTCCATCGTCAATGTCTCACAGGGTCGGGTTGGTCTCCTCATAAGTCATGGCCGCCTCGACCACATGAGAAAAGGTGGGCAACTTCAGGGGTTTCACATACCCCCAAATTGCAGGTCAGAGCCCCACAATAAACCTCCATAGGCGCTCCTCCTCTGTAGACACAACTATCGGGGAGAAGCGTGACAGCTCTAGGAAATGCGTGCAGTACACGCTAACTGTCATCGTTCCCTGAAGGAGAGTGTGGAACTCCCGGTGGAGCGTGTCAAACACCTTCTCTATTTGCTCCAGCCAGTCCTCTACCTCAGACAGGCTCTCATCGCCCTTGAAGGAAGAGGGCTTCAGCTTCCAGAACTGGCCGAAAAGCTCATGGTGGAGCTACAATGGGGGACAGGTACGCCTCCAAGCAAGGAGGGCTCGTGCTCAGAAGTGTCTGAGAGTAGTGGAGGTGGTGGAGGATCACCCCCTCCCCTCCAGCTCATCTGGCGTTGTGGTGGCTCCCCTATCCAACAGAGGACTCTCCCTCCACATCCTCAGGGAGAGGTGGCCAAGGAGGAGGCTGCTGGAGCTCCTCTCGTACTATTTCCCAGATCAGCTGGGTGAGATCCTAGGCCTGGTTGCCCGGAAGGAGAGGTGGGTCAACTGGTGCCTCAGGTCTGGCACGTCTGCGGCAATCATAGGTCTTAATTGTCTAGAATTAGGCTAGGACTTAGCATAAGTTAGGATAATTCATGCATGCAAAACCATTACTTGCATCTTTACCGCTTTCTTTTAGCTATGCATAAATAATGCTATAATGTACTGATTAGGTACATTATGTTAATTGTAGGTAATAAGCTGATCAGAAGGTAGATCTGAAGCTAGATTTAAAGCTGGATCTGAAGAATAAAGGATAACTGGTGTTGCAGCAGAGCTGGAGTGGAAGACCTAGATTAGATGTAGTAGATAATAATGTAAGGGAGTCAAGGTATGCTATTCTATTAAGTAGGAATAAAGCAATAAATTGTGAAGAACTTAGGTCCATCCTAGCCCTAAGACAACTAGAAGACTCCCCAAGCCTTAGCCACCCTTAGATTAGGTCACCGCACCCTAGGAAACCATAAAACCCTAATTCTAGCCTCTATCTGGATGTCCAGATGAGTTATAGGACATCCAAAACCCTTAGCCAACTCTCGCACACCTTAAACCCACTTCTGCAGTGTTATTAGATGTCTAGACACTTCAGACGCCCAATTTCTAAAGAATACCCAAAACAGAACCCAAAATCCCTCCTGACTCTGATTGGACGTCCAGACAACAAGTCTGGACTTCTGATTTTTCACTATAAGATGTCTAACACCATTATTAGACGTCCAGAACTGCCCTCTAGACCCTGTTTTGAGATTCAAGCCTTGATCTTGGATCTCTAGCTCCCTAAACCCAATTCTAACCCCTTAGGAACCTAAATTAAGGTGCCCTAACCCTAGTACATCACCTCTAGACCTCCCTAAGGACCTAATTAGGTCCTCACTAAACCTAATTGACTTAGATCATGGTCAATCTCTTCAGTCTATTCAATTGAACTCATTGAGTCCAATTGAGCCCTGATCTCAGCACACACTGTCCAATTGGACTCAGTGAGAGTCCAATTGACCTAGACTTGACTTAATTTAGTTATTTTACTCTCAATTAAGTTTTCACACACCCAATTAAACTTGTATTAAGTTTAATTGCACTTTACCTTAGTAAATTAGGATTTACAACCCTAATTTGAGACCTACCTTGACCTAAACCCACTAGAACCTAACCTAATCATCCTAGCCACCTAAGTTTCGACCCACACACACCCACACACACCATCCACATGAAAAATACCTAGCCTAGAGTTCTCTAGAACTCTCTACCATGTGTTGTTGCCTTGGTTGCTAAAATTAGCAACCAAGAGCCATTCAATTTTTAGATCCACATTTGGTGGATCTAAAAACCACCATCCATCCTCTCTCTCTCACTCTCCCATGAGCTCCCACCATAGGCCTCTCTAGAGAATTCCATACTTCTCTAGAGAGCTTCCCTTAGGTCTATAAAAAGACCCAAGGGGTGGCCATTTGCACCCATCCATCTCTTGACATTATTCACTTCCATTTAGGTTAGCTACATTCACTTCCACTCCACCTCCACGAGTTGCTCACCATGGCTACCACCATCTCCACGCCAGGATGCTGGATCACCTCTCCAACCTCTCTCCAAGGGCCATCCTAAGCACCATTAGCCGCCCCTCCTTCTCCTCTCAACCACTCAAAGGCCATCAGAGACTACCTCCGAATGCCCTTATTTCTGGTATATTAGTAGCTAGTTCTTCATAGTTTACATGCTTTTATTATTGCTTAGTAGTGTAGCTCTTTATTCTCCCCCAATGATGCATGCAAAATCCCCCCATAAATTCCTGTATGCGATCGTTTTCTGTTAATTAGATTTATGTTTTAAGCTTTCCTCTATAAGCTTTCCTTTAGTTCCATGTTGCAAACACCTTCCTGAATGAATGAAAGAAAATTATATATATATATATATATGTCTATGTGTTGACAATCACCATGAGCTTATTGCAATATATTTTGTGTGATTAAAGTTGCCTGCTTTTAATTCCTGATATTCTTGCAACTAAGCATGTCGTACTTAAATACGTAATAATCATAGACCGCCATGCGATTTTTAAGCAACTAGAGCGATAAAAGATTGATTTCAAATTTGCATAAACGCCTCCCAGAGACGAACGACCGGGACTCAAAGTCTCGTTACCTTTAGAAATTAATTTTTTAGGAGCATTTAGCACGACTATACTACGATTTTCAATGACTTCAAAACGTGTGAAAACGGCCTATGTCATAGCATGACATGCATCGCACATCAAGATTGCTTGTAATTCAATGTTAATCGCCATTTGTACAAGTTCATGTCAAAACATGCCTCAGATAAGCAATCAAACCAGACGGATGGATTCAGAACGACGAACGGAGTTCAACGAACTCAAAATCGACCCAATCCGACATCCGGAGCTCCCGCAATTGGCTCAAGAAGTTCTGGCTATTGATTTGATGATCAACGATCCACAGCACGCCATGTGGCGCTCGATCGGCACGTCGAGGCCACCGCCTCGCCTCTTCCATCATCGTAGAGACAAATCTAAGCCGTCTGATCTTCAATCGGACGGTTGAGAGTCGTGTACCCTCCGCGACAATCCGCACTCTCAACATAGCAATCCACACCTCGACCTCGCGTTGAGAGGCGAGGGATCGAGCCACACCACGCATCAAATCCAGGTGAAGGTGCGCACAGTTGGAATTCGACCGTTGATGCACGCGCGAACGGAGCAGATGAAGGCACACGGCGCGATCGCGAGCGCTCATTCCAGACGCACGCGATGACGCGCAGGGCACACCTTGCACAAGCACGATCCGCGAGCGCGCCCTCCATGCAATCTCAACCGTCCGATCTTTGATCGGACAACCCTTAAGGCATGCACACAGATCGCAAAGGAGAAGAAGCACGGCGCGCACGGAGGACCGGCAAGCAAGGAGCCTAGACCGACAGTTTTAGCATGGGTTTAGCGACGTCCCGGACGTCGCTAAAGCCCCTACTTCATTTAGAAAGCCCTTCCTCCTATATAAACCCCTTCCAATTACCCATGTAAAGCATTCAATTCCCTTACAAGTCTTCTACCCTACTCCTAAGCACCCTTTTGGAATCGTCGAAGTTGACGAGCAGCCGACAGAGCCCTCCACCGCCGTGGCCACCTCGCCATCTCCTTTCTCTCTCTCTATCTTAGCATTACTTTACTTTAGCTTAAACATTTGTCTATGGTTGTATTTACAAAAACTTAAGTTGCATGTTAAATGAAGATGTCTCTTTTCTAGCTATTGTCACTCTTTTTTTTACCAAGTTTTTTTTCCTTATCGTGAGTTGCATGAATGACATAATCAAAAGATTCTAACCCTACTCTCTCTCTCTCCCCCTCACTCGTTTCTCTTCTCCCGCATTTTCTCGCAAGCAAAACCCGCCATTTCCATGACAATGAAGTGATAAAAAACCCAATTTTCATGCCTCCATTTGTTCGACACTCGGACTCACGTCCGTTTCTTTATTCAAAACCAACGTGCGAACACAAGCTACAATGACATTCTTAAACAAACTCGTCCGGGCCACGTCAGGTGGCCAGTCCTAACCCCGGGCCCCGTGGGGCAGCTGGCTCCCCCTATACTAAGGTGGTCTTAGCTCTCCTCGGTACCACGTACACGAGTGCCACCTTTCTTTCCACACGAAAGGGATAGTGGCTCCCCTTGGTACTGCATATGCAAGATAGTCTCTATCCTTGGTACCACGTACACGAGAGCC
Source organism: Thalassia testudinum (assembly GCA_037157565.1). Lineage (NCBI taxonomy): Eukaryota > Viridiplantae > Streptophyta > Magnoliopsida > Alismatales > Hydrocharitaceae > Thalassia > Thalassia testudinum. The sequence goes on from JAZHRO010000014.1 coordinate 3,192,229, forward strand.
AGCTCGCTTCCCGTCTACATACGAGATTCTTTCTGTATACAGGAGTTCTTCTCCTAGTTCCTCGTAGGGTTCATGCACTGTAGTCATTTCATTTCCTTTCTCAATATTCATATCTCATTGTTCACAACCCGATTTTCACTTATATAACAGGCAGCTCGTGTTTTAATAACCGAAAAAGCATCACATCAAGTATCTATACACTTGCTAGCAATTAGGGTTTAACATGCATATCAATGTAAACAGTGTAGCTCAAGTCACGTTCATACATTTCTACCCTCGAGTTCATTTCACATCCTAAAGTTCAATCAAATTATTCTAAGCATGCACTTTACTTATTTAAATCTTAACATTAAAGTAAACCACTCTACCGGAATACACGGGAGGAATGGGGACCTAAATCGCAGATCCGATCGTCTCCGTGGGTCCCAAACACGCTACAAGTTGGAAACTTATATTAGTGACTAAATCACATCAGACGAGTTTAAAACAGTGTACAAGTATCACTAACATGTAGAGAAATTTGAGCGGAAAACAACGGCACTTCGTTTGTGTAAATCCAACTCCGTCTAGGCCTCGAACGGCCAAGCACGTGCACACAAACCAAAATCAGACATTTGGGAATAGGCCCAGACGTCTTAAACGACATCAGTACTCACCTTGTGTTCTTGGATTACTGGGGGACGTCTGGAACCCCTTTACAGTTGTCCTGGGGTCTTTCAAGATGTCTGTCAGTGCGTCCGGATGTCTGATAAGTCTATCAGACGGCTGTGGAGACATCCAGACATTCTAAAGCACCTCAAAGATCGAGCTTACGTACCTTTCCAAAGTCTGTACCTGTGCACGCGTTCAAAAGTTTAAAACGACGACAGCGCAGCGTTAACGTACTTCACTTACACTCATGCATGAGCGTACATAACTCATACCTCGGCACTCTGTGTATTTTCAGATGACTGACTTTAGCTCCAGACGTCCCACTACTGCTCCAGATGTCTGTTAAATACTCCAGACGTCTGATACTAAGAAAAACCTATACGCAGAATTCCATCGTGGTGTTCGTCTTCTCGCGAGCTCCTCCTGTAGAGCCCGTAGCAGCTGCTTCAGCAGCTGCAGAAGGTTGCAAGACCTCCTCCTACGACCTCCTATCCTCTCGCACAAGCTCCCTCGGCTCCCGCATCTCCTCTCCTCGCACCTCCGAGCTCCTTGGAGGTCCTCACACCTCTATGCTCCTCGCCGTTGCAGCCGCAACAAGGGCAGCTCCCACATGCGAGCTCTCCTGCTCGAGCTCCTCCGGTTGCACACGCTCAAGCTCCCCCAAGCTCTCTCCTCTCTCCCACGCTCCCCCCTTGCTTGCTCACACTCTCTCCCTCTCCTCCACTCACGAGCTCCTCTCTCCACGTGTGGCTACAAGTGGAGACGAGAAGGTTGTGGCTCGCTGGCAGGGGGTGGGGAACGATGGTGGAGGTGGTGGTGTGAAGGTGTGAAGGTGGAGAGGGGTGTATTGTTTAAATAAGAGTGGGGTTAGGGTTTTGGTGAGGAAGGAGAGGTGTGTGTGCGTAGGTGTGTAAGTGGGAAGAGAGAGAGGGAGGGAAAAATTGTGTGATACCCCCTCGAAATTCCCTCTTTCCCCGTAAACCCCACACACCAAAACCCAATGGGCTTAGAATTTCGCTCACACCCCTAACTTTCCGGAAAACTCCGAACGGTCCTTGGAAAGGGTCATTTCAAAAATGATCTTTCTTCATGGCTTGATTGAGCTTGCGGTAATCAATACAAACTTTCCAAGAGCTTACAATTCATGTTGGAAAGACTTCTCCAGCTCAGTGGTTATGACGGTAAGTCTGGCCTTCTTAGGCACTACCTGAACAAGGCACACCCACTGACTTTTAGAAATGGAAAAGATGATTCCACTGTCTAACTACTTAATGATTTCATTTTTAACCACCTCTTGAAGTGCAGGATTCAGTCTACGCTGAGGCTGCCTTGTAGGTCTAGATCCTTCTTTAGTGAAGACACTATGAGTGCAATGAGAAGCATTAATGCCAGTCAAATCTGCTAAGTTCCATCCTATGTCCTTTCTATGTGATCTCAGGATAGAAATGAGTCGTGATTCCTTATCAGAGTTTAGATGAGAATTGATAATCATAGGATAAGTCTGATCTTGTCCTAAGAAGACATACTTGAGTGAATCAGGAAGAGATTTCAGCTCAACAGGTGTAGAATCAGGGGAAGGAGGAGGAGTGGAGGTCTCAGAAGATCCTAAAGACACTAAAGGTATTGGAGGTGAGTCCAAAGTCTCTCTAGCAAGTGTCTCAGAAAGAGTCAAGTCAGAAGTAGAAGGGAATTGAGGCTCTAATGTAAGTAAATCAATCAAGGTATCCTCGACCAACTTGTCAAATGAATCCAAAGAGCAGATCTCCTCAATTAGACTACAAGATGGTCCCTTCTGTATCTTAAAATATCTATCTTCATCTTTTGATCTCCAAACTTAAGTTCTAACTGGCCTTCCTCACAGTTTATGTTTTCCTTGGCTGTTGCCACAAAAGGTCTTCCTAGTATGATAGATGTGTTATGTATATCCTTAGGTACTTCCATGTCAAGGACAATAAAATCCATAGGAAAATAAAAGTCCTTGACCCACACTATAACATCTTCCAACACTCCTTGAGGCGTCTTAACTGATCGATTAGCTAATTGCAGAGACACCTCGGTTGGCTTTAGATTGCCAACCTTGAAATGAGTTAGGAGGGAGGTTGGGATAAGATTGATGGAAGCACCTAAGTCCATTAAAGCCCTATTGAAAGTGGTGTTTCCTATCATACAGGAAAGTAGAGGGGTGCCCGGGTCTTTCTTTTCCAAAGAGAGGTTGCTTGAGATAATGGAACTCACTTGTTCCGAAAGGATAATCGGGCTACTCCCTTTTTGCACTCTAGCTTTAAGCTTAGGTGTACATAGGTCTTTAAAAAACTTAGCGTAAAGTGGAATGCGGCAAATCACATCCAACAAGGGGATGTTTATATGGACTTCCTCAAAGAGCTTAAGTAAATCCTCCTTAGGAGCCACATCCATCTGTTTCTTCTTTCGTTTACTCTTCTTCTTCAAAACCTCTAGAAAAGGTATAGAAGTAGTAATAGGAGGATCATTCCTAGGTCCAGAAGAGTTAGGATCAGGAAGAGGTAAATCAGATGGAGGGTTAGAAGGTCTAGGTAGAGATGTAGAAGTAGGAAATGGTGGATCTACAGTGCTTCTAGCACTCCTAGTGGTGATGGCATTAAGTTCAACCCTAGATGTAGATGGTGTATCCGGATTAGGCAGAATAGGTGGTTGTGGTTCAAAATAAGAAGTAGGACCAAAATACAAGTCACGTCCGTGCAAGGTTTGTGAAATGAGATGTGCTTGACCTTGCATAGGAGGTCTAGGATGCACATACTTTTAGATGGGTATGTTCCTAGGGTTGGGTTGTATTTGAGATGGGAGTGAATGTGCTTGACATGAATCAATCAAATGTGCTAGCTGGGATCTCATCTTAGCTAATGTTGCATCCTATTTTTGCTGCATTGCAATGTTTTGTTGTTGCATGTCAGTAAGTGCTTTCATAATTGACCCCAACTGCTCATCTCGTGTAGGCCCAGATTGAGAGTATTGGGTGGGGCTTGGTTGGGGCTACTGGTAGGCACACGAAGGGTATCCGTGTTGTGGTGGAGGTGGTGCTTAGGTCAGGTTCTAGAGTGGTGGTGCAAAAGGTTGTTGGAAGTTTGGTCTTTGTGAATTTCCCGACAACAAGAAATTTGGATGATTTCACCATCCAGGGTTGTAGGTTTGTAAATAAGGATTGTTGTGAGTGGCGTGGAGCTCCTCAAAAGCTTCAAGAAGTGAAGGGAAATCAGGATATGGAGGAACAAAGGTTCCTTCAACCAGTGATGAAGGATAATGCAAAGAATAATCAAAATGTAGTGGTAGTTGTGTCACAGAAAGGTTATTCACAGTTTCCCTCCCTGTGGGAAACTACGAAGAAGTGTGATGTACTAGTGATTGAGAAGAAGATGGTTTAGAGAAGAATTTCCACACTTCATCTATCTTCTTCTCTATTAAGCCCACCTTATCTAGTTGATTAGCCACTAACTCCATGTCACGTGTGCCAGATTAGACTTCATGTACTATGATGTGTGATGGGAATGCGAGGATTTTCTATTAAAAACGCTCATCGAAGCGTTATTAATGGAATTCTCGGCCATACCTTTGAAGAGCTCGAAGGCAGAATCCTCTTCTCGACAACGGAAATTACCTCCATATTTTCCATTTACAAAATTCCGTGTGTCATCATGAAGCCTATGGTAGAAGATTTGGACCTGTTGCCAGCGTGGGACAATCAGTCAGGGGGTTGTCGGAGCATGGTACCTACTTGACTATGGTGGATTTAAAATCCATCTACTCTTCTCAAGCTCTGTCAAGATACAAGCTCATATGTCCTTTGCCTGGAATTCACTATTGATTTGGTTTGCCACAAACTAGGAATCTATAAAAATTTCCAATGCTGGGGGCATCCATAGATTTTTCCACCTAGACACCCACCAAAAGGCCTCATACTCAGCCATATTATTAGAAGCGAGGAAAGCCAATTTGATGGCATACTTATGAGTAGTACCATCCAGGGCAATCAAGGCTATCCCTACTCTAGCCTTGATAGATATTGATGAGTCATCTACATAAAGCTGCTGAGAAAAGTCAGACGGAGAACCCAACTCTGTGAAATCGACTATGAAATCCGCCAAGACTTGTCCTTTTAGAGTTTGTCGAGGTTGATACTTTATGTCAAACTCCACCAGTTCCAAAGCCCATTTATTTTCCAGATCGACCCCATTGGTTTATGTAACATTTTACGTAAGGGGTAGTCAGATAAGACATAAATAGTGTAAGAATGGAAATAAGAGCGTAATTTTCTGGCGGTCATAATTACAGCTAAACCAAGTTTTTCAATTATAAAATACTTGGCTTCTGCTCCCTAATACATCTTGCAAATAAAATAGGCGGGTCTTTGAGTGCTGCCATGATCTTGCATGAGGGCGACACTAATGGCTGAAGATTATGCCGCTAGGAAAAGGAACAAAGGCTCGCCTGGAATAGGGGCGGTCAAAACAGGTGGCTATTGCAAGGCCTTCTTGACTACCTCAAGGGCTTCTTGGCACTGAGAAGTCCAATGGGCCAGATTATAACCTTTGCCCTTTTTAATGCACTCAAAGAAGGGGAGCCATTTGTCAAAAGATCAAGACAAGAAGCGGCCTAGAGCTACAATCTTGCCAACTAGTGACTGAACTCCCTTGAGGTTTGACAGAGGGGTCAATGCCATGAGTTCCTGAATCTTGTTGGGGTTGGCTTTAATTCCCTAATTAGAGACTAAGAAGCCTAAAAATTTACTCAAAGTTAAGCCAAAAGTGCACTTCTCAGGGTTAAGGTGTAGCTCAGTGTCCTTTAAAACTTAGAACACCTTAGTTAAGTTCGCTAAATGCTTAGACTTAATCTTTTTACAAGCATATCATCAATATACATTTCAAAAGATTTTTCAATTAAAAGGGAAATAATCATATTTACAAGATGTTGAGAAGTCACCTTGGTATTTTTCAAACCGAAGGGCATGACTCATATTGAAAAAGACCTCAATTTGTTATAAAAGAGCTATGGGGTCAATCTACCAGTGCCAGGCTTATTTGATGAAAATCACTGTACGCATCCAAAAAGGACGTGCCAAACTTCCTACAACAAGAATCTACAAGGGCGTCAATCTTGGGTAGGGGGAATTCATCATTGGGGCAAGCTTCATTTAGATTAGTGAAATCCACTCACATCTGCCACTTGCCGTTAGATTTTCGGACAATGACTATGATTGATAGCCAGACAGGATAAATAAGGTCTCGATGAATCCAGCTTCTAGCAACTTATCAACTTCAACAGCTACCGCCTGCCACTGTTTAGTGGATTTCTACTTGCGCACCTACTTTATTGGACGAGCACTTGGTTGGATATTCAGTGCTCGATTATTGAAGGATCCACTCCTACCAAATCATTGGCGAACCAAGCACATACATCTGCGTTGGTCTGGAAGAGGAGCAGATCGTAAACCTCCGAGGGGGTGAGATCCGTCAGAACCTAGATGAGCTTGTGAGCTACGTCAAGGTAAAGCTGAATCGCCATAGTAGATAAGCCGGTGGGACTCCTGCTTACTAAGGCAAAGGAGTCGGATCTCCCTCCTGGACCATCTGTACTTGGTTTCCCTTGCTCCCCCATTTCTGCAGTTTGGGAGGTCTTCTCTCCATCGAGTGTTCAAGCTCAATGCGCAAAAGCTCTTACCTAGTTGACTAATCCCCATGCACCCTGTATAGGGATTGGAAAAGTATAAATTGGAAATAAGATGACGGGATCACTTGGAAGCTGTGAGTTGTTGAGCATCCTATAATGCTATCAAATATGGCTGCCAAGTTGGCTACAATGAATGTAGCCCACCTATTGAGGTGCCAGTCACTATCACAAATAGACACTGGCAGGTCAATCTCTCCCTTGGGAAAAACCTCATGGTTGCCAAACCCTACCACAGGATATGTCGAAGGGGACAAATCCTCTTCTTATAATCCCAGCTGAATAAGGGTGTTGAGGAAGAGGACATTGTTAACGCGGCTAAATCGTGTTTTAACAAATATCTCGTGGTAATATAGATGAACTTTCCGAAAAATAAATAAAAATTTTTAACTCGAAATCAGAGTATCCGAGGTCGAACACAGGGAGCAATTTGAGTATTCCAAAACTTGAGAACACAACTTTTAAATAAAAAGAAATGACTAGTTCAATAGAAGTGACATGATAATGATATGGAAGGAAATTGCTCAAAAAGAATGGACGTCTGATATTGCATCAGACGTCTTAAAGTATTTCTCAAATTCTTCTCTTCTGCTGGTCTCCTTTTCTTTTTCTTCCTTAACCGCTTCTGCTCTTCTTTTTCCTTCTCTTCTTGATTCTCCTCTTGTGGCTACGTCCTGGCTTGCCTCTTCTTAGGTTGCCTTCTTTTTCTTCTTCTTCTTCTTCCTTTGCTTTCTTGCTTCTTTGTCTGCCCCTTGATCTCTCTCTTCTTCTTTCTTGGTCTGCCGCACCTTTGCTTCAGGGTGTTCTTCTTCTTCTTCCTCGCTCGCAGCGGCTAAGTCCCTGCTTCCTTCTTTAGCTGCTTCCTCCTTAACGTCCTCTTCCTGCACACAAGCACCACGCAACAAAACCTACTCCCCTACCCTTCCCGTGCGTCTTTCTCTCTCTGAATCTCTCTTCGATACACTCTCCTAGAGCCAGGTTATCGGGTCAGGTCGCGTGCCCGGGTCCAGGCGCACCGACGTGGGTGTGGTGCGCGAGGAGTGCTCAAGAGGGTTGTCGGGTCGGGTCACCAGATCCGCGTGATGAGCTCACCGACGAGGTACATGGATAGGTGAGGAGGGACCTCACCCCAGTGTATTGGAGGCAACCCAACGATAGCACAAAATCAATATAAAGTACTCAAGCGCCTTATGACTTATCGAGGTGGGACTAATGCTCCACCGCTCTTTCTCACACGCTCGCAGCAGACCGCTCCCACAATTGCAGCAACTGCAGGTCTCTCGGTGCCACTTGCTGGAACAGATGACTTTGCGAGATCTCCCTGAATCTGCTGCACCTGGAATCCTGAAGTCCTTCAGCCTGGAGCGAGCGTGCAACCTCCTCGAGTCACCGCTAATGGCGGCTGAAGCTTCAAACCCTGCTCAACACAAAACGAAGCTTGCAGCTCTATCAGACCACAGGGGGACCTTCGCCGTGTCACGGCGAAGGTGAGGCGGTCGGTGGCAGGCCGCGGGGCAGCCTAGGCATGTGTGCCTAGGTCGCTCTGTGGCCGGACGGATGGGTTTGGTCGGGGGGAGGTTGTGGTGTAGGCGGTCTGTGGACGAGTGGAGGATGTTCAGTGGAGTGTGGCGGAGGTTGTGCGTGGTTGGCGAGACGTGTGGGGCTGCGGAGTGACGGGAGCATCTCGCTGGAGGGTAGCTGGAGATGAAGAAGATGGCGGTAGACAATGACGATTGAGAGGTGTTGTGTGAAATAAAGTGAGGAAAATGAAAGAGTAGAAGACGGGGAGCTTATCTGGATTGTTGGGAGTGAAGGGGGGCAACGGAGACAGATGGCTCGTCTATGCCATCGTTGGAGAAGACGGCCCTGAGGGAGATAACGGCGACGAGGAGGAGGTCAGGGAGGCATGCGCTTGGTGCGACGCGACGCGGGAGGATGAGGCGGAGTGAACCCTGCTGCTGGTATGGCAGCAGAGCAACGAGAGGGAGGAGGAAGAATCGCCGGAGCTTGCGGGCTTCTTGGTCGGAGAGAGGAGAGATGAAATTTGGAGGGTTCTACGGCCAAAACAAGTCTGAGAGATTCGCAGAGGGTCAGGGGTCCTTTTATAAGTGCTGGATGAGCTTCTGGTGCGTGGAGGGCAAGCCTTCTACCACCGATGTCTCGTCGGAGAAAGAAGGTAGTTGGGATTCCAAATCTCTCGTGCGTTCGCACGAGAGATTGGACAGATATCAAAGATTGTGATTGGGCTCAGATGGAAGAGGGTTCCTCAGAGAATCTCCCTTCCAATTCCGGGAGGAGATCTCTGAGGGATCAGGGAGTATTCCCCCTCCCTTCCTCATGGGAGAAGGATTCCTCCCCATTAATGATATATGGACCTGTTTGTAAGAGTGGCAAGGAAGCTAGGGGGTTTTATGTAATGGTTTTCAAAAGATAAGGGTCAAAATGTAATTAGGTGTACTAATTTGCAAAGTAGGTCAAGGTGACCTCCCCTTAGGTCTAAATTTTTTCACAACCCTAATTTGGATCTAAGGAATCCAATGGTGAATTTGGATTTTAGGTTTGACCACGTTTGACCGGATATTTTGCTTAAAAACCCAAATTAGGTCAATTAATGAGCTAGGACCCCAATCTAGGTCAAACTAGGTTCCAAAGGCCAAATTGAATGTTCTAAACCCTAGGGGATATTTTTCCATGAATTTTAGAGGGTTTACTCGATTTTTATCCTAACCTAAACCTTGTTGAATTAAGTGGGTCTGTTTTAGGGTTACAAGATGTCATTTAATTCCTGAATTGCACATGAACCTATTTCTGATTGAAACAACCCACATTTTATCTTATTTAGATAATTTGACCTATGTTTTATCTCTGAGAAATCCCATGTATGTACTGCAATGGAAAAATTATAGTTTTACCCTTTATTTCATGTTTCCTTCTCAGAACACTTATTCCTTCAATTAAGCCTTCTTCTAAGTTATGTAGGAGATTTTATTCTCTTTCTTGGATCAAAATGAGCTAGTTAGGGATCATGATGAGGCTCTAATCGTACCTCCATGCCAAGCTTTTGCTAGTCCCTTAGAAAAATTTCAAGGTTTTAACTTCTGTTCTAGACCCTGAGTGTCTGTCATCAGTTATGATAAGTGCTTTTCTTTTTCTTTTGTGATTATGTTAGAATGCTGACAATAGGCCTAGAGGTACTCAAGTACCAACCAAAATCCTGACCTGACCCGCTTTTGTCTCAGTCTTCCGCAAAGGTTTTTAAGGCCCGCAGAAACTATCCTAGGATTTGTTGAACTCCGCAGTTAAAGCACCCATGCTTGAGACATTTTTTTCCTAGGTTCAGTTTGTAGTGCGTTTTTTGTAAGAGAGAGACAGAAGATTTATTTTTTTGGAGAGCTTTCTCTCTCTTTTCTTTTTATTTCTAGCTTCAGATTGGCTTCTTAACACGGTCTGTGTCGAATTCCTCGTCCCCATCATCAATCCTCAAGGGTCCCTGGCTATCGATACTTCGAGATAGCACCGCCCATGGCAACCCCCAGAACCATGGCTTTCGAGATTTCAAGATAATTTCTCCCATGGCGTTCCGTGGCCGAATTCAGACCCCGGTGATCGACATTTCGTGATAATGCCGCCCATGATATCTGAACCAGCAGAGTGCTTACATGCCTTCGGTAGGATATTTAAATATCTAAGAGACAAGCACCAAAGAGATGATATGTTGTTACGCATCTTCGAGGGGAATTTCCCACCTCTCCGCGTCGGGAACTCGTCCAAATAAACTTGTGTTGATCGGCCGCTCCTAATCTAGGTGACTTTTTCAGAACATTGAAACGCTTTTTGCGTGATTTTGATATTTATGTGCACTGAACCAGACTATGTGTGAATTGGAGTGCTTAGGTTACCGAATCCTGCAAATAGAAGGTCAATTAACAAGGCCGAATACTTCCTAAGCCTTGACCTAATACCTAAGCTTTGCATTTTCCCCAACCTCTTGAGGATTATCCAGATTTTAGCAGATACGTGAATTTTTAAGCTAAAGAATCTTGCCACTAATCTCTTGTTATGTCTCCTTAGCACTTGTCTTTTATTTTTCTCTTTTCTTGATCTGGTCTAGAACTTCAGTTAATCCCTTAATCTTTTACTAATGACTATCTCTTTTTCTTTTTCATTTTGTGCTGTTTTTTGACATTTTGCTCTTTTCCTCCTCTCATTTTGTATGGCTTGAATTGTTTCTCCCCCCTCCTTATTTCTTTTCCAAGAGATTTTTTTTTTAAGTTGAAACCTTTTCTTGATATGAATTTTCCTGACATTTTGCACTTTCATGCCCCCCAATGCCTAAGATTTGCAATGTCCCCATTGTAAATTAGGTGGGTTCGATTTCAGCTTAGTTTATGCATTAGGACAGGTGTTGGGTGAGTGAATGGATCAAAGTGACTTGTTGCGAACGATTTCTAATCTCGGGTAGGGGTACCTGAGGTGACGTTGGCTGTACTAATAGATGAACCCTAAAGTGCAATATAAATTCCGCGTAGAAATGTCAGAAAAGGTTTCTGATTTTTCAAAGAATGACGGGTTGCCTCCCGTTAAGCACTGAGTTTGACGCCATCGGTTGGGCGCAATGAGCTCAAGGAGAATGGAGGGTAAAGGATGACTCAGCCAAATTTGTATCGGTCATGTCAATGAACGGATTAAGTCTCTGACCGTTCACAACAAAGGGTTAGGAATCGTGGCTGAGTGGGCTGATTTCAATGGCTCTATTTCCAAAGATTTTTCGGACTAGGTAGGGCCTGACCCACTTAGATCGCAGCTTTCCTGAGAATAATTTGAGTCGGGCATCAAAGAGTAAAACCTTTTGACCAGGATGAAAGATCTTTCTAGAAATGTGTTTGTCATGAAAAGCTTTAACCCGTTCTTTGTAAATTCATGAGTTCTCATATGCGTCGTGGCGTAATTCATCGATCTCGCTTATTTGAAGCCTTCTGTGAGTTCCAGCCTTAGAAAGATCTAAATTGTAATTCCGTACTACCCAATAGGCTTTATGCTCCAATTCGACGGGGAGGTGACATGCCTTCCCTTACACCAGTCTGAAGGGAGACATTCCTAATTGGGTCTTGTGGGCGGTCCTATAGGCCCACAATGCTTTCGGAAGCCGAGATGACCAATCTTTTCTGTCAGGTCGAACAGTAACCTGAAGGATTTTCTTGATCTCTCAGTTTGATAGCTCGCTAGACCATTAGTTTGGGGGTGGTAAGGAGTAGAGATTCGATGCGACACCCCGTATTTAGTCATCAGTGACCTGAACTGAGCGTTTGTAAAATGGGTCCCTTCGTCGGAAATTATTGTTCGTGGAATCCCGAACCTTGAGAAGATGTTTTGATGAATGAATTTGATAACAACCTTATGATTATTGGTTCGGGTCAGAATGGCTTCTATCCACTTGGACACGTAGTCAACGGCGAGTAAGATGTATTCGAAGCCATCCGAGAAAGGGAACGGTCCCATGAAATCGATCCCCCAGATGTCAAAAATTTCGCATACCAGGATCGGCTGTAAAGGCATCATGTCTCGATGGCTCATGTTACCCAAGGTCTAGCAACGGGTACATGCCTTACAGTGATCGTATGCATCCTTGAAAATTGTGGGACAGTAAAAGCCACACTGGAGGACTTTTGATGCAGTTTTGTGTCCTGAGAAATGTCCACCGCATGCCTGGTCATGGCAAAAGGAGAGTATGTCTTTAATTTCTACTTCCGCGACACATCGTCGAATTATCTAATCAACACCAATGCGGAATAGATTCAGGTCTTCCCATAGGTAATACTTGGCATCGGAACGCAATTTGTCCTTCTTGGCCTTCGGCCAATCGGACGGGATCTGATGTGATGCCAGGTAATTCACTATATCTGCGAACCATGGAAGGCCTGTATTGATAGTCAGGAGGTGCTCATCAGGAAAGTGTTCTGTGATGGGTCAAGAAGGGTCAATTATTTCAGAAGGAAGGCGGGGCAAGTGATCAGCTACCACATTTTGCTTTCCCGCTTTGTCGCGAATCTCGAGGTCAAATTCTTGCAACAGCAAGATCCATCAGATTAATCGAGGTTTTGCATCCTTCTTTGCAAAGAGATGCCTCACAGCTGTGTGATCAAAGTATATGATAACACGGGAACCCAGAAGGTATGATCTGAATTTTTCTAGGGTAAATACTACAGCTAGCAGCTCTTTCTCAGTAACTGTGTAGTTACGCTGAGCCTCGTCCAGTGTTTTGCTAGCGTAGTAAATGACCACGGGTTTCCCGTCAATTTTCTGCCCCAAAATTGGTCCTACAGCGAAGTCAGATGCATCGCACATGATCTCAAAGGGTTGAGACCAATCAGGGGACTGTAGGATCGGAGCTTGGGTGACTCGATCACGAAGGATCTCAAATGCTTGAGTGCATTCCTTAGAAATTTCGAAAGGCACATCCTTGGAGAGAAGAGTGGTTAGGAGGCGCACGATTTTTGAAAAATTAGGAATAAATCTACGGTAAAAATCGATGTGCCCCAAAAAAGATCGGATGTCCTTAATCGAGCTAAGCATAGGGAGCTTGGAAATCAGGTTAACCTTAGCTCGATCGACTTGGATGCCTTTCTCCGAGATTAGATGTCCCAGGACAATTCCCTCAGGCACCATGAAATGGCTCTTTTCCCAGGAAAGAACCAAATTCACATCGATGCATCGCCTGAGTATTTGGACCAAGTGTTGGAGGCAATTGTCAAATGATGCTCCAAAAATTGAAAAGTCATCCATGAAGACTTCCAGATAATCACCTACCATATCTGAGAATATGGCAAGCATGCACCGCTGAAAGGTTGCGGGTGCACTGTAGAGACCGAAAGGCATCCTTCGAAATGCGTACGTCCCGAAGAGGCAGGTGAATGCGATCTTTTCTTGGTCTTCTGGATGGATTGCCACCTAGTTGTAACTGGAGTACCCGTCAAGAAAGCAGAAGAACCTATTTCCCGCTAGTTTCTCGAGGATCGGATCAATAAACTGTAGTGGGAAATGGTCCTTCTTCGTGGAAGAATTGAGTCTTCTGTAATCAATGCAGACTCTCCACGAGTTAGCTATTCGGGTAGGAATGACCTCTCCGATTTCAGTCGTGATGATGGTGAGTCCAGCTTTTTAGGCACCACCTGTATTGGACTCACCCAACGACTGTTGGAGATCGGGTAGATGATCCCTGCATCTAACCATTTTATGATCTCCTTTTTCACGACCTCCTGCAAGTTAGGGTTTAAACGTCTCTGCAATTCTCTTGAAGGTCGTCTGCCCTCTTCTGTGTAGATTTGATGTGTGCAGTACGAAGGGCTTATGCCAGTCAAATCATCAAGAGTCCATCCAATGGCTCTACGATGTTGCTGGAGAACAGTAATCAAACGGAATTCCTGGTCAGGTGTGAGTCGAGAGTTGATAATCACAGGAAACATCTGATTGGAACCCAAAAAGACGTACTTCAGATGCTCGGGAAGGGGCTTGAGTTCCATGACAGGATTGTTAGCAGCAGCGGATGGTTCAGGGTTTGTATCAGGAACAAGGGTCAGAGTTATGGGTGTGTCTAGATCATGTTCTCACTCCTCTGTTTGCGGGTTTTGATCTTCTAGTGGTTGATCAGGGATAATCAGGTTGTCCTCTGTATGCGATTCATCAACCATGGCTCTGATATCACATATTTGTTCTATAACCCCGCAATTAATCCCTTGTTGGGCCTTAAAAATGTCAATCTTCATAGTTTGATTCCCAAATTTTAATTCTATCTGGCCCTCTTCGCAGTTTATGTCGGCCCTAGCAGTGGCCAAAAAGGGTCTCCCTAATATGATTGGTGTGTCACTTGGGTTCTCAGGTGCGTCCATGTCTAGAACTATGAAGTCCACCGGGAAGTAGAAATCCCATACCCTAACAATGACATCCTCGAGTATTCCTTTAGGTGACTTGATGGATCGATCGGCTAACTGCAACGTCACCTCAGTCGATTTTAGTTCGGACTCTTCAAGGTGGTCAAGGAGGGATGTAGGTATTAGATTTATGGAGGCACCTAGATCTAGTAAGGCTCTGTCAAATTGGGTTTCACCAATTTTACAAGAAATCAGGGGGGTTCTTGGGTCTTTAGCCTTGGGTGGGAGTTTACTCAAGATGACAGAGCTAGATTGCTCTGACAGTACGATCGGATTCCCATCCTTGGTTCGCTGCTTACGTTTTGGTGTACATACGTCATTCAAGAATCTTACGTAAGCCAGTACGTGGCGAATTGCATCCATCAAGGGGATGTTTATCTGGACCTGTTCAAAGAGCTTGACAAGATCCTCCTCGAGGGCCACGGGTTTGGTTATCCTTTTTCCTTTGGTCAAGGCCTCAGGAAATGGAATCCTAGTTGGTTCCTCTAAAATAGGTCCAGGCTCTTGACCTGGGACAGTGGTATTCTGGATAACTATCCTAGGGTCTTGGCTACTACCAGGCTTGGAGTGGTTCGGATAATGTGGGTCTTGGATTGTTTTACCACTACGTGTCGTTACAGAGTTTAATCCGGCCTGGTTTTGGTTTGGGTTTGGTAAGAGGGGTGGCTGCTGCTGAAATCCTGCATAAAATGTCGAAGCTTCCATCCCGTCTGGTGATGGAGCAGTAGGGGCCTGATAAATCAAATGTGCGTGGCCTGAATTTGGGTTCATAACGTGCCTCTGGGTCGGCACATTATTTGGGTTTGGCAGAGGTTGCGAAGGAAGGGTGCTAGGTTGGCGGGAATTTGCCATCTGGGCCAGTTGGTTGCGAACCTCTATGATCTCGTCCTTGTGCTGTTTTCGCATTGCCGCATTCATCTTTTGAATGTCAACCAGTGCTTGAAGGATAAGAGTCATTTGATCCTGGTTTGGCCCGATTAGATAGGTGGGATTGGGCTAAGGCTGAGGCGGCTGATATGGACGAGGGGCTTGTGGACTGGGTTGATACAGTGGTCTTTGAGTCTGAGAATTTCCCGTCCACTGAAAGTTGGGATGATTTCGCTATTCAGGGTTGTAGGTATTGGAGAATTGGTCATTCTGGATGGCGTTGAGGTCCTCACAAGTCTGAGGAACCTCAGGAAAGTCAGAATACGAGGGTTCAGAGTTCCCTCAACTCGAGTAGAATGGATCGGAAGTCACTTCGGTCCGAGAGTCAGACGGGGGTGGATACGGGTCCATCCCCTTAGCAGATTGGTGGTAGATGTTTTGCACAGTTTCCCTCGCCAGAGGTGGTTGTGCAAAAGAGTTCTGCACAGAGGTGGCTCGCTGCAGATGCTAAGTTAGCTCGTCCACCTTCTTTTCTATGATAGAAACCTTGTCCAACCGACTGGCCATCAGTTCCAAGTCGACGAATGTGGACAGGTCCTGCGTCTCATGTGCGGGCATTCGTCCTGTCGAATAAGTCCATGGAGTCATTATTAATGGAGTTCTCACACATGTTTTCGAGAATCTCCCACACTATGTCCTCAAGTTGGCTCATGATGTTTCCTCCACACGTTGCATTGACGAATAATCGAATGTCTTCACGGAGTCCCTGGTAAAAATACTGGACTTGTTCCCATTTAGGAACTCCGTGATGGGGGCACTTTCGTATGAGATCTAAGAATCGGTCCCATGCTTCGTGAAGAGGTTCTCGCGTTTGTTGAGTGAAATGGGTGATCTGGTGGCGCAAGGCATTCGTCCGGCCAACGGGGAAGAACTTTTTCAAGAATTCAGACTGAAGTTCCTCCCATGTATTGATCGGACGGGTCTGAGTTTGATACCAATGGGCGGCCTTGTCCAAGAGGGAGAAAGAAAACATTTTCATGAGTAGGATATCTCGATTTTGTGGATCTGACCCGAAGGTCTGGGCCAGATGCTTGAGTTGTTTAATGTGTTGGAATGGATCCTCGGAGTTAAGCCCATGAAACTTTGGAATGGCATGAATCATATTGAGCTTCAGTTCAGAATCAGGACCTCCAATCGGGATTCGGACTTGAGGCTCGATCGCCACCGCAGCGGGATTATAGTGATCTTACATCATTGGTCGGTGTGGTGGGTTTACAAAGTTTGAAAGAGATCATTCATGCGTTGAAGCTGGTGCTCAAGGTTGTTCTCTTCTTCAATGGGTTGTGCAATGATGGGAGAAGGAGAACTTGGTTCTGAATCAGATGAAAGATTTATGTGGTGAGGTTGTTGCACAAACAAGGGCGTCGAGGCCAAGCCTCGACGAAAGTGAATTTCTAAAGGAGGTCTTAAGGATGGTCTTAAGGACCTCCTACCGAACATGCACCAATGGATGTGATGAGATTAGAAGGTGCTGGACCCAATCGAGACACCCAAAAATTGTTGGGTGACTATAGAGGTTCGAGGCGGATGATACCCCTTAGTCAGAAAGGTCGTCCACTTGAGAAGTACCTGGGCAGCCAGAGAGGGAGAGTTCCGTAAAGACCCCTACACGGTAGAGCGTCCCCACGAGTTACAGGGTTTCCCCCACTCGACCTCTCTTGTCACTGAGATTCCAAGTAGACCAGAATGGGGACCTTAACCTCTTAAGTCTACCTTTTTTATTTTAAGATCAAGATGCTTAAGGTTCCACTTGAACTTTTAGGTCTTTTGAGTGAAAAAGTGACCTAATTTTAAGGTTGGTTGACCCAAAGGATCAACTTCACCTCTTTTTCCTTTGAGAGCTTTTGGGTCCTTTCTTTTAGGGTTGAAATGGATTTAAAAGCCTGATTTGCTTAAGGTTTCTCTTGTATAGATCTTTTCAAACAAGGTTTAGGCACACCACTTTTTGGAAAAACTTTTTCCTTGTTTAAGAGAAGATGTGTCTCTAAAACCCTAGCTTTACAATCCTTAAGTTGGCTCTAGTTGGTCCAATTTAGTTTCCTCAAAATTTGGTATCTAGGGCTCAATCAAGAAAGTTTTAGCCCTAGTTACCTTAGTTGGATGAGCAGTTCAAGATGTGTTGAAATGAAAATCAGGCAACTTTGATGAATTACTAAGTATGAAACAGGTAGCCCTAGGTTGATTCTTCTTTGTTCCTTTTTAGACTTTGAGGAGGTTAAAAGAGAGGGCTAATGAAAGTTACCTGTTCCTTGGTGTGGCTATTGTGCAGCTGCTCTTCTTTTCTCTGCTTTCCCTGAGACAAGCACAACAAAAGAGAGGAATTAAGTCAATATTGGGTCAGAAGTTGTGATCAAAAGCTTTAGAAGTGCCCGTTGCTCCCCGGCAATGGTGCCAAAATGTTAACGCGGCTAGATTGTGTTTTAACAAATATCTCGTTGTAATATAGATGAACTTTCCGCGAAAATAAATAAAAATTTATAACTCGAAAATCAAAGTATCCGAGGTCGAACACAGGGAGGAATCTGAGTATTCCAAAACTCGAGAACACAACTTTTAAATAAAAAGAAATGACTAGTTCAATAGAAGTAACATGAGAATGATATGGAAGGAAATTGCTCAAAAAGAATGGACGTCTGATATTACATCAAACGTCTTAAAGTATTTCTCAAATTCTTCTCTTCTGCTGGTCTCCTTTTCTTTTTCTTCCTTAGCCACTTCTACTCTTCTTCTTTTTCCTTGTCTTCTTGATTCTCTTCTTGCGGCTACGTCCTGGCTTGCGTCTTCTTAGGTTGCCTTCTTTTTCTTCTTCCTCTTCTTCCTTTGCTTTCTTGCTTCTTTGTCTGCCCCTTGATCTCTCTCTTCTTCTTTCTTGGTCTGCCATACCTCAGCTTCAGGGTGTTCTTCTTCTTCTTCTTCCTCGCTCGCAGCAGCTAAGTCCTTGTTCCTTCTTTAGCTGCTTCCTCCTTAGCGTCCTCTTCCTACACACAAGCACCACGCAACAAAACCTACTCCCCTACCCTTCCTACGCGTCTCTCTCTCTCTCTCTGAATCTCTCTTCGGTACGCTCTCCCAGAGCCGGGTTATTGGGTCGGGTTGCATGCCCGGGTCCAGGCGCACCACCGGCGTGGGTGTGGTGAGCGAGGAGTGCTCAAGAGGGATGTCGGGTCGGGTCACCAGATCCGTGTGATGAGCTTACCAACGAGGTGCGTGGATAGGTGAGGAGGGACCTCACCCCAGTGTATTGGAGGCAACCCAACAATAGCACAAAATCAATATAAAGTACTCAAGCGCCTTATGACTTATCGAGGTAGGACTAATGCTCCACCGCTCTTTCTTGCACGCTCACAGTAGACCGTTCCCCCAATTGATTTTTCCATGAATTTTAGAGGGTTTACTTGATTTTTATCCTGATCGGAACCTTGTTGAATTAAGCGGGTCTGTTTTAGGTTTACAAGATGTCATTTAATTCCTGAATTGCACATGAACTCATTTCTGATTGAATCAACCCACTTTTTATCTTATTTAGACCATTTGACCTATGTTTTATCTTTAAGAAATCCCGTTTATGTACTGCAATGGTAAAATTGCAGTTTTACCCTTTATTTCATGTTTTCTTCTCAGAACACTTATTCCTTCAATTAAGCCTTCTTCTAAGTTATGCAGGAGTTTTTATTCTCTTTCTTGGATCAAAATAAGCTAGTTAAGGCTCATGATGAGGCTCTCATCAGACATCCACCACATTGCCTTCATCAACAAGAAGTCGTGACTAGATTTTCCATGCTAACGACAAATTTATCAAAAGTGGATCTGAATGGTCGCCTGAGTCTGGAAGAGAGGTGAACAAAGTAGGGACTACCCATTGAAGAGTGGGGTACGTCTCCCACACCAGCCCACCTTTGGAATTTACTTGCCAGGCATGAGGCATTACCTTGACACCAAAAATGACTTCCACTTAGTCCCCATCTAATGGAGTCGATAGACAAACTTCCTGGTGGGATGAAGAAGAGTTCCTTGCCTGAATAGATTTTTGCTTGGCCACCAACAAAGAAAGGGCATGGCGGTTTTAATCATGAGGCAGAAGGTTGGGTGTCTGCCCTTATTCTGCCAGGGTAGCGGTGGGGTTTGTCAAAGACCCCCCTTCATGGAGCACAATATGTATGCCCTAGAGTTACTGAAGCTTCTCCTTATGGTACTCCTTTAGGCCCTCCGTGGGCTGCTTGCCTTTATCCTGGCCCTCATTTTTCTTAACAAATTAGGCCAAATTTTCATGCCAGATCTGGAATTCAATCAGATCCCGGCAATCCTCAATGGAATGTCCCTAAGCTTGGTGATATTTACAGTAAGGCCTAGAGTCCACCTTTTTTCATTATCGAGCGGGGAGGCAGAAGGAGATCCTTATTTGCTAACCATACCTCTATTAAAATATCGACCTGACTTTTAGTAAAGGGGTTATATTCTTCATAATAATCCTACGTGGGTTGTTGGAGACCATTACTATGGCCTCGATTCTATCGATTGCCCTTCTGGTCATGGAAGTTTCCCTTCCACTTATTAAAGTGGTTGCTACAGTGAATTGTAATGGTGAGTGCTTCAGTAGCTGCCTTCATGTCTTTTCAGGGGAATGAAGCTGATCTTCCCCATATCTGTTTGCTAGGCAACCACAAGAGAGGAAAGAATTATCTTGTTCCGTAAACCTTGTGGCCCTATCCTACAATTCCGCCATATCTCTAGGCAGAAAATCGTCAATATCATATCAAAACCTTCGAGTTAGGAGCCCTGACTTAAAGTATTGGATAGCGATGGCGTCATGAGGCCGCTTCCACTTGAAGTACTGGGCCTTGAATATGTCAAGACAGGAGTGGATGGATTCATTCCTCCACTGTTAGACCTTCGACAACCTCTTCGGGTTATCTCTAATTAACTCGTTGCTGGCCAGCGAAATACTAGCAAAACTTGTCGGCCAGCTCCTGAAAGCAAACGATTTGTCCAGCTGGCAGCTCATTGAGTCATTTGTGAGCCATGATGGAAAGGAAAGATAGGGATACTATAAAGACCCATTCTGTTCTAAGCCCTTTAAGACATCTGGATGGTCGATTAGACATCTAGATACATTCCCAGACGTCTGAAAATTGAAAAATTGTCACGTAGCTTCACGTCTGCGCGCTGTGGCTACACACAGACTGCCTTTTTCCCTCTTCTCTCTCTTCTTCTTCTCCCCCGCTGAACCATAGTGCACCCTTATATAAGACCCTCTCCCCCTTCCTTTCTTCCCCACTCCACCACAGCCAACTTCCCTCCTTCCTCTCCACTACAGTGAGAGGGGCGAGCGTGAGAGAGAGCGCAAGAGCAAGCGACGAGGAGGAGAGGTGGCATGAGGAGAGGAGGAAGAGCTTCAGCTCGCGAGCTCATGGGAGCTTGCCGGGGGGCGCGTAGCTGGAGCGATGCGTGCGGGAGGAGGAGCACGTCGGGGGAGACGTCCCCGACACTTGCTACAGCCGGAGCTGCAGGCGAGGAGGAGAGGTTGCGGCTACACGCGGCGAGAAGGAGCAGAAGGTAGTTTTGGTTCTGGGATTTTCCCAGAATCAGACATTTGGTGTGCCGTCCAGATGACGGGTTGGACATCTGGTGACAACACCGGACGTCTGAAAGCAGTGTTTCACGAAGGTACGACCCTCTTGCAGTTACGGCCATGCAGGCCGCACCGTCGCTACGATCTGCCAGCTAAATGTAGAGGATACATTCTAACGTGTGCAGGGATAGCTTCGGGAAGGCACGGGGCACGCCCTCCCACGCGTCTCGGACGTCTGGACAGCTTACTAGACGACCAGAAGCACTCCCAAATGACTAGAGGAGAGGTCAGACGTCTGGAGTTGGGTCTAGATGGTCAAGAAGGGGTTCTAGACGTCTAAAGTTGATGCAGGAACCTAAGGTGAGACTCTGGTTACTTTTAAGATGTCTGGACCTTGTGCCAGACGTCTGATTTAGGTTTGCAACCCTGTTTTTGACCCATTTAGGGTCCGTTTGAGGTCTGTTTTACGCAAACAAGATATCAGTGTTTTCCTTGTGAGTTCCTCTACTTGTTAGAAGGCCTTTTATATTATTATGAATGTTCCATTGTGGTATGTTCCTTGGTATAGGATTCGATTGGTTACGGGTTTGAGGCTTGCTGAGGCACGTGAGCCTGCCGTTCGAGCCCCCAATACTCCCAGGTCGTCTGGTAGAGTGGTTTCCCCCAATTTTAATTATAAAACCTGAATGCATGTTTGTATGTGTGTTTGGAATTGCAGTCTTAAATGAATGAATAGAAATATGAACAACTGCCTGTTAGTAAACAAGAGCTCCTGTGAAATATGAAATGGCTGTGCTAGTTAAACAATTACCTGTGACATTGCTCGTTGTATATGTTAAATAATGGAAATACAAGATGCCTGTGCATAATCTGAGAATGAAAATGTGAATGATGAAACCTGGTATGGAATGACATGGGGAATATGAGATGAACCCTACAGGGAATTAGGAGTAGAGCTCCTGTGGATAAATGGAATGGATCTGGAAATGTGAGTGGGAAGTGTGCTGGCCCTTGAGTATGTGGTACCAAGGAGAGCAAATGTCCCTTGTTTAGTGTAGAGCAGAGCTAGCCGCCCATGGGTTGGGACCCAGGGTTAGGATTGGCCACTCTACACCAACTTCTTTGGCCCTTGCGTACACTGTACTGGGGAGAGCTACTAGTGTAGGGAGAGAGAGCTAGCCACCCCACGGGGCCCGGGGTTCAGCTAGCCATCCTACACCAACTTGTTAGGCCAACTGGGCAAACCGGGGTAGTCAGACGAGGGTGCGCAGACTGTGGAGGGGCGAGACCCCTGTTTGGTTCTGAGGGGCTAGACCCCTATTACTGAGAGGGCTAGGCCCTATACTATTCTGTGCTGTAGTTTGGGCATACCTGCTAGCGGAAACGACTGACCGCATGCTAATGTGGGGTAGCTACCCGTGCACTTATCGCGCGTGCTATAGTCACCGCTACGTCTGTTCGTGACCTCGAGGTGGTTGACTGGGTGTAGGATCACCACGAGGGACTCTCCTGGCCAGGGGAGCACCACGTGTGCCTTCTACTCTTCGGAAAAAACTACAATCAAGATCGTTCCCATGAGGAACATGCGAGATCAAGAAAGAGATCTGAAAAATAGACCAATGGGTGAAACAGAATAACTTGTTAAATAAAATAATTGGAAAAGATAAATTACCTGTTAGCTTTTACTGCTTTAGTTAGCTGGTTACCACTCTACTCAACGTTCGCTGACTCAGTTCACTCATAACCCCTTTACAGGTCCCAGTGTTGAGCAGCCTGAGTCACTGGCTGTAAAGGGTGCTGGGCCCAATCGCGGCCAACAGTAGTCTTCCTGTTGTTGTATTTTCTTTTGTAAGTTCAGACTCTTGTTACCGTTGTGTTTCTGTACTTTGTTTCCGCTTTACTGTTGTGGTGGTGATATGTACTGTTAGTAGCTTTTACTTCCTTTACTGCTTGTACTCTTTTACTGTTAGTTACTTAGCATAATGAATGTGGTTTACTTTCCTACTTTTTGGTTATTTCTTGTTGGACGACTGGGTATTGGGATTAGTCGAGTCAAGCCGATCTCGGGTCCTGTAGAGATTCGGGAACCGGGTCATAATAGATACTCAGCAGACTACTTCGTCTGGGCACCTGTGGACTAACATCATCTGACGATAACTTACAACAAAATTGTTTGGATTAGAAGTGCCATCATACTGGGCTAGTGTAGGGTGCTTGAACTTCTCTGGTAGAAGAGCGTTCATCACCTCCTCTGTGAAGGGGTACGTTGTAACATACGCCCAGGGGCATATGCCCCTCATCGCCCGAGTCACTTGTCGGACGATCTTAGGGATGGAACCTCCTCCGCTAGGCACCAAACCCAAGGAACCCAATTGTTCCTTCGAATCTTATGAGGGCAGAGGAGGAGCTTCAAAGGATCGAGCGAAACCTCTACCTTCTTGGTACTCAATTCGTGTTTGAGATTGTCCAGCTGTTCGCACAAGCAAGCGTTCTCTTCCACCACCTAGCAATGCCACTACACCTAATAACCAACAACACTTGAGTTAAGAGGCTCATATTGGTGCTAGAGCACCACGATAGTTTATATTGATGATAACAAAGCATGTGTCTTTTAACATTTGCATTTGAGTTCTAGTTTTCAGGTCAAATTGCAAATAGAGACAAGTGTTTAAATGGAGTTCAAGCTCGCATCCATGGCAGATTGGAGGAGCTTGACAGAGGCAGAGGAGCTTCACGAGGAGAGAAAGCTTAAAGAAGGAAGGAGATGAAGAATATGATAGATTTCATTTTATCCTGTTCTATGTATTTTTGTTTCATTGTTATGCTCTTTATTTTTGTCTTAGATCTTATGTTAAAGAGCCTCAAAAGATCCTTAAAGTAGTCCTAGGAACACCTGCACTACCCTAGGATACTTAGGTTTTCTATAGAGAACTTAGAAAATTGAAATAGGGATCAGACAGCCTCTTCAGACGTCTAATCTTAATTTCAGACGTCTAATAAAAACTTTTAAGACATCTGACTGTTGACTCAGACGCTCGATTATTTAGGTTGGACTTAGTTATTTCTGTCTGATGAAATCAGACGTCCAGACCTTAGTTCAAACATCTTAGGAGACATCTGATGGCTTTGCCAGACATTCAATTAGTAGACCGTTGGCTCCCTAAGCAAACGTTAAGGAAATGACCGTTAGCCTCGTATCAGACGTCTGTAGAGGATCCCAGACGTCTGATACATGATCGTTTTGCCTCGGCCGACCCAAAATCTCTTCTCAGATATTTTCTAGCCATTGTACTCCCTTGGGAATCCATTTTCGCAGAAAAATAGGTTTCCAGATGTCCAAACATAGTGCCAGACGTCCTGTGTGTCGTCTGATGGACATACACTAGAACCCTGTTTAGGTCTGATTCAAATCAGGAAGGAAACCCGCCTAGAATTAGATGTCTAACTTAGTTCCCAGACGTCTGATGCTAGGACCTATTACGACCCGGTTCCCGAATCCCTACAGGACCCGAGACCGGCTCGACTCGACTAATCCCAAGACCCAGTCGTCCAAAAGGAAAGTAACCAAAAAGCAGGAAAGTAAACCACATTCACTATGCTAAGCAACTAATAGTAAAAAGGTACAGCAGTAAAGAAGTAAAAATCGTTATAGTACATATCACCACCACAACAGTAGAAAGTAACAAGGTAAAAGAACATAAAGTACAGAACGTAAAGGTACATAACATAAAGGTACAAGAGTCTAACTCACTACTACAAAGGAGTATAACAAAAGAGCTATAGCTACTGGGCTCTACTGGACCCAGCACCCTCCGCAGCCGTAGACTCGGGCTGCTCAACACCTGGACCTGAAAAAGGTTATGAGTACACAAAGTCAGCGAACGCTGAGTAGAGTGGAAACCATCTAACTAAAGTAATAAAAGTAGACAAGTAGCTGTTTATTCCATTTACTTTATTTCACAATTTATTCCTTTTCACCCATTGGCTTATTTATTAGATCTTTCTTGATCTCGAATGTTCCTCGTGGGAACGATCTTGATTACAGTCTTTTTTGAAGAGAAGAAGGCACACTTGGTGCTCTCCTGGCTGGGAGAGTCCCCCGTGGTGATCCTACACCTAGTCAACCACCCCAAGGTCACGGACAGATGTAACGGTGACTACGGCACGCACGATAAGCGCATGGGTAGCTACCCCGCACTAGCACGCGGTCAGTCGTTTCCGCTAACGGGTGCGCCCAAAGTACAGCACGGAACAGTATAGGGCCTAGCCCTCTCAGTAACAGGGGTCTAGCCCCTAAGAACCAAACAGGGGTCTCGCCCCTCCACAGTCCGCGCACCCTCACCTGACTACCCTGGTTTGCCCAGTAGGCCTAACAAGTCGGTGTAGGGCGGCTAGCTAAACCTCGGGTCCTGTGGGGTGGCTAGCTCTCTCCCTACACTAGTAGCTCTCATCGGTACAGTGTACACGAGGGCTACAGAGTTAGTGCAAAGTGGCCAAACCCACCTCGAGTCTCAACCCGAAGGCAGCAAGCTCCCTTCTACACTAAGAGGTAACATGCGCTCCCCTTGGTACCACGTACTCAAGGGCTAGCACACTTCCCAGTGCATTTCCAGGTCCATTCCATTTATTTCCATGAGCTCTACTCCTATTCCCCCTTAGGGTTCATGCTCATATTTCCTCATGCCATGCCATACCAGGTTTCATCATTTCTATTTCCATTCTCAGGTTATACACATGCAGCTTGTATTGCTATTGTTCACATTTCCATACCCAAGTTATACACAGGTAGCTCGTATTTCCATCATTCACATTACCATTCTCAAATTATATACATGCAGCTCGTATTATGTCATTTAATGTATAGAACAGGAAAGTTACATGCACAGTTAACTAGCATAAGTACTTCATATTTCATAGGCAGTTGTTATTTATTTATAGGCAATTGTTATCATTTCTATCTACTCATTCAAGACTGCAATTCAATCATCCAATACAGACATTTCCAGTATTTCTCGTCCTAGGATTCATGCCATATCCTAGATTCTAATCATTCATTCCACACATGCATTCAGGTTTGTAATTAAATTAGGGGAAGCCACTCTACCAGTAAACCCAGGAGTATTGGGGGCTTGAACGGAAGGCTCACGTGCCTCAGCAAGCCCCGAACCTGCAATGGAACGAAGTCCTATCTCAAGGAACAATCATAATGGAACATTTAGAACAGTATAGAAAGCCTTATAACAAGTAGAGGAACTCACAAGGAACACATCGGTATCTTATTTGCGTAAAATGGACCTCAAACGGACCCTAAACGAGTCAAAACGGGGTCATACACTCAAAATCAGACGTCTGGAACAACTTCCAGATGTCTTAAAAGTGTCCAGTAACGTACCTCAGTCTCTACGTCCACCCCAGACGTTCAGGAACTCTTCTAGACCGTCTGGACCTAGCTCCAGTCGTCCGACCAACTCTCGAGACATCTGGAAGTTCTTCCATCCGTCTGGTACGTCGCCCAGACGTCTGAAATGCGTAGGTGGGCGTGCCCCACGCCTTCCCAAAGCAAATCCTGCAATGCCATCACGCAATCTTCTCAAAATAGGTACACAAAAGGGCACCCGCGGAGTGACCTGCATGGCCATATCCTCATAGAGAACGTACCTTCGTGAAGCTCTCTCCTCTGACATCTAGAACCTCCTCCAAACGTCCGCTCTGTCGTCTGGACATCAATCTAGACGTCTGATTCTGGGAAAGACTCAGAACTAGAACCTGTTCCCGCTCGCTCGCACAGCGCGTGACCATGCCTCTCCCCCTCGCCTGCAGCTCCGGCTGCAGTAGTGTCGGGGAGGACTCCCCCGACACACTCCTCCTCTTCGCGCGCGCGCCTCTCCGGCCGTGCGCTCCAGGTGAGCTCCAACGCGAGCTCGCGAACTCACTCTCCTCCTCTCCTCACGCCGCTCCTCGACGCTGCTCTCGCTTAAGTTGGCTCTCTCGTTGGAGTGGAGAAGAAGAGAGGAAGATGGATGGTGTGGGGAGAACGAGAGAGGGGGAAGAGGTTTATAAAGTTGGGGGGTTTAGGGTTTTCTGGAGGCGGGGAGAGAAAGAAGAAGGGAAGGAAAACGAGAGTACTATCTGCACGCAGCCTGCGTGCAGATGCGAGCTCGTACTCAAAATTTTTTATTTCCAAACGTCTGCGAAGGTGTCCAAACGTTTGACCCACAGTCCCGACATCTTACCAGACATCTAATCCACAATCCAGACATCTTAAAAGACTCAAACAACGTGGGTCTAAACAGGACCAGACGTCTGATGACCCTGTCAGAATTATGATTAATTCTGACTACGGCCTTATTTTCTTTGGATTTGCACCCAACGGCTATGGAAGCCTTCCAAGGCCTTCTAAAGCCTTCCTAGGCCCTCTATAAATAGAGGAGGACCCTTTGGCTTGAAATATACACCCAAGACACACCTTTTCTAGAATATTTCCACTTACTTGTGTCAAAAAGGAGTAGAAGATCAAATAGAAGAAGCTCTAGATCTACAAGCACTCTCTTCACCTAAGAGCTTCATCCTGCTGTGCACCCGCTCTCCTGCCGATGTTACGAAAGCACTGTTGTACCAAAGCGTGGTTCACGCATCCGTGTCATCACTTCGATGCACTTCCATCAAAGGAAAGTTTCCTAACTCCTATAGAAGCTAGGATTAAATAATTAAGGCTCTATAGGATTGTTGTATTTTATATTGTCATTGGTTGGTATTCGCTTTGCGAATTCCCATCTCCTTCGCGAGACAAATTCCTTCTTGTGAAGAGAAGGGGGTGTTGAGGTACACTACCCTTGGTCTAAGTAGTGTGGTTGTAATTGAGGTTCAGTCACCCTCGTTTAAGTGACTGGGTTTAGTGGTTTTAATCGACTAGGTCGATCGGGAAATCCTAACTCGAGAGGGTTAGGTGGTGGTTTTTACCCGGTTTGGGTTTCCACCTAAAAATACTTGTGCCCATTGTGTGATTATTTATTTTGCGAGATTATCTACTTTAATTACGCAATCACTTTGTATTTCATTACGCAAATCTCACCCCCTCCAACCAGGGAATTACAGTTCGTCCTACTGGGACTTGGCCTTTTCCTTTAGCTTCCGAACCTCTTTGAGTTGGTCCGCAATCAGCTCTTACTCCACCTTAAGGGTGGTGAACCTGGCTAGGTGCCCCTCCCTCACCTAGATCTCTAGGGATGGATCAGGCCAAGGGTTATCAAGGAGGGGTGGCTTAGGATGCTTACTACCCTGAGTCTCCTTTGCCTTGCCCGTCTCCTCTGCCTGTCGATGTCTCTTTGAGACGGGAAGACTAGATTTTGCTTGGGCCTGCTTCTTTGGGCTTGCCCAAGAAAGAGAGCCATCAAAGCAATGATCAAAGAAAAGAGAGACATGAGAGAATATAGTTTCCCACAGATGACGCCAATTGATTAAGTCTCTCAAAAATAGAAGGACCAACTTAGAAGCAATCACAAAAGAAAAAACAAAAGAATTGGTAACCTAGTTCCACTTTAACTGATGTACGTCTGGGGAGAGTGATAACTCTAGAAATTCACTATTCCTTTTTTTGTTGAGTACAAGGTACAGAAAAACCCTCTCTTTCTTTCCTCTCCGATTGCGTAACCCTTTCCACTTGAACAACCTCAGCTTATAAAGGTTACGGGATCCTCAAACGTGGAGATCGTAGTTAGTTAAACAAGCAAGTGTGGGTCAAAGGTCATGACCATGATCTCCCCTAATTATAATGACAAGTCCCTCAAATAACTGTCTCACCTATGGTGGCTGCTTTATAACCATATCCTGACGAGGGAAGACATGTCCTTTGCTGTCGGCAATTATTGACGGCTAGGCTCTATCAATCCGCTTGACCAAATCAACTGGACAAACGATGTCTTTTTCCACCCGTCTATTGTGTCAGAGTCTTCGAATGAATGACGTCAGTATGCCTGCCTAACAGCTTAGTTAGGTGGGGCCATCAGGACAGCATACCTATTGGCAACTTAGCCAAGCAGGGGGGTATCAAGACAACCTAGTAGGTATGCCTGAGCAAGTAAGGCTTTGTTGACTGGTTAATCTGATTATTTGTCTCCCGGGTTGTTGGACTAAGCTAGCCTACCGGGCAGTTAAATTGAATCGACCTACCGAGTAGTCGGATTGAACCCGTGTAGGCACTCTAAGATACATCCATTCCCTTTAATTGGCCTTATTCGCAAGGCCTAATGAAAAGATTTTTCTGTCCTCATCACCTGAGTTAATTTCTTTGCAATAAGGGATAACCTTTATTTGTATTTACTTGAGGATGAGGGTTAACTCCTATTTGTATTCACTAAACATGGATTAGGAATTTGAGTTAGCCTCTGATGTAAAAGGAATGTATTTATTTGGATATAAGAGTTAGAATGAAAGTTAATATTGAAAAAGATATATTTATGTTTAGAATGGTAGGTAAGTTATCATTTTTTTTATTTATATTAAAATAAAGAATCATTTTGGATTAATATTACATGGAAGGAGACGGAGAAAAAAGGATAATAAAACAAAAACTAACTTACAAGTTATCTTAACCTATGCTCTTAACATAGACTTTGATAATATAGATTAATAAGATTAAATTATCCTCTACCATAAATATATGGGATGACCCCTCCTCCGTGGAAACTAAGTCGTACTTCTGGAAGACCAATCAACCAATTCCTTGTCAACGAAGGAAACGCAAAGCGGTTTATTTGACATTGAGAACTGGACCGGCGTGGGGACACCACATTGGAATATAATATATTATCTGTAAGCGGGACAGCCTCTCTCCGTGTGGTTAGCTGACCTTTGTTTAAAGCCACGAAGGCCATCTTTATTCCCCTCGTTGACAGGAAATCCAAAAATAATCAAAATTTAGTTTATAAAAAGGTGCACTCGCCCCTCCTTATCCGACCAAATCGACTTCTTCCGTCTCCCCCCACCCCACAGCATTCTCCGTTTCCTGCCTTTCTTCCATTTCGTTTTCCCGTCATTTCTTTTGCCTTCGAAGGAAAAAAAAAACTAATGGGTAACCTGCTATTTCATAGCGACGCTGCCAAGGAGGAAGAAGGAGAATCCTCCTCCTCCTCGTCGAGCATCCTCGCCGTTCACACCAACGCCGACTGGAGTGCCCAATGGGAGACCCAGAAGAAATCAGCTGACAAATTGGTATTGGATTGGATAGTAATAAATTGCTTCTATTTTATCTCCTCAGCATCTATTTCTGTCTGCATGCAATTGGCTCGCTCTAGATAGATCTGCTCGTGACTTATTTACCATTTTTATACTTCATGCCCAAAGCCGTTTTCCCTTTGTTTTCCACCTTTTGCTTTTTATCGGTCTATTTGCAGCTGCTTTGCTCAGTTACCACGACGATTTACACCTTCTGCGTTTTTTCTTTTTTTGTTTTTTTTGTTTGGTGTTTGTCTTAGAATTCCGTTTTGTGCAGCTTCCTGATTTTATCTTTTCGTCATGATTTTCCGCAGCTTCTCTATTTTCAGACGTAGAACAGAAGAAACTTGATTTTCCAGTTTCCTGTATAAAGGTTAAATTTTTGGATGATTCCGGTCTTTTAATTGTCGAAAGGGCCACCCGGGCCTTTAGAAAATTTCAGGGAAGTGTATGTGCTGATTGAATTTTGCTTGGGCGTATATGCCTCGTTAGTAATTTTGTCCTTGCTTGAGATCGTAAATATTTCAGAAAGAAGGGAAGATCGGAAAGGCGCATCGAAGCATATCACGTGGCTCTCGTCAAAAGAAACATATGTAGCTGTACGTTTCGTTTTGGACCGCAATATATATTAACGATAAGAGTAAAAAGATTCGAAAAGTGACCCGAAAGTCAATTCAAGTACCGTTGCGTGCGGTGTCCCACTGTTTAAAAAGTCCCCGTCACTTTTAAAGCGAAAAAATATTGGTGTAAAATTAAAAATTATTGATGTAATTTAATTTTGAATCAAATTATATCATGTAAAGTTAAAAATCACTTGTATATTTAGTTTATATACGCTGGTGTAATATAAAAATTATGAATATATTTTGATTTTGTATTAATATATTTTGATTTTATATCTATATATTTTGATTTAAAATTAATGGTGACTTTTTGAGTGATATTATATTTTATCACATGATACTTGCCTTTCTTTTTGTGTTGATTTTTTAATTTCTTTACATTTTGTTATGTATTAGGACTCCCATTCACGTCTCCTCTAAAAAATAAAAACAAAATATATAAAAATTTAAAAAATAACACTTTTTTTTTAAAGTGGAAAAAAGGAGAGTACCTTAAAGGTATTCACCCAGTTAATTTATTAAATTAAAGGGGCATTATATCAAAAGTATATCAGAAAGCAACATCGTAAAACATCAATTGGGAGAAGATAGAAGAAATAGTATTCTCAACATAAGGGGTGTTTCCACTAAGAACCACCACATTCCTCTCCTGCTCACATCACACCTCTATGGAAGGATGCCCAAAAGGTGTCAAAAGAGGTCGAGTCAACCCGACTGTGTGTTTATCGCACAAAATCGAGGTTATAAAATCTACGTTGTAGTATAGGTTGAAATCACTTAAAAATAAAGAAAATTATAACTTGAATTCAAAAGAGAATCCGAAGTCAAACACATATAGCAAATAAAAATTCAAGCGCTAATCTCAATCAAAATATATATGAGCACAATAATTAAGCCAATAATGATTTGCAATGAGCATTAATTACTCAAAATTTATCATCAATATAGAATATGAATATATGAATAGTTTGTCATGGCAAAAAGAATTGAAATATCTCAAAAAGTGATGATTTGAATCACCTTTTAGATCCACATTTAAACATGCATCTTAACCATAGTACTTAAATTATTGAATAGTATTATAAATAATGCTCAATCAGACCAGAGCTACAGTGTAAAGGCACTGATCCTCTTTTTCAATTCTTCTCTACTTTCTTTGGCTTCTTCTTTTGCCTATCTTCAGCTTCAGCCTTGGCTTCTCTTTTCTCTCTTCTTCCTCCTTGCCCCTTTAGGTCTTCTCCTCTTCTTTACACACATAGAGGGAGGCAATCCCTCCAGCGGCTAAGTGTCACAGGAAAACTTCTTCAGAGAGCAAAACATCTGCCCCCACGCTCTCTTTCCTCTCTCTATGGGTTTTCCTCCTTTCCTGCCTTTCCAAGGCCAATGTTCGGGTTATCGGGTAAACG
This sequence comes from Thalassia testudinum, assembly GCA_037157565.1. Classification (NCBI taxonomy): domain Eukaryota; kingdom Viridiplantae; phylum Streptophyta; class Magnoliopsida; order Alismatales; family Hydrocharitaceae; genus Thalassia; species Thalassia testudinum. Next base: position 3,224,243 of record JAZHRO010000014.1, read on the forward strand.
GGTATACGCGCACCCGGGACTAGGACTGCCGGCCGTGAATGGCAGCTGAGGTGTGAGAGTAGGCTTAGGCGGGTAATCGGGTGAGTGCCAGACCTGCGTGAGCAGTGTCATGGGCGAGGCAGGTGAAGGGTGCGAAGGACCTCACCCTCGTGTGTTAGGAGGCGATAAGCCTAAGGCAGAAAAATAATTTATTCTACTGCGTTGCTTCGTGCGCTTCCGAGTTGGGACTAAATGTCCCACCTTCCTTCTGCGAGCATCTGCAAGTGGGACTCCATTGATTTGCAGCGGCTGCTGAGGATATCTCCCCCAATTAGGGACCTGGGCACGTGCCTAGTATTGTTCCGCGTCACCTGGAGGTGGCACCTGGAGTTGCAGGTGCCGAAGAGAGCTTCAAGCTTCGCTTGAGCTCGTCATTAATGGCGCTAGGGACCTGAGTACCTGAAAACATGAACAAGGCCTTTCGACCACGTCAAATACGCTCAGTAGGATCGCCATGGAATGGCGAACGTGAGGGTGTGCGTGGTGAGGCAAGTGCGTGCATGAGAAGGTCGTACAACCTCGTAACGGAGGTGCGTTGAGGGTGGAGTTCGGGGGAGTCATGGAGTGGCGAATAGGGTGAATTGGTAAAGGGCTTTTGCCCTACGTGTGATGGCAGAGCTTTTGGAGTTGGATGGAACATGTTTGGTGATCTGTGATGGTGTCTCGGGCTCGCCGGAGCTCGGCCACTTGTGGAGAAGATGGTGAGGGAGACAGGTGGTCGTGGGTCAAATTGAGAAGTTAAGGGAAGGAAAAGAAAGGATAGAGAAGAAGGGAGCTTTACGACCTAGAATTGCAGACGAAAGAGGTAGGGCGGCGTCGACTGTGTTTGGCTGACACCGTAGATGAAGGATTCCCCGACAAGGGAAACGACGAGGAAGAAGGGGCTAGGGCACCTCTGATGTGATCGTCGAGAGGTGGAGGAAGTCAGGGAAGAAGGAGACGCTCCCAATTTGGTCGTTGGAGGCCGTGGGACGACAGAGGAGGAGGCTCGCCGGAGCTAGGGTGAAGATGGCCGGGGAAAGAGTTTGAAGAGGCTTTTTTGGGCCAAAACCTAGCTAAGAAAATGCGCAATACCACGGAGGTCTTTTTATAGGGATCTAGATGGAGTTCCAAGCTTAGAAACAAGCTTGGAAACTCCGAACTCCTCACAGACGTAGGATACCTAGTCAATCAAATCGTTTGCACGAGGATTCTAGAGACATTTAGGATCCCTGGATGGGCTCATTTGGAAGGCAATTACTTGTTGAGTTTCCCTTTTAATTTAAGAGGGATCCGTGAAGAAATCATGGAGATCTTGCCAAATTAAAGTCGTCGGAGCTTTAGGATTAGGATTTCATGGCGGTAGGGACCTATTTGTGAAGAAGAGGACAAAGTTGTGAGGCTATTTGTAAGAAATTCAAAAGTTAGGGGCATGTGTGTGAGAGAAAAGAGTCAGGACCAAATTACAAGCTAGGTTAAGATGATCTCATATTAGGCCCAAATTTTTGTACAAACCTAATTTGGATCCAAGAAATCAAATGGTAAAGTTAGATTTTGATTTTGACTAAGTTTAACTGGAGAAATTGCATTATTACCCAAATTAGAGCAAAACTCTACCTGTGGCTCTATTTAGGTCAAGACAAGTTCTGATGGTCAAATTAAAGGTACCAAATCCTAGATAATATTTTTATATGAATTTTAGAGGATTTAGGTGAATTTCATACTGACTAGAACCTCAGTTAATTAAGCGGGTTTGTTTTTAAGGTTTCAGATGTCATTTAATTTTCAAAACACGCGAAAATCCATTTCTATTTGCACGGACTCACTTGTTAAACTCTTAAGACTATTTAACATTTATTTAACCCTTGGAGAAATCCTGTGATTGTACTTTAATTGAGATATGCTGCTAAAACTGTAATTTTACCCCTATTTTCTTATTTTTCTCTTAGAATGATTATGCAATAAATTAGGGCTCTCTGACGGTTATGTAGGAGTATTTATTCCTTGATTATGATTAAATAAAGCTAGATATGACTAATGATGGCATTATCATCATACCCTCATGCCTAACTTTTGTTAGTCCCTTAGAAAAATCTCACAGAATTAACTCAAATTCTAGACCATATGTTTAGATCTCTGATCTGTGTTTTTTCTTTTGTAGATTAGGTTAGAATGCCAATAGTAGGCCTAGAGGTACTCAAGTACCAACCAAGATCCGGACCTGATTAGCTTTAGCCTCAGTCTGCCGCGAAGATTTCTAAAGTCCACAGGAACTAACCTAAGGTTCATTGAACTCCGTGGTTAAAGCACCCGTGCTTAAAACATTTTTAGTCTCGGTTCAGTTTGCAGTGCGTTTTTGTAAAAGAGAAGATTTTTTTTGTTTTTGGAGAGTTTTCTCTCTTTTCTTTTCTTTATTTTTAGCTTTGGATTGACTTTACAACATGGTCTATATCGGATTCCTAACTCCCACCATCAATCCTCGTAGGGTCCCTGGCTTTCGATGCTTCGAGATAGCACTGCCCATGGCAATCCCAAGAACCCTGACTTTCGACACTTTAAGATAGTGTCGCCTATGACGTTCTGTAGCTAAATTCAGGTCCTAACAATCGACATTTCGGGATAATCCCGTCCATGGCACCTAAACTAGCACAAGGTGTTTACGTGCCTCCGGTAGGATATTTAGATATCATAGGAGACAAGCACCGAGAAGACGGTATGTTATTGCGCATCTTTGAGGGAAATTTTTCACCTCTCCACTCCGAGAACTCTTCCAAATTAACTTGTGTTGATTAGTCACTCCTAATCTACGTAGCATTTCAGAACAGAATTAACGTATTTGCGTGATTTTGATAATTAAGCGCACTGAATCAGACTGTGTGTGGATTATGATGCTTAGGTTATCGAGTCCCACAAATCAATGGTTAGTTAACGAGGCCGAATAATCTCTAAGCCTTAGACCTAATACTTAAGCTTCGTATTTTCCTCAACCTCTTGAGTACTATCCAGATCTTAACGAATACTTGAATTTTTAAGCCTAAAACACAGCCCAAGAGGTCTAAGATCAACGTTCATACTAATCTCTTTCATCTCTTGGCACTTTTATTTTTTATTTCTTTTAATTTGGTCTAGAACTAAAATAGATTCCATAATCTTTTATTAATGACTAACTCTTTTCTTTTCAAATTATTGCTCCTTTTTGACATTTCAAAATCTCCTCCTCTCTTTTCCTTCTCAAGAATGATATGCAATTTGATCTTTCAAATTTTCCTCCCTTCTACATTTTTTGTTCTTTTTTTTCATTTTTTTGTGAAAACCCTTTAGAACTATGAATTTTTGTGTGTTTGTACTTTAACACCCCCATGCCTAAGTTTTACAATATCCTCTTTGTAAACAGAAGGTATGAAATAGTTTTGGGTTCAGGAATTAGAATAGGATTATCGAGTGGTCAAACGGGTCAGGATGACTGTTGCGGATGATTTGAAGCTCTGATACGAGTACCAGAGGTGGAATCGACTATTCTAAAACTGAACTCAGAGTGCAATAAATGTGAAGTACAGAAGGATAATCAGAAGGATCTCAGGTTTTTGACGGGTTGCCTCTCATTAAGCGCTAAATTTAATGCCTTCAGCCGAGCATAAAATGGTATGGAGGAGTGGTGAAATCAGATGAATTTTGTAAAACAAGCACCTTAATCAATAGCCTGGTTGGTCCAACCAGGTGCTTGTTCAGATCAGCAAGCTGATGATGCAGCCCAAACCTAATCAATCTGGTGGGTTAATAGATGTGGATCAAAAGATATGGTACCCACTAGATGCTGTGGAGCTCAAAAGGATGTGGAAGTGTATAGCTAGGGTTTGGCTTAATCAAATCAACCTAATCAGAGTAGGGATCCTTAAATGAAAAAGAATCAGTGGAAGATGTGAGATCCCTACGAGGGTGATCAGAGAAGGATGAGGCGTGATTTGTAGTTTGATCGATGTTCGAAACCCGATAAAAATGTAGAGGAGAATCATGTGCAACTGGCTCACTGAGAGGAGAATCAGAGTAGAAATTGAGTTCGGTTGCAGGTTGGGGTTGAAAACGGGTTTGGGAAGGTTTTGTATGTGTAGAAGAAGAGATGTTTTCTTTCAAATCATTGACCTCAGCGTCAGAATCAAAAGATGGGTTGAGGTTGTTGAGGTTGTAGTTTGGCTCGTAATCATAAGGAAATAATAGTTCTCCGATATCAGAGTAAGATTCGAAATCGTCGGAAAACTTGCGAGAATCATGTCCTAAATCTAATTCTAGATCAGAGGTTCCACCACAGAATAAATCAAGATGTGGACAACTAGCAACCTGACTTGGATCTAACCTAGTTTCAAATTCTGAGCTCAAAAAGGTGTCCCTATTAGGTTTGGTCTCAGGTTCTTGGCTTGTAGGGAAGACCTAATTAAAATCCAACTCTTTCAACTCCTCGGTTTCTGTATCGTAGATTAGCATGACCTTCGAAAAATCAATCTGTATCTTTGAGGAGATTGGAGAGCTATACTCATCAAATACGGGCCCAGAATTGCGGTTCAGATTCAAACTCTGATTCATATCACACGGGGCCTTGTAATCATCCCAGTAAGGCTCAAATCCAGATTCTAAGTTAAGGGTGTGGGTTGGATTACTAGAATCTAGGTTGGGCTCTATTGGGATGTTAGAATCATCCTTGAGAATTACCTTAACAGGATAAGGCTTGGGATTTACATTGAGTTCTGTTTTAAGTTTATCATTACAGGTGTCTAAGAATTCAAAGCTAAGCGATCTAAGTTCTCCTATCTCTAAGGCTGCTCGAAATCGGGAGCACCTACAATTGGATTGTCCCAACCCAACTCAAGATCAGGCGTATCAGTCTGTACATAAGTTGGATCATAATTAATTTGGGTTAGGGATCAACAACAACCTTGATTCTCGAATCTGGGATTTAGGAAATCAGATTGATCCTCTGTATTATTCCAAGATGTTTCGCTAAATGCTTAGGGAATGTACGGGCATTTTTTATCGATAATCTGTTTTAACAATTTTATTATCTCTTCCCATTTTTCAAGATCATCTTGGTGTCTTTCCTAAAGTACAGGATTTGTCATGCATTGGAGATATTCAAAGTTATGCAATTTCTCTAACTCAATGTATGCTGTTATGTGAATATCCCGGGTTGATTCATTTGTTACTTGTGTCAATAGTAATTGGGCACAGTTTATGATGAAGGTTGTTTTTTCTGGCACATTAACCTGAATGTTGTTAATTGGATTTGAGGTTTTGTCATCAATCTCATAAAATATAAAGGCATCTTCAATCATTTTATCTCTCTTAGATATCTGAGATTCAGGTTTCTTAAATGGTTTTCCTAAATTGCCAGGCTGCATCTTCAAATCAGGTGGTGAAACCAGGATTTAGAATCAAATTCAGGTTCAGAATGAAGTGATTCGATCTGAAAAGAGACTCCCAAGAAGATCTACTGAGGCCTCTTAGGTTAACCTAAGGACCCTCCTATGTGTGTGTTCTAATGAAAAGATGAGGGACTAGATATGAATTGGATCTAATCAAGGCATCCAAAGATTTTTGGATGACTAAGGCAATTTTAAGGCAGATGATACCTCTGAATCAGAAATTAGCATACCTGAGAATTACCTGGGCAGCCAGAAAGGGAGAGCCTTGCAAAGACCCCTACACAGTAGAGTGTCCCCACAGGTTATAGGGTTTCCCCCACCTAACCTTCCTTGTCACTGAGGGTTCAGGTAGATCGAAATGTACGAACTTAAGATATTAAGTCTACCAATTTTATATCCTAATTTGTGCCTTTCATTTCACTTGATTAGAAGTTAATTCAACTTTTGACCTAATTTGGAGGTTGGTTAGCCTACAATGTAGACCAACGTCACCTGACCTATCTTAAAGATGGCAGAATGAGATCTAGGTCAAGACCTAGAAATCACCCTGATTTGTCTCTCAAGTTATTAGGTCCAAGGGTTTTAGGGTTCAAGTGAGAATAGAGCTTGATTTTAGGGTTTTTGTTGATTAGATCTTTTGAACCAATTGCTTGGGTAGCACATAAATGCGGGTGGGTTTGTTTCCTTTTATGCAGGGAAGTGTGAACTAGCACTCCAAAACCCTAAAATTGAAATCCTAATTGGCTCTATTATGCATCCAATTTGATCTTAACCTGTTCACCTTGGGCTTCAAGCAAAAAGGATGTTAGCCCAAAGTGATTTAGAAATTACGCGTAGTCCCTAATAGTTGCAGGCAAATAAGGTGGAGAATCTCTAATAGAATCATCTCAATCTTCAATCAATTTTTTTTTTAAATTTTCGCAATTCAGGAAGCTTGCCCTTTTTAAATGATGATTACTATAGAAATAAGGCAGGAGATTCATAATTGATTGTTTCCTTTTTTGTGTTCCCAAGATTAAGAGGTTGATTAGGGAAGAATAGAGAAGTTACCTGCCTTGGAGTAGTTGTTTTGCACGGAAGATCTCCTCGTAAAGTACCCCGCAAAATCGCAGTAAAGCAAACAAGGCAAGTTAGTGCTCAAATATAAAAATATAGTAGGAGAATAGCGATGAATTGCGCATTGCTCCACGGCAACGGTGCCAAAATATTTATCGCGCAAGATTGAGGTTATAAAAGCTGCGTTATAGTATAGGTCGAAATCGGTTGAAAATAAATAAAATTTATAACTCGAATTCAAAAGTGTATCCGAGGTTGAACACAAGGAGCAAATAGGAATTCAAGTGCTAATTTCAATCAAAATATATATGAGCACAATAATTAAGCCAATAATGATTTGCAATGAGTACTAATTACTCAAAATTGATCATCAATATAGAATATGAATATATGAAGAGTTTGTCATGGCAAAAAGAATGAAATATCTCAAAAAGTGGTGATTTGAATCACGTTTTAGATCTACATTTAAGCATGCATCTTAACTATAGTACTTAAATTATTGAATAGCATTATAGATAATGCTCAATCAGACCAGAGCTACAGTGCAAAGGCACTGTTCCTCTTTTTCAATTCTTCTCTGCTTTCTTTGGCTTCTTCTTTTGCCTATCTTCAGCTTCAGCCTTTTCTCTCTTCTTCCTCCTTGCCCCTTTAGGTCTTCTCCTCTTCTTTACACACATAGAGGGAGGCAATCCCTCCGGCGGCTAAGTGTCACAGGAAAACTTCTTCAGAGAGCAAAACCCCCCTGGCCCCACGCTCTCTTTCCTTTCTCTCTATGGGTTTTCCTCCTTTCCCGCCTTTCCAAGGCTAATGTTCGAGTTATCGGGTAAACGGGTACATGCACACCTGGGACCAGGACTGCCGGCCGTGACTGGTAGCCAAGGTGTGAGAGTAGGCTTAGGCGGGTAATCGAGTGAGTGCTAGACCTGCGTGAGCAGTGTCATGGGTGAAGCAGGTGAAGGGTGCGGAGGACCTCACCCTTGTGTGTTAAGAGGCGATAAGTCTAAGGCAGAAAAACAAGTTATTCCGCTGCGCTGCTTCGTGCGCTTCCGAGATGGGACTAAATGTCCCACCTTCCTCGTGCGAGCATCTGCAGGTGGGACTCCATCGATTTGCAATGACTGCTGAGGATATCTCTCCCATTTGGAGACCTGGGCACGTGCCTGGTATTGTTCCGCGTCACCTGGAGGTGGCACCTAGAGCTGCAGGTGCTGAAGAGAGCTTCAAGCTTCGCTTGAGCTCGTTGTTAATGGTGCTGGGGACCTGAGTACCTGAAAACATGAACAAGGCCTTTCGGCCACGTCTAATACACTTAGTAGGATCGCCGTGGGATGGCGAACGTGATGGTGCGCGTGGTGAGACAAGTGCATGCGTGAGAAGGTTGTATGACCTTGGAATGGAGGTGCGGTGAGGGTGGAGTTCGGGGTCATCGTGGAGTCGTGAATAGGGTGAATTGGTAGAGGGCTTTTTCCCTCCGTGCGATGGCGGAGCTTTTGGAGTTGGAGCAGACTTGTTTGGTGATCTGTGGTGGTGGCTCGGGCTCGCCGAAGCTCGGCCGATCGTGGAGAAGACGGTGAGGGAGACAGGTGGTTTTGGGTCAAATTGAGAAGTTAAGGGGAGGAAAAGAAAGGAGAGAGAAGAAGGGAGCTTTAGGACCTAGAATTGTGGACGAAGGAGGTAGGGCAGCGTCGACTGTGGTTGGCTGGCGCCATGGACGAAGGATTCTCCGACGAGGGAGACGACGAGGAAGAAGGGGCTAGGGCGCCTCTAATGTGATCGTCAAAAGGCGGAGGAAGTCAGGGAGGAACGAGACGCTCCCAATTTGGCCATTGGGAGGCCGTAGGACGACAAAGGAGGAGGCTCGCTGGAGCTAGGGTAGAGATGGCCGGGGAAGGAGTTTGAAGAGGTTTTTTTGGGCCAAAACCTAGCTGAGAAAATGCACAATGCCACGGAGGTCCTTTTATTGGGCTCTAGATGGAGTTCCAAGCTTGGAAACTCCGAGCTCCTCACCGGTGTAGGATACCTAGTCTATCAAATCGTTTGCACAAGGATTCTAGAGAGATTGAGAATCCCTGAATGGGCTCATTTAGAAGGCAATTACTTGACGAGTTTCCCTTTCAATTTTGAGAGGGATTTATCAAGAAATCACGGAGATCTTGTCAAATTAAGGTCGTCGGAGCTTTAAGATTAGGATTTCATGACGACAGGGACTTATTTATGAAGAAGATGACAAAGTTAGGGGGTTATTTGTAAGAAATTCAAAAGTTAGGGGCATGTGTGTTAGAGAAAAGAGTCATACAGTATCAAATTGCAAACTAGGTCAAGATGATCTCAGATTAGACCCAAATTTTCGTACAAACTTAATTTAGACCCAAGGAATTTAATGGTGAAGTTAGATTTAGGTTTTGACCAAGTTTGACTGGTGAAATTACACAATTACCCAAATTAGGGCAAAAGTCTGCCTGTGACTCTATTTTAGGTCAAGACAAGTTCTGATGGTCAAATTGAAGGTACCAAACCCTAGAAAATATTTTTATATGAATTTTAGCAGGTTTAGGTGAATTTTATCCTGACCAGAATCTCAGTTAATTAAGCGGGTCTGTTTTTAGGGTTTCAGATGTTATTTAATTCTCAAAACACGCGAAAACCCATTTCTGTTTGCATGGACTCACTTGTTAGACTCTTAAGATCATTTGACCTTTATTTAACCCCTAGAGAAACCCTGTGATTGTACTTTAATTGAGATATGCTGCTAAAACTGTAATTTTACCCCTATTTTCTTGTCTTTCTCTCAGAATGATTATGCAATGAATTATGGCTCTCTTGGCAGTTATGTAGGAGCATGTATTCCTTGATTATGACTAAATAAAGCTAGATATGGCTGATGATAACGTTGTCATCACTGGGTCCCAGACCTTACCACACCCGCAAGGTAAAATAGCACCGAAAGAAGAGGTGGTCATTGTTCTCTTCCACCTACATGCAATGTGGGCAAGAAGTGTCCTTGGAAGGCGCCCACCGTGCTCTCCTTACTTTTGCAAGGACCCTGTCATGCCTTAGGAACCATGGAAAAAATCTATTTTGTAACAGGTAGTCCGTCATCCAAAGAAGCCTGTAGTCTCTTAAAAGGTCAATGTCCACCGACTGGGCGATAGATGTTAGCCTGCGATAAGGTTCCTTCTTAGAAAAGCACCGTCATTTTTGCACATTGTGTCTCTGCTAGTTTCTAGCTCCCATTCTTCCAAGACTCGCTGCATCTCATGTAACTCCTCACATCGATTGTTCGAAAGGGCCCCCTGGAAGGTCGGGCTCTAAGCGCCCTCCCAACACTCCTGACAGTTGGCCCCTTATCAGTTCCTCTAGAGAACAACCACGAGAACTTGGTGCTTAATAGCCTGTCTCCTTGTCAATCATCCATCCAAAATCTGAAGTCATCACCATCCCTAAGCACAAGGGTGGAGCACCACCTAACCATTAGCACCACCATAGCCAGCCCTTTGATGAAAGGTGACACCCTAGCTGTGAGAGAGAACAACATCTCCCAAGAGAGGAAGGAGCCATAACATCCCCACATGATGGCTTGATATGCAGTAGCGAAAACCAATCCTGCAACCTAAGTTGCCTATTAGTTAGGGGTAGCCCAAGGTAGGGAAGAGGTAGTCCCCCAACCTCCATGCCAAGGGTGACCTTACATGCTTGCTGCTCCAGTAGGGACAAGTTGAGGGGGATAAAGCTGGATTTTGCATGGCAGATTTGCAGGCTCAACACCTCCCTGAATATGTGCAATACCAGACAAACCTTCGACGCCTTCATGGAAGCACCCTCCACAAGTATCAGAGTACCATCAACATATTGTAGGATCACCAACTCGCAACCACCTCCAACCCCGAAGCCTCTGAATAACCCTTGCACACAGGACTTCATCGCAACCCTGGCAAACACATTGCCAGGATGAAAAGCATGGGGGCCAAGGGACAACCCTGCCTAACCCCCTTCTCGACTACACCTAGCCCTTGGCAGGATTACTATTGACTAACATTGAGAAGGAGGCCGTGGTGACGCAACGTTTCACCCAATCAATCCACCTACTTGGGAAACCTTCTTGGCAAGAGAGGACCAAAGGAAGGACCATTACACCATGTCGAAGACCTTGCTAAAATCTACCCTCCAAAGGAAGGCCCTGATGTCAAAAATACGTGATTTGTTAAATATGTTAATTAAGTCATTGAGACGCTTATCTTTGGAATTGCTTTTAATATTTATAACCTAGATAGTCGTGGTATCTAGGTGTTTGCAGCGTAAATCATGTTTTAGAATAAATCAGTCGTAGTATAGCGTGAAATACATCTCGACAAATAAATTTTAACGAAACAGGTGAGTCCCAGTCAAACTCAATGAGGTAGAAAATGTTTTAGATTTCATAATTGATCTAGATCTAATTACTAACTAAATAATATGCTACTAATTGCGAACTAATCTATATATATATCAGAATATGTATATCATGTAAATAGTCTAATCATGGATTTCAAAAATATAATTATGACTAAAATAAGTTCTTACTATCTAACTAGAGCATAAATGAAAAACTACTATCTAGCAGAATAAGGACACCACGGGTGGTCTGTGGCGGCCTTCTGAAGAGGTTGGGGAGAGCAACGGTGGTCCACCAAGGCGGCTTGGTGGGCACTTCAGGAGGATACTCAGAGACAGAGAGAGACAGAGAAGAAGATCTAAAGAATTAGAGAGGGTCCGGAGGAGTTGGTGGAAGATGGAAGAGTTGGCCTCAACTGGGGGGCCCTGGGCCTTCTTTTATAGCTTTTATGAGGGGCAAGATAGGCATTTGAGCCCCTAAAACTATGCAACAACCCTCTAGTGATCAGACCCATCAATCGAGAGATCGACAGCTTTGATTTGACCTCAAAATAGCCTTCAAAACGCCTTCTACGTGCGGATTCATTCTGGTGCTAACACGTGGTGCCTTCTCCACCATCCGATCCGCATCGCACGGTTGCTGCTCGCTTCACGCCTGCTTCATCAACCGCATGTGCGTGGAATATGCTCAATCCTCGCTTATCAGATATCAACCATCTGATTGCGAGATCGGACAGCTTAAAAGAGCCAAAGCCACCGCCCCTTGAAATTCAAAGCGCACGCGCGTCATCACGCGCGTTGTTATCCGATGATCCTCAGCTCGTCATTCGCCTGCTCCATCGCCGTCTGATGATGATCTAACGGGTGGATTTTACCCGCGCTTGCGACCTTCGCTGATTTCTCGCTCAAGGCAGTTCGAATGCGCGCCTTCTGATCTAGCGCAAGCGCGTGGGCTAACGCGCTACGCGTGAGTTTTGTTGCGGTTTCCTCTTTGCATCTAGTTGTCCTTAGTCGTTGGATGGAGATCCAACAACTGAGGCATGATCTCAGTTGGTGAGGCGCGTCTAGAGCTGCTACGTGGGTGCTTTATGGCCATTGGATGATGATCCATCGGCCCACCACGTGCGGGGACGTGCCTTCAGAAGTTGGGGGCATGGCGAGGGGTAGATGTGATGGCACCACGTGGTGCCATCGTGGCTGTCCATCTCTCTTTTGTAGACGGTGCTATAGGCCTCCGATTGGGATGATTCTTGCACCGTTGGATTGCGATCGCTGATCTAGATCCATTTGTACGGTTGGATTTATCATCTGAGGTCTGAATTTTCACCTATTTGCCTCTTAGCTCTTGCTCTTCTGTGGACTCCATCGGATGCTACGAGAGTCTAATTGATGCGATCTTGAAAGCGTTGGACTCCCGTCGCCATTCTACACAGATCCATGTGGTTGGATTGGTCATCCGCAACCTCGAATTACCTGCGATTATTAATGCCTCTCAATTAGCACATAATATAACATTATTATTTACAAAATTAATGAATCAACTACGATGCAAAGTATGATGCGAATTCATGTAGAATGCTTAAGTTAAGCTAGGTTCTGACTTAATTCAGGTAGATTAGGACCTATGATTGTTGCGCAATCATTAGGGTCGTCTAAGGAGACAATTATAGTTTTAAAAAATGTTTTTCTCTCTTACGAAACTCAAATCTCCAATCCTTTTGTGTTTTTGATTTTGTAGTTTTTAGCGTTTTTGAAATAATCGGAATGTACAAAGATGCAAAAACTACACGATAGAGAACTACGCCTAAATGACAAGAACTAAGCCTCTTCTATAAGCTCACCCTAGGCAAGTGTGCCTAGGGTAATTAGAAAAGGGGTGTGAAGTGCACTAAGCTATTAAAAAGGAAAAGCACTAGAAATAAAACACAAGGTAAATGAACTTTTTGTATTGCTATAAGAATAACGAAACTGTAGTGGAATGCTTGTTACAACGAAATGGAAAATAGCTAATACAAAAAAGTGAACTAAAAAGATGAAAAACAAATCCTCCAAGTGGTGAAGATGCTTTCACTCCAAGTGTGGCAACTCCCGCACTATGTAGAGAGATCCTCCTTGCTCTTAGTCTCCTCCTTTCTCCTCCAAGGTGGATGTCCACCACCTTGGATGCTCCCTTGCTTGGTCGTCCTTCAAGAGTACTCCCAAGCTTGTGACACAAGGAAGAAGGGAGGAAGAAGAATGAACACCAAGAGGGTAAGGGAGAGCTCTCTTGATCACCTTCTTCCCTCCTCCTCCTTAGCCGAATTTAAGGTAGATATACAAGATGGATGTGTGGTCATATAAGAAAAGACCTTATTTCAAATGAGATTATTAGAAAAAAAGTTAGGGTAGCACCAATAGATAATAAAATGAGAGAGGCACGTTTAAGGTGATTTGGACATTTACAAAGAAGGCCACTAGTTGCTCCAGTTAGGAGATGCGAGAAGATGGAGGCTGAACCCGCTAAGAGGGGGCGAGGAAGACCAAACAAGTGTTGGAAGGAAACTATTAAGCATGACCTCAATTACTTTAATTTAAATTCTGAAATGGCTGAAAATCGATCTGTGTGGAGGCAAAGAATTCATATAGTCGACCCCACTTAGTGTGGGAAAAGGCTTGGTGATAAATGTAAGCTTAGGATGAGTTTTTTTTGGTGGTAGAATGGGGTTTTATATAGAAGTGGAGAGGGGGGTTGGTGTGGGATATAGATGGAGGGCTAAGATGGGTTGATGGGGTGGTTATGGGGATCCTATGGTGGAGAATTAATGGCACCACCCATGGGATGCAAGTGGCGGCAGTTATGGTGGGTTGGGCACCTTTTGGTGGATGACCATCATGGAGAGGTTTGGCGCCAATTTTGGGGTCTTCTAGAAGGCCTTGTTGGCGCCAACATATTAAGGGTTGAGATGGGGTTTATGGGGTGATGGATGGTGGAGATGATAGGTAGTGTTTATGCCAAAATATAAGTAGTTATGGGGTGGTTTTGGCGCCAAAATGATGGTGGCCTTTGGTGGTGGTGATGGGGTGAAGAGGTGGCTAAAAGTGGAGCCAACTTTGAATAGGAATAGGTAGCGTAAGTGGACTCAAGGTTAGGGTTATTTGGTGGAGCTAGTTAGGTGGAACTTAGGGTGATGGTTGGCCATAGTAGGGGAGGTGGATCTAAGCTAAGCTAGCTAAGCTAGCTTAGCTAGTAGAATAGTGGAAGAGGAGTAGAGAAATTAGGATTTACTGAGGAGGAGTTGAGAAGGAGCTACATTAGAGCTAACTGTTGCTGAAGAGAGCTATAGCTGAGCTCAATAGCTAACTTAACTAGCTAGTTCTTTGTTAGCTGCTAAACCAATCTAAGTTGAGTTGGTTTCGTCTGATCTGAGGTTAGGTGAGCTAGAGTTGGTCTTCCCAAAGACTACCTAGTTAGTTAAGCTAGCTAGCTTAGGTCAAGTAGCTAAGCTCAACCAAGTTGAGCTGAGTTGAGTCTTCGAGAGCTGGAGTTGGGTTGGCTTGAGCTAGTTGAGAACTTGTTTAGTTGACTAGGCTTAGCTAGTTGATGGTAGTAGCTAATCCTAGTCAGGTGGAGGTTCCATGAGCTGGATGGAGTTGGGAAGAGCTGAGTTGAGCTGATCCCAACTAAGTTGAGCTATAATGGGTTGGAATGAGGTGGAATGAGCTGGAATCCAGCTAAGGTGAGCTGGATTCAGCTGAGATCCAGCTGAATTGGGTTTCTTCTTCATCTTCTTCCTTTCTTGGTGTTAGGGTTTGTGGGATCTGATTGTCTGTTTATCCCTGACACTTAAATAAATGTGTCAAATGACAAAAACAATGCAATGCATGCATATCTCAAGAGAATGCCTAAATGCAACCGAATACCATAATGTATATTGAAAACCTAGGAACTAGATGTGACTTTCAAGTTAAGGATAATGATAAACTGGTGTTTATTGGGCCCTGGTCTTCTACCTTCTCCAACTGGCCAAGGCTTCCAAGGCCACAACAAAACCATCCAAAATTTCTCTTCCGGGGATAAAAGTCATCTGCGTCTGAGAGATGAGATCAGGTAGGAGTGCCCTCAGTTTGTTCGCCAAAGCATTGACGATAATGAGGTTTGTAGCGTTGGAGAGCGTAATCAGCTTGAAGTCTTCAATCGCTTCAACCCCTTCCTTCTTTGGAAGCAAGAAGAGGAAGGATCTATTCAACTTGTCAAAATTGATGTTCCCTGCTTTAAACTCGGCCACCATCTAGATCACATCTTCCTTCACCAAGGGCTAGAATTCCTTATAGAAGTGAACATGAAAGTCGTCTGGCCCCAAGCACCCATCTACATTGAGGGCCTAGATCGCCATCCTGATCTCGACCTTTGAGAACCCCCCTACAAAGGCCTCCTCCTGTGACCTTGAGACTCGCCAAGTGTCTTCCCAGTTCCCCCATCCATCTCCATGCGCCAGCACCCCGCCTACTAGAGAACTCTCTGTAGTAACTACCTATGACCCACCCAACATCCTCTATCCCACTATGCCACGTTCCATCCACCAACAGGCTGTCAATCTAATTAGTCCTCCTAGCTGAGGCCATTTGCTGGAAGAATTTGGTGTTGTAGTCGCCTTCCTTGAGCCACTTCTGCCAAGATCTTGTCTCCCACTCTACCTCTACCTTCTTATCCTCCTCCTAAACAACCTTCATCTTAACAACCCTACAAGCTCTGTTCGTCTATGAAAGATGGCGCTCATCCTCCAATCTGTCAAGTCTGCTTATCTCAGACATTGCTTTTATCTTTCTCTGCTCTTCTTTACCTCAACATCCTTCAATATTCTCTAAGGTGGTTCTTCAAGCAGGCTAATTTCCTAGCCAAGCAGGCAGTTGCCATCCCTTCCACCTTCAAGGATCTCCACTTGTGCTCAATCATATCTTTGAATCTCAGCTCCATCAACCAAGACCTCTCGAACTTGAAATAAGTGCCAACCTTCAATTTCATTAGACTACCAAAGGAGGGGGTGTGATCAGAGAAAGCCCTCTCCATCAGCGAGACGAATGCTAGCAGAAAGGCCTCTGTGAGCTTAACATTGGAAAGGAATCTATCGATGCACGATTGTTGGCCACCACCATTCCTTCACGTATAAGAACATAAAGCTGGGACAAGGTCAATCAGGCCAAAAGTTGTCGTAAATTCAGCAAATTGTTTTGAGCCTAGGTCTTGTCATTTGCAACCGTTCAACGTAGCCTCCACTTGCAGAGTGGTGTTGAAGTCACCTCCTACTAGCCAGAGGCATCCATGGCTAGCCACCCCAATCGAGGCAAGCTCCTCCTAAAGGTGATCTCGCGCAAGCACGTCATGGGACTTGTAAACTGCCATCACCACGAGCGAGGTGCCATCACTCCTATAGAGAAACCTTGCGAAATAATGTGTTCTCCCACAAAGGACACCGCCAGTGGCAAGGCGTCCTCCTGCTATCCTACCAGTTAACCTCCTACATGACCTACCGTGTTGAGCTTGGCGAACCCATCCAACCACTTACCACCAATCTCCCTCCAAGTCTTGATGTTGCAACAAGTAAGCTTGGATTCCCAAAGTATGATAATGTCGGTTCTCTACTGCCTGAGGTATCCCCCCAGCGCCACCTTCCTTGCGGGGTCATTAAGACCCTGTGCATTCCTTGTAAGGATCTTCATCATGGATCAACCACAAGCACCACCTTGGAAATCAGCTTGAAACTAGCCACACTAGAGACCAAAGTGGCCTCCGTGGCCTCGTCGCTAGGGTTGTCGGCTCCTCCATCTTCAGCCATGGTGCTAGTCTGTGACCTAGCATCAATCAAGTCACAAGGGAGCGCCTTCATAAATATGGGGAGGGAAAGGGGAGGGGACGCAACCCTTCGGTCCTCCCCAAAGGTGCGGTCCTCCAAATCCCTTGCGATGGCTCCTCTCAAAGAGGCACGACCCTGTGAATCTCTCGCAGAGGCACAACTTGATGGTTGCATCTCCGTACCAACCGCAGATGCTACCAATACCGCTATTGAAGCTGCCACGTCAGTGGGACCCAAGCGACGCAACTCTTCGTGATCTGCACCCATCATCAAAGCTGCCACGTTAGCGAGACTCGAGCAGTGCTGCTCCTCCCCAGCCATGTTAGCACGCCTCTCCTCCCATGCCACGTCAGCACGTCGGTTCTCCAGGTGGCACCCTAGTCTCTAAAGCCTAGCGGTGCCGGGCTTGCACTTCATGACAATGCCGACTTTGGGTTTGCTCCTTACGATGACGTTGATCTCCAGCGAAGGTTCACACCAAGTTGTGACTACCTCAGTGAAGGTCCACACGAGCCCACCCTATCGTTGCACCTGCAACGAACCACCCGCTGGTAGCCCTTGTGGTGAAGCAGCATGACCTCCAGCAGGGAGGCACCCACCTTTAGCTCAGCCACTACCTCGAGGGTCTCCGTCGAGAGCCTCGTCTCGCGAACCTCCCTAAGGTACGCCAAAGGGAAAATGACGGCTTCGACGACCACCACTATGCGCAACTAGCATGACACTCCCTCAAGGTGGTGGTGAAGACTCAACCTTCCAGTGGCTACTCCTTCGTCACCCCATTGTGGATGCATGGGAGCCACCAGCAAACCGCACCCTCCCGCAAACAATGCTCCATGAAGTAAAGGCGCTCCCATTAGGAGGAGGACAACCCCATCAAAAGGAAATGCCCTTGATGGATAGGCACCACCCGCAGCTCCAAATCCTCATCCAAGTTCTCTCAAATCCACTTGGAGACCTCCAGCCCCACCTTCCCCTGCACCACATCTCCCACGAGGCCCTTAGCGACCTTTGCTTCCAAACTTTCCACCTCACTTGACAAGGAGCAATGACCTCCACCAAAGGAACCAAGGTAGGGGGTGGCAAAGGGATAGCGCATGGCTGTCCTCTCCTCCCCCTGCGCCTGTAGGTCACCTTCTTGTGTCCAACACACCCCCCCCCCCACCCACCCCCTGCGTCCACCACTTGGGGGGGTCCCTAGATTCTCTTGCCTAATGGCCAAGGCTAAGGCAGTGAAAGCATCTTCATTCATCCCCTTGGAACCCCTTGGCCCTGTCTCCCTTAACCTTCGTTTTTTCGAGGGCAAGGACCCTTTTTTGTCCCCACACGTGCCAGAAGATGCAACCATGGCTAGTCAAGCAGCGACACTCCATCTCTCCCTTCTCCTGTGCTCTCCTTCTCTCTCCCTTCTCTCGAGCGATCCACCTCTCTCCATCTCTCCCTCAAAAAATACATGTTTTGCAATACACAAATGAAATAGACATGATTTCCACCGTATACTCTTGCATTTAATGTGTGAATTTGTTGAGTGTGTCCAACACTTGTGAAGCAATGTAAACACTATCACGTGGTGAAGTCCACCACCTCTTTTGAGTAAAGAAATGATCGATAATTTTTAATTTTGAATGAAATTATATATGTGATTTTTAATTTTGAATAAAAAATAAGTAATTTTTATTTTAAATGAAAATACAAAGGTATTTTTTCGTTTGAGTGAAAATATACAAATAATTCTTAATCTTGAATGGAAATGTGCATGTGATTTTTATTTTTTTTTATTTTACATCGATGTATTGGTGATTTTTTATTTTACATTGATATAATTTGATTATAAATTAGAACACATCCGTATATTTTTATTTAAAAGTAACTTTGAATGCATTTTTATTTTATGTTAATATAAATTATTTTTACACTAATACATTTTTTATTTTGATTTTATAGTACTTTTTTAACGTTGATGGATTCTATCTCGTGACCGTACTTGAATTATTTTTTACATTTCTTTTATGTTGTTCTAAATATATTATTATATTTTATTGATAGATTTCGTCAGAACAGAGGAAGTGTCTAAGGAGGCGTGACTTGATCTTCACTTTTATATTATATTTTACATTATAAAGTATATTTAGGTGTTCTTCTCTAAAGTTAAATGTCACCTATTCTTTTTTATATATATTTGTAAATCACGTACAGAGCAGTTTTTTATTTAAATCATTCCCGTATTGAATGGAAATATCCTGTTCGACACCAATGAAAAAATGTTTCGTTATTCAGAAGTTCCGGCATTCACGACCCAAATACGTATGTATTGCCACAATCACCAATCGGTTAGTAGTTATGCAAGTCAAATTCGTCCAAATACGTCCGGTGCAACTGCACCTCACTTTTGCAAGTAAAAAATTACTCGCGATAAAAAAATTCTTGCACTTTAATATTACATCGTTCCAATCTTAATACTTTTTATCCATGCCAAAGATCACAATTCGTCACTTCCATTTCGACTATTTCATTACTTGTAAACTTGCAACGCGCATGCCCTAGCTAGTTTATTTTAAGGTATCGTATCCTAATCTTATTATTTTTATTATTTTTTTAATGAGTAATGTAAGATATAATTTATCTTTTTTCAAGTCATCTGATGTCTATAAATAGTGATCATCGCATATGTCCTGCATGTACGGGGATGTAGGTGAGTGAATATGCTTTGTGTGTCAGTTCCTCGTGAAGGACGTGTGCTGAGCAAGATCAAGCGATGAAAGAGACAACACAAGGAAAGGAAGTATGATTCTTCCTTCGTAGAAGCACATGCGGCACACACCACACATACATGATGTGCATGGCAAGCACATGGAGCACAAGCGGTGGACACACATATGTTCACGGTTGTTCGGAGCACAACATCAAGCGCATAGAGAGCACGTTGGTGGATTAGCACATGGAAAGCACGTTGGTGGGCTTATGATTGGGGGTTTATGATTAGAGGGCAGCCAGCACAAACGACGGATGCGGAGCATATGGAGATACAATGAAGGCACATGTGTGCTTATTGAGAAAAAGAATAAAGGGAGAGAAGGAATGCATGGTTGGTTCAACGCAAAGCAAATGTACTAAGAAGATTCGAAGCACATACTTCAAAACTAAAAAACAAAGAAACAAGAGGATAAAGCAGGGGAGGAGTTGATGCGAAGTATATGTGCTTCATTGGTGCCGAGAAAATTCGAAGCCCACACTTCAAACCTAAAAACGAACAAACAAAAGGATAAAGGAGGAGAGAAGTTGATGCCAATCATATGTGTTGCATATGCTTAAGGTCATTTGAAAACGAAAACACCAAAGAGAATGCACATTGCTTAAACCTGAAAAGTTTCGCAGCACATACGATAAAATGAAAAGACCAAAGAATAACGGGAGACGCAAAGCATATGTGCTGCATAGAATTTGATAAGCACACTTGAGAAGCTTCGCAGGTGTGCGGGAGGCACGTGAAAGTACGTGAAAATGCAGGTTAAACAGAAAATCATCGAAAGTACCTCAGGATAAAAATAGAATGTCTCAAAATTGGAAGCACTTGAAAAAATTAGTCGAATAAAACTTACGTTATCCTTTTTTTTTTTTATTATCAACTACGTGCCATACGAGCTTTCACACTTTAACTCATTTTTAGCTCATGCATCATGAAAGTACTAAAGTCAATTAATGGTAAAGTATAAAAAAGTTTAATAAAATTTTTAATTAATGTATCTTAATATTTATTGATAAGAAATCAACACATTACATGTTATAAAATATATTAATTGATATATTTTAATTTTTATCAGAAAAAATTAAAAAATATCAATCAAAAATTAAAATAAACTACACATTATAAAATAGATTATCTAATATATTTTGATTTTCAATTAATATCTTAAAATTTATTTATACTACTTAATTATATATATATTATTTTATATTCATATAAAAATATATTTAATATTAACCTTTAATACAGGAGTATAAGATAAGGAGATTGATATAAAAAAAGAAAGAAAAAGAGATGAGAGAGAGAAAAAAAAAACAATAGAGAAAATAAATAAATGAAACCACGTGAAAAATATAAGATACAATGTCCTACGTTCCTTCAGTAGATATAGAATTTACTCTACATTTAATTAGCTGCTTATTCAATTTCCTTGATCGTTAATACCATGTTTCTTTTTTCATCGGCCAGAGTTATTATATATATTATATTTGCTTGATTATTGACGTCTACTGACCTCAAATTTTATAAGATGGTTATCGACTTCAAGGCCACATGGTGCGCCCCATGTCGCATGATCGCGCCAGCGTTCAAGGCGCTTGCAGCCAAATACGCCGAAGCCGTTTTCGTCCAGATTGATGTTGACGAGCTTCCGGTAAGTAACTAACATTGATTACTCATAGGACTATCTCCATTATGATGTCAAGTATTTTAAGTTTGTCCATGCATGAAAATATTTATTAACGATAGTAGCTCTAAGGTATAGTTTAAGATGAGATAGGGTAAGGTATTGCAATGATAAATGATATAACATCTCCCACATCAAGTGCCTTAATTAAGACGATGATGATATGATGATTCTCACATAAAGTTTAGCTTGGTGAACTCCAATGGATTTCGAACGTGCACGAGAATCGGATACCCTGGCCATAATTTCCAGGTCATGCTGAAGTCAATGAAGGATCTATTGTGGGATTAAATTAAAAATGTAGATAAATATACAATGGTGCTTAAATACTTAAAATTTAGGTTGTGAGTAGGGAAATATATGTTGTAATATATTTTACAATACATGTATTCCGTTCAACAAATACACCGGTGTATTTGTTGAGCAGGATACGGTATATTTTGATTTTTAGCATGTGTGATTTGATTTTTTATCGATTGAAAATAAAAATACATTAGTTATTTTGATTTTAAAGTGATTTTTACCAATAGAAGGTGATTCTTTTCCTATAAAAAGTAATTTTTCAGTTAAAAAATAATTTTTGACCTTTGAATTTACGATTTATTCTTTTATATTTAAGACTTAGGAAAATCTTAAATCTAAAATTTTAAATTCAAAATCGGTGAAATTTGCTTCCCACTTTCTAATTGAAAACCTATTTTTAATCTATTAAAAAATAAAATATATCAATGTATTATTATTTTCAACTAATATATTTTAATTTTTAAATAATATATTTTAATAAAAAATCAAAATACATCGGTTAAAATCAAAATATGCATCGCACCATACATTTTTTTCATGGTGCTTCTAACTAATCCTAGATGGTGCTTAATTATTTTCCATGGTTAGAATTTCACCACGCACACCCATTAATCTGTGATTGCATATGACATCATGATGATCGACGTATACAAGGAAGTGTCTCAATCATGGAATGTGAACGCCATGCCCACATTCCTGCTGCTGAAGGGAGAGAAGGAAGTGGGGAGGGTAGTGGGTGCCAAGAAAGAAGAGCTGGAAGCCAAGATTGCTCGTTGTCTTCAAGGTTAATCTTATCCAGGAAAGATATCCACTATGAAATAACACTGCAGCAGCTATCAGGAGAGCTTCCTATAACAACTTAATCTACCTACTCGTTGCTGGCAACTTCAGCTTTTACCCATCTCGTGGCTACCTGAGATCTGTTGCTTCATCACTAGCTGGGACGTAGTTGTTTGATGTAGTACCATATTATTATTATGCATCTCTTTGATGTAGTACTATAGTATTGAGTCATAAGCAATGAAATCTTGATCAATTTGTCATCTACGTCTAACGACACTTGAAAAAACATCGCCTTTTTATATGCTCTACGATGATATAGGAAACATACATCATCCAAGGAGATAGTTGTTCCAATCTTAATTCCAACTTAAAGAGCAAATGGAGAAGTGGGTAACTCTCTCCCCTTTTTCTTCTTCCTTCTCATCTAGCGAGACAACCAAACTAGTCCTTCAATTCCTTTGAGAGCAATTGTATGCAACCTCTATACTACATTTAAAATCAAAGAGGAAGCCACAATAAGGTAGGCAAGGGAAGCCCAAAGAGAAATTTCATGCATCCTTTATGGTACATTTACAATTAAAACAAAGCATAACAAGGTAAGATAGGATAGCAAAGAAGAAAATAGTCTAAGGTGTATGGAAACTAAGTTCATGATTTGAGGAGCATTATTTCTCAAGAGAGTTTCTCTCTCTCGAATATATCAAGAATAGTGAAAGAGGTCTAAGGATCCAATGGGGTGTCATAGAGATCTTTAACTCAAAAATTGTCACAATCACACTAGAAAGCATGAGAAGCAATCAAATTTCACTTGCAACAAAAAAAATGTCCATTACAATATAGTTTGCTATCTTAGGAGTTTGTTCATAAAAAAGTGAATATAAGAAAATGGAAAAAGCTAAAAAGACTAACTAAAAAATGTTATCGGGAGTGTGACTCCCAATTTATAGTTTTCTCTTAGACAGCTTCTGGCTACCACCAATTTATTTTAATTACCTCCTTTGTTGACATATCATCTCTTAGAATGTATCCGGACGTACACACATCCTAATTCATCATTAATCAAGTCAACTATTCTTTTGACCTTGCAATTGGTGCAGAAACCATCACTACCTTAGAAAGCAATTTTGAATGAACTTCATCAATAAAGCTTGCATCCAATAATGTACCTCTACATCTATAGCCACTATTCAGTTGACTTGTGTTTTCTTGCTTGTCAATCTAGCTTGAAATAAGGGTTTATACTAAGTTTATGATCTATTACCTCTAAATCCACATTGATTAACTCTATGGTAGAACAAGCAAGGGTATCAGAAAATTTTCTAATGAGCACTAATGGAGTTGAGCTCACGAAAGTTCTCATCTAGGCACTATCTTTAGAGAAAGAGAAACATGTCCTTACACTTGAGGCAAAAATCAATGTCTGTATTCAAATTTTGTAGATTTAGCAATCTAATGATTAAGGATTCATAGGTTATAAAGTTAATATCTCAAGAAGCTAGTTTGCATGATGCAATATAGGATGTAGATGTTTTTTCAAGAAGGGATTTGCAAAGCTCCAATAGTTGGAGTGTAGTTTGAATTCCATTATTATAGCTTTAAAGGTCCAGTTCCGTTAATGGTCATTTCAGTAGAGAGACATGAATCAAGGAACTGAATGAACTTAGAAAAGTTATTCAATATGTCTTCCATCCAAAGCACAATAATACTCTATAAAGATAAGTTCTGGAAGGGATGATAACGGGATTAGATCCTAGATCTTGAATCCGGTTCCACCTGTGTAGGATATAGGGAATATATGGTATATGTTAAGATGGTTAATCCTTAATGATTCAATAGCCATCACCTTCTATCAAGGCTATGTAACGAACACCTAATGATTTTGATTGGGTATGAGGTTTACTCATAATAAGAGAAGTATGGAGTAATGCATATAATAATTTATCAGTGTAAATTTGTTAATTATAGTATTAAAAATTGAGTATTAAAATTAAATACGATCTAAAATAGATCTTAATTCTTGATGCTGAGTGATCTTAATCATAGATGGACTATAGAATGTTTAGAAGAGCACCCTTAAGCATAATACAACAACTAGCAATGCAACAAATGGAAGGAAATTAAGTTTTTTATTTCAAATAGTTGAAATATCAAATTAATTATGCATAGAGAAATACTAATGGCATTTTTGTAAATATCACATTACTAGACTTTTCAATTCTAAAAAAGTGATCCTCTACCTCCCTCCATCTTCCTCATGCGTATATGCATCTTATGGAAGAAGCAAGGAAGAAACTCAATGGAATTAAATATGCTTCTTTGTGCAACTCCTATGTTGTGCCTCATCATCAAACCCAGTACAATCCTACCTTATGGTGAAGACTTCAAGTATGAGAGTAGTTTTGAAAATTGTACACTGCATTAACTTGTAATATCCAGACAGGGTTGTGTATTCCTTAATTTAAGCAATTCGAAGATAGTTTTTCATGTCCTTGTTCCAATTTGATTAGTTTTGGGATCACGTTTCATGTTTAGAAAAAGTTTGAAAATGATCCCTACACTTTTGTGATGTGTCACTTCCTTCACATGATTTTTGAGCTTTGGTTGGATGGACTTTTATCCCTAAAATATCAAATTTAGCGTAATTGCCAAAAATAAATCTGGGTACTATTTGATTGGTCAAAACTTATCTAACCAATTATGCAAGTTCTAACTAGTTAGATTATCAATCATGTGGTAGCCAAAGGTTTTAACACCGTAAACTTTAACAAATTAATGCTTAAAACATCCTTAAAATGACACGAGGAAAGATTAGAAAATAAAGGAAGAAAGATCGAGTTTTGAAGGAGGCTTGGAGGTGATTTCGAGATGAATAACAAAGGTAAAGTAATCATGAAATTTGCTAGATGATAAAGAATGTTGTGCATGAAAATACAATTTTTTACAAAATTCCGAACTCTTCGAAACGAATAGAATGGTATAGTAAGAGTCTAAGTCATTCACAAGAAGTCTAAATTGTTTTAATTACTAATTACTAGCCTAAACTAATTTTTTTGATTTTTTCCAAAGATTTTTTTGATTTTTTGATAAAGAATAAAGACCAATCCTAAATTTAACTATAATCCTAAATTAAGAAAATAAAAATTGCATGTATATCGAGAAACTAGCTATAGATTGTGAACTATGAGCTAAAATAAAGAGAATGAAAGCAAATAACTAAAGAAAACATTTTATTGATCAAAACAATGTAAAGATTACTACCCGAGAGAGAAAGGAGAGCAAGGAAAGATTCCTGATGTAGTGGTGATCAACGAAGGATGATGGTGGACATCAATCACAACAGCAAAGAGGCGGAATTATGTCGAAGAGACCCGATGCTCAAGAGAAAGTGAGAGGAAGAGGGGGGGAGAGAGAGGGAGAGAGGAGAAGAAGAGAATAAGAGATGAATCAAGATGGGGTCTTAGGGGATATTTATAGAGGAAGAGACACCCCTTAAATCCCAAAAGGCCATGAGGATTAGTGTAAATTAGTGTACCCTCAAAAGGGCAAGTTTGGTAAGGCTAAAACACCCCAAATCCAATTAGGAATGCGACTGTCCTCCTCAATTTTCGCTCAATAGGATTCCTAGATGCTGAAACAACTTGGATGGGCTTCTTTCCTTTATTTCCAGCAATTTTCCTTGCCCTTAAAGCCCAAGGGGCTGCCTCATCTCTTTTTTTTACATTGGCTCTCTGTCATGCCCAAATGACTTTGTCACCAATGCCTACATAAGGGCTTCAGTGCTAGCACGTGCACCCGAGTGAGGAGAGAGAAATGGGAATAGGCACCTTTCTATGAAGTGGGATGGGTAGCACCACTCTCTCTTTTTTAGAATTGTTTTCTTCTTGTCTTTTCTTCTCTCTCTTTTCTTCATTTTTTTCTCACCATTTTGCATGCATACTTTTTTTTATTTCTTTCTTCACAACTAATCTCCATGTCTTGTTCTCTTTCATTTGACACCAATATTGGGTATGTTCCTCTCTCGTTCTCTCTCTCCTACATCAAAATTTAAAGAAAGTAGATTATTTCTAATTGGCAATAAGTAGCAAAATGTAAAATAAAAATCCAAAAACTAACAAAAAAATTCTACAAAATTGTGATACAATCATAGAACTAGTGCTTAATGAATGGTTCAACTCCAACCTCTAGTGATCCAACAATGTGGGTGGTGAGTAGAGGACAACAACATAATGAGGGCTTAAGTAGCAATCGATAGAGAGCTCTAACTTAGTGAGTGGAATGCAAGAAGATAAGGTAGTCAACCATGGTATCCTTCAACAATGCTCCCAAAGGCTTGGCGAGGCATCTAACAAATAAGGAAAGACATAAAGGTAACAAGTGAAAGTTGCAACTAGAGAGCCCAATATGATAGATCAAACACAAGGTATAGAGAAATCCTCCTTTGCGACGCCCTTTCATTCTAGGTTTAGTTGTTCGTAGATAGATGCCATTCGGGCTCATATTGATGGATTCTTTTTTACTCTATTCTTTAAACTTTAATTTGAAAAACATTAGAATTAAGGTTGATTCCAAGTTCTAAACACTTTTGTATGTTAGTTTGGGTCCAAGGGGAAAAATTACAGTAAGGGATGGTAATGAACCCATAATGAATGAATTGAGCAATCATGCGTGGTTTTTCCTGGGTGTTAGCTCTATTTCAGGTTTAAATTGTTGGTGCAAAAGTACCGTGATATGTGATTTTGATGATAACAAAACATATTATTGTTATATTGCTCTTTGGAGACTAACATTTCAAGAATGAAGAGGCAAAGCAAGGAAAAAGAAAGAACTTTGTTGATAATCAAGAAGGAGGAAGCTAGATGAAGGAGCTTGAAGATTATAGAATAGTTGTTTAGTTTTTGTTATTCAATCATTACATTTTATCTTTGTTTATTTAGATATGAGGTAAAGAACCGAAGTATGGTAACCTAAGTCCTAAACAGCCTTACATAATCCTATGACACTTAGGCAAAACTTAGATTCAAATTAGAAATCTAAAATAGCAAGCAAATTACCTAATTAGACATCCAATCTGTAGGTGCATAAGCAATTAGGCATCACATTAGCTTTTAATGATGCTTTTAATGATAGCAAGCATATCAAGTGATTGAGATTAGAATTGGATCTTAAGCATAGATATTGCAAGATTAATTTTCGAGTTAAAGCCCTCTTAACAAAATATGAAGCTAAGAAGAATGAGGAGATCAAAGTTAGGTCTCCTTGTATTTAGGAATTAAGTTGTAATTTTATATTATTTAGAATGTAAGGAAAGCCCCAATTAGATTGCATCAAATTACATTACTAGGGCTGCACTTGCATAAGTCTTTAAAATTCACAACACTTTAGCTAATTAAGTCAAAAATATGATAAAACATATCCTTAGGTGTTAGTGGGTCATCGTAGAACCCCATAGGTTCAACAAAATTGATTTGGATTATTAGAGGACTTTTTACAATCCATCTAACGTTAGGTAGCAAGTCTAAAGTGAGTTTGAAGCATCCAGGAGATAGCGAACTTTGCATTGAATTGAGTATCTGATTGCATGGTAATCATGCAACCTAAATCATCTAAATTAAGCTAGATTTTAGCACAATTTAGGAAAAATGCATTCATAAGCATCGTAATTTACACAATAGCTAGTTTGTTAGTTAAATAGATAATATTGTCATTTTATGTACTAAAAGAGAGATGAAATTTATTGCAGATGATTCGAAGCCACAGATGACAAATCAAACCGTACAGATCTCATCAGGACGATGACGGGAGTCCAACACTTCCGAAATTATCTTAATCAGACAACCAGAGCATCTTGTGCAGTCCATAAAAGAACAGAGGCCAAGGAGGAAGATGCCAAAGATCCAAGTCTCAGATGAAAGATCCGACCGCATGAATGGATCCGGATCAACAATCGCAGTCCAACAGCGCAAAAATCAACCTGATCGGAGCTCTGTAGCACCAACTACAAAGATGGGAAGATGAATGGCTAGGATAGTGCCACGTGGCACCATCCCAGCAATCCTTGACACACCCCCAACATCTGAAGGAAGAAACAAGGACCATTGGATCGTCATCCAACGGTCTTAAAGAAGCCACGTCGCCTCCTTTTCCCTCGCCCTTATCAAAGAAGAATGCATCTCAGCTATTGGATCTCCATCCAACGGTCGAGAGCTGAGTTGCCTAATTCCTATCTGTGACACAAAAGGAAGCACAATGCGTTAGCTTACACGCTCGTATGCAAGTGCGACGCACGTGCTCAAACCGTGCCAGCATGAAATTGGGAAGCATGGGGGAACGCGAGTGCGATTCAGCCGTTGGATCATCACTAGTGGCATAGATGCAACCGCGTGGCATACGAACGCACATTGGATGAGGCAGTGAAGATCACATGCTCTCTAATGCCCGCCGAAAATGCGTCATTGAATGCGACTTTCTAAAGGCTGCGGCACGCATTCTTAGCCGTCCGATCGTGAGATCGGACGATCAAGATTGAATGTGCGCGGATTTGGATTTTGAGTGTGCGAGGTAGGCACTCTAGGAGAGAAAGGTGATGCAGGCGCGGAACTCGGCCGTTCGATCGTAAGATGGAATGGCCAAGGATGAGGCACTCCAATGAGGCATGCGGGCACGCGCATAGAGAGAGAAGAACCATTGGGCGCGCGCGAGGAGGAAGCAAGGTCGTTCCATGGCGATCCAAAGGCTATGGGTGTTCCACGTGTTAGCATCTCGTGCACCCAGAGCGTAGAGGGTGCATATGAAGTTATTTTGAGGCCAAATCAAAGTCGTTGATCTTCTAATCAACAGATCTGATTAACCAGGGATTGTTACACGAGTTTAAGGGCTAAAATGCCCACTTTGCCTCTCATGAAAACTATAAAAGAAGGCCCAGGGCCCCCCAGTTGAAGGGCATCTTTTCCAACTCTTCCATCTTCCACAGACTTTAGATATCTACCTCTCTTCCATCTTCTTCCACGGTCTTCCGCGTCTCTCTTTGCAACTCCAACTTTTGTCCTAACACTCTGGATCTGAGATGTTGCTGCAACTCACACAAGAATCCCACAAGTGGTGTCGTCTATCTGCATCTCTCTCTATCTATCTATCTCTAGTTACTGTTTAGCATAGCAATCTCTATTTTGAAAAACTATTTCTGAATGAAATAAAATTCTGATCTGATTCCTATACATATATACATATATAAATATCTGCTAGAACTAGTTTTTTGAAGAGCTTCTGCAAAAAAAATCATGATTACTTCCCTGCTAATGACCCGATACTTACCGGATTTTATAAATTTATTTGTCGACATATTTCACGCTATACTATGACCAAATCATCTTTTAAAACATGATTTATGCTCCAAACAAGCTGGTGCCGTTGCTAAGGTGGCAACGGAAATTTTTGAACCTTTTCGGTGACTATTTGAGATCTCTAACTTGTTATTTTTCCATTAATTTCTAAAAGCATGGAAATCTGAATAAGACATGACAAATGGAGAAATTGTGGGTTCAAAACCCAGATAAACACCTGCAGTTTAGATTAGTTAGATTTAGAAAAATTAGGATTTTCTTGAACCTTAGGATTAGTTAGAATTTGCTTGCTTATTGAAACAAAAAATCTCTTGATTTTCGGGTTGAAAGAAACTCTTAACTTATAAAATCAATTCTCGAAGATCCGCACGTCCAAAAATTTTCAAAGTTTTCATGGATGTGAGTTTTAAAGTCAGAAACAACATATCTAAATTTCATGCAAATTGGATTATAGAAAAATTTTAAAAATTTTCACACTGATCTGCTATCAAAACAGTTATTGTTCCTGATTTTTTGGAGCTTAAAATATCATAAGAATTTTTATACAACTCCGATTGACTTGAAATTTACGACACTGAATTTATAAGATAATCGGGAAAAATCTGAAAAAAAAATATTTCTTTCATGTTTGATATCACGGATTATCCAATCACGAACTAGGGGTCAAAACAGACTACAAAACCCCTAGTACACTTTAAATAAGAAAAAAATAGAAAATGTGCATTAAAATTCTTGAAAAAAATATTTTATGAGTGCCTAGTTAATGGTACAATAGGATCAATTGATTGCATTGCTTGAGTCACACTACTAATCTAATTTTTGGACTTAAAAGAGCATCTAGGAACTATCTGTGCTTAGGGTTTCACATTAAGAATAGAGCACACCTTCATTTCCATACTTAAGGGAAATCTATCAAACAAACTGGGAATTGCAAAACTCTTGTGTGCCTCATCAGAACGTTGGTTGAAAGTATGAAATCAAGTGTACCCTAAAATTCACTAATACAAGCATTTAGACCTTAAAAGATACTTCATCATAAAAAATTGCTTGTAAACCCCCTTTGCTTGTGCACTCACACATTTGAAATCAATTTTAAGGTTAAACACCCCCTAATGCCCATCATATTCCAAAAGCACATCAAACCTAAGCTTAAAACTAAGTAGGCATGCCCTAGGCAGGACTAATAGTCTTGGGGACTTGAAATTAGATTGGACTAAGGTCAAGGCCTTATCGACTTGGAGCCACTGGTGACAAGAAAGGTCAGTGTTGTAACCACGTTAACCTATAGTGGTGTCCTACCGTGCGGGGTGTCCTAGGGGGTCTCATCCTTCTAGCCAGCCAAGCAATTCAAGGGTTGATCTAACCCAGTCGTGTTTTGGGGAGCCAAGTTCAAGTCTATTTAGGGTTAACACTCTAAGAAACAGTTTGATTACTTGCATTGAAAGGGTGAGGTATTCTCTTATCTGTCTTCTCCCTCTCCTTTACAGGCATTCTTGTGGTGCATGCAAGGTAGAAGATCTCAAAATCCTGATTTGCTACCACCATTAGAAAGAAATCCTAGGAGAAGACCTATTTATCCATAATCTGAATCTAAACCCTCTGCAATGACTAGTCACCACGAGGAAGATGAGATCGAAGAGGAAGAACAAAATCTAGATCCTATGACCCTCGTACAAAGGCAGATGTTATCAAGCTTTTGAGGAGACAAAATATGCATTCGTTGTAGTACCCTTTAAATCGCTCAATCAACAGATAATATTTATAGCTTGAAAATCTAAAAATGAAGTCCGAGGTCGAACACAGGGAGCAAATAGGAATTCACACGCTAATCTCAATTAAAATATAAATAAGCACAATAAATAAAGGACTACAAAGAAATTGAATGAATATTAATCTGTCACATTAAGTATTCAATGAATATCAATGTTTCTAGAGATAAAAAGATACCTAGAACAAAATAATGGTGATTTAGATCACCAATTATTAGCCCAAGCACATGTATATCAATTACTCAATAACGTCAAATAAATGAACATTACTCAAACGTCTAATTTGAGAATCAGACAACTTAACCAAGCCTTACTACAGTGCTTTTCTTCTTATGCTGTTCTTCTTCTTCTTCTCTCCTTCCTCTTCTGCCTTCCCTCTTTTCTTCTTCACGGCAACCTTCTCCTTCTCAAGCCTTCTTCTTTTCTTCTTCAGTTCATCTTTCTTTCACATGCACAAGGGGAGCAAACCCTTCTCAGCGGCTAAGTGTTGGAATGTTTGAAGAACAAAACCCCCCCTTCCCCCACTCTCTCTTCCTTTCCTTCCTTCTCTTTCTCTCAAACCAGGCTTATTAGGTATTCAGGTCATGTACCAGAGTTCAGGGCTGCGGGCGTGGGGTCGCAACCGAGGAGTGAGGGCTTGGGTTAATCGGGTATGCGGGTAAGGTGAAGGGGACCTCACCCCCGGTGTTCTGAGGCAACAAGGCCAAGTGACAAATACAATTTCTGCATCTTTAGTGCCTCCAAATCCCACCATGTGGGACTATCTTTAGGCCTCTTCTCGCACGAACAACAGCAGGTGGAGCTGTGTCTGATTAGGAGGCTACTGCTGCTAGGGCCCTTCGATCAACTGCTTAGGAGGACTCCTAGGACTATTCCGCAGCACCTGGAGCATGAATTGGGGAAGAATCATGGGTAGAGGAATGTAAACACGGTCGAGCGAAGCGGAACCGACGACAGAGGATGGCAAACCCTGAAACTCAATAACACGACCCAATTAAAACACCTCAAAAGCTTTGCCAGAGGGCGTGGAGTGCATTGGCAGTGGTCTTGTGGAGTTTGGTGGAGTGTAGAGGTGTGATGAAGTAGGAGATGGAGTACGGTAATGGGTGTGTTCGGGGGATGGTTTGGGTGGATGGAATGGTGAAATAAGAGAGGGCTTTTGGTTGTGGTGATGTGGCAGAGGTGTAGAAGGTGTTGGCGAGTTGTTTGGTGGGTTGTGGAGGTGGGGCAGACTCGCCAGAGTGGTGGCTGGAGCGAAGAACGAAGGTGGTGTGCGTGGAGGTCAAGGGTTGTTTTTGGGTTTTGGATAAAAGAATTTAACCTAGGAATCTAAATAAACCTAATCTAACCCTAAACTAACAGATGAAAGGGAGGAATGTTCACGTCAGTGGTACGCTGGACGTGGGGAAGATGAAACCTCCGGTGGGAGAAGCAGTGACGACGAGAGGAGATAGGCGACGGCCACGGGTATTGCGACGCGCAGAGGATGGTGAGGGAGAGAAATCCACTCACTATAGTTTGTGAGAGCGAATGAGGATGGTGGTCGAAGGAGGCCATCGGAGCTCGTCGAGATGAAGGTCAGAGAGAAGGGAAGAAGAGGGAACCGACCTCCAAACCAAGCTAAGGAGGTAAGGCAAGCATTGTGGGTCCTTTTATAAGGAAAAGGGTTGGGCTTCAAGCTTGGAAACCAATCTTGAAAGCTCAGAATTCATGAAATAGGTTTAATACTTCCAAGAGTTCACATGGACTCTTGGGCGAAGTAGGAAGATCATGGAAGAGCTTAGATCGAAGGGGATCTTCTCAGGAGCTTTCCTTCCAAATTTGGAAGAGTTTGGCCATGAAATCAAGGAGTAATCCCTGATTAAAGGTCACTAGTGAAGTGGGTTTAGGAGTTGTGCAACCAAGGAGGCAGCGGAGACCTACTTGTGAAGAAGATGATGAATCTAGGGGATTTTTGTAAAGGGATCAAAAGCTGAGGGGCTCTTTGTAAGAAAAAGATTTAGAATAGGATTAAAAGGCAAACTAGGTCAAGATGATCTCTGATTGTGCCCAAATTTTGTTACAAATCTAATTTAGACTCAAGGAATATGATGATGAAGTCAGATTTATATTTTAACTATGTTTGACTGGAAAAATTACGTACAAACCCAAATTAGGGTAACTTTCTGTTTGAGACTCTATTTTAGGTCAAATTGGGTTCTGATGGTCAAATAAAGGGTACCAAACCATAGAGAATATTTTTATATGATTTTTAAAAGATTTAGGTGAATTTTATCATGATTGGAACCTCAGTTATTTAAGTGGGTTTGTTTTTAGGGTTTCAAATGTCCATTAATTCTCAAAATGCGTGAAAACCCATTTCGTTCTGCATGAACCCACTTATGAACATTTGACCTTTAATTAACCCCTAAGAAATCCCGTGATTGTTCTACAGTTAGGATATTCTATTAAAACTGTAATTTTACCCCTATTTTAATGCATTTCTCTCAGAAAGGATATGTAGTGAATTAAGGCTCTTTGATAATTATGTAGGAGCATTTATCTGTTGATTATGACTAAATAAAGCTAGATATGGCTGATGATGACGTTATCATCAGCAGATCACTAAGCAAGGCCAGCATCATGATCGACAAATGGAGGTCATAGTACAGGCCATTACTCGACTCCAAAATGGAAGGGCAGACCGGCCTCTTCGTGACTTTTACAACCCTCCTAATGCCCAACCTGAACCCTTTTCAAGGTACCTCAGGATGGGGATGATTTTAAACTCAAACCTCAGATTATCAATTTGATTCCCTACTTCCATGGCCATAAGTCAAATGACCCCTTCCACCACCTTGAAGAGCTGCTACACATAGGAAGGACCTTTAGCCCTAGAAATATGAATGAAGTCACCCTGATGATTAAAATGTTCCTATTCTCCCTGAAAGACAGAGCTGCTCATTGGTTGAGAACACCTGTTAGACCAATCCTAACTTAAGAAGATTTGAGGAGCACATTTCTAAAGAAATTCTTTCCCATAGGAAAAACCAATTCCCTTAGATGTGCCATAACAACCTTTTAAGCAGGACCCTGGGGAACAACTACATGAGGCTTGGGAGAGGTTCAATGATTTAGCTAGGAAATGCCCCCATCATGGGATTTCGAAGTGGCACTTGGCTCATATTTTCTATTATGGGTTAAGTGACAATCTGAAGAATTTTGTTGATGCGGCATGTGGGTGCAATTTCCTAAGTAGAGACGCTGAGGAAGCCTTTCAATTATTTGAAAACATAAGTGAAATTCCCTCAACAATGCCTCAATGTCCGCCTTTAAGAGAGCTAATCAACCAAGAAGCGAAGTTTATGAAGTTAACAATAATTCACACTTGGTTGATTTAGAATTAATTGCACAATGATTAGACAACGTGGAACTTGTGGGAAAAATGTGGAGAATTTGGATAAGAAACTAGATAATCTTCTGAAGGGCGGGAGTTCCTTAGGTACACAATCTAGAGTAAATCCTATGCCTACCCAAGGAGTGCCTATGTTAACCCACAACCAATTCCCCAACCCCTAGGTTAGGAATTAGTGCACAACATCAATGACCTAACCATGGCTCCACCTATGAGCCAACTGTACTTGAACCCATCTCTTTCTGGGTACCAAGGAGGGACCTTGATGCCCTCTGTAACAACCCGATTCCCGAGTCCCTACGAGACACGAGAATCGGACCGACTCGACTAATCCCAAGACCTAGTCGTCCAACGAGGAAGTAACCAAAAGAGCAGTAAAATAAACCACATTCAACATGAAATATAACTAGCAGTAACAAAATACAGCAGTAAGAAAAAGAACTACTACAGCATGTACCACCACAACAGTAGAACAACATTTATAATATAACAAGAACTACGAGCAAAGAAAGTACAGAGAGTAACAAGAACTACTCACTACAGTGGAACAAAAAGGCACAAAAGAACAGTGGTAACTCTACTGGACCCTACTCGGCCCAGCGTCCTCTACAGCCGCTGACCCTGGTTGCTCAACACCTGGTCCTGAAAGTAACGAGTGTAACACGTCAGCGAAACGCTGTGTAGAGTGGCAGCTAAACTAAAGAAGCAGTAAAGTGTACAGTAGCTATTTTGTTTTCTTTCTTCCTTTATTTACGTCTTTCTATTGTTTCACAATTTATCTATTTCTAAGATCCTTCACTTGATCTCGAATGTTCCTCGTGGGAACGATCTTGATTGCAGTCTTTTCCGAACAGTAGAAGTAGCACGTGGTGCTCTCCTGGCCGGGAGAGTCCCCCGTGGTGATCCTACTCTCAGTCAACCACCCCAAGGTCACGGACAGACGTAACGGTGACTACAGCACGCGCGATAAACGCACAGGTAGCTAACCCACACTGGCACGCGGTCAGTCATTTCCGTTAACGGGTGCACCCAAAGCACAGCACGGAACCAGTATAGGGCAGAGCCCTCTCAGTAACAAGGGTCCAACCCCTCCACAGTAACCAAACAGGGGCCCTGCCCCTCCACAGTCCGCGCACCCTCGCCTGACTACCCTGGTTTGCCCAGTGGGCCTAACAAGTCGGTGTAGGAGGCTAGTAGAACCCCGGGGCCCGTGGGGTAGCTAGTGCTCTCCCTACACTAGTAGCTCTCCTCGGTACTACGTACACGAGGGCCAGCAAGTCGGTACAAAGTGGCCAAACCTAACCCCGGGTCCCTGGGGCGGCTGGCTCCGCTCTGCACTAAGCAGGTAACAGGTACTTCCCTTGGTACTACGTACCCAAGAGACAGCACACTACCACGTCTTTCTTTCTCAGTTCCATTCCTTTCTTTTTGCAGGAGTTCTACTCCTAATTCCCCGTAGGGTTCCAGCTCTTTTAACTCAGAACATCTAGGTTTCACCTTCCAATTTCACATTCCTACAATCCATGTTCTCAATCACGTTTATTTATTCATAACAGGCAGCTATTAAATCAAATTACAGGCAGCTATTTATTCCTTTCCACTTTTCCAAGACTGCAGTATTCATATATTCTACTAGTTTTCCCATCCTAGGATTCATGCCATACCCTAGGATCTATCATACAATCTGGTTTTCCAGCCCTAGGATTCATGCAACACCCTAGGATCTATCATTCAATCTAGTTTCTCATTCCTAGGATTCATGCAATGTCCTAGGTTCTATTTGTGGTTTCATAATTTAACAGATTATACTAGTAAACTTAAAAGCCACTCTACTGGTTACAACAGGAGTACTGGGGGCGTGGTCGGGAATCCCGCGTGCCTCTGCAACCCCCGAGACTGCAATGGAACGGGGTCCTATCACAAGGATCAAACACAAGGAGTTTCTCAAAATAGTATCTAATCACTGTAGACGGGTAGAGGATTTAATTCCGAAAAGAACGCAACTCGAAACGCGGAAAACGGACTCCGAACGGGCCCTAAACGAGTTGAAAACGACGAAACAGTGCAAAATCAGACGTCTGGAACTTCTTCCAGACGTCTTAAAAATGGGGATCAGATGGTACCTTGTCCTGCTGGTCTCTTAGACATCCAGAAGCCTGCGAGGGTGTCTGGCCTAGTTCCCAGATGTCTAATGGTCACCCCAGACGTCTGGAACTCCCTCCAGTCGTCTGGCACCGCTGCCAGACGTCTGATTCGCGTTGGTTGCGAATCTCAGAACCTGCACGTACCCACTCGTCGTTCTCAGTACGGACGGTCGCAGAAAATGAAGAAGACGAAAAATAACTTACTTGCCAGACGTCTGGATAGTCCTCCAGACGTCTTAACCGTCGTCTGGTTGGATGACCAGACGTCTGATTCTGGAAAAGCTTCCAGAACCAAAGTGCTACTCGCCCTCCGCCCGCGATGCACGGCCGCGCCGCGCCTCGTCCGCCTGCTGCTCGAGCTGCAGCAGACCTCCCGCGTCACTCCGCGCCAACTGCGCCCCCGCCGGCTGGCTCTAGCAGCCCCGGCAAGCTCGCCCTCACGGCTGAGCGCCTCCTCCCTCGCGCAGCACCTCCTCCCGCACTCACCGCAGCTGCCGCCGCCGCCGCTCGCTCGCGCTCGCACTCGCTAGAAGAAGAAGAAGGAGGAGCGGAGGTGATGAGAGTGAGGGAGAGGGCGAGGCTTTTTAAAGCCGTGCGGGGAGAGGAAGAGAGAGAGAATGTAGACTGCGGTCGCAGGAGGAGAGAGGGAAAAAGAGAGAGGAAGGCGGTTGCGGGTCTGCGCGCGCCTGCGCGCAGACGCAGTCCCGCGTGCCACCGAAAATAGATCCTAGACGTTTAGAAGGGGTTCCAGACGTCTGGGCCACCTCCCTGACGTCTTAAAAAAATGTCTTGGAGTGCGTTCGTAACACCCTCAAATTCTGAACTAGGCAACCTGATGCCTAGTTATCCTAAGGATGTGAATGCACTCCAGAGTTACACTAGAAATGAGCCTTATTCAAACACTTACAACCCTGGATAACGCAACCATCCTAACTTTGCTTGGTCAAGTCAGAAACTCGCTCAAGGTCCTAACTTGACTAAGCCAAACACTTATAGGCAACCTAGTAGGTACACACAACCACACATTTATCAGCCACAACCTACTCAGGAAAACCAGCCCTCTGATCTGAGTTTGGTCCTCAAAGAAATGAGAAAAATGAATCTAAGACAAAGAAATGAATCAATTGAGGACAAATTTGACGGGACGATTAGACCAGCTAGTTGATGCTAGGCAACACGGGATGTTGCCATCCTAACCCATCCTAAACCCGAGGTACTTCAATAGGGTTAACCAACACAACACATAGGAGCAACAAACACACATAATTCAGCCTACTCCCCAGCATCCACTTGGTTTTGTTAACCCTAACCCAAACCAGGCTCAACCCATTTTGCAGAACCCACCTTACCCTTCTAACCCTAATGCTCATGCATGTGCTATCACTTTGAGAAGTGGGAAACAAATCCAAGATCATTCTACATCAAAATCTTTCCAAGATCTTAAGGAGCCCGAATCTGACCTGGAAAATCAAACTAATCTAGAAAACAAGACTCAAGATTTGCATACTCATGATTTTTCGCAAGCACCTCTTCCTGAAGCCTTTATAAAACCCAGGGAAAAGAAAACCAACCAATCTAAGGAGTGGCTTGAGATTCTAAAGCAAGTCCAGGTGAACATACCAGTTCTTGAGGCCATTGAGAACATCTCGACCTGTGGGAAATTTTTGAAAGAAATATGCACACCGAAACACCAGGCCAAATCATCAAAAAGGGTTGTGATTTTTGAACAAGCTAATGCCATCATCCTAAATAAGCTCCCTCCTAAAAAGAAAGATCCAGAGACCCCCTTAATTTCATGTGAAATAGAAGGTTTCATCCTGAATCGAGCCTTACTGGACCTTGGTGCCTCAATCAACTTAATCCCCACGGAATTATATGAAGAGCTAGATTTAGGCCTCTTGCAACACATTGATGTGACCCTTTAGGTTGCTGATAGGTCAACCAAAATTCCAAAGGGCCTTGTACAAAATGTGCTTATAAAAGTGAGGGATTTTAAGTACCCTATGGACTTCCTTGTGTTGGATATGGAGGCATCAGAAAGCCTGAAGCACACCCCGTTAATCTTAGGGAGACCTTTCTTGGCCATGGCCAAGGCTCTAATCAACTGTAAGACGGGGATTATGCACATCACCTTTAGAAGGAAAAATTATCAACTCAATATCTTTAAAGCTTCCCAAAAGAATAAGGTGAATTGTGGTTCCATTGAGGTTGTAGGAGCAATTAAACAAGTTTTGGCAATTCACACTAAAGATGATCTGAATCCTGCCAAAGCTCAAGATCAGTACGAAAGGCAAGAAGGGGATGTACTTGAGGATAATTCTGATCTACCACCTCCCAAAGAAACTCAAATTGAAAAGGACATTAAGGAGATTGAGAAACTCTTGGGAGTAACTTATTACAAGTTAGATGATAATGTGAAGAATCCTCAATACACTCACCCCGAGATCCAAGAACCATTAAATTTTGACAGAGTTCAAAAGAATGGACAATCTGAAGACATGAACCAGGAAATAACCCCAGAAGAAGTTCAAAACATAATGGAATGGGGAAGCACTTATAAACTAACTGGTTCAAATGGATGGCTTGAATCTGAGGGAGAAATGACTTCGGATGAGGAAGAGGTAATATCTGATGAAGATTTTGACGAATTCAGCACAACTCTAACTTTTCCCTCATATGACCCAGAGCCTCGAGAACTCATGACTTTTTATATTAATTACCATTATGAAGACCCTTATGACTCTAATTCAGAACCAGACTTAAATCTCATTCATGATCTCAATTTAGACCCTCTTCCTCCTCTTCTTGATTTATAGAACTGGATTAACGAACAGGCTCTGCATCTTGAACCTCGTCCACCTAACCCTATTCCATATTTCAAATCAAAAGGACTCTTTGGAATAGGACTACATCATCAGCTGGTCTGCATTTATGGATCACTGATTCCTGGACCAAATGATCATATCTTTATACTGATCTTGAATTTCTTTGCAACAATTATTACCCCTTCTCTTGACACACAATATTTAATTACATATTTTTGGGTTTAGGTTTGGCAAATGATGTTAAACATAGAGCTGGCTGAGAGGCAACCCAGTACTCTTTACAGGTAATTTGCATCCTTTGCATCCATGCTAGCCTGGATCAACAAGCATAGTCAGGTGATATCCCCTCCTCTAGCTTATTATATTTTGATTTTCATGCATACATTTCAATTAGGACATTGTAATGAATAGGCATAGGAGGGTGGACATTACATGTTTAATTTTTATGTTAGAAAAAAAATGCATTTAGGCATAAAGAATTTTTATTAAGGTTTTATTAGGAATTTATTCTTAAGTTGATTCTTGAGTTTAGAATCTAGTACAATTTCACACTTACACGTAGAATTTGCAATGGATCTTCTGTAAAGACTGATAAACATCTTTAATTTGTCTAGAAGAAGTAGTGCTTCTTCTCCTAAGCCCTTGGATAGTAATTGGGGAGTCATGCAAACTATCTTCTAGTAGATCCACCAAACAAGTGTAAGGTGAGAGTAGAAAGTCTACTGGTGCTCTAAAGCTAGTATGAGGAATCTTAACTTCTAGATAATTAGATAATAATACTCGGAGTTAGGCATAGTTTTCGCTCTCGGTTTCTGCGTACAAATTCTTAGTGCGAATATTTTGAGAGCCACCAAATAAGGCAAATACGCAGAGAGCGGGTTCCGATAAAACTAGGACCAAGGTGGATGGTTACCACCGTCCTTTACGGAATCCTCAACTGAAGAAGGGTATTAATGACAAGGTCAGAAATACGTTGTCCTATCCATTCCTTTCCCAGTGCCACTAGTCCTAAACCCCATATAAGTATGAAGGATCGAATGATTGAGGATGCCATCGGATGCAATGAAGAATTTTTCAGAACCTCAAAACCCGTTAGCAGAAATCAAGCTAGTGAACCCAATTATGAACCACATCCAAATGATTGCAACCCAGATTTCATGTGATTCAAATCGGGAGACCCCCTTTGAACAATTGATAGCTATAAGAAACTTACATAGAACTCAGGGAATGCAATATCTTGCAAATCCTGAATTATGGGAAAAATACAAAGATTTCTTTGAACAACGTGGGGATTTGTTGGATCAACTTGAAAAGCTAATTAACGAAAAATATCCAGACCCCCACCTGGATCTTGATTATGAATCTTGGTATAATTTTGAGGATAACCCGGATTTTTCCTATCCCGAGTACCAAGAAGATGGGTTCTATACTGAATCCTCAACCCGATTTGAATTAAATGATGATTATAAAGAATTACCTGATATTGAAAGTCAACTTTTAGATTGGGAGGATTCCATTACAGGTGTTTTTTATTTTGAACCAACGATCGAAGTTTTGGAGGTTGATTTAACCCGAGCAGCATGCCCAAATACCTGTAATGAAATTGATTTTGAATTCCTCGAGGATGTAACTACCACACCTTATCTTGGTAAGGTCTTCCTCAAGCAAAATTCTGATATCCCAATTGAGCTAAATGTCGATTCTAGTGACCCAATTCCTATTTTTGACCTAGAATCTAAATCCAAAACTATTTGGGATAACGATAAGGCTCAATCTGAAGAGAGTGAAATCTCATAATTGAAATATCAAGATTTTGATGAGCCTATTTTTTATGACAAAATTGCTCCAAATTCCTCAGATGAGCATAACGATTTATTCGAAGAGGAACCGATTTATGATACAGAATCAGAGGAATCTGAAGAGTCAAGATTTAATTGGGTTTTCCCTAGATTTTTAGAAACCAAGTCTATATTTGATGAAGAAATCTCTTTTAACTTGGAAACAGAATCCAGGATAAGCCAATTTCAGGTTGATAACTATGTGGATTTTGATTTTTCTTATGGTGGTGATCACAATTCTGATTCAGGTTCAGAAAAATCTTATCAACATTCTTTTGGATTCTCCTATGCTTATGCTGATTTTGTACCCTATTCTGATTCAAGAGAATCCTTGTTTCCAGAAAATTACAATCAAATTTATGACCCCAATATTTATGACTCATTCTTTGACTCTGATTCTGAGGCCATTGATTGGGAATTCAAAACAGTCGCACAACTTGATTAGGAAACCTCTCAGGAAAGGTCTCTAAAGCTTCTCAGCAACCGGTCCCTACCACATAACCCTATCGGAACCCATTCATATCCTGAATCGCTTCATTCTGATCGGCGGGGAATGATTTTCCTTAGTTTGACGATGAATGGGACATCGATCAAGCTAAAAATCAATTACAAATCATTTCTGATCCCATCATTAGGGTTCCTATATTTTTCACTAATCCATTATCTTCTAAGGATCCTTACGCTGAACTGGCTGAGCCTGTGTAGCCAAATTATCATTTTTTATTTCTAAATCTTTCTGAACTGAACTACACCTGGTGGGCTTCACATTTTTTGTTCTACATTTTCCAACCCACCATACTTATTGGCTTTGGCCTACACAATCAACCAGTTGATCTAAACAAGCACCTGGTTGGACCAACCAGGCCAATTATCAAGGTGCTTGTTTTACAAAATTCTTCCAATTTGGTTACTCCGTCATTTGACTCTTCCACACGGCTGAAGGCATTAAATTTAACGCTTAACGGGAGGCAACCTGTCATTCAAAAAACCCGAGACCTTTCTTATCTTCTTTGAGCAAATCATTCTTACTGCACTTTAGAGTTCCTAATTTAAGAATAGTCATTTCTGAATTGGCCACCCACCCTTAAACCTGTTCTAAAATTATGAACTAAGCTGAATGTGAATCCATCCTATTTGCAATGAGGGCATTGCAAAGCTTAGGCATGGGGGGGGAATAAAGTGCAATTATCTAAAACTCATGATTGAAAGGTTCTCACAGAAAAATACACATAGATTCTCACAAAAAAAAGAAAGAAAAAAAGAAGAGAAAAAAAGAAAAAAAATGGATTTTAAGAAGGGACTAAGGTCGTACATTATTTCCAAAATGGCACACAAGGGATTTAATCTTCAACAGACTTAAGATTGAGTCTGAGGATCCTTTTGTTAGACATTTCAGGTCTAAAAATTTAGATCGGATCGGTTTATCTCTCAAAGAACTCCTTTTTGACCCTTGACGGTTCTATGTTCCAAAGTCTGTTTAGCGACCTGAGTAGTACTTGGCTCGATTCTTGTTCAAAAGTTTGAATGACTTTTGGAAACCAAGTGTCAAAACTACTACACACACAAAAGCTAACAATCTAAAAAAAAAAAAAAACATAAGTAAATAATTTCCCACACTTTAGTCTTGGTGAAAGACCGAGGTAGTTGATTGGTTTGAGTTCCCACCGTCGAGAAGGAAAATTTTCCTTTGATGACACGATAAAAATATATCACCGCCTCGGCGTTGGCTCTGAATCCTAATCACATATCTTTATGTAGAGCATATAGAGCGCATTTCGTAGCTCAGGTGTCTCGAACGATGCTATCCCGAAGCATTGGGGCGAGAACTTGAGCCCACTAGGAGCGCCCCTTACAACGCTTTTTGTTTGGGGTTGTGAGCTTCTACTGTGTGTCATGGACAGTGCTTGCCCCCATCGAGGATTTGGTGACTAGAATGATGATCCTGACACAACTGTATTAGGGTTGATCCAAGTCTAGGTATGGGGGAGCAAAATAAAAAGGCATTCATTCTGTCATATTAAATAAGTCTTTTAAAGACATTCCAAAGCAAATAAAGTTGGCTAATCACAATGCACTGACGCTTGGATTTTCAGGGTCAAGCAAGCCACAGTACAAGTTCTTAGGTCAAGAAGGCTCTAACTGTGAAAATGAGTTTTGGGGTTTGTAAGAACCAAAAAAGGGTAGATTAGTTGAGCTCTTGAGTTGATACGTAGGTCCTAACTATGCTAAC
Organism: Thalassia testudinum; assembly: GCA_037157565.1. Classification (NCBI taxonomy): domain Eukaryota; kingdom Viridiplantae; phylum Streptophyta; class Magnoliopsida; order Alismatales; family Hydrocharitaceae; genus Thalassia; species Thalassia testudinum. The sequence goes on from JAZHRO010000014.1 coordinate 3,267,986, forward strand.
CTAAGGATCCAAAGTATTCATTCTGACGTCTTATCTATAACAAAATCCTGTACCTACATTATTTTGAAAATACAACCAAAGTCCCGCTTTTCTTTTAATCTAAAGGAAAAAAAAAGAGCAATAAAGTTGGAAGAACAAGAGAGGCAAATCTTTTTTTGCTGAATATCTATGCTTAACTTTAGAATTTGCTAAGGGACTAGAAAATGGTAGATATGGGGGTATGATGGCATTGCCATCATTCACTATATGTAACCTAATTTGGCTAAGTTCTAAGGTTAAATTCACCTAATTGACATATTAAAAGGATATAACTCAATCAGGGCTAAAGAGAGAGGAATTAATAGAAAAAGGGGTTAATTATGCAATTTTCACAAACAATTACGAATGAAGAATAGCTGGAGGGTGAACCTATGGCTAATTAAAGGTCAATTGGGGTTAAATATCTTAAAAGTGGGTTGGTATTGAGTAATTCAGGATTTACATTCAAATTTAATGTTTAATTTTAATTAAAACCTTAATTTCAACCCCACTTCAATTAAAATATTTCCGATGGAAATAAATGTAATATAAACCTTTTAAAAATCAATTTAAAATATTTTATAAGATTTGGCATAGTCAATTTGACAATCGGAACTCGTTTTGACCTAAAATAGAATCATAGATGGGTATTTGGTATAATTTGGGTCTAAATGTAAATTGATCATGCAAATGACATCAAAATCCAAAATTGAAGTCACCATCAACTTCCTTATGTCTAAATTAGGCTACCATAAAAATTTGGATTCATTTGGACTTCATCTTAGTCAACTTTGCATTTGGTCCTTAATTCATGATTTCTTTACAAATGCCCCATTAACCTTCAATTTCTTTGCATTTATGCCCCCTTCAGCATCTTCTCCACCTTCCACCTCCGACCCCACCGGCTACACAACTCCGACGAGGTTGTTTGCGCAACCTCCGACCCTCTCCTTGCGCGCCAACAAGCTATAAACCTTCCTCGCCTCACGCCGTTGCAAGTCATCGAGTTTCGGCAAGGGCGACTCCCCTCCTTCGTCTTCCATGAGCGCCGCCATTAACGTTGACCTTGGACCTTTTCAATCTCCGTCCTTGTTAAGACCCGTGCCGTTTGACCCTTTTAAGATGTCTGGACTGTGGGTCAGACATCTGGACACCTTCCCAGATGTTTGGAAATCAAAAATTTTGAGTACGAGCTCGCGTCTGCACGCAGGTTGCATGCAGACATTACTCTCGTTTTCCTTCCCTTCTTCTTCTCTCTCTCCCTACCACCAACAAACCCTAAACCCTCAACTTTATAAACCCCTCCCCCCTCTCTCGTTCTCCCCACACCAGCCATCTTCCTTTTCTTCTCCACTCCAGCGAGAGAGCTGGCACAAGCAAGAGCGCGAGAGCGGCGTCGAGGAGCGGTGTGAGGAGAGGAGGAGAAGAGTGACTTCGCGAGCTCGCGTGGGAGCTCGCCAGGAGTGCACAGCCGGAGCGGCGCGCGCGCGAAGAGGAGTGTGTCGGGGAGATCATCCCCGACCCTGCTGCAGCTGGTGCTGCAGGCCGAGGAGGCAAGGCACAGCCACCCACGACGAGAGCAAGCGGGAGAAGGTTCTAGTTCTGGGTTTTTCCCAGAATTAGACGTCTGGAGCGACGTCCAGACGACAATGCAGACGTCTGGAGGCAGTTCCAAATGTCTGAGGAGAGGGCTTCGCGAAGGTACGTCCTCTTTGCGGATACGGCCATGCAGGTCGCTCTGCTGCTACCCTACTGAATGCGTTTTTGAGGAGATTTGGTGGATTTCATGTAGGAACTGCTTCGGGAAGGTGCGGGACACGCCCTTCCATGAATTTCAAACGTCTGGGCGACGTATCAAACGGCTGGAAACACTTCCAGACATCCGGAGAGGTGGTTGGACGACTAGAACTGGGTCCAGATGGTCCAGAAGAGTTCCTAGATGTCTGGGGTGGACGCAGAGACTGAGGTATGATACTGGACACTTTTAAGACGTCTGGAAGTTGTTTCAGACGTCTGATTTTGCGTTAGTAACCCTATTTTGACCCGTTTATGGTCTGTTTGAGGTCCGTTTTACACAAATAGGATACCGATGTGTTCCTTGTGAGTTCCTCTACTTGTTAGAAGGCTTTCCATACTATTCTGATAGTTCCCTTGTGATTGTTCCTTGTTATAAGACTTCATTCCATTACGGGTTCGGGGCTTGCTGAGGCATGTGAGCCTACCGTTCAAGCCCCTAATACTCTTGGGTTTACTGGTAGAGTGGCTTCCCCTAATTTAATTACAAACCTGAATGCATGTGTGGAATGAATGATTAGAACCTAGGGTATGGCATGAATCTTAGGATGAGAAATACTGGAAATGTCTGTATTGGATGAATGAATTGCAGTCTTGAATGAGTAGATAGAAATGATAATAACTGCCTGTAAATGAATAACAGCTGCCTGTGAAATATGAAGTACTTGTGCTAGTTAACTGTTGCATGTAACTTTCCTGTTGTATACGTTAAATGACATAATATGAGCTGCATGTATATAAATTAAGAATGGTAATGAGAATGATAGAAATACGAAATACCTGTGTTTAACCTGAGTATGGAAATGTGAACGATAATAATACAAGCTGCATATGTATAACCTGAGAATGAAATTAGAAATGATGGAACCTGGTATGGCATGAGGAATATGAGCATGAACCCTACAGGGAATTAGGAGTAGAGCTCCTGGAAATAAATGGAATGGATCTGGAAATGTGAGTGGGGAAGTGAGCTGGCCCTTGAGTATGGAGTACCAAGGAGAGCGACTGTCCTCCTGTTTAGCGCAGAGCGGAGCTAGCTGCCCTTGGGTTGGGACCCGGGGTTAGGATTGGCCACTCTATACTGACTTCTTGGCCCTCGCGTACACGGTACCACAGAGAGCTACTAGTGTAGGGAGAGAGCTAGCCACCCCACGAAGCCCAGGGTTCAGCTAGCCACCGTACACCGGCTTGTTAGGCCCACTGGGCAAACTAGGATAGTCAGGCGAGGGTGCGCGGACTGTAGAGGGGCGAGACCCCTGTTTGGTTCTTAGGGGCTAAACCCCTATTACTGAGAGGGCTAGGCCCTATGCTGTTTCGTGCTGTACTTTGGGTGCACCCGTTAGCGGAAACGACTGACCGCGTGCCAATGCAGGGTAGCTACCCGTGCGCTTATCGCACGTGCCGTAGTCACCGTTACATCTATCCGTGACCTTGGGGTGGTTGACTGGGTGTAGGATCACCACGGGAGACTCTCCCGGCCAGGAGAGCATCATGTGTGCCTTCTACTCTTCGGAAAAAAACTACAATCAAGATCGTTCCCACGAGGAACATTCGAGATCAAGAAAGAGACCTGATAAATAAACCAAGTGGTAAAAAGGAATAATTAGTTAAAGAAAGTAATTAAAAAATAACAGCTACCTGTCCATCTTTACTGCTTTAGTTAGTTGGTTGCCACTCTACTCAGTGTTCGCTAACGTTGTGTACTCATAACCCCTTTTCAAGTCCAGGTGTTGAGCAGTCAGAGCCTACAGCTGCAGAGGGTCCTAGGCCTAGTAGAGCCCAGTAGTTGTAGCTCTTTTGTTGTACTCATTTGTAGTAGTGAGTAGATTCTTGTACCTTTTTGTTATGTACCTTGTTACTTTCTACTGTTGTGGTGGTGATATGTACTGTAGTAGTTTTTACTTCTTTACTGCTATAAATTTTTACTGTTAGTTGCTTAGCATAGTGAATGTGGTTTACTTTCCTGCTTTTTGGTTACTTTCTTGTTGGACGACTGGGTCTTGGAATCAGTCGAGTCGGTCCGGTCTTATGCCCTGTAGGGATTCGGGAACCAGGTTGTAACAGTCCTTTACCGCTTGTCCGCTGAAATTGGTTGAGGGCTTCATCTCCCTTCGTCGTCGCCGTTCCCCCCATCAAAGGAGGCAGTTCATCCACCTCTTCGTCGCTCCAAAATTCCACACCGTCTCCTCCTCCAAGTCCGACGACCCACGTTGGCCTCTTCCCCGACCCCTCCGAGGTAACTTCTTTTCTCCCTCTCTTCTTCTAAGTTGGATTAGTCCCTTTAGACCTAGGTTTTAACCTCAACAACTCCTCCCTCTCCATCTCCTTCCCCACGACCGGCCACACTTCGGCCACGCGCCAGCGGACATCTGGCGACCATGCCTCACCGCTTCAAGCCGCCTCCCACTTCATCGACCACCTCACTAGCACCACCATGCCACGACAAGCAAAAGCCTTATCTTTATTGGGCGTTCTGCGGCCTCGAGGAGCCCACCAGATGCACTCCCCTTTCGTCATCGTCGCCACCTTCGTCGGTCACCTCCGAGCTTCCTCGAGCCAATCAAACGCCACCTCCACCTTCAGTGAAGGATGACAGAGCTTCCCCAACTCCTTGGATTGGAGTTTCGAAGCCTTTCCACCTCGACCGACCAGCCCACGTCACCGGTGACCACGCCTCATCGCAGCACCACCTTCTGACGTTCGCAAGCCTCCAAGCTTCGCGAGAAGCTCCGTGGTAGCACAAGGAGTGATTTGCGACCTCCAGCAAGCCTTACCGTGCCTCAAGGAGCTTCATCGACCATCACCATCCTCACGCCGTCGCCCTCCTAGTCGCCAACTCCGGTGCTTCGCCGACCACCCTCATGCCTCCAAACTCAACAGGAAGCTTCGCAAAGACACGCTCGAAACACTGCCACCCTTGACAAAGAGCTTCGTGCTTGGGAGCTTCACCAACCTCCTCCATTGTTGACGGCCTGCGGTGGGTTTCACGCAAGGAAGAAGAGGAAGAGGAGGAAGAAGAAGGGCATGGGACTGATTGAGAAGAAAATAAAGTTCTAGGGACCTAACTGTAAAAGCTCAAGGACCTAATTGCAAGTTCTCAAGGACCTATTCGTAAAGCTCGAGGGATTAATTTTAATCTGTAAAAGTAATCGCTTAATCTCTCATATCTTTTGGTGGTTTACTGTTATAACTTGGCAAATATTCATGTTAAAGCTCATGTGAGCCAAATTTAATGCATATACGATTAACATTGATTAATAACTTTTTATTGAGCTTTTAATAAATATATCTTACGTTGTATACAATTTCTATTCTCTACAAATTAAGTGCATTAGTGAACTTGTCTTACCTTCTTAGAGTTATCCATAAGTTCACTTAAATCATTAGAAAAAAATCAAATAGTGATATCCACGCATTTCATTGCTTTCAGACATAACCTCAGATTTTCTTCTTTAATTCGAGTATCATAAATTTAAATGCTTAATTGGTTTTGATCACTATACTACGACGCGACGATTTTAAAACACGATTGAAGTGAGTTAGCAAGGGAATAGGGCAATGTTTTAATCAGGGCTTCGGATTGAAGATCCAACTGTATGGATCTGATCAGGGCGATGATTAGAGTTCAACGACTCCAAGATCGCCCCAATTAGACTTCCGTAGCATCAAATGCAATCCGAGAAAGATCTGGGATCAGCGGGGCCAGGGGGTGTAAATCTGTACTTCAAATAACAACTCCGACTGCACTGATGGGTTCAGATCGACGATCGTAGCCCAACGGCGAGAAAATCGGTCCAATCCAACATCTGTGGAACCATCTACAAGACATAGAAGATGGACGGCTAGATGGCGCCATCCCAGTCACCCAATCGGCCCAAGGACCTGCCGTTGCCGCTCTCTTCTCAACCGCGCCATCGCATCTCAACTGTTGGATCATCATCCAACAGTCGAGATTGATCCTCAACCGCCTTCACAACTCCTCAGAGACGTCGTCGAGCAATCACAGTCGTTGGATCAAGATCCAACAGTCATGAGCAATTGAGTTGAAGTTGTCTTCTCGTCAATCCACCGCAATAGCACAATAGTCATGTGCCTATGGGTAAAGTAGAGGTCGCACATTCGAGCTGCACGCACCTTAAATCAGAAGCGCAGGAGAAATTCTCTCGTTGGATGCGGAGCAAACGGCGAATTGAGCAGCCACGTGGCTGTACGGATGGGCTCAGGCCTCTTACACGCGATCCAACATGCTGTTGACGTGCGATCGCATGCGTAAGAGCGCGATGAAGCACAGAGTGTTTAAGTCGTCCGATCTCGGGATCGGACGGCTAAGATTGCAAGATTATGGCTTATGCATAGAGCGTGCGGGGAGTGGAGAAGGCAATGGGTGTAGGCGCACTAAGCCCATGTTTGGGGTCTTTAGTGATGATTAAATTCGTCACTAAAGACCCTGAATTAATTTTTTAAAGCATAAAATAACCAAATTGCTTTCAATCCCTACAACTATAAAAGGAGACCCTACCACTCGAATTCTTCATCCCTTCCTCTTTTCTCTCACCCCCTCAAAGGCTCTACGAGCTAGTTCCAAACCCAGGATGCTCCATTAGAGTTACAAAAATAATTTTCCATCTTCTCACCTCCTTCGTAGAGCATCCTGTGGTTGTCTTCTCACTGCTATTCAGGAAGCAGATCCCACTGTGACGTCGCCCTACCACGTTCTCCGTCATCCGTCGTCATTCTCCTTCATCAGCACCTCACCACGTTCTTCCGGGCGCTCCATCAACGCAACTCGTCCTCCAAGCAACCGTTGAAGAGGATAATTTCTCACCTCCCTTCTCTTTACTACTTTCTACAGTAGATTTACCGCTTTCTAGTTGTAATATTTCTAGCTTTCTAGTGTAGTGATTAGTTGTAATGAACATTACTCTGTGGTTATAAAATCAATGTTTATTTTAGCTCTATTTTGTCTTTATTTGTATTATTCTCTCTCTTTTATTAATTATTCTTTAAGTAGATAGATAGTTTAGAATTAATTCGACTAGCTAATCTACTTCGTGACAACAAATCAAACATAATTTTTAATCAAACGTCCACCTCCCTGTATTCGAATCGGAATTCCTTTTGAGTTTTAGTAAAATCATCTGTTGACGGATTTTTCTCACAAATTACACTATGACGACAGATTTTCAAAACTCAACTCTTTTTGCAATGATTTTCCGCTACAACACGCCCCAACATCTGAAGGAAGAAACGAGAACCGTTGGATCATCGCCTCCTTTTCCCACACCCTCATCAAAGAAAAATGCATCTCAGCCGTTGGATCTCCATCCAATGGTCGAGAGTAGAGTTGCCTAATTTCTATCTGCAACACAAAAGGGAGCATAGCACGTTGGCTCACGTGCTCGCACGCAAGTGAGAAATGCGCATTCGAACCATGCCAACATGAATTGGGAAGGACGGGTGCACGCAAGTGCGATTAAGCCGTTGGATCATCACCAGCAGCATAGATGCGACCGCGTGGCATACGAACACACGTTGGATGAGGCAGCGAAGATCACACGCTCTCTAACGCCCACCGAAAATGCGTCGTTGCACGTGAGTTTCTAAAGGTTGCGGCGTGCGTTCTCAACCGCCCGATCGATCAAGATTGAATGTGCGTGGATTTGGAATTTAAGTGCGCGAGGCAGGCACGCGAGGAGAGAGAGGCGATGCAGGCGCAAATCTGGGTCGTCCGATCGTAAGATTAAACAGTTGAGGATGAGGCGCTCGAATGAGGCATGCAGACGTGCACGCAGAAGAGAAGAACCGTTGGGAGCGAACGAGGAGGAAGCGAAGCCGTTCGATGGTGATTTAAAGGCTAAGGGCATGCCACGTGTCAACATCTCATGTAGCCAGAGCCTAGAGGGTGCATATGAAGTTATTTTGAGGCCAAATCAGATCCGTTGATCTTCCGATCGACGGATCTGATTAACCAGGGGTTGTTACACGACTTTAAGGGCCAAAATGCCCACTTTGCCCCTCATAAAAACTATAAAAGAAGGCCCAGGGCCCCTCAGTTGAAGGGCATCTCTTCCAACTCTTCCATCTTCCATAGACTCTAGATATCTACCTCTCTTCCACCTTCTTCCTCGATCTTCTGCCTCTCTCTCTGCAACTCTGACTTTCGTCCCGGCACTCTGGATCTAAGGTGTTGTCGCACTTCGCACAAGAATCCCACAAGCGACGTCGTCTATCTACATCTCTCTCTATCTATCTCTAGTTACTGTTTACCATAGCAATCTCTATTTTAAAAACTATTTCTGAATGCAATACAATTCTGATCTGATTTCTATACATATATACATATATAAATATCTGCTAAAACTAGTTTTTTGAATAGCTTCTGCAAAAAAATCATGATTGCCTCCCTACGAACGACCTGATCCTCACCGGATATATAAATTTATTTATCGACGTATTTCGTGCTATACTACGACTAAATCATCTTCTAAAATGCGATTTATGCTCCGAACAGTATCTAATGTTATGTGATTCACCTAACATTAGGTGGGCTATTTTAGGCCAAATTGAGCAACTCCAGAAGATAGCGAACTTTACACCTAACTGAGTACCTAACATTAGATCACTTTTACTTAACGTTAGTTAAAGTACTTTTTGACCAAACTCATTAGCCGTTGGCAAATCAAATTTGGAAACATTTTAGCTGTTGAAGAGGAGCCTTATGCACATCTACAGTAGTCTAAACACCCCTCTATATATATGAGATGGTTTCCCATTCTTTAAAGGTTAGAGAACACCATATAACTCACTCTAAAGCTCATTCAAGTATACATTCAGCTAAAGCTCACATTTGGTGTTCTTGGAAGTTATTGAAGCTTTGATTCTCCAACTCCCACTTGCTAGAAGCTTCATCACTTCAACTCCCGCAGCATCATCTTGTCACAATCACTAAGGGAGTTCATTCTAGTGTCCTTGATAGCTATTTCATAAGAACAATTGCATATTTGTTTAGGGCTATTCATATGAGCTAAAGTCTATTTTAATTCAGTTTTCTTCCGTCATGTACTTGTAATATGAGGACTCGGGTTGTGGGTTCCTCTCCTCTTGAGTAAGAGGGGTTTGCTCTTGATTGGAATATTAAAAGGGTTTGTAAAAGGGTTTGGTACCCCATAAGTACCAGTTAGTATTTCGAGTTTAACTCGAGGCAAAATCCTAGATTGGGAGATCTACATAGTAGTTTTTATCCAGATTTGGGCTTCTACTATACATGCTTGTATTGTGATTGGTGATATATTTGTAGATTGCTTGAGCATATTTTATATCTGCATTAATTTTAATTAGCATTACTTTTTACTGCCTTTAGTACTAATCAGCCCCCTCTAGTGCTTTCACAATCTTAAAGCAATCTTCTTGCCAGACGTTGGATAACCCATTATCAGACAACTGAGTATCTCTCCAGACATCCTTATCCGAAAATATTTTGAATTGTTTGATTCACCAAATCAGACATGTAATGATAGCTCCAGACGTCTAAGACTTGAACATTAAGATTTGAAATTCCAAATCTTTTTGTGTCAGACATTATCCTTGCTTCCTGCTAATCGAGAAATTTATTTTTGAACAGACATTCAAAGATAAGACATTTGATTATCTGAACGATTCCCTACAGTGCAAGTCTAGAGTTTTGAATGGAGTCTGATTCACATTATCAGATGTCTAATCCTTATGGTCTAGATGTCTAACCTTTACTCTAGATGTTTGACACTACTGCCATGAAAGCTTGCTTGTTCTGTATTCAAAGTAATTTCAACCAAATCACCTTGGATTTGTTCCCAACAATTACAAGCCCTCTTGCAAGCACTATAGAGCCTTCCTAACACCTTTGTAAATAACCTAGAGTGTTACCATTGTTGCACACATCTTAGTAACAATTCTTTTCACCTTATACCCATTAGGAGAAGATCAAAGAGAGAATATGCCTAGTTGCTCTCCAAGCTCACCAACACTTCATTTGAGAACACTGAATCTCTGCACCTACACTCCCATCCACTTTTATCATAGGGAAGTTTTCTAAACCTATAGGAGCTAGTATTTACATTCATATTGTGTCTCTATAGGGTTTTTGTATTTTATTTTAGTTTTGTTGTAAAGGTGTCTGGGTTGTGGATTCCTATCTCTAAGAGACAAAATTGTATCAATTCGATCCGGTACATTGTTGGTTGAGATTACATTACCCTCAATTTAAAGTAGTGTGGTTAGTAGATTTAATCAACTTGGTCGATCGCGAAAATTCTAATTCCGGATGACTTGAGTGGTGGTTTTTACCAATTAGGGTTTTCACCTAAAAATCATTGTGTATCTTGTGGTGAATGTTCTTATTTGTGTGATTGTTTGTTTGAATTTCTTATCATTTATCATGCACTATTCACCTACCCTTTGGTGCTACTTCATTAATAACTAAAGAGGTTGTTTATGCATCTAAACTTGGGAGTAGGACAAGAGGTTGAATATGACAATTCAAATGACTATCTTAATTGTTAGTCATTTAAATTAGATTGGGAACTAGATATGAGTAAATGGAAAGTTGGGCTTCTGATAGGGTTGCTTAGGCACCTTATTTGAGTTGTTTGATCAATGTAAAAGCTATAAATAGACATCTAATTAGGATATAATAACTTAAGATAACAAATTAAATATGTGCCAATGAACTTCAAAGAGGTAATTCCAAGGGTCATGGACACGGATTTGAAAGGAAGCAATCCCAAAGAGATTAGAAACCAACATTAATGTAGTAACCCATAATATGAAATGAATGATCTAGGATAGAATGTCTACAACTCATTACTTGATGATGGTGAAATCAAGTGAATGTGAAAAATAATGTGATGAAACAAGTCTCTACTTGCTTAGTTAAGTCACAACCTAAAGAGAGCACTTGATGCAATGAGATTTATTGGTGCACCTATGCTTTGATTTATGGGTATACAAATCATTTGGAGGTGAAGTCCCCTTGCAAAGGTGTTGGAGTTTGGGGGTGTCATGGTTTGGGTTATCAAGGAAGTAGCAAGATTCTATTGGTCCTAGTAAGCCACTTTCTGATTACCCAAAATGACACATGTTAATGTTAGGAGACTAGAGGGTTGATTGTTTAGATTGACCAAAGGCCATGACTTATGTATGTGTATTCTCTAGTCTCAAGTTTAGAGTAATGATTGGTTACATGGGTCAAGAATGTGGGTACGTAACCTAAGGGGTTACCTGGTGAATAATGTGGGGCATTCCTTCCACACCTAAATAGTTACTTAATGTAAAGCCCCAAAATCCGAGTTCTTGAGTTATTTTGGACTCAAATGCATTGAATCGGACCCGTTGATACCTGTTGGGTATGGGTCGAATTAGAGCGTAAAATGAAAAAACTCATGTTATTAGGAAAATCTCAATCAAACCTATCCAAAATCGATTATGTAGGTACCATTGGATTTGTATCATCTCAAGCTTTCTAGGAGATTCTATTTTGTAAAATTCCAACATCTATAGAGAAAGTTACGCAAAAAACATGAAAATACCCTCAGAGTCGACGTAAATACACTGACTCTGAGGGTATTTTTTTCAATAGTCAATCTTTCCCAATCATAGTTCAAGTTAAAGGGCTTATAACAAGTCTAATTCGAAAGTTCCGCCCTACTAGGAGGGGGTGACGTAATAAATGCGGAAATAAAATATAAAGCAATCTCACCAAAGAAAATCAATCACACAATGTACACAATTGTTTTTAGGTGGAAACCCAAACCGGGTGAAAACCACCACCTAACCCTCTCGAGTTAGGATTTTCCGATCAACCTAGTTGATCAAATCCACTAACCGAATCACTTTAAAACGAGGGTGATTCAACCTCAGTACAACCACGCTACAAGTACGAGGGTAGCGTTCCTCAACCCCTTCTCTCCACGAGAAGGATTTTGTCCCACGAAGGAGACGGGAATTCGCAAAGCGAATACCCAACCAAAAGACAAAGATAAAATAAACAACAAACCTATAGAGCCAACAAAGTAATAAACCTAAGCTTCTATAGGAATTAGGAAACTCCCCTTTGCAAGGAGTGCGTCGACGATGACACGGGTGCGTGAGCCACGCAACGGCGCAATGTTGCTCTCGTGAACAACAGCGGGAGAGCGGGTGCGCGAAGGTTTGATGCTCTCAAGGGAATGGAGCTTAAGCTTGGAGAGCAAGATCTTTTCTGGACACAAAAGAGTGTGAAAGTGTGTAGCTAAGTGTATCCAAGTGTGTATCTTGTGTCTTTCTTAGTGTATCTAGGTGTGTAAAGGCTCCCCTCTATTTATAGAGGCCTTAGGAAGGCTTTGGAAGGCTTAGGAAAGGTTCTATAGCCGTTGGGAACAAAGTCCAAGAGAATCAGGCCGAAATCAGGACAATGATTACATTTGACAGGGTTATCAGACGTCTAACTCTGGCATCAGACGTCTGGAAGGCCACTTTAAGACGTCTGATTCCAAGGTCAGACGTCTGATTTTGGGCGGGTCTCTCCCTGACTTGGATCAGATCTAAACAGGGTTTTTGCGCAAGTCCATCAGACGACATACAGGACGTCTGGAACTATGTATGGACGTCTGGAAACCTACTTCTACTGTGGGAATTGATTTCCAAACGTTGCAACGGCTAGAAAATCTCTGAGAAGAGATTTTGGGTCAGCCGAGGCAAAACGGTCATTTATCAGACGTCTGGAAAGGCCTAAGGACGTCTGATAAGGCTCTAACGGTCATAATCTTGAGCGCCTGCTAAGCTAGCCAACGGTCCACTATCTGGACGTCTGGCAAGTCCATCAGACGTCTCCTAAGACGTCTGGTATAATGTCTGGACGTCTGATTTCATCAGACAGAACTAGCTATCCCAGCCTAACAGATATCAGACGTCTGAAACAACAGTCAGACGTCTTAAAATACTTTATCAGACGTCTTATTTGGGAATTAGACGTCTGGAAGTGCTGTTTGAACCCTATATTGGTTTTCTAAGTATTCTACAGAAAACCTAAGTATCCTAGGGTTGTGCCGGTGTTCCTAGGACTACTGTTAGGGTTCTTTGAGGCTCTTTAACATAATTTTCTAAGGAAAATAAAAAGAGCAAGAAAATAAAGACGAGATACAAGAAAGGATTAAAAAGAATCTATCCTATTCTTCTTGTCTTTTATCTTCAATCTGTCGCTCCACGCGAACCTCCTCTGTTTTCCGTCAAGCTCCTCCAATCCGTCCTGGATGCGAGCTCGAACTCCGTCTAAACACGTCCACATTTGCAATTGACCTGAAATCTAGGACTCAAATTGCAAATGTTAAATAACACGTGTTTTGTTATCATCAAAACAAATGATCGTGATGCTCTAGCACCAACATAATTTGGGTTAAAAACTCATCTGTTGCAACATGCTTTTCAAGAGGAGAAGAGAGAAGAGAAAGAAAAAAACAAGAAGAAAAAAGGAGGGAGGGAGGGAGGGAGAGAGAGAGAAAAGTTGACGAGAAAGAGGGAGTGATGCTACACATGTCCTCCTCTCTTTCTCCCATGCATGTAGGTCCCTCAGACAGAAGGTATAGAATGCTGACCGGTAGAAGAGACACATGTTACAGGTAGAAGTCGAGAGAGCAGCGTAGGGAAGAGTCAAACTGAGAGTTGACTTGATTTGCATAAGCATAGAAAAGGGGAAAGAGCATAGGTCAATGTCCACGTGCGGGTGTGGGTGGATCTTGACACACGACATGCATCCAAACTAGTAGGCGTGATCCATATGTGGCATTGGCATCTAGTGGGTTGTTGACATGTGGACAGTAGTCTTGGAGTGACCAAGAGATTGAACTAAGCTAATTCACTCTTCAAGTTGTTGGGTTGGTTCAGGGGTCTCCCAACATCCTATTTTGGCAATCTTGTAGTTTTCATAATCCTTTTCACATACTACATAGTGGTATGCCCTAAAACCCTGTCTAAACGCTAGATGGTTACCCTAGGAAAATCCTTTTAATGTGTATTAGGACCAATTATGTGATATGCAATGACTTAGAAATGCCTTCTTGGGTATTATGGGGAGTGCAATGAACCCCTATACTGTTGCAATGATCCTATGACCATTACGAAGTCATCCTGATCCCCTGAAGACATTAGGTAGAGTAGTCAAATCCTTCTCCCTTTACGACTGACCACGTGACGTCTTCTTGAGCATTATACTGCTATGTGTGAATTCCTCTCTTTTGCTAAGCCTCGATGTCTGAACTTCTATCTTCATTGGTTAATCCTACTTGGTTACTATAACTTCAATTAAATACTGCATGTGCTTAAAATACTATATTAAATTTGAGATTAATTGATAATTTGACTATCGAAGCCTAATTAAATTATGGACTATGCTTAATCATGTTTCTTCTAAACAATTAAGATTTGATCTAACTAGTATTCCATAATATGATTGGATCTTTTAACCAAATGACAACACATGCCAACCCAATTACATAATGGTTATATTCCGATGATGATTAGTTATTGTGCACAGTTACAATTATAAAACCTAATTTAAGATAATTGACTTGATCATATCTTAATGCCAACTATTAAATTCAAACTTGACTGTAAAATATATAATGTATGTAATTCACCCTGAATGGCCTAATAATCAAATATTCATATGAATATCTTGACATTATATGATTGATAAAGATGATTAGTTATACAAAGGCCATGCTTGAATTAAATGATTGCGACCAATTATGGATATGGTTTAGCGGATAACTAGATAGTTCATAAAATATTTGTCTAGATTGAGATCATCTGGGTGAATCAAGGAGTGGGATAGCCTCCCTACAAAGTTATGATAAGCTTGTTAACCGACCAGGTAGCGGTTTAGGGTTACCATGGTGGATATGAATATATGATGAGTTGGGATATGTATTTAGGTTGAGGAGAGAGCTATCTATGGATCAGTGTGAGTTACAACCACATGTATAGTTAACAACATAAAGTTACCACACTACATATACTACGACCCCAGGGTAATGGAATGAGATGTGAGATGGATGCGAGGTCTTCCTCCTTGCCAAGAGGATGCCTCATGCCTGTCATATCTCTCAGGATATCACTATGAGATCTCCTTGTGTCTTTCAAGAAATTGATTAGAGATAGTCATGACTATAATGCTTAGGGCTGCACACATGTATTGATAACCAAAACATAAAGAGTAATGGACATGAAATTAATAATTAGAATAAATATTAGCTCTAGCAGAGCAGTAGGGAGTGGCTACGTTTCGAGCAATTGGTATAGGACCAAGTTCAGCACCAGCTTACGACTTGTGACGTCGAGAGCCTTTCATTGTAGTTATTTACTTTTCTTTCCTAATTTCTTGTAGTTGTACTCTTTTGCTCATTTTTTTTCAAAATGATTTATGAATTGTTTGTTTGATTATATATTTATTTATGACTACATGACGAGTGACTGTGGATCTTGTGTTAAGTATAAATTCATACTCAACGACTCGAGTTCTATTAGGTTGAGCCAACTAGTAGAGCTTGGGTCATCACACCCGAGGAGTTTCTATCATCATTGAGAATGGATTTCACAATGGGATTGGTTTGGTGAGAAAGGAAAGGTATGGTGCACATGGAGTTACAAGCCACAGTTATGGTGGCAATTATTGAACAGGAGACCTACGTGTTTGAGATAGGAAAGTCCAAAGTAAATGAACCAAGAGACCCAGTAGGCCAATAAAATAGGCAATGAGGCGTGCTAGATAGATGATTTTTAAGCCCGAGAGTGACTACATCCTATCAAGTTCCCTGTAAAAATTGAGTAAAGAAATATGAGTTGAAAATGTGCTTGTACAAACAAAATAAGGTACAAGCGTCAAGAGGCAATAAAGGTTAGTTAGGATGTATGGATAAGAGGGAATAATAAATCTGATGTGGCATAGTGCTCTGGAAATTGCCAAAGAAAACAAATATGAATTAAGCCACGGTAAGAAAACGAAAAGCTGGTTATGAGCATATCTATAATAGTTAACCTTTATTTTGCTTTTCTTTGCTAGTTGAGCATTTAGCTCACTTTCTATTTTCTCTACGCATGCATGTCATCACCCCCACGTAGGTAAAAAGCAAAGGTCTGCTTAAAGGACACTCTTAGTAGCACCTATCCTTTCATAAGCGGTATTTATTTTTCTAAAATTTAAAAATAACTTCATCTTGTCATAATTTATTTTGTATTATGATGGAAGTTATCGTTGAATCACATCAATTTAAAACCAACTTTGGGAATATCAATTTGTATTTAGGGTGAGTCAGTTGAATTTATAAGTAGGCGAGTTAGTTTGATTATTTAATGTATTATGCACTTTTATTATTTATTTTATAAATTTTGGAAATGTAATAGATTTTTATGAGTCAAGAATGCAAGCCTACCTATAAAATGAAAATCTTATTTAAATGTACTCAGAAAATTGTGACGACTTTATTGGATGATCGTAAGACGTGTAGAGTACATGTACCAAACTTCAAGTCATTCAAGTGAGTAGAAAATTTTAGAAAAATCTTAAAGTGCACATGCTAGCTTTGATATATAAGGTGACCCTAGTCCACTTAAGACTCTTTTTTTTTTAATACATATAAAGAATCTTCGATGGAATTTGGACACAACTTACAACACTTTAAAATGCACGAATAGTAAAATTCTCAAGCCTTGGTAAAGTACCTATATAGCCATAGCACGAAATTGATTTTTGAAATTACCGTGATCTTCTATCAAAATAACAAAAGCAAAGGAAAATAAATCTAAGGTAAACACAATGCAAGATAATGAATAAGAGAAACCATAAATGGGCTTAGAACTTTAGGAATTACAAATGATAAGAGTTAAGTAATGATCAAAATATCATTTTACCCTAGGCTTAATCTACCTTGTGTTCATTTACTAATGTTATTGCCTAATTCGAATACTCTCCTAAGCTTAAGCTATCTTATATTTATTTACTAAGGTTACCTCTCCTAGGCTTAAGCCACCCTATGTAAGATAAACTAATGTTATAGCCAAACTCGGGTTCTCTTCTAGGCTTCAGATATCTTATGTATAATAAACTACGGTTATGAAGTAATTTCAAGGATCATTATTCAGTTCAAAAAACTACTATACTTAACTAGGCTAATCCTTAGTCCTAAACAAATAATTTAGCCATGCATCGGATAGCTAAAAACATTCGCAATCAACAATGCCATGGAAAATGCGAGGACAAGATCTCAATGCATTCTGATTACTTGCATGAGATAATACATATATTGTCCAATTTAAATATATTAAGAGAGAAAATGATTGGATGGAAATATGCAAGTGGATCGTGGGATCTTCTTTCACCTTTTCAAGTCTACGAGATAATCAACGTCAATGGCGAGCTGGCGAACACGATGTTAAGGTGGTGGCACTGACAATGATGAGATGGACGGTGTGGTGACCACGGATGTGAAGAGGAGGGGAGGGATGAAACAACGTAGTCCCTGGCTGTTTAAATGATGGTGAGGGTAATCCCTTCTCTTGTTGATAATGCCTACAATCTTTTTAAGTTCAAAGTAGAGAGAAGTATGTGACAACGTTGGCAAATCACACCAATCCGACCAGCCACTCTCTTCAATTGCAAGATTTGCCCATGTAGCCTCCATCAAGCTTCCTTTGTTTTGGGTTTTTATATATATGCCCCAAAAGGATCAAGGAAGATGTATATATTCTTACATTTCCATATTTGTAGATATACCCATACAAATCTGATCTGTTATGGCTGTACACATCTAATCCATTAAACTTAATAAAGGTTGTTTAAAAAATGAGAAAATTCATATTTATCTCCCTAAACTCTTTTTTATTTTTCCAAGCACATCCACTTCCTCCTCCTCCACCTTTCCCTCCTTCCCAACCTCCCTGATCTCCTCCACTTCAAGTCCATCCAATGTCATCTCATCCAAGCACATCCATGTCGCCAACTTCATCCCCTTCCTCAAGGTCGTCTTCTCCAAGATGTAGTCCTCTCTTAAGGACATCCTCCCCCACCTATAACCTCCATCCTTGTTGACACTACTTGTTGTCGACCATTGACATCAACATATGCCATGGCATCCCCGTCCACTCCTTCCCCATGGCCCCCACCTTCTTCTCGCTCCTCTCAACCACCACCTCCTACTACCCAATGTAACAACGTCAAAGAACAAGGGAGAGCCCCTAAGCAACTACGTTCTCAACATCGCCCTCGCCTTGTGGTTCTCCGACATGAACAACACGCTATCGTCAAGGAAGATCCTCAAGCTCATGCTCTTACGCTTCGCAAGTGTGAAGACGGCCCAGGATCTCCTCTTCAACGCTTGCTATGACATGGAGTCGACCATCATCGATGCCTTGCAACGGAGCTCCCTTCCTCCATCCACACCCTTAGCCCTCTCTTCTCTATGGTAGGAGGCAAACAGATGGTGAGAGGCGATGAGCAAATGGACAATGGGTTGCAAGAAAGCAACGTGTTATTCCTATTGGTGGCGACGGAGGAGGTGGTGAGGGTGCAAGCAACCAATAGTTTTGTGCCACCCTTCGATGGGGGGCCTTGAGCCACTGTAGGTGGAACTCAATGATGGAATTGGTGCTTGAGGGGAAGCTGGTGATGCTGTTCCTAATAGTCGAGGACTAGTACCTGAAAGCAGGTGGAGTAGGGGTTGGGTGTGAAGGTGAAGGAGGAAGGAGGGGAGGTTGTTGGGAGAGAGAGGAAACCATGAAGGAGATGAGGGAGAGAGTGAGGTCGATGGTGTGCACAACACGATGGTCCTTCGATGAGGAATCTTTGAAGATGGAGAGGGGAGGTTGGGGAGGTTAAGGTAGAAGGGGAAGAGGTGGAGGAAGGAGGAGTACGAGGATGTGTTTTAAAAAATGAAAAAAAAAGAAGAAAAATAAATGTAATTTTTTTAAAAATATCTTCCACTAAATTTAACAAGGTAGGAATATGCGAAATTGGCGAAGCAAACTTCCCCATATATATATATATATATTTCAATATTTTTAAAAGTATTTATATATTAAAAAAATCTTTTTTTTCTATTTTTATTCAATTACAAGCCGAACGGCAATATCTAAGTTCTGCTCTCTCGATTGAGAGCAACCAAATCAAAGTCGTTCCATCTCCTCCCCAAATCATACACCTCACCAGTTTCGGCCCACTCTCTCTTCCTTGCCTTCACATCGCACCTTCGATCGTGGTTCCAGCCATGTCTACACCGATCACGCCTGGTAGAGGTGGTGACGAGCACCCATCTCCCGCCTATTATTCTTTATATATATTTTTTCGGTTTATTTGCACAGAAACCCTCTCAAAGGCTGGAAAAGAGCAGAAGGGACCTCTTGTTGCTTCTTCTTCTACGAAGTTATCTTCCGCGAAGCTGTCTCCAGAGCTGCCGCAATGTTACGCGAATTAAGAAACATTAAATTATTCATAAAATACGATACAGATGATGTGTACTTAAATAATATGCATGAATAATTGCCAAAATTGTGACATGCATTCTAATTACTTAATCAAACCTATTTATATATGATCCAAATGTGTTGGAATTAATAATAAATTAGGCATGAATTACAGATAAAATGATGGATCTATCATACACATAATACAATAATTTTATGTTTCAATAAAAGCAACTGAAGAAGGCTCTTGGGGTGTTTAATAAAATGTTACTTACGGAGATTATTAAAGGGTTGGATTGTGACAATTCAATTCTCAATTAACGCAAAAGATTGCTAACCAATTAGACGACATATAGCACATATTAGGATATCTGTGTAAGAAATTTATTCCAAATTTATGGGATTTTTAAGACTTTGATTTATTGGAAATATCAAGTCCTAATGTTCAACAAAACCCTATTTAAAAAGTTGTTTGATTTCTTACTTGAGTGCAGATGTTTAATACACATACCATGATATATCTAGTATAAACGCATGATCAAAAGATTTTAAAAGTTAAAAGAAAATCAAACAAGAGATTTTCTCAAAATAAAACTCCCTTCCATCAATACAGAATTGATAGGATCAATTAATTTCCACATGTACTAAAGCTTTTACATGAAAATTAGGGTTTGAACCAGCACAATTGGAATCACTCATATAGTATGATTTAGTAGTAACCATAGGATTAATTTGTCCATACACATATGATGATTCATGAATGGATGTTCTTCATTAAGATTTCATGCGACAAAAGTGTTAGTGATGACGATACAACCACGTGATTCATGTATGATTGAATGGCTATGAGTGATGATTTTTTATATAATATGATGGAGAGATTTATTGAAATTTTATATTATCTAAAGTGTATATTTATTCTCTTGTATTATGCAATTCCATGTAGATATGATGTTTATGGATGCATAGGGATGTATGAGCACAAATGCGACCCTTAGGATTAAAGATTAGAATATGATTCAAAAGAATAAGGTAAGGTTAGTAATTTAATAGGATTAAATTTGTACTCAAATCTCACCCAATCACACTAAAATGATTCGTGATCTCTTGTTTTCAAATTCAAGCATGTTATGTAATTTGGAATTATTTAGGCTCCCATCTATGGCAAAGTTGGTGTTGAGATTTTGCACTAGAGAGGGGGGTAAAAAGTGCAGGAAATAAAATTGATAAAATTTCAAAAATAAAATCAATCCCACAAAATCAGTCACCACAATGACATAAGTACTTTTAAGTGAAAACTCCAAGGATAAAAACTACCACGTAGTCACCTCCACTTAGGATTTCTCGATCGATCTTGTCAATCAAATCCACTATACGTATCATTCAAAATGAGGGTGGCACAACCTCAATATAACCATACTACTTTAGATTAAGAGTAGTTGTTAACGCACTAAAATGGTGTTTTAGACGTCGTTGCGTTGTAGTATTGGTCGTAATAGTGCAAAAATAGATAAAATTTATACTTGAATAAAATCCAAGGTCGTCACTGGGAGCAAGTAGTAAAATAAATCTCAAAATTACAGTTCTATCACAAGATATCAATATATGATGAAATTTCCAAACTCAAATGATATGTATATAAGAGCAAATGTTGATAGTGCAAAAAGATTAGGATAAAATAGTGATTTGAATAACCAATTACTCTAATTACAATAATAGCAAATATTTCAACAGTATCAATCAACCAAATGCCACATATGATAAGTATACAGTGCACTCAGAACTAGCAATAGAGGCAAAAGCCTCCCTTTCTCAAGCCTCAAGGAGAGGCACAGCAGAGCTCAGCACCAACACCAACAGAGGCGAAAGCCCCCTTAGAATTTGCTAAGTGTCGAGAGGTAGGCAGCGGAGCAAAACCCCCCTCCCCCCTCTCTCTTTTCTTCCTTTCCCTTTCTTTCTTCTCTTAGAGATATGCTAATTGGATCCAGGCATATGGGTAATCGGATCAGAGCCCAGACCCGCGTGGCGTGACCGTAGGTGAGAGCGTGCATGCACACATAGAGAGGGACCGCACCCCGTGCTCACTAAGGCAATGGGGCTAAGGCAGAAAATCAACTTACACCGCACAAACAGTTTTGCTGCCCACAATGTGGGACTAATGAATCCCCTCCATCTCGCATGTGCCTGCAGCAGGGAGATGTTTCCAATTGCAGGTGAAACCAAAGGTAGGGCCTCCAATTGACAACCTGTGGTGAAGCTTGGAACAACTCCACGTCTTCTGGGTGTAACACCTGGGGCTCACGTGGCTTAGAACACGAAGAATGAAGGCAACGATAAGGTGCGGCGGCGGAGCTCTGGTGTAGTCCCTGAAACACAAATACAGGCGTGAAGGCCCCAATCAAAAGGTTTTGGAGTATCGCCGGACCACGTGGAGTGCGATGGTGGTGGTCATGTGGCGTAAGAGTGAGTGAGGTGGTGTGTTGTGGTCAGTGAAGGTGAATTGCAATGGGTTTGTTCGGTGGGGAGCTAGGGAGAGCGATGGAGTGAAATAGGAGAGGGCTTTTGATGGAGGGAGTATGATGGTGCTTTTGGAGGTGGAGCGGGCATGTTTGGTGGTGTGTAGTGTGCTTGCAACCTCGCCAAAGCTTGGGCGAAGAGAAAGAAGATGATGGCGTTGAGGGAGAAACGGTGGTCGTGCATGTCGTAAGTGCGAGAAAAAGAAGTAGGGAGAGAGAGAAGAGGATAGAGGGACTTAGGAGAGGAGAAAGTGGCTGGAAGAGGTCAATCGTGACAGACCGGCATCGGAGAAGATGAGGGAACAAAGAGGCAGCGACGACGAATGAGGGAGAGAAACACCTTCTCTTTTTCCAGAGAGTTGCACGACGATGAGGGGAGGAAGATAGGCTATCCAATTTGGTTGCTGGACGGCCGGAAGAGGAGAACGAAGGGCGTCGCCGAAGCAAAGTGCGAAGATGGTCGGAGGAGGAGGGCTTTTCTCTGACCAAAATTTGCTAAGGAGCTAGGGTTCTCACCCCTGATCTTTTTATAGGCCATGGGGAGGGGATTCAAGCTTGGAGATAAAGCTTTCAAGCTTGGTAAGCTTGCCAGAGTAGAACACCCACATCTCTCATGCATTTGCATAAGAGATTGGAAAAGAATTGGAGCCCACGAATAGGTTCAAATTGTAGAGAAATCTATTAGGAATCTTCCTTCCAAATTTGGAAGAGATTGAGCATGAAATCAGGGAGAAAACTCTGATTGAAGGTCGCCAGAGTTGGGACATGGAGGCGACGAGGACCTTTTTGAGAAGAAGACGACAAAGATAGGGGGTATTTGCAAGAAATTTCAAAACCTGAGGGGTTGTGTGAGAGAAAGAGTTAAACTGGACCAAATTGCAAACTAAGTCAAGACAGTATCTGGTTAGGCTCAAATTTTGATACAAACCTAATTTAAATCTAAGGAATCCAATGGTGAAGTTGGATTTTGGTTTTGACCTTGTTTGACTAGGTAATTTATGTAAAAACCTAAATTAGGACAATAGTCTGTCTGTGACCCTATTTTGGGTCAAAATGGGTTCTGATGGTCAATTTAAAGATGATAAACCTTAGAGAATATTTTTATATGATTTTTAGATGATTTATATGATTTTTATCATGACCAGAACCTCAATTAATTAAGCGAGTCTATTTTTAGGGTTTCAAATGTCATTTAATTCTTGAAATGCATGAAAACTCGTTTCTGTCTACATGGACCCACTTATTAGACAATAATGACTAAATGACCTTTAATAAACCTCTGGCATAGCCCGTGGTTATTCTGTATTTGTGATAAGATGGTTAAATTGCATAAATAACCCTATTTTCATCTTTTCTTCTCAAAACAATTCATCCTGCTCAAGAGACCTTCTGATTGATATGTAGGAGTTTTTATTGACTTTATAAGACCAAATTGAGCTAATTATGGCTCATGATGGTGTTTCCATCAGTAGTTACCTCAAAATCCATCTTCTTCACAAAGTGTATTTTGTCTCACAAGAAGACGAGAATTCACCTCGCAAGTACCTAACAAAAAATGAAAATACAAAAGATCCTATAGAGACACAAAATATAATATATTACTAAGCTCCTATAGGCATAAGAGACTTCCCTCTGATGGAAGTCAATGAGAGTGATACCATAGAATTTCGATGCTCTCTAATATGTAGAACAAGGCTTGAAGAGCAAGAAGTTCCTTTAAATCTTTTTACAATGTGTATAAAGTGACAAATATTGTCTCTATGTGTCACTTGATAAATATTATCTCTATGTGTCACTTAGCCTCATTCAAGACATAATCTTTCAGTTTCTTTAAACATTGTTCAATTGGATATATCCATTTGTACTGCACGGGTCCAGCGATTCTCGCTTCATTCGAAAGATAAAGCATGACATGAACCATCACGTTAAAGAATATAGGTGGGAAAATCTGCTCCATTTTACAAAGTGTGATCACAATTTGTTTATCCCAATAGTTTAGCAATTCGAGATCGAATGTCTTTGAACAGATGACTTTAAAATATCTACTCATCTCTGTGAAAGGATCGACTACCAAATCAGGCATCACTCCACGTATCGCTAGTGGGAATAAGATTTGCATGTACACATGAGAATTATGACTTTTTAACTCAGTAATATTCTTTTGCGCTTCATTTACTGATGAGAGACTCGTCATGGCTTTTAAATACCCCTAATTAACAAGTTTCCCTAGTTAATTAGCTAAGAATATGTTTATTTAAGGTTTAATTATAATATAAGGGATAATATACTAAAGGACCATAAAATAAGTTAATAATACTACATTAAATATTAATTGATGTTATTAATAATTTAAATAATAATTTGGGCTCAAATTATAAATATTTAGCTACCTAATTAATATTTAAGTTAACATTATAAATATTTAACCCTAAAGTATGTAATAACTTAAGTAACTTAATCAATTAAATAAATTAAGCTAAAAAAGTAAAAAACATAAATTCAAGGTGTATATATATAATATTTATCGAATTTATAATCATATATACAAAGTTGAAAAAGAATTAAATTAAAATAAGCCTTGAAAAACTCAGTTTACGTTTTATTCCTTAGGTTTCTTTGCACTTGAGTCCTTTCCATGCACATAGGTCCTTAGTTTTTCTTGCGACTAGGTCCCTATGAGCGTAGCACTTCTTCTTCCTCTTCTTCTTCTTCCTTGCACTAGACGGCTGAGAGCATCCAGTCACCGCACCTTTTGATCCCCCTTCATCCCTTGACAAAACACGGTCGCCTTGGCCGTTTCTCTTCCACTCACCTCCCTTCATCCGACAGATCAGATTGACTTCTAATCCTATTTAGGTCTAGGAGTTAAGCTCACCGGCGTCGGAGATGACGCCGATGGTTTAGCTAAACCTAGACGTCCTTCCATCCAAGCACACCCCCTTACCCTCCACCGTCAATTATAAATAGCTCCCCTTCCCTCAGATTTTGGCGGTTAGCTCCCTTTCCCCCTTCCCCACACCGTAGCTGACCAATAGGCTATTTGTCCTATTCCAGTGATCATTTCCCACTTCCAGTCCACATCTCTGACCCTCTCCATCCCCTGACGAGCTCTACCATCGTCTGTTGCATCCTCTGATGAAGCGCCGACGTTGATCTCTGCTTCCACACCTAGCAACTGGTCGCCGAAGTTTCTTCCCTCTACCTCTGTTTCTTCCTCTATTACGAACATCGACGGAGATTTCTACCTCCCTTCATCCAAGTAACAGTAGGGTTAGGTAGGTAAGTGTAGCGTAGTTTTAATTCAGTAAGTTAAGTAGCTTAGTTAGGTTTTTATGCTTAGTTTGTTTGTTGTCTTCTCCAGCTCTGGCGAGCTCTTTGAGCTTGTCCGGAGCACTCTTTTGCTATTTTTATGCATCAATCACCTTTCTTAGCTTCCACTGATTTCATTTCACTTCTGATCGTCCACTTTTATCAGCCTTTATGCCTAATGCATTGACACACTCACTGGCGATCTCCGCTGTCCATGGCAGAGGTCGTCGAGGTTAAATCACAAGCACTGAGGCCCTCCATCGCTTAATCACACTTCAAGGGCCCTGCTCCTCACTTCAATTTGGTAAATAATCACCTAAGCTAGAAACGCCTAATTTTCGTGCCAACCTCTAAGCCGTTGTCCATGGCGAGTTCAAAGGGGTTAATCCGTCTAATAGATCACCTATCAACCATCACCGAACCCTAATCAGTATTTTCTCTCACTTAATTGAGTGAGAGGAACCGTTATGAGTTCAGGCGAACTCATTTTTTGTTCTTTTTGAGATTCAAAGCTAATCCTTGATTTAATCAACTATTTAAGTTAATTGTTGCTTTCCTTAGGTTCGTTGCGACCTCAGGAACTTTTCCATGGTGATTTTGTGTTAAATCAGGGAGTTTTATACTCCAATCTATCAAAACTAGATTCACCGGAGCTTCGGAAAGCTCTGGCGAGTCAATTTTGTACGTCAGCCCTTGGAACTTCATGAGAATCTCCAAAATACCTCCTCTATACCTCAAGATTAGGATTTACCTATTTATTTTCTACTTTGATGTGTATAAGCTTTCCTTGACCGTCGTCTTCTCCAACTCTGGCGGAGTTGGAGAGCTTGATTTTGTTAGAGTTTCAGCAGCTTGATAGGTCAGGAAGCATCTTCAGCACTTTAGGAGTTTGTTGCGACTGTTGTTCAGGCTTAAGTGTCTTTAGTTTCTTTTGTCGAACAAGAAAATTTTCTCCTCAGGCGGTGATGCCTGAGAAATACTCTGAAGTCTTTAAAATTTAATGATGAGGTTACATACGAGTTCTTGAGGTTGAATTAGAGTGAATTAGGCTTTCAATTTGGTCTGGAACTGTTCAACTTGGAAAGTCAAATTCTGATCTAATTTGGTCAAATTTGAGTCGCAACTAAGGATTTAGTGATCAAATTACAAATTTAATGGGTTCAATTGACTCCTGGAAGTTTTCTGAGATCAGTCGTGATGATTGTATTATGTTTAATTGCAGAATTTTAGAATTTAACCTCTCTAAGCTGTTTAGGTTCGAAATTAACCCAACACCGCTCGGTGAGGTTCCATTGAGATTTGATCTTCAATTCTAATTGAATCTATTGCTAACAACCTTCTGAGGTTGTGTAGATTCCTTCTAGGGGCTGTTATCTCCCTGCTGAACCTTTCAGAGCTCAGATTGGAGCTCTGTAGCTCCTGAACGGAGATCCCAAGTTCTTTGTTTCTGAAGCTCTTAGAAGCTCTCTTTCTTGATCCATTAAATGCAGAGCAGTTCCCTGAAGCTGTTAAGACCAACAGTAGAGAGACCAAAGCCTTCCCCTAGGTCAAATGACCTAAGTTTCACTTCTGTAGGCCATTAATGGCCGTGCGGAACCCTTGACTTCACCCTTCAAATCAAAGGGCTAGACCAGATCTAGGCACCAAATTGGTGCTAAATCCAGATAGAGCATCCTTAGGGCTTTCGATTGAGCCTTTGCTCAATCGAAACCATCCAGCCAATCGGCCGGAATCTTCGCTGAAAGATCGGCCTAGAATTATTAGGAATAGTCCCACCTCGGGAAACCTAGAGCGTCGGCCTTAGTATAAAGTGATTTTGTGCACAGGCCTCTTCGATCATCAGTGTTGGACGCAACAATTGAGCATGGGATGTGGGTGCGTGCTTGTGCACGTGCCTGCGCATGCGTGTGTGTGTGTGCGCCTATGGGCGTGAGCGTGAGCCCGTGAGTGGGCGTGGGCCTGGGAGGCCGGTACTGTGTATTGATATAAATATATGCAAATCCACCTAATTAAAACTAGGTCGGATCTCTAATAGGGTCTGGTCCCACCCAACGGGTGTTGTGTA
Source organism: Thalassia testudinum (assembly GCA_037157565.1). Lineage (NCBI taxonomy): Eukaryota > Viridiplantae > Streptophyta > Magnoliopsida > Alismatales > Hydrocharitaceae > Thalassia > Thalassia testudinum. The sequence goes on from JAZHRO010000014.1 coordinate 3,295,154, forward strand.
TCCCCGAAAGAGGTCTGACTGCCCATTAATAAAATAATTTTTATAATTAAAGGCAAAATGGGTTTAAGTGTTCACGCAAATGGCTAAGTGTGGAAGGTTATATGCACAGTATGAAGGAGAGTTAAAGAAGAAATAAAGAAGAGATGAAGAGAAGAGGGCTTAAAAGCTTAAGTGTTGAGAGAGGGTTAAGGAAAGTTAAAGACTTAGGAGATTAGCTAAAGAAAAACTTAAGAAAAATATAAGGGAAGAAGAGATATTCGAGAAATAAAAGAGAGAGAGAAAGAGAGCAATAACAGAAGAGAAGAAAAGAAAAGGAACAAGAGAAGAAAGAAGGGCTGAAGGCATTTAATGAAGGAAGAAGGAGAAATATCAAACATCCCTCACTTGCATTAGACATCTAATTTTTCTCTTTAGGTCATCCAATATTATTCTTAGACATCTGATTTGATCTTATATTGCAATTTCATGCCCTTTTATTGTTGTTTTGAGCATCAAATGTTGTAAAAGGTAAATATATCCTTTGTATATCATTTTCTTGCTTTATACTCTTGTAAAATGATATAAATGATGTAATAAACATGTTTACTTGAATTTTAATGATAGATTTCTTGTGTTAACATGCTTTACCCTAATAGAATGTTGCATGCTTATGTTTGATGTATCTTTTGTGCAAGATTCATGTTCTTAAAGTTTTACAACTATATTTTGACTAATTAAATAGTTATTAATTATTTCTTAGAGATTAATGGTAATGGTGAATTAGGATTAAGTTATGCCTCCCAATGAATGACCTGGACTCAACCAGTTAAAAAAGAACTTTAAAATCTAAGATGTTAGGTTAACTTGACCCTATACTACATTCACGACTTTAATTCGAGTTAACCTAAGTTACATTCTTGCGCATTTAATTAAGCCTAAATAACTTAATTAACTGTGTTGAGGAATCTAACCATCATTTACGCAACGTGAAAGCTGCGATGAATACCCATCTAGAACCCGAATATCTTTAAGGAACAAGAAAATCCTTCGCCTCTACTCTCTGATAAGACTGTATACAGCTTCTGGAAAGTGAGACCCTCCTTTTTCAATGTGCAACTCAGGACGAATACCTAAAATTTTTATATCCTTTGGGTTGTCTGTTAGGTTTAATACATCAAGAATGTTGTCCATTACGTTCTTCTTGATATGCATAACATCTAAATTGTGTCGCATTGTCAAATCAATCCAATATGGAAGCTCCATAAAAGATATGATTTTCTTCCTAAACCCTGAATGTCGCAAGGAAGTCAAGTCATTCTTGAAGAGACGACCCAAATGTATTTCTTCGAGGTATTTCAATATCTCCATGATTTTCATCCCCGACAGCCTAATAGAACATATACTGAGTTTATTCTTCGGATTCCTTGATGAATACCGACATGCTTTACCATCAAATCTGTCTTTGAATCGTGACGTTCGCCATCTATGTTCCTTAAGCGAAAACCTGCGATGCCCTAAGTAACAGAACTTCTTGCTTTCAGGCAATCTAAGGTGATGGGTATCATCCATACAGATTGGACGGGTGAACTTCCCCTTCGTACTCTATCCTGATAAATTTGTGTATGCTGGAAAGTCATTGATTATCCACAGTAATGTTGCGTGCAACTGGAAAAATTGTTTCTTCTGTGCGTCATATGTTTGAACACCATTGTACCACAAGACTTTCAGTTCACCAATCAATGGCTAGAGATAAACATCTATTGCATTTCCTGGTTGCTTAGGTTCTGGGATAAGGAGTATTAACATCATGAATGCAGATCGCATGTATAGCCATGGGGGCAAGTTGTAAGTTACCATGACCACCGGCCATATGGAATATCATGGATACATACTCTTGAATGGGTTGAATCCATCGCTTGCAAGACCTACTCTCACACTTCGTGCCTCCTCTGCAAATAATGCATAATTCTCGTTAAATCTGTTCCACTCATCAGAATCTGTTGGATGACGGATGCGTCCATCTTTCGATTTATTATCCTAATGCCACGACATCAGTTTTGCTGTTTTACTGGAAATGAATAGGTGTTGTATGTTGGAACCTAGTTCCATCTCTTTTCTATGATTTGGTGTTAACAAAACCGTTTTAAAATTTAATGTGTTTATGAAGTATTACAGGTCAAAAGAATCTGTGGATGCAAGCAACAAGATAGCATATGAAGGAAGAAGACTAGAAGACTATAGTTTTTGTTGTATTCATTGCATTTTAGAATCATTGTATATCTCCTAACAAGTAAAACATAATCTACGAGTTAAAATCAAAGTAGAGATAATTAAGGTTCAAAATATCATTCATTCATTCGATTCAAAACACCAGATCAATTCTTTCAAAATAAAGTTGTATAGAGTAGATTGGATAACTCTAAAAATTGACTTACACTTATAATATTTGGTACTTGTAGTAAGTACCGATACTGGTCATAAGTACCGGTACATGCTAGGCACAGGTTTGGGCCTAGGTCCCAAACTGTGAGTAACAGGTACCGATACTTATCGCTAGCACCGGTACCAAGTGATCACAGTTTGTGCACTTGGTTTTGCCTAGACCTTACAAGTACCAGTATTAATCACTAGTACCGGTACATGTAGGTCACTGGACCCAAATCTGTGAGTCACAAGTACCAGCACTCATCATAAGTACTAGAAACTAGTGACTTAGTTGGGTTGATTGTAAGCAATCAGTACCGGTACCAAAAGTTCAGTACCGGTACCAACTAACCGTTGTGACCAATCTGAATGGCTATTTTATAATTAAACCTATTTCTAATCTTCCCAAATTGCCCTTAACGGCTAGTAAACGTAAGGAAGGTGTTTAGTGGCTTATATAAGCACTCTTTGAGTGTCTTTTGCATACAACTAAGAAGCCAAATATACTATCCTTACCTACACCTCAAATTCTCAATTATTCCAGCTAAAAAGGAGCTTGATTTGTTGCATTCCTCTCAAGGCCTCTCTCCATTTGCAACAAGTCATCAAAGGCGATCGTGTTCTTCATTATTCAATCGTTCGTTTATGCCTTAGTATTCTCGTTAGATTAATTTATATACTTTTATTAAGCAATATACTTGTTGGAGACTTAGGAATTTGTTGTAAGCTTTTATTTGCATCTTGCTTACACATGTATCTTTATTTCTTAACATTTTGTAATTGGGATGAGGTAACCCGTTAATTACCTTAGGTTTTAGTAAATTGATTCCCTCCAGGTTGAGGGAATCAAGTTAAAATTCCTAAGTCGGGAGACTTAGGTAGTGGAGTACCCAAGTAAGGGGAACCACTATATATCTTATGTATTTTTATGGTTATTTTTGTCTTGCAATTTTTTATCTACCACACTATTCATCCCCCCTTTTAGTGTGCTTGTGATTTGCAGATCCTACAGGTGGTACCAGAGAGGGTCGTGAATAGAAGATGTTATCATTCTCTCTTGCAATGGCATCATCAGTCAAGCGCACCGAAGGACAGTCATCCACATGTCCTCCCTACTTTGATGGGCCGGATTATGGATACTGGAAGAGGAGGATGCAAATCCTCCTCAAGGTCATGGATGAGGACTCGTGGACTCTTATTCAAGAAAAGTACATGGATCCGGAGCGGCAGGAAGGTGCCGTTTGGACCCAGGACCAAAAGAAAAAGATCGCGGGAAATGCAAAAGCGATAAACACACTCTATTGTGCGTTATCAAGGGAAGAATTTAACCATATCTCTGCATGCGAATCCACATATGAGATATGGAATATGCTACAAGTCACCTATGAAGATACAAGTAAGGTAAAGCAAAAACATATTTCTATTCTAACAGAAAGCTATGAGTGTTTCAGGATACAGAAAGGTGAAATAATCAAAGAGATGTACTGTTAAGACCCGTGACATCAAAATACTTTAAGACGTTTGGGAGTTGGTCCAGACGTCTAGTAAGACGTCTAGACGCCTTCCTAGACGTTTGAAAATTAATTTTTGTGTGCGTACAATCGCGAGTCTACGTGAGTGCCGTGCGCAGACTGAAACCTCACCGCCCTCTTCTCTTTCTCTCCCCTCGCCGACCTGCAAAAGCCCTTCCCCCACACCCACAAATACCCTCTTCCCTCTCCCTCATTCGCCACCCCACATCCATCCATCCCCCGTCTTCCTTCAGCGAGGGAGAGAGTGAGCAGCCGTTGCGGCCGAGTGCAGTGGCGGAGAGGAGAGGTACAGCGAGAGGGAAGAGAAGAGAGCGCACGAGTCGTGAGAGAGCGACCACGCCGGAGCAGTTCGAGGTTGGCCGGCATGCACGCAGAGGAGCGTTGTGTTGGGAAGGTTTCCCCCGTTGCTGCTGCAGCTCGGGCAGCGGGTGGACGAGCGCGGCGCGGCCGCCCGCAGCGGGAAGAAGACGAAGGAGGTTCTGATTCTGGGAAAATTTTTCCAGAATCAGACGTCTGGACCTACATCCAGACGACGTAGACGACGTCTGGAGGGAGCTCCAGACGACTGAGAGGTACGTATTTCCTCCTATGCTTCTTTTTGCGGATACGACCATGCAGGCCATTCCGCCGAAGCTTTATTGCATGCCGTGTTGAGAGAGTTTTGCGCGCGTACAGGATTCCCATCGAGAAGGCGCGGGACACACCCTCCCACGTGGTTCAGACGTCTGGACGAGTCACCAGACGGCGAAGAGCATCTCCAGACGTTCAGAGAGATAGTCGGACATCTGGAACTAGGTCCAGAAGGTTCAACAGGACCCCTAGACGTCTGAGGAGCAGCGCAGAGTGAGATATGATCTGGACCCCTTTTTAAGACGTCTGGAAGATGTTCCAGACGTCTGATTTGTGTCAGAGCTATCATTTTTGACCCGTTTAGGGTCCGTTTGAAGTCCGATTTCCGCGTTTAAGATTTCGTTCTTCTTCGTATTAGTTCCTCTACTGGTTGGAATGCGTATTATCATGTTCTGAGTGGTTTCTTGTGGTTGATCCTTATGTTAGGACCACGTTCTGTTGTAGACTTGGAGGTTGCGGAGGCACGCAAACCTATCGATCACGCCCCCATTACTCCCGGTTTTGCAGGTAGAGTGGCTTTCCTTAGTTAATTACAAACATAAATGCATATCTGGAATAAATGATAGATCCTAGGATATGGCATGAATCCTAGGATCAGAAACACTAGATTGAATGATAGATCCTAGGGTATGGCATGAATCCTAGGACTAGAAACACTGGAACGATTTTATTGAATGCCTGAATTGCAGTCTTGGATGAGTAGATAGAATAATAATAATTGTCTGTAATTGGATAACAGTTGCCTGTGAAATGTAAAGTACTGTTGTTAGTAACTGCTACATGAAATTCCTATTGTTGAAATTAAATACAAGCTACTTGTATATAAATTGGAAAAGAAGGATTGAGTGTTGGAAACACGTGTTATATGTGAATAAACCTGAAATGATGAAACATAGTATGGCTTGACCTGAGAAACATGAGCATGAACCCTACGGGGAGTTAGGAGTAGAGCTCCTGGAAATAAATAAAATGGAATTGGAAAGGTGAATGAGGAAGTGAGCTGGCCCTTGAGTACGGAGTACCAAGGAGAGCGACTGTCCCCCTGTTTAGTACGGAGCGGAGCTAGCCACCCTAGGGTTGGGACCCAAGGTTAGGACTGGCCACTTTGTACTGACTCTGTGGCCCTCGCGTACAAAGTATCGGGGAGAGCTACTAGTGTAGGGAGAGAGCTAGCCACCCCAAGGGCCCGAGGTTCAGCTAGTCGTCCTACACCGACTTGTTAGGCCCACTGGGCAAACCAGGGTAGTCAGGCGAGGGTGCGCGAACTGTGGAGGGGCAAGACCCCTGTTTGGTTCTTAGGGGCTAAACCCCTGTTATTGAGAGGGCTCTGCCCTATATTGGTTTCATGCTGTGCTTTGGGCGCACCCGTTAATGGAAACGACTAACCGCGTGCCAGTGCGGGGTAGCTACTCGTGCGTTTATCGCGGGTGACGTAGTCACCGTTACGTCTATCAGCAACCTTGGGGTGGTTGACTGAGTGTAGGACCACCACGGGGGACTCTCCCGGCCAGGAGAGCACCACGTGCTACTTCTACTCTTCGAGAAAGACTGCAATCAAGATCGTTCCCACGAGGAACATTCGAGATCAAGAAAAAGACCTGATAAATAAACCAAGTGATGAAAGAAAGAATAATTAGTTACACAAAGAAAGAAATTGAAAACAACAGCTACCTGTCCACCTTTACTATTTTTCTTAGCTAGCTGGTTGCCACTCTACTCAGCGTTTCGCTGATGTGTCATACTTACCACCTTTTTCAGGTCCAGGTGTTGAGTAGCCAGAGCCTACGGCTGCGGAGGGTGCTGGGCCTAGTAGAGCCCAGTAGTTGTACTTTTGTTGTACCCGTTTTCTGTAGTAGTGAGTATTTGTTACACTTTTGTACTCTTTTATCGTACACTTCATATTTTTGTACCGTTTAAAATTCTCTACTGTTGTGGTGGTGTGTACTATAGTAGTTGTTTCTTTACTGCTGTACTTTGTTTACTGTTAGTTGCTTGCATGGTGAATGTGGTTTATTTTACTGCTTTTTTGTTACTTTCTCGTTGGACGACTTGGTCTTGGGATCAGTCGAGTCGGTCCGATTCTCGTGTCCTGTAGGGATTCGGGAACCGAGTCGTAACATGTACACAAGATTTGGAGAGATCGTGAATCCAATGAAGAACCTTGGAGTCAAGCTGAAGGAGGAGGAGCTTGTAAGGAAGATCTTGAGATCTCTTACAAGTGATTAATCTCCAAATACCACAGCCATCCAAGAAACAAAAGACCTTTCTACTCTCTCCTTGGATGACTTGATTAGAAGCCTCATGGCATATGAAGTCCAATTGGAAAATATAAAGAAGAATGAAGAAAAATCAGTAATCAAGAAGAAGGAGCTTGCTTTCAAAGCTATAAAGGAGGAGTCAGACCTCGACGATTCCAACTCCGACGAAGAAGAGGAGCCTGCTCTTCTAACGAGAAGATTCAGAAGATTCATCCAAAAATAAGGTAAGAAAGTAAATAAATTTACAAATGACATTATTTGTTTTGAGTGCAAGAAGAAGGGGCACGTACGAAAAGATTATCCAATGATCAAGAAGAAGAAGGACAAAGAACTCAATCGGAAGAAGATTTCAAGAAAGACATACAAGGAGACTTGGGATGATAGTGATTCCGACACGGAATCATCTTCTGAATAATTTGAAGAAACGGAAGTTGCACATCTTTGCTTAATGGCGAATAACGACAGCTCAGAAAATGAGGTAGATTCTGAAGCTACTTTTAATGAGTTATTACAAGCATATGAAGATTTGTATCACAAAGCTAAATTGATTAAAAAGAAAATAAGGTCTTGCATGATAGTTATAAAACTCTAGAAATAGAAAAATCTTGTTTAGAAATAGAATTAGAAATGTCAAAAGAAATTGATAATCAATTGCATACAAAAATAATAGAATTAGAAGATATTTATGAACACTTTAAGGGCACTTTGAATAACTTAAAGACAACAACTAGGCTGAATACAGAATTTTGTAATAATTTAAAAGTCAAGTTCAATAATAAAAAGAATACACAAAATAAATCACATGCGCTTAGACGTGCATGGATTTATCAAAAAGTCAAGAATCCTAAGAATTATAGATCTAATACTAAAGTGATCTATAAACCTAAGGATTTGAAGGGTACTAACCATCAAGGACCCAAAAGAAAACGGGTACATAAAATAAATTTAATAAACCATTTTGCAGGTTAAGAAGGACAAATGGATCCTAGACAGTGGGTGTTCCAAGCACATGATGGGACACTCCAACCTCTTTATCAAGTGGACCAGAATCGAAGATGGAGGACTGTGTGTCATCTTTCTCAACACAGTTAATTAAGTTAATTGTGCTTAATTAAGTGCATAAGAAAGTAACTTAGGTCAACTTGAATTTGTGTTGATTCAATAGTATAGGGTCAAGTTAACCTAACATTTTAGATTTTATTTCTTTTAACTAGTTGAGTCCAGGTCGTTTACTGGGAGGCATACCTTACTTAAAATTCACCATTAAGTCTAAGCTACTCATTGAAAGTATAATTAAATTTATTTTAAGAACATGAATTTTGCTCAATGATTTCAAATTAAAATAATATGCAAAATTCCATAATAAAATACATTTACACAAATGATCTTCTTTAACAAACAAGTAAACATATTTATTTCTTTTTATTTCAAAAGATTAAGGAAATAGAAAGTATTACTAATGGAAATAAGTCTTATTACAACATTAAGCTCAAAAAGAATAAATGACTTATTTCGCTTCTTTGTCTTCAGCCTCTTTCTTTTTCTTCTTCTTCTTTTACCTTTTTCTCTTTCTTTCTTTTTTCTTTTTACTTATTTCTTAATCTTCTTCTTAATGTTTTCCTTAATCTTTCTCGAGCTCTTCTTTTACGTATCTTCTTTTCTTTCTTTCTTCTCTTCCTTACTCTACCTTTTCTCTTTAGCACTGTTTACCTTTTTTCTCCATATGAGTTCTCTCTTTCTTATCCTTCTCTTCCTTTTCTCTTTAGCACTTGTCTGTTTACCTTCCTTCTCTCTACGAGCTCTCTCTTTCTTCTCCTTTTCCTTTCCTTTGCTTCTTCTCCTTCTCTTCTGAGCCTTAGCATCCTTTCCTTCAGAACTCTTGCAGACCTTCTGAATCGAGCCAATCTATCTATTTAACCCAAAAATTAGGTTTTTTTATTGGCAGCTTAGACTGGTAGGGGATACACAGCACCACACTCAAGGTGGGACCAGATCCTACTAGGTCCAAGCCTGGTTTATTTAGTTTTGATTTATTTCCGGTTTGCAAAGTCTCGAGCCCATCTGGTTCACGACCTCCTAGGCCCATGCACACGCCCTCGCAAGCCCACACTCACATGCTCACAGGTGCACACACACCTGGGCACGCGCACTGCACGTGCCCACACACACACCCAATGCTTAGATCGTTTCCTTGCGCTGTGCGCTATCGACTAATATTCCCATAACACAAATAGCTTTTATGCCCATGCAGCCGCTCGGGTTCTACCGAGGTGGGACTAAGTTTTCCCCTCCCAATCTAAACTTCAAACGACAACTCCTTCCAGCCCAAAGCTCTGTTCCAAGAAAATAAAAGCTTGCGGGAAAGCTCTTGAGTTGTTCTACATGATTAAAGAGTCAATTTGATACAAAGGGGAAGTTAAGCTCTTCGATTTGAAGGGCGAAGGTCCTAGGTTGACTATGGCTATTTTGGCTCGTAGGGTGAAGTTATGGCTCTAAAGTCCATAGACTGGACTTTGACTTCCAGATGAAGGGTTAAATAGGTTCAATGGATGATTCCGCGGCTATTGGTGAAGGTATTAAGCTCCTATGAGATTCAGGAAAGGTACAGAAGCTAAAAGCTTCTCAAGGAGCTTGAGAACTTCAATTCAAACTCTGAAATGTCCCAACAGACAGCTACAGACCTAATTAATCAATTCAAACAACCTCTACAAGTTGTTACGAATCCATCTAGGCAGATTTTGCATTAAAAACTCCTCACAAAGCTATTGTCGCCAATTTGGGTTCGAAAACAACCCAAACTGAACAGAATTCAATTTCTGCCAAAAAGTTGATCAGAGCTCATTCAAACCTTATCTAAATCATTCACAAACATCTCAGCAACAGTTTGAACTCCTCAATTTGTCTAATTGAATCCAAAATCCAAGGATCAGACTCAAGTTTGACCAATTAGCCTCGAATTTTGACTTCCTGAGTTTAGCCATTTCAAAGGGAATTAAAGCCTTAAACATCTTCTCTTCAATCACAGGAACAGATTCAGACCCTTAGAAAGGTGATTCAACTAAGGTTCCTAGGGTTCCAGGCTTATCGCTTGAGCTTGAAAAAGAGTTTGTTCGTCAGGACAAACCAAGGTTTGTTACAGTGGTTGAATCATAGAAATGAACTCAAGGCACAGCTCTAAAGCTTTTAGACCTTTTAAACAAGACTTAAACCTAACTATCAATCATCTCCAACTCTGCCGGAGTTGGAGAAGATGAAGACCTAACATAAGCTCCAAGCACTAAAACCTCAATTAAAATGTCTCGGCATGATCAGTAAACCTCAAATTGTTGATCTAGATCTTCACACTAAGTTCTACAAGCGGAAGAGCTTTTTTTGACTCGCCAGAGCTTCGGTGAGTCCAGAAAAAGGTGAAATGTGTACAGATATCGTGAAATTATGTCATTAATGATTCAAAAAGCTTCCTGAGGTCACAAGGAACCTCAGGAACAAATTAATTCCTTCAATTGTTCATTAAAGTGAAGATTAAACAGTGAATTCATTTTGGACAAGATCTGAGTTGGATTAGGCTCAGGACTTGGTTTCCCACTCAATGGAGTGGAGGAAACAAGTCAACAGACATTTGTGATGGTATATAGATGAATAATTAATGATTTGAACTGCTCCTGAGCTGCCATTGACAGCGAGCTCAGGAGCTTAATTAAAATTAAGCGTTTAAGTTATAGGGGGTAATTACTTAAATTAAAGCGAGGATTAGGGACCTTAGGTGATGAATAAATGGTGGAGGACCCAGTGAAGGTGGAAATAGCTCAACTACTGCTACCATGGACAACAGGAGTAGTTGGTGGAGGTGGAGGTGGTTTAGGCGATTAAATGATCTATTCAGTAATTAAAAATGATAGAAATGTTCATGGAAGGTTTAAGAAGGTGAACGGTGACCTAAAAAGACAAAATAATTGCTCCTGACAAGCTCAAGGAGCTCGTCGGAGTTGAGGAAGACGATTGTTAAATCTAACATTACACTACCTAATCTACCTAACTAACTATCCTAACTAAACTACCTACCTAATCTACTGTTACCTGGACGAAGGGGATAGGAGATCTCCGTCGATGGCTCATAACGGAGGAGGAAATCAGAGGGTTGTCGAAAGAGTCCGGTGGGCGATTGTGAGGTGAAGCAGAGGAGCTCCTAGTCAGCACTTGTGTCAGAAGACTAGGCTGACTTCGGCAGAGATCTAGAGCTATTGAAGATGGATGGAGGAAGACAGATGAGGTGCAGGAAATTCGTCGGAGTTTGGAGAGAATAGCTTATCAAAGTCAGCTCAATGAAGAAGAGGGAAGGGAGCTAACTTAGTGGAAATCGAGGGTGTGGAGGGGTATTTATAGATGGCGACGGCTGAGATGGAGGTGGAATCTGAACGGAGAAGCGAGTAGGAGTTGAGTAACCACCGACGTCTTCTCCGACGCCGGTGAGGTTATCTCCAATCCTAAAATAGGATTTTAGCATCATCCAGACCGGTGGATGAAAAGGAGATGGTAAGCACAAGCTCCAGGAGCTTGGAGAGGAAGGGATGACGTCGGATGAGCGGTGATCAGGCGGTGAACACACCTCCTGTCGTCAGTCGTCCAGACGGTTGAAGAAGGAACGAAGAAGAAGAAGTTTCAGGGACTTGTTTGTAGTGAAATCTGACCTATGTAAAGACTCGTTCTGTTTGAGCCTTTTAAGACGTCTAAACTGTCAGTCAGACGTCTGGTCAAACGTCTGGACCCTTCCCAGACGTCTGAAAATTGAAAAAAATCTACACACGAAGTTGCTCCTGTGCGCAGCCAGCGCATAGGCTGCTTTTCTTCTCTCTCCTCTTCTCTTTCTCCCCCTCACCGAACCCTAACCCCTTGTCTATATAAGAGCCCTCTCCCCCTTCCTCTCCTCTTCATTCCACCACCACCACCTTCCTTCCTCTCCATTGCCGTGAGAGAGACGAGTGAGAGAGAGGGAGCAAGAGCGAGGAGGAGCGGCGTGAAGAGAAGGAGGTTGAGCTCGCAAGCTTGGAGAGGCTCGCCGGAGTGCGCACGGTTGCCGCGGCGCGTGCGGGAGGAGGAGTGCGTCGGGGAGCCGCCCCCGACTTCCTGCAGCAGTCGAAGCTGCAGACGAGAGGGAGGAGCCGCGGCGGAGCACAGTAGGAGGAGCAGGACCTTGTTCTGATACTGGAATTTTTCCCGTATCAGACGTTCGGAGTGCCATCTAGACAACGAGCTAGATGTCTGGTGATGACACTGGACGTCTGAAAGCAGGTTTTCACGCAAGTACATCCTTCTTGCGATTACAGCCATGCAGGCCACACCGCAGAGTCGTTTTGTTGGGCTAAAAGGGGATATGATGCTCTGTCATCCGCAGGAGTAGCTTAGGGAAAGCGCACGGCAGGCCCTCCCACGCATTTCGGACGTCTGGACAGCTTACCAGACGACCGGAGGTATTCCCAGATGACTGGAGGATAGGTCGGGCATCTGGAGCTGAGTCCAGATGGTCAAGTAGGAGTCCTGGATGTCTGAGGTCGACGCAGGGACTTGAGATGAGACTCTGGTGACTTTTAAGACATCTGGACCTTGTTCCAAACGTCTGATTTGGTTCTGCAGTTCTGTTTTTGACCCGTTTAGGGTCCGATCGAGGTCCGTTTTACGCAAACGAGATATTTGTGGTTTCCTTGTGAGTTCCTTTACATGTTAGAAATCCTTATATAATGTTCTGAACGTTCCGTTGTGATATGTTCCGTGGTATAGGATTTCGACCTGTTGCGTGTCTGAGGCTTGCAGAGGCACGTGAGTCCGCCGTTCAAGCCCCCAATACTCCCAGATTGTCTTCTAAAGTGGTTTCCCCCTGTTCTACTTATAAAATACAGATGCATCTATGAAATTTAGATAACTAGAACCCTAGGATGTGGCATGAATCCTAGGATGAGAAATAGTTGCAATGTTTGTATGTGTAGTTGAGATTGCAGTCATAAATGAATGAGCCGAATTATAAACAACTGCCTGTTAATAAATACAAGTTGCCTGTAGAATATAAAATGCCAAAGATAACTAAATAGTTACTTGTGATATCACTTGTTGCATATGTTAATTTGTGGAAATACGAACTGCATGTGTATAATACGAGAATGGAAATTGTGAATGATGAAACCTAGTATGGAATAATATGGTGAAAATGAGCATGAACCCTACGGGGAATTAGGAGTAGAGCTCCTGTGGATGAATGGAAAGATCTGGAAATGTGAGTAGGAAGTGTGCTGATCCTTGAGTACATGGTACTAAGGAGAGCGACTGTCTCCTGTTTAGTGTAGAGCAGAGCTAGCTGCCCTTGGGTTGAGACCCGGGGTTGCGATTGGCCACTCTACACCAACTTATGTTGGCCCTCGTGTACGCTGTATCGGGGAGAGCTACTAGTGTAGGGAGGGAGCTAGCCACCCCACAGGGCCCGGGGTTCAGCTAGCCGCCCTACACTGACTTGTTAGGCCCACTAGGCATACCGGGGTAGTCAGACGAGGATGCGCGGACTGTGGAGGGGCGAGACCCCTATTTGGTTATGAGAGGCGAGACACCTGTTACTGAGAGGGCTAGGCCCTATACTGTTCTGTGCTATACTTTGGGTGTACCCGCTAGTGGAAATGACTGACCGCGTGCCAATGCGGGGTAGCTACCCGTGCGCTTATCGCATGTGCCGTAGTTACCGCTACGTCTGTCCGTAACCTCGGGGTGGTTGACTGGGTGTAGGATCACCATGGGAGACTTTCCCGGCCAAGAGAGCACCATGTGTGACTTCTACTCTTCGGAAAAGACTGCAATCAGGATCGTTCCCACGAGGAACATGCGAGATCAAGAAAGAAATCTAAAAGTAAACCAATGGGTGAAAAGGAATTACTTGTAAAATAAAATAATTGGAAAAGATAAAGTTACCTATTAGCTTTTACTGCTTTAGATAGTTTGGTTACCACTCTACTCAGCGTTCGCTGACTTCGTTTACTCATAACCCCTTATAGGTCCAGGAGTTAAGCAGCCCGAGTCACCAGCTGTAGAGGGTGCTGGGCCCAGTTGAGTCCAGCAGTAGTTTCCTATTATTGTTGTACTCTCTTTTCTACTAATGAGTTTTAGACTGTTGTTACCATTTCTGTTACTGTACTTTTGTTCTATTTTCCTGTTGTTGTGGTGGTATGTAGTTTTAAAACTGTTTAGCAGTTTTTACTTCCTTTACTGCTTGTACAATTTTACTGTTAGTTACCTTGCATTGTGAATGTGGTTTATTTTCCTACTTTTTCGGTTATTTCTTGTTAGACGACTGGATCTTAGGATCAGTCGAGTCGAGCCAGTCGCAGGTCCTGTAGAGATTTGGGAACCGAGTTGTAACAACCTAAATGAAGAATAAGGATCCGATTGAACTAAAATTTAAAGACTAAAATGTAAACTCAGGTTTTTAAGGTTTATTTTAATTTAAATCATTTTTAACTTTTTATATATGATTATAAATAAGACAATTATTATATTTAGATCTTAAATTTACATTTTTGACCTTTTTAGATTAAATTATTTAATTAAGTAATGTTACTTAAGTTATTACATACTTAGGTATACATTATATTTAAACTAGTTAACACATTAATTAAATGAATTATTGATAATATTTCAAGTCCAATTATTAATTAAATTATTAATAATACTAATTGGATGATAATATAGCATTTTTAACTTATTTTAAGGTCCTTTACTATTTATCCCTTATTTAATAATTAACCCATATACTTACATATTTCTAGCTAATTAAATAGGAAGACTAGTTAATTAGGAGTAATTAGAGACCATGATGAGCTCCTCATCAAGGACACGTCAAGTTGGGGGACAACAAGTGTTGTCGCACTATTGGTGTTCTTTTAGTAGAAGGTCCAATAGGTAATTCTTCTAAGCAGGTACGTAATGTTCTTTTAGTAGAAAACTTAAACCATAACCTGCTTAGTGTTAGTCAAATATGTGATAATAGATGTGATGTTTTATTTATTAACGTTGGATTTTAAATATTAAAAGAAGGAACAAATATGATTTTAATTGAAGGCTTTAGATAAGAAAATATCTATGCTCTTCATTTTTCACAAGAGAAATTTGTAAAATGTCTTCTTGCCTCCCTGTTAAAGTAGATCTTTGGCACCGAAGGCTAGGTCACATTAATCACAAACATCCTAATAGGTTAGCCAAAAATGAATTAGTAAGGGGTCGACCCAAACTAACTTATAAAAAGGATGCTTTGTGCAAGTCTTGTGAACTCAGAAAAATGTACAAGGCTTCTTTTAAACCTAAAGATTTAGTTTAAACAACACGACCTTTAGAATTGTTATACATTGATCTATTTGGACCAACACGATTCGAGAGTCTAAATGGATCAAAATTTTGTCTAGTTATTGTTGATGACTTCTCTAAGTTCACTTCGGTCATCTTCTTGAAACATAAGGATGACTCATTTGATTCATTCATAAGTCTTGCTCAAAGACTTCAAAAGGAAAAATCATCCTCTATTCTTAGACTTAGGACTGATTATGGGGTTGAAATTGAAAATGAAAATTTTTCAAGTTTTTGTGTCAATTCTGGCATAACCCATGAATTTTCATTTTCACGGGCACCATCTCAAAATGGTGTTGTAGAGTGCAAGAATCGCACTCTACAAGAATGCACCTGAACTTTGATCTTAGAGTCTGGGCTTCAAAAATATTTCTGGGCAGAAGCCATTAATACAACATGTTATGTTCTTAATAGAACTCTCTTAAGGCCTATTATTAAGACAACTCCATATGAACTTTATTATGAGAAATCTCCTAGTATTTCATATTTTAGGGTGTTTGGAAGTCGATGTTATTTATTAAACACCCGTGGTCGGCTTGATAAGTTTGATGCTAAAGGTGATGAAGGCATTTTTATTGGATATTCAACAAGAAGCAAAGCTTATAGAGTCTTTAATAAAAGGACTTTTGTTATAAAAGAATCCTTGCATGTTTCATTTGATGAAACAAATGTAGGTGAACCTGAACCAAATCATTTAGATTCTGAAGATGAAGATACCCCCTTCATCGATGTATCAAAAATGGAAGATACACGAAATATACATGATCTTCTAAAAAAATGGGTACATCATAAGGATCACCCTCAAGAACAGATCATAGGTGATATTGAACAAGGTGTAAAAACTCAATCTCACTTTAAAGCTGATTTTCTCCTTAATGCCTTTGTCTCTCAACTTGAAGCCAAGAAAGATGATGAGGCATTAAAGGATGAGTCATGGGTTGTAGTTATGCAGGAGGAGCTACTCCAATTTACAAGGAACAATGCATGGAACTTGGTACCCGCTCTTGAGGGCAATTCCATCATTGGAACCAAGTGGGTGTTCCGAAATAAATTGGATGAATCTGGTTCAGTGATCAGGAATAAGGCCAGACTTGTAGCTCAAGGCTATAACCAACAAGAGGGTATTCACTTTAATGAGACATATGCTCCTGTTGCTCGCTTGGAGTCCATACGGATGCTACTTGCCTTTGCAAGTGCAAAGGACTTCAAGCTATATCAAATGGATGTCAAGAGTGCCTTTCTTAATGGTTATATTAAGGAATAAGTTTATGTTCATCAGCCTCCCGTGTTCGAGGACCCAGCACACCCAAAGCATGTATACAAGCTCAATAAGTCATTATATGGACTTAAACAAGCTCCCAGGGCCTGGTATGATAAGCTTAGGACCTTTCTTCTTCAACACGGATTTAGAATTGGAGTTGTTGATTCAACTCTTTTTGTAAAAGAAGGAAATGACATCCAAATGGTTCAAATATATGTTGACGATATTATATTTGGATCAACTAAAGAGACACTGTGTCAACATTTCTGTGAGACTTTGAAGATTGAGTTTGAAATGAGTATGATAAGTGAACTTAGATTCTTTTTAGGACTCCAAATTCAACAATTAGACACAGGAATTTCATTAGTCAAATAAAATATGTTCTTGAAATTCTTAAGAAATTTGACTTTGAAAATGTAAATGGTAAAGAGACTCTGATTTCTCTATCTGCTTCTCTTGGTGAAGATTTATCCGGCAAGAGGGTAGATGAAAAGAAATACCAGGACATGATAGGTTCACCACTATATCTTACAGCTTCTAGACCTGATATTCTTTTTGCTACATGTTTTTGTGCGAGATTCCAATCCGAACCCAAGGAATCTCATTTTAATGCAGTAAAAAGAATATTTAGATACCTAAACAGCACAAAAGATCTTGGTCTTTTCTATCCTAAAGCACAATCCTTAGATCTATTATCCTATAGTGATGCAGATTATGCAAGGAGACAGACAGACCGAAAGAGCACTAGTGACACATGTCATTTTATTGAAGAATCTCTAGTCTCATGGTTCTCTAAGAATCAGACTTGTGCTTCACTTTCTACTACCGAAGCAGAGTATATTGCTACTTCACTTACTTACTCTCAGGTAATTTGGATGAGACAAACTTTGTTCAACTTTGGATTGATTTTTACGCAATCCAAAATTTTATGTGATAATACAAGCGTAATAAATTTATCCAAAAATTCGATACATCATTTACGTACCAAACACATAGATGTTAGACATCATTTCCTTAAAGATAATGTGCTTCAAGGATCAATTCAAGTAGAATTCATTGATACACAAAACAAATTGGCAAACATATTTACAAAACCTCTTGCAGTAGAGAGATTCTGCTTTATAAGAAGAAAATTAGGACTTTGTACAATAAAAGAGATTCAAAACTAATAATTTGATTGATATGGAATTTGTTTGTATTTATAAAAATCTCTGAGGGCCTCACTGCAATTTACCCATGCTTTCATAAAAAAAAATTGGGGGGTAAACTGCAATATTTCAATATGTCTAGAAATATCTGGGTGTTGTTTGCAATATGGTTGCTTAACTTAGGTTGTTGACTACATTATTTGATTAACACCTAAGTTGTAAATTTCATTTCTCTCAACCACTTAAGTGGTCATGTGACTAGCACATTACCCATCACATATAAAAAAGGCCAAGCGCAAACACTTGCCTCATTTTGTCTCAAGCAAACCCTAGTTCTCTACACAAAAGACTCTCTAAGCTCTAGCCAAGAAGAGAAGGATCATCTCCAAGCCTCCACTCTAGGTACAATCTTATTCTCTTGTCATTTCACGTTTCTTTGAGTCATCTTGTACCTTGTTATCTTTCTCTCAAAACCTTTTCTGCTACTGTACTCTATTCATGTCGGGTACCAGGTGGTACCGGTACCCATCACTGGTACGGGTACTAACTAGGCGCAGCAGTGCCTGCTTTAGTGAGCAAGTACCGGTATTGAATATGAATATCGGTACTAGCTCAAATTTCTGGTCGAAACAAAAACCAACTAGAATCGGTACATGCAGGCTTAAATGTATTTTTTTTGTACAAACACATGAAAGGAAGTTTTCTACATTTCTAATCATATTTGTATTCCCTGTTATTGCATGTTTGCAGATGACACCTAAATCAAAAAGTAAGGGAAAAGCACCTCAAGATGCTTTTCACTAGTTTTGCATCAATGAGGATGCAAGGTCAAAGTTTAATTGGTATAAAGGCCTAAAACTCTATCATTGTAGGCCAGTTGAGTTGAAAGATTTCTCTCTTCAACTCTTTAGTTTTACCACTCGTCTTTCCGAACAAAAACTCATGCATTTCTTTGATGAATCATTCTTTGCCGATTTTCCTGGAGTATACCCTGATGTCAATTGTCTATTCTTTGCTAATCTTCAAGAACAACAAAACCAAGGTCACCTTGTTTTAACAACAAATGTTTTTTGTCAGAAAATCACTATCACACCTAAATTCTTGTCAACCATTACTGAATGTCCTAATGAAGGTCATGCATTTAGCACACTTAAGGAGCAATTTCCTATTCATAAAATCCATGAAACTCTCTCGCTCCCTAACTGCCAGGGTAAAGCATTGGTTGCCCCAAACATGACCCTATTTGCTTGCGTCTTTTTTCGTATCTTAGCATGGAACTTAAGGGCTAAAATTCAGGATTTCACAAAATACCTGTTGATATTTTACCCTTAATTTATGCTATCATTACAAGCTTCCCAGTCAATTAGAACACAGTTTTCATTCACTTTCTTAGACCCCATTATCGTGCATTAGCTTTACCATTGGATATTTTGGTGTCTCACATTCTTCATAAAAATTAAATTGACCTCTCTAATTTTAATCCTCTGAGAAAAGTGGTCTATTTCAAATGGTCAACTCTCCGAAAAATGGGAGTGAAAGCTGCTAGAGAGGAATCTTCTAGTGATGATGAAGAAGTTGATCCAAATGCTCAATCCTCTTCTCATCCACCTCCTGAATCATCCTTTGCTTTCGTTCCTATAACCTACCCATATCCAGAAGCTGAAACACCTTGGGTAAATCTGCCTAATGTGTCTGGAGCTGATCCCAATTTGATAAATACTTTCAATTACATTGGTCAAAATTTAACCAATCTAAATTTTACCTTCCGTCACATGAAACACAAATTCCATGACATTTCTCTTTCTATTGAGTCCTCCCATGTCACTTCTTCCACTCAACAACCTAAACAAAGGAAGCGGACTCAACCGAAAGCATCTCAAGAATATAGTGAAAGAAGACAAAAACACTTTCAAAATCCATCTCCTATTTCATCTTCAATGGCGGAAGAAGAACCTATTCTTCATGTTGATGAAGAAGAAGAAAACATTGAAGATGAAGAAGTTTCATATAAAGATAGTGATGATGAAAATGAAGATGAAGATGATGACAACAATGACGATGACGATGATGATGATGATGGTGGTGGACATGTACAAAAGCTTATCAAAAAATGTCCTAGAAATTAGTTTAGTTTTCATTTTGTTGCATGTTAAACTTGTATGACTTTTTAGATTTCTTATGTGTGACTTTACTAAAATTGTCTTAAGCGTTATCTTTATGAACTTTGTCATGTTATGAAGGTTGAATAGAGTTGGTTATTCATGTATCATGCTTTGTTTGCTTATATGAAATACATAATGTTCTATTTTTAAAAATGTATTATTTGCTCATCTTTTTGCTTGGTTGACAAAAAGCGGGAGAAAAAAAAAATGAATGTACTTCATATTTAAAATCGGGAGAGCTTAGTTTGAGGGGGAGATTTTTTTCACTTCTTGTGGAGTCTTTTATTCTTCTTTTATTAAGTCTCTATTTACTTTTAAATATGAGTATCTTGTTTGTTTTGTTAACACCAAAACGGAGGAGATTGTTGGAACCTCGTTCTATCTCTCTTATGTGTTTTGGTGTTAACAAAACTGTTTTAAAATTTAATGTGTTTATGAAGTATTACAGGCCAAAAGAATCTATAGATGAAAGCATCAAGATAGCATATGAAGGAAGAAAACTAAAAGACTATAGTTTTTGTTGTATTCATTATATTTTAGAATCTTTGTATGTCTCCTAACAAGTAAAACATAATCTACGAGTTAAAATCAAAATAGAGATAATTAGGGTTCAGAATATCATTCATTCATTTGTTTCAAAACTCAAGATCGATTCTTTCAAAATAAAGTCGCATAGAGTAGATGGGATAACTCTAAAAATTGACTTACACTTACAATATTTGGTACTTGTAGCAAGTACCGGTACTGGTCATACGTACCGGTACATGCTAAGCACAGGTTTGGGCCTAAGTCCCAAACTGTGAACAACAAGTACCGGTACTCATCGTTAGTACCGATACTAAGTGGTCACAGTTTGTGCACTTGATTTTTCCTGAACCTTACAAGTACCGATACTAATCACTAGTACCGGTACATGTAGGTCATTGGACCCAAATCTGTGAGTCACAAGTACCGGTAATCATTATGAGTATCGGTACCTAGTGACTTAGTTGGGCTGACTGTAGGCAGTCAGTGCCGGTACCAAAAGTTTAATACCAGTACTAACTAACCGATGTGACAAATCTGAATGGCTATTTACAATTAAACCTATTTCTAATCTTCCCAAATTGCCCCTAACGGCAAGTAATCGTAAGGAAGGTGTTTAGTGGCTTATGTAAGCACTCTTTGAGTGTCTTTTGCACACAACTAAAAAGTCAAAAATACTCTCCTTACTTACACCTCAAATTCTCAATTATTCTAACTAAAAAGGAGCTTGATTTGTTGCATTCCTCTCAAGGCCTCCCTCCATTTGCAACAAGTCAGCAAAGGCGATCGTGTTCTTCATTGTTCAATCGTTCGTTTACGTCTTAGTATTCTCGTTAGATTAATTTATATACTTTTATTAAGCAATATACTTGTTGGAGATTTAGGAATTTGTTGTAAGCTTTTATTTGCATCTTGCTTACACCTGTATCTTTATTCTTTTTAATATCTTATAATTGGGTTGAGGTAACCCATTAATTACCTTAGGTTTTAGTAAATTGATTCCCTCCTGATGAAAACCTCATCATGAGCCATAACTAGCTCATTTTGACCTAATACAAAGGATAAAAGCTCCTACATAACTCAAGGAAAGGCTTAACTCAGAGAATTCTGAGTTTAAGGAGAAAATAAGTCATAAGGGGTAAAAATGCAATTTTACCAGTATAATCTGCATACAGGGTAATTCAGGATCCAAACATAGGTCAAACAAACCAAAAAAGAAGGAAAGTAGGATGATCTGACAAGGGCTACAGCAATTCCAAGGAACTAAATGATAATCTGTAACCTTAAAACAAATCAACTTCAATTCATGAGGTTCGAGGCAAAGTAAAAATAGAATAAACCCTCTGAAATTCATAGAAAAATAATCTCTAGGGTTTCGAACCTTCAATTTGGCCTTAGGAACCCATTTTGACCTACATTAAGAACCATGCCCAAATTAACAACTTAATTTGGGTTTTTGCGTAAATTGACTAGTCAAGCAAGGTTTAATCTGGAAATAAAATTCACCATCATAATCCTTAGGTCCCAATTAGTCATGTATAAAAACTTGAGCCTAAGAGGAAACCTTCTTGACCAACTTTACACTTTGGTCCTCATTTATTTACTTTTTGGCCCTCAACTTTTGAACCCTCACATTTCTGCCCCTAACTCTCCTTCGTTCTTTGCATCCAGGTCCCTCCTGCCAAAACCTGACCAGCACCATGCTCCGGCGACCTTGCGCAGAGGATGGCCCCGCGCAGGGTAAGGGGGAGGGTCTGGCGAGACAACCGGGGGTGCCCTGCGTCGTCAGCCGTCGCAGGAACACCCCCCTGGTCGCTGCAACCCACCATACCAGCCGTGCGAACGCACGGACGGTATGGGTCTCCATCTCCGGCGTTCTCCGGCGAGGGAGACACGTCGTCTCCCTCCGCCTTCCTCTCTGATTCGGCCCCTATAAATACCCCCGTCGCTCTACCGTTCTTCCCAGCTCGGATCTGACGGAGAAACCCCCCCAACTTTCCTCTCTCCTCACTCCAGCAAACGCCCACCAGCTCCGACGGTTCCTCCTCCTCCTCCTCTTCGCTCTGCCGCAATACCAGCAGCAGAGACTTCTTCCCCTGCTCTTCCCGCGTCGCACAATACCGGCGCGCGCTGCCTCTGCCCCGTCGTCACCGTCGTCCTCCCCCACTGGGCACCTTCTTCTCCGGCGACAGCAGGTACAGCCGTCCGCCTCCTCGCCCCCTTCGTCACTTTAGTTAGGCTAGAACTACTTCCCTCTATTCTCTCTCTCGTTTCCCCCTACTATTTTTATCTAATTATCCCTCGACCGCGCCGAATCACCCTCACCTTCTCCGCCTCCGGCCATCCTCCGGCGAGCTGCTCCCATCACTCCAGCATCCCACACGGCTCGCCGACTTGCACATAATCTCCGCCTCCTCACCCTGATCCATTTCCGCCCTTCCAATTCCCACCACCCGACCTCTGCAAATCCACCGAACACACCCACTTTCCGACCCATAGTCCGACCTAGGACAGCCCTTGCACGCCGCCCCATGCCTCGCCACCACCCGCACGAGCTTCGCCGCACTCTAGCGAAGCTCCCGGCACCTTCTGATTAGGCCGAGAGGCCGTTTTGCTGTGAACAGGTCACTCGTCCTCCACCGCCATTGCCCTGCAGAAGGAGCTGCTTCGACCTGCTGCTCCAGGTGCGCCGCGCCCAGGTCACGCTCCCAGGCTGTGCAGGGCATTTCGGCAAAGCGTCAGGCTGCAGTTGAGGTGAAGCCCTCGCGCGAAGGCCTCGCGTAAAGCCGCGATTACCAGCTGCTTCCTCCGCGCAGGCGCTAAATTGGGGTGGGACATTTAGTCCCACCTCGGAAGACTCCGAAGCAGCGCAGCGGTATAAAGTGAAAAAGTGCTGGAGGCTTATCGCCTCAGCACACGGGGTGAGGTCCCCTTCACCCGCCCGGTTACCCGGTCTCGTCCGCGCTCACGCCTCGCGGACCTGGCCCGACCCGACTAAACCCGACCTGTACTCCTCGCCCACCACGCACGCCGGTGGGCCTGGACCCGGGCGCGACCCGTACCCGGCTACCCGGCAGCTCTGGGAGAGCTTTCCTAAGAGTGGCTTCTGTGAGAGAGAGACGCAGGGGAGGGTAGAGTTAGGTTTTGCCCCTCTGATCAAGCTGTGTAAGCGTGCAGGCACAGGTGAAGAAGAACCGTGGAAGAAGACGAAGGCTGAAGGAAGGAGGAGCACCGAGCGGCACTATAGCAGCGGCGGTTTAAGTCGTCTGATTGGAAAATCAGACGACGTCCTGAAGGCAAAGAAGGAGAAGGAAGGCGAGGCAGAGGAGAACACAGAACACGAGAAGAAGATCTGACGAAAGGAAAAGAAGAAAGAAAGAAGAAGAAGAAGAACAGGACCGCTCTGCAGAAGAAAAAGGAAGAGACGAGCAGAAACAGCTGAAAGAAGAAGAAGAACAAAGGAAGAGAGCAGAAGATCTGAGAAGGAAGAAGAGGAGAGGATAAGCAAAGAGAAAAGAAGAGAAGCCAACAAATTCTCTCTC
Source organism: Thalassia testudinum (assembly GCA_037157565.1). Classification (NCBI taxonomy): domain Eukaryota; kingdom Viridiplantae; phylum Streptophyta; class Magnoliopsida; order Alismatales; family Hydrocharitaceae; genus Thalassia; species Thalassia testudinum. The sequence continues at coordinate 3,318,991 of JAZHRO010000014.1, forward strand.
TTTCTTTATTTTTGTAAAAGAAACTTGTACCCCTAGAATACAACTTGCTCCCTGAGTTCGACCTCGGGAACTCTTTTATTTTCCGAGTAAAAAAATTATATATTTAAAATGATGGCAATAACTGGCTATACTACAACGCTATAACAAAACCTAGTTGTTGCCGCGTCACCTCCGGGTTGAGGGAATCAGGTTAAAAATCCTAAGTCAGGAGACTTAGGTAGTGGAGTACCCAAGTGAAGGGAACCATTATATACTTGTGTATTTTTCTGGTTAGCTTTGTCTTGCAATTTTTTATCTACCACACTATTCATCCCTCCTTTTAGTGTGCTTATGATTTACATATCCTACATTGTAGCCTAGGGATCAGTGGAAAATAACAGAGAACTTTCTCCGGTTGTTTCTTCCCATTGGCGTTTGTTGACTTACCCACTTTATATCTCTCCACACCACATTCAGGATAGTTAATTAACCCTAAGTACTCATTTCTATATAGGACACAGTCATTACGACAGACATCAATCTTCTTGCATCTCAGTCCGAGCCCATGTCTCTGCTTATTCGCATCATACCATGACTTAGGATACCCAGTAGGATTATTCAGCAGATCTCCAATGAATTCCAGAACCTCAGACATTAATTTCGCTGTGGATCTATTCATCACTTTCATCTGAAACAATTTCAGAAGGAATGACAACTTCGACATTGACGTTATTCCAGGAGCAATAGGATCCTCTGCTGCCTTGACTGCATCATACAACTCATTACAATCTCGTAGTGTCTCATCGTCATCTGCATCCTCGTGATCTGCTGCTCTCATATCATGTAACATTTCATCACATTCATCTCCTTGATTATCATCACTTCCTTCAAAGGCTTTAATACTCTCATTTCTAACTTCTCTCATTTGCTCACCATGAGTTGTCCAATTTACGTAAAGTTGCCGCCAACCGTTACATATCACATGCTCCCAAACTGTCCTAGTTATAGAAAAGCCCATTCAAACAGTGTCTACATGGGTATAAAATCAGCTGAAGGAATTCACCTTATCTAAATGTCTTCCTATTATCATGAAATGCCCACTCTAGAAACAAAATCACCCCACTCTTGTATTCGTGGTATTCTAATTCCTCATACTGATCCAGACTTATCCATGATAATTTACCTAAATGTAAAAGACAACCACTCATAAGCTGGACTCAAATAAGGTAAAAATGTGCATTTTAAGATCATTCATAAGTTAGACTCGAATAAGGAAGAAATGTGTATTTTAAGAAGATTTTCACTTGATAGCTCATCCTTGAAGATTTGATTACAACATTACTTCTTACATGCAACCAGTGTTTAGAGAAATTTCGGCAGCATTTCCCCACACTTCTTCAGTATACCTCTCAAGGTTAACCTTAACTATATCCCCAATAGCCCCCACTAAAGGTGCTTCAGGAACAGAGCTAATATTAGTTTGTATATCAGAGAAGAGCGAGAAAATACAATCGAAATTTTTTCAAACACTAGCTACATGCAAGAAGTAATCCTAAGTTGTAATCAAATCTTCAAGGGCCCCCTTTTGTTCAGAACTTCTTTGAACAAAGTACATCGACACTTATAGTATGTTATAAAGACAACGCATTGTGCATGTAAGTAAAGTATACACATACTCTACATTGTCCGTACAACATGATCATAAGTCTCGACGGGCTAGTATTTTGACACATTTATATCCCTCCTACAACCTGTTACCTAGAGGCTAGAATTCCTATTGTTTGTCATCAAGTGCATCTAAATTTGTGCAAGTGTGTGTTTCTACAAAATTGTAATAAAAATTTCATAATCAAACATAAATATCAAATAATTCAAATAATTTGGAACACGATTCAAACATACAGTCATGGAATTATCGAAAGAAAGTTCTATAATAATCATTTTCATCATCAAATTTTTAAAAGCATGCAAGAATAGAGAATTGACAAACAAAATCAAGAAGTGAATTTCAACAAAAAAGAAAAACAAATCTTCTTCTTTCCATAATCATCACCTCCATCCTCACTACCTCCTCCATCCCCAACATCCACCACTACCACCCCACCACCTACTAGACCCTTCTCCCTCTCCAACTCCACTTCCAAGAGCCATCCATGGTGGCCTTCTCCTCCCTTTCCCCAACCCACCATCACCACCGTAATCTCCTCCTCATTCCATCCTTCCTCAACTCAACTCTCTTCTCCTCTCCACTATCACCAACTCACCACTGCTTCTCTTTCACCACAACATAGCAACTGCTGACACTGTTGTCTTTCTCCACCACATGACCATCGTCATCATCTTCAACTCCTCGTCTTACCTTTACGGATCCACCACCATCAATCCTCCATTATAGCTCCTCTCCCTGTTCATCCTCTAGTCCACCTTCTTCTCATGGCAAGACACAACCAAGAATGTCCTCTCGACCTTCCTTCTCCCACGAATCCTCCCACAATTGTCACCTCCATCAACATCACCTCCTCCACCCTTGGCATCCACCGCTACCACGTACCCCACCACATGCTCCACCCACCTCCTCCCTTTCGTCCTGTCCTTCTCCCTCTCCAACTCCATCTCGACAAGGCATGGCTTCTCCTTCGTTTTCCCCAAGCCACCACCACCGTAATCTCTTCATTCCCTCCTTCCTCAACTCAACTCTCTTCTGCTCCTCCCCATCATCACCACCTCTACCAGCTCACCATTGTTGCTCCTTTACCGCAACATAGTAACCATTGGCACTATGTTGCATTCATAATTAAATGAAGTATATACTTTAATTACATTCATAATTAAATTTCTAACCTAAGTATTACATAAAAAATATCAAATTTACCTAAAATTAAATTTCTAACCCTAAGGGGGGAAATTGGGATGATGGTGGTGGGAGGAGGAGGAGGTGGTGGTGGTGGCGCTGCCTGAAGTGGTAGTGGTGGCATCAGGAGGTTGTAGTCGTGGCCTAAGGTGGTGGTGGCGACGGGCGGCCGTGGAGGTGGGGGTGGGTGGCCGTGGAGGTGGGGGTGGGGGTGGTGGTCGACGGGTTGGTGGTGAGGTGGTCGTGGTGATGGCAACAGCACGAGGAAGGGAAGGTGGTCAAGGTGGTGCCAGTGGTCGCCATGGTGGCACGAGGAAGGGAAGGAGGGTCGACGAGCACTTTCTGAGGGATGGAAGGGGGCGGGGGGGGGGGGTTCACCGGACGACGTGTGTGTGGTTGCCAGCGAGAGGAGGGCCCTTGGAGTCGACGGAGAAGGTCAGCGGCGTGGGTCAAAGGAGGTTGGAGGAGTTCTGCTGAAGAAAGGAAGGGGAAGGAGTCGGGGTCACGTTGGTATTTTTGTATGTATTTTCTCGACCGTTATAGACTGAACGGTCGAGGAATGCATTTGACAATGTCTTTTTGCAGCCATGATTTTCGATGAGAATATCCCCTACTGTTAATATGGAAACTGATGACTATATTATTATTGTCGAGCATTATAAACAGTCAAAAATAGTCTCAACCAGATGTCTTAATTATGCTTGACTTTTCTTGACCGTTATTATTTAATGGTCGATGATTCTTTTATTATCGACCGTTATAAATGGTCAACAATGATCTCAACCAGTGTATTAATTTCATACTTGACTTCTCTCGACTGTTATATATTCAACCGTCGACGATGTCATTATCCTCGACAGTTTATATAACAACGATCAAGTAATTTTTTATTATCGACCGTTATAAACAGTCGAGAATGATATCAACCACCCTAACTATTTTACAGATGAGAAAGTTAATGACCAGACTTTTGGCAACCGTTACACTTAAAACGGTTGATAATACATTTATTCTCGACCGTTACTTAAACGGTTGAAAATGTCCGTCATGAACATCGCTTTTTCTAGTAATTTGGAATTATTTAGGCTTCCATCTATGGCAAGGTTGGTGTTGAGATTTTGCACTAGAGAGGGGGTAAAAAGTGCAGGAAATAAAATTGATAAAAATTTCAGAAATAAAATCAATCCCATAAAATTAGTCACCACAATGACATAAGTATTTTTATGTGAAAACTCCAAGGGTAAAAACTACCACGTAAGTCATCTTCACTTAGGATTTCTTGATCAATCTTGTCGATCAAATCCACTATACGTACCACTCAAAACAAGGGTGGCATAACCTAAATATAACCACACTACTTTAGATTAAGAGTAGTGTACCTCAAAATCCATCTTCTTCATGAAGGGTATTTTGTTTCACGAAAAGACAAGAATTCACCTCGCGAATACCCAACCAAAAATAAAAATACAAAAGATCTTATAGAGCCACAAAATATAATATATTACTAAGCTCTTATAGGCATAAGAGACTTCCCTATGATGGAAGTCAATGAGTGATACCATAGAATTTCGATGCTCTCTAATATGTAGAACAAGGTTTGAAGAGCAAGAACTTCTTTTAGATCTTTTTACAATGATTATAAAGTGAGAAATATTGTCTCTATGTGCCACTTGACAAATGGGGACCTCTAAACTGTTTATAGATGTGCTAGGAAGGCTCAAGAAGGCTTAGGAGAGGCCTTATAGTCATTAGAATCAAATCCAAGAGGAGTTAGTCGAGATTCTAATGAGATCAGGGCAATAATTAGGTCTGAAGTATAATCAAATGTATAGTAATTTGGTTAGACATCTAATAAGGATACATTAGACGTTTAATAATAGTTTCAGATGTCTAATTCTGAAGAGTGGATTTCCTAGAATTGATCAAATCCAAATATGGATCTTGTGTCCAAAGTTCAGATGCTTGATGAAGACAAATAAGACGTCTGGAACTAATATTGGACGTTTAATAATGGGGTGTTCGACTTTTGGAATCTTTCCTGATTTGATTACATCCAAACAATGTTCTTGCATCTAAACATCAGACGTTTGGAGAACTTATTGGATGTCTAATACATAAGGTAACCTTCGAGAATTAATTTCCCAAGAATCTAATTATCAAGGATTTTCCGACAAATCAAAATTTGGGTCAAAGAAGGTCCAACATCTCTTTTGTGGACGTTTGGAATTATTAATAAAATAATTCTAACGGGTCTCAAGAAGATTATGGTCTAGCATAGGTTGAATTGGGTCTAACAGTTTTTTATTGGACCTCTTAGAAGGTCATTAGACGTCTGGAGATAAGTCTGAATGTCTGTACATGCTATGGACGTCTAATATGCTAAAAGCAAAAATTGTAAGGGCAGACTATTTAGACACCGGACGTTTGATCCTATTATCAGGCGACTTGAAAAGAGATATCAGATGTCTAATGATTATGGTAGACATCTGATAAGATAAGAGCTCTGTTTACTTTTTTGACTTTCTAACTGGATTTTGGGATTTGCCTAAGTGTCCTAAATTTAGTTGTGTTGTTAGATTGCTAGAGTCAAATTTAAAATCTTGCGTCATAGTATAGTCAACAAGAGCAAAGTTAACACTTAAAATTTATAATCTCGAAATAAAGAGTATCTTGAGGTTGTTCGTAGGGACTAGCACTATCCAAAATTTTAAGTCCAGGAACTAGATGCGATCAATTTAAATTTTTTTTAGTATAAATCTAGTTCAAAAATGGTTAATTAAGTAATTTAATAATGCAAGTAAGGAAATTATATTTTAATTGGTGCTTAATTAAAAATAATGATGAAATAATGTAATTAAGCACTAAATATATCCAGTCAGTAATAATGTTCCATCAAATATACCAAATAATCAAAAATTGGAACAAATTCTCAATAAGCGAGAGAAATCACAAATCAGTCCCTAGAAATCTAATTTTCTTATGCTTAGGTCCCTGGATGATGGCATTTTGGTCATTGGAAACTTTTTTTCTTTCAATTTGATCCTTGCCAACAAGGGACTTTCTTCTTCAATGTCGTCAACGATGCTCGTTGGAGTTCGATCGAAGTTGTGATCCACCCATTCGATGGGGCTAGTGATGGGAGGATGTGGTTGCTGATAGGCTGTCGACTTAATAGCAGTGGAGGCGTGGTGATCAAAGAAGCGGTGGAGTGGGAGGTGGCCAGAGTTGGAGAAGATCGTGGGGGTTTGGCGAGTGCTCCGGCGTGACCTTCATGTCAAAATAGAAGTCGTACGACCCCGATTAAATGCCCAAAAGCTCCAACGTGCCACACCAAAGCTAAACCCTATTCTAATCAACCGCAAAGGTGGCCGATGGAGGTTCTCGAAGGTGCTCCTCCACTGTTAATGGTGGTGGTGTTGTGGATGGAAGAGGAGTAGATGGATTAAGCTATAAAGCTCCATAAATGAAATTGAAACCTAGAGATGCTAAAGCCTTAACCTAATTCATGGAATGGGAGTGTGGAATTACTTGCCAAACAGAGGGAAGAAGAAGAAGAATGAGGGGGTTGGTCGGAGTGGAGGAGGAGAGAGGAGCCCAGAGCTTGCGTGAAGCTTGAGCATACGACAGGGAAAAGAAACCATCTTCCAATTTCAGTGGAAGAGCAACAGACTAGGAGGTTGAAGAAGCTTTAAGGTGCTTCAATGGAGGTCATCGACGCTGGAAGAAGAAGGTGTTTCTTGGCTGAATTGAACAAGGAAAATGCCTGGGATTGATCTTGGGTTTATCTAGAACTCAATAGGGAATCCAACTGAGTCGTATATGGCAATCAAATGCATGATTTTAGTGAGATTACACCCTCATATATTGCGGTCAAGATTGTGGGTGCTCTTGCCAAGTTGGGCGCCCTAAAAATATTTGCCAGGCTTGCTATGATTAGGGAAGCAATCCCACCAAGTTTGGTAGGATTTCCTTGTGAGAATCTCAACTAATGAAGGTTGCAAATCGAGGTCCTTGAGAGGAGCGAGCTCTCTGCACGCTCCTAGCTTTGGAGAAGAAGGTTGACGTCGATGTGACATCTGCTAAGAACCATAAAGAAGGAAATTTGGATTAAAATGTAAGAAATTCAAAAGTTAAGGATTAATATGTAAAGTAGATTAAGATGAAGTCCAATTAGTCTCAAATTTTTATAGTAACCTAATTTATGCCAAAAGAATCTAATGGTAACTTTAATTTTATATTTTCATGAAGTTTTATTGATCAATTTATATTTTAACCTAAAATGTAATCAATATTATCCTTGGTTTCTATTTCTGGTCAATTTGGGTTCTTTTTGTAAAATTGGTTGTTCTACATCTTAAGAATTATTTTTCAATGATTTTTAGAAGTTTTAGATTACATTTATTTGTAACGTAACTCTTTGAATTTAAGTGAGGCTAAAATTATGATTTTAAATATGAATTAACTTTTATTTTTAAGGGAAATCCTAAATCAATCAATACAAGCCCATTTATTTGAACTTTAGGCTTATTTGACATTCAATTAATAGTAGATTCACACCTTAGTTAATCTACATTTGTATTGGTATGTTAAAATAGTAAAATTAACCCTTTCAAAGTAATTTCTTTTAATGTGGCCAAGATTGAATTATACATCTCCAATGATTAATTAGGTGAATTTATCTTTGGAAATTAATCAATTTAAGTTAGATAAAGAGGATGATGGTGTTACCATCATACTCCCATGCCTAAGATTTGTTAGCCCCTTAGCACATTCTTAGAGTTCAGCGTAGAGCTCAGCTTAGAAGGTATTTTTGCATTCAGCTCAATTAAAAGTAACTTATTTTGTTAATCTTGGTCAAAGTTTCAGTATAAACAAAAGTGCTCTTATGCCTAGTACTTTGGACAACCCAGTTCCTCAAGACACTAAGATCTAACCACTCCTTAATTAATTTCACTTGATTCTTGATTTTTAAATACAGAGGCACATGATTTAGGTGTTGGTGCTAGAGCACCACGATCATTTGTTTTGATGATAACAAAACGCGTGTTATTTAACATTTGCACTTTGAGTCCGAGATTTCAGGTCAATCGCAAATGGATACGTGATAAGATGGAGTTCGAGCTCGCATCCAGGACGGATTGGAGGAGCTTGATGGAGAACAGAAGAGATTCGCGAGGAGCGATATATTAAAGATGGAAGGAAATGAAGAATAGGATAGATTTCCATCTTTTGTACTTGTTGTATTTTTCGTTTCTTTTGTTGCTCTTTATTTTCTTAGATAATTCATGTTAAAGAGCCTCAAAGTACCCTAACAGTAGTCCTACGAACACCTGCACAACCCTAGGATACTTAGGTTTTCTGTAGAATACTTAGAAAACCAATATAGGGTTCAAACAGAGTTTCCAGACGTCTAATTCCCAAATCAGACGTCTAATAAAGTATTTTAAGACGTCTGACTGTTGTTTCAGATGTTTGATAACTATTAGGCTGGACATAGTTAGTTCTGTCTGATGAAATCAGACGTCCAGACCTTAGACCAGACGTCTTAGGAGACGTCTGATGGATTTGCCAGACGTCCAATTAGTGGACCGTTGGCTGGCTTAGCAAACACTCAAGATATGACCGTTAGAGCCTTATCAGACGTCCATAGGACTTTCCAGACGTCTGATAATTGACCGTTTTGCCTCGGCTGACCCAAAATCTCTTCTCAGAGATTTTCTAGCCGTTGCAACGTTTGGAAATCCATTCCCACAGAAAAAGTATGTTTTCAGACGTCCAGACATAGCGCCAGACGTCCCATATGTCGTCTGATGGACTTGCACAAAAACCCTATTTAGATCTGATTCAAGTCAGGAAGAGACCCGCCCAAAATCAGACGTCTGACCTTGAAATCAGACGTCTTAAAGTGAACTTCCAGACGTCTGATGCTAGAATTAGACGTCTGATAAGCCTGTCAGAACAATGATTGTTCCTGATTTCAGGCTGATTCTCTTGGGCTTTGTTCCCAACGGCTATAGAACCTTTCCTAAGCCTTCCAAAGCTTTCCTAAGGCCTCTATAAATAGAGGGGAACCTTTGCAACACAAAAACACACCTAGAAACACTAAAACACACCTAGAAACACCAAGACACACCTTGCAATATACTTTCAAACCTTTTTGTGTCCCTCTTGCTCTCTAAGCTCAAGCTCCATTCTCTTGAGAGCATCAAGCTGTTGCGCACCCGCTCTCCCGCCGTAGTTCACGAGAGCGAAGTTGCGCCGTCGCGTGGCTCACGCACCGCGTCATCAACTCGACGCACTCCTTGCAAAGGGGAGTTTCCTAATTCCTATAGAAGCTAGGTTTATAATTACTTTGTTGGCTCTATAGGATTACTTGTTTATTTTATCTTTGTTATTTGGTTGGGTATTCGCTTTGCGAATTCCCGTCTCCTTCGCGAGACAAAATCCTTCTCGTGGAGAGAAGGGGTTGAGGTACGCTACCCTCGTTTAAGTAGCGTGGTTGTATTGAGGTTGAATCACCCTCGTTTAAAGTGATTCGGTTTAGTGGATTTTGATCAACTTGGTTGATCGGAAAATCCTAACTCGAGAGGGTTAGGTGGTGGTTTCCACCCGGTTTGGGTTTCCACCTATAAATTCTTGTGTACTTTGTGTGATTGCTTATTTGTAAGATTATATTTCAATTCCGCAATTATTACATCACCCCCTCCTGGTAGGGCCGGAAACTACAGTTGGTATCAGAGCAGGTCTCGCAAAATTGGCGTTACAAACCGGCGAGGATCTAGATATGGAGGGAAAAGCATTCGTGTGCACCGAAGGACACGATACCTCGCGACCACCATACTTTGCAGGTATGGATTTCGTTTATTGGAAAAATTGTATGACTATGTGGCTGCAGGCCTACGACTTCCGGGTGTGGGAAAAATGCGAATCCGCATTTGTGATTCCCAAGAAACCCGCAAGAGGTTACTCAGAAGATCAGGTTCGGAATCTCAACCTTAACGCAAAGGCAATGAATGCCTTGTATTGTGCGTTGAGTCCGAAAGAGTTCGAGCAAATCCAAGAGTGTACCACCGCCCACGAGATATGGGGGAGGTTGGAGGGCACTCATGAGGGGACAAGCTCGGAAGAAGATCTCGGGGAGAAGGAAACCGCATGCCTTGGTTTCATGGCAATCGGAGAAAGTGACAACGACAGCGACGACAGCGACAATGAGGTAAATCTCGATTTACAAGAAGCTTTTAATGAACTATTTGAAGTTAGTAAAGCACTTAAGATAGAAAATAAAAGCATTAAAAAGAATCTTAGTTTTCTTAGAAGTGAAAATGAAAGATTAGAAAACAACTTAAGGACATAGAAGCTAGTCCTAAAAATGATAACCTATTATTAGAAAATCATAACCTCATCAATGAAAATAATAAATTGATTGAGGAAAATGATAGTCTAAAGTTAGAAATCTATGATTTAAAGACTAAGATACAAACTATAGAAAAAGAAATTACATGTCTTAGGGAAAATTCTAACAAATTAATCAAAAATGTTGATAATTTTTATAGCCCTAAGATTGAGAAAGGATCTCCATCAAGGAGACCCGCTAACAGATCCGGATCCAAGCCCACTTGGATACCGAAAAAAGAATTAGAATCTTATTTTGTAGGGTTCAGGGATAATTACAACACAAAGGACTGGACCTACAAGCTCAAGTCTGGTCAACTCGAGTTGGGAGAACCAAGGAGTAGACCAAGGAGGAGAACAAGAAGATCGACGAGACGGCGAACAAGAGACGGACCCGCCGCACGTCGACCACCAGACTGGAGACCGGCGCCAATGCCCGAGCCTCCAAGCTACGGATGGGAGCCCCATCCGATGTGGCATCCACCACCACCATTCGGGCCATTTTATTGGCCATGGTAGGTAAGGTAAAAATTCTTGACCCTATCTTTGTTTATCATAAGCATTTAGATAGGGGGAGTTAAAAAAATTATAAGCTAATTGTCAATTTTTAAGAGGGAGATATAAGGTAGCTAAATTTCCTTTAGAAAAGGGGAGAAAAATTATAGCTATCTTGTTGTTATAAAAAAAAAGGGGGGGGAGGCATTACCTTTGTCAAAAGAAATTTATAGAAGAGCATGTTTTAAGGGGGAGTTATAGGAAATGTAAAATCAATTAAACCTTTTTGATAAAGTCAAAAAGGGGGAGGATTTTCTGCATTATTATTTATGGTTTTGTCATCATCAAAAAGGGGGAGATTGTTGGTGCTAGAGCACCACGATCATTTGTTTTGATGATAACAAAACGCGTGTTATTTAACATTTGCACTTTGAGTCCTAGATTTCAGGTCAATCGCAAATGAATACGTGATTAGATGGAGTTCGAGCTCGCATCCAGGACGGATTGGAGGAGCTTGATGGAGAACAGAAGAGATTCGCAAGTAGCGATATATTAAAGATGGAAGGAAATAAAGAATAGGATAGATTTCCTTCTTTTGTACTTGTTGTATTTTTCATTTCTTTTGTTGCTCTTTATTTCCTTAGATAATTCATGTTAAAGAGCCTCAAAGTACCCTAACAGTAGTCCTAGGAACACCTGCACAACCCTAGGATACTTAGGTTGTAACGAATGTGTGCCCCAGACGTCTTTTAAGACGTCTGGGAGGTGGCCCAGACGTCTGACCAGACGTCTGGGATCACAACCAGACGTCTGATAAGACGTCTGGGATCGTTCCCAGACGTCTGGAAATCCGTTATTTTCGACACACGCGAGTCGCCTGCGCGCCTGAGCGCGCAGACCGCATATTCCCTCTTTTTCTCTCTGCGGCTGCAGGCGGCCTGCCACCTCCTCTCTCCTCCTCGCGCGGCCTTAAAAGGGCCACGCCTCCCCTCCCGCCTCCACCGTCTCCTCCTTCTTCTCCTTCCTGTGCGCGAGAGCGAGCGGACGCGAGGGCGGCAGTGGCGGCCGCAGTGAGCGCGGAGGTGCGGCGTGCGAGGGCGGAGCTCTGCCGTGAGGGCGAGCTCGCCGGAGCGGCTTGGCCGGCCGGCGGAGGGCGCAGGGGGCGCGGAGCGACGCGGAGAGGGACCTGCTGCGGTCTGAGCAGCAGGAGCGCGAGGTGCGACGCAGGCAGCGTCGCGAGCAGAGTCCGGGTCGCGCCCTGATTCTGGAAAATTTTTCAGAATCAGACGTCTGGGTTGACAGCCAGACGGCGAGATAGACGTCTTGAAACTCATACAGACGTCTGAAAGGTGAGTTTACCGCCTTCTCCTTCCTTCCTGTCGACTGACCGCACTGAGGGAGGGAGTTGGCTGTGCGCAGGTTCGCTGATTCGCCATCCATTGCGAATCAGACGTCTGGAAGTTGTACCAGACGGCTGGAGTGACCTACAGACGTCCGGAGTGACCATCGGACGTCTGGGATCTAGGCAGACGTCCCCGCAGACTTCTGGACGTCTGGGAAACCACGCTGAACAGGTAATTCTCTGATCCACTTTTTAAGACGTCTGGAAGGAGTTCCAGACGTCTGATTTTGCACAGTATCGTCTTTTTCGACCCGTTTAGGGCCCGTTCGGGCTCCGTTTTCCGCGATTCGAGTTGCGTTCTTTTCAGAATTAATTCCTCTACCCGTCTACAGTAGCTATACACTGTTTTGAGACACTCCTTGTGTTTGATCCTTGTGATAGGACCTCGTTCGGTTGCAGTCTTGAGAGTCGCGGAGGCACGCGGGATTCCCGATCACGCCCCCATTACTCCCGTTGTACCTGGTAGAGTGGCTTTAAGTGTTAATAAAATTTGTTAAAGTATGGAACCATAACTAGAACCTAGGACATTGCATGAATCCTAGGAATGAGAAATATATGGAATGATAGTTCCTAGGTGTTGCATGAATCCTAGGGCCGGAAAACTAGATTGTATGATAGACCCTAGGATATGGCATGAATCCTAGGATGGAAAAACTAGTGGAATATATAACAATGCAGTCTTGGAAAAATGGAAAGAAATATATGAAGCTGCCTGTTATGAATAAAGAAACATGATTGGGATCATGGTTGGTAAGAACGTGGAACTGGAAAGTAAGACATAAGATGTTCTGGAACCCTACGGGGAAGTAGGAGTAGAACTCCTGGAAAGCGAATGGAATAGAATTGGGGAAGTGAGCTGGCCCTTGAGTACGGAGTACCAAGGAGAGCGACTGTCCCCCTGTTTAGTGCAGAGCTGAGCTAGCCACCCCAGGGACCCGGGGGTTAGGACTGGCCGCTCTGTACCGACTTGTTGGCCCTCGTGTACGTAGTACCGAGGAGAGCTAGTAGTGTTAGGAGAGTACTAGCTACCCCACGGGCCTCGGGGTTCTGCTAGCCTCCTTCACCGACTTGTTAGGCCCACCAGGGCAAACCAGGGTAGTCAGGCGAGGGTGCGCGGACTGTGGAGGGGCAAGGCCCCGGTTTGGTTACTGTGGAGGGGTTGGACCCCTGTTACTGAGAGGGCTCTGCCCTGGTTCCGTGCTGTGCTTTGGGCGCACCCGTTAACGGAAACGACTGACCGCGTGCCAGTGCGGGCTAGCTACCTGTGCGTTTATCGCGCGTGCCGTAGTCACCGTTACGTCTGTCAGTGACCTTGGGGTGGTTGACTGAGGGTAGGATCACCACGGGGGACTCTCCCGGCCAGGAGAGCACCACGTGCTACTTCTACTTTTGGAAAAGACTGCAATCAAGATCGTTCCCACGAGGACATTCGAGATCAAGTAAAGGATCTGAGAAACAAATGAAATAGTGAGAAAAATTGAAAGATGTGAATAAAGGAAGTAATAGAACATAACAGCTACTCTACACTCTACTGTTGCCTTTAGTTAGTTTGCCACTCTACTCAGCTTTTTGCTGACGTGTTACACTCGTCACCTTTTTCAGGACCAGGTGTTGAGCAGCCAGGGTCGGCGGCTACAGAGGACGCTGGGCCGAGTAGGGTCCAGTAGAGTTACCACAGCCTTTTGTACCTCTTTTGTTTCTGTTCTAGTGAGTAGTTTTTGTTTCCACTGTACCTTCTTTACCTAAAGTTCTTGTTATATGATAAATGTTGTTTTACTGTTGTGGTGGTACCTACTGTAGTAGTTTCTTTCCTTACTGCTGTACTTTCTTACTGTTAGTTATATTCATGCTGAATGTGGTTTATTTTACTGTCTTTTGGTTACTTCCTCGTTGGACGACTCGGTCTTGGGATTAGTCGAGTCGGTCCGATTCTCGTGTCTCGTAGGGACTCAGGAACCGGGTCGTTACAAGATGGTATCAGAGCAAGGTCGTCCCGAGAAGTGAATCAACTGACTGGAAAATAACCAATTCACATGTTTATAGCTAGAGTAGCCACCACAACATGTCTCTTGACATGAGCTCCTAGAAGTTTTGTTAGGTACCGTCTGTTTTGACGTTTCCGTTTTGTTTCGCGTCTCCATTGTAGGAGATGCCGCGTCGTGGAGCTAGGAGGGTGGGCCGCAGGCGCGGCCGAGGTCAAGGCCCGGGGGACAGATGTGTCGGGCTTGGAATACATACTACCCCTCCTCTTCTCCTGAGTATACCGTCTCGGGACCTCGTCCAACTGATTCGAGAGGTGGTTCGAGAAGAATTTCAGCTTCCACCCACGTCGCCACCCCCTCCCCCTTCCGAGCGTACGACAGGGGAGTTAGTGGTGGAACGAGATTTCCGCCGCCACACCAGGCGTGTTAGGGGAACTCAACGGAGACACGTGGCGTCCGCAGGAGAGCCGTCACGTTGTGCAGGGCCATCAGTGGCCTTTGGGGGCCCTCGACAGGGGCCAGTCGCCAGCACTGGACCCCCGCCCAGCCGACAGCAGGGACTCACTGAGGGCGGGAGTCGGGTTCCCCTCTGCTACCAGTGTGGCCAGCCGGGCCACGTTAGGAGGGACTGCCCATCTAGGGCAGGAGGTCAGCAGATACTTCCCGTGCAGAGCACTGGAGGGCGTGCAGGAGGCCGCGGTTCCCAGGCACGAGGAGGAGGACAGCAGTCGCGAGGAGGGTACCGGCCAGCACCTACCCGTCCGACGCAGAGTGTGGCTGCTTCGTCCGCACCTAGAGCTGAGGGGCGTATCAACGCCCTAACACACAGGGACGCCAGAGCTTCGGGATCAGTGGTAGCAGGCATGGTTTCAGTTTCTGGCAGACTCGTTTACACGCTTTTCGATTCCGGCGCTACGCACTCGTTTGTCGCAGCCAGTTTCGCAGTTAGTTTGGACCAGGATTATACACTGTTAGAGAATCCGTTCGTAATCAGAGGTCCGAGTGGTCAGCTGTTTGTAGCTGAGGAGGTGTACACGGGTTGCGAGGTCAGCATCGGGGGACATAGCCTGCCAGCTGACCTGATTATGATACAGATGGAGGACTTTGGAGTGATTCTGGGGATGGATTGGCTGCCCGCTTACCACGCCTTGGTAGACTGTTTTGAGAGGAAGATTGTCTTCTCCATTCCGGAGTTGCCTTCGTTCGAGTTTCACGGGCAGCCAGTGGACGGAGGTTTCAGGTGCATTTCGGCACTTCGGGCAGCGAGACTTTTGAGCCAGGGGTGTGAGGGCTTCTTAGCTTGTGTGGTGGCAGAGCACAGCCCCGTGGCAGACTTCCAGAGCATCCCGGTGGTCAGAGAGTACCCCGACGTGTTTCCAGACGAGTTACCAGGACTACCGCCCGAGCGTGAGATCGAGTTTGAGATCTCACTAGTACCAGGGACCAGCCCCATCTCCACCGCGCCATACAGAATGGCACCGCTTGAGCTGCGAGAGCTCAAGTCCCAGTTGCAGGACCTTTTGGAGAAAGGTTTCGTGAGGCCCAGTGCGTCTCCCTGGGGAGCCCCGGTACTGTTTGTGAAGAAGAAGGATGGGACCCTACGCCTTTGTGTGGACTACCGACAGCTGAATAGGGTCACCATCAAGAACAGATATCCGCTGCCGAGGATCGACAATTTGTTTGACCAGTTGCGGGGTGCCACGGTGTTTTCCAAGATCGACTTGAGGTCTGGATACCACCAGTTGAGGATCAGGGAGACCGACGTCTCCAAGACAGCTTTCCGCACCCGGTACGGACACTACGAGTTTTTGGTCATGCCGTTTGGGTTGACCAATGCCCCCGCTGCTTTCATGGACCTGATGAACCGGGTGTTTAGACCGTACTTGGACCAGTTTGTGGTGGTTTTCATAGATGATGTACTCATCTATTCTAGAGATCGGACGCAGCACGGACAGCACTTGCGGATGGTTCTGGACACTCTGAGACGACGCAGGCTGTACGCCAAATACAGCAAGTGCGAGTTCTGGTTGAGGGAGGTGACCTTTTTGGGTCATGTGATCTCTGGAGACGGCCTGGCGGTGGACCCCGCCAAGGTCGAGGCAGTGCTCAGGTGGGAGAGACCGCGTTCAGTCACTGAGATTCGCAGTTTCCTGGGACTGGCAGGTTACTACAGACGGTTCATCAGAGGATTTTCACAGATTGCGCGTCCTATGACACAGTTGACCCGGAAGGACGTGCCCTTCGCTTGGACAGACGCCTGTGAGGCGTGTTTTCTGGAGCTGAAGGAGAGGTTGACCTCGGCTCCCGTACTCACCATCCCTGACAGTAGTGGCGGGTTCGTTGTGTACACGGACGCTTCCTTGCAGGGGTTAGGAGGTGTGCTCATGCAGAGGGGTCACGTGGTCGCTTACGCTTCGCGGCAACTGAAGCCCCATGAGCATACCTACCCTACCCAGTACAATATCCCGTATCAGTCTGGCGAGGTCCTGGGCCTGGATGCCAGGGAGTGGTGGCTGGTCCACCGAGACGTCAACGACAGCACGTCCACCTCGCCGACCTCGCCCTCGGCCGCGCCCGCGGCAAGTCTCGCCAGTCCCACGACGAGGCATCTCCTGCAAGGAGAGGCGAAACAAAACGGAAACGTCAAAACAGACGGTACCTAACAACACTTCTAAGAGCTCATGTCAAGAGATATGTTGTGGTGGCTACTCTAGCTATAAACATGTGAATTGGTTATTTTCCAGTCAGTTGATTCACTTCTCGGGACGACCTTGCTCTGATACCATCTTGTAACGACCCGATTCCCGAGTCCCTACGAGACACGAGAACCGGACCGACTCGACTAATCCCAAGACCCAGTCGTCCAACGAGGAAGTAACCAAAAGACAGTAAAATAAACCACATTCAGCATGAATATAACTAACAGTAAGAAAGTACAGCAGTAAGGAAAGAAACTACTACAGTAGGCACCACCACAACAGTAAAACAACATTTATCATATAACAAAAACTGCAGGTAAAGAAGGTACAGCGGAAACAGAAACTACTCACTAGAACAGAAACAAAAAAGGGGTACAAAGCTGTGGTAACTCTACTGGACCCTACTCGGCCTAGCGTCCTCTGCAGCCGCCGACCCTGGCTGCTCAACACCTGGTCCTGAAAAAGGTAACGAGTGTAACACGTCAGCAAAACGCTGAGTAGAGTGGCAAACTAACTAAAGGCAACAGTAGAGTGTACAGTAGCTGTTATGTTCTATTACTTCCTTTATTTACATCTTTCAATTTCCCTCACTATTTCATTTACTTCTCAGATCCTTTACTTGATCTCGGATGTCCTCGTGGGACGATCTTGATTGCAGTCTTTTCCAAAAGTAGAAGTAGCACGTGGTGCTCTCCTGGCCGGGAGAGTCCCCCGTGGTGATCCTACCCTCAGTCAACCACCCCAAGGTCACTGACAGACGTAACGGTGACTACGGCACGCGCGATAAACGCACAGGTAGCTAGCCCGCACTGGCACGCGGTCAGTCGTTTCCGTTAACGGGTGCGCCCAAAGCACAGCACGGAACCAGGGAAGAGCCCTCTCAGAAACAGGGGTCCAACCCCTCTACAGTAACCAAACCGGGCCTTGCCCCTCCACAGTCCGCGCACCCTCGCCTGACTACCCTGGTTTGCCCTAGTGGGCCTAACAAGTCGGTGAAGGAGGCTAGCAGAACCCCGGGGCCCGTGGGGTAGCTAGTACTCTCCTAACACTACTAGCTCTCCTCGGTACTACGTACACGAGGGCCAACAAGTCGGTACAGAGCGGCCAATCCTAACCCCGGGTCCCTGGGGCGGCTGGCCCCACTCTGCACTAAACAGGTACAGGTACTTCCCTTGGTACTGCGTACCCAAGAGACAGTACAAACTACATCTCAGTTCCATTCCTTTTTCTTTCCAGGAGTTCCACTCCTAATTCCCCGTAGGGTTCCAGCTCTTTATCTCAGAACATCATATGTTTCACTTTCCAGATTCACATTCTCAAAATCCATGATCTCAAACATGTTTCTTTATTCGTAACAGGCAGCTGTTAATTAATTTTACAGGCAGCTTTATATATTCCTTTCCAATTTTCCAAGACTGCAGTAATATACATTCCACTAGTTTTTCCACCCTAGGATTCATGCCATATCCTAGGATCTATCATACAATCTAGTTTTCCGGCCCTAGGATTCATGCAACACCTAGGAGCTATCATTCCATATATTTCTCATTCCTAGGATTCATGCAATGCCCTAGGTTCTAGTTATGGTTCCATACTTTAACAGATTTTATTAATACTTAAAGCCACTCTACCAGGTACAACGGGAGTAATGGGGGCGTGATCGGGAATCCCGCGCGCCTCCGCGACTCTCAAGACTGCAACCGAACGAGGTCCTATCACAAGGATCAAACACAAGGAGAGTCTCAAAACAGGGTATAGCTACTGTAGGCGGGTAGAGGAATTAATTCTGAAACGAACGCAACTCGAATCGCGGAAAACGGAGCCCAAACGGGCCCTAAACGGGTCGAGAAAGACGATACTGTGCAAAATCAGACGTCTTAAACGGTGGATCAGAGAATTACCTGTTCGGCTTGGTTCCCCGGACGTCCAGAAGTCTGCAGGGACGTCTTTCCTATATCCCAGACGTCCGATGGTCACTCCGGACGTCTGGAGGTCACTCCCGCCGTCTGGTACAACTTCCAGACGTCTGATTCGCAAAGGATGACGAATCAGAGAACCTGCGCACAGCCAACCCCCCTCCCTCAGTACGGTCAGTCGACAAAAAGGAAGAAGAAAGCGGAAACTCACCTTTCAGACGTCTGTATGATCTCACAGACGTCGACCTTGCCGTCTGGATATCAATCCAGACGTCTGATTCTGGAAATTTTTCCAGAATCAGAGCCCTGCTCGGCCTCCGCTCGCGACGCCGCCCGCGTCGCACCTCGCGCGTACGCTGCTCCGCCCGCAGCAGGTCCATCTCCGCGACGCTCTGCGCCCCCTGCGCCCTCCGCCGGCCGGCCAAGCCGCTCCTGGCGAGCTCGCCCTGACGGCAGAGCCCCGCCTTCGCACGCCGCAGCTCCTCCGCGCTCACTGCGGCTGCCGCTGCCGCTGCGCCCTCGCGTCCGCTCGCTCTCGCGCACAGGCAGGAGAAGAAGGAGGAAGATGGTGGAGACGGGAGGGGAGGCGCGCCCCCCCCCTTTTAACGCCGCGCGGAGAGGAGAGAGAAGGCGGTCGCAGCCGCCTGCAGCCGCAGAGAAAAAGGGCAGAATCGCAGGTCTGCGCGCACAGGCGCGCAGACGAATATCCCGTGCGAGCATAACTGTTCGCCAGACGTCTGTAAACTATCCCGGACGTCTGGTCAGACGTCTGGATGTGATCCCAGACGTCTTGACAGACGTCTGGGCCACCTCCCAGACGTCTTAAAAGGCGTCTGGGGCACGCGCTCGTTACACGCAGAGAGGTGCAGTTCGAGGTTGGGGACCACGTCTTCCTTCGTGTTTCGCCCATGAAGGGCTTACAGCGGTTTGGGGTGAGAGGGAAGCTCGCGCCGAGGTTCGTGGGGCCCTTTGAGGTCCTGGAGCGGGCTGGACCCGTTGCCTACAGACTTGCCCTTCCCCCGCAGCTTTCTGGTGTGCACGACGTGTTCCACGTGTCCAACCTCAGGAAGTACGTAGCCGATTCCAGTCACGTACTGAGTCACGAGAGCGTCGAGGTGAGCGACGACCTGACCTACACCGAGCAGCCAGTGCAGATCCTAGACCGAGCCGTCCGCAGGTTGAGACGAAAGCAAGTACCCCTGGTAAAGGTTTTGTGGAGGAGCCAGCGGTACGAGGAGGCTACCAGGGAGCCTGAGGCTGCAATGCGGGAGCGGTACCCGGAGCTTTTCGCGGGTACGTCTTTTCGGACCGGCTTCAGTCCTCTTTGAGTTTGTTATGGTTTATTGGACATCTTTTTCCCGCACCCTAGTTGGCGCAAGTTTCGGGGACGAAACTTCCTTTGAGTTTGTTATATTGTAACGAATGTGTGCCCCAGACGTCTTTTAAGACGTCTGGGAGGTGGCCCAGACGTCTGACCAGACGTCTGGGATCACAACCAGACGTCTGATAAGACGTCTGGGATCGTTCCCAGACGTCTGGAAATCCGTTATTTTCGACACACGCGAGTCGCCTGCGCCCCTGAGCGCGCAGAACGCATATTCCCTCTTTTTCTCTCTGCGGCTGCAGGCGGCCTGCCACCTCCTCTCTCCTCCTCGCGCGGCCTTAAAAGGGCCACGCCTCCCCTCCCGCCTCCACCGTCTCCTCCTTCTTCTCCTTCCTGTGCGCGAGAGCGAGCGGACGCGAGGGCGGCAGTGGCGGCCGCAGTGAGCGTGGAGGTGCGGCGTGCGAGGGCGGAGCTCTGCCGTGAGGGCGAGCTCGCCGGAGCGGCTTGGCCGGCCGGCGGAGGGCGCAGGGGGCGCGGAGCGACGAGGAGAGGGACCTGCTGCGGTCTGAGCAGCAGGAGCGCGAGGTGCGACGCGGGCGGCGTCGCGAGCAGAGTCCGGGTCGCGCCCTGATTCTGGAAAATTTTTCAGAATCAGACGTCTGGGTTGACAGCCAGACGGCGAGATAGACGTCTTGAAACTCATACAGACGTCTGAAAGGTGAGTTTACCTCCTTCTCCTTCCTTCCTGTCGACTGACCACACTGAGGGAGGGAGTTGGCTGTGCGCAGGTTCGCTGATTCGCCATCCATTGCGAATCAGACGTGTGGAAGTTGTACCAGACGGCTGGAGTGACCTACAGACGTCCGGAGTGACCATCGGACGTCTGGGATCTAGGCAGACGTCCCCGCAGACTTCTGGACGTCTGGGAAACCACGCTGAACAGGTAATTCTCTGATCCACTTTTTAAGACGTCTGGAAGGAGTTCCAGACGTCTGATTTTGCACAGTATCGTCTTTTTCGACCCGTTTAGGGCCCGTTCGGGCTCCGTTTTCCGCGATTCGAGTTGCGTTCTTTTCAGAATTAATTCCTCTACCCGTCTACAGTAGCTATACACTGTTTTGAGACACTCCTTGTGTTTGATCCTTGTGATAGGATCTCGTTCGGTTGCAGTCTTGAGAGTCGCGGAGGCACGCGGGATTCCCGATCACGCCCCCATTACTCCCGTTGTACCTGGTAGAGTGGCTTTAAGTGTTAATAAAATTTGTTAAAGTATGGAACCATAACTAGAACCTAGGACATTGCATGAATCCTAGGAATGAGAAATATATGGAATGATAGTTCCTAGGTGTTGCATGAATCCTAGGGCCGGAAAACTAGATTGTATGATAGACCCTAGGATATGGCATGAATCCTAGGATGGAAAAACTAGTGGAATATATAACAATGCAGTCTTGGAAAAATGGAAAGGAATATATGAAGCTGCCTGTAAATTGAATTCACAGCTGCCTGTTATGAATAAAGAAACATGATTGGGATCATGGTTGGTAAGAACGTGGAACTGGAAAGTAAGACATAAGATGTTCTGGAACCCTACGGGGAAGTAGGAGTAGAACTCCTGGAAAGCGAATGGAATAGAATTGGGGAAGTGAGCTGGCCCTTGAGTACGGAGTACCAAGGAGAGCGACTGTCCCCCTGTTTAGTGCAGAGCTGAGCTAGCCACCCCAGGGACCCGGGGGTTAGGACTGGCCACTCTGTACCGACTTGTTGGCCCTCGTGTACGTAGTACCGAGGAGAGCTAGTAGTGTTAGGAGAGTACTAGCTACCCCACGGGCCTCGGGGTTCTGCTAGCCTCCTTCACCGACTTGTTAGGCCCACCAGGGCAAACCAGGGTAGTCAGGCGAGGGTGCGCGGACTGTGGAGGGGCAAGGCCCCGGTTTGGTTACTGTGGAGGGGTTGGACCCCTGTTACTGAGAGGGCTCTGCCCTGGTTCCGTGCTGTGCTTTGGGCGCACCCGTTAACGGAAACGACTGACCGCGTGCCAGTGCGGGCTAGCTACCTGTGCGTTTATCGCGCGTGCCGTAGTCACCGTTACGTCTGTCAGTGACCTTGGGGTGGTTGACTGAGGGTAGGATCACCACGGAGGACTCTCCCGGCCAGGAGAGCACCACGTGCTACTTCTACTTTTGGAAAAGACTGCAATCAAGATCGTTCCCACGAGGACATTCGAGATCAAGTAAAGGATCTGAGAAATAAATGAAATAGTGAGAAAAACTGAAAGATGTGAATAAAGGAAGTAATAGAACATAACAGCTACGGTACACTCTACTGTTGCCTTTAGTTAGTTTGCCACTCTACTCAGCGTTTTGCTGACGTGTTACACTCGTCACCTTTTTCAGGACCAGGTGTTGAGCAGCCAGGGTCGGTGGCTGCAGAGGACGCTGGGCCGAGTAGGGTCCAGTAGAGTTACCACAGCCTTTTGTACCTCTTTTGTTTCTGTTCTAGTGAGTAGTTTTTGTTTCCGCTGTACCTTCTTTACCTGCAGTTCTTGTTATATGATAAATGTTGTTTTACTGTTGTGGTGGTACCTACTGTAGTAGTTTCTTTCCTTACTGCTGTACTTTCTTACTGTTAGTTATATTCATGCTGAATGTGGTTTATTTTACTGTCTTTTGGTTACTTCCTCGTTGGACGACTAGGTCTTGGGATTAGTCGAGTCGGTCCGGTTCTCGTGTCTCGTAGGGACTCGGGAACCGGGTCGTTACATAGGTTTTCTGTAGAATACTTAGAAAATCAATGTAGGGTTCATCCAAATGTCTAATTCCCAAATGAGACGTCTGATAAAGTATTTTAAGACATCTAACTGTTATTTCAGACGTCTGATAACTATTAGGATGGACATAGTTAGTTCTGTCTGATGAAATCAGACGTCCAGACCTTAGACCAGACGTCTTAGGAGACGTCTGATGGATTTGCCAGACGTCCAATTAGTGGATCGTTGGCTGGCTTAGCAAACACTCAAGATATGACCGTTAGAGCCTTATCAGACGTCCATAGGACTTTCCAGACGTCTGATAATTGACCGTTTTGCCTCGGCTGACCCAAAATCTCTTCTCAGAGATTTTCTAGCCGTTGCAACGTTTGGAAATCCATTCCCACAGAAAAAGTATGTTTCCAGACGTCCAGACATAGTGCCAGACGTCCCATATGTCGTCTGATGGACTTGCACAAAAACCCTATTTAGATCTGATTCAAGTCAGGAAGAGACCCGCCCAAAATCAGACGTCTTAAAGTGAACTTCCAGACGTCTGATGCTAGAATTAGACGTCTGATAAGCCTGTCAGAACAATGATTGTTCCTGATTTCAGGCTGATTTTCTTGGGCTTTGTTCCCAACGGCTATAGAACCTTTCCTAAGCCTTCCAAAGCCTTCCTAAGGCCTCTATAAATAGAGGGGAACCTTTGCAACACAAAAACACACCTAGAAACACTAAAACACACCTAGAAACACCAAGACACACCTTGCAATATACTTTCAAACCTTTTTGTGTCCCTCTTGCTCTCTAAGCTCAAGCTCCATTCTCTTGAGAGCATCAAGCTGTTGCGCACCCGCTCTCCATCCGTAGTTCACGAGAGCGAAGTTGCGCCGTCGCGTGGCTCACGCACCGCGTCATCAACTCGACGCACTCCTTGCAAAGGGGAGTTTCCTAATTCCTATAGAAGCTAGGTTTATAATTACTTTGTTGGCTCTATAGGATTACTTGTTTATTTTATCTTTGTTATTTGGTTGGGTATTCGCTTTGCGAATTCCCGTCTCCTTCGCGAGACAAAATCCTTCTCGTGGAGAGAAGGGGTTGAGGTACGCTACCCTCGTTTAAGTAGCGTGGTTGTATTGAGGTTGAATCACCCTCGTTTAAAGTGATTCGGTTTAGTGGATTTTGATCAACTTGGTTGATCGGAAAATCCTAACTCGAGAGGGTTAGGTGGTGGTTTCCACCCGGTTTGGGTTTTCACCTATAAATTCTTGTGTACTTTGTGTGATTGCTTATTTGTAAGATTATATTTCAATTCCGTAATTATTACGTCACCCCCTCCTGGTAGGGCCGGAAACTACATTAGGTTGGTCTCATTTCACTCACGATTTCATTGTTATCAGGGTTGGAACATTTGTAGTAAAAGTGAATTGAGTTAAAGGTCAAATTAGTAACTTATTGAACTCAGTTGGCTTCTCTCACATAAATTTGACAGCTTTCTAGCCTTCCATCGGGGTCAACATGAGGGTATATCTCCTTGAAAAATAAAAATAAAAATCTAGCACCATTTTTTTCTTCTCTTTTCTTTTTTTTAATCTTTGTGCTTTTTTTTAACTTGTGGTGCAAGTATGTGAGGCATTTGTGTGCCTTTTGGGGTGGTGAGGACACGTACACTACTTACCAAGGCTTACGTATACAAGCCCCACCAATACAAAAATTAAATGCATGCATCTTATTAGAAAAGTGACTCTTCATCCTTCAAGGACTTACTGTTATAAAAGAATTATTTTCTAAATCTACCTAAGTGTTTTATTAACTTTCTACTCGGGTCCTAAAACTCAATTTGTGCACGTGAGGTTGTGTTCCAATTCTTCAAACTCTTAGACCACGTGAAGTTGTTATCATCAAAATCAATGATCGTGGTATATTTGCACCAATAGGTGTAACTATTGGTTGGGATATGTGCTACCTTGTGGAATGGTGCATATTTGGTTTCAATTGGAGCACCAGTTTTGTTTATTTTTAGAATCGATCATGCATAAACCACAACTACCTAGATAAAAGAGGTACTAGGGTATCTACATAGCATACGATAATGTAATTAGTCCAAAAGATGGTTGGGATGACTAGTCCTAGTTGAAATCACTAACTAATAGAAATATTAGTAGAGATTGAATCTACCCAAACATGCAAATAGAGATTTCTAAGGTAGAATGTTTCTCACTTGCCTTAATAGTCTTGTGGAGAAATGCCAAAGCTATTTCATGAGTATATTGGAGATGAGATCCCAATTCCACTTGAGATGCCTGTGCCAACACATCTCTTATCATACGAGATTAAAAGGAGATTTGTGAGGCCGATAAAATGGACACTATTCTCAATTCAAACTATGAAAGAAAAGTTTTTTTTCAAATCCCTTTTCTATCTCCTTGCCTTCTTTCATTTCCCTCATAACACAATGGATGTTGATGACATAGCAAACGTTAGAGGATTTGAAGGACCTAATAATGGAGGTTGTGTCCCCAAGAGGGTGCTTCTTTAAGCTCCTAGACTATTAAGTGTATTGGGAGTTGTATGCGTAAGCATACTACAATTGGGCAGGTCCTACACAAAGGATGTTTTAGAGTGTTGGTGCAAAAGTCATTAGGAACCACAATCACATCTTAATTATAGTTTTGATGATAAAACACAACTGACACTAACCAAGTTTAAAATCAATACGCTAATATATATATTGTGGATTTTGCAAGGACTAGCATGCAAGTTGAAGGTCTTAAGAAGTTCAAAGGAGGCCTTGAGAATAAAAGGATTATTAAAGTGTTGGAAGAAGGTACTTTACACTACAAAAAAAATGATCTTTAGTGACGAATTAGATAGTGTCACATAATGCATATGCTACTAATTTATTAACTTTAGTGGCAAATTTTTTGTATTTACCACTATAACATTTATCAAGTAATTATTAGTACTAGTGGTAATTATATGTGACGCTATTGACTTTAATTGAGTGTAAATTGTTATTTATAATACTACAATATTTTTGTTAAATGATAATTAACATTAATGATAAATAGATTTGTCACTGTAATATTTGATTTAGTAACAATTTTTACTCATATAATATAATATTTTTTTAAAAAATAAATTGATGTAAATAAAATAAGATCATTATTTTATATTCAATATTTTTTTAATAACATATTTATATGAGATATTTAGAATAATTATCCCTTATCATTATCATTACAACATTTGACCCGGCAAATGAAAACATTGGTGTGTTCACGTTACTCTAATATAATTTCTCCTTGGTCGGATTGTTACATCCGCCGATGCGAGGATTCACCCACCCTTAACATTCCACACGCATGAATATTGCCTGTCAATCTCCCCTCACCCTGTTCTTTTACCGCCACCGCTAACCCTAGACCACCCTCACCCCTCTTCTACCTTCTCCGACGCCAACATCTCCTCTCCTCCATCTCCTCTACCTACTCCCTCGACAACCGTGTCAGCTTCAAGGTCCGCCTCCTCGACCTCGCCGAGTGTTGTGTCTACGATACTCGCCTCGACGCCACATTTGATCTCTCCCGCTGCC
This sequence comes from Thalassia testudinum, assembly GCA_037157565.1. Taxonomy (NCBI): domain Eukaryota; kingdom Viridiplantae; phylum Streptophyta; class Magnoliopsida; order Alismatales; family Hydrocharitaceae; genus Thalassia; species Thalassia testudinum. Next base: position 3,345,378 of record JAZHRO010000014.1, read on the forward strand.
TTGACTTTACCCGCAAGGTTCTAGACCTCGACAACCTTCCCCCCACCACCAGATCCATCCGCTCCCTCCAAATCAAGTCCACTTACCTATCCTACTCCTTTGACTGCAGGTGCTCAAGGCCTGTAGCAACCTCCGGAATAGGTCCTACTCAGCTGCAATGGCTTTCACCAAACTCGAGAGGCTCAAGAGCAGTAGGTTCGACTTTTTGGGGCCTGCCAAGTGCTCTTTGCATCCGAGCACCCATCGCCTTTGGTTGCTCGACGTCCATGGCTTCAGTTGGATCCATGTCAATCTCAACCCTTGCCTCTGGAGTTTCTATATCTCGAAAGTTTCAGGTGTTGTTATTGCTGCCTCTGTATCTACATCTCTGTGTCTATCTCTAGAAAATGTCCGAGGAATGTGTTTGACGAAAACAATTTTTAAAAAATTATGTAGGGAGAGTTTGTCAGGTGGATATGGCCTATGGGGAGGACCTGGAGGAGTTCAGCCCAGACAAGGAGGACAAGTTTGGGGATGATGATAAGTATGAAGGTGTAAAGATTGGATCTTGCCTCTATTTCTGCCTTTGTTTAAGCATGATAGTTGCTGGGTAATTGAAATAAAAAAAAAAAAAAACATAATTTTTACAGAGAAAATGCATTATGAAAAAGTATCTCAATCACAAAATGTGTTGGTTGAGAGTCTAGCATTTTGGTGGAGTAAGCATGAGATTGAATCGATCACTCTTTATCGTTTTGATGTTGAGGGGATGCAAGATGCTGAGATGTGGGAAGTTGTCAGAGAAAGAAGCTCAACAAGGGAAAGCAATCATTGCAGAAAAACAAAGACTTTGTTATTGAGTTCCTATCAAAGTTGGAAAGTTGGTGAGGAATCTAACCTTTAATTCACTAAATGATGGTGGTGATTAGAAGTTTCGGAGCTCTTTCTTACTCTTGAAGTACATGGAAGTAAATGCTTTCATGGTTGCTTTATGTTCCCAATCATTGTTTTGTGTACATTGTGCGCATAGACACATGTATATACCAATCATGTCAGTAATTGAACCATATTGATTGTTTTTGTTATTCTAAAAATGATTAGTTGACATTAGCTGCCATCCTCTTAGGTTTGGATGCTCATGCAGTGTGCATATCTCCTTTCTTTTTCTTTATTTTTCTTAAGGGAACACCACAAGAGCCTTACTACTACTTTATGTAGTAGCTTTTGTTTATGACATTTGACAAAGCCTAAAAGAAAAACATGGTATTTACTATTTATTTATTTTATGAAAGCTCAGGTCCAATCTGAAGCTTGTCTCTAATTTATTCATCTTCCTTTGGCTTTAATAACTTGCAGTCAGTAGCTGAAAGAATGTCCACATCTGATTCAGGAGCCAAAAGCTAGAAACACTTTATGCGCAATAGACAAATATGAAATTTCTTGGGTATATGTCCTTTGTTGTATTTCCACATTTACTGCTTATGGTTATTGTTTTTATTCATATGGGATGCTTTATGGAGTGATTCCTAATGAGTAAATCAACTAGATATCAGTTTAGGAACTAACTACTGTTTGTTGTTTGTGCATAATCAGTATTAGGATCTAGAATGTGGGAGACAAATACGAAATTTCTTGGGTATGTGTCCTTGTAGTTCCATATTTACTGCTTATGTTTATTATTTTTATTCATATGGGATGCTTTATGGAGTGAAATTCCTAATGAGTAAATCAACTAGATATCTATTTTGAAACTAATTGCTGTTTGCTATTTGTGCATAATCAGTGTTGGGATCTAGAATGTGGAAGGATGAATTCCCTTTGATGGACTAGATAGACAAAAGTGACTGAGTCTGGAAGAGCCAGCTACTATCCATGTCCTACGGTAACTAACCTTTTTGAACTCAACTTTTCGTGGATCCATTTAATCTTTTGATTTAGATATAAGTAAAAAATGATGCAATCAATAGGAAGGGAGCTTCATCAAATAATACAATACATCCTTCATTTGAAATAGTTAACCTTAACTCTTTATCCTTAGGGGCCATTTGGTTAGAGGAATAGAAAAATGTGGGATAACTGAGTTATGAGGAATAAGTGAGGGATAAATAGCTTACTCCATTTAGATTGAAGTATGTGTTAAATCAGGAAATATATTTTAGTCGGCATTGTGTTTAAAGATAAGATATTATGGTATGGTTGATTGTAATTTATGTAGCATCAGAAAGTAAAAGAAATATGATGAATAACATATCCAAGAACAAACATGAGGGTTAGCTTTATTCCACCCTATAGGTGAAATAATGTTAACCCAGAGTAATGGAGCTTATTTTAGGTTTAACTTTACCAAGATAAGTCTTGTCAAACAAGGGTTAAATTAATTTATTCCTAGATCCAAGTGGCCCCTTAAAGCCTTGCAAGGGTCGAGTCTGATTATTTAATTGATCTTCCTGTGTCATCTTGAAGTAGCAAGTCAACACCTTCATCACATCGTAAAATAGATGTATGTAAGGTAATTAGATCTTGTTACCTTTCCACTTCTTTGTAGTTATCTGTAACAGTGGCAAGAGGTGCAAAAGTGAAGGTAACATATCTTGAAAAAGTTAAACTTATAGTAAAGTAAGTTTGAATCTCATAAGTAGGATCATTTGTAACCTTGTCATCTCTCTAGATTTGATAATTACAATCTCTCTTTTGTGATTATTTCATGCATGCAGCCTTTAATACTTGCAATTACAGAATGTCCTTGTGAACTTCTCTTCATGTTAAAACAACCGTTTAACTTAATGAATTATGTTAATAATAGTATTTTTTGTTCACTAATCATGTTATTCTTCTTTCTCAATCACTCCATCCCAGTAATTGTGGCTTCCTTACTAGAACCCAAATAAGGAGTGTAATCTAGTTATGTGAAATTTTGACATGGTCACGATCATTATCTTTTTACTCTTCCTAGTGTACTTGGAACTCAGAGCATCACAATGAGGGGTGTATTCCACATACAAGTGCTACGTTATGCATTCGAATATTAAATTGCACATGGTCAGATGAATTGGTTTACGGAAACATATTAGATGCACAGAAGTACTATAGTGCAGATATCTTTACATCTCATATGTAGCAGCATTTCATGTTTAAATAGACATTTTTTATATAGGTTGTACGCATCAAAGTAAATTTTAATTATCTAATTTATAACATGTTTAACATGCATGGTTATAATTTAAATAATAATCAAATCTTTTTTTACATTAAGTGAGATCGGTTATATGGATTTTTTATCTTTATATAGATCAATTTTCAGTTGTTTTAGAATTTAAATTAAATTAATTGAGATCATATTTAATAATTTCCTTTCAATACTTATTTGATTTTCCTCACCTCCTTTTAGTAGATTTAGTTTCTAACTTCTCACATCTCCTAATTGGAGTATCTAGTGGTCTTATTTGTAAATGTCTAAATTACCTTAGACGTGTCTCTTATTTTATCTTCTATCAGTATCACCTTAACATTTTTTCTAATAATCTTATTTGAAATACGGTCCTTTCATGTATGACCACGTATCCATCTTGACATCTTCATTTTTGCCACAAACATCTTCTATACTATACCTATAGTTGATAGTCCAGCATTCAGAATCATACAACATAGTTAGTCTTACCATACCTCGATAGTATTTTTCTTTACCTTTTAAAGAACTCTTTTATCACAAAGAACATCAGATGTATCCTTCTATCTCAATCATCCTGCATTAATTCTATGTGTAACATCTCCATTAATTTCACCATCTTGTTGGAAAATGGATCCTAAGTACTTAAAAATATCTTCTATTGGAATGTATTTTTCTCTAATTTTTACATTAATCCCTTCATTGTTTCCTCTACTACTAAACTTTCATTTCATATACTTAGTTTTCATTGTACTTATGTGTAATACTTTATCTTCTAGGACTTCTCTCCAAAGCTCAAATTTTCTGTTCACTCCATCTCTTGTCTCATCAATCAACACAATATCATCAACAAAAAACATACATTATAGCACCTCAGCTTGGATATGCTTTGTCAACTCATCCATGATCAAGGCAAAAAGATAATGGCCTAAAGTCAATCATTGATGCAGATCAATAGTGATGTCAATGTAATCTGTCAAATTATCTTTAGTCTTTATACAAGCTGCTGCTCCATAACACATCATTTATGAGGTTAATATATAAAATTGGAATTTGTCTCTTCTCCAAAATTCTCTACAAGATATCTCTTGGGACAGAATCATAAGCTTTCTTCAAATCAATAAAAATCATATGTAAATTATTCATTGACTTTGTATGTCTTTATCATATGTCTCAAGAAATGGATTGCTTCAATAGTAAATCGACCTGGCATAAAGTAAAGCTAATTTTCAGTTACCATAGAGATTTGCCTCAATTTTCTTTTAATTATTCTCTCCTAAAGTTTCATCGTATGGCTTATCAACTTAATACCTCTATAGTTGGAACGATCTTGTATGTCACCATTGTTCTTGTATAAAGGTACCATAAAATTTTTCCTTCAATCCTCTAGCATTTTCTTGCCTCTCCAAACAGTATTAAATAAATTTGTGAGTCAAGTTATATCCCATTTTCTTATCATTCTCCAAATGTTAATAAGAATATCATTAGGCTCAACAACCTTCTTACTTTTTATCATCTTCAAAGTCTCCTCTACTTCTTTCTTTTGTATCATTCGATAACTTATCCAATTCACATAATCTTTTTAGTTGACTAACTCCCCTAAGATGATATTATTTTTTTGTTTTCAATCAAAAAGATTATGAAAATATCTTTTCTATCTTGTCTTTGTATCTTCATTAACTATAAGTATCCTTCCTTCTTTATTCTTGATGCACCTTACATGTGTAAGGTCCTTTACTTTTCGCTCTCTTGCTTTAGTTAACTTGAAGATGTCTTTTTCACCTTCTGTAGAATCAATTTTTTTATAAAAATACTCCCAAACTTTTGCTTTTGCTTCACTAACCATTTTTTTTGCTTCTTTCTTTGTTCTTTTGTAGTTTTCCATATTTTCATCAATCTTATCTCGATATAAGGCTTTAAAGTGAGCATTTTTAATTTTAAGGTTCTCTTGCACTTTCTCACTCTACCACCAAGTTTCCTTTTGTTCTGAAACGTCTCCTTTAGACATGCTTAACATCTCCATTGCCACCTTCCTAATACATTTTACTATATTTAACCACATTTCATTAACACCACCATCAAGATCTTAGGTCTTTTGTTACATCTTCTCTTTAAATCTCACTTGCTCTTTTTTAAGATTCCATCATTTAATTCCTAAATTCTTAAATACTAATTTTCTCTTCTTTACCTTCAAATGAACATCCAACACCAAAAGACGATGTTGAGCAGGTAAACTCTCCCTTGGAATAATCTTACAATCTTTACAAGATAAATGATCTCTTCTTCTCAAAGTAAAGTAATCAATCTGTGTTCTTGTTAAGTCACTTTTATAGGTGATCAAATGTTCTAATTTTTTGAAGAAGGTATTTGCTATGAAAAGATCACAAGTCATTGTAAAATCAAGAAGTCTTCCATTCTTTATTCCTAGCAACAAAATTATGAATTCCATGTACTTCTACATACTCTAAAGCATCTTTTCTTACATGTCCATTTAAACCTCCACTCAAGAAAATCATCTCTCTGTGGGATTCCTTGAATTATCATATCAAACTCCTCCTAAAATTTATTCTTTATTCTTTTCTCCATATCAACTTGAGGTGTATAGACTGAAATGACATTTAAGATCTCTTCGAAGACTAATTTTATCAAAATAATTTGATTACCCAATCTTTTAACCTCAACTACATTCTCCTTCAAATCCTTATGAATTATAATGCCCATGGCGTTTTTATCTTTGTCTCTTCCTGAATACCACAGTTTGAAATATATTCTCTTGATTTCCTTTACATTTTTCATAACCTACTTAGTCTCTTGAAGGTAAAGAATTTGAATCATTCTCTTTATCATTGTATCAACAATTTCCATGAACTTACTGATCGAAGTACCAGTATTTCAACTACCGAATCTTAACTTCCTTTGTGACACATTTCGATGGCGAAGTACTGGAACTAACTTCTGTACTCGTATGTATTCTTCATACGAGAATTCTTGCTCATTTTAAACTACATCCGGTGGTGATATAGCGAAACTAATTTTTTTACTCGCATACGTTCCTCATATGAAAACTCTTACTCAATTTTCACTACACCCGAGCATCAATGCAGTGTGTCCATAATAAGGAATGCCTCAACAAAATCTAAGTGTTTGCTAGAATTTATATTTAAAGATCCGATAAATTTTAGGTTAGTTACTTAACATAATCCTCTTCCTTTACTCGAATTTGGAACCAACAATGAAAAGACACGAATTTTAACATAGGTGAAGTTACATGTATGACTATAATTATGTTTAAAAATTTGCATAGATATTCATGTGTCCCATATCCTTCTTTAAGTATCTAATAACATACCTTTTGTATTTGCAGGTGTTAAATCTGTATTAAAAAATTAAAATGGAATCTTTAAGTAACCATATCCGTTATTATAACTGTGCTACTGATTCGCAATCCCATTCACCTCCGAGCTTTAAAATTATAAGCTTTTTTCAGGCACTTTTGAAACTTAGGATTTTGCTGGTTGTTTTAGTTTTCGGGAGGTTTTTATTTCTAAGCTTGTTATGATAATGATATTTTAGTTTTGCGCAAGACCGGGGCAACGGATTTCATGTGGCAAGAAAATTTTGTGATGTAGATCTAATTACAAGATCGAGAAACTTGTATGCTTCCAAAGGCGTGGGGCTGTCTTTCCTCTGTGTCAAAGATTTTATTTACATGGGTATCTTTCATGGTTCCAACTTAGATGATCCTATAGGTAACATATCATGAGTACATCCTTGTAAGAAGATTGTACTTTACAATTATCCGATGTTCATAATATTGTTATGCATGCTAACTATGAAAAAATTCAACCCTCACCTACTCACCCACCTACCATCAGATGCATGCGACACCTCCACATGCATCACCTATACATTTGTAATTTAAATTTGTAATAAAAATTATTTCTAAAAATATTTTTGGATCTTTAGTATATTATGCTTAATCTGCGTAGTCTAAAGTTGAGCTTGATTATGTGTGTAGAACATTATAGCTATTGGTCTCAAGTTGCATGCCCACCTCGTAATTTTCTCTAATAAAAACTTTTTCATAATTATCTGCAATATATGTAACGATTCTGTGTTGAAGATGAATATGGTCCTATCACGATGGAAGGAGCTTCGTTGGAAATGAAGTTATTATGAAATTTTCCTAGATGGAAATTGAGAAGGCTACTGTTGGGTAGGTATATTCTCAATTAGGAAATAAGAATTGATGCATAAAGATGAAATCACGAGGAAGTTGGTTAGATTTAAAGAATTTTCAATGCAGTGATATTGATTCTCATCACATCTTACTGTGGTTTGAATGCTTGTTGGTTTTTATTAAGGTATGTTCTTAGTTTTATGCCATGATTAGAGATGCTAGTATGGTTCTAACGAGATAGTCTTATCTATTCAAACTTAGTTGGGCTTCTCCAATTGTGAATGATTTGATCGATAGTTTAGTCACTTTATAGTAGTTTGGTTCTTATGCACGATAGCGTAGTCCTTAACTTAGATCAATAGCCTCAAATCAATCTTACCTTGAGTGTTTTGATGAACAGGTACGATCACATTCAGCTGGGGAACCAAAGGAAGAGGAATTGGGGTCTAGCTGCTAAAGGTGCTTGGTAGAAGCAGTTTTGTTTGGCAAGGATAGGTGGCTTAGTGCTAGTTGGAGATGAGGTTTCAAAGATTAATGGAAGCAAGCAAAGGCTATTCGTATCTTGGATCCTGGAATAGAAGATGCTCGTCATGTGCATACTAGTCCATATGTATACACTGATATTAAAGAGCATATGTAGTTTTATTGATTTGATTTGATTTGAATATTCTTTGTATACCCGTCTGAAGGGGGAGTATGTGTAGAGTTATTTCATGCAATAGAGATATATTTCTTGCAGCCCATATTATTTTAATGATTGTAAATAACAATGGATAATGGGTGCTAATATAAAAAAGCGACCAATACATTGGATGCTAATACTAAGTTGCAATGATTAGTAAAAGGTAATGATAAGCATCACTGTATCAAGCTTCTAGTGTCACAAAAGTGGCATATGCATTTGCCACTAACAAAGTCCTGTAGTGATAATTTGATGGCAAAATGTAATGCCACTAAAGCAACTCATTAGTAGCAATTATAGTGGCCAATAAAGAGCCACTACAATCATTGATTATTAACAATTGTATAATTATCATTAATATTTTAGTGATGTCGACGAAAGTGGCAAATAAGTCATTTTTTCAAAGCATTGCTAAATATAGTTAGTGACAAATGAGAAGGCTTTAGTGATTTTTTTTTTTTTACCACTAAATCTTAATTTTTTTGTAATGCTAGCAAAGGACTTATGCACGAAGACCCATCAAGAAGTTGATGGGAGTTCACTGTGTTCATGTCTTAAATCTAATTTAAGACCATTGAATTGCATTTCTTATTTATTTCTTAAATCTAATTTAAGACCATTGAATTGTATTTCTTATTTATTTTTGTAAAATCTATAAGGAGAACACTCATGCTAGTCAAACTTGATATAACATAAGCTATTCATGCATAATCAACTCACTTAAGTCACTAATTAGACCCAAAGTACCAAATTTAGGTTAATCAACTCTAATCCACTCCTAACTAGGTTACTAATTCCTAATCTTTTCTTAATTACACTCTAGTGACCTTAAGGTAGAGAGAGGAGTGATGGATTGCCCTTGCAAAACCTAAAATAGAAAATTCAAGGCACCCAACATTAGTTGCTGATCTAGGTACCAAACTACTCCAAACTGCACTTCCAAGAATCACAAATGATGCAAGCTAATGTTACATGACACCTAATGTTAGCACTTAACATTAGTTAACCTGGAAAAGTGCTTTTCGAAAAGTGATTGTTGCCCATTGGAGGGTTGTGAGGATGTTTTAAGCATTGGAAGGCATGCCATTGGGTAAGTTTGGACCCCATTTAACCCCTCTATATAAGGGAATCATCTCCAACCATGTAGGAAGCTTTTGCAACATTAAGTCCACATTCTTGAGTTTCAAAAATTAGAGAGAGCCTTTACATCAACTCCTCTTAACTTGTCAATCTCTCTTATAACTAACTTAGAAGGCCTGAACCTCTACTTCCATAACTCTTAAGGCTCCATCTCACTCCACTCCTTCTTGTGCTCATTCCTACATTCATAAAAGGAGTAAAGGGAGTATTTCATTAAGCTATTAATACTCATATCATTCATATTGCTTCTTTAGCTTTGGGGGCTATTCATAGGATTTTGTTTTATATTTTTGGGAGCTAAAATTCTCTTTATTTTTCGTCTAAATCTATTGCAATCTAAGAGCTCAAGGTGTAGGTCCTTATTCTCACGGGTGAGGGTTTTATCTTGATTTGGGTGTCAACAGTGGATTGTAACAAGAGTTAGGCATCCCATATGTATCGGCTTAGTGATTCCAAGTTGGCTCAGGGCAAAATCTTAGGTTGGAAGACCAAGTTAGTGGTTTTTTCCTTTAAGAAGGTTTTCCACTATATATTTTAGTGTTGTGGTTTGTTGTACTCTTTATCCTATATATCAAAATTATTTGATTGCATTCTTAATTCTTAAATTGCCTTAATTTACCACCAGTAGCACCATTCACCCCTCCTCTAGTGCTTACATAGAGTTCCTTCACCTCCTTGCATAGTTCTTAAATGGCTTGAATGTCATTAGGATAATGCCTGAAACCCTTATTTTCCCCTGTGGTTTCCTAGGTTACGACCCTTGTTGATGGAGTGGGAAATCACTAAAGAAGGGGTGAATAGCATTCCTAAATGGAGTCTAATAGTGAATAGAAAATATTTCTAATTTTGAGATATTTAAACTTTATATCCTTCAAATGTAGGATGTATCCTAGATCAATATTAACTCACAAGGTCTTATATCCATAAAAATACGTAAATCATAGTGACACCAATATTTTAGAATGGTTCCTATAGTTAGAGTCAATCTACTGCCTAAAGTTATGTCCCCATGTGACTTCCCACCATAAAATCGACTATAAAAATCAGGGTACTTATGAGTGTAACCTAAACTATAAAAATTAAGTTACTTACGAGTATAACCCGAACTTTAAAAATTAAGTTATTTACGAGTGTAACCCAAAGTATTGCAACAATAATTAGTCCATGACTAATCAATCAATCATGTTCATGAGTAGCTAATGATTCCTAATTTTTCTATAATTTTTCCATGTTTATTTTATCTTTTTCCTAATTTTTTGTTTAAGTATATTTACAATATAAAAATCATTTTATTTGATTTTATCTAATTAATATATTTTTATTTTTATTTGTGTAGCAGAAAAGTAAGAAATCAAGAAAATGCCTAATAAGGGCGTTGATGTGAATCATACAATAGTTAGGGATCTTTTTGCAAGAAAACTTTGGAGGTTCTCTCAGAAAAAGGGCCCTGTGAAGAGGGGCAAACCATACAGCACTAGCAGTAGCATTAGCGCACACTGCACGTGCAAAGTTCACATGGCCTATGCACACGCGCAGCGTAACCATGCACATAGGTGCACAGTGGCAAGCAAAAGCTTGCAGCAACATGTGGGTGTTGTGGCACGCTCAGAGGTCATGTCTATGAGACATATGCTGTTTGGCTACATGCATGGCACAGAATTGTGGTGCATGGGGTGCATCTGTTACACGCATTAAGCACACAAATTGCATAAATTGTGTGATTTTTGTTTGATAAACCCAATTTCAATGGGATTTATTGTGTTCTCTTCTATTTTTTACACTGCTAAACCTATTTTGAGTGGTTCCTTAGAGGCAACTATGAATTTGGTTGTTCCCAAGGTCCCCAAAATCTATATAAACCCCCCCCCCCCCAACACCCTTGGTTGAGGTCCCTTTCTCTATACATTCTCTCTCTCTCTCTCTCTCTCTCTCTCTCTCTCTCTCTCTCTCTCTCTCTCTCTCTCTCTCTCGTGTGCATGGCTTCTCTGGCAACCTTCTCACATCGCTCCACTCCCATCTTCATCATCGTTCTCCTCCAACTTTGCCTTGAAGCCACCATGCCCTTTTCTTCTTTCCCTTTTATTCCCTCCTTTTATTGTTGAAAATTTTAGTTGTAACGTTAGTTTCCTTGTACTCTTGATGTTAGTTTCATTAATTGAAGTTCTCTCTACTTATCTTCTCTAAGTAGTTTATTGTTTCATATTTTGTGTTTTGTAGTTATTGCATATTTTTTTCATGTTTGTGCCTTGTATGTGGGTTCTATTAGAGTTATGTATCCTGAATGAACCAACCTAAGTTGAATCACTCGATTGGTAATTCAAATATAAATGTCAAATCAGATAGACACACTAATGTAGTTAGATGGGTCCCTTAATATAATTGGGATAATGTACTATAGCCACGTTGGATATACCAATGATAGGTAGTATAGGTATTCAAGATGCAAATGATTTGGATTGAGTATTTCAATGAGTCATTGATGAGTAGGAAATCTCACTCAGAAAAGAGAGCGTAGGATTTCGGAGAAACCTGCATCGTAGTATGTGCGAAAATCCAGCTATCAAATACATTTAACTAATATTAGATGAGTCCCAGGTTGAACACGGGAAGGTGATATTTGATTTTAGAAAATCTGCATATGGTTTTAATTTGTTTTTAGTATTTTTTGGCATTTGTAATTTTTTTATATTTTTATAGAGTAGAATAATTTTTTTTGAAAAAGAAAATTATGAAAAGAGAGAGAAGATAGGGAAAGAGAGACGAAAATGATACATTACAAAATAGAGTTTTATTATAACTAACAAAATACATAATAAAAGAGAGAGAGAGAGGGATGAGAGAAATCTCTCGAAGCGGCTGCCCAGCGAAACGACGGCACTTACGGCAGCTGGATGAAAGAGGTGAGATGCAGGATGACGGGGATGAGGTGCAGGAGAAATCCGGGTAGAGGAAGGCTTAACCAAGCTAGTGGGGATGTAGATGGGAGTACCTAAAGTACTATAGGAAAAGAAAGGGGGTGAGGTGATGGTGGTGATCTGCTACCTAAATGGAGGTCAGGGGATAACTCTAGAGTCTCCTATGAAGGTGGTAAGGTGGGAGATGAATATTTTCTACGCTAATAGGAGAGCTTTAGAGCTTGGGAGTAGGGCTATGGAGGCTTTGGAGTGCTTCCTAATCTGTAGAATAGGTGGGAAGTAGCTAGGTAGAGATGGTGGACTAAGGGGGGATGGGAAGGCCCTTTATAGGTGAAGGGCAAGGCAATATTTGACCATGGGTGCATCAATCGACGAGAATTGTCCGCATGTTAAAAGTGTGATTTTAATTATGCCGTTGTAGTATAATCGTAATGCAAATAGATGTCGTATCATTTTATTGATTTACATAATTTTTATTGGTTTATTCTATGTCGTTCATTGAGAGACAGTTATTGATATACACCACTCTCTATATTCCAAAAATACTCATTTATTCCAAAAAATATCAATGATATATACAAAATGAATCAATGAAATAAAGAAAGAATGAATTGAATTAATTATGTATAAAAGAATCAATTAATTACTAACTAAAATGCCTAAAACATATTTACAATCAAACATGAATGAAAAAAATAATTTAATCTACTCTATGTTAGTTATATACAACTATCCTAAAGCATACCTAAGTATAGGTATAAAAACACTAATAATATGTACTATAATAAATATATTAACATATACTAATAACTTAAGTAACATATAATATATGTACAATGACATATATAGGTGTCGTTACAGCCTTAGTAAAAGTATGTACAAACTATAATGCAAAAAGTATATACCTATACTAACATAAGGGTTAGCTACAGTGACGGATAAAATTGTCATTAAAGCTTTAGAAAAACTTATATACACAAATAAAGCTTATACATATACATATTATACATATACTATGTACATACATAGCTCACTCACAAAACACAACACACACTACTTAAGACTCGCACAGCATACACAGGCTCAACACTTAACCAAAATTTAGGCAAACACACAGCAAGGCTTCTTAGCCTTATAAAAATTTAGTTCTGCTATGGGCAAACCGAGTCTTTCATGGGATACACATCACCCCTAAGAGTGGGACCGAACCGTTGCTAGACTCGGTTCCAGTTTTAATTTAGTGTTTTTGAGCGCGCTCTTTCGACCTATATCTGATTCAATACGACCGGACCAGACCGCTAAATCGGGCTCCCAACCCACCAATTGTACTCAATATGCTCATATGCTCAGCGGGATCAGAGGTATGGGTTTATCGTGCGCCCAACCCTGTCAACTGATTAGCAACTGACCGTAATTCAATTTATACTGACGCAGACGCTCCTTATCCCACAATATAGGATTAATCTTGAGCGTAATATTTGTTGCGTGTTGTACAAATTGGCCATCATTGGATCTCGATTTGAGCATCCAATTGGCATCCAAATTTACAATGAAATATATCGTTGGAAAGCCCTTAGGTAGGGCTACTTAATTATATAGTTAATTTATAAAAATAACTTATTTAATTTTATATAAAAATTAGTTAAAGTTAGTGTTGTGTACACATTTAATTACGACTTAATTAGTTAATTAATGTACAAATTAATAAATTAATGTTTCAATTGACTTTATAATTAGTTAATTTATATAATAAGGTATTTATTAAACATTTTTAATTTATTTTAGAACATTTATTTTAATTTATATGCATTTATTTACACACTATAACTAGATATACATATAATTTAGTTATAAATATTATTATACAGTATAAATATATTATAAATAAGCTGAAAATATTTAAATTTAATATATTTAAGTGTACAATATAAATTACTTCAGTAATAAGTTAATTTACTAATTTATTTTATTTTAACTTAATAATTTACTTAATTAATTTAATAACCTAATTACCTACAATAAATAGATAAATAAATCAATGTACAGGTATAATTAGGTATATAATAAATACCTAAATACATATATACATTTACCGATACAATTATACACATATACATAGTGATATGTATTTATTTAGGTATACGTACATATAATATAAATAAATAAATAGATAATTATATATTTACAGTATATATATTTTAACACATCATAAATACTTATTTAAATATATATAATAAATATATAATTTATTTATGTACACTTAAGCTGTATACATTACTATTTACATTTTAGCTCTGTAGTAAGTTATATTTACAAGTATACATAATATATACATGGTATTTTTATGTAATTTTTTGCTTTTTCAGTTTTTTATGGTGTTTTTGTGCTTTATAGAGGTAGGAGAGGAGAGAGAAGGTTTGGTGAGAGAGAAAGACTCTTTTTAGTGTTTTTGAATTTGGTTTCTTTTATTGAGTTTTAGAGTGGATTGAATCGTCTATTGGTATATTCTACCAGTTAGAGGGTAAGATTACTCTGAAACTTTGCTTATACTTAGAATATATCTAACTCTACTCAAGACACATTTATTTTATTTTTTGTGTTTTTTTATGATTTTTTATTTATTTACAATTTAGCACAAAAGAGACTTGAAATGAATTGAAAGTATGAACTAAATCGTTTATTGTATGTTCTACCAGTTAGAGGGTAAGATTACTTTGAAAATTTGCTTATACTTAGAATATATCTAACCCTACTCAAGATACCTTTATTTTATTTTTTTTATTTTTTAATGATTTTTTATTTATTTACAATTTAGCACAAAAGGCACTTGAAATGAATTGAAAGTATGAAACCTAAAGCTTCCTTTTGAGTTCTATGTGTTGGAAGAATGATATAAGCAATCAAAAGTCTCCGACACAACATATGGAAGGTGTTTGAGCATTTAAACAAGATTTTTACTTTATTTTCATTCCAAAATCATGAATGGGCAGTTAAACTTGTTACATGCAGCTGACATGAGATTTAAAAACCAATAATAAGCACTTTAAAACAAATTTAAGTCCCAATTCTGATACATGAATGCTTGTTACTGACTTTCTATCCTTATACAACAAGTCAGCACCAAAAACAACTGAAAATCCACCTTAGAGTTCCCATTCCTCAAACCCTATTGCTACTCATCAAACTAGCAGCTACTGCTACTGTTGTTGTTGATTTGCTGCTATAATTCAACATCCATTGCTACTGAAACAACGAAATCCCAGTAGCAGATTGTTGCTATTGTTGCTGAATTGAGCAGCTAATTGCTACTCTGCTCATTAAACCATTTCAACTCATACTTTCCCTCAAAAATAGGGTTGAAAACTCATTGAATGTAGCTGCTATGTGGCAATTTAATTTACTGATTTGGGGGATTTTAGTCAAAAACCACATCTTTAAACAATTGTCTAAGAACTGATCATGCTTTAAACTCATTTTAAAATCAAATCCGCACATAAAAATCTTCAACAAATGCCCTTGGAATGCAGAACTTATCTCATATTAGGGTTGTGAAGTACATCCCAGATTTGAAATGGATTTTAAAATCTCATGAACAATCATCTCATCAGCACTCGCAATATGTTAAAAACCATGGGAAATTCAAGTATAATGATGGGCCTACTTTAGTGGACTAATTTAGTACCTAAGTGCATTATTATTGGACAGTAATTTAAATTAGAGCCTTGGATTTCCTGCATTTCGTGTACATTAATTGATTAATTACTTTTGAGGTAGGGTTAATTTTTAGGAGTCTAATTTTATCATCATAACAGTTAATTTCCCAAGGAGATCAGTTTGGATTGTCTTTTGAAAGCTTGTTTCCTTGTTGATAATTCTTAAGAAGTTATGAAATGAGTGATCTCATATATTTTCCAATCAATGCCACCATCTCTCTATGATTTCCTTATTCTCTCTCTCCCTCAAATATCTCTCTCTGATTCTCTCTCTTTTCTCTCTTTATAACTAGGCAGGACATCAAAGACAAGGGGCATCTTCCTCTCCACGGGAGGAAACTCCCTCTGGAGCCACGAAGGAGGAGAACCTTCTCTCCAAGACATCCCCAACTCCATCACCGCAAGCTCCACGACCATGGCCATGATCACCACTGTGGCTCGCCCACGACATCATCACCACGACTGTAACTCCATCACCGCAAGTTCATCACCACCGTGCTCCGCCTGACGTTACTGCCACTATGCAACTGTGATGACTCCGCCTTGACGTTCATCATCGCGTCTCTCCCATGATCGCAACTACGAACCACCACTGTGCTCCCCCTCATCCTCGACTACGTCTGTCGAACAATAGGGAGCACATGCCCCCTCTCCCTTTTATTTAAGATGTCTGGGAAGGTTCTTGGATGTCCAAAGACTCGCACCTTTGGCTCCCCTTCTCCACCATCGTGCTTCACAGCAGAGGTGCGGCCATGCCCTCCCTATACACGGCCTCCTTGCACCCTCGGCTCCTCTCCTAACGTGGACAGCAGCAAGCACCTCTGCATGCCCGCTCACAGTCGCGCGCAAGCCTCTCCACATCCCTTGGCTCTCTTAGTCTCACACAGACCTCCGTCCTCGCCATCGACAAGCAGCCACATTCCCGCGTTGCCGCTACTACCTGCGTGCACCCTCGGGCACGTTCTCCTCCTCCTTAACAAAGAGCGACTAGTCAGCCTCGACGCCTCTGCGTAGTTCGCCCTTGTGCGCACTATTTGAGTGTGTGTGCATGGCTAGCAGCTGCACATCCATGCCCATTGGCCTCCTTTTCTTCTTCCTCTTCTTCTCCACACACAGAGACGAAGGAACCCAACACCTGCCGGCTTCCTACATTTGCAACCGACCCCTCCACCCTTCGTTCTCCAGTCTGTCAACTCCATTGAGCTCGCCTCGCCTTCACGAGCATCTCCACGCCACTAGACAAGCCAACCGTAGTTGCAATCGATGCCACGACCACTATCGCTGTCAGCGGCTTCCTCCTCTCCGGCAACCGTTGCCAGTCACCGTTCGTCGATCCGCGACCATCATCAGGTTCCCCTTGTTGTAGATGACCTCCACTGAAGTTTTCACGACCCGCCGTAGCCTCGGGCATACACACAGCAAGAGGAAAGAAACACCTTGTTTTTGGGTCTATTAATAATTACATTTGATACCATTGCTACCTCTTGGATTTAGGGATTAATTATTTTTATTCAACCAAAATTGCATGCACGTCCTTAGGTGTTTACATTATTCTTCTCATGCACTCAGCTCTTTGAACATTGAATTGGAATCTTAACAAGAATGCATAAAATATCAACAAGTGCGGACCCTGATTAAAGGAGAGAGCCAAATGTCTTGGGTTCTAACTTTATTTACTATACATGCCATTGTGGAAAAATTGCACACATAACCCTCGCATGCTTAAATTATTGTGTGTCTTCTTCCTTTCACCTTGTTTCACATTAGATTTAGGCACAGATCTCGCACTCAATTAGGAGAATATAAGAGAAAAATATTCGTGAATTTATTGTAGTTGTTCCTCCCTGTGAATACAACCAAATCCACCATGGTTAGTTTTACTGATAAATATTTTTGATCTGGGATTTTTCCATCACATGATTTTACTGCGATGACGTATTTTTCTGACATATATTTTTGAAAAGTGAAATCTCTCGACCAAATGGTGCCGTTACCAGGGAGGCAACAGACACACTAGATTTTCACGATTATATTTTGGGATTATTCCGAGGTGCACATTGATTTGACTGGTTGTTTTTTTTTCTATGCAAGGAATCTGACGATGTGACAGGCGCAACTAAGAGACGACGTCGACCTAGAGCGACACCCACACAGCGTGGAGGACGCGAAAAAGAGACTCGGATCCCGCTTTCACAAGGGATTCTCCTTCGTTGTTGAATTTTATTTCATTTTTGTCTTCTCACCCTTGTAGCATTGGGGCTGATTTTTGGGGGTCTGTCCCATATTCTTTAGCAACTAGGGCCATTTTTCTGTGGTAATCTACTTGCTTGCCTCTAAAACAAAAAGAGAAAAAAATCAAGCTGCCTATTTAGGAGTTGCATGCCCTCAGGTGCGTGCATTTATGGGTGATTGAGCAGCATGGTAGATCTCATTTTTGCATTGCGTACATATTTGCACAGAGATTGCTGGAGTTAGGTATACCGTTCTATCTTTGCATCCAGCTCATGTTCACGCATTGCATTTGGATGAAATTTCAAGACTACCAAACTGATTGAATTGACCTAATTCAGTGGTCGCCTAACTGAAATGGGGATTGTTGATCGGATTCGACCTTAAAATCAAAATCACATTTGATCTAATTAAAAGGGACCTGTGTGCGACTCTTCTCAAAATGAAACTAATTTGTGGTGTGATGCACACTTTTGACACTGAGCATGCACACTAGGCACCGCACTAGGTTGCGATCCCTTAAGGCTATAAGCACTGATCTCTTCATCGATGCAGACCCTCCTATTTCACTTTGTAGTGGTGATATTATCCTATTACCAAGTGTTTTGATACTTCTAGGAGGGGGAAACCCTTTAAAGGAACAAAAGGGTAGTTGAGAGGCACCGCATTCGCATCGCCTCAAAGGATGGGTTCACCCTACTTGCATCCATTAGTTTCGTCCTTGGAGTAATTTCTCACTAGGTCACTTGAGAGTATCATTGAAGCAAGGTATAGGTCCTAAAGCATGCGAAGGTCGACTTAAGGCCCATAATTGATTGTGCAACTTCTTTGGCCACCAAGAAAGTACATAAACGACCTCTACTTTTCTCCAAAGAGCTTGTCAAGGATCTTAAGCCATAGCCCCCTCTTATATCACTAAAGTGAGAACGAATGGGTGCAAACTTGACCCCATTTGACAACTTTAAGGAGTAGGTTGGAGGTTAGCTCAAATCTGCTCTAAGAAAATGAGAGTCCTGTTGCCTTGCGTTTGATTAGGGTGCTTTTCAAGTCATGGATTGCAATAGCTGTTGCACTTCTTACTTTCACCCCAGAACACCAACTCCCAATCCCATGACCTGTTGCTATCCATCATCTGATGAACATTGGGATCCTTTCTACTCCTATTATAGGTGCATTGGTCTGATTAATCCCGAACCCAGTGATGATGAACAGAACCTAGGAGAAGGGTATCCCAGCCCTAGCTCTCCCATGACTATATCCAACTCACTGAAATTTCTGGCCCTACCAGGAGGGGGTGACGTAATAATTGCGGAAATAAAATAAACAATCTCACAAAAAATCAATCACACAAGTACACAAGAATTTTTAGGTGGAAACCCAAATCGGGTGAAAACCACCACCTAACCCTCTCGAGTTAGGATTTTCCGATCAACCAAGTTGATCAAAATCCACTAAACCGAATCACTTTAAACGAGGGTGATTCAACCTCAATACAACCACGCTACTTAAACGAGGGTAGCGTACCTCAACCCCTTCTCTCCACGAGAAGGATTTTGTCTCGCGAAGGAGACGGGAATTCGCAAAGCGAATACCCAACCAAATAACAAAGATAAAAGAAACAACAAGTCCTATAGAGCCAACAAAGTAATTTTAAACATAGCTTCTATAGGAAATAGGATGCTTCCCTTTGAAAGGAGTGCGTCGACGACGCGGATGCGTGTACCATGCGACGGTGCAACGTCGCTCTCGTGAACAACGGCGAGAGAGCGGGTGCGCAACAACTTGATGCTCTCAAGAGAATGGAGCTTGAGCTTAGAGAGCAAGAGTTATCTAGGACACAAGAGAGTGGAACTATGTTGCTTAGGTGTCTTTAGGTGTGTCTTAGTGTTTCTTGGTGTTTCAAAGGCTCCCCCCTATTTATAGAGGCCTTAGGAAGGCTTTGGAAGGCTTAGAAAAGCTTCCATAGCCGTTGGGTGCAAAGCCCAAGAGAATCAGCCCGAAATCAGGAACAATCATTGCTCTGACAGGCTTATCAGACGTCTAATTCTGGCATCAGACGTCTGGAAGTTCACTTTAAGACGTCTGATTCCAAGGTCAGACGTCTGATTTTGGGCGGGTCTCTTCCTGACTTGGATCAGATCTAAACAGGGTTTTTGTGCAAGTCCATCAGACGACATACAGGACGTCTGGCACTATGTCTGGACGTCTGGAAACCTACTTTTTCTGTGGGAATGGATTTCCAAACGTTGCAACGGCTAGAAAATCTCTCAGAAGAGATTTTGGGTCAGCCGAGGCAAAACGGTCAATTATCAGACGTCTGGAAAGGCCTAAGGACGTCTGATAAGGCTCCAACGGTCATATCTTGAGTGTTTGCTAAGCCAGCCAACGGTCCACTAATTGGACGTCTGGAAAATCCACCAGACATCTCCTAAGACGTCTGGTCTAAGGTCTGGACGTCTGATTTCATCAGACAGAACTAACTATGTCCAGCCTAACAGTTATCAGACGTCTGAAATAACAGTCAGACGTCTTAAAATACTTTATCAGACGTCTGATTTGGGAATTAGACGTCTGGAAACTCTGTTTGAACCCTATATTGGTTTTCTAAGTGTTCTACAAAAAACCTAAGTATCCTAGGGTTGTGCCGGTGTTCCTAGGACTACTGTTAGGGTACTTTGAGGCTCTTTAACATGAATCTAAGTAACAAAAATAAAGAGCAACAGAAGAAACGAAAAATACAAGGAGTACAAGAGAAGGAAATCTATCCTATTCTTCATCTCCTTCCTTCTTCAATCTATCGCTCCTCGCGAATCTCCTCTGTTTTCCATCAAGCTCCTCCAATCTGTCCTGGATGCGAGCTCGAACTCCGTCTAATCACGTATCCATTTGCGATTGACCTGAAATCTAGGACTCAAAGTGCAAATGTTAAATGACACGTGTTTTGTTATCATCAAAACAAATAATCGTGGTGCTCTAGCACCAACATTCACCCACCCTCAACAATTTTGCTTACAGTGGTTGGACCGATACTCCTAGGCAAATTAAACCTGAGATTGACTATCCTTTGCAATCTGATAGTAGCCTCTCCTCTTTTATGATAGAAATGCAAAAACATCAGAAAGAAATGATGGATTCTATGAGAGAGATTTTGAAGAATAGTCAAAAATTAACTGAAGAGATTAGCCAGCATAGCAACCCTCCTATAGTTAATTCTGATCCCTACCTCTATACCCCAGATTACTAAGACAATTTCAAGGAAAACAATGACAACAGGGATCTTGTTTTGAGGAGTAGCTATCACTTAGATGTCCCCCATGATATATGCCCACCAGAAGGCAATCCTGGTGATTATCCACCTGATCTTAATTGGAAGGGGAAAATGGTCCCATTAGATGAACTCGACCTGAATGATAGTTCTGTGTTACATTTGATGAAACAGGTTGTAGTCAAATAGTCAACCCAACTCCTATTTGAGATTTTGAGGTGGGATCTGCACCCCACTGTAGGGATGTCGAAACTATACTTTACACCTTTGAGGACCATGCACCTTGGTTAGATCTCCCTGAGGATGGCGATTCTGAAGTTAACAAATTCCAGGAGTCTTGGATGTCAGACAAAATCATAGTGGAAAGAGGTGATAATAACTACGATCCTTTATTTAGGGGACCAACATCTGTCATTGACCATTCTGAGGATTTACAAATACCCAATACAGGTGACCCTGGGGGAATTAATACTGAATTGGAAGACTTGGATCAATATTAGTTCCAAGGACATGAAGATTCGATTTTTGAGGAGGAAACAGAAACCCTTGATCATGGCTTTGAAAATTTTTTTGAGTCTCAGGGAAGAAGTGTAGATGAGGATGATGATGACTGTGAGGGGCCCAGACTTAGAGTATGGAGTGACTCTAGGGGGAAATATGTTTTGTTCAAGGACTTACCCCCTGAGGATCTTACTGATTTAACCAAATTCAGATTCCTACATACCTTTGACTACAAAGATCATCGTCTTAAACATTGGGAAGAAAATGAAGCAATTGATACTTTTGATAAAGAAATCTACACACCCCAGAGGCAAGATCTTAGAATCGAGCAAGAACCTGGGGAAGTCATTGTTGAGGACATTCACACTCCTATTGCTTCCAATCCACCTTTACATGATTGCACGTTGTCATTTGAATGCATGGCAAGATCTTTGCCATGCAGTGCGCGCGCTCGATTACGCTTCATTCACTGCAGCAACGCAGCCCACTCCATCGCCCTCCATCTTTGATTAGGCAACTTAGAAAGTGCACCTCACTTGCTCCTCAGATGTGAAGAGGCGAGGAGAGGCTAGCGTGGCGTGAATAGGGCCACATGAACAAGATCGTGAGGTCCAATTTTGATTTGGCGCTGAGGAGATGGGACTTCAGCGTGGCTCAAATGCTCGCCTTTGGGTTGCAAGAGGCACATGTGACAGTTGCGCTATGCTGTTAGATTGTTGAGTTGAGGATTATGGTGGTGCGAGATCTCAACCATTGGATGGAGGTCCAATGGTCATGATTCAAAGTTGGCGATCTCCTTAGATGAAGACGTGGCGTGGCCGTTGCCTATCTATTGGACGATGATCCAATGATTAGGATTTGATGTGTCCTTCCCCTTTGAAATATGGAGGCGGGGTTGAAAGGGCAACGTGGCCAATTCTTGGTCATTGGTTAGACATCCAACGACCTAGATTACATGATGGGCATGCGTTGGAGATGGGCAAGCGACGTGGGGTGACTGTGATGGCGCCACGTGGCTCCATCATGGCCGTCAATTTTCTTTCCTTCGTATCAGATGCCACATTGCTCAGATTGAGGCGATTCTCGCGTTGATGGACTACAATTGTTGCTCTGAGTCCATCTGTACAGTCGGGTTTCTTGTCCAAGGCTTCGATTTATGTTGCCCTGTGCCCTTGCCATAGAAAATACATAATTTAGTGTACAATTTGTATAAATCATTCTAGATGCATGATTATGCTATTAATGAAATATTTACAAATCTCAATGTACCTAAATTGTTACGGAATACACATAATAGTCATTTTTTTATAAAATAATGCAGACTTATCAGTCATAAGTTACAATAATGATATCCAACTGATGTCTCCAATCTACAAAGAGATGTCAATCTTCTCTATAGATTGTTGCCTGACTAATGCTCCTGAAGCACATCTTCTCCATTGGAATGGAAATCCAGGGTTGTCATGCAAGTTAAGGAGTTGACTCGATGAGATAGAGTTGCAAAAGTCTTTCTCTTATCACTATCACGGAGAAGGTGTATCTCTGCCACATGATAGGTTGGACTGATTCCATTCAAAATTTCAAGGCACGATTCGAAGGCACATGGGCAATGCCTCTTAACCTCCGTTCATGTTTGGAGTCACTGTGAACCCTCGATGCCTTCTCCGTGACAGTGATAAGAGAAGGACTTCCGCACTGCCATCTCGTTGAGTTAAGGATACCTTGGATCTCCATTCCTGAAATGACCCGTTGCCTTTTTAGTTGGATAAGACATTTAGAGTTATAGTCAGACATCTGGACACATGCCCGGACATTTGAAAGTACGAAATTTCATACGTCCCTTTGCACTTTGCTCGCGGGTGGCACGTAGAGGCTTCTCTCTCCTCCACATCCCACCCCTAAACCCTACCACCCACTCTATTTAAACCCTCCCTTCTCACCACCCTCACCACCAGCCACCACCACCTCCAGCATTCCTCCCCGTGCGGCAGTGGTGAGGGAGAGAGAGTGTGACGAGAGGGAGGGCGAGCGAGGGAGGACGAGAGGGTGAGTAGGGGAAAAAGGAAGGAAGAGAGCATGAAGGTCGGAGGACCTTTGGGATCTCGGCAAAGCTCGCATGACCGGCGACAAGCGCGCGCGCGAGGAGGGGCTCGGGGAGGCAGCCTCTCGGCCCTCTATAGCTACTCAAGCTACTGCGGTGCGCTACGGGAAGAGTTGCGAGGAGAGAAGCATCGTGGAGGAGATTCTGGTAATGGAAGTTTTCCAGTATCAGACATCTGGGGTATCGTCCAGACGACTAGCGAGGCACTAGGATGTCTAGAGCTGAAGCTGGACATCTGAAAGCACAATATCGAGCGAGGTACGTATCTTCCTGCGCTACTTTCCACCATGCAATTTGTAGCACAAGAGATGGGCTAAAGTTGTGCCTGCAATGTTCATACACAGGTGGAGGCTTTGGGAAGGCATGCTGTGCACTTTTCCAAGTACTTTTGGACGTCTGATCACGTCGCCAGACTTCCGAAGGTACTTTCAAACGACCGGAGACCTTGTCTAACGTCTGGAGTTGTTATGACCCCGGCATCAAACGTCTTTTAAGATGTCTGGGAGTTGGTCCAGACGTCTGGAAATTAATTTTTTCGGTGTACGATTTCGCATCTGCGATCATGCGCGTGCAGACTGAACCGCCACCCTCTTTTCTTCTCTTTCTCTCTTCCCCGTCCTACAGGCGCAGCCTTCTTTCTCTCTCTCTCCCCACGGTGCGTTCAAATACTCCCCCTCTCCTTTTGCTCACCTTCACTCCACCGTCTTCTTCTCCTTCTTCCTATTAGCGTGAGAGTGAGAGGGCGATGGCAGCAGCTGTTGCCGTGGGTGAGCGGGGAGGAGTTGCAGCGAGAGGGAGAAGGGTTAGGGTGCGAGGGTTTGAGCTCGCCGGAGCAGCCAGGGCCTGCCGGCGGGCGCGCAGTGGGAGAGTGGTGCTGGGGAGGTGCTACTGCAGCTCAGGCAGCAGGCGGAGGGCGAGGAGGTCCTGATTCTGGGAAAATTTCCCAGAATCAGATGTCTGGACCTACGTCCAGACGACGCGGGAGACGTCTGGAGGAAGATTCAGGTGTTTGAAAGGTACGATATTTCCATTTCTTCTTTCGCATGTACGACGATGCAGGCTGTTTCGCCGAAGGGTTCTGCCTCATTTTCGTGTTGAGGACGGTTGCGTACGCGTGCAGGTTTTGTTCGGGAAGGAGCAAGGGCACACCCTCCCACACAGATCGGACATCTAGGCATAGCACCAGACGACGGAGAGGGTCTCCATACGTCTGGAGTAACAGTCGGATGTCTGGAAACTATGTCCAGATGGTTCAGCGGGATTCTGGACGTCTGAAGGACCACGCAGGAATAAGGTATGACCAAAACCATCGTTTAAGACGTCTAGAAGGTGTTCCAAACGTCTGATTTTGGGTAGACTTGTCGTTTTTGACCCGTTTAGGGTCCGTTCGAAGTCCGTTTTCCGTGTTTCAAGTTTCGTTCTTCTCAAATTTAGTTCCTCTACCTGTTTATAGTAATTGCATCCTGTTCTGAGTAGTTTCTTGTGCTTGATCCTTGTGTTAGGACCCCGTTCTGTTGCAGCTCTAGGGGTTGCGGTGGCACGCGGGCTTGCCGATCATGCCCCCAATACTCTTGATTTTGTGGGTAGAGTGGCTCCCTTTAATTATTTACCAACATTTTGCACTTGTGAGATAATTAATAGATTCTAAGGTGTGATATAGATCCTAGGACTGGAAAACTAGATTGAATGATATATCCTAGGGTATGGCATGAATCCTAGGACTGAAAAACTAGATTGAATGATAGATCCTAAGGTATGGCATGAATCCTATGACTGAAAAACTAGATTGAATGATAGATCCTAGGGTATGGCATGAATCTTAGGGCTGGAAAACTAGATTGAATGATAGATCCTAGGGTGTGGCATGAATCCTAGGAACAGAAACACCGAAATGAATGTCGTGAATATATGAATTGCAGTCTTGGTAAAGTAGAAAGAAAATTTATAATTGCTTGTAATGGGATAACAGTTGCTTGTTTATGAATGGATATTAACTGTTGAAAACATGGGCTATATGAAAATAAAGTTGACATGATGAAACCTAAATTGACTTAGTTAAGGAAATATGAGCATGAACCCTACGGGGAACTAAGAGTAGAGCTCCTGAGAGGTGAATGGAATGGAATTAGGGAAGTGAGCTGGCCCTTCAGTACGGAGTGCCAAGGAGAGCGACTGTCCCCCTATTTAGTGCAGAGTGGAGCTAACTGCCCTAGGGACCCGGGGTTAGGTCTAGCCACTTTGCACCGACTTTTGACCCTCGCGTACACAGTACCGGGGAGAGCTACTAGTGTAGGGAGAGCACTAGCCACCCCACAGGCCCTGGGGTTCTGCTATCCTTCCCACACCGACTTGTTAGGCCCACTGGGCAAACCAGGGTAGTCAGGTGAGGGTGCGCGGACTGTAAAGGGGCAAGACCCCAATTTGGTTACTGTGGAAGGGCTGGACCCCTGTTACTGAGAGGGCTCTCCCCTATACGGGTTCTATGCTGTGCTTTGGGGTGCACCCGTTAACGGAAACGACTGACCGCGTGCCAGTGTGGGGTAGCTACCCGTGTGTTTATCGCGCGTGCCGTAGTCACCGTTACGTCTGTCAGTGACCTTGGGGTGGTTGACTGAGGGTCGGACCACCACAGGGGACTCTCCCGGCTAGGAGAGCACCACGTGCTACTTCTACTTTTCAGAAAAGACTGCAATCAAGGTCGTTCTCACGAGGAACATTCAAGATCAAGAGAAAGATCTGAGAAATAATTCAAGAATGAGTAAATAGAAAATAAAGAAGGAAATTAAAAATAACAGCTACTTATCCACCTTACTATTTTCCTAGCTAGTTAGTTGCCACTGTACTCAACGTTTCGCTGACGTGTCACCTTTGTCACATTTTCAGGACCAGGTGTTGAGCAGCTAGAGCCGATGGCTGCAGAGGAAGCTGGGCCTAGTAGAGCCCAGTAGTTTTACTTGTGTAGTACCTACTGTATCGTTTCTTCTGTTGTAGTGAGTATTTTTCTGTTACCACTGTACTCTTTTATTGTAAGCATCATGTTTATGTACCTGTTTATTTCTCTACTGTTGTGGTGGTGTGTACTGTAGTAATTCTTTCTTTACTGCTATACTTTTGTTACTGCTAGTTATATACATGGTGAATGTGGTTTATTTTGCTGCTCTTTTGGTTACTTTTCCGTTGGATGATTGGGTCTTGGGATTAGTCAAGTCGGTCCAATTCTCGTGTCTCGTAGGGATTCGGGAATCGGGTTGTAACAGGAGTTGTCTCCAGACGGTTGCAGAGAGAGTCTGGACATCTGAAGCAGTCGCAGGAAGTGCAAGGTGAGATCTGATGTCTTTTAAGACGTCTGAGACTAGTCGTAGACGTCTGATTTTGGTCAATAACCGCGTTTTTTGCCTGTTCAGGGCCCAAACGGAATCGGGTATCCGCAAACGAAGTATCGCTGTGTTACACTCGAGTTTCTTTACGTGTTTGTATTGAGTATCTACTATTTTGGGCTCGTTTGATGTAAATTAGTCGCTGGTACAGGTTACCAGCCGGTGGTGTGTTCGGGGCCCGCGGAGACGACGAGATCTGCGGCATAGGCCCCCATTCCTCCCATGATACCTGGTAGAGTGGTTTAATTCAGTAGTCAATATTTAAATAAGAATGTACTTGTTTAGAATAATCGGATTGAACTCTAAGATGTGGAATGAACCCTGGGGTAGAAATGTATGAGCATGTCTTGAGCTGTACTGTTTACTTGATGCATGTTTAAAGTAAATTGTTAGCAAATGGTATTAGTATAATTATGAGATGCATGTTAAGATTCGAGCTGCCCGTATGTAATGATAATCTGAACTGTGAAACCACAAGTTGCATGTTTATGATTGAGAACTGAATTATGAAAACACGAGCTGCCTGTATATGGATGAGGAACGAGTTATGAACCATGAGACCTGAATATGGATAAATGAGATGAATATGAGCATGAACCTTACAGGGAATTAGGAGTAGAACTCCTATATATGAAAGGAATCTGGAATGTAAACGGGAAGTGTGCTGGCCCTTGTGTATGCGGTACAAAGGAGAGCAACTGTCCCTTTTTATTGTAGAGCAGATCTAGTTGCCCATGGGTTAAGACCCGGGGTTAGGATTGGCCACTCTACATCAACTCCTGTTGGCCCTCGCGTACGTGGTACCAAGGCGTGCTACTGGTGTAGGGAGGGAGCTAGCCACCCCACGGGGCCCAGGGTTAAGCTAGCCACCCTACACCAACTTTGTTAGGCCCTCTGGGCAAACCGGGGTAGTCGAATGAGGGTACGCGGATTGTGGAGGGGCGAGACCCCTGTTCTGAGAGGGCAAGGCCTTATACTATTCCGTATTGTACTTTGGGCGTACCCGCTAGAGGAAACGACTGATCGTGTGCCAGTGCAGGGTAGCTACCCGTAAGCTTATCACGTGTGCCTTAGTCACCGCTATGTCTCGACAGTGACCTCGGGGTGGTTGACTGAGAGTAGGACTACCGCGGGGGACTCTCCCGGCCAGGAGAGCACCACGTGTACCTTCTACTCCACGGAAAAGATTGCAATCAAGATCGTTCCCACGAGGAACATGCAAGATCAAGAAATACTTGGATACTTTGAGAAATAGATGAACCAGAAACACATAAATGAGATAAATAGAAATGAGAATAAAATCTGCTTGTTGTTTTTACTTTACTTGCACATAAATAATGTAAACACCACTCTACTCAGCGTTCGCTGACTTCATCTTTTCGTAACCCTATTCAAGACCAGGAGTTGAGCAGCCCGAGTTTCCGGCTGCAGAGGGAGCTAGGCACAGTCGAGCCCAACCATAGTAGTTCTTTCCAGTTCTTTGTTTCTTCTGTAGTTGTGAGTACTAGACTTTTTTTTTTTAAACAAAAAAAAGTCTAGTAGTGAGTACTAGACTTTAAAATTACTATTCTTGTCTTTTCAAAAAAAAAAACTATTCTTGTTACTTTCTATTTTCTGTTGTTATTGTGGTGGCATGTACTATTTTGAGACAGTTGTTCTACTTTCTTTTCTTCTTTGTCCTTTCCTTTTGCTAAGTTATATTGCATGTGTGAATGTGGTTTATTTTCCTACTTTTAGTTATTTCTCGTTGGACGACTAAGTCTTGGGATTAGTTAAGCTGAGCCGGTCTCGAATCCTGTAAGGGTCTGGGAACCGGGTTGTAACAAGATGGTATCAGAGCAAGGTCGTCCCGAGAAATAAACCAATTGGTCCGAGAATAACCACTCACGTGCATATAACTAGGATAGCCACCACAACGTATCACTTTGATATTCATTTCTGAGTCTTTTTCTCGATGTAACCCTATATCGTTGATAACCCTTGTTCTATCTCTTGTGTGTCCTTGCAGGAGATGCCTCATTGGGGAGTTCCCGAGGCAGCCTGGTTGACAGGGGTTGGGACAACCGGGTTTTATTGTTATTACGTTGTAGTATAGCCAGTTATTACCAACATTTCAACTATATAAAATTTTTTTACTCGGAGAATAAAAGAGTTCCCGAGGTCGAACTCAGGGAGCAAGTTGTATTCTAGAGATATACATGTTTCTTTTACAAAAAATAAAGAAAGAGAGAGGGAAAGAATTTGTTGTTCTCTTTGTTTTCTCCTCGTGATGTTCTTCTTTCTTTCTTTCTTCAGATCTCCTTCTTCTTCTTTGTTCTGCAGAGGTGATGCTCCTCTTTCTTCTTTGTTTTTCTTCTTTCAGTTCTTCCCTTGTTCTTTTGTGTTCTCCTCTGCTTCGCCTTCTTCTGTTGTTCTACAGATCTTCTTCCGTCTTTCTTCTTTTCTTTTTCAGCCAGGGACGTCACCCCTCCTTCTTTCTTCTTTTCCCTTCAGACCGTCGTCTGATTTCCAAATCAGACGACTTAAACTGCCTGTGCTACAGTGTCTCCCTCAGCTTCCTTCTTCTTCCGCGGTTCTTCTTCTTCACCTGTGCCTGCACACTTCAGAGCTTACGTCAGAGAACAAAACCTACTCTACCCTCTCCCCCCCGCGTCTCTCTCTCTCTGAATCCACTCTTCGGAAAGCTCTCTCAGAGCTGCCGGGTAATCGGGTTCGGGTCAGGCCCGGGTCCAGGCCCACCGGCGTGAGTGGTGGGCGAGGAGTGCAGGTCAGTCTTAAGTCGGGTCGGGTCGGGTCAGGTCCGCGGGGCGTGAGCGCGGACGAGACCGGGTAACCGGGCGGGTGAAGGGGACCTCACCCCATGTGCTGAGGCAGTAAGCCTCCAGCACTTTTGCATCTTATATCGCTGCGACTCTTCAGGCTTTTCCGAGGTGGGACTAAATGTCCCACCTCAATTGCGCGCCCGCAGCGGGGAAATCAGCGGGAGATTGCGGCGTCACGCGAAGCCTTCTGCCTTAGCTGCGAGCCTGGTGTTTTGTCGAAACGCCTCGCAAGGCCTGGGAGTTGAATCTGGGCGTGGCGCTGAGCGTGGCGCGCCTGTAGCTGCAGGCGGAAGCAGTTCCTCCTGCACGGCAATGGCGGCGGAGGTCGGGTGGCCTGTTCACAAGAAAACGGCCTCTCGGCCTAATCAGAAAGTGCCAGGAGCTTCGCCAGGGTGCGGCGAAGCTCGTGTGGGTGGTGGCGAGGCGCGGGGCGGCGTGCAAGGGCTGCTTTAGGTCGGACTGTGGGTCGGAGGATGGGTTTGTTGGGGGAAGCGTTACGGAGGTGTGGAGTGGCAGTGAAGGGGTGGGGGGAGCTCAGTGTGATGAGGCGGAGGTTCGGTGAGGGTCGGCGAGGTGTGTGAGGCTATGGAGCGATGGGAGCATCTCGCCGGAGGGTGGCCGGAGACGAAGGGGGTGACGATGGTCAGGGTCGGTCGAGGGCTTAATTGAATAAATTGAAAGCGGGGAAAGAAAGAGGAGAAGAAGGGGAGTAGTTCTAGCTTACTTGCAGGGACGAAGGGGGAGGAACAGGGCGACAGTCGTATCGACTGTCGCCGGAGAAGACGATGCTCAGGGAAAGGGGCGGCGGCGAGCAGAGAGCCGGAGAGGCGCCAGCTGGGTGCGGCGTGGCGCGGGAAGAGCAGGGGAGGAAGTCTCTGCTGCTGGTATTGCGGCAGAGCGAAGAGGTGGAGGGGGAGGAAACCGCCGGAGCTGGTGAGCGTCTGCCGGAGGGAGAAGAGAGGAAAGTTGGGGATTTTCTCCGTCAGATCCAGGCTGCCCCGGTTGGTGGAGCAACGGGGGGGTATTTATAGGGATCAAACAGGGAGGAAGGCGGAGGGAGACGACGTGTCTCCCTCGCCGGAGGATGGCCGGAAACAAGAACCCATACCGTCCGTGCGTTCGCACGGCCGGTATGGTGGGTTACAACGACCAGGGGGGTGTCCCTGCGACGGCTGACGACGCAGGGCACCCCCGGTTTACTTGCCAGGTCCCCCACCTCATCCTGCGTGGCGCCATGCTCCGCGCAAGGTCGCCGGAGCATGGTGCTGGCAGGTTTTGCAGGGGGGACCTGATCGCAAAGAACGAAGGAGAGTTAGGGGCCAAAATGCGAGGGTTCAAAAGTTGAGGGCCAAAGAGTAAATATATGAGGACCAAAGTGTAAAGTCGGTCAAGGAGGTTTCTTCTTAGGCTCAAGTTTTTATACATGACTAATTAGGACCTAAGGAATCTGATGGTGAATTTCATTTCTATATTAAACCTTGTTTGACCGGTCAATTTACGCAAAAACCCAAATTAAGTTATTAATTGGGCATGGTTCTCAATGTAGGTCAAAATGGGTTCTGAAGGCCAAATTGAAGGTTCTAAACCCTAGAGATTATTTTTCTATGAATTTTAGAGGGTTTATTCTATTTTTACTTTGCCTCGAACCTTGTGAATTGAAGTGGGTTGTTTTAGGGTTACAGATTATCATTTAGTTTCTTGGAATTGCTGTAGCCCTTGCTAGATCATTTCATCCCACTCTTATTCTTATTAAGCTGCTTTGACCTATGTTTGGGCCCTGAATTACCCTGTATGCAGATTATATTGGTAAAATTGCATTTTTACCCCTTATGACTTGTTTTCTTCTCAAACTCAGGATTCTCTGAGTTAAGCCTTTCCTTGAGATATGTAGGAGCTTTTATCCTTTGTATTAGGTCAAAATGAGCTAGTTATGGCTCATGATGAGGTTCTCATCACAGCCCGTGGTCATGGCCGTGGACGAGGTCGAAGGGGCGGACGTGCCGGGCCTGAGGCACCAGTTGACCCACCTCTCCTCCCGGGAGTTCAGGCCCAGGATCTTACCCAGTTGATCAGAGACATCGTGCGAGAGGAGCTCCACAAGCCTCCTTGGACACCTCTCCCTGAGGACGTGGAGGGGGAGTCCTTGGTGGGACCAAGAGAGCATCGTAGCGCTGGACAAGCAGGAGGGGGAGGGGGTGATCCTCCATCACCCCTACCACACTCTGACACTTCCGAGCACGAGCCCTCCTTGCCTGGAGGCATGCTCGTTCCCCCACTGCAGCTACACCACGAGCTTTTCGGATAGTTCCGGAAGTTGAAGCCCCCCTCCTTCAAGGGGGATGAGAGCCTGTCTAATGCATATGACTGGCTGGAGCAGATAGAGAAGGTGTTCGACACCTTCGTCCTCCCGCAGAGTGTCGCATGGCCTTTGCCACATACCAGCTAGAGAGCGTAGCACACAAGTGGTGGAGGGCAATCAGAGGCCAAGAGGGGAGAGAGCTGATGTGGGACCAGTTCGTGGCTCTCTTCTGCGAGCAATGCTTTCCGCAGACTTGCTAGGACCAGAGGAGGCGGGAGTTGCACACTCTCCGCAAGGGGACGATGACGGTTAGCGCATACAGCACGCATTTCCTGGAGCTGTCACGTTTCGCCCCAATAGTTGTGTCTACTGAGAAGGAGCGCCTGTGAAGGTTTACTGAGGGCCTTCAACCTACCATTCAGGGGTATGTCAAACCCTTGAAGTTGCCCACTTTCTCTCGTGTGGTTGAGGTAGCCATGACTTACGATGAGACCAACCCTGCCGCACGAGACATTAACGGTGGACGGAAGAGGCCCTACCAGCCAGAGTACTCTCAGGGCCATCGGGAGAGAAGGCACGCGGCGCCCGCAGGAGAGCCGTCTCATTCTGCGGGGCCACCAGTGCCCTTTGGGGGCCCCCGTCAGGGGCTAGCTGGCAGCACCGGACTCCCGCCCAGCCGCCAGCAGGGACCGACAGAGGGAGGAGGTCATGTACCCCTTTGCTACCAGTGTGGCCAACCGGGCCACATTAGGAGGGACTGCCCATTTAGAGCCGGAGAACAGCAGATGCTCCCCGCACCGAGCGTTGGAGGTCGTGTTGGCGGTCGTGGTCACCAAGCGTGTGGGGGAGGACAGCAGTCATGAGGAGGGTACTGACTAGCTGTTGCTTGCCTGACCTAGAGTGTAGCTGCTTCGTTGACATCGAGAGCTAAGGGGCGTATCAATGCCTTGACTCACAGAGATGCCAGGGCTTCGAGTTTTGTGGTGACATGTATGGTTACTATTTCTAGCAGATTAGTGTACACAGTTTTTGATTTCAGCGCCACACGCTCCTTCGTTGCTACGAGTTTTGCCATTAGTTTGAGGCAGGGTAGTGTACTCTTAGAGGATCCGTTTGTGATCAGAGGCCCAGGTGGCTAGTTGTTTGTAGCTGAGGAGGTTTACACGGACTGCGATGTCAGTATGGGGGGACACAACCTCCCCGCTGACCTGATTGTGATTCAGATAGAGGACTTTGGCGTGATCCTAAGGATGGACTGGCTGTTCGCCTATTACGCCCTGGTAGACTGTTTCGGGAAGAAGATCATCTTCTCCATACCGGAGTTGCCTCCCTTTGAGTTTCACGGTCAACCCATGGATGGAGGTTTCAGATGCATGTCCGCGCTTCAGTTTAGGCCCTGAACGGGCCAAAAACACGGTTACTGACCAAAATCAGACATCTGGGACTAGTCCCAGATGTCTTAAAAGACGTTAGATCTCATCTTGTGTTTCCTGTGGTATGCTTAAACGTCTGGATCCCTCCGCGACTGTCTGGGGCTAGCTCCAGATTCTCACCCTCCTTTCAGTCGTCTGGAAGGGCCGTCGAACGTCTGGCAATGCGGTCAGACGTCCAAAAGTACTTGGGAAAGAGCACCGCGCTCCTTCCCAAAGCCTTTCACCTGTGTACGAAAGCCGCAGGTCCAAAATCAGCTTGACATCCCTCCGCTACGTCTGCATGGCGGAAAGTAGAGCAGGAAGCACGTATCTCGCGCGATATTGCGCTTTCAGATGTCCAGCTTCAGCTCCGGACGTCCTGATGCCTCGCGAGACGTTTGGTCGACCCTCCAGACGTCTGATACTTGAAAGCCTCCAGTACCGAAACTCCTCTGTGCATCTCGCTCCGCTCGTGCCTCCACCCTTAGACGATGCAACGGCAGCTCCAACAGCTATAGGAGCTTGAGAAGCTCCTCGCTGGCGTCCTCCTCTCTCGCACGACTCCTCCTCGAGCTCCACCGAGCTCCTGCGGCTATCGTCCTCCTCCTCCGCTCTCACTCCCTCGCACTCTTCTCGCTCTCTCTCCTCCCCGTTTTCCCTCACCGGCTCCTCTCCTTCCTCGCCGCGGCAGCAGCAGAGACAGGAGGGGGTGTGGCCATCGCAAGGAGAAGGTGGAGGTGGCGGTGGCTTGAGTGGTGTGAGGGGGTGAGAAGAAGAGAAGGGAGGGGGGGTTTATATAGAGTGTGTGTTAGGGTTTAGGAGTGGGGGTGCGGAGGAGAGAGAAGCCTCTACGCGCAGAGCACAAAGCGAAGTATGAAATTTCCTACTTTCAGACATTCGGGCATGTGTCCAGACGTCTGACTAAAACTCCAGACGTCTTATCCGACTAAAAAGGCAATAGGTCATTTCATGTAGGGACCTGAGAACGAGTCGTAGCAATTCCTATATAGAGGATGTGCATCAAGGGTATCAGTCGAGCAATAGCCTTTAGAGAAGATTGCCACTCTTCTCAGACTAGAGACATGGTTGGACATCATGATGGTTTTTGATGACTTACTGAAATCCTTAATCCAAATTGTTTGGATCCTTCAAAACTCATCATCTATATATATCAAACATGATTACAGTACATTAAGCAAATTGTACTGAGGGACCCATTTAACTATATTAGTGTGCCCACGTGATTTGACATTTAGAGCTAAATCACCGATCGAGTGATTCGACTCAGGTTAGCTCGCTCAGGGCAAATAACTTAAATAGAGGGGGGATTGGAATTGGAAAAAAATAAAGGAGAAAATTAGGAGTTTTTCTTTTTACATTCTGGTCCCTATGAAGAGTTTTGTTATATTTGAAACCTAATGGTCAAAATTTAAGTGCTTTGATCTAGGTCATTCGGAGGTGGATTTTGGTGATTCGAGATACGATCTTAGGGTTCTCAAGTGTGCTGGAGGCATATTTACTATTTAATCGGATGGATTTTGCTTCGAATTCTGAGGTGCATTGTATTGTTTTATTGCGATCCTATATTTGATTGATGAATTGTACTTGACAGCTCGAATCTCATCGAGTTTACTTAGTTGGTAGGACTTGGGTCATCATAGATGGTATCGGAGTAAGGTCACCCTACTAGTTATAAAACGATCCAAGAAAAAGCTATATGATTGTTTATAATGCATTAACGACTGGTGCTCCACTATTTTTCTGATGCAATACCATGTCGTATTTTCCACTTTCTCTGATCTAGATTCGTAGATTTAATGTGTCGGTGACGAAGTCTTTTTTGACTTTGCAAAGCGAATGCCTCCATGTAAGGTTAATTATGTGGGCAATGCTAGCCTCATTGATGGAGTTGATAGTTCAAGCCCCCTTAACAGGCTTAAGATTTAGCTGCTCAGTTCCAAGCCTTCATATAGATCTTTAGGATGTTAGAGTAGAGGTTGCCTCCTATACGCTTGGCGAGAGGAGGAGGTGGAGATGATGTGGATTCACGATCTTGATACATGCATATAAACCCTCCCAATTATTGTAAATATCTTCTATGGTATTTCAAAATTCACTAGGAGTTACTTTGGAAATTTCATCTTGGAACTTCTAAACAACAATTTTCACTAAGTCCAATTTTAATTTTTAATTATTATTGCACACTTAGCTTATGTGAGCTCATTATATATGTTTATGGAATATATAATTTTAAACCCTCTTTTTTACTTCATTTCTTTTGGCCTTCAACTCTTGAGACTTCATTTTATTCCTAAAATATTAACTTGCCTTATATATATAAGTTTGTTATCATCAAGATTAAGAGACATTTCTTTTTTGCATCAACATAGTGAGACAAATAGTGTTGTTAATGATGTATGTTGCTCCAGATAGTGTCACCATAGATTGATAAAAGGAGCATGATTCATTTACCTTCTAGAGGAACATAAAGTGAAGTTTATGTATAGTTAACCCTATATATTAAAATTCAATAAAACTATACTTGGCCTTACTATAATGTATTTTACAACTTCGAGAATTTTATATTGATTGATACTAATTAACTATATCAAATAGATATTTTCTTTTTTCTTGAAATAACCAAGAAAAATATTATTTACTATCATACTTGAAATAATATCACTAGACAACATCACCACCATTTGCTTGCACGACATTCTCTCGTCACTTCTCACTGTCAATCTCTATGAAATAAAATATATCTTCTTTCTTACTTACCAAAGCTACTAGAATTTAATTGTCTCTGTGGATGTTGCAGTTGCTATTTACACCTACAACGTGGTCTTCGTGTATGAATTGACATTTATAACGTTGCTTTCTATGACTTCTTTGGCTTTGAGGCCTAGTGGTCCCTATAATTTACAATTTTCATCAAGCTCATGATTTATCAACATTTGCATTTTGTTTTGATCCTTCCTTGTTACTATCTCCGCATATAATAGCTTATCTGACTTAAAAAAAAATGAAGCTTCCTAATATGTCTTGCCTATGACATTTTATATTATTTTAAGTAGATTGTTTGCTCTCCTTCGAGCTTCCTATGAAAGAAATCACTTTGAGGAAGTAATCTCTACCTCAACGGTCCTTTCGTCTCCTTAATTTGTTATTAGATTTTTGCTAT
This sequence comes from Thalassia testudinum, assembly GCA_037157565.1. NCBI lineage: Eukaryota > Viridiplantae > Streptophyta > Magnoliopsida > Alismatales > Hydrocharitaceae > Thalassia > Thalassia testudinum. Next base: position 3,382,340 of record JAZHRO010000014.1, read on the forward strand.
CGTGCACAGCCAACCATGCTTCTTTTCCTTTTTTATTTTTAAATCTTTGGTTCTCCTTACATAGGCTTTTGTTACAAGCAACGCCTCTCTGGAGGTGTTTATCCTTGCAAATAGTCCTTCGAGACCTTTTTGCATAAGTTTTTTTTTCCTAATCTGGACTAGATAAGGCAGCCCTTTTTCAGCGATATAAATTATTTATCACCAAACCAAAGAAAAATTATCTATAAAAGGAAAAAGATACCGGCAAATCTCTCTCCGTCTGTCACAGTTACCACTCGGAAAGCGTCTCCTTGGTCCCCGACTACAGTTATCACTCGATCGATCGAGCCACCGATGCCGAACTAGACGTTTGTAAATCGAACTAGAAACCTCCCTCACGTTTCTCCCTTGAAATCCCTCTCTCTCAAACAAAATGGTGGAAAAACAGTACTAAAATGGAGGCGATGATGGGCAGGCGAGGAGGAGGAGGAGGAGGCAGCAGCAACGCATACTCCCTCCTCCCGCAAACCGAGGACGACGAGCTTCCCCAACCTCCTCCGCCTCCCGCGGTTCTCCCCCTGCAGCGCCAATCCAGCAGCAGCAGCTACGGCGAGAGCTCCCTATCGGGCGACTTCTACCTCCCCGCCCCGGCGCCCGAACTCGACTTCTCCCGACGCATCGCCATGCGGGCCTCCTCCTCGGGTGGGTCCGGCAGCAAGAGCTGGGCGCAGCAGGCCGAGGAGACCTACCAGCTGCAGCTCGCCCTCGCCCTCAGGCTCTGCTCCGACGCCACCTGCGCCGACGATCCCAACTTCCTTGAATCCAGCGACCGCCTCGTCGCCGTCTCAGTCGAGGCCATGTCCCATCGCTTCTGGGTACGTACGTATGCATCTATCTATCTATCTATCTATCTATCTTTTGCGACGGATAGAGTTGGTCGTGTGATTGCTGATCGGTCAAATCAGTTACAAAAGAAAGAAAAAAAAAAAAGGAAAAGGAAAACTTATGCACCTCCGATCCAATTCTTTGGCAGAAAAATGAGTTGTGCTTCAATGCGGTTTCAAGTGATGCTGATGGTCATGTACTCGCGGGATTTAGCTCTTTTTGGGGTGAAATTAAGCAGCGCTGTTTTTTGATAACGGTTAGATGCTAAACTTCAATTGGATCATCGTCCATATGCAAGTAGGGATGCTATTTGACCTTCTGTATGGACAAGGATTTTTTTTTTTTTAAATTTTTTTTTTTGTACGGGACTCACATGCCATGGGGCATTTTCCGAGACGTTCCTAAAAAATTTGTTTTTCCTTTGAGGTCAATGTACTTGGTTTTCCATGTAATACTCAATGCTTCAGATCGCAATCTGAGGAATACGGGAAATTTAGATGTGATCAACACTTTGAAACTAGCTAGGTTCTCTGTTTGTTGACTGGGGACTGAAAAATGGCTCGTGGTGGAAGGCGACTTGTCTGAAAATTTAGAACTGATTCGGAATACTGCCTCCTTGGAACTTTCTTTCTTTTTTCTTTTGAGGGTAATGGGCTGCTTTGGATCCATGTACAAATCGATCATCATCCTTGGTGAGCTTGCTCTGGGTAGAATTATTTGATGATAAGAACTTGTACATTAAGTTATTGTGCCCAAGTCATCATGAAATGACATTTTATGGGTTGCTTCGTGTAATTATTTATTTTATTGCTATTCACACCAATGGAAAGAGAATCTTGCATTCATTTTGTAATTCAAGATATGTTTTCATGGTGAGCTTAGACATTCTTTTCTACCAGGTAAACGGGTGCCTATCGTATTGTGACAAGATTCCTGATGGTTTTTACATGATTGAAGGAATGGATCCATATGTATGGATGTTATGCACCAACAGAAATGAGGATGCTTGGATTCCGTCGATTGAATCTTTGAAGAGAGTTCAACCTTTTGATTCATCCATCACAGTTGTTATCATGGATAGCAAATGTGATTCTAATTTGAGGGATCTTCAGAGCATGTTATCTAGTGCCGCAAGCATTTGTACTGCAACAGAGGTTGTAGTTGAACGCCTTGCTAAGGTAGTTTGTAATAGGATGGGGTGAGTTTTTTTTTTTTCCCTCCCATCATTTGCAATTTCAAGTTATATGACTTTTGTCTTTCCTTAAACCATGGTTTATCCTGTCACAAGGGGTGCAGCTTCCTCGGAAGACAATGATTTGATTTGTCGTTGGAAAGATTGCAGTGAAACTCTCAGAGTTGACTCAGGTTCTGTTGTTCTCCCTATTGGAAAATTATCAACTGGACTTTGCAGGCATCGTGCATTGATGTTCAAAGTACATAGTCTCTGATTTCTCTCATGCCATTCGTTTTATCAGCGTACCATCTCCTTTTAGAACATTGATCTCTCTCTCTCTCTCTCTAAATTCTTCCGGTATTTTGATACCAATGGAGAAGGTCTAGAATTTGTCCTTTTGCATATGGCTATGTTATCTATAACTTATTACTTGATTCTTTTGTGGTCAGATGCTGGCGGACTCTATTGAGTTGCCTTGTAGAGTAGCCAAAGGCTGCAAGTATTGTAACGAAAGTGATTCTTCATCCTGCCTCGTGAGATTTGGTCCTGACAGGCATGTTAAATTGAGTCCTTTTTTTGATTCAGAGTGTTGGTCCCACTGCTATTATCTCTTATATGTTAGGAATATCAGCTTGCTCCTTGGTTGCTTTGTAATTAATGTTTGTTTTGTTTCTCTGAATTGAAAAATGCCTTGCATTAGCAGGGGCAGAGACCAAATCTATATAATCACATAAAAATTTGTACCTTGGCAGGGAATACTTGGTTGATTTGATTGGAAATCCGGGATCTCTGTCTGATCCTGATTCCACATTAAATGGTCCATCTTTCATCTCGATATCTTCGCCTATACGACCTTCAATTCTCAAATCAACTCAAATTTCTGGGAGTCTAAGATCATTAGCCAAGCAATTTTTGTCAGATTGTAAGTCACTAAATCAGATTTTTGGTGATGCTGATGGAGGTATTACTATCTGCCTCTCTCTTCTTTTGTCTTGAAACTTCATTTTCTAACTTAGTAGTACTGCAAAAAGTAATTTGTTAAATCTAGTGGCAAGTACATTCCGCTGAAAATTGATTGATGCTATGATTAGGAGTAATCATTAAGCGCAACTTTCTCCAGTTACTTCCCACTTTGAATGAGTCCTGAGTTTGGAACTGCAAGGATATTTTTGTGATATCTATTTATACACATTGGTCAGGAGAAGTCCTCGGCAGATTTGGGTTATAATCTTTTCTTTTCTTTTTGTTATTTAAGAAAGGGTTCAGATATGAATCTCGGTCAGCTTTTTAGCTCCTCTAGATGCAGGAAATGATATCATAGTTTCCTGCTGCACGATATTGTTACCATGCTGATTGTTATTTATTTGTATCAAGAAGGTGTTAAGAGTAGGTTGTTCTAAAGTTTCTCAAAGTTCATGGCAGATTGTTTTGTGTGAGATCGAGCTATGGTCTTGAGTGATTTCTCTCTTGATGTTAGTTATAGAGATTCTTGATTTCATCCGATTCTTGAGTTTTCTTGTAATTCATGTCTATTGTCCTATCAAAAGAAGTTCATGCATGTTGCAAGCTTCGAAAAGTTAGTATGTAACATTTTGTCGGATGGGTCATTGACTCATTTCATAGTGAGCAGTGGATTAGCATGTAGGCACGGAGCATTTTTGGGTTTTTTTTTATTGAAAATACAGAATACCAGCTCAATATTTCTTCAATTTGTGTCATATGTGCCTTTTCAAAAAAAAATTTTCATATGTTACAAACATATGAAAAATCAAAATTATAAACATGAAGACCGTTAGTATATCCTTCTTTTCTATTGCTGCTGCTAAGATGCCTTCTAAGAGTGATATGGCACTTATGTCATTCATACCCATTCGGTTTGGGAGTTTTCCTGAGATACCGGTTGTTACTACACCACCACCACCTGCTACGCAGCCTTTTCCCTATCTGACATAGCCTCTGTAGACCTATGTTTGCCCTCATACTACTTATTAGGCCCCCCTTCCCCCACTCTTGCCTTCACCGTCAACTTTTTAGGTGAGTCCCTTAGACACTAACGCATGTTTACCATATGATGATCACAAGGACAAGACAGATGATGTGGTAGCAGATGATCTAGATCTTTGGATTGTCATTCGGAAGAGACTTGGGCCTGCAGTGCTTACCCCATGGCTAAGGCACTTGCTATTGACAGCCTTGCACTTGGGTTTGCAAGATTTTCGTAGGCGTTGGCTGCTACTTGGATCCCAGCGACGTGTAGTGAGCTATGCTTGATCCAAAGTGGCGAGCAGCCATGGAGGATGAGATGGTAGCTCTTAAAGGCCGTGGGACCTAGGAACTCACTCCACTTCCTGAGGGTGCTAGACTTGTTGGCTGTCGATGGCTGTTTAATGTCAAATTCAACCCTTATGGAGGAATTGCCAGATACAAAGCACGGCTACTAGCAAAGGGCTTCACCAAACCTTTGGTGTGGATATCTTTGGCACATTCTCACCTGTTGCCAGACTTCTTACTGTATGGCAGTTCAGTTCAATTGACCTTTACATTAGTTGGATGTAAAGAATGCCTTTCTTTATAGTGATCTCCAAGAAGAGGTATTAATGCAGCGCCCACTTGGATTTGAGACTCAAGGGGAGTGTGTATGCAGATTACAGTAGGCCATCTACGACCTGAAGCAGAGCCTTGGAACTTGGTTCTAGAGGCTGTCATAGGTTGCTGAGGTAGCTGGATTCAGGAGATCGACAGCAGATTGTCTCCTTTTGTTAGGAAGACAGGACGAGGTACTGTGATTATTCTTGTCTATGTTGATGACTTAATTGTCACAGGTGATGATGAGTAGGGTGTTGCTGAGATCAAGCGCATCCTAGTAGAGTAGTTTGTTATGAAGGGCTTGGGAGCACTCCGGTACTTTCTTGGCATTGAGGTGTCTCACAGTAATAGAGGTGTAGTCTTATCCCAGAGAAAGCATGCATTGGACATCTTGCAAGAAGTTGGTATGCTTGGGGCCAAGGAGGTCAATATTTCTATGGATCCTAAGATGCCACTCTATGATGATGATGCTTAGTTGGTGGACAGCAGATAGTGCAAGCAGCTTATGGGTAAGCTGATATATCTTACCATCATTAGGTCGGATATCTCCTTTGTGGTGTGGAGATTGGGCCAGTTCATGGCCAAGCCAACACGTCAGCATTGGGGCACAGCATTGATGGTACTCAGATATATCAAGAAGGCTCCTGGGAAGGGTCTCCTATTCTCTAAAGGGTCTTCTATGACTTTGGTTAGCTACTTCGATGCAGACTATGTTGGTTGTCATGTGGACCACACATTCACTATTTGGTTCTGTACCTTTTTGGTTGGAAGCCTGATCACTTGGAGGAGGAAGAAGCAGGGCACTGTTGCTAGATCCAGAGTTCATGGCCAAGCCAATACGTCAGCACTGGGATGCAGCACTGATGGTACTTAGATACATCAAGAAGGCTCCTGGAAAGGGTCTCCTATTCTCTAAGGAGTCTTCTATGACTTTGGTTAGTTACTCCGATGCGGACTATGTTGGTTGTCATGTGGACCACACATTCACTACTGGGTTCTGTACCTTTTGGTTGGAGGCCTGATCACTTGGAGGAGCAAGAAGTAGGGCAGCGTTGCTAGATCCAGTGCTAAGTCTGAGTATAGAGCCATGGCTCAGACAACTGTAGAAATGATGTGGATGAGGTCTCTGCTTACTGATTTGCAGATATGATTTTCTAGTCCAATGGAGATGAGATGTGACAATAGAGCAACCACCTTCCTTGCTAACAATCTAGCATTCCATGAGAGGATAAAGCATGTCGAGGTCTATACTAGGGGCATTATTCAGAAGGGGTTGCTATATACCACACCTGTCACATCTGAGGAGCAGATTGCCGACATTTTCACCAAGCCTCTAGCTAGATCTCTATTTGATTCGTGTATATCCAAGCTAAGCATGATAGATATATATGCTCTAGCTTGAGGGGGAATGTTAGCATACCATATGTGTTATTTCCTTTCTTACCTTTTCCTTGTGTGCTCTTCAGAGGCAAGGATGTACTTTTATTCTTTGGTCTCTCTCTATATAAGAAAGACTTAGGGTTTTAATAAAGATTAAGTCATTTCAATCAATTAAGACTATCAAAAATTGCATCAAAATGCACCAAGTGCTATAACACAAATGATGGCTTACATGGGTATCCATTTATGCAAATAGGCCCCTTTTCAAAAAAAAAAAAGACCCAAATAGGCTTTATTTCAAAATAGGAGGTATACTTGGGTGAATATATTCCTGGTTGACTTTACTATGTGGCCCTACCTGTACATGGCTCAACCTGACGTGACTTGCTTTGGAGGTATGGCCACATAGAAATATGTAGCTGCATACTTGGCTAATGTAGTTCCTACACCTTGGCTTATTGTTTGGTAACCACGCTATACTTTAGCTTTATTTTTTAATGTTTGGTGCAATGGAAGGTTCCTTGTAGACTTTTGGCTTCCATCGGGAGGAGATGTTGGCAACTATCACCACAAACAGACAACTAGGTTGAATTCTTCCTGTAAATCTCGTTGTGATGGACATATTGGCATGTTTTGGCAACTACAAGTTGGTGAAGGTATCACTACCATGAAATATTAGTGTTGAAGTTTTATGGAAGTCATTAATACGAGTTTGGAACTTTTGATGGATGGAGAAGAATGAGTATATACTTCGCTTCTTGGAAACACATAGGGCTGATTGCATGAGAGATGAGAAAGTGTGGTAGTGTACAATTAAGGAAGGGCCATAAAGCATCCTAGGAGTTACACTAAGAGAGGTACATTTATCTTGCTTATTGTGGAGTATATCTTGCATTGAGGTCTCTTGGATTGGAAATGGGATAATTCTCATCGACATATATGCGTACCCTAAAGGGAAGTGTTGATTGGTACATTTTGTAACTACGTACATGGATTTTGAGTGCATATCGAGTTATCTTATGAGCCTATAAATTATATTTAGCATCTCTTGCTGACATATAATGGAATGCTCTAGGTGTTTAGGATACAATTGTTTTCCCATGGTTTTTCCTTCCAGGGGTTTTCTAGTAATTTTTTCATTTTTTGAAAAGAGAGGGTGATTATTCAGCTAAAAATCACTTAGATTTAATTAACCATTGCCAAGATATAATCTCAGCCAAAAAGTTACAAAAGAGTTCTCTTAGAGATGCATCATAAAAGAAATGCAAGAAATGAAAGTCTCAAAGTAAGGTTGCTAGCCTGAAAAGAACCACATTTCTTTCAAACCAAATTCCCCATAGGACTGCAAAAAGCTTTGCCTTCTTCTTGGATTGGAAAATATTGAATCCCACTTAATGTCCCCCCTCCTGAAAGAGCTCCAAAAAAATCTAACGCTAGAGTGCGAAATCCATCCAAAATTAAAATGACACTGATAGTATATGCACCTATTTTGTATGAGGGGTATTTTGTTATTTTATTTCTTATACTGGTGTTGTACCATAACTTTTCCACCTCTTCATTATATAAGGAGAGGCAGGGTTCAATAATAGATTTATCTCATTTCTTCCAATTTGGTATTAAAGCGATGGTCCTAGACCGAGGCTCTAGGCATCCCACCCCTAAGGCCTTAAAACCCTAAGCACCAAACCCCTCTCTCTTTCTCTCTTTCTGCGCCGATGCATCGGTCTTTTTGTTGCGGCGGCGGCGAGTGTGTGGCCCATCGACGCTGCAGCGAGGGCCCAGCAGCGTGGTAGCGAGGCGAGTGCGCTACAGCGTAGTAGTGGCGGTGCCGATGTAGGTGCAGCGGTGTAGCAGCGAGGCGCGGTGTAGCGAGCCCAGCCGGTGCGAAATGGTGGTGCCAATCTAGGCGGTTGCGGCGGCAGTTGTGAGGGGTTTGTAGCCCTGCTCTAGGGTTATGTCCCTTGTAGTTGCAGGGAGAGAGCTCTAGGTTCCCTTGGGGCCGTCTCGGGTGCTTTCCCCTGCACCTGTGGTAGGCTAATGTTCGTCTAAGGGGGCTTTCCAATGAAGATGCAGATATGAAACCAGACAATTTCAGATATACCGTTTCTTTGATGTTAGAAGATTGATTGAGGCTCGCAGATTGCAAAGATGGCTTCTTCAGATTAGCTCGATCAGTTAGAGGTGACATCGAGCTCTCTTTCGGACATCGAGGTACTTAAAAACCCATTCTTCGATCCCATCATCAAATTAGATGAGACCAACTACCCACAGTGGTCCCAGACTTTTCTTATGACCAGCAGGGGTCATGGGAAAAATCACATTCTTATGGATCTGGAGCCTACAAACAAGATTGGCATACATGCCAACTGGGATAGAGATAATGCCATAGTTTGTGTATGGCTTATGCAGACTGTCATTCTTAGGATAGGGGATGAGATCATATATTATTCGATAGCGAAGGAGATGTGGGAGTCTTTGTATGAGTCATAGTCACACGCCAAGAACTCTGCACATGTTTGTTAGGTCTTTCACGACCTCTTTCACTTGCGTTAGGGGGGATGCACACTGTCGCAGTGTTACTCCCTCATGAAGGGAATGTTGGAGAGGCATCACTCCTACCTGTTGGGGGATGCCTATGACTCTTGGAGGAGCTTTCAGGGACAATTGACAATCTCTCTTTTCTTGTTGGACCTGAGTACGCAGCAGCTAGATATTAGATCCTCACCGCTCTTGAGCTTCTTACCTTGGAGGAAGCCTATAGCAGACTTAGCAGAAGAGGAGTGCACACTTATGCTCCTGACTCTGGTGCTTAGACGTCCGCATTGGTCGCGATCCTTGGTCGTGGTAGGGGTGCTCCCTTCCTTACATGTGGTTGTGGACGTAGATGCTCTTTTGGTGCATGTGTTCGGTCTTTGTGCACCTATTGTGGCAGGATGGGCCACTCTGAGGTTACATGCTGGCAGAAGCATGGCAGGCCACTTGTGGCCAATCAGGCAGTCGAGGTTATTGATGGAGCCTCCTTGAGTCCTGATGTCAGATCCCTCAATACGAAGATTAAGACTCTACGACAACAGATCGCCCAGTTAGCCTAGACATCCCCTTCTCAGCCTCCAGACACTTCAGCCATTGCCTCCTCTTTTGAGGCACTTGCGATTGGTATATCGTCTCTTTTATCTCCTGGCGATTGGTCGATTGACTTTGGTGTATCTAAGCACCTGTGTGGCAACAAGAGATCTTTCCTCAGTTAGCACCGGTTACCCCAGTCAGGACTGTACAGGTGGCAGATGGGAGACACTCGTCACTTGTTGGCAAAGGAGATTTGTCTTTATCTTTGACCTTGCGACTGACATATGTTTTCTACATTCTTGATTTTCCATTGAGTTTGTTGTCTGTTAGCATTATTACCAGAGATCTGAACTGTCGAGCTATATTTGATGCGTCATCTTGTGTCTTGCAGGACAATCTTACTGGAAAGACGATTGGTGGAGGGTGTGAGGTACGAGGGATATACCGCTTGAGCCATACTGTTGTTGCTACTTCTGCTACTTAGGGTCTTGGTTCTGCTGGGTCCCCTCTTCAGTGGCATTACCGCCTTGGTCACTTGCCTATTAATCATCTCAGACGAGTTCTGCTGCACATACCCTCCACTATTGCTCTCACTTTTGATGCTTGTTAGCTGGGCAAGCACTATAGGGCTAGTTTTTCCACTTTCGTTTCTATTGCCTCTATTGCTATGCTTGATTTGGTTTACATGGATGTTTGAGATCCCAGTCGTATTCCTGATCGGCTTGGGAACATATATTACTTAGTGTTAATGGATGATTTTTCCCATCTTTCCTGGTTGTTTCTTTTGAAAAATAAGTCTTATGTGGGACATATTGTTGAAAATTGTCAAAGAAATAAATACTCAGCATTCATATTTTGTGAAACGGTTTCGGTCTGATAATACCTTATAATTTTGTACCACTCGATTGCATACTTTCTTTTCCAGTTGTGGCATTATTCATGAGACCACTTGCCCTCACACCTCTCAGCAGAATGGTGTTGCTGAGGGGAAGCACCACCATTTACTTGATGTTGCCCGTACCTTGTTGATTCACCACTCGGTTCATTTTCTTGATTGGGGTGATACTGTTTTGACGACTTGTTTTTTGATCAATCGGATGCTTAATGCTGCTTTACATGAGTGGATTCCTTTGCAAGTTATGTATCCCGATAGACCCCTACTTCATGTTACCCCCTGGATTTTTGGTTATGTTACTTTTGTCCATTTGTTGGGACCAAGCTAGGATAAATTAGCACCGAGAGTAGTTAAGTGTGTTTTTTTTGGCTATACTCAGACTCAAAAGGGGTAACGGTGTTTTGATCCGATTACTTCTTAGCACTTTGTTTTGGCAGATGTTACCATTAAAGAGATGATACCATTCTTGTCCACGTCTGTAGCTGAGCTACCTTCTGAGGGTGATTTGGCACGCATGCCATTTGCACCTATTCGCTTTGGGAGTTTTTCAAAGACTCTTGTCCTTAGTGATCCACCACCACCACCACCACCATATGCTACGCTATCGTTTCCACGTCTGATCGAGTCGCTTCAGACATATTCCCCTCCTTACACTACCTTTCGAGGGTCCCCTCTCTCGTCTCTGCCATCGGATTCTCAGGTGAGTCCCTTAGACATTGACGCTTGTTTGCCACGTGTTGATCACAGGGAAACGACAGATAATTTGACAGGTGATGATCTGGATCTTCCGATAGTTGTTCGGAAGAGGTCACAGACTTGTGCAACTTACTTGACGGCTGAGATGCTTGCTACTGACAACCTAAGCCTCGGGTTTGCAGGCTTCATCTAGGTGTTGGCTGTTACTCTAATCCTAGCGACTCACCGCGAGGCTATGCTTGATCCGAGATAATGGGCAGCCATGGAGGATGAGATGGCTGCTCTTAGGGGTCATGGGACCTAGGAGCTCACTCCACTTCCAGACGGAGCTACGATTGTTGGCTGTAGATGGGTTTTCATAGTGAAGTTCAACCTAGATGGAGGTATCGCTAGCTACAATGCACACCTCGTGGCAAAGGGGTTCACCCGAACTTATGGGGTGGACTTCTTTGACACCTCACCAGTTACTAGACTTCTTACAGTGCGGGTGCTGGTAGCAGTGGCGGTCAAGCTCGATTGGCCCCTGCATCAGCTGAACGTGAATAATGCATTCATTTAAGGTGATTTCCAAGAGGAAGTCTATATGCAGCAGCCATCAAGCTTTGAGGTTCAGGGGGTGTGTGTATGCAGACTGCGGAAGGCCATCTACGACTTCAAGAAGAGTCCAAGAGTATGGTTCTAGAGATTGTCTCAGGTTGTGGAGGTAGTTGGATTTAGGAGATTGACGATTGATTTCTCTTTTTGCTAGGAGGATTGGATGAGGTGCTGTGGTGCTTCTCGTATAGGTTGACGACTTGATTGTTACAGGGAATGATGTGCAGAGTGTCACACATTCTGGTGGAGTAGTTTGTCATGAAAGATTTGGGGACTTTACGATATTTTCTTAGTATTGAGGTTGCCCGGAGCAGAAAGGACGTAGTCCTATCCTAGAGGAGGTATGCATTGGATATTCTGTAGGAGGTGGGCATGCTTGGGGCCAAGGCAGCCAACATTCCTATGGACCCTAAGATGCCACTTTATGATGAGGATGCACAGTTGGTGGATAGCAGGCAGTACAAGCAATTTGTGGGCAAGCTGCTATATCTGACTATCATGAGGCCTGATATCTCCTTTGCGGTGGGGAGATTGAACTAGTTCATGGCCAAGCCAACATGACACGACAGCATTGTGATGCATCATTGATGGTACTTAGAAACATCAAGAAGTCTCCTGGAAAAAGACTTCTCTTTTCCAAGGAGTCTTCTATGACTTTGGTTAGCTACTCTGATGCAGACTATGTTGGATGCCGTGTGGACTGAAAATCCACTATGCGGTTCTGCACCTTTTTGGCAGGGAATCTGATTATATGGAGGAGCAAGAAACAAGGCACGGTTGCTAGGTTGAGTGCCGAGTCTGAGTATAGGGCCATGGCTCAGACGTCTGCAGAGATGATGTGGATTAGGTCCCTATTTGGAGATACGATTTTCTAGATCAATGGAGATGCGGTGTGATAACAGAGCAGCTGCCTTCATTGCCAACAACTTAGCATTTCACGAGAGAATGAAGCATGTAGAGGTTGATTGCCGTTATACCTGAGATATTATTTAGAAGGGACTGCTATATACAACACCAATCATGTCTGAGGAGCAGATCGCATGCATTTTTACTAAGCCCTTGGCCAGATCGCATGCATTTTTACTAAGCCCTTGGCCAGGTCTTTATTTGATTTGTGTGTATCCAAGTTAAGCTTGATAGATATCTATGCTCTAGCTTGAGGGAGAGTGTTAGCATATGCATCTATTTTGTATGAGGGATCTTTCGCTATTTTATTTCTTGTACTGGTGTTGTACCGTAACTTTTCCACCTCTCTATTATATAAGGAGAGACAAAGTTCAATAATAGATTTATCTCATTTTTTCCAATTGACACCAAATTTGCATCGATAGTGGACAAGTAAAAAAAAGATGGTTAATGTCTTCATCTTCTCCACAAAGTGGACATCGTCTCTCAACTTCTAGCGCCCATCTTGCCCTCCACATCCTCATCATCAAGCATCTCCTAAGCAATCACATGAAAATCTTAATCTTCAAAGGATAAGCTGAACGAACGAACCCAAACAAAAGAGTAATGAGATCAATGTCCAACGTTGGTCTTAAGGTTGTTAGCCTCCTATAAGACGAACGAATCGAAAAGTCACCCTCAACCCAAACAAAAGAATCCACACTCCCTTCAATTTGATAACCCTCCAGTTCATGGAGCAAAAGCTGTAGATCCTAAATCCTTTGATCTGGCTGGTTTCCTCTAAAAGAGGGGCACCAAGGCCCATCCCACCAACAACTCCTTGTTATAAGCTAGTGCAAACAATCTAGGAAACTTGTCTTTTAACCTTTCCTCGCCCATCCAATCATCCATCCAAAAGTGGAACATATCTCCAGTGCCAACATAAGGTGAAAAGAAGCTCTGTACCTTCTGCGCAACAGATGTCAAACCTCTGATAAAGTATGAAGCTCCACATGGTGGATTAGCTAACCAATCCCAATTCAACCTCGAAGCATATGATGCCTTTAAGACTAGGCCCAAAAGATCTTGTCAACGAGCAAGGACTCTGTTTATCCATTTGGCAAGAAAGCCATCATTCATGGCAACATGATTGACACCCAAACCTCTTTCTTTCTCAAGCCTACACACCTTATCCCACGCTACTAGTCTTGCTCCCTTTCTTGTCGAGCCACAATTGGTTTAGAAAAAATCCCTTATCAACCTGGATACCCTCTTCTCAACCTTCTGCGGTAGCTTGAAAGTAGGGATAAAGTAGGATGGTAAAGCTGCAAGCACCGCCTTCAAGATTACCAATTTTCCACCTCTAGAAAGTACCTTCAATGCTCACCTAGCTAATTTCCTCTCCATCTTCTCAACGAGAGGCAACCACTTTTGTGTAAAGATTCGTCTGTCAGACGAGAGTCCAAGGTAGGATATAGGTAAAGATCCCTATTGGTGTATTTCAGCTTATTTTGTTCCGTCTTATTGTGAGGGCTATAATAGTCTTTGTCCCTTAGGGACATTCATGTACTTTTAGCCCTTTGGTCCCTCTGTATATACAAAGGCTTAGGGTTTTTAATAAACTTGAACTCTTTCAACCAACTTGGTATCGGAGCACCGATCCTAGACTGTGGCTCTAGGTATCCCACCCCTCAAGGCCTCCTAAACCCTATCACCTAAATCCCGTTCTCTCTCCTTCCTTGGCAGTTGTGGCAGCGCTCTCCGGGGGCCCTCCCACCACGTGCAAGTGCCCTAGCGGCTAGAGGTGGCACCCTTGTGCCCTTGTTCAGCCTTGCAACGACGCTGAAGAGGCACTAAGCCTCCTGAGCCATCGCGTGGCCACATGCAGGAGCCTTAGCCGAAGGCGGCACCGCTCTAACTCGATTTCGCCCTCGTGACGGGGTTGCGGTGGCGCAGAAGCTCTTGAACCATTGAGCAAAGCTCCGATGAGGCCTTAGCGGCTGGAGGCGACGGTGCTGCGGCTTGATTCAACCCTCGTGACGAGGCTGTAGCAGCGCGGAACCTCCAGCACCACCCAGCGACACTCCGACGAGGGTCAATAGACCCAACGGCGGCGCTCGCGACCCCATACAGGGGTTGCTGTCGATGTTGCAGGTCCTAGCAGCTGCGGTGGCGCTCTGTAATAGACTTTAGCGTTGCCATCTAGCCTCCGTCGGTGTCACGGTGGCTGCTTGAGGCCACGACTGGCGGAGATCAGGCGGCGCAACACTGAGCAATCACTTGCTGCATCTGTGAGGGGCATATTGCCCTGATCTTGAGATTGCAGCTGATTCGGGTTGCTAGAAGGGGGGGTAGATTTATTCACGACCTCCTTGGGTGTTCTCCTTGCACCTAAGTGAGGCTACTACTTGTCCAAGGAAGCCTCCTAGCAGCTATGTAGATCTGAATTTGCTGAATTTTTGAATTATTTAATGATCTTTTGGTCTTAGACACGTGAGTGAGGCTTTCGGATTGTGAGATGGCTTCAGATGATCAGTTCGAGGTGTCTTTGGGCTCTATTTCGGACACTGGGGTAGTCAAGAACCTGTTTTTTGGTCCAGTTGTTAAGTTGTACGAGACCAACTACCCACGGTGGTCCCAGACCTTTCTTATGACCGTAAGGGGTCATAAAAAAAAGCCATATACTTATCGATCCGGAGCCTGAGAACAAGACTGACACAAATGCCAACTGGGATAGTGATAATGCCGTGGTTTGTGCATGGCTGATGCAGACAGTTATTCCCAGAATAGGAGATGAGATAATGTATTATACTACAGCGAATGAGATGTGGGAGTCTTTGCGTGATATCTAGTCACATGCCAAGAACTCCACACGTGTTTTTCAAGACTTTTACGATCTCTTCTACCTATATCAGGAGAGGCGCACGCTGTCACAATATTACTCTCTTATGAAGGGTATGTTGGAGAGGTACTGCTCCTACCTGCCAGGGTATGCCTGCGAGTCTTGGAGTAGTTTCAAGAGACAGTTGGCTGTCTTTCTTTTCTTGGCTGGCCTTGGACCTGAATATGCTACAGCCAAAGATCAGATTCTTACTGCTCCCGAGCTTCCTACCCTGGAGGAAGCATATAGCAGACTCAGCAGAGTTACAGTGCGTTCCCCTACTGTTGATTCTACTGCTTAGTTGTCCACGTTGACCGCGATCCCTGTACGTGGCAGGGGTACTTTTTTATCCTGCACGTGGTCGTGCACGTGGATGCTCTTTTAGTACGCAGAATAGAACTCCGTGTACTTATGGTGGCAAACTTGGTCACTCTGAGGCTAGATGTTGGCAGAAGCATGGTAAAGCACTGGTAGCTAATCAGGCAGCTGAAGTCCCAGATTCAGCTCTTACTACCCCTGATGTTGACTCCTTGAGTATCGAGATTGAAACTCTGCAGCAGTAGATTACTCTTTTGACTCAGGCTTCCGCCTCTCAGACTCCTGACACTGCAACTATGGCTACATCTTCAGAGGCTCCTGCGATTGGTATGTCATCTCTTTCGTCTTCTGGTGAGTGGTTGATTGACTTTGGTGCATCCAAGCACTTATGTGGCGATAGAGGTTCTTTCTCCCAGCTTGCACTTGTTACACCTGCCAGGGTAGTACAGGTGGCTGATGGGAGACACTCGCCACTTGTTGGCAAGGGAGATATGTCTTTATCTCCTACCTTGAGGCTTGCAAATGTTTACCATGTACCTGATTTTCCATTGAGTTTATTATCGGTTAGCAGTATTACTAGAGATTTGAATTGCCGAGCTATTTTTGATGCGTCCTCTTGTGTCTTGGAGGACAAATTCAATGGAAAGACGATTGGTGGAGGGTGTGAGGAACATGGGATGTACCGCTTGAGCCGTACTATTTTTGCTACTTCTGTTAGTTAGGGTATTGCTTCTGCTGAATCTCCTCTCCAGTGGCACCATCTCCTTGGCCATTTACTAATTCATCGCCTTAGACGTGTTCTACCGCATATCCCCTCCACTACCGCTCTCACCTGTGATGCCTGCCAGCTCGGCAAGCACCACAGGGCTAGTTTCTCCAGTTCTTCCTTTGTTTCATCTGTTGCCGCATTTGACTTGGTTCATATGGATGTGTGGGGTCCCAGTCGTACTCCTGATCAACTTGGGAACAAATATTATCTTGTTTTAGTTGATTTTTCTTGTGTTACTTGAATGTTTCTCTTAAAAGAATAAGTCTGATGTGGGCAACTTATTGAAAACTTTGTTAAGGAAATAAAAAATCAGCATTTGTGTTTGGTGAAGTGTTTTCGTTTTGATACTGCCTTGGAGTTTTGTACTACGCGTTTGCGCACTTTTTTTCTAATTGTGGCATTATTCATGAAACTACCTGTCCTCATACCTCTCAGCAAAATGGTGTTGCTGAGAGGAAACATTGGCCTATTTTTGATGTTGCCCGCACCTTATTGATTCATCATTCTGTCTTGTCACTTTACTGGGGTGACGCTGTTTTACTATATGTTTTTTGATAAATCGGATGCCCAATGCTACGTTACATGAACGGATTCTTCTTCAGGTCATTTATCCTGATCGTCCCCTGTTTCACGTCAGCCCTCGGACTTTTGGTTGCGTTGCCTTTGTCCATTTTTTGGGACCAGGCCGGGATAAACTTGCACCGAGAGCAGTTAAATGTATTTTTCTAGGGTATACCCAGACACAAAAGGGGTATCGTTGTTTTGATCTGCTTACCTCTCGACATTATATTTCTGCGGATGTTACCTTTCATGAGGCTGTACCTTTCTTTTCTACGACGGCTGTTGAAATGCCTTCTGAGGGCGATATGGCACCTATGCCATATACACCTATTCGCTTTGAGAGCTTCAATGAGGTTCTTGTCCCTACTAGACCACCACTACCACATGCTACGCATCCCTTTCCATGCTTGACAGAGCCACTCCAGACATATGTTCACTCCCATACTACCTGTCAGGGACCCCCACCCTCACCTTCACTATCAACTTCTCAGGTAAGTCCTTTAGATAGTGACGTATCTTTGCCATGTGATGGTCACAGGGATAGGACATGTGATGCGCCAGGCGATGATCTTGATATTTCGATAGCCATTCTGAAATAACCACGGACCTGCACCACTTATTCTATGGCAGGGGCACTTGCTGTTGACAGTTTATCTCCTGGATTTGCTGGGTTTACACAAGCGTTAGCTACTACGCAGATTCCAACCACTTATCATGAGGCCATGCTTGATCCAAAATGGCAGGCAACCATGGAGGACGAGATGGTGGCTCTTCGATGTCGTGGGGCTTGGGAGCTAACCCCACTTCTTGATGGTGCTGCAGTTGTTGGTTGCCGGTGGGTATTTGCTGTGAAGTTTAATCCTAATGGTGGTGTTGCTTGGTACAAAGCCCGCCTCGTGGTAAAGAGGTTCACCCAGACTTATGGGGTTGACTTCTTTGATACCTTCTCACCAGTTGCCAGGCTTTCTACAGTCCGGGTCTTGGTTGCAGTGGCAGTTTAGCTGGATTGGCCCTTGTATCAACTAGATGTCAAGAATGCCTTCCTTTATGGTGATATCCAAGAGGAAGTTTATATGCAGCAGCCACCTGGCTTTGAGAGATAGGGGGAGTGTGTATGCCGATTACAGAAGGCTATATATAGCCTGAAATAGAGTCCTAAAGCCTGGTTTCAGAGGTTGTCATAAGTTGTTGAAGTAGCTGGATTTAGGAGATCGACAACTGATTTTTCACTCTTTGTCAGGAGGACTCCACGAGGTACTGTTGTACTTTTTGTTTATGTTGATGATTTGATTATCACAGGGGATGATGAGCATGGCATTGCTGAGGTTAAGCGCATCCTTGCAGAGCAGTTTGTTATGAAGGACTTGGGGGTCCTATGGTATTTCCTTGGAATTGAGGTTGATTGCAGTAAGAAGGGCGTGGTCTTGTCTTAGAGGAAGTGTGCTTTAGATATTCTCCAGGAGGTAGGTATGCTTGTGGCCAAGGAGGCCAATTCCTATAGACTCCAAAATGCTACTTTATGATGAGGATGCACAGGTGGTGGACAGTAAATAGTATAGACAGCTTGGGGGCAAGCTATTGTATCTCACTATCACAAGGCCAGATATCTCTTTTGCAGTTGGGAGACTTTAGTCAGTTTATGGCCAAGCCAACACGTCAGCGTTGGAATGCGGCATTGATGGTACTTAGATATGTTAAGAAGGCTCCTGGGAAGGGTCTTTTCTTCTCCAAGGGGTCTTCTATAACATTGGTTGGATACTCAGATGCAGACTATGCTGAATGTCACGTGGATCGCAAATCCACTACTGGGTTCAGCACCTTCTTAGCAGAGAATTTGATCACATGGAGGAGCAAGAAACATGGTACAATTGCGAGGTCCAGTGCCGAGTCTGAGTATAGAGCTATGGCTTAGACGACCGCTGAGATGATGTGGATTAGATCCTTGCTTGTTGATCTACATGTGCAGTTTTCTAGTCCCATGGAGATGAGGTGTGATAATAGAGCAGTCACCTTCATTGCTAATAACCTAGCATTTCACGAGAGGACGAAGCATGTTGAGGTTGACTGTCATTATACCAGGGACATTATTCAGAAGGGACTGCTATACACCACTTCTGTTGCATCTGAGGAGCAGACGGTGGATTTTTTCACCAAACCCTTGGCCAGATCTTCATTTGATATTTGTATGTCCAAGCTGAGCATGATAAATATCTACGCTCCAGCTTGAGGGGGAGTGCAGGTGTATTTTAGCTTATTTTGTTTCGTCTTATTGTGAGGGATATAATAGTCCTTATTCCTCAGGGACATTCATGTACTTTTAGCCCTTTGGTCCCTCTCTATATAAAGAGGCCTAGGGTTTTTAATAAACTTGAATTCTTTCAACCATCCCTTCGTAGTACGAAGCATGGTCCTACATCTAGCAGCCATATCAGCAGACATGTAGGGGGAATTGTTGAGAGGATTGTGTGTTGGTTTAGTGCCACATTGGAAAATGTAGACTTTGTGTGTATGTGATGGCCTATAAATAGGTGCGTACTCCTCCCATTTCTTTTAAGAAGAAATATAGAGAATTCACACCTATAGGGCACTTTTCCCGTGGTTTTCTCTCCGCTCCTTGTGAGTAGGGTTTCCATGTAAATCCAAGTGTTCCTTGATTGATTTCATGCTTTGATATTATCGCTTCCACATTATTTAAATATTTCAACTTGGTATCAGAGCGGTGTTTTGATCTTGGGTTCTTTTGTTATCTTGAGATTTACTGTTTATTTTCTTTACGTTATCTCTGATCTCGAGAAAGGGGTCTTCGATGCGAAGCGTCTCATTGGCAGAAGAATGAGTGATGCTTTGGTTCAGAGCGACATGGTTCTTCGCGGCGTCGCCTATGAGGAGCTCGGTATTGGTGAAGGCGATGTAGGACGAGGTGGTGCGGTTTCCCTAATTGTTGGCGATGATTTCCACACATTCATATTGCCACATGCCCACGCACGAGTAGGTCGTGTCGGGATCGATCTCGATCGCTCTCACCTAGCTATTGCAGAAGGCGACAACAGGTGAAGATCTCGCCCAAGATGTAGACGAGGCAATGGTAGCTCGGCTCCATCGCCTGGCAGGGATGTTGAGCTAGAAGTGGCCGTTGACGATGGACTTGATCTTGTGGTGCTGCCTCGTAGAGTTGAAGAGGCCAGTGGAGTAGATGGGAAGGTCTTGGCCTTGAAGATGTCGAGCCAGTAGAAGGCGAAGAGCGAGGAGAAAGAAGCGGCGCTGGCGGCAAGGATGCAGAGGGGCAGCTGTGTTGTTGGGTTGTTCCGAACCCTTCGGAGAGAGAGCGGAGGATGTTGGCGGTGTCGTTGGGTTCGGAGGTGAGCCCGTTTCATTTGAAGGTGTTTCTTATAGGTTTAGGTTTTGTATAAAATAAAGATGTCAAAAAAGAAAAGGGACAGAGGAAAAAAAAAGAAGGGAAGAAGTAAAAATAAAAGAAAAGGAAAAAAGAATGGTGAAAAAAAAGGTGAAAAAAAGAAAAAAAGGAGTAAAAAAAATCATGTGGATCATTAGAAGAGGTGGAGAAGTCTTCTCTAGTTTTTCATGTTTTATTTTCTTGTTGTTATTGTCTTCTCCCATACGAGTATGGGAGAAAGGGGGAGTGTGGGAGCTTGTTGTAGTTACTCTCGTTTAGAAGTCTCTTTTGTTCATGGACTCTACATGAGAAACCCAACTCTAGGAGGTCCAGAGTTTTGAGGTCCTCAGAGGAAGGACTCATTTTAAGTTTCTATGTGGGAGATTCAGTTTCGTGGACTCCAGAGAGGGAGATCCACCTTCGAGGTCTTCAGAGGGAGATCCAATTACAGGGATACTGAACGGAGAGCCACCAATACCAAATCTTCAGAGCCAACTACAGTCCATCCAGCATCTCTAGCCCGTGTTCTTGCCTACAAGCAAGAACCAGTCCAGAGTGTTATTTGGTCTGCTGTGTAGAGTGGATTTGTGTTACAAGCTGAGCATTCCATGCTCTAGCTTGAGGGGGAGTGTTGAGAGGATTGTGTGTTGGTTTAGTGCCACATTAGAAAATGCGGACTTTGTGCGTGTGATGGCCTATAAATAGGCGTGTAATCCTCCCATTTCCTTTGAGAAAAAATATAGAGAAGTCACGCCCATAGGGCGCTTCTCCCGTGATTTTCTCCCCGCTGCTCGTGAGTGGGGTTTTCACATAAATTTAAGTGTTCCTTGGTTGATTTTATGCTTTGATAATATCGCTTCTACATTATTTAAATATTTTAATTGGAATGAATGTGGAATTTTAGAAGTTAAATCTGCAAACCCGATACCTTCCCAAAAATCTCAAGCAATAGACGCAACCTCCTTGCTTTAGAACCAAAACCTTCTATGCAGAAAAGAATATCATCTGTATACTATAGTATAGGAATGGACATCCCATTTTCCAAGGCAAAACTCGCAAACATATTCCTTCAACAACCTAAAATTACAGACCTCACCAATGCATCAGCTGTAAGAACATAAAGCGTCTGTGCTAACGGAGACCCTTGTCTTACCCCACTTCTGGGTTGAATCCACCTCCCACCTGCATTTCTATTTACTAGAATTGAGAAAGAAGTCGTTGTCACATAGCGTTTCATTCACTCCATTCACCATGGAGGAAAACCTCTCTTTGCCAAGGAAGTCCATGAGAAGGACCAGTGAACAAAATCATAGGTTTTGTTGAAGTCTACCTTCCATACGAACGCCTTTTCTTTTGACCCTTTTCGAACTAGTTGGAATCTTAGATGTAATAACATATCCATCCAAAATATTTCTACTTGGAATGAAAGTCATTTGCACCAACAAGATGATATCCTACAGGACTCCCCTCAACCTATTGGCAAATACCTTGGCAACAATAAGATATGACATTAGATAGGGTAATAGGCCTAAAGTCCTTAATAGCTTCCACCTCCTCCTTTGGAGGCAGCAAGAACATGAAGAACTTGTTGAGTTTATTGAAACCCAAGTTATCGACTGCAAATTTTAGCACCTGACATCCTCCTTAAACATAGATTGAAACTCTTCATAGAAATAAATTGAAAAACCATTGTATCTCGGACACCCATTAGCATAATGTCCTTAAACTGCCTCACGCACCTTATCCTTTGTAAATCCCGTGATGAGTCCCTTTGCCTACACATCACTGATGCGTTGCACTTTAAAGCCCGTCCAACTCTAATATGTGAGTGCATAGGGAGCCTGTAGGATCTAAAGTGTACACTAGAGGCGGGTGAATAATGTACTTAAAGAAAAATATATACTTTAAAAAGAATCAATCACCACAAACAAGAAATATCACACCTGATTTTAGAGTGGAAATCCTTTCGGGTAAAAACTACTACCTAAACCTCCCAGCTTAGGATTTCATGACTAGTTATGCTAGTCAAATGTACTAGCGCATTGCTTGAACGAGAGTGGCACAGCCTTTTACAAGACCTCTTTTACACCTGAACAAGAGAAAAATGGGACTCCGAACAACTTGGGTCCTAAATAAAAGCAACAGGAATATAAACTAACAGTATATCCAATTAGTTGAAATGATTCTAATCTCATTAGAAACCCTAGGACTTTCTTATATAGAGAGATCAAAAGGATGGAAGTATGTAAAAGCCCTTGAGGAGCAAATCAACCCAATAACGAAAATAGAAATAGAAAATATATGCTAACACTCTCCCTTAAGTTGGAGCATAGATATCTATCATGCTTAGCTTGGATACACATCTAAAGGTGGTTGCTCTATTATCACATCTCATTTCCATCGTGTTAGAAAACTGTATCTGCAAGTCAGTAAGTAGGGATCTGATTCACATCATCTCTGCAGTGGCTTGAGCCATGGCCCTATACTCAGACCCGGCACTAGATCTCGCAACTGTGCCTTGCTTTTTACTCCTCCATGTAATCAAACTCCTTGCTAGAAAGGTGCAAAACGCAGTAGTGGATTTACGATCCACATGACATCCAGTGTAGTCTGCATTAGAATACCCAACCAAAGTCATGGAAGACCCCTTGGAAAAGAGAAGACCCTTCCTAGGAGTCTTTTTGATGTATCTGAACATTATCAATTCTGCATCCCAATGCTGGCGTGTTGGCTTGGCCATGAACCGACTCAGTTCCCTACTGTAAAAGTGATGTCTGGCCTCGTAATAGTGAGGTATAACAACTTGCTCACAAGCTGCCTATATTGCCTACTATCCACTAATCGTGCATCCTCATTATATATAGTAGAATCTTGGGGTCCATAGGAATATTGGCCTCCTTGGCCTTAAGCATGCCAATCTTTTGCAAGATGTCCAAAGCATATCTCCTCTGGGATAAGACCATGCCCTTTTTGCTGCAAGCAACCTTAATACCGAGAAAGTATCGTAAAGCTCCTAAGTCCATGACAAACTACTCTGCTAGGATGTGATTAATCTCAGCAACACCCTGTATATCATCTCCTGTGACAATCAAGTCATCAACATAAACAAGAAGTACCACCGTACCTCGTCCAGTTCTCTTGACAAAAAGAGAAAAATCGGCTGTCAGCCTCCTGAATCCAACTGCCTCTACAACCTATGATAGTCTTTGGAATCAAGCTCTGGGACTTTGCTTAAGGCTATAGATGGCCTTCTGTAATCGGCATACATACTTCTTCTGAGCCTCAAAACCAGGCGGCTACTGCATATAGTCTTCCTCTTGGAGATTCTTATAGAGGAATGCATTCTTTACATCCTTCTAATATAAAGGCCAATCTAATTGAACTGCCATTGCAACCAGTACCCTTATAGTAGGAAGTTTGGCAACTGGTGAGAATGTGTCAAAGAAGTCCACTCTATAAGTTTAGGTGAACCTCTTTTCCACGAGGCATGCTTTTTATCTAGCAACATCGCCATTTAGGTTGAACTTCACAGTGAATGTCCATTGACAAGGGTAGCACCAGCAGGAAGTGGAGTGAGCTCCCAGGTCCCACAACCTCTAAGACCCGCCATCTCATCCTCCATGGCTGCTCGCCATTTTGGATCAAGCATGGCTTCACGATGAGTACCTGGAATCTGAGTAGTAGCTAATGGTTAAGTAAATCCAGCAAACCTGGGGGCCAAGCCATCAGTAGCAAGTGCCCTAGCTGTGGGATAAGTAGTACAGGTCCGTGGTCGCTTTCGAATGGCTATCGGAAGATCAAGATCATCCCTTTGCATATCATATGTCCTGTCCTTGGGATTATAATATGGTAAACATGCGTCAGTGTCTAAATGACTCACCTGAGTAGTTGATGGTGAAGGTGAGGGTGGGGATCTGTGATAAGTAGTATGAGGGCGGACATATGTTTGGAGTGACTCAGTCAACTGAGGAAAAGGATGTGTAGTGTGAAGTGGAGGTGGTGTAGTAGGGGTAGGAAGTTTAGGGAAACTCCTAAAGTGAATGGGGGCTTATGGCATAGGCGCCACATCACCCTCAGGAGGCATCTGAGCAACAGTCATAGAAAAGAAAGGTACTGCCTCATGAAATGTAACATCTGCAGAAACATAGTGTTGAGAAATAAGCAGATCAAAACATCGATACCCTTTTTGTGTTTGGGTATACCTAAGATGCATTTAACTGCTCTTTGTGCTAGTTTATTTTGACCCGATCCCAACAAATGGACAAAGGCAACGCAACAAAAAAGTTCGAGGGGTGACGTGAAACAGGGGTCGATTAGGATACATAACCTGTAAAGGAATCCGTTCATATAATGTAGTGTTAGGCATCCGATTAATAAAAAAACATGCAGTCAAAATAGCGTCACCCCAGTAAAGAGGGGACTAAATGGTAAATCAATAAGGTACGAGTAACATCAAGAATATGATGATGTTTCCTCTCAGCAACATCATTTTGCTGAGAAGTGTGAGGGCACATGGTTTTATGGATAATGCCACAACTGGAAAAGAAACTATGCAAACGTATAGTGCAAAACTCCAAGGCATTATCAGAACGAAAACACTTCACCAAACAAGAATGCTGAGTTTTTATTTCTTTAAGAAAGTTCTTAATGATTTGTACCACATGGGGCTTATTCTTCAACGGAAACATCTAAGAGATATGAGAAAAATAAACTAAAACAAGATAATATCTATTCCAAAGTTGATCGGGAGTACGACTAAGACCCCAAACATCCATATGAATCAAATCAAATGTTGCAACGGATGAAACAGAAGTGGAACAGGAAAAACTAACCTTGTGGTGCTTGCCACGCTGACAAGTATCACAGGTGAGAGCAGTAGTGGACGGTATGTGTGGTAGAACACGTTTGAGGCGATCAATAGGTAGGTGGCCAAGGCGGTGGTACTATTAGAGAGGAGATCCAGTAGAAGTAAGGTCTTGGGTAGCAGAAGCAGCAATAGTAGTATGGCTCAGACGGTACACCCCATGTTCCTCACACCCTCCAACAATCGTCTTCCTAGTGAATTTGTCCTGCAAGGCACAAGAAGACGTATAAAAAATAGCTCGGCAGTTCAGGTCTCTAGTAATACTATTAATAGACAGTAAACTCAAAGGAAAATTAGGCACATAAAAAATGTCAGTCAGTCTCAAAGTAAGAGATAAAGACATATCTCTCTTGCCAATGAGTGGCGAATGTCTCCTATCTGCCACTTGTATTGTCCTGGCTGGTGTAATTGGTGCTAACTGAGAAAACAAGCCTCTGTTGCCACATAGGTGTTTGGATGCACTAGAATCAATCAACCGATCACTAAAAGACAAGAGTGACGACATACCACTTGCAGGAGCCTCAAAAGAGGTGGAAATGGTGGCAGTGTCTTGATGGAGCATGAGAGGGACGGAGAGGGCGTGAGGAGGGGCGATAGGGAGAGCGGTTTGGGTGAGGGAGATAAAGGAGATGTGGGATGCTTGTTGGAGGGGGAGGGTGATGGAGAAGGCTAGTCGGTCGTGGCGAGGTGGAGGAGGGGAGGCAGGTTCTCACCCGGTCGCCAGAGGGTCTCCAGTGGAGGTGAAGCAGCAACGAGGAGGAGGTGCTTCAGATGCCTGGGGAGAGATCATTGGGCGTGTGATTGCCGTGAGCCACGACACTGCTGGGCGTGTGGGGGCTTAGGGCATAGGAGCTTCAACTGCCGTGGTGGCCGGGATTAGAACGGGGGAAGACTACTGCCTCCGCCGCATGGGGGTTGTCGTGGGCAGAGGTGGATGCACCTTAGTTGGAGGGGATGAGGTGCTTGAGAGAGGAGGTGGAGAGCGGGCCGGTAGGGGGGGTGATTGGAGGTTGGGTTTCCAGGGAGATGGTGGAAGAGGCTTTGTTTCGGGACTTGAAGCGGAAGGGGGTTAGGGTCGAGATGTTGGAGAGGAGGAAGTTCTTGGTGGTCGGCTTCCCTGTCGCGAGGAGGGATGAGCTTTGTTTCGTGGAGGTCGACGCCAAGGTGGGGAGGTGGAGATGGCAGCGCCCATCACCACACGATGGGCCTTCCGTGGAGAGGCTGTCGAAGAAGCCGGTGGTTGAGGTGTCTGATGAAGGAATACCTTGGTGGTTGAGGTCGGTGGAAGTGGTGGAGGCCGTGGTCTCGCCCTTCGCTCGCCTTAGAAGATGCTCGGCTATCGACCTTTCCAGAGGTCCGGTGATGGCGGCGATCGAGATGAAGACCGGAGTGAGGCTAGTGGATAAGGTGGTGTTGCAGCTAGGGAGTTCCTCATGGGTTGTGTCCTGCGTGATTCGAGGAGCTCGCTGGGGATCCGAGGAGGCGGTCGGAGCAGGTGTGCCGATACGAAGGAAGGAGAGGCGTTGTCTGGTGTGGGCGTAGGTGACTCGAAAAGCTGCTGACGTGGGCTCGTGGCCCGAGAGATCCACGCGGATCTCGCCCGAGATTGGCACTGTCTTGGAGGTTTCGGGAGCGGGAGAGGCGGGGAAGCGCTTTGATGAGGGGTGGCGCGTAGAGCAGATGGCGAGGGTTTTTGAGGAGGTTGAGTTGGCAGCACGTATGGAGGAGCACTCATGTGCCATGGGCGCAGATCCAGATCCGCATGGAAGATTCGAAAGGAGCCTTGACAAAATCGAAAAGGCAGGTCCTTTAGTTTCGTTGGAAGGGAGGATGCGAGGTTAGTCTCCTGTGGGGGCTACTTTTGAGAAGACGAGCCCTACCGATCCCTTGTTTTCGAAGGGGGAGGGAGCCCGGCGCGTGGCCGATGCCGCCATGCTTCCGGAGGGGGAGGGAGCCTTTCCAATCCCTCGTCCTCGAAGGGGGAGGAACACTTGCATGCTTCCGGAGGGGAAGATGGTGAGTTCTCTGTTGCGGAGGAGCCGCTGCGTAGGATCGAAGGAGGCGGGGGTGTCGCTCGTGGTCTTGATGACGCCGAGGGAGGGCTCCGATGTCATGGTGGTCGGCATGGTTGAGGGCAAGGCCCAACGTGAGATGGACGAGGGACCAGGGTCTCGAGATGGGGGCGATGGTGGCGCTCCATCGCAGCAATAGGAGGTTGGCACGCCAGAGTCATCCAAACGCAGGGAGGAGGAGCTCACCTTGATGGGGTGGAGACCTCGATTGGTGCAAGGTGGTGGTAACGACGATCTCCGGTATTGGAGGAAATGGACTTTTCATGGATGCCAGAAACAGAGAGAGGTGGTTGATGGTCGAAGTGTGGCACCCCGGATACCACAACAAAAGTCGCTGCTGGACGGTACGGATGATGAGGTTCGTAGTACGGTGGAGGTACGTGGGTTCCGACAGTCCAAGGTGGAGGCCCCCATTGTTTTTGAATGAATGGGGTGTTGACATGGAATGTGTGGGGTCTGAACGACCCTGCTAGGAGAGCGTCTTTAGGGTGCTATATTCATATGTGGAAAGCTGATGTTGTGTTACTTCAAGAGACAAAGTCGGCTAATTGCGATGTCCAGACATGGAAGGAGATTGGGGGTTCCTGGATGGAGGGGTTCCGATCCCTTGGGGCAAATGGCTGCTCAGGAGGACAGATTCTGGGATGGAGAGATGACATCTTCTCGTTGGATGATTTCTATTGTGGGGAGCATGTCATCCCGGTGAGATTGGTTAGGAGGGGAGGTGCCAAGATATACATTGCAGGAGTGTACGGTCCGTTGGATGCACAGGCCAGAGGTATCATGTGGGAGGAGATCGCGATTGTCGCAGCAGAGAGTCAAGGCTTTGCTTGGCTATAGGGAGGAGATTTCAACATCACATTACAATTGGAGGATGGGCCTGGAGGGCGGGGTAGGCAGGACCCTGGGTTAGATCTCTTTATAGACTTTGTGGCCACCCATGGCCTAATGGATTTGGCTCCAGCATCTTGTGCATACACGTGGAGGAACAATAACGGCCAGATGTTCAGGATTGACAGATTCCTTTGCAATGTGGAGCTAACAGAGTCTTTTCCGGTTGCGGATGTGTCTGCCTTGGAGTGGCCCTTCTCGGATCACACGCCTCTTTTGTAGAGATCCAACAAGGGGACACATTTTGGCACCTATTTTAAATTTGACATATCCTGGTTGATGGAAGAAGGGTTCCAGCGTATGCTGGAGGAGAAATGGGACTCTTTGGTGGTGGAGGGATCTGCTGCATGTCGTCTAGCTACGAAGTTGAGGATGCTGTGCGAACACCTGAGGACTTATAGGAGTGAGCTCAGAGCAGCCAGGGGTAGCAGGAAGGCGGAGGCACTAGCGGAGATTGCCAGGATTGATAGACAAGAAGACCAAGCCCCTATTTCCTTAAAGGTTAGAGAGACTAGAATGAAGATGACTCGTGCGGTGCAAGAGGAGGACAGGAAGGAAGAGATAGAATGGAAGACAAGGTCGAGACAGAAGTGGTTGAAAGAAGGTGACTCTAATACCAGATTTTTTCACCAAATGGCTTCTGCCAGGAGGAGAAGAAACTAGATAGACAAGATGCTAATTCACGGGGTCAGCTTCTCTGGTAGGGAGGAGGTGGGTCGAGCCACAACGGATTACTTCAGGGATTTCACTGGGAGGCGTGTTAGAGGGGTTTGGAGATGGAGAGGGGAGGATGTGCAGGGTATTATAGAGACCTAGGCAGAGAGTCTTATGGTAGATTTCTCTGAGGACGAGGTAAGGTAGGTGGTGTGGAGCCTGAACTCAGAGGGGTGTCCTGGGCCAGATGGTTTCCCCGTTCTCTTCTTCAGGGAGTTTTGGTACCTAGTGGGGGCATAGGTGATGTAGGTGATGGAGGAGTTCACGGCCGGGAATAGAGGTTGACAAATTGAACAGATTCTACCTTTTTATGCTTCCTAAGAAGGACGGGGTGGAGGTGATCCAAGACTTTAGGTCGATTGTGTTATCCAATGCCGTATACCTCATAGTCGCTAAAGTCTTGGCTAATAGACTTGGAGATCTTTTTGGAAATCTGATCACAAGTTCAGACGACGTTCGTACTGAGTAGGGGAATTTTGAACGGTTTTGTGGTTGCTATTTAGGCTTTAGCCTTTGGAAGAGGGAGAAGAAAAGGGCTTTCCTGTGGAAAATTGATTTTAGTAAGGCATGACTCGGTGCAGTGGGACTTTGTCTGGGCCTCCCTGAGGAGGAGGGGTTTCCCCATAGTGTGGATTGATTGGATGAAGAGGTGCGTGACAACATCTTTCTCTGTCTTGATCGATGGGAATCCGACAGGAGGATGGGTGCAACCCAGGAGAGGGGTTAGGCAGGGTTGCCCCCTTGCACCTATGTTGTTTGTTCTGGCAGCAGATGCATTAGCACGGGCGACACAGAAGGCCTGTGAGTGGGGTTTGGTTAGAGGCTTCATGATTGATGATGGCAAAGAGTCGGCGGTATTATAGTATGCGGATGATACTTTGTTCCTAGTTGAGGGAGCGGAGTTGGAGCCTAAGAGAATGAGAATCTTGTTGGAGCTTTTTGGGGAGGCGTCGGGGTTGTAGATCAATTACCAAAAATCAACTCTTATCTCATTTAACTTGTTAGCCAGAGAGGTGGAGAGGGTAAGTGGGGTTTTGGAGACGGAGGTGGGTTCTCTATCGCTGGTATATTTGGGTCTCCCGCTGTCAGGTAGGTGCCTTAGCCTTAGGATGCAGGATTGGGTACCTCTGCTGGAGCGGATGGAAGGTAGATTGGCAGGATGGTCCTCTAGACTCCTTTCTAGAGGTGGGAGATTGACTCTGGTGAAAGCAGTACTAGCCTCCATGCCGTCATATTTTCTCTCTGTTTTCATAATGTCGCGCCAGATTGAGAAGATATCAGGACTGATGAGGGATTTCTTCTAGGCTAGTGCAGGGTCGACAGGAAGGGGGGTGAGACTGGTGGCTTGGGAAGAGGTGTGCAGACCGATTCGGGACAAGGGTCTGGGAGTTAGAAATGTGGAAAAGGTGAACACAGCTTCCTGACAAAATGGATAGCAAGGTTGGTAGGGCAGGAGCGAGGGATCTTTGGCAACGTTATGTAGAGATGCTACAACCCTTTCATCTCTTGGGAGCCTTTGGAGTCTCCGCCTCCAGGTGCATTTCATTTTCTTAGGGGCTTGGCGATGACGGCAACGAAGGTACGTGACTTCTCCCCCTCCCTAGGGAAGGGAGATGCCTTCCGCTTTTGGTTGGATGACTAGCAGGGGAGTAGTTCGACCCTTGCTGAGAGGTTCCCTCGTCTTCTTGGGGGTGTGACAGATCCTTCAGCAACGGTGGAAAGTTTTTGGGATGGGACGTGGTGCCCGACCTTTCGAGGAGGACTGTCGGATCAGAGTTGTGTGGAGTTTCAGTGATTGTTGCTAGAATTGGAAGGTTGGGTCCCGGAGGAGGGTGAAGACGGTTTCCATTGGGAAGGAGACTTTTCGGTGGCAAAGGTCTTCCGTCGGTTGGGGAGTGGTATGATTAGCTTGGATGTTGATTTCTTGCGGGACTGCAGTCTTATTATATGGAAAGCGGAATGTCCTTTGAAGGTAAAGATCTTTTTGTGGCTGATGAGGAGGGGGTGAGTGATGAAGAAACAATGGAGATCTAGATGGGCTTAGTCAGAGGATCTCACGTGCTCTCTCTGTGGTGGAGCTGAGGAAGATCTCCAGCACCTATTCCTTTAGTGCCCTTTTGTGATGCAGGTTTGGCAGCGAATGGGAGTTGACTGGATCGATATCCACGGTGTGGATAGCTTTTGGGAATCTTTCCGTAGGGGGAATGCATATGGAGGTGATTTTGCTTTTCGATCCAAAAGGGATAGGGCGAAGGTGTTGGCGATCATGTGGGGTGTGTGGTAACTAGGTGATCTTTAGGGGGGAAAGGCTATATGTAGAGAATTTTGTTTCGGCCATTTCTTCTCAAGTGATGTGTTGGGGATCTACTCTGTAGCCATGTTGTAACCCGTTCGTGATGGAATGAAATGATTGTAGGTCATTATCGCTGGGATAACCGCCCTTTTGCTTTAAAAAAAAAAAAAAATCTGTTGCCGCAAGCTCTCAATCTCTGTGTTCAAGGAACCAACATCAGGATTAGGGAGGATTGCATTAGAGATCTTTGCTGCCTGATTGGCCACAAGCAGCCTACCATGCTTTTGCAAGCATGTAGCTTCAGAGTGACCAAGTCTGCCACAATAGGTACACGGAGTCCTAGTGCGTGTACCAGAAGAGCATCCATGTCCATGACCACGTGCAGGAAAGGAAGTGCCCCTGCCACATCTTGGGGTCGCGACTAGTGCAGACGTTTGAGTATCGGAGTTAGGAACAGGAGTGTGCACTGTAACTCTGTTGAGTCTGTTATAAGCTTCCTCTAGGGTAGGAAGCTCAGGAGGGGTAAGGATCTGATCTCGGGCTACAGTTACTTAGGCTCGAGGTCTGCCAAGAAAAGAGATACTGCCAGCTGTCTCCTAAAGCTCTTCTAGGACTCATAAGCACACCTCGGTAGATAGGAGTGATGCTTCTCCAACATTCCCTTCATAAGGCAGTAGTACTGTGACAGCGTGCGTTCTTCCTGACTCAAGTAGAAGAGGTCATAGAAGACCTGAAACACCTGTGCAGAGTTCTTGCAATGTGAATAAATATCACACAAGGACTCCCACATCTCTTTCGCTGTAGTGTAATACATAATATCATCCCCTATACGAGGAATAACAGTCTACCTAAGTCATGGATAGACCATGGCATTGTCACTGTTCAGTTGGCATTCGTGCTAGTCTTGTTCGCTGGCTTCGGATCCGTAAGAATATGGCTCTTCTTATGACCCCTGACTGTCATAAGAAAGGTCTGGGACTACCGTGGGTAGTTGGTCTCATCCAACTTGACAACAGGACTAAAGAACAGACACTTCAATACCTCGGTGTCTAAAATAGAGCTCGAAGTCACCTCGGACTGATCATTTGAAGCCATCTTTGCAATACGGAAGTCTCGATCAAGCTTCAATAACCAAGAAATCATTAAACGATCTAAAACAGAACGGATTTAGATCTGCATTGCTGACAAGAGGCCCCCTTGGATGAATGTTGGCCTAACTTGGGTGCAAGGAGAACACCTGAGATGGCCCCAAGGAGGCCTAGACTCCTCCCTGTGACTATGAGGAGCGTAGCCTTTAGTGTAGGGCTACACGCCCCTCACAGCCATCGCCTACAGTCCGAACAGGGACTGCACAACCTTGCGCAGAACCTCGCATGGTCAGAGGTGCTGCTGGAGGTTGCCGGGTAGCCCCTGCAAGTCGTCACTGGCCCTGCACATGTCGTTGCTGCCGTCGTACAGTGCTGCAGGTCCTCGCCAGGTCAGCGCTGCCAAGACCTTGTTGCACGGGATCTTGGCTACATAGGGTGCTGCTGGCTGTGATGGTCACCGCCGCCGCCACCGCACAGTGCACCGGTCACTGCTGCAACTAGGTTAGCACCGCTAGGGCCTTGCTGTGTGTGATCTTCGCCACATTGGGCGTTGTTGGTTGTGTGCTTAGCATTGCCGCTGTCAGTGAAGACCCTGCCAAGAGGAAGAGAAAGGAGAACGGGATGTGGTGGTAGGGTTTTGGAGGCCTTGAGGGGTGGGGTACCTAGAGCCACGGTCTAGGACCGGTGCTCTGATACTAAATTGGTTGAAATGATTTAAATCTCATTAGAAATACTAGGGCTTTCTTATATAGAGAGACTAAAAGGGAAAGGGTGAAAGTACATAAAAATCCCTTAGGAGTAAACCAAAATCCAATAACGAAAATAGAAATAGAAAATATATGCTAACATATCCTATGGAACCTCAAATAAATAAGCAAATCGAGTATTTTTGAGGTTACAGAAGTGTGTGCTTTAGAAAGCATTGAATATAGATGTAGATGCACGAAAGCACAACGGAGAAAGAACACCTTTTGCTTTGTAGAAGCTTTTGGAGGTCGAGGGGTCCTAATTTGGAAGGTTTTCAAATACGACATTGGTTGATCAAAATTAACTTGTGGTCGATCAAATTAATTTGGTTGATGAAAACTTAGAGTTTAACCTAAGTTTGTTGTCTACCAAGGTTCAAAACGAGTCGATTGATATTCTTTGAGGTTCCTTACATATTTTTAGACTTAATAAAAATGAAAAGAACAACTCTTAAGTATATAAACGTCTTCTTGAGTTTAATCATTCTTGGCACATAATCATTCCTTTGATGATATGTTTTAAGCAACCTGAAATGATTAGTCTACAATAAAATATAATTTTGTTATATCAAAATAAGGGTATCAACACACCCTCTCATCCTTCTCTTGGCTGTAAAGGCCCTATAGTAATATGCCACTCCTCTGCCCACCGTCTCCCTTCCAGAGAATAAAGCATCATTCACAACCAAACTATCAATCTAGTTCCTCCTCATCCTAGACAAAGCCACTAAGTGGAAATATTTGGTGTTCAAGTCTTCTTTGAGCTAGTTCTGACGAGATTTGACTTTCCATTCCACCTTAAACTTCCTATCCTCTTGGATTGTGTGCAAGTGCATGGCTTTGGTTGTCACTTCATCCGAAGTACCCCCACATCCATTGCTCTGTGAAGCCTTGATACCTCCACTAAGGCATCATTTCTCCTCTCGTTCCGTCTCTCCCTGGCCTCCCTTTTGTAATTCTAGAGGAACACTTGCAACTCCCTCAACATCAACTCCAACTTTGCAGCTGTCGAATCTTTCGGCTGGAAAGAACTCCATTTGTCCTCTACAATGCTTCTGAAATCCTCCTCCAACATCTGGGACTTGTCAAATTTGAAATAAGTCCCCAACGACCTCCTCTCATTAGTCTTCCATAAGAGCGGCATATGATTTGCGAATGGTTTGTCCATTGGTCGAACCTTAACCACGGGGAAGATCTCAGCCATTTCCATATTGCATATGAACCTATCAATCCCAGACTTCAACCTTGTCAAGTTTTGCCACGTGAATGCCTAGGAGGTGGGCAAGAGATCAATAAGACCATGCATGGTGACAATGCTCACAAACTCCCCTGAACCACGATCATTCCGCCCTTACCCTCTTGATCTACCCTCCATCAAGAGAGTGACATTAAAATCTCCACCAATTAGCCAAGGATGCCCTTGAACCTTGTCTGCCACCTAAGTCAGATCCTCCCAAAGGTGTGCCTGCGTCGCATCATTCGTAGGGCCATATATTGCAGAGAGGACCATCTTCAAGTTGTTAGTGTGCCTAGTCAACATCACTGTTAGCACATGTGTCTCCAAAAGAGAATCTTCTAACAGAAACAAATCATCTTTCCATCCCACAACAATTCCTCTTGACCTTCCAATCGCATTAAGAGCTAGGAAGCCCTTCAAACACCCTCCACGTATCTCTCTCCAAAATTGCCGATCATAATTCTCTAACTTGGTTTCTTGTAACATCACCACAACGGATCCCCACCTTATGAGATAGCTGCCAATGCTGGTCTTCTAGAGGGGTTGTTAAGGCCCCTCACATTCTAAGATAGAATGGAGGTCATTAGGAAATGCAATTAAGCCCCTCGTTCATATGTCGATAACCTAACACCATTGCCACAATGGCCAACTCACTCACATCAGCATCACCCCCTTCATTCCCATTGTCGCCCACCACCCTATGTATAGGCACCCTTTGCATCTCCTCTACAACAATAGCCCTGGACTATTGACCAGTGCCACCATTAGACATGCGGGCTCCATTAGTGCTACCTTCAGTCCCCACTGATTGCATCTTCGATTAGGGTTGACACTCTGCCTCAGGCTGCATCGAGGAAGTGGAAGCTACTCCTTTCTTCCCACGATAGGTCCATCTCGGCTGGTATAGAAGCTTCATTTTGGACTCTTCCTTTGGCGGCTGCCACCTTGTGAGCTGTACGCTAGGCTCCTTTGATCTCTGCACCTCATGGAAGTTTGGGGAGCTAGCCTTTCGAACTTGCATTTGCTCTTCCTCTAAGGGGCTCTGAGTCGCAGCATCACGACCATTGCCCATTTAACCACCTCTCGTAGCCTCAACTAGGGAGGAGGTAATAATAGGAGCAAGTTCTCGCATGGGTTGAAAGCATGGCCCAACTCTTTTACTAAATTTTTTATGATTTTTGTGATGTTTTTCTTTTAAAAATAGATAAGAAGAAATAACGACATATGGTTTTATTAATTGGAGAAGGCTTATGTTTCTATTTAGAGGGGTATATTATGGAGAACAATAGAATAGAGAGGTGCTAGCCTTGTGCATCAACTTCATCAAAGATATGCATGATGGAGATATAAATTTTTGTAAGTACTCGAATTAATTGACAAGCTAGATTAACATGATTTTGACTGAGGTTTGTCTTTGGGTCCTTCGCTCTTCATTTTGGTGTTGAATGAGTTAATGAAGTATGGAATTGTGGTATATGATTTTTACAAATGATATTATGCTCATGGATAAGGTATGAAATGAAATAAATTTCATGGATGAAACATTATTGAATCTAAGTAGGACAATCTAAGTACATGGGATGCAAGTTCAGCATCAGAAGACACATAGATGGGTTGTTCCATTTTTAATGAAGAGCTTTTCATTTACTTGGCAACGACCTTTCAATTAAAATGGAGGAATTAATGGGGATGTCTCACATGGAATCGATGTAGATTGGTTGAAGTGGAGAGGAGCTTGGGCTGTTATTATGTGAGGGAGAACATATTATGGGTGCACTAAAGGGATGGTGAGTAGTGCAATCAAATATATTATGACAAGATTGAAATATAATATGCACAAATAAGTTTCACACCACAATGGACACAAGACTTTGTAGTTGGAAAATTCCTACGAGTAAAAATCACCACCAAAGTCTTCCTGGATTTTCTCCGATCGTTGGGCAATGAAAAACCATTAAACCACACCACTTTAACTCGAGAGTAGTGTAACCTCAAGTACAACACATCGGATCAAACCGATGCAATTTCGTCTCTGCGAGATGAGAATCCACAACTTAGACACCCTTATAACGAAATAACAAGAAAAACAAAGATCCCTGTAGAGCCACAACGTATATGTACATGCTAGCTTCTATAGGTTAGAAAACTTTCCTTGGATGGAAGTAGATTAGAGTTTTGGCACAATGAAATGGAGCTCTCTGATCATATATAGGAAGCTTGGAGGGCATGTGAGCAACTTTCTCTCTTTGATCTCTGTTTGTGAAAATAATGGGAAGAATTGTTTCTATGTATCTTGCAATAGAGAGTCACTAGAGTATTTATAGAGGTTTTAGGAAGGCTCTAGTTAGATTGAGGTCATGTAGCCATTGGAAGTGATTAGGAATAATCTCTCGAAATAAGGACATATTGTAAAAAGATCTGCAATTGTCAATACAATATTAGACGTTTAATAGGTTTATTAGTCGTCTGATAAGAAAGCTCCATAAGATAGGTCAATAGGCACATTCCCATGTGACGTTTGATTAAGTGATTAGATGACTTATTTGAGAGTGAAGGTCAATTGATTAGATGGTTGGATGATTAAGGTAGCCATATTTCTTAGACGTGGGTCTGGAGTGAGCTAGGACGTTTGGTCTAAGTGTCGATCAACTTATAGGATGCCTGATCATATTGTTAGTCGTCTGATGTGAGAATCATTTTAGGATTCGAGCTTTGATACAATCTTCCTTGATTTAGGTTTTCAATGATCAACGGGTAGTTATGTGTTGTTTGATAGTGTTGTCGGATGCTTGATGAGATGGTCGATCATCTGAAGAATCAAGATGAACGTTGGGTTGCCAATGGTCATTACAGGAGACGTCTTGTGGAAAGGATAGTCGGTTTATATCAAGTTTTTGGTTATCTGACATTAGTGTTGGACACCTGATTGCGTGGACTAATTTTTGTTTTGATTCTAAGTTTTGCCTAAGTGTTTAGGGTCTATGTAAGTGTTACTTAGGACTAGGTTATCACACTTGGGCTCTTTTACATCAATTCTAATAAAAGAAAATGAAAATACATCAATTGAAATAAAGAGACAAAGACTAAAGATCTAATCTTCTAGCTCTTCTATCTTCTTTCTTCTTGTCCTAACTTAAGTCTCCTTGAGACTTAGTCCTTACTTTGATTCTTGCTACTATGTCAATCATTGTTCCTAAAATGCTAGTTCTTCAAAGAACAACATAAAATTTAAATATTTTGTCATCATCAAAATTAAATACATAAGTGTTTATGCACTAACACACGTGGCATCTGGAACTGATCTTCGAGGAAAGGACAGATAGCCCTTCAATCTGCCTGTCTATTTCCATCACTAAAACTTGAAATTTTATTCCATGTTTTAGGCAAGTGAGCTGGATAGAAAATAATTTTTACCATGTATGTATTTTCATTTGGAATGAAGTATCTGTACTTTGTAGCATAATGCATGATAAGATTTGGAAGTATATAGTAATATCTGCTAGTGTTTTTGTAGTATCTGTAATTCCTGTTGGAAGAAAGTATCTGAACTTTGTTGCATAATGCCTACTAACGTTGGCAAGCATAAGGATACCATATCCTCTCTTTGCCATGTGCAAGTAGGGTGTGTGTGCATGCGTCCATGCGTGTGT
Organism: Thalassia testudinum; assembly: GCA_037157565.1. Classification (NCBI taxonomy): domain Eukaryota; kingdom Viridiplantae; phylum Streptophyta; class Magnoliopsida; order Alismatales; family Hydrocharitaceae; genus Thalassia; species Thalassia testudinum. The sequence goes on from JAZHRO010000014.1 coordinate 3,419,958, forward strand.
ACAAACACCCATGTGTATCGGTTGATCTTGAAAGAAGAGCAAGTGATATGTGTAAGTCGAAATTTATAATTAATGGAAACAAATAATATTAAAGCATAAAGACAATCAAGAATACTTGGGTTTACGTAGAAATTCTACTCATGAAGAGTGGGGAGAAAATCACGGGAGAAGGCCTTGATAGGGTTGAGATATGTACTGGTTATCTTAAATAATAACTGAGGGGGTACAAGTCCATTTATAAGTCGCCGCATACAACACAAAGTCCACATCTCACGATGTGGCACTAAGCACCACACACTCCTCTCAACACTCCTCCTTAAGCTGAAGCATGGAATGCTCAGCTTGTAACAAAAGATAATCATCACTCTACGGCAGAAGACACTTCTCTCAATTGGTTCTCGCATGTAGGTAGGAACGCAGGCTGGAGTTGCTGAAGGAACTACTAATGTCTTTGGCAAAGGCCTTTCCTTTGGAGACCTCAACTGGTGCTGGTGACTCCCCATTTAATATCCCTGCAATGGGACTTCCTTTGAAGACCTCGATAACTCCTAACGTCCATAGTGGTATCCGATGTCACCTCAAAATTGTTGGAGGATGCTATCGTGCCTTAGGAAGAGAGAGACACGTAGATATGAAAATTTGCAACAAAGGGACTCCTAAATAGGGGTGACTACAATAGGTATCCACACTCCCTATTTCTTACATACTCGTATGGAAGAAGAAACATAGAGAAGAAATAAACATAAAATAGAGAAGAGCTTCTCCCCCTCTTCTCTTAAATTCAAACTCTTTCCCTTTTTTTTCCTTTTGATGTTTTTTCCGCTTTTGATTTTCCCACCTTTTTTTTAATCCCCCCTTTTTGATTTTTCCTTTTTTTTTTGAAAAAATTCTTCTTTTCCTCCTCTTTTTTTGTTTTTTTTTTCTTTCTAAAAATCTTCCTCTTTTTTTCTCTTCACAACTATGAGGGGGAAAAAAAAACAACCCACTACTTCTCGAGCAAAAACAAAAAGAGAGGGAGAAGAAAACCAAATCAATGCACCTCAAATCTCCTCCACTCGGTCACGTGTCGCTCGTGATCCTCGCGAGTCCTCGTTGTGACCGCTTCCTCATTGTCGACTTTATTGCTGTCATCATTGCCAAGATCATCTTTGAAGGAGTAGGTGCATGACCTCCTCAACTAATGTCACAAATCGCGGCCCATCACCGTCATCAACGCTAGCATTAGCGGCGAAGATTGTGCTGCAATCTTCGTGTGAGATCTATGTCGCCTCGTTACCTTGCAATAGGAGCAGAAGTGCTACGGATGCCTTAGTTGCCCCCTTGGGCCACCTCCTGTTGCGCTATTGAGATCGATGTTGCAAAGCTCGCCATTACCTCGTGACAGCCATCGCCGCCTTTGCCACGATCGCCTTCTCCTCCGCCATGCTCGTGTGGCCATCACCACCTTGTGTCACCAAGCGCTGCTCACGCAGCACTGATCTCGCATGATGTCTTGATTGGCGCCTCGCCTTGATCGAGGCCTCCTTTGCCGCCTTCTTCATCTTTTTTTTTTTCTACTTCTGCTGATACTCACGATCGCCTCCTGCATCTTCTTCGACTTCCCACATGCTCCTGATACACACAATAATCATGGAGCGAAGATAGAACTTCCAAGCAAGATACACACAATAATCTTAAGAACGAAAAAGATAACCCAAGAACTGACATGCTTTGATACCAAGTTGAAATTTACAATAAGCGAAAATGAATAATATCAAAGCATAAAGACAATCAAGAACACTTGGGTTTACGTGGAAAGCCCACTCACGAAGAGTGGGGAGAAAATCATGGGAGAAGGCCTTGATAGGCCTGGGATATGTATTGATCTCCTCAAATAATAACCGAGGGGGTACAAGTCTATTTATAAGCTACTACACATAACACAAAGTTCACATCTCACGATGTGACACTAAACACTACACACTCCTTTCAACAGTGTATGCTGAAGGGAAGATAACATTCTCATTAAGCAAAGAAACCCTAACCTCTCTTTTGGGTTAATTACAAGTCACACCCAACATAAAAATAAAAATTAAACATACCCCCTCATAATACGTAAGTGCTAACGCTTCCCCTCAAGTTGGGGCATATATATTAGCATGCCCTAACTTGTCATTCAAAAAATCATATATTTTCTTCTTAAACGCCTTGGTGAGAATGCCACTTGCAACTCCGAGAAAATATATGGTGCGTTGATTCTTCCTTTCATGATCGCATTTTTGATGAAATGGCAATCTACCTTGATGTGCTTTGTATGCTCATGGAAGATTGGGTTGGATGCTATATGTCGCCGATTAATTGTTACGATAAAGGATCGATGGCTGCACCTCCACTTGTAGATCTCGTACGAAAACCACAACCCACATGATCTCACATGCGGCATAGGCCATGGCACAATATTCAGTCTCGATGTTGGAACGATTAACCACACTCTGTTTATTGCTTCACCAAGAAACTAGATTTCCACCAAGAAACTAAGCATACCTTGAGGTAGGCTGTTGGTCCTCAATAAACCGTGCATAGTTGGCATCAGAATAGGCCATGATGTCCATGGATCTATTGTCTCTATAGTAGAGTCATCGATCATGATTTCCTTTGATATATCTCAAAATGAGGTATATCTCATGCCAGTGACTATAGCGTGGTGCTTGCATATGTTGACTAGCTCTACTGATGGCAAAACTGATATTCGATCGGGTGATGGTCAAGTATAGAAGCCGTCCAACTAAGCTACAATATCTGGAGATGTCATAGTGTGGATCATCCTCCTCAGTGCTAGGAACCTGCTGTGCTTCAACAGGAATGCCAAATGGCTTGGCTCTTAGATAGCCAGCCTCCTTAAAAATCTGGAGAGTATACTACCTTTGAGACAGAGATAGATGAGGCCCTTGTCAAACAACCTTAATCCCAAGAAAGTATCATAGGTCTCCAAGGTCCTTCATCACAAAGGTGGACTACAAGCAGGCCTTGGTTAGATGGATACCTTCCTCATCATCGCCTGTTAACACCATGTCATCTACAGAAATGGTTAGAGCAACTCTACTCGTAGACACATCTCCTCCTCCGAATAAAGATAGACTGGTCTAAAGATGACTATAGGAAGCCATTCTTCTGAATCTCTAAACTCAGACAATCAAACCATGCTCTCGTGCTCTACTTTAGGCCATAGATGGCCTTCCTTAGGTGACATATAAGCCCCCCCTGAACTCGGTATTCGGGCGGTTGCCTCATGTAAACTTCCTCTGCAAGATCTCCATATAAAAAGTATTCTTGATATTTAGCTGGTACAAAGGTCATCCCTTGTTGACTGCCATAGAAATAATGATCTAATAGATGAGATACACGCGACTGGAGAAAATGTCTCTAAATAGTCAATGCCATAGGTCTGGGTGAAACCTCTGGCATCTAGTTGAGCCTTGTATTTATCAATCGTGTTGTCTGCCTTATATTTGTTGGTATAGAGCCATCGATGGTCAACAACAGTAGCGTTAGGGGGACATGACACCAGATCCAATGTCTCTCTAGACTCAAGGAATTGCATCTCCTCGTTCATTGCAACATGCCATCTTCCTAACTGAGGGATGAAAGCTACCTGTGCCACAACCAGGGATCATTGGCTATGGACACTACTTTAGCAAACAACGTCAGTGTATCACGGTAATAGAGATCATCTCTCTCTACCGACCACCAATGGTCTCATTGGTGTGTCTATGATGAAAATAACAGTGTCTGTCATCAAACACAACCTTGCATTGGAGGTCTCTGTAGATTCGATTAATTGAAAGCAGACTCATGGTGAACTCTGGGGCGCAGTGCACGTTTGCAATCCTTATAGTAGGGGAAACCTGATTCTCCTCAACTATGGTAATCGGAGAGGCCACTCCATTGGCCATTCGGATCTCTTGGATTCCACATGACTTGGACTCAATTTTCAACTCAGCTGTTCTTCCGGTGAGATGTATCGAAGCACTTGAGTCAATAACCCATGGTCTAGGCCTCCAAACGCTCTTCCTTGATCCTCCATAGGTGAACATAGCCAAAAATACCGATCTGATTTTTTTCCTTTGCATAGGCAAGAGTAACTCATCTTGCATGAGAGAGGGCTCATCAGGCAATCAACTCCAAACTTCATCATCCATGGTGAGGGAAGGCTTATCACCACAAAGATTTTGGAAACTAGTTGTGAGAGAAGACTCATCACATAACACTTCAAGGAGCAAACACATGCTGCAAATCTTTCGAGCCTCCCACGTCCATGCGGAAAGCTTAGATCGGCAGCAACGTGGGCCCCAGCCTTTCTGCCAGATGCAGCGGTGTAGCAGCAGCCGAACACGGTGGCAGCGGCAGTGTTGCAGTTGCCCGCTGCCTTGGCGACACTGCTGCTACTGGGTGGTACAGCGGTGCTGCTACGTTGCACTCCTCTTTCCTCGGTCATCATCTCAATCACCATAGGCTTGGTGATTCGATCATATTTGATGGGTGGATATTTGGTGGGATATCAAACCACCAATCTAGGATCACTGCATTGATACCATGTTGAAGGGAAGATGATATTCTCATTGAGAAAAGAAACCCTAGCATCTCCTTTATAGAGGAGACCGTTGGGTAAATTACAAGTCACACCAAACATAAAAATTAAAATTACATATATCCCCTCATAATTCATAAGTGCTGACAGTATGAACTGTATGATTTGGGGTTGGTATTTCTTGCAATGGATTCATAGCTTCATGTGGCTCTTATATGCAATAAACAGTATATGAACTCCTTACTTCCCAATCAAACTACAGAGTGATCCCTGCTTAATATTTTCAGGTAATTCTCATGGTCAGGAAGATGTTGTTAGTGCTCTTGCAAACAAACAACTAGATAATAAGTATGTGGAGTTGAATTCCTTATGTCACATAACTGATAATGATGCTGGAAGACCTCGAGCACAACTACCTGCCACCCACAATGTTGCTCGACATCCTAGTTCTGATGAAAGTTACCCTCTCAAAAATACTCAAAATCATTTACAGAGTAAAATGAGTACACAAGAGACCCTGAAGGAGTCTCTCCAATTCAAGAACATCCTTGATGATGGGTGTAAGGGCCTTTCTTGTTTCTCTTGGTTTGGTTTGTAGACTTCAGTTCCACTATCTCTCTGTGACAAGATACTGGTTACATGCCCACAGTTGCAGATGGTCTGAATATTCCATGGAGTGATCTTGTTTTGAAGGAGAGAATTGGAGCAGGTGCCCTTTTCTCTAAAAATTGTAATGTGCTATCATGGCTGGTTGTCATTTATTTTAACCAATAAAGCCAAACTGTAAGTCCTGCATTTCTATATTTGAGAGAATTAACAAGTATTGTTGCAATTTGGCACTTTTTTCAGGTTCATTTGGAACTGTTCATCATGCTGATTGGCATGGTTCTGTATGTTTTTTTTTTCTCATTCCTCCTTTTAGCCATTTCACTATATTGTCTCGCAATCCTCCCTCAACAAGAAAAACGAAACAATACTTTGTTATATAGTTTCATTTTCTTATCAACTTCAAAGAGTTTAATCTATAAGTTTTACTCAGAAATTTCATGTTCATTATTTCAGCGAAAATCTTGAGCAAATTGTGAAGGACTTTTTAAAATTATAAATCAAAGCCAGCAATTTTCATAGATATGTGACAGGAGTTGAAATGATGCTGCAATAGCGAATAGATTTGTGGCATGAAAGATTGTGTACTCGTGAATGGACTGTTGAAGCTATTCACCAACATCAGGATCCTTGAGTGAAATTTTACCTACTCTGCCCTCAGGGATTTATCATGTACTAGAGGTTAGAAATATATGAGTCTAATAGTTTGTATTTAATTTAGAAAAGTGGATGATATACATGAAATGGGAGTAGGGAATTATAGCAAACTGGATATATGTATTTTTTAAGCATGGCAGTCAGTCAATCTGAAAATTATGATATGTTAACCTGGAGATTATTTCAGATCAAGTATGCAAGTTTTTTTTGATTGTTTTGAAATGCAATCACTCAAACAAGACACAGATCTTATGGCCAAAACCCTTCTTAATGGAAGGGAAGAACCACAGGAACCTGAGCCCTAGTGCCCATAAGAAGGGCATTTACATCCTTTCAGAAAGAAGGGATGTTAGAAAATTTTTAGCCGTATGGTGTATACGAACCCATGCCCAGGATGTAAATACTTAGTAACTCCCAATTCACCTTCTCAAGTTGGGCATAGATGCCAAATATGCTCAATTTGTTGACATTCTTCTCAAGTTGCATCATGGAAAGGCCCTTAGTAAAAACATCTGTGATTTTCAGATTTAATGTAAGACGAGCACAGTTCTCTAGGATCTATCTTCTCGCTAATAAAGTGTTTGTCCAAGTCAACATGTTTGGTGCTTGTTAGAGACATTATTTAGAGAATTAGGAAAGTTAGTTTTAGGACAGTATATTTATTTTATCTCTTTCCATTATTACTTATATGATTATATTTAAATTGATTGTATTAGGATTATGATTAGGATTAGCCCTTTGTATATAAAGGGACCAACTCCTCTCATTTGTCTCTTGATATTTCATAATAATATTTTCAATCCTTGAATCTTCACATGGTATCAGAGTTGCGATTTTAGACCGGTGTTCGGTACCTACTTGATTCTCTCTCCTTCCTTTCTTCCACCACAAGAAAAAAAAGAGAAAGGAGTGGAAGAAGCCACCAAAACCCTAGAGGGGCCTCCTTGGTAGTGCCATCGAGTCTCCTGGCCATCAGTGAGCCACTGACGGCCCCTTCACTTCCTTGGGTGAACCCTTAGGTGCCCTTCTTCCTTATCTTTCACTCGAGGTCGTGATCGACCTCTCTCTCTCTCTGCAGTGCCCTAGGCAACAAAGAAGGGACTTCATTAGTATCGTCGCTGGCATTTAGGGCTCTGACGAGCCTCGTTATAGTGTCGCCTAGCCCTTTAGGACACTCTAGTGGTCGAGTATAGCCATCATCTCCTTTGCTATGCCACCTAAAGTGCCTCCTTCGAGCTGCAACACCACCTTCTTCGCCCAGATCCATTGTGCTGCTCCTCCTTGGACATCGCTGGCATTTCCTCTTACTATTGGTGGTTCGACAACCCTACTCTTGTCCATGTGGGCCTGGCCTCTTGATTGCGTACGCACCGCGTGCATTGCTTGCTCTTCTCGTGTGCTACTGCACACACTAATTGCTTTTGCATGTGCCTCTGCATGCACTACTCACACAAACAAGCATGTAGATTTCTCTTCCTTTATGCGCCTACACACAATCTTTTGGCATGAGCGTGGTCATGTGGTTGCTCTTGTTGTGTGCAGCCACACGCACTACTCCCCTACCACACATGTATAAGTGTGTGGTTGAGTTGTTGCCTATCACAAAGATATTGACTAGTGGGGTAACTGAGTCACGTGCTCAGCCCTATCCTTAAATGCCTTACTCTAGTTTCATCGCCTTCTCGTAAGAAGGGTTTTCGTTGGTGTAAGGTGATTACTAGTCCTTGGGATCGTCTCACCTACTTTGCGGCTTGCTTGGGTTCGCTTCCTGCTTGCCTGAAGGTCGCTGTGTTAGTTTTTTTTTTTTTTGACTCCTAGTGAGTTAGTTTTTCACTAGTGAAGAGATGACTACGTGCACGCTTAACTATTTGCTTGCCTGCATGCCTGGTTGCCTACGTGCCTGACTGACTACACGCTTGGCTACCTACCTGCTTGCTCCAACCTCGAATTACATTTAATGGAGGTAAGCTCTCCTGTTATTGCTACAATTCTATTACTATCTTTTGTGATTGCTACTTCTGCTACAGTTGTCTATCATTCATTGCTACTTCTACTACTACTACTGCTTGCTTGGGATCGTCTCCCATCTCTGTCCATTGTTAGATGTTACTTGGGATCGTCTCTTGCTACTTGCTTGTTATTGCTCTCAGTTTACTGCGGTTGCTACTTTTGCTACAGTCGTTCCTGCTTCTCCACTCTACTACCTGCTCTTTTAGATGTCTACATTGAGGGGGAGTTCACTTCTGTAACAAGTTGAGCATTGCATGCTTCAACTTGGGAGGCAGTGTTAAGAGATATTATTTAGAGAGTTAGAACAATTTGTTTTAGGAGAATATGTTTGTTTTTTCTCTTTCCATTATTAGAGATATGATTAGATTTAAATTGATTGTAGTAGGATTATGATCAGGATTGGTCCTCTCTATATAAAGAGACCAACTTCTTTCATTTGTCTCTTGAGATTTCATAATAATATTTTCAATTTCTCAAATCTGCATAGTACGATCATGGAAAGGTAGATTGTTCGCTTGGTTGACTGCATCCTCGTTGTCATAGTATGGCTTTATGGGCATTTTAGGTTGAATTCCTCTATCAGTGGGAACAATTTTAACCCATAAATCTCCATGACTCCTAGTGCCATTGCTTGTTATTTTGCTTTAGTGCCAGAGCATGCATGCACTTATTGCTTTTTCCTCCTTTAAATGATGAGATTATCACCTAAATAGATGGAAATCTTATGGTTGATCATTCTACCCAATTTGCATCAATGAATCCTTCAATATGCTATATAATAAGACAATAAAGGAGATTTGGGAGACTATGGAGAAGAGGTACTTCCTTTAGACGATCAGCTCTTGTCGTGTAGACATCTACAGGCTTATATGGAATATCACTTAAGGTGTCATGTCTTTGGTTGCGTATTTCACTACTTTAGACGATCTATTCAAGGAGTTAGTCGTATTGTAGCCTGCATGCTGCGAGAAGTAGGTCATTGAGGTCTTTGGATGGCATAACATCGTGGTATCAATCAACCAGAAATCGGATTCTATCTTTCGACTCAATGTCTAACTTAGAGACAATATACAGTTGCCTTTAGAAGATAGATGCTAATACACCACTTGCTGCTCTTGCTACCGTGCCTGACACCTCTACCCTTGTTGCCTTCAAAGGGAGGGGTGGTCATTTTGGTAGTCGTGGATGAGGTCGTTTTATCTACTCTCATATTCATTGCAAGAGAACAAATCATGCTTCTGACATATGCTAGGGCAAGTTTGCAAGCCCACTTGGGCGAATAAAACTTGTATTACCGAGTCTCTTGTTGCTAAGACTGCGTTAGAATAGTCTCCTCTATCGTTTATTGAGGACGAGTTAGATTGTCAGAGACACTAAGGAGCGAGCCCTCCTTTACTGCTACCGTTGCCACAACTTTTGTGGTTAATATTACTGCTACTACTTTTGATTGGATCACTGCATTTGGAGCATCTGATCCTACTATTGCCCATCATGATGATGGCGATGATTGGTGGGGGTCCTGAGCGAGGGTCTTCATCTCCCACTCCTAATTGCTTGCTTATTTTCTATTGTTGCTTGGGAGTGTTTCCCGTCTGCTGCAGCTACTACTGCTATAGTCATACTACTGTTGTTTATTGTTGCACTTCTATTACAACTGTATTACTGTTGTCTATGACCGCGACTTTTGCTACAGTCTTCTATCATTTGCTACCGTTGCTACTTCTGTGACTGTTGCTATTGCTGTTTGCCTACTGTGGCTGTTACTTTTGCTATGGTTGCCCCTTGCTCCTCCGATCTGCAGGCTTTTCCTCTAGATGTCCACATTGGGGGAGTTCACTTTTATTTTCTGTAACAAGTTAGACGTTGTATGCTTCAACATGGGGGTGAGTGTTTTAGTTAAGAGTCTAGTTATTGTAGGATTGAGTTTGTTAGAGAATTAGTTGTGCAATTTATATATATAATAGGACTCTTTATGTAGTTTTTCATTCCCACCTCTTTATATAAGGGATGCTAGGGTTACATTTTCTAATAACAAAGTTTCATTTTTTCCAACCGTCATCTTCATCTTTTCAAGCTTCGTGCATCATTCTTGATATTTCTCCTGGTGCAAAGATCGAGCATAAAGTGTGTCAATTGTGAAAAAAAGGTTTTAAATGTCGATATCGATGTCGTACTGACAAGTTGAAAAGGGGATACGTCGGGGATATGTTACTGATATTCGTGAATTTTGGAGAAATCACTCAAAAAGGTGCAAAATATCCCAAAATATCATAAATTTGATGAAAATTAACATTTTAATAACTACTACATGCACAAAGAAATACCTAGAAGACCAACATTATATGTTTTGAATGAAAACATAATAAAAATGTGCTACTGACATGTTGATACTCATAGCATTAAAAAAAAAGACACAAAGCAATCATACACAATTTTAAAGTTCATGTGGTATATGCACTTTGACCTTCTTCATATCTTTCCATATCAAAAAATAATCCCCAATATTAAAGATCTCAATGCAGAAGTAGATAACTAAGACATGAGGTTCTCAATTTCTAATATGCCATCAATATAGTTGCAGCCTTAGGATGTTTTCTTTGTCCATTTTTTGGAGGACGAGAGAGTATTTGGGTAGGTTACATCACCATGGATATCTAGAGTTTTTGTTTGTCATGATTTCCACAAATTGCATCAAGAAGAAGGATCTTGAGGCTTGATTGATAGGCTTCTACTTTTCTTTATATCACCATCATTAGCCAAATTAGATTTGAGGCATGTGATTTCAGATATATGGCATGTTGTTGTCCATAGGCTCATTACCTACAATATTACCTCATGATGACAACTCCCTAGAATATTTTTAAATTAAGAATCACTTACGGATTCAAGGAAATGTTTTTTGAAAGGGAAGACATGTCATTGACATACCGGTGATATGCCGCCGATATGTTGGAAATTTTATGCTTAGGGAGTATAATTTTAACAATGTCACTGATATTCCTTGATATTAGCGACATATTGACTGACGTCAAGGAAAAGGATATGGTAGGGGGTGTCGATATCTCTTGGAGCGTCGATACCAACATAGCAGCGACATATCAGTGACATGTCTTACCTCGCTGAAAACACCACGAAAACACATTTCCTACTAGTCATACTTAGAGGTCTAGGTCCCTATTTGAGCTCCTTCACATGAATGTTTGGGTCCTAGTTGTGCTCTTGATAGACAGAGGCATCATTACTATTCGGTGATTGATGATGACTACTCTCACTTGACTTAGGACATTTTTGTTGAAGTAGAAATTTGATGTTGGGATGATCAATAAGAATTTCATTTTGGAGATGAAGAAGTTTGGGGCCACCACTCAAATTGTTCATTTTAACAATGTCTTGGAGTTTTGCATCATGTTTTTATGTGCAAACCACTTGTTCACATACTTCTTAGTAGAATAGTGTTGTCAAGCGTAAACACTGCCACATCTTGGATGTTGTCAGGATACTATTGATCTACAATAGTGTACCCTCAATATATCGAGGAGATGCGATTCTTACAACATGCTATCTTATTAATTATGTTGAGTTGTAAGGGGGTGTTGATATTTTTATTTATTTTGAGGTACTTATGTAATTAACCCAGTCTTCTTTCTTATAAAAAAGGGTTAGGGTTTTTTCATTTGAGGCTAATTTAATTATTTTAATTTCAACATGGTATCAGAGCAGCGGTCCTAGGCCGGTGCTCTGATATCCCAGCAAAAAAAATCACCAAAATATGATTGGATCACCTATGTAAAGGTGATCTAATGGGAGATCCCAAGGATCTCCTTCCCATCATGAGTGGCAGTTAGTCCCATGCCGCTCTTGCAGGTCTGCACAGCATCGCCGATGGCCCGTGCCACTGCTGCAGCACCTTTACAGGGGTGCCTTGTCAGTCTGCAGTCTTGTATGATGCCACACCACTGGCTTGCAGGGTGTAGGTCATGTTCCTTGCCACTATAGTGGATTGACCACTTTTGACAGGACAGATGGGGCTTTCCTGTGTTTGGTGCAATCTATTGCGTGATGAGTCTTCTCTCACGCATTGTCTTGATGGAGATGAGTCTCCTCTTGCCTATGTGGAAGAAAGTTGATCCATCAAAATCAACTTCAGGATTTGTGAGACTAGCGTGTGCACTCCAACAAGTTGAGAAGATACAAAGGTGCATGGGTGATAGACTCTGGAGCCTTGGTGCATCTCATCGAAGATCGTGATCGTCTGAAGAACACTGTGATTCCACAAGGATTGCAGGAAGTATGTGTAGCCAATGGAAGGACCCCTCTTGTGACTACAGTTGGGTATGTAGATGCTACACCCAGGATGAAGATGGAGACGGTATATTATGCCCCTGAATTTCCTATGAATCTTTTATCGATGAGCAGGACTTGTAGAGATCTTGAATGTCATGTTCTTTTTGATGAGAAACATTGTTATTTCCAAGATCAAAATACAGGGGAAATTGTTGGGAGTGGTATAAAGAGAGATGGTCTCAATTATCTGGACACGCCTACGTTGTTTGCTGGGGTAGTATCCATCTCTCATGACCTTTTACTTTGGTACCAGTGACTTGGGCATTCGTCTGTGAGGAAGATGCACCAAATGTATCCAGAGTTACTAGACTCCTTGCTTCTGGATTGTGAAGATTGTCAACTAGGGAAGCATCACAGGAGCACCTATTCTGGGAGAGATACTGGTGTGAGTTCTGCTCCATTTTCCTTAGTACATTGTGATGTTTGGGGACCATTTAGAGTTGCTTCTACTGGTGGATATAGGTATTTTGCAGCTATAGTGGGTGACAACAGTAGACTTACTTGGGTATTTTTGATGAAGGCTCGTAGTGAGATTTCTACTATTGTACAACATTTTCTTTTTGAGGTACAGACACAGTATGGTACTACTGTTCAGGTTTTTCGTAATGATAATGCATTAGAATTTATGCATAGTGACTTATAGGAGGCTTTACGGGCCAAGGGGATTATTCATCAGACATCTTGTACTCATACTTCCCAGTAGAATGGAGTTACAGGATGCAAGTTGCGACATTTGCTTGATATTGTTAGGACCTTGATGTCACATATGAAGATTTTTAGGTAGCTCTAGGGTGATGCTATACTTTCAACAACATATTTGATTAATCGGCAGGCATTCTCTGTGCTCCAGGGTCAGCTTCCATATCAGATCATACATCTTGATTGTAGTAGGGTATTTCCTTTGCCACTGTGAGTGTTTGGATGTGTATGTTTTGTTCAGAATTATGGTATCCAGGATAAGTTTGCTCCCTGTGCCACGAAGTGTCTTTCTAGGCTACTCAGGACTCAGAAAGGCTACAGATGTTATGATCCAGCTCAAGGAGATACTTTGTTACTACGGATGTGACCTTCTTTAAGAAGATTCCCTACTTCTCAGAAGAAGGATCATCTATAGTGGTTGCCATTGAGAAGACACGTGTATATCACAGGAGATCATAGATACATGACTTTGCATGTGAGGAGCCAGCTCAGCTTGTTATCTCTTCGGATAGAGGTGAGTTAGATAGGGAGGAGGAAACTGTGCAGAGGAGATCTGATATTACTCTTCACCCTATTTTTTGGTATACCATAGTTTCTCATCTCTAAGGGGAGGCCAGACAGTTTGCGTCTGCTATTACTACTACTGTGGTTCCCAGAGATTTTGTGCAAGCACTCCATGATCAGAAGTGGCAGGCGACCATGGATGAGGAGATGGAGGCTCTTAAGACCAGAGGAATATGGGATCTTGTTCCATGTCCTGAAGGTGCTATTGTTGTTGGTTGTAGATGGATGTATACCTTCAAGTAGAGGTCTGATGGCATAATAGCGAGATATAAAGCTAGACTTGTGGCCAAGGGATTTACTTAGACATATGGGGTAGATTACCTTGAGACCTTCTCACTTGTTGCACTTATTACTTCCATTAGAATTATCTTGTCACTTGCAGTGATCAGAGATTGGTCCTTACATCAACTTGATATAAAGAATGTCTTTCTATGTGGGGATCTGGCTGCGGAGGTATATATATGAGACAACCACCAGGATATGACAATAAGGGGGAGCTTGTCTACTGTTTGTTGAAGGCCATTTATGGCCTGAAGCATAGTCCATGAGCCTCGTTTGAGAGGCTTAATCTTGAGATCAGGAAACTGGGGTTTCAAATGTCTACCACTGATCATTCTATATTCATCAGACAGATTGAGTATGGTGGGATATGGAGAGTGGTTATTTTGACAGTATATGTCGATGATATGATATTGACAAGTGAGATGCTGGAGGTATAGCAGAGGTGAAAGTCTTTCTCCAATCTACCTTTGTCATCAAAGATTTAGGTGATCTTCGTTACTTTCGAGGGATAGATGCTACTCGTCAGGAGGGAGGTTTGTCTTTATCTTAGAGACAGTATACTTTGCAGATTCTAAAGGAGGTTGGTCTTCTTGGTTCCAAGCCATCAGGGATACCAGTAGAGGCATCTCCTAGTCACCACTCTGATGAGACTGATCCCTTGTTTGAGGATGTGATCAAGTACCATAGTACTGTTGGCCATCTGTTATATTTGACTATTACACGTCAAGACATCAGTTTTGCAGTCAGTCGGGCTAGTCAGTTTATGTAGAATCCCAGGTATATTCATTGGCATGATGTGTCTTATTTTGAGATATCTGAAGGGAACTCCAGGACGAGGTCTGTATTGTCATACGAGTGGCACTATAGATCTTGTGGCTTATTCTGATGCAGATTATGCTGGATTTGTAGAGGACAAGAGGTCTACATCGGACTTTACTATTTATTTAGGGGCAAATCTTCTTTCATGGAGAAGCAAGAAATAGAGCGTTGCTTCCCGCTCTAGTGCAGAGGCCGAGTACAGGTCCATGGCGCAGGCTGCATGTAAGATAATGTGGATGGTTGGATTTCTGCAAGATCTAGGGGTGTTAATTGATACCCCAGTGACTCTTTACTATAATAATAAATCAGCTACATATATTGCCTCCAATCCGATTTTCCATGAGCAGGAAAAGCATATAGAGGTTGATTGTTATTTCATACAGATGCCGTTTTGGTGGGGAAGATAAGTACTCCTTATATTTCTCTTGAGCTACAGCTAGCTGACATCTTTACCAAGCCCCTTAAGAAGAAACAACATGATTTCTTGAGCGACAAGTTAGGGCTCATTGACATATATGCTCCAACTTGAGGGGGAGTGTTGAGTTATAAGGAGGTGTTAGTATTTTTATTTATCTTAAGGGGATACTGATGTAATTAACTTAGTCCTCTTTCTTATAAAAAAGGGTTAGGGTGTTTTCATTTGAGGCTAATGCAATTATTTTGATTCCAACAAATCGTATGCCATCCTCAATGCTTGATGAATAGATCCTGATATAACTATTATATCTAAATGGAAAGCTATTCTCTATCTAGCCCAGTGTATTTGGATGCGTGGTGTTTGTTCATCTTTATGGTCCTGATAGAGATAAGTTGGTCCCTAGATCAGTGAAGTATATCGTTTTGGGATATTCCAAGTCCCATAAGCGGTTTTGGTATTATGATATTCTCCAACGTTGCCATTATGTTAGTATAGATGTGACATTTTGAGTCAAATTCATATTTCTTCACAACAAGGTTGTGTGTGGATATCATTCCTGATATGGTGCCTTTGGCGGTTTCTCCTACTCAATTAGAGGAAATTCCAATGATGATGCCTGTCGGTTCCTCCTCCATTGGAGGAAATTCTGGTCATTGTTACTCTAAACCCTGGGTATCATCCTTCCCCTTTCGAGTTAGCACAACCATTAGCCTTTGAAGTGCACATAGATTTAAATGGCACGGGTGATGTGGTGGTGAATGATACTTTGAATGCTAGCAAATACCTTAGCTGTAGATGAGCAAATGGGGTTGTAGTGGTGGTCATGATGCTAAAGAAGATCAAGATTGACAAATAGCCTTGCAAAAGGCATGCTGTACTCGCACCATGCATCATATTTCCAAATATGTCTTTATGGCATGCCTATGTCCTGTTCTTTTTGGCACTATCTGTGATGTCGATTCCTACATATTATCATTAGGCCTTACTAGACCTATGATGGAGATAGGCTATGGAGGAGATGTCTACTCTTACTTCCCACAGTACCTAGGAACTTACTAACCCACTCTCTGATGCCATAGTATTAGGGCCCAAGTGGGTTTTCATTGCAAAGTACAATATAAATGGATTTGTTGTGCGATACAATGCTAGGTTTGTTGTCAAAGGATTTACCTAGACATATGAGGTAGATTTCTTTAACACTTTCTCACTAGTGGCACGACTCCCTATAGTTAGGATCTTCATTTTCGTGGCAACTCAATGGGATTGGCTGCTTTACCAGCTAGATGTGAAGAATGCATTTCTTTATGATGATCTACAAGAGGTGGTACATGTGGCAACCACCTGGTTTTATGGTTCTAAGCAAAGTCTTGAATGATTTCACAAGTTGTCCAAGATTGTTGGGACCCTTGGATTTCGTAGATTTTTAGCTGATCACTCCGTGTTTGTGTAATAGACATCTTAAGGGATGGTGGTGATGTTGGTTTATGTTGATGACATGATACTTATTGGTGATACTCAAGGCATTCATGATTTGAAGAAATGCTTGGTTGGGAACTTTGTGATCAAAGACTTAGGTCCACTTAGTTACTTCCTTAGGATCGAAGTTGCCTATAGCAAACAAGGTGTAGTGTATTCTAGAGAAGGTATTCTAGGGGAGAAACTGGCACATATCTTTGTGGATCCAAAAGTTAATCTTGAAGTTTATGATGAGAATGCAACACCAGTTGATGCTTGCCAGTTTAGGACTTTGGTGGGGAAGGTTTTATATTTGACTATAACATGTCTTAAGATCTTGTTGGCACTTGGAAAGCTAAGTCAATTCATGCATAAGCCAACCAAGGTAATTAGGATGTAGCTATGATGGTGTTTAGGTACCTGAAGTCATCGAAGGGACTCTTGTTCGCAAAAGGCATGTCATTTGACATTGTTACCTACATAGATGTGAACTATGTAGGGTGTCTTGATGATAGAAAGTCAATGCTAGTTTTTTTTCTGAAAAAGAAAAGGGGGCTTAAGAAGGGATAACCCCCTAAAATTCATGAAAAGAGAGAGCTAAAAGAGAGAGCTATTACAAAGGGAGGCAAATAAATGCTTTAATAGAGCATCATTCTCCTTTAAACGTTACACCATTACATTCTAACCAAATACACCAAAGCAAAGTGAAGGTGCTCCTAAGAGCCCCCTCATCAGCTGGGGGCGTAAATGCTGGTCGAGAAAGTAGAGATGTAGAAAATACACCGTCAAGCATCGAAAACCAACACTCTTAGAGAATGGGTAGGTGAAAATAGATGCTTTGTATCCTTAGTCCCTCCCCAACAAAGGACACAAGTGGCGTCGTAATTAGGAACCCAACATTGCCTGAAGTTGTGACCGATGAGTCTCCTCAAAAGCCACATGCAATTGAACCCTCTAAATTTTCTAGCAATCCAAAGCCAAGTCCTTGTCAAAGGGGGAGATATCCTCCAAGAATCATAAACATGCCTTCTTCATTGAGAAGGCTCTATCCTCGAAGTCTAGCCATTTCTCTTGAGTCTTGGCCTGATTTCATGAAGTGTATATAATAACAAAGTGACCTCCTCTAGTCTAGCTTGAGATAGGGATTTTGGCAATGATGGTGTCCAATGGTCCTTCGAAGAGTAATCAATCACTAAACTAGATGGATTGGTGGTAAGGGCAACCAACTTGGGACATGCCTTAGCAAGGATGCCAGTGGGAGACCATGGTTGGATCTAGAATTTTGAAACTAGAGCCATCCCTATAACATTGCCCTGCAATGCAGCTGAACCCTCCTCAAAGTCTTTTAGAGCCTTTGCCAAAAGTGTGAAGCACCTCTAACCAGTCATCCTCCTTTCGTCCCAATCTATTGTCCCCCCATAGGACTCACAAAGGATCATCTTTTGAAAGGGCCATTGTGGACCCATAAGGTAGACGATCCACTTTGTAATCAACTCTTCATTCATGGTGTGCAAATTTAGGACCCCAAGACCCTTCATCTCCTTGGGTCTACAAACCTCATCCCAAGCCACCAAAAGAAAGTATTTGCCATTAGAATTAGAAGCCCACGCATGAATTGCCTCGTGATGGAGTTTATCCTCTTGAGAATAATCATCGATATCCTCATGAGAGATAAGTAAATCAACAGTGTTGAGGGGAGAGGACAGTAGATAACAGTGGAAAATAATGTTCTGTCTTATTGAGAAAGAGAAGCCCTACATCTCTTTATTTAATAAGAAGTGTGGGTAAATAGTGCTACAAAACCAAACATAAAATAAAAATGACATAAGAGGAGCCCTACAACACTCCCCCTCAAGCTGGAGCATACATATTAATCATGCTCAGCTTATCATAACAGATATTAAATGCAGAATAAGATAAAGGTTTAGTAAAAATATCTGTCGTTTCACAAGCAACTGGAGATGTATAGATAATGCCTTGCCGAATCAGATCTCTAGTGTAGTGACAATTTACCTCAACATGCTTTGTACACTCATGGAATATTGGATCATTGGCTATATAGGTGGCAGCCCGATTGTTACATCTCATCTCAATAGAGGCCTTTAGCTGGATATGTAAATCCTACACGACAGATCTCACTTAGGCCATTTTTGCAGCTGTCTTTGTCATGGCCCGATATTCAGATTCTACACTTGAGCGAGAGACGACACTTTGCTTTTTGCTTTGCCAAGTAACAAGATTCTCAGCTACATAGGTGCAGAACCCAGTGGTAAACATTCTATCAGCCCTGCATCTTGCATAATCAACATCAGAATATTCGATCACATGCATGGAGGTACCTCTGGAAAATAGTAAACTGCGGCTAGGTGCTTTCTTTAGGTATCCAAGCACTTGCATAGTAGCTTCCCAGTGTTGCTTTGTGGGCACATCCATGAATTGGCTTAATTTTCCCACTGCTAGAGAAATGTCCGGTCTAGTAATAGTAAGATAAAGGAGCTTGCCAATGACCTGTCTATATGATGTGCTACCAACTGAAGTAGACTCTGTATCATATAGGTGTCTTTTAGGATTCACGGGAATATTGGCAGGCTTAGCATCCAACATTCCAGTTTCCTGAAGAACATTAAGTGCGTACTTATGTTGTGAAATAACAATGCCTTCCTTGCCTCGTGCCATCTTAATGCCTAAGAAATATCTCAAGTTCCCTAAATCTGTCATCACAAATTTTTTTACTAGAGCCTTCACCTCTTTTATTCGTGGCTCATCATCCCTAGTAACAATTAGATCGTTCACATATACTAGTAGTACCGCTACTCCTTTGTCACTCTTCCACATAAATAACAAATGGTCTGTCGAAGATCTCTAAAGACCAATGTCCTACACTACTTTTGACAGCTCTTGAAACCATGCACGAGGACTTTGCTTAAGATCATATATAGCCTTCCTAAGTCTACATACACACTTCCCCTAAGTCTCGAAACCAGGAGGTTGTTGCATGTAGATTTCTTTTTGGAGATCACCATATAAAAATACATTTTTTATATCTAGCTGAAATGGCCTAATCATAATGAACATCAACAAATAGCAAAATAAGAACAGTTGGGAGCTGCGCCACGGGAGAAAACGTGTCAAAAAAGTCCACCCCATAGGTCTGGGTGAATCCCTTTGCAACAAGACAAGCCTTATGCCGTGAAATAGATCCATCTGGATTATATTTCAGGATAAAGACCAGCGGCAACCCACCAAATGAGCACCTTATGGTTACGTAGTTAGCTCTCAAGTCCCTCTGGAATGTAATGTAGCCATCTTGTCCTCCATGGCTTGATGCCATTTTGGATCAAGTATAGCTTGCTGATAAGATGAAGGAAAAGTGGATGCTGTCAGTTCAGAGAATAGAAGAGACCAAAGGACTTGCCCAAATGGCCTGAGAAAGAATATCTAGAGTTCTATGGTGAGCACATGAACGTGGAGCCTTCCGAATAGCAATGGGAAGGTCCACAGTAAGATCAGGGGCCTCAGCCCTAGGAAACTCAATAATAAGAGAAATCAGAACCTACATGAGCATTACTAGAAGAAGGGACATTAGTATCATTAATATATACTTGATTTGGGGGAGATGGTAGCGTGAGGGAGGGGGGGTGTCTAGGTGCATGTCACTGGAAATTTGTATACTTTGATTGGAACATTAAATCTGCCTTTATTCTGCTCTGGCTCTGACTTCGCCGTGCTAGAATTGACAGGAATCTGCTCTAAAGGAATATGAGGAACTAGCATAGGAGCTGTCTTTGCCTTAAAAGTCAACTGATGCCTCGTGGTAGAGAAATATGGTACAACCTCATGAAGAGGAACATCTGCACTGAAATAATATTTCCTAACAATGGATCATAACATCAATATCCTGTGGTTACTACTGTTGGTGCTAGAGCACCACGATCATTTGTTTTGATGATAACAAAACACGTGTTATTTAACATTTGCAATTTGAGTCCTAGATTTCAGGTCAATTGCAAATGAGGACGTGTTTAGACGGAGTTCGAGCTCGCATCCAGTACGGATTGGAAGAGCTTGACGGAAAACAGAGGAGGTTCGCGTGGAGCGAAAGATTGAAGATGGAAGGAAATGAAGAATAGGATAGATTTCCTTCTTTTGTACTTGTTGTATTTTTTGTTTCTTTTGTTGCTCTTTATTTCCTTAGATATTTCATGTTAAAGAGCCTCAAAGAACCCTAACAGTAGTCTTAGGAACACCGGCACAACCCTAGGATACTTAGGTTTTCTGTAGAATACTTAGAAAACCAATATAGGGTTCAAACAGCACTTCCAGACGTGTAATTCCCAAATCAGACGTCTGATAAAGAATTTTAAGACGTCTGACTGTTGTTTCAGACGTCTGATAACTGTTAGGCTGGACATAGTTAGTTGTGTCTGATGAAATCAGACGTCCATACCTTAGTCCAGACGTCTTACAAGACGTCTGATGACTTTGCCAGACGTCCAATTAGTGGACCGTTGGCTGGCTTAGCAAACAGTCAAGAATATGACCGTTAGAGCCTTATCAGACGTCCTTAGGTCTTTCCAGACGTCTGATAAATGATCGTTTTGCCTCGGCTGACCCAAAATCTCTTCTCAGAGATTTTCTAGCCGTTGCAACGTTTGGAAATCAATTCCCACAGTAAAAGTAGATTTCCAGACGTCTAGACTTAGTGCGAGACGTCCTGTATGTCGTCTGATGGACTTGCGTAAAAACCCTGTTTAGATCTGATCCAAGTCAGGGAGAGACCCGCCCAAAATCAGACGTCTGACCTTTGAATCAGACGTCTTATAGTGAACTTCCAGATGTCTGATGCTAGAATTAGACGTCTGATAAGCCTGTCAGAACAATGATTGTTCCTGATTTCGGGCTGATTCACTTGGGCTTTGTTCCCAACGGCTATGGAAGCTTTTCCAAGCCTTCCAAAGCCTTCCTAAGGCCTCTATAAATGGAGGGGAGCCTTTACACACAGGAGACACACTTAGAGACACAAGATACACACCAAGAGACACCTTGTAATACACTCTCACACTCTTGTGTCGAAGAAGCTCTTGCTCTCTAAGCTCAAGTTCTACATCTTGAGAGCATCAAACCTTCGCGCACCCGCTCTCCCGCCGTTGTCTACGAGAGCAAAGTTGCGCCGTTGCGTGGCTCACGCACCCGCGTCATCGTCGACGCACTCCTTGCAAAGGGGAGCTTCCTAAATCCTATAGAAGCTTAGGTTTACTACTTTGTTGGCTCTATAGGTTTGTTGTTTATTTTATCTTTGTATTTTGGTTGGGTATTCGCTTTGCGAATTCCCGTCTCCTTCGTGGGACAAAATCCTTCTCGTGGAGAGAAGGGGTTGAGGAACGCTACCCTCGTACTTGTAGCGTGGTTGTACTGAGGTTGAATCACCCTCGTTTTAAAGTGATTCGTTTAGTGGATTTGATCAACTAGGTTGATCGGAAAATCCTAACTCGAGAGGGTTAGGTGGTGGTTTTCACCCGGTTTCGGTTTCCATCTAAAATTACTTGTGTACTTGTGCGATTGATTTTTGTGAGATTGCTTTATATTTCATTTGCGCATTTTTTACGTCACACTGATCTCACCCCTCCAAGTAGGGAAATCACAACTACTATAACCCAAAAAGGCACATTTTGCAGCTTGTGGTGCCATCTTTTTTCGTCTTGGGTCAAGTAAGTGTACAAATGTTACACAACCAAAGATCTTGGGTGAAATAGTAAACAAGTCCCTATCAAGGTAAAGTATCTGGTCCTGAATGGTTGAGTTGGGCATTCGATTAATTAAATATCAAGCAGTGAGGACTACATCTCCCCAATATAAGGATGGTACATTATGATGAATCAACAATGACCTAGCCATATCCAACAAATGACGATGTTTCCTTTATGCAATTTCATTTTATTAAGATGTATTGGGGCAAGAAGTTTGGTGTATAATTCCACGTAAACGATAGAAAGTTGTCAACGAACCAGTGCAAAACTCAAGGGCATTATTAGACTAGACAATCTTAATCATTATAGAAAATTGAGTCTTTATTTGCATAATAAATGGTTGAATTACATCACCAACTTCTGACTTATTCTTAAGCAAAAACAACCAAGATAATTTGGAATCGGAAAAATCATCTACTATGACCAAATAGTAATGATGTCCTAGTCTATCAGGAGTATAGTTAGGACCCCATACATCCATATGAACCAGATGAAAACAACAGTAGAGCTCAAAGAAGAACTAGTAGAGTATGTAGATCGTTGATGTTTTCCCATCTGGCATGCATCATAGAGAAGCTCAGTAGCAGGGGAAATATGTGGTATCATTTGTCGTAGTCTGTCCAAGGAAAGATGTCCTAGACATTGGTGCCACTGTAATGCTGTACCAGCAGTAAAGGCTACTTCTTTCTGGCAAGAAGTTGCAATAGGAGACTGGACTAGGTGATAGACACCCCCAACTCATGTTTGCCATTGATCGTCCTCCCTATGAGTTTGCCTTGAAAGGTACATCTAACATCATAAAATATTGTACGATGATTTAGCTCCTTGGTAATTCTACTCACAGATTATAAGCTTATCAGAAAATCAGGAACGAACAAAACATTAGGCAGTCTAATATTAGGGGTAACCACTTAGGTGTCTGGATGCACTTGGGTCAACAAGCCACATAGCGCAATCTGTAGATCCATTATATAAGCTAAAAGTAAGGGCACCATATGAGGAGGCAAAAATTGCAGTATCTGTAGTAGGTGCAGAATCTTCTATCAATTGAGAAAGTCTCTGAACAACTGCATCATATTCTACATGGGAGACCATATTAGACTGGTTCTTTGAAGAAGTGGTGGCCTGATTGGCTACTGGAGGTCTACCATGTTTGATCCAACATGTAGCCTTAGCATGCCTAACTTTACCACAAAAGGTGCATGTAGTTCGGGGCCTACTAGATTGACCCCATCCACGTCCTCTGCCACGAATGAAGGTTGCTCGCTCTCCACGACCTCCAGAAGCTACTAAGGCTATCGTCTGACCAAGAGTATTAGTAGTAGATGGCTTAACCACAATCTTGCTAAGCTGGCTTAAGTATCCTCCAGTGAGGGTGAAGATTTTTGTCTGGCTGGTGAGAAGAGGATGAATCATGATGAAGCAATGGAGAGTTAGATGGGTCCAGGTAGACGACTTAGTGTGTCCCCTTTGTGGGGGGGTGTTGAGGATGTCCAACATCTTCTGTTCCAGTGCCCGTTCGTGGTGCAGGTTTGGCAGAAGATGGGGATTGGTTGGATTTCCCAACAGGATGCCGCTAGCTTCTGGTCCTTTCGCAGGGGAAGTGTGGGCGGTAGAGTGTACACCTACTCCAAGCATGATCGGGCAAAGGCCCTAGCGATTTTGTGGGGGGTATGGTTGGGGAGGAACGGGGTGGTGTTTAGGGGGGAGATGCCTTATGTTGAGAACTTTGTCTCATCTATCTCCTCCCAGATTGATTTTTGGAGGACCAGTTTATAAACTTCTGATGTAATATTGTTTTGATGTGGAATGAATTTGGGTGGTTATCTACGGGATAATCGCCTTTTGCCTTTTCAAAAAAAAAAGTATCCTCTAGTGAGGGAAGCTCTGAGAGAGCTAAAATATGAGATTGTGCCCCATCATATTCTGGTCCAAGACCATCTAAGAATTGAAGTACTGCATACTCCCAGTGGTACTTTCTCTGGCTAGCATAGGTATACATAGGATGAGAAGCATTGTACTTCTCAAGGAATCCCTTAAGAGATGTATAATATTGAGCAAGTGACTGTCCCTCCTGTTTAAGGCATCCTAGATCATGGTGAATTTGGAACACCTTACTGATGTTCTTTTCATGGGAATATGTATTATGCAATGAATCTCACATCTCCTTGGTCGTTTTATAGTACATAATCCCATCTCCAATACAGGGCTGAACTATATTCATAATCCATGAGCATACCATTTCATTATCCTTCTTCCAAGTCACATATTTTCTTGTCTTGTTGGCAGGCTCGAACTCTAGCAATATGTGCTCCTTGTCATGATTCTCCACGATCATGAGGAATGTTTGGGACTATCGGGCATAGTTGGTCTCGTCAAGCTTGGAAATAGGCCAAAAAAAAGGTTTGTATGAGTTCCTGCCTCTGTAACGGTATTCGATGACACTTTTGAAGATTTTGACGATGCCATCGTGCTTTGAGAGGGAGGAGAAACCTACAAATCAGATCTGAATCGTCGATTTTAGATCATGAAAAATCTTTGAAAATAGAAGATGAACCTCTTGATCACAAGATCCAAGCACACATCGCCTGGAAATCAGACCAAGAGACTTAAAGGAGCCCCTTAAAGCAATAGAGGCAGCACTAGGATGTGGGGAAACACCCTAGCGCAGCCATCCAGGGGCTACTGCCCTCTTTGTCGTTGAAGGGAGAGATAGCCCTCACCGGCAATGCCTATGTCGACCGGTGAGTAGCGATCTAAAGGCTGCTGTCGTTGGTGGGCTTGTCGACTGTCGCCAGTGGGCCTGCTATTAGGCGTTAGCCCAACCACTGCTGTTGGGGCGTCTGCAGTGCCTGGTGTTGTTCAGCGATCAGCAACACTACTGTTGTCGGTGATCTGCTGGGCTATCGTCGGTTACTGCAGTTGGTGGCAGTGGTTGAGCAGCAAGGAGGAGAGGAGGGGTTTTAGGTGGTTAGGGTTTCGGAGGCTTACTTGGGTGGGATACCAAGGCTATGATCAATACCAAGTGGAAAATAATGTTTTGTCTTATTGAGAAAGAAAAGCCCTATACCACCTTATATGATAAGAGGTGTGGGTAAATAGCGCTACATGATCGGACATGAAAATAAAATGACATAAGAGGAGTCCTACAACAATAATAGAACCAATCTGGCTCCCTTGGAGAGTAATCTAGTTGCCTAATCGTGAAAACATCTAAAAGGCATCTAAAAGGTGTTTGTAGTCGTTGCACACCAAGAGTCTCCTTACAACGTATTGCTGATCCTCTGGCATCCCAAACCAAAGGAAGCTAAATTTTTAGTAGTTAACTCTCAAACCAAAGGCTTCACCGAAGACATCAAGGAGTAGCTTCACCGTTTCGGCCTTAGCAACAAAGTCCTATGTTGAGCACTCTGGTTATCTTTATGCTTTTTGTTGAGGACTGATTAGTTATTTTATTTCCTGTTTGGGTATCTCATGTAAGATACCCAACACCTTTATATAAAGAGGTGTGAGATTTTCTATTAGAATAAGACTGTTCATTTTGTCCTTGACTCGACCACCCGCTCTGACTCTCCCACAGGAATCGTCGCCTCCACAACCTCAACGACCCCCACCGAATTGACAATACCCAGCCTAATTCTCCTGTCGTCACAGCGATCTACCCCGAAGCTCCAGTACGAATAGTCATCTCCGCTCCTAGAGCACATTGCCCCATCGAGTGGCTTAGAGCGGCACTCTCCTTCGGTCCATCTTCACCATCTCCCCCTTCCTGCATTGCCTCTTGACGCAGCGTGATCGGATCGACAGCTCCGCCTCCACACCTACTTTGGAGCTGTCTCCCGAGAGACACACCCTCTTCAGACTCGGATCCGGACCTCTCCATCGAAGGGTACTTTGACGTAATCGGGCACCCTTCACCACACCCGAGTTCGAATGCTCGGCTACCCAGCTCCGCCCGCCTCTCCCTTAAGAGCACTCGAGGAGTCTCCAGCTGTGTACCCGAAGCGTCCTACGTAAATGCTGTCGCGAATGTCTCCAATCGAGCCGTCGATCTCTCCTCTTCGCCTTCCGATCGTGGTGGCCCCTTCGAGGTAGCCGCAAACGGTGCCATCAATGGCTCTGCATCCAATGGAGTCAAATCCACGTCAGCAATCGATTGCTTGGGCTCTTGATCTACGGGTGAAACCCTAGCTCAAGTTGTCGCTGAGCCGCCAGACTCCGCCTCCTTTCTGACTGCCTCCGCGTATGAAGCCTTCCTCCCCTTGGCCCTCTTGTGGGTGCAAGAGATCACCCACGACAGAGCGCCATGGCGAAGTGGCACCTTCGCCATCACCGGTGCACCCACCTTCAGCTCCACCACTGCCTCGATCTGCCTAGCCAGGAGATCAGTCCCCTTGCATCTACGAAAGCATGCGAACGGAGAGATCACCGCCTTGACCACCTCCACCGTGCGCAGCCACCAGGGGATTCCATTAAGTAGAAGCTCCTTCGCCAGGCGCTCCCTCCGAGCCCCATTGTGAATGGAGGTCCTCCACGCCACTTCGCCGGACCCCAAATGGGAGGTCGTGGAGCAGAGCTCTAACACCCTCGCGGGGGTAAGCCCTACCACGAGGACTCCCCCAGCCTCCAACGGGACAACCCTCAACCATGCCTTCACCGATCCATCCCCAAGTGCCTTCATCACCTCGGAGACTCGCAATTGCCCCGACACCACCTCTCCTACCAGACCACCACCCTTCAAGTTCCAGAGAGCCCCGGCATTCGTCGACCAAGGTGCCTCCACCTCTGCCAAAGGCACCACCACCGGAGGGGGCGGCGGGGGGCACCCTGCTAGCACTCCTAGTGCCTCGTTCTGTTGTTGAGGCACTGCACAATGTGCACACCGGTGCCCAACACCTTGGCAACCCTAATAGCGAATAGACTCTTTGCAAACCCTCGCCCAGTGGCCAGACCCTAGGCACTTGAAGCACCAGTCACCACTCATGCCCGCCTCCTGCAGATCTACCTCGACCAACCTCTTCTTCCTCTCGACCAACGTCTACTCCCCGAGGCCTCCAGCACGCTTACCCTGCCTATGAGAAGTTCTCACCCCTCACCCCTCTCTCCCCCTCGCTCTCGCTCCCTCTCTCGCTCATCTCATAGTTCCTAATGTTGATTGAAGTATATCATGGTCTTGTACTGATGCTTTCTTGGAAAGCCCTCTTATTTTTTTTTTTTTAAAGTCTGTTCATTTTGTCCTACTTGATTTCAGAACGGTGATCCTAGATCGGCGCTCGGGTATCCCACCAAAACAAGCTGCTTACCCCCTCCACCAAAACCTTAGGACCCTCTCCGTGCTACTCATTGGCCTCCACCCTCATTGGTGACCGCATAGTTGGTGAGGGGACTCACCAGCGGCGATGCGCCTCTTGTAGCAGTGTTGCAAGCCCTTAGGGGCGTCGGGCTGCGGTGGTGTTGTGCTGGGGCGGTAGCCCTGATTAGCGGCGTCGGCTGATCAGCCATCGGTAGGCAGCAGAGCCATCGGTGGGGCCTGCTGGCCTAGCACAGTGAGAAGGGGAGTAGCCCTCTTTTGGGGGCTGCTAGGGCTGCCTCTGGACCTTAATAGGCTCCTTTCAACTATTGGAGGGCTATCATGTGTGTCTAACTTGATTTCCAAGAAACAAATGACTTGAATTTCATGTTAGATCACTTGTTTGCGTGATCTACAAGTTTTTGCAGATCTGAAAATTGGATTTTAGATCTGAGTTTGGCGACTTCCCAGTGCTCGGTGCATCATGGCTTCCTCTTCATCTTCTGAGGTGACATCTGGGGCAAGTCAGGAGAGTGGAAGCTACAAGAATCTATTCTCTGTCCCGATTGTGAAGTTGGATGAGACCAAACTTTTCTAATGGTCATTGATGGTCATGACAAGGAGTATCTACTATTGGACCCAGAGCCTCTGAATAAGACTGGGAAGTATGTCTCATGGAAGAAAGACAATGCGTTGGTGAGGGCTTGAATCATGAATGCCATGTCACTACAGATTGGAGATAACATCATGTATTACATGATTGTAAAGGAAATATGGGATACGCTTTATGACATGTATTCCCATGAGAAGAACTCTAGCAAAGTCTATTAGATCTACAATCAAATGTTCTCCCTCAGATAGGAGGGACAATCCTTGACGCAGTACTATGCTACGCTGAAAGGACTTATGGAGAAGTATAATGCCTGCAAATCGGTGTGCACATGTGGTACTCATTGAAGTATCGCAAGGAGACAGTAGTGCTTCATTTTCTCTCTGGGTCAGGTCCAGAATATAACCCTGTGAGATCTCAGATTCTAATATTATCGGAGCTTCCGACACTTGAGGAGACTTATAGCAGATTGAGTTGGATTACTGTGGCGGCTCCTACTCTTGAGATTACTGATCAACGTCTGCACTGGCGGTTGGTGGAGGTTAAGGCACGAGAGGTTTATCCTCAACTCATGGACGTGGTTGTGGAAGAGGATAGACAGGAAAACCACATCTCACATGCACCTTCTGTGGTAGGATTGGTCATGTTGAAGCCTCGTGCTGGTCTAAGCGTGGGAAACCCCCCATTGCCAATCAGGTTGCTGTTGCATTTGAGACAGATTCTGACACAGTGTCACGTGCTAAGTATGATGCTGTTGTTCAGAGGCTTGCTCAGCTCATATCACTTAGGAGACTCCATCATTCTCGTCAGATACTGCTGCTATTGTCTCCTTAGGTACGGGATGTGTTTTTACTGTTTCTAACAAGTCCAATTGGCTAATAAACTCAGGTGCATCGCAACAGTTAAGTGGTGATCACATGGGCTTCCAGCACCTTCAGTCTGTACGTCCGTAAGGCGATTCATGTTGTTGATGGAAGGCATGCCAGAGTTGATGGTCAGGGAGAGATGCAAGTCACCCCCATTGTGAAGTTGCCTAATGTTTTATTTGTCCCTAATTTTCGATGAGCTTGTTGTTTGTTAGCAGAATTACAAAGGATCTCAATTGTAAGGTGATTTTTGATGATGTTGGCTATGTTATAGGATTAGCTCATAGGGAAGATGATTGGTGGCAGACATAAAGAAGGGGGTATGTGTTGCCTATCTTAGATGCCAGTTGTTGCATATTGCCAGGGGGATGTGTTTCGCTGTAGGGAGTGCCTTACAGTGGCACAATTGCCTTGGTCTTCCATCTCTAGACAGGTTTCGTCGCATCATTCCTCACCTTTCATTAGTCACCGAGATTCATTGTGATGCATGCCATATGGGAAAGCATTACAGATCTACATATTCTGCCAGTTCTACTATTTCAGAGACTACTTTTGATTTATTGCATCTAGATGTATGGGGTCCTAGTTGAATTCCATATTGACTAGGACACAAGGTTCTAAATGTCGATTTCGATGCCATGTCGAAATTCTAACTGTGCATTTTGTGGCCATGCCGTGGAAATTTTCGTTTTTCGATGGTCATGCTGATGGGCATGCTGAGGACATGTGGAAATACCGAGGGCACGCCGACAAAAAATCACATAAATATTAAAATGATGTAAAAAAATACTCAAATTGTGACAAAAAAATCATATAAATACTAAAAATGATGTAAAAAACACTCAAATTGTGTGTGTGTCCCCAAATAGACCTCCCGTCCTGGACCTCCCCAAACAGACCTCAGCAACAACATTTCGAATTTCAAACCTTCCACCCAATAACAACACTCGTGCCCAGCTGCGTCGAAATCTGTTGGCATGCAGCTAATATTTCAGCATGCCGATGATATGAGCGGTATGCTGGTGGCATCCCTGCATTTCGGTAACTTACTCGTGTCGGCAAGCCCCCTTCCGAAAGTGTCCTTGCCACTGGCATTTAAAGCGCTGCTAGGACATAGGTACTACTTCGTGATAGTGGATGATTGCTCCAGATTATCTTGGTTATTTTTTTTAAAGAATAAGTAAATGTTGGGTCTGTAATTGAGAATTTTTTTATTGAAATAAAGAATCAGTTTGCTTCTACTGTGAAAGTTGTGTGTATTGATAATGCACTTGAGTTCTGTACTACACATCTGCGAGCATTCTATAGGTTTTATGGAGTGGTTTATCAAACCACTTGTTCCCATACATCTTAGTAAAATGAGGTAGCAGAGAGAAAACATAAGCATATCTTGGATGTGGTCTGGACTCTATTGATACATTACAATGTTCCATCACAATACTGGGGAGATGAAATGCTTATTGCATGTTACTTGATTAACAAAATACCTAGTTTTGTTCTGTCTAAGCAGGTACCATAGCAAATATTATATCTAGATCGAGAATTATTTCAATTGCCTCCTCGGATGTTTGGGTTGTGGCCTTTGTACTCATTGTTGGGCCAAGTAGAGATAAACTTGCACCCAGGGCAGTTAAATGTGTATTTCTGGGGTACAATCACACCCAGAAAGGTTATGATCCTCTATTGAAGAGGCATTATGTTAGTGTTGATGTTACATTCCATGAGGCTATGCCCTGCTTTTCAGTTACTGGCAGGCAGTTGAGGATTGTGGAAAAGAGGGCTCCTATGCCTAGTCCTTCCATCCAGTTTGGTGACTTTCCAGCTACTTAGATTGCATCACTAGGTACCATAGACACTGATCATGGTAGGCTCAGAGATCCTCTATTGGTCTTTAGAAAGCCAGTTACATATCGGCAACATACGTTCTCTTCTTCAGCACCATCATCCTCCCTACAGTAGGCATGTGTTGATACTACTGACCATTGTGTGTCTAATGATGATTCCACAGGTGCTATACTAGTTACCCCTGAGTCTTCTCTTGGTGATGATGTGGCATCACCATCTGAGCTTCCTGTTCATTATGAGTCTGAAGATATGGATCTTCCAATTGCTGTTCGAAAGGCTCCAGGAGTTGGGCACATTACCAGGTGGTGGGTGTAGTTTTGTCTGATGGCCTTAGTCGCTTATTTGCCTTGTTTACAGATGCCCTCATATTTACTCAGATATAAGCTATTTATCAGCAGGCTATGTTCGATCCAAAATGGCATCAAGCCATGGAAGAGGAGATGGCCACACTTCAGTCTTGCTAGATGTGGGAGCTTACTCTGTTATCGCCTGGTGCACGCATAGTTGGTTGCCATTGGGTTTTTGCCATGAAGTATGATCCAGACGGTTCACTTTCTTGGTACAAGGCTCGACTTGTAGCAAAGGGATTCACCTAAATATATGTGGTGGATTTCTTTGACACTTTCTCCTTGGTTGCTTGGCTTCCTACTGTGTGTATTCTTATCTCTATTGCTGCTTATTTTGATTGGCCACTGTATCAGCTTAATGTCCAGAATGCCTTTTTGTACGGTGAGTTACAAGAAGAGGTATATATGCAACAACCCTTAGGATTTGAGGTTTAGGGGGTGTGTGCAAGCTAAAGAAGGCAATATATGGCTTTAAGCAGAGTCCGAGGGTCTGGTTTCATAAGCTATTTGAGGTTGTTGAAGATATGAGACTCACTCGGTCTACTTTTGATCATTCCCTCTTTGTGAGAAAGACAGATAAGGGAATTGTGGCTTTTCTTGTCTGTTGATGACCAAATTATCATTGTGATGATGCGGTCGGGATAGTTGAGGTCAAGCAGAGCCTGGATGAAAATTTTGTTATGGACTTAGGCTCCTTGAGATACTTCCTAGGCATAGAGGTGGCAAGAGGAAAGAGCGGCATTGTTCTTAGCTAGAGGAAATACACTTTTGATCTACTGTAGGAAAAAGAAATGTTGGGATCTAAGTCAACTAACATACCCATGGATCCAAAGATGCACCTTTATGATTTTGAGTCATAGACGGTGGAGAGCAGAGGCTACAGACAGTGTTTGGGAAGTCGCTCTATCTTACTATTACATGCTCGGTCATCTCACTTGCAATAGGCAAGCATAGTTAGTTTATGGATAGACCAACCAAGCAGCAATGGGATGCTGCTATGCACGTTTTTAGATAAGTGAAACGAGCACCTGGATGTGGACTACTGTTCAGGAGAGGTAGAGCTATGATTGTTGTTTATTCCGATGCAGATTATGCAGGTTGTCTTTTTGATGGGAAATCTACAACTGGGTTTTGCGTCTATATGGCTGGTAATCTGGTTACTTGGAGAAGAAGCAGAGTGTTGTGTCTCGCTCAAGTGCAGAGTCAGACTACCGAGCCATGGCATAGACAACAACTGAGCTTGTATAGATTAGATCTGTTTTACTTGACTTGCATGTCAAGATGGAGGAGCCCATGGAGATGAGGCGTGAAAGTAGGGCAGCTATCTACATAGCAAACCCCATGTTTTATGAGTGCATGAAACATGTAGAGATTGATTGTCATTATACCAGATATCTGATTCAGAGGGGACTTCTTTTCACCACTTCTGTTGCCTCAGAGAACCAGACAGCTAACATGTTCACCAAGTCTCTTGCCAGATCTGCTTTTGAGGCTTGTTCTGACAAGTTGAACATGATAAATATCTATGCTCCAGCTTGAAGGGAGAGTGTTGAGCACTCTAGTTATCTTTACGTTTTTTGTTGATGATTGTTTAGTTATTTTATTTCCTGGGTATCTCATGTAATTTACCTAACACCTCTTAATATATAAAAAGGTGTAGGATTTTCTATTGGAATAAGACCGTTCATTTTTCCCCACTCCCTTGATGAAGAGGATTGCGTCATCGACATGCTGAAGCAAGGGCACCATTGTGCCTCCTTTGTTGGTGCCAAAGTCACTAAGGAGACCGGCCTCATAGTGTAACAAGCATTTGCTATGAAATCGATACGTAAGATGAGCAACATGGGGGCTAAAGGAGAACATTGTTGCACCCCCTCTGATAGAGAGAATCTCGCTTATTTATGAAGATGATAACAATAAAATGATTTATCGTCGTATTTTACATGGTGGAAAATCTCTCAATTCAAAATAGTAAATAATTAAATCTAACCACGGAATCGTAATGTCGTATCCACAGGGAGGACATAGATCTAATTAAAACTCACAAATGTTTTCTTAAATCACTTTAACCAATGTTTTCCATCATCAATCACAGATGGTTGAGAGAAAATAAAGGCGGAGTAGGAAGTTGGGCATAACGGCATATATAATCTCTTCAAATTATCGTCAAATGTCACTAGTCGTAAATCAACTCTCTAGGTAGCCATATACATCAATAGTTGTATTAGGTCCAAAGCAAACCTAGAGATATTCATATTCACGCCAATAATATTCTAAGAAAAATAACCCACAGTATTCTAAACCAAGAAAGTCAGCCAACAACTTAAGCCCTTTCTCTATTGAATTCGCTATGTGCGTTGGGAGAGAGAGAATGCATAGGGGAAGCGAAAGAATCAAGAGTCTCTCTCTTCCTCGCGCATGGGAAGAAGCACAGCGGCCGGAGATGCTCTTGGGGATGGTTGGCTGGTGTGTGGGGAGTTTGATGACGGTGGCGGTGAGGCTGGAGATGGCTGGTGGCGGCCGACGGCGTGGTTGAGGTGGTTGGCAACAGGTGCTGGTGGTGTGCGAGGATGGCGCACGCCTTGGGCGGTTTCACGGTGATGGCAGGTGGTTTGGGTTCCTTCGGGAAGTTGCAGGTGGGCGGTTGGGAAGGAAGAAGAGGGCGGAGAAGAAGGAACAGGGGGGAAGGTGTTTGGATGCGGGTTTGATGGTGTTTGCGGACGAGGGTGGACGTGGGTGTGTGGAGAAGGTGAAGGTGGTGATGGCTGCGGGTTTGAGATGCAGGTGGTCGTGTCGGCGTGGTGGGAGGGGCGGTGAAAGGAGGTTGACGGTGATGTAGAAGGAAGAAGATGGCAGTGGGTGAGGGCATTGTGGTGCGCATGCTGTCACCATGCACACCTATGGTTCTGGAGGGCGGCGAGTGCGGTGGAGTAAGCTTTCGGCTATGATGTACGTCAAGGGTTCACGGTGCATGCATGAAGAGCATGGTGGAGTGCACGAGGAAGATGATCTACATTCCGGTGGAGCAGCCTCTTTTAAAACCTCCCGTCTATTTCTCTGTGGCCGCCAACTTCTCCAACCACTCGGCGATGATCGCGAGTGGTTGGAACAGAAGGATAAGCGCTAGCGGTTTCCATCAGACGTCTGATTAACACTCCAGACGTCTTAAAATGTATGGATAATAGTGAGTCCACGATGGAGGTTCCAGACGTCCAGACTAGGCTCCAGACGTCTTAAAATGTGACTTTAGACGTTTGACTGATGTCTTCAGGTGTCTTGCACCTAGCTTGCATCCACCAAATGATTATCGTATCACGTCATATGTTATTAAATATAAAATTGGTGCATGAGATTATATACGGACAAATGTGAATTCTCATTTAACTCCTAATCAATTAACAATGACGAACAACTAATTAAACAATACTTTAGGCCAAATAATGGTCCACGAAAATGGACTCATCAAATGCTCCCATGCCTAAATTTTGTTAGTCTTGAACAAAAGTGAAAAATAATAGAAGTAACAAAAAGATTTCTTATTCAAAAAATTTAGAGATCTAGACAAATGTAAAGTGATAGTAGCTTAAGTAACGGATTCCAGTGAAAAGCCAACTTACATTTGAAGTTCATACTTCACCCTTGATACAATTCTATCGGGATAGGCAACTACTTCCTTCAGGAATAAAACAGAAAATGACCTATAATTTGACCCCGACTTTTTGGCTTAGGTAGGAGATATTGAGTTGAATGGATTTATATTTGGTGGCTCATACTTATCGGGTGCTACATGTAGTCTAGTACTATAAACTCTAAATCTCTAAACTATCAAATGAGTCATCCCAGAGAGAGGCTAAACAAAACTGTGCTCTCTTAATGTTCCTTTGCGCTCACTCACTCTTTCTTCCCCCGACCCCCCCTTTTTTTCTGAGATCACATATATTACTAGATTTTGAAACTGTACTCAATGTTTTGTGGCTTCACATGGCATTCACACTTCAATTAAAGTCCTAATAACCCTACAATTAAGATAGAAGTCTTCAGCTAGTATTCGGACGATTAGAAATACTAAAAAGTAGATATGAGTCATATTTGGTGGATTGCAATGAGTGTTTTTATTATTGCCTCAAAAAAAAAAATTGACACAATGAAAAATGACACGAAGATAAGACTATAAACTTGAATTCTTTTTTTTTCTCTTTTATTTTTTCTAAATATAAATATTTCTCTTTTTTTTTTCTTTCTTTTGTGGCTTTTTTTTTTCAGCTACTAACACAAAACAACGCATACTTTTATTTAGGAGGCATTATTAAGGATGATGATGGTCAAGAGGATATTGTGTAGCTTGTTTGGTGGAAATGCCTACTCTCGGCACTGGGAATGAATGGATAAGACAAGCGTATTTCTGACCTTTGATACTATTACCTTCCAACCGAGGACTCTATGAAGGACGGTCGTAATCATCCACCATAGTTATAGTTTTATTAGAACTCAATCTTTGTGTATCTGCTTTATTTGGTGAGTCTTAGGAATTCACACAATGTTCGCACGCGGGAACAGAGAGCAAAAACTATGCCTAACTCTAAGGTATCATCATCTAATTATCCAAAACTTAAGAGTCCTTGCACTAGAGTTAGCGCACCAGCAGTCTCTTTCTTTTCACAAATGTTAGGTGGATCTAATAGAAGATAGTTTACCTGACTCCCTATTAACTGTCCAAGGGTTTAGCAGACTAAAAATGCTTATTGATTTTCTACAAAGATCCATCATCCAGTCTACGTGCAAGTGAAGTAATTGTACTGGATTATAAACTCAGAAATAATTTATGAAGAAAATCTTTAATGACACCTCATTGATAAAAATCTTCTGCTAGGGACTAACCAATTCAGCTCAAGAAAACGAAGAGAGATTTTTTTTTAATTAATGCACTTATCCTAAATGCAGGCAAATTTTTATAAATGCTAAAAATATCCTTAGGTTATACCTCCTATGCCCAAGATTGACAATGTACTCATTGAAAAAATAAAAACATAGAAGAATATCACCTGAGGAGAGTGGGAGGAGCTAAGGCTCCTCAAGCTGAAATGCGTTCAAAACCTGACCATCTGAAAGAGTAACATAAGGTTTAAGTTGTTGGCTGTTTAACTTAAAGCTCGCATCAGAAGTAGGGTTCCGAATTTCTATTACTCCATGAGGGAAGGCATTGATAACAACGTACGACCCATCTCAGCAAGACTTGAGTTTTCCAGGAAATAATTTAAGTCTTGAATTGAAAAGTCAGACTCACTAGTTGGGCTCAAAGGTCTTTCTCATGATGTGCTTATTATGGAAGACCTTTGTACGTTACTTGTAAGCTTGAGAAGTTTCATAGGCTTCAGTACGAAGTTCTTCAAGCTCACTTAACTCCAGCATGCGTGCCTTTCCCACTTTATCTAGATTAAGTTAACATTTTTAATAGCCCAATAAGCTTTATGTTGGATTTCAATGGAAAGGTGACATGCTTTTCCGTAGACCAGACGGAAAGGAGACATGCTCAAGGGAGTTTTATACGCTGTTCTGTAGGCCCATAGAGCATCATTTAATTTTTAGACCAATTCTTACGGTCGGGCCTG
Organism: Thalassia testudinum; assembly: GCA_037157565.1. Lineage (NCBI taxonomy): Eukaryota > Viridiplantae > Streptophyta > Magnoliopsida > Alismatales > Hydrocharitaceae > Thalassia > Thalassia testudinum. Next base: position 3,456,693 of record JAZHRO010000014.1, read on the forward strand.
ACAGTTTTATTTTTTTCTAAAATTCGTTTAATCTCCCTATTAGACACTTCAACTTGCCTATTCGTTTGGGGATGGTAAGGTGTGGCTATCGTGTGGTTAACTTCCAAATTTTGGAATAGTCTTGTGAAGTGTACATTCTTAAAGTGAGGTCCTCCATCACTTATGATAGTCGTTGGGTACCTGTATCGAGAAATGATATTAGCCCTAGCAAAATCCTAGAGCACGGAATGGTCATTGGTTCACGTGGGTATGGCTTCTATCCATTTCGATACATAGTTCACAGCCACATGGATGTATTCATATCCGAAGGACACAAGAAAGGGACTCATGAAGTCGATGCCTCAAATGTCAAAGATCTCAGCAGGGAGAATAGATTGCTGGGGCATCTCATCCCTTTTTCACATGGTTCTTGTCTGTTAGCAACGTAGACATGTGCTCACATATGTATGTGTATCTCGGAATAATGTGTGCCATCAAAAGCCAGACTGAAAAACCTTTTGGTCTGTCTTTTTTCCACTAAAATGGCCTTCACAGTGGAGGTCATGGTAGAAATTCAGAACACTCCTTTGTTCTTCGTCAGGGATGCAACGATGGAATAACTGGTTAGGGCCTATTCTAAAAAGTTTGGGTTCCTCCCAGTGATAAAATTTAGCGTCAGTAAGAAACTTGTCTCGCTTCTGCTTGTCCTAAGTACCGGGGGTAATGCCCGTGACCAGATAGTTCACTATGTCAGCGAACCAAGGAGTTTTGACTTTCACGGCCATCAGAGACTCATCAGGAAAAGCCTCTTGGATACCGCTAGCAAGGGTTGATGCCTCAATAGGGATCCTGGACAGATGATTTGCTATCACATTCTTAACTCCTTTCTTATCTTTTATTTTCAGGTCAAACTTCTAGAGTAGCATAATCCAACGAATCAAATGAGGTTTGGTGTCCTTTTTAGCAAGAAGATGCTTTAAAGCAGAATGATCAGTGAATACCACAACCTTGGATCCCAATAAATAAGACCAAAACTTTTCCAAAGCAATCTCTACAGCAAGAAGTTTCTTTTCAATGATCGTGTAGTTTTGCTGAGGATTCATAAGGGTCTTGCTGGCATAATGCAAAACATGAGGCTTGCCATCAACCCTTTGACCTAAGATCGCTCCCTCTGCGAAATCAGAAACATCGCACATTAGTTCAAATGGGAGGGTCCAATCTGGTGCTTGGAGAATCGTCATGGTAATAAGGGCTTTCTTCAAGACTTGGAAAGCCTTGCCACATCTGTCATCAAAATTGAAGGAAACATCCTTTGCTAACAAGTCGCAGAGTGGCTTAGAGATTTTATTGAAATCTCTAATGAAGCGCCTATAGAATTCAGCATGGCCAAGAAAAGATCTAACTTGATGAACATTGGTGGGCGATGGAAGCTTAGAGATAGAATCAATTTTGATGGTATCCACCTTTAATCCTCTCTCGAAAGCATGTCCCAAAACAATGCTCTGCTGGACCATAAAGTGGCTTTTCTCCCAGTTAAGCACCAGCTTTGCCTCTTCGCAACGGGTTAAGACTTTATCAAGGTGTGAAAGGCATAGGTCAACCGACGAACCGTAAACGGAGAGATCATCCATAAAAATTTCTACAAACTTGTCGATCATATCCGAAAAGATAGTCATCATACAACATTGGAAAGTGGCACGAGCATTACATAACCCGAATGGCATTCGGCAGAACGCAAATGTGCCATACGGACTCATGAAAGTGGTACGCTCCTGATCTTCAGGAAAAATGGCTATCTGATTATACCCAGAGTACTGTCAAGGAAACAAAGTACTTGTTCCTTGCCAGTTTTTTTAAAATCTGATCAATAAATGGTAAGGGAAAATGATCTTTCTTGGTAGCCGTGTTCAAACGACGGTAATGAATGCAAACCCTCCAACCAGTTGAGGGTCTAGTGGTCATCAACTCTCCTTGGTCATTCTCTTCCATAGTGATTCCTGTCTTTTTGGGCACATGTATAGGACTGACCCATTTACTGTCTAAAATGGGATAGATAATTCCTGCATCCAGCTATTTCAGAATCTCCTTTTTGACAACCTCCCGCATATTGGGGTTGAGCCTTCTCTGCATGTCTCAAAAGGGCTTCACGGACTCGTCTGTGTATATATGATGTATACAGAGGGAGCGGTCAACACCCTTAATGTCAGCTATCAACCAAGAAATAGCTTCCTTGTGCCTTTTTAAACACTTGAGCAAAGCTCCCTCCTGCGATTCAGTTAATGCAGACGAGATGACGGGGAGCGTGTCGTTAGGGTTAAGGAAAGCATACTTCAATGTACTCGGGAGGGGTTTAAGCTCCAACTCAAGAGCCTTTTGGATTGAGGGTATAAGTTGTGATGTCCTGCCTCAAGTAGCGGATCTACCTTTATGGTCCAGGGTGGGGACAGAGACTCTGTGTGTACTCCCAGCAGTTCTTCTAATTCGGGTATATCCCCTTCGGTTTCTTTAATAGTTGGAAGATGGTCTTTAGATATGACCTTTTGAAGGGGATCTCTACATAAGAGTGCTGGAATAGTGTCTTTAATGATTTTATCAACTGCCTCAATCTGGGAACAATCTTCAAATCTGGATTGTTTGTACGTATCAAAAACATTCAACCAGATCTTTTTATTCCCAAAGCCCATTTTAAGTGCCCCTGATCTACAATTGATAGAGGCATTTGCTGTAGCCAAGAAGAGGTGTCCCGGAATAATGGACGGTTTGGTGGGCTTATTAGCTGGGTCAGTATCTAAAATGAGGAAGTCAACAGGGAGGTCCTCCACTCTCACCAGGACATCTTCCAGCAATCCCCGTGGTGTCTTAAGTGATTTCTTTGCGACTTGGAGGATGACTGGACTAGGCTTTAAATCACCTCCTCCCAAAAGGTCGTAGACAGAGCTCGATAAAATGTTCACCCCTGTGCCCAGATCGAGCAGAGCCTCGTCAATGTGTTGGTTACCAATAACCACTGAAATATATGGGGCCCCTCGGTCTTTAATTTTGGGGGGTGTTCCATATCGGAGCACTAAGCTAACATGGTCAAGCAGGATGACCTTAGCTTGGACTTGTCTCCTAGATCGACACTTCTGGGAGCACAGGTCCTTCAAAAACTTGGCATAGGACGTGATCTGTTTAATAGCATCTAATAAAGGCAAGTTGATGTGGGCTTGCCTGAAAGTGTCCATAATCTCATCCGTCCTATCCTTGGCTCTAGATGAGCCAACAGAAGATTCCTCAGGAGCGGATAGGCGCTCAGGATAGGGCACCCTCGGCTTTTGGGTAGAGGGGTCATGTTGGGAAAGGGGTGGCTGAATGACGACATCTCAGGGTGAGTAATTTCAAGCGAGGGAGAGCAATGTGGCTCTTCCTCGGTGGAGATGGAAGTCGGGTTTGGTGTAGGAGGGGAATCCTGAGAGGTGACCATAGGAGTTCTATCAGCATTGTCAATTTTCTTTCCACTCAACACGGTCACAGCTTGGGCGTGCTCTCTGAATATGACCCCCTTACCCTTTGGGTTCTCAGAAGAGCTAGCCAGTTTTCCCGAATCCCGCTGCCTAACTGCCTCAGTAAGATGACCAATTTGGGATTGCATATTAATGATCATCTTATTCTGAGATTGGATGACCATATTCTAATGCTCTTGCATCGCTTTCATCATTGCTTGTAGTCCATCCATCTCAGAAGGCTTATTTTGAGGACAGTTTGCATAAGATGGCTGATATATGGGTTGGGGAGGTTGGGGTCTTGCATTCCCTAAGTTAGAAGCATCACCTTGCTTCCATTAAAAGTTTGGATGGTTCCGCCACCTCGGATTATAGGTATTGGAATAAGGGTTATTATGAGGAGGTAGGCGGAAACCTTGGGCCGCGTTCAGGTCGGCCTGAATCAACTCAGGGAATTGATTTGCCTGGTGGCACTCCGTAGTGGCATGTGTTGTGCTTTGGCAAATAGAGCATTCACTTGAAGCCTGAAAGATAGAGGCTGCTTGCGGGTTCATGCTGGGGTTTGCTAAAAGCCTATCAAAATTTTTGTTCAATAATTGAATTTGATAAGCCAAATCTTGTGTGGCCCCGGCTTCATGGGCCTCTATCTTCCTCTACAAGATTGATGGTTTTCTTTTTTGATAGGCAGAAGACATATGTATAGAATTATCACTTAGTGTTTCAAATAATGCCCAGGCTTCATCTTTAGTTTTGGTCATGAAGGTTCCTACACAGGCTGCATTGATGGTTTACCTGTGCCTTTCAGATAATCCGTTATAGAACCTTTCGACCAATTGCCATCTTGGCACTTGATGGTGGGGGCATAACCTAAGGAGGTCATTAAAACTCTCCTAAGTCTTGTGAAATTGCTCCCCTTCCTATTGAGTAAAACCTATAATCTCTCTTCTGTAATGGTTGGTCTTACTCATAGGAAAATACTTTTTAAAAAATTCTCCCTTAAGGGTGGCCTAATCATTTCCCCTTGCATCGAGGGTATGATACTAGTGCTTGGCCTTATCCTTAAGGGAGAAAGGAAATAGAGTCTTCATCAGGGCTTCATCAGTAAAGCTCTGGAGCTTCACCGTGGAATGGACCTCGGTGAATTCCTCAAGATGCTTGTAAGGATCCATCCTAGCGGTACCATAGAAAGAGGGGAGTAAAGATATGGTGTTCTTGATTTCACAAGGATTATCCACTCTAGGTCTTCAGATAGGTAGGGCTTGGTGGGTTGTAGAGAGGAAATAGTCTCTCAAGGTTCTCTGATTTTCACCAACTCTAATATCTTCTTTATGTCTTTCTTTAGCCATTTTTCTTCTTTCTTGGTTGGCTTTTCTAATAATTTTCTCCGGTTCCAAGTTGAAAACAAGATTGTTTTTAAGAGAATGCCTACCAAGCATACATTAAGCAAACATAAGGGAACAAGTCTTTTGTTGATTTAAAATACTTTAAGTCATCTTCCAACTCTTTAGTTTGGCCAAATAGATTCAAGGCACTATTTCTCCGTTCCCACGTAAGTGTATAAGAGAAATAAGGCACTTGAGATTCCTGGTCAATATTTGTTAAGGAGGGTGAGGTTACATTTAGTTCTTTTGGGTGATCAATCAAGTTGTCAATTAATTACGCACTCTAAATTGACCTTTGAGTGCCCTAGAGACGTACACTTTGTTGCAATGATATTATTAAATGCTCAAGTAAAAAGGTACTACAAGGATGGAATCAAGGGATGCAAGTAGGGCGAGCTCTTCCTTTGAGGCGATGCATTAGTGGTGCCTCTTAACTACCCTTGAATTCCTTTAAGGGGTGTCCCACTCCTTAGAGTATCACATCACTCGGGCAAAAGTTAATACCACCGTTACGAAACAAGATAGAAGGTTTGCACCGATAAAGAGATCGATGCCTATAGCTGGTCCAAGTCTTAGTATAGTGCCTATAGTGCGTGCTCAGTGCAGGAAGTGTGCAACATACCGCGAAAAGTGATTTTTCTTTTGAAAATCGCAATCAAGTTATTCAAATACTTCCTGTATATTTTACTTTTTTTCAAGTAGTAATGTGACCACTTGATTAATCTTTTCAAATTAGCTTAAGTGGTTTTCTTTAATTATGTCCAAATGAAATGTGTGTGCAGATAACTGATGCAGAAAGATAGGAAATACGTACCTTGCTCTAGCACTCTTCAATGCAAAAATGTACGCAATGCAGTTAGAAAATCTAGATGCTGCTTCAAGCAATCCTAGATGGTCACCCTAAAGATATGCAGCTTCTAGCAGGATTTTTTTTTTAAATAAATGCGCAATCAAAAGAACTAACTAACTAAGAATAAACCTAGAATCTAAAGAATCGCGGATACTCACAAAAACTAACCGTAAATTACAAGGGCGAGAAAACAAATAACTAGGCTAAATCTTAAGGAGTCTACTCTAAAATTCCAAATCAGAAATCTAAGAGGTAAGATCCTCCTAGATGGTCCTCTGTGCGTCTCCTTGTCTCCACGCGTGTGGGATCAAGGCTCACAAGCTCCTGCGATTATCTCTGAGGTGGCGGCAAGGTCCACCAAGATGAGCGTCTACTGCATGTGCCCTCTCCTTCTATGTGCCTCGCATAGAAAAAATGATAGATCAATGGATGTATAATTTCAATCAGAACTTAATACAGACAGGAAAAATACTCGCGAGTTTACTAGACTTGTTGCCTCCCTGGCAACGGCATCATTTGATAGAGAGAATCTCGCTTATTTATGAAGATGATAGCAATAAAATGATTCATCGTTGTATTTTACGTGGTGGAAAATCTCTCAATTCAAAATAGTAAATAGTTAAATCTAACCACGAAATCATAATGTCGTATCCATAGGGAGGACACAGATCTAGTAAAATCTCGCAAATGTTTTCTTAAATCACTCTAACCAATGTTTTCCTTCATCAATCACTGATGGTTGAGAGAAAATGAAGGTAGAGCAGTAATTTAGGCATAATGGCAATATATAATAAATGACTTCAAATTATCGTTAAATGTGACTAGTCGTAAATCAACTCTCTAGGTAGCCATATACAGAAATAGTTATATCAAGTCCAAAGCAAACCTAGAGATATTCATATTCACGCAAATAATATTCTAAGAAAAATAACCCACAGAATTCTAAACCAAGAAAGTCAGCCAACAACTTAATTCCCTAGCACTATTGAATTTGCTATGTGCGTTGGGAGAGAGAGAGAATGCATAGTAGAAAAGAAAGAATCAACCAGATAATTATAGGAAAGCTACGAGGCTAGCTAGCAATATTAAATGAATAATATATCAATTCATATTCAAAGTGCACCGGTGGTGAATGTAAATTTTAATTTGAATGAAACAGAGGATTGAGTCTCTCTCTTCCTCGCACATGGGAAGAAGCATGACGGCTGGAGATGCTTTGGGGGATGGTCGACCGGCGGATGGGGAGTTCGATGACGGTGGCGGTGAGGCGGGAGATGGCCATTGGCAGCCGATAGCGTGGTTGAGGTGGCTGGCGACTGGTGCTGGTGGTGCGCGAGGAGAGAGCTCGCGAGGATGGTGCACGCCTTGGGCGGTTTCACGGTGATGGCAGGTGGTTTGGGTTCCTTCAGGAAGTTGTAGGTGGGCGGTTGGGAAGGAAGAAGGGGACAGAGAAGAAGGAATAGGGGGAAGGTGTTTGGCTGTGGATTTGATGGTGTTTGCGGACGAGGGGTGGACATGTGTGCGTGGAGAAGGTGAAGGTGGTGATGGCTACGGGTTTGAGATGCAAGTGGTGGTGTTGGCGTGGTGGGAGGGGCAGTGAAAGGAGATTGACGGTGATGTAGAAGGAAGAGGATGGCAGTGGGCTAGGGCGTTGTGGTGCGCACGTTGTCATCGTGTGCACCTATGGTTTTGGAGGGTGGCGAGTACGGTGGAGTAAGCTTTCAGCCACGATGTACGTCAGGGGTTCACAGTGCACGCATGAAGAGCATGGTGGAGTGCACGAGGAAGAAGATGATCTAGATTCTGGTGGAGCGGCCTCTTTTAAAACCTCTCGTCTGTTTCTCTGCAGCCGCCAACTTCTCCAACCATTCCATGACAAGAACTTCATTGAGAATCAAAGATCACTCTCCTACTTGCATTAAAACTAATGTGGTCTATCCCTCGCTATGCAATGGGTGACGACTTGTAGACTAGCAGCTTCAACGATTTTGTATCTTTGCATCCTTGGACCTCTTTTTTTTTTGGAGGGGGGGGGGGGGGGGGCAGGTGGAGCAACAATGGCACTATGTAGTTGACAACCTACACCTTCTTCAGGCCTGGGGGGGAGGGGGGGTGTGATCGGAGTAGGTCGTCTACAGTACATGAGTTCCAGATTTGCATAGAACGGGGAGTGCACTGACTAGTCTGTAGTGTTGTCCAATATCAGGATCATTTTCGAGGCGTACCGAAAGCCCTGATGGGGACATTGCCTTTTGAGCTTTCAAATGTGAAGAAGGCGGGGAATTGGCCAGTGGAGGGTTTAGAGCGGCAAGTTCCACCTCTACAGTGGGGTTGGGGGACTTTGGGACCAGGGAATGTGCTGTAGGGTTCATTCCATTATGTTTCACCAAAGAGGTGGTGTTGTGAAGCCAAGGGTGGCGATTGCTGTTGCACACAATAGTCATTGGAGGGGGAGCCCTCCAATTAGGGGGGCTTTACAGCTCTGCTGTTCCTGTTGTTCGGTGAAAGGGTGGCAACCTCCTACAACCTAAGGTGTCAGGGAGTTGGGGTCAAGCAGTTGACCCTCTAGTAACGGTAGGTCAAAGTGGGGCTGCCCAACACGAACTCAAGATCCCCGAACATGGACTCAAGATCTGAGGAGGCTGAGTGGAGCTTGTCTACTGTTTAGGGCAGGAAGGATGGTCTTGCTTATGTCCTACCTACTTATGTACTATTTGTCACTGCTGAAGATTCCTGTTGGTCGCTGAGAGAATAGATTCTATTACATAAAAGTTTCTATGGGCTTCTGGTGCAGGGACATAAGTTTGTAGATAAAAAGACATAGGTGGCCTTGGTATTCTCAACTTGGGGGAGATGAATGATGTATTACTTACTGTTGAGTCTAGGGATGTATCTGTTATTTTATATTTTCTATTAGGTGACTATGTAATTTACCCAGTTCTCTCTATTATAAAAGAGAGGCTAGGGTTTCTTTTGAATGCAATGCATCTTTTATTCTCCACACTGTTGGAATGCGTGTATAGTTTAGTCCCACATCAGTTAGTGTGGGATTGTGTGGTGTGTGGTGGCCTATAAATAGGCAGTGTACTTCTTCATTCTTCTTCGAGAGAAAATATAGACACCGTTGGCCTAGGATACTTGTCTACTAGACGTTGGGATTTAATTCCCAACGTTCACATAGCCTAAATAAATTTTCTAGTTGTTCAGAATTGAGCCAACAGCTAGCTGGTACCAGTACTAAAGTACCTGTACTGGTATTAGCAGCTCACTGCCACCAGTATATGAGTCCTGGTACCGATACTCATCATGGGTACCGGTACTTGTGACTCTCAGGTTTGGAATTCCTTGGGCACAGTAACTTACCTATACCGGTACTCATCCTGGGTACCGGTGCTTGTAAGGTTCAAGCCATAATTAAGCCTTCAACCTGTGGCCAACATGTACCGGTACTCATGGTTAGTACCGGCACTTGTTCACAGTTTGAGACGAATTCTCAAACCTGTACCTTGCAAATACCAGTATTGATGAATAGTATCGGTACTTGTTTACAAGTACCTGTTTTAAGCGTTTTAATCCATAACGTACTTTGAAAACGAATGCCATATAAATCCTAATTTATCTTTAATTGATTTTTATGATATAAGTTAAATTCCTTTGTTAATAGGCATACATTCTATAAATAAAAAGTCTAAACTAAAAAACTAAAGGTCGAAGATGATCTTCTTCACTTCGACTCATCCTTGTCATCTTGCCTCCTTGTCATCATCTTCTCTTTCTCATCATCATGCCCCTATCACTTCCTGTTTGCTTTGATCTTCACCTAAATCTGAAAAGCACTCAATTGCAAACATTAATCTATAATAATTTTGTTAACACCAAAACAAGATGTGGAACAAGGTTCCAACAATCTCTCCCTTTTTGGTGTTGACAAAACTATCTTGCAAATAGATAAAATAATTTTTAGTAATATTATGTGAAGGAAAAAAAACTTTTAATTAAATCCTCCCCCTTAATATATGCTCCTCCTAAAAATATTATTATTTGCCTTCTATCTTTCTCTCCCTTTTTGTCAATCACAAAAACTTGAAGAAATATCATACCATAAAATTTACCAATAGTAAAATGATGAATGTGGGTACCAAGCTCCGTTAGGCCATCGTTCTTGATTTTCATTCAACCTATAGAAAGGTTGAAATGTTCCATTGTATGCCTTGAACACCCACTGATCTCTTTGATCTATTCCTGCAAAATAATGTAAAATATCTTTCCTAGGTACCCATTTTCTTGTGGGTCTTTAATGGTTAGTACCTTTCAAATCCTTAGGTTTATAGATCACTTTAGTGTTAGATCTATAATTCTTAGGATTCTTAACCTTTTGATAAATCCATGCATGTCTAGGTGCATGTGATTTATTTTGTTTATTCTTCTTGGCTTTTAAATTATTTCAAAATTCCGTATTCAGCGTAGTTGTTGTTTTTAAATTATTCAAAGTGTCCTCAAACTGTTCATAAATATCTTTTAATTCTACTATTTTTGCATGTAATTAATTGTTAGTTTCTTTAGATATATCTAATTCTATTTCTAAACAAGATTTCTCTATTTCTAGAGTTTTATAACTATTATGTAAAACCTTATTTTCCTTTTTAATCATCCTAGCCTTATTATATAAATCTTCATATGCTTGTACTAATTCATTAAAGGTGACTTCAGAATCTACCTCATTTTCCGAGTTGTCGTTGTTTGCCATTAAGCAAAGATGTGCAACTTCTGTTTCTTCAACCTTGCTTGTACCTTCATAGGTGATTTGCAAAGTGTTCCAAATCTCGTAGGCAGACTCGCATGCGGAGATCCGGTTGAACTCTACCCTTGATAACGCACAATAGAGTGCGTTCATTGCCTTCGCGTTGCCGACAATTTTCTTTTGATTCGCCGTCCATGCCACTCCTTGCGGCTCCGGATCTGAGTATTTTTCTTGAATGAGTGTCCACGACTCCTCATCCATTGCCTTGAGGAAGACTTGTATCCTCCTCTTCCAATACCCATAATTTGTCCCATCGAAATAGGGAGGACGGGTCGACGATTGTCCTTCGGTGCGCCTTGATATTGATGCCATCGCGAGCAAGAGTTTTTATTTCTCGCAACCTGCTCTAATACCAATTGTTAGGAGCTTTGATACCAATTATTAGGAGCTCTGATACCAATTGATAAGATCGATGGAATATGGCTTTACGCATAAATACTTAAACAAACAAATAAGTAATAACAAAAAGATTTGCACGATCAATTCAAACCACAAAGGACACAAAATATATGGTGGTTCCCCTCCCTTGGGTACTCCACTACTTAAGCCTCAAAGCTTAGGGTTTTTAACCTGATTCTCTCAACCCGAGAGAATCAATTTACTAAATCGAGGTAATTAACGGGTTACCTCAACCCAAGTATAATAACGGGTTTGTTACAACCCAACGAGCAACAAGCTCAAAATATAAATAAGAACTGGTGTAAGAAAGAGAACTCTTACAACAAGAATTCCTATGCCTCCCAACAATAATTAAAATGAATACCAATTTGAGAGCTTAGGATGGACGTGAATCGCTTCATAGATGCGTGAGAAAAACACGTCGTTGAGCTTGCAAGAATGTAGAAAGTGAATGGCAAGCTTCTTTTTCTCTTGAAAAAATGGTGGAAATTTGAAATATAGTTCTAGAATTTTTCTTCTCTATTTCTTATGTATCTTGTATGCAAACAAAGAGTCCTAGGGTTATTTTATAGAGTTTAGGACCTAGGATACTCGTCTACTAGACGTTGGGATTTAATTCCCAACGTTCACATAGCCTAAATAAATTTTCTAGCCGTTCAGAATTGAGCCAACGGCTAGCTGGTACCGGTACTAGCAGCTCACTGCCACCAGTACATGAGTCCTGGTACCGGTACTCATCCTGGGTAATGGAACTTGTGACTCCCAGATTTGGAATTCCTTGGGCACAGTAACCTACCTGTACCGGTGCTCATCATGGGTACCGGTACTTGTAAGGTTTAGGTCAGAATTAAGCCTTCAACATGTGGCTAACATGTACCGGCACTCATGGTTAGTACCGGTACTTGTTCACAGTTTGAGACGAATTCTCAAACCTGTGCCTTGCAAATATCAATATTGATGAACAGTACCGGTACTTGTTTACAAGTACCTGTTTTAAGCATTTTAATCCATTACGTACTTTGAAAATGAATGCCATATAAATCCTAATTTATCTTTAATTGATTTTTATGATCTAAGTTAAATTCCTTTGTTAAGAGGCATACATTCTATAAATAAAAAGTCTAAATTAAAAAACTAAAGATCGAAGATGATTTTCACTTCGACTCATCCTTGTCATCTTGCCTCCTCCTTGTCATCATCTTCTCTTTCTCATCATCATGCCTCTATCACTTCCTGTTTGCCTTGATCTTTACCTAAATCTGAAAAGCACTCAATTGCAAACATTAATCCATAATAATTTTGTTAACACCAAAATAAGATGTGGAACAAGGTTCCAACATCGGGGCCTTCTTCCATAGTTTTCTCCCTACTTTTCGTGAGTGGGATTTTTACATAAATCAAAGTGTTATTATTATTTATGCTTGATATCATTTTTACTTCCATTTGATTTATTTTATTCAACTCTTACCATGTGAGTCCTACATATGATGGGTCCTCAACTTCCATTTGGAAGAGGATCTTGTGTTTTTCCTATGGGGGAGCCAACTGAGTGGGAGAGGGAGGTGCTTGTCAGGGGTTCCTTTTTCAGAAGGGTCAACTAAAGGTCCTACGAAAGGTAATATCACATTGCTGGAGTATGCTTGGCAGTGGTAATAGATTCTGCCTTTGGATGCATGATTGGTGTCCCATTGTTCTTATTGGGGATATTTACCCTTATTTGGCTGCCCTTGCTCTTGAGCCCTTCTCCATGGTGGTGGCTTGCCACGATAATAGTTATTGGATGCCTGTGCTGCCTCGGTTACTCTGTGATACTAGGGCTGAGGAGCTTTCCTTGTTGCTTTAGGCCTTGCTTGTGATAAGGCTAGGTGTGGGGGAGATTGGCTGACTTAATGCATTTTCTATTAGGAAGGCCTATCTTCAGTATATGAAAAAGCCTTCCTCATGTTGACCTACTGTTGAGTGGAGATTACAGGAAGATATGGAGGATCCATCTTACTTTGAAGGTGAATTTTTTCTTATGGATATGGAGGAAATAAAGAATTGTTGCTCATGATTTTAGAAGATAGTGGGTCCTACTTACATTTTTTGCAATGCCAAAGTCGAGGACACATGCCAGTTTTTCTTCACATGCCCCGTTGCAAAGAATTGTTGGTTGAATGCAAGGTACCGGATGGGGAACTCCAATTCTCAACAGGATTTCTGAGGGAGCTTGCATGGTACTTTAGCTGATAGCAACATGATAAGGAGAGTCTTTATCTTGATCTAGTGTATCTGGTTGGAATGCAATGGCATCCTTTTTTGAAGGGAGAGAAGTACTATGGATGGTGTGGATATCATGGCAATGCCTTATGCAATGCTTGGTGTTACTGCCCCCGCTTTTTAATGGAAATCCCAGGGGACTAACATCCTTTATTAATCCTCTTTTCCCTTTCAAAGAAAAAAAAACGTTTGCAGTCTAGAAAAATCCAAGTGTTCTAGTTGATCATGCCACAATTGAAACTGATCCAAGCCACTATATTAACTTGGATGAGGAGCTAGAATAGAAATGAGAGTCAAAGCAATCTTCACTGAGAGTTTGTAAAGGTCGTCAGAGACCAAACCGATCACCTTCTTCCTCCTTATCTCTGAATCATGCAAGACACCTATTTTTTAATAAAATGCTACTGTGCAATTCAACTCCTCGGCAATCTTCTTTTTTTTTCAAAAGGAACTCCTTGGTAATCTTCCCACTGGATAATGGTACATTTGGCACACGTAAGGCAGTGATGAGGAAGAAATGGTTCAGAAGAGTAATACTCTCTTTTCCTAGCACCATTACACTCAGATCTTTCTGCTAATGCCGCTTGGTCTTCCTTAGAACCATGTTTGTATTGATGAAACAAATTTGCATTACCTGTCATTTAGGGTAGCATCACTATCTATCACTATCTCAAATCCAATCATCAACTTGAGTGTCAAGATTTTCATTACCTTTGCTCCTTTGAACTAAAAGGTGCTTGATTGAGGTCATTGGTCGTAATCACTATCTAAAATCCAATCATCAACTTGAGTGTCGAGAATTTAATTACCTTTTCTCCTTTGAACTACAAGTGCCTGATTGAGGTCGTTGGTCGTAAACAATCCCTCCCCTAACTCTAGAGAACACCCTTGCAACTTATGTATTTGATCTGTGGTGGGAACCCTTGGCGTTGGCTTGGTAGTAGCATTTTATCCCTATGTTTTCTTAACACCTTGCACCTCAGAAATAGCAGCAATAGGCTTCCCGCTCCGAACATTTTGACCTCAACCTGTATTCCTTTGTTCAGAATTTCTTTGATCCTTGCTTCTTCCCTGGATGAAGGTCCTAATGGTAATCAACTATACGCCCAGTGTTGGGGCAATGGGAGCATTTCTTGTTAGCCTTAAACATTATCGTGTGCCCTTTTTACTCCACTTGTTCTTTGATTGACAAAAGTAGAGTGACCTAGATCCTTGGTGTCATCTCCACCATTAAACTTCTTAGAGCTAATCACCTGTCACTATTCCTCATTAGCTTCAATTTGAAAACACACATCTTCAACACTTGGTATTGTCCTCTGATGAAGAGATAATGGAGTGGATGGCTACCGACCTCCATTAATCATCCTTTTGTTTTCCAAAGCACTGGATATTGTATTAGAATTGAGGTTCTGTCTCCTCACAGCTTCAAATTCTCAGTCGAAGCCTCCCAAGAAATTGAAAGTATGGTTCTTCCATTCTCTCTCCAAGAAGAGCTTTTGATCTTCCATAAATGACAAATTCTCACGTGCATGATAATCCAAGTCTTCCGGCTTAGGTTTCAAGGTGCCTAATAACCTGCCACAGTCATGGTATGTTGTGGCATGTTGTAGATCTCTCACATGAGATGATAGTTTTGCCCTTCTTTTGTCTATACATGCTCTTAAGCACCACCTACATGTCCCTGGCCGTTTTCTTTCTCAAAATTAGTGACTGGGATCTCTGTTGACACAGAGTTAACTGTCCATGTCTTTACTTGACTGTACTCAAGGTACCACTTTTCTAACAACTCCGTAGATGCTGGCTTTTGCTTCATACCATTAATGTATTTAACATGCCCTCAGCCAAATAATGCTATCACAGCCATAGAAGACAAGTACATGTAGTTGTCCCTGGTCAATTTGTAGTTGTAATCTGAATAGTGATATTTTTTTGGTTCTTCATGAGTCCACCTCCAACCAAGGTTCGAAATGCCGATTTCGATGCCGTGCCGACGAAATTTTAAGTGTACATTTCGTGGGCATGCCAAAGGCATGGCGTGGAAATGCCTGTTTTTCGATGGACATGCCGATGGGCATGCCGAGGGCACGTCGTGGGGAATGCCGAGGGCATGCCGATAACATGCCCACAGAAAATCACATAAATATTCAAAATGAAATAAAAAATCACATAAATACTCAAAATGAAATAGAAAATCACATAAATACTCAAAATGAAGTGTGTGTCTACTTGGAAAGCTTGAGTGTCTCTAGTTGAGTTAATCATCGTGTGTGTGTGTCATTTCAACCTCCCCCACATTCCCAGTTTCGAATCTCCCACTCCTGCATTCAAACCGCTCTGTTTGTGTCTGTGACAGTCCCTCAATTTTCGAATTTCAGCCCTTGACTAAGCCCCCTATTTCAGATTTCAGCCCCTCTGAATCTCCAGCACCTGCATTTCAAACCTCTCAGCGCTGATTGGCATGCCGACGAAATCGTCGGCATGCGGGAGAAATTCATGGGCATGCCGATGGCACACCTGTAAATCGACAATGTTTTCATGTCGGCACGACCCCCTTCCAGAAATGGCCTTGCCGTCGGCATTTAAATCACAGCCTTCAACTTTTGCTTCGGATGTTGCCATCTACGAGCAAAAGGACACAACCTAGGTCCGAGAGTAAATGATTTTGAGATCGAAACACACAAGAAAGCTTCAAACCTAGGGCGCAACCTTGAAGCAGGTCGGATCTGAAAATTGAGAAAAATCTTGTAAAACAGCCTCCAAATGTGAAATGACCAAAAAAGAGTTCGAGTCATATCATTGGCACCTGATTGGAGGTGCACCAAAGGTCATTGGACCACCGATAGTGTTAGAATCAAGCTTGATGATGCTGCTAGATGGGCGTTGCAACTGCAAGAGCTGGTCGTTAGGGCCTTGATAGAGTATTGCAACTAATAAGGGTTTAACTAAAGGAGAAACAAGGAGATTGAGGCCCAATAGGATCTTGCAAGCCATGATTTAGAAGCTACCTTGTGCTAGGGTTTCGATTTTCTCCAAAAACAACCATTGCAGCACAAACTCGAGAGGAAGGTGTGGATGAACAACCTTAATCCCTCACTATAGCTAACTAAATCCATCCTTGGCACCGATGGAGGTATCACCGCAATTGGATTATGCACTGTTGACTAAGGATTCTTGGGAAAGCGCGAGAGAAGAGCCTTAATGGAATCTAGAGGTTCTTAACCTTGAAAAGAATCTAGTAGATGCCCTTTAAGAGCACTTTGCACAGAAGGCTTCCACACAAACTTAACAACAGGATTAGCTTTGCTTTGACATGTTTTTGAAAGGAGAAAGGGTGGTTATCCGGTTGTTAACCACCCAAAATTAATTAATTGGGGAACAAAGTACAAACACAGTTAGATTACAAGTGAGTTTCCCAGAAATGCATTAGGGAAGAAATACTAGAAACAAAATTCTCAATGTAAGGCTGCTGACCCTTGAACACCGCCACGCTCCTTCCTAATGAAATGTCTTAGAGCATTGCCATGGCTTTCACTTTCTTCTTTTTCGTCTTGAATGCATTTTGCCCCACTTGTTGTCTCCCTTTCTTAAATGAGGCCCAAAAGTTGACATGTGAGGAATGCACGATCCAGTCAAGGCTAAATTGCCTCCACACCTGTGTTGACAAAGAGCTTGTAAAGAAGAGATGATTATATCCTCATCTTCTTCTCTGTAGAGTCGGCACACCCTTTCTGCCTCCGACGCCCATCTTACTCTCTACATCCTTGTCAGCAAGCGACTCTTTCTAACCAACCATACAAAAATCTTGATCTTCAATGGGCATGCCACCTTCCAAATCTGTGTACAATCTCTAATAAAATTAATATCATCCATCGGCCTCAATGTTCTTAGCCTCTTGTAAGCTTCTTGTAATGAGAAGTGGCCTTCATCCTAAATGGAGCCAGGTCCTCCCCCCTCCAGCTGGTAGCCCTCTAGCTCTTCCATCATACACTATAGCACTAAAAATTGCTAGTCCAATAAATTGTTTGGAAGCGTGGGGTGCCATAACCCCTCTCCCAAAGTAGCCAACCACCAAAACCTCCTTATTGCTAGCTAATGCAAAGAGCCTTGGAAATGTCCTTTAGACTTCCTTTGCCCATCTAGTCATCAATCCATAAAAGAAAAACATCTCATGTACCAACATATGGTGAGAAGAAACGTTGTATCTTAGGCACCACTGACCTTAAGCCCCTAATAAAATGAGAAGCACTAGGTGGTGGCGACTTCAAAAAGCTCCAATCCAACCTCGACCCATATGATGCCTCCATGACTTGCCTTAATAGGTCGTGACTACACTCAAGTAGCCGCACTATCCATTTTGCTAGAAAACTATCATTCATGGTAGCCAAATCTCTGACCCCAATCCTCCCTTTGGTATCAGTTGTCAGACGTCAACCCAAGCCATCGATCTAGCACCCTTCCTCGAAGAACCAAAATTGGTCCAGAAGAAATCCCTCACCAGTCCATTAATCTTTTTCTCTACTTTCTGCGGCACTTTGAAAATATACGTGAAATATGTTGGCATTGATGCCAATACCGCCTTCAAGAGCACAAGCTTGCCTCCTTTGGATAAATTTTTGGAGGCCATCCAGTTAATCTCCTTTCCATTATGATAAGGTGAGGTAGCTAGTTAGGTGCATAAATTCACTTGTTAGATAATGGGAGACCAAGGTAGGAGATTGGCAAGGCTCCTTCTTGGGTTCGAAGGTTGGATTGGTAGGAGATTACTTCTTTTGGTGACATATGGAGAGGAACAAAAATAGATTTGCAAAAGTTGATTACTAATCTAGATGCCTCCTCAAACATTTCAAGCACAAACATAATCTTCTTGCTTCTGTTCTAGATCCTTCTACAAAGAATAAAGTATTATTTGTGTGTCGAAACATTGGGATGATGACCCTACTTCCTGCAGAAATTCCTCTAAGCAAAATCCCTGCACAAGCACATAAAGTTGACCTCGTTAGAGCATTAGTCGCAAGGACGAATAGTAATGATGCCCATGGGCATCCCTGCCTCACCCCCTTCTAGGTTGGATCTAGCCCCTAATAGGATTTCTATTCACCAAAATAGAAAAGGATGCTATCGTCATGCATCTTTTCATCCACTTCACCTAGCACAGTGGGAAGCCCCTCTTCAATAATGAAGCCCACAAAAAGGACCACTGTACTGATTCAAAGGCCTTATTGAAGTTTACCTTCCATAAGGAAGCCTTTGTCTTTATTTTTCTCTTGTAGGCTAGGACCTTCAAGGCTATGATAAATCCATCCGGAACATTTCTCCCTGGTAAAGCCATTTGAACCGGTGAAGGATATCCTTGAGTACTCCATGCAATATGTTAGTAAGACCTTTGCCATAATCAGATAGATGGAATTAGAAAGTCCAATAGGTCTATAGTTACCAATCTCCTCACCTTCCTCCTTCTTGGGCAATAGAAACATAAAATTTATTAAGTCTATTGAAATCGAGGATGCTATCTGTAAATTTTAGCATCAGCTGCATCACATCCTCTTTGACCAGAGACTAGAACTCATTGTAAAAATAAACCAGAAAACCATTTAGACCTGGACACCCATTAGCATTAAGACCCCAAATCGCCTCTCTCACTTCATCTTCAATGAACCTCGCAGTCAAGTTCTCCGCCTGATCTTCCGTGATGCGTTGTACCTCTGCTCCGGTCCACCTCCACTTTCTCTCCTGGCCGTGAAAGATCTATAGTACTCAACAACCGCTCTACCCACCTCCTCCCTACTAGTATGGGTCATACCACCAACTATCAGCCTGCCTATCCAATTCTTCCTCCTCCTCCTTGAAGCCACCATGTGGAAGTATTGCGTATTAGAATCTCCTTCCCGAGGCTCCTTTGTCTTGACTTGTATTCCATTCAACCTCTACTTTCTTGTCATTATCTTGAACTGTAAGAGAGTGCTGTTCTGGCTGTTAAATCCTTCTTAGAAGGTACTCCCTCAACCTTCAATTTGTCTAGTTTCATAATCTCTGCAAAGGCATCATGCCTCTTCTTCATGCGTCTCTCTAATCTCCTTTCTATAATTTTTGAGAAATAGTCGCACATCTATCAGCTTGGAAACCGACTTCACAGCTACTGAGCCCATCGGCTGGAAAGATCTCCATTTATCTTCCACCACCTCCCTAAATCCCTCTTCCAACAATCAAGACCTGTTGAATTTGAAATAAGTTTCGAATTGCCTTCCTTCATTAGCTTACCACAGTAGTATGGTATGATATGAGAAAGGTCCATCCATCGGTGTTACATCTACCATAGGGAAATTCTCCACCATTTCCACATTGCACAAGAACCTGTCACTGTTGGATTTTTGCCCTGACGAGTTCCTTAGGTGAATGCACATGAGGTGGGTAGGAGGTCCACAAGTCTATGCAATGCAATGAAATCAACAAAATCCTCCAAGCCGGGATCCCTTCGTTCCTTGTCATCTAGTCCATCTTTCTTACACAATGTGACATTAAAGTCTCCTTTAATCAGCCATGACCAAACCCTAGTCCTTTCCGCCACTTGAGCTAAGTCTTTTGATAAGTGTACCCTCTCAGCACCATTTGTTGGGCCATACATTGTAGAAATAGCAATTTTTAAGTTGTCATTGCACCTCATCATCATAGCTGTCAACACATGGGAGCCTGCAAAAGAGTCTTCCAACTCCAGAATGTTGTCCTTTTAGACCATAATAACCCCTTAGCTCTTTCAACCACATTAAGAGCAAGAAAACCTCCTATGTGATTGTCTCCTATTTCCCTCCACACTTCCTGGTTGCACGCCTCCAGTTTGGTTTCCTGGAGCAACACTATAGCATGTCCCCATGTTTTAGGATAATCTCCAAGTGCTTCCCTTCTCGAGGGGTTGTTCAACCCCCTCACATTCCACACAAAGGACTGAAGTCATTGGGAATCATAGTAGCGCCCCCTAGTCACCTGGCAATAGTTGGATGTTGCTGCCACAACCTCCTTCTCCTAGCACTCTTCTTCATCGCTCTGCCTCGCAACATCATCCAACCAACCACCTTCCCCTACCTAGGGATGTAAACTTTGGTAAACCTGACTTGAACCCGAATCAACTTGACCCGAAAAGAATGGGTAAAACCCGACCCAAACTCAATCGGGTTCGGGTATGGGTTTTATCCAAAAAACCTGACTGGGTATGGGTATGGATCTACATCCGATTACCCAACTTGAGTACCTACATAAAATCCCCATTTACCCGAGATATATAAGTCCCACTTGAAGTCTCTTATTCCCCCAACCCTAATCTCCTTCATCATTCCCTTTATAATTTTGAAAGTTGAGAGTGCTTTTGAAGCTTCCATTGAGCAATTATTTCGGGGATGTGGATCTTTTATTTGAAATGTACTTGTATTTTATCTTTCTTTGTATTTTGTATTTCTTGTTTTTGATATATTCCCCTTAAAGGACTCTTTTTATAATAATTTCAATGAGGATCAATAAAATTGGAGTAGCTTGCACTGCTATGTTTTAGGCTTGTTAGAAATAAATGCTTGATGAATCGTGCTATAGATTTTTTTCTTCTTTTAACTTTAATTTGGGCACGATTTGCTTGTAAGATCAATTTATAAATGGATACCTGATTGGTAGATGAGTATGGGTATAGGTTTGGATTTTTGTACCCAATGGGTAAATGGGTAGGGTATGGGTATGGATTTTGTAAATGGATATGGGTTAACCAAACCTGACCCAAACCCGACTCGTTTGCATCCCTACCCCCACCTGCTATATCGCCGCACCCTCCTCACTATCATCCTCGCTGCTACCAACACTCCTTGAGGCCCTGCCATCATCGTAGCATGGAGGTGTCACAACCTCAGGCCTACCACAATTCGATCGTCATTCCACATCGCCTCCCGACCCCACCCGTAGAGTCGATGTTGATCGAGGCCGTTCAATATTTCCTTTAAAGGTCCATTTGGGTTGATAGAAAATTCCACCCTTGGGCCTCAACTCCATCGACAATCTCCATTTGGAGATGCGAACAACTCTCTACATACCTACGCCACTTCTTTCTCCGCCTGAGGGCCCTGCATCTCTCCGCTGACCTTCAGCTCGCCATCATTCGTGAAGAACCTTGCACTCGAACGTGCATTGCTTCAACAAAAGGCCACTATTGATTGGATGTCGGGAAGGGGAAGAGGCCATATAAGCTTGAGCTTGTGGATCCTCATTTAATCAGGTGTCTCTAAATCTAGAACCAGCCAACGCATGTAGCGTTCTGATCTGGTCATGTGCACTAAAGGTGGTGGGTTCCGCCCCACCTTTATTACTCTTAATCCCTGGCACATCCAGAGCACCAAAATGGAAATTATCTCGTTGGCTCCTACTCGTAGAGACGCCTTCGTCGCTAACCTTGAGCCCTATATATCTCGCATCCACCTTGGCATAATTGTGCCCCAAAGATTGGGGCATTGTGGGCGAAGCTGTTATGTAATCTCCGGTGTGACGTTTGGGCTTCCAGATCCACTTCCACATCGACCTTCCCAAAGTCCTTCCCATGACAGCATCGCCACCGACCTCCGTCGTAACACCGGCCACAACTTGGGCAAACGTCCTCGAAGCATCCTTTACGGCCTTGATCAAGATCGCCCACGAAGACCTCTTGAGACTAAGCGTGACCTTCTATACCACCTTCCTCGGAGTCACCTCCACCATGGCACAAATTATCGAGATGTTCCCCTCACTAAGGCCATTCCCCTTGCACCACTTGACCTTTGCAAATGGTGCGATCACAACCTCTACCACCTGCAACATCCGGAGATGTAATGGGTGGGATGCCTTTAATCTCTACCAACAAACTAGCCTTTACCGGCGGGCACTCCTTCAATGCTCCATCATGCTCCGTTGGCCAATGTCACTGGACCACACTTGCTTTACACCTCAGCTTTGAGAAGGCCAACTTTTCCAACATCTTCGAATGTAAGCCAAAGACCAAAAATCTCCCCAGGCCGAACATCGCAATCTTGGCCCCCACCTTCCCCATCCCCATCACCTCTGAAAGCCCATTCCTCAACTCCTCCAACTCCATTCGACCTTCACACACGTCACCAACCAAGGTTGTAGCGAGGGTCTTCTCCAGTGCCTTGACCTTGACCATGGTGCATTGACCTCCTTCAGTGGCACACCTACAAGTGGTGGGGGAGGCGAAAGAGCAGCGGCCCCCTTCCCAAAATCCTACCCCATTCACAAACAGCCTTGCAATGGCCAAGACAGCCATAGCGAAGGCAACGAATCGGATCCTTGCATTCCATTGCCACATGTCCTCTTCCATGCCATTTGAAGCAGAGAGCCTCAGGTGCTGTTCCCCTCTGAGCCCTCCGCCTGGATACTGAGATCCACCCCTTATCCTTCTCTCCATCCCCTTGCTCTCCTCCTCTCTGCTTCGGACCTCTCCGCTTGCCACTCATCAATCACACAAACAAGACATAAATCTTATATTCTTAATGGAAGGGGAAAACCACATGAACATGAGACCTGTGCCTACTGGCTGCGGTGTGTTTTCATTAGCACAGGAAACAAGATGAGGTATTACAACTGAACTTACGGTGTATACCCAAGCCCAAGGATCCAAATCCCTGTTCAGAGAGAAACTTTCAACAGGTTTGAATAAGTCTACCGAATGGATGTCACAAGGGGCTTCATTTTAATGTTTGAGAAGCTCGAGAAGGTTTCTCCAAGAAAAAAGAAAGCAACATATTGACGGAATTGAGGAATTTGTATTAAGTTCCATCATTTGGAAATTTCCAGAATACCTTTTCCAGAGTTGGCTTAAACTGAAAACTGAAGTCAATCTTCAAAATGTACAAAGAAATTGATGTTTACAGAAGTCAAGAAATTCACTAGAATTTCTTCTGTTTCCGTTCTTCAAAGATTATATCTATTGAGTTTTCAAAATTTAGATCGGTAAACTTACCACAGTTGCCATTCTTTTCATCACATCTCTCAAGTATTATAATTGTTTTCCCCTTGATTTTCTTTCTAAAAGTGTACATTTGATATGGCATATCAGCTCACACATTTGTGATGATTATGATGCTTCCCGGTTTCAGTTTCATTCCCTAATGTTTGAAACGAGTGATGATATTATAAATATATATTGCAGGATGTGGCTGTGAAGATTCTCATGGATCAAGATTTCCATCCCGAACGCTTGAAGGAGTTTTTAAGAGAGGTATTTTAGTTGCTACATATCTTGTACTTACTGTGTTGTAAAAGTTTTTTCCTTTTTTTTGCATTACTAACAAAAAGGGAGGACATGCTCAAACACAACCTGCTATAATTCACGCCTTATCATTATACAGGCACCTCAACAACAAAGGCAACTGAAAAAACAATGTTAAACTTATCTCACTGCACTCTATCAAGTGCCAGATGACCATTGGTGAGGATGAGGGACGACCATGTGCCCTAGCACTTCTCTCTTCCAACAAGTGCTATACGATAGATGCAACATATATTGATCAATGGCAACTTTCTTCTCCATTGCCCCGAAGCTGTGACTTAAATGTCGACGGCATGTCGTCGGTAATGGGGTTTTCGGAGAGAGGGCATATCGACACAAAGATAGCGTCGGTTTGCAGGGAAACCGTCGGCATGCTGAGGACTTCGCCGGCATGCAGACAGTTGCCGACGAAACAACGACATGTCGACCGTCTGGCTGAGCGGGGGAATCGGGAATTTTGAAAAGACTGAGGGGGGGGGGGGGAATTTTGAACTGAGGGGAGGGAATCAGCTCACACACACACGTTGATTTTTTGTCATATTCTAACAGTCACACACATATACGTTGATTTTTTGTCACATAGGCTCAAATAACCTGTAAATATGTTTCTAATATTTTGATTTAGTTGTCTTTCAAATTTTAATCATTTTTTTCATTTCTATCGGCATGCATCGGCATGCCCTCGGCGTGCCTCGAAATGTCATTTTTTTGGGCCATCGAAATCTGCCATCGAAAAACGGGCATTTCCACGGCATGCCCACGAAATGCATACCTACAATTTCATTGGCATGGCGTCGAAATCGGCATTTCGAACCTTGCCTCGAAGGACCTACTTGAGAGTATCTTGTGAGCAATGTTTGGAGTGCAGTTCAGTATAAGCCAATGCTTCAATTACCTCCTTGGGAAAAGTGCACTGCAAGAGTAGGTGTTAGGTTTTGCATGTCTTCCTCCTCTTTGTTGAATAGCACACAAACACATTCAATAGTTTGGCCCCATCTTTGCAATCTGACCATTGTGAATGTGAGGCCCATTTCTGTACATGTTTAGAAGACCAAATTGCATGTTTCATACAATCTGTACGTGCAACCTCCTTAACTGATTGATTCCTGACAATCAGAAATCTTAGTCCACCCAATCTTCAGACTACTTCACTGCTGCCAGATGATTCCTTCTCGTTATTATAAGATCTGAAATAATTCATTACTAATTCATGTGCCTCAAGCATTGCTTTCCAAATGGCCACGTCCCCTTATCTTCTCTGCAGAATGAGTGAATTTGGAGAGCCACTACGTGATTCCTTTTTTTTTCGTGTATGAAAGGCAACGTGATTGCATTCATCTGGCCCAGAGGCAACTTTCTCCTCAAATGTATATATTTGGGTATATTAGTAATGATAGGTTCATGCAAGTTCACAAGGGTCTCGTAGGCCAAGCTGCCCTTTCCATTAAAGGCTTACTATTGTCTCCCAATACATCAAATGTGGTTGTATAGTATGGGAATCAAGGTGGTATCATGCACTGGTCTAGGACTGTTGCTCTGGTATCAAGTTAGAAGAAATAAGACTAATTTCATTGAGAAACCTTAATCCTCAGTACATAGAGGATTAGGAAAAGTTACAAGTGGACCCTTTTAGAAAACAAACAATAACAAAAAAAGACTAGAAACACAGGAAATAATTCTAAACTCAACAACAACAAGAACATCTCTTTTACCAAGTATCAACACATTCAAAAAAATATCCACTCCATGCCAATGGTAAACCTCCATACTGTCCAAAATAAGGAATCACAACAGATTTTGTTAGACGATGACCCCCCCATTGTTAGCCTTCCCGTTGCTCTAAACTCTCTAGTTTAGTTTCTTGAAGAAAATACAAATCAACTGACCACTGAATCAAATATCTTCCAATTACCCCTCCATGATTTGGGTTTCTTATACCCCAGATATTCCAAGATAAAACCTTTATAAGTTACATGATTTTCTCCATAAAGAGTTCACAAAGTTTCTTCCAACCCCGAAAATTTCATCCAAGCTTGTCCTCCATCATCGTGCCAATCTCCTGATGAGGTTGTTGGAACAATGCCTTGTGCCACATAAGAACCTCTGCCACCCTTGACAATGGCTCCTTCATTATAGTCTTCCTCAAACTAGATTGGCGGAGCCCTTTCCGTTGGACAAGCATCCTCGGTAGTCACATGTCTAGTTGCTGCTGGCTTTTGTGTACACTCCATCGTCTACCACCTAGGCGACACATGCCCTAGTCCTTTCAAGACCTCCCCTTGAGAGGTCTCCTTTGATTTTTACATTGTGACTAGTCGGTGAAGGACTCCAAGTCTCTAAATCATTAAGGTTGTCATGTGACCCAGGGATTTGAGCATCCTACTTACAAAAACTAGATCCGAATTTGGATCTGGATGAAAGATGCGGTGAAGCTGAGAGTATTTCTGGCGAAGCTGCTAGATCTATCGGGGTTGCCACATCAACATTACATTTGAAGGTGGTGGATGTACTATACATTCCTAGTGGTTTTTCCAAATGAGCTCTTTTAGGTTCCAAAAAAAATTCCTTGCCATCCTGAACAAATCTTCCTAAAATAGTGTCCCCACAATTCATGCTTGCAACCTGAGGATGACTTTCTGACATTATTCCAAATGCTGCTTGTATTGGAGAGGAAGCATCACAATAGAGTTCTTTGACTTCCTGTTTTATCCTCTACACTCTGTTGTCTTGGCAGACAGAATTGCTACCACAAACATTGATTCCTCCCTTCTCCTCCAACCAGTAACGACATCAGCGAAGGAGTATCTTCCACTATTTAGGATCTTTTCAACTGCCAGCAACTGCAAACTGCCCCTACGTGGAAAATCACATGGCTTGGTATTGACTTCTGTGAGACCACCTCGATCATAGCTTCAACATCCATAGGTCTGCATCCACGATTCTAGTGGATGAACAACTCAAAAATTGCCTGAACATTGAGACAATGGTTTCGATTGCCTCCAAATACCTCATAAAAACCTTATGTGAGATTCTTACCTAAGGTTGTTTATTTAAAGCACCATGAACATCCACCTGTAGTCTCCATCAGACCCACCCCATCCCCGGTTTTCCTGTGCAAAAACAAGGCTTATGCTTTTGCCTCTCCTCCTGTCCGTACCTTTATAACAGGAGCTTCCTCTTGTTCAACCTCCCAACACAGAAACTCCCCTTCCTTCCAAGGTTCCTTTCTACTAGTAATAACACCTTCCGTCCTCAGACACCTCTTCACGACTTGGCCAATCAGTCACACGGTCAATGCTTCATCATTCCTCTTCAATGCCTTCGCCAATGAAGCACAAGCCTCCTGACACCCTTGAACCACATCCTTCGTTCATCTTGCCTCCCAAGTAGACATCAAACTATCTTGCATACACCCATTGAGGACAGGATATTTACTGATGCCCAATTTCCCCGCATGGAAGACATTGCATCAGATCTTGGCAATCCTTTGCAACATACTCCCTTCTTGACATCTAAAGAATAGAGTCCCTCTCGTAGCATTGTCTTGAGAAACCTTAGAACTTCCCTTAATCTTCACGCTCATTTGTTGGCCAATGACCTTCACCCACCTGGCTTCCTCTCGCTCATCCTTCATGCTCTAAGAAGGGGTGTTAGAGGCTTTTCTCAACTTCCAAGAACTAAGCCTTAGTTTAGGAATAGGGATAACCCATTGAATCTAGGGTCATCCTTATTTGGGTGGAAGGATAACCAAACTTAGGTTAAGGGCCTTTAACTCTGCTAACTTATCCTACCATGAGGTAGGATAAGAAAATTTAGGGTTACACCATCCCATCTGATACACACGTGATGTTCCACCTAAGTGAAAGCTTCCCATAATGCCCTTCTTAGCTAGCTTGAGGACATTCTTAGCTGTCATGAGCCAAGCTTTGAGTCCCTCATCACCAGTGAGTTGTCGATCTCCGCCAACATCACGTTGAGACCTTTTGGACCCAACCCAACTATCCAGAGCACTCGAAGCTTGCGTCCTTTAGTTGGAACTAGCCAAATTTTGAGATGGGCAACTAAGCTTTAGTGACCCAAAAGCTTCGACATCGAGATGGTCGACCTTGTTGATCAAAGACTTAAGCTTTCCCTATGCCCTTGATGACCCACCTTGCCTTTTGGCAAACCAAAAAGAAGTTGCGACCTCGACGGTGACAGAATGGCAGCGTGGTTGGCTATGGCATAAGGTCTCAATGATAAAAGGCATGACAATCACATGTTTTTTTATGAAAACCATTTGCTGTCAAACCCATGTTTGGTATGTGATGCCCCACCTTTTTTATTTTAGGATGAAGCACCCACATTCTATATACGTACATCAAAACGACATAAAACCCATTTAAATAAATGTGCACATCAAGAAGATTTGGACACATTATGAACACTTGGATAATGAGCGAGAAAGAGAGCAAGAGGGGGAGTGAGAAAAGGTGTGCGGGGCGTGTGACGGGTGAGGGGGGGAGGATAGCGCTGGCTGGACGGATGTGAGGAGGTTGCGGAGGGGAGCGGCCCTGGTGAGATGTTTCAAGTGCCTTGAGAGGGGGCATGTGGCAGCGAGCTGCAGGGACCTGGTGAGATGCCTACGTTGTGGGGGTCTGGGTCACCGAAGGTCGGCCTGTGGGCTCCGTGGTCCGGGCGGCGGGGTGTCTTCGAGGAGGGTGGGGATGCCTCCACCCCCCCCGGAGGGGCGCCTCTCGTGGAGGTTGAGGCGCCGTGGTCGGAGGAGATAGGGTCGCTGGAAGGAAGGTTGGCGTCGGCTATGGTGGCGGTGGTGCTGGAGGGGGAGGTGGATGTGGGAGCTCTGAGAAGGGCGATCATGGATTTCTTGGGGAATGGCTGGGGATCCTTTAGGGTGGCCTCCCTCAGGATTGGGTGTTTGGTGTTGCTGGGACTCGGTCGGGAGGAGCAGTGACGTCTGACCTTCAAGGTGCTGCGGTGTGGTCGGGGTGTGGTGAGGTGTCGTTGGCCGGTGAGATCGGATGGCGCACTGGAGGAGCGACCATCGACTGACGCGAGGTAGAAAGTGACGATTGAGGGGGTTCCCCTCTTCCTCTTCACGGTGGAGGTGGCGGCGGCAGTGGTTGCCCCTTTTGCGAGGCTCCGGGGCAGCGAAGGCCTGGGCCTGAGGTTGGTAGACTTGTCGCAGTTCGAGGTATGGGTGGAGATGAAGCCGGGGTGGCAGCTCGTGGAGAGGATGGCTCTCAGATGGGTGAGCTCCTCCTGGTTGGTTCGCATCTCACGGGGATCTGGTAGACCAAGATCTTTTGCTGAGGCGGTGGTTGGCGGTGCGGCGACGGTGCCTGGAGGTGGAGGAGGTGGGCGAGCGGATGAGGGGCAGGCTGCTTTTGGGAAGTCCGATGGTCGTGGCGAGGATGGCGCGGCGGTTGCGATCCCTGGGGCGCGATCTGGGGAAGGTGAAAGGGTGGGGATCTTGGAGGTCGGTGCGGGTCTTGCGGAGGAGATTGTGGAGGAATCTGCGACGCTGAGGGAGGTCTTTGTGAAGGAGGCCCCGGGTCTTGTGGAAGGCGGTTGTGGCGGACCCAGGTCGGGCGGGCTGGACCCGATTAAGGGGGGCGGTGGACCCGATGGGGTTGTCGGTTCGAACTGTGCCTTGTGGGCGGATCCGATGCGTCGATCCAGTGGAGCTTGCGATGTGGGGGCTGTGGTTGGAGGCCCATGATGCGCTCTTGACAGACCGGATTGGGCAACAAGATGCGGTGTGGTTGGCGAGGAGGGGAGCGCACGGAGGTGGAAGCTGAGGATGCTTGTGCTGCAGCGGCTTACATACAGGCCGAGGTGGTCCTACTAGAGGGGATGCGCTGTGGTGGCGTCGACTGGGAGCGGAGTTGGGGAGATTCGACATTAGAGACTGGTGGAGATGGGCGTTGCTTCGCCTTCTAGAGGGCATGGCGGGGTGTCGAAGGTGAGCCTGGTAGTGGGCAGGGGTAGGGTGACGGCTGTCCTGAGGGTTTCTGGTGACGAGGAGGGGCAGCGGGCGGTGGGAGCTAGTGGAGAAGCTGGGGCGGTGGAGGGCACAGTGGTGGCACGATGGGCTGATGCGGAGGTTGTGCGGTCGGTAGAGGTCTTGTCGCAGGGGGGCGCAGGCGCTGGCTGCGGACAGGGGGGTGACTGCAGGGTAGGTTGGACTGGGGGGCGATGGTGCGGGGGGATTACCCAGTCGGTGTGTGTTGCTAGAGGAGGGAGAGGTAGATGAGGTGGCTGTGGAGATGGGGTTCAGGCGGTCGACACAAGGAGTTTTCCGGGGCCCTCTATGACTAGGGTCCTATCGTGGAATGTGAGGGGTTTGAATGGCTCCTCGAGGCGGGCGGCTCTGCGGGGGTATTTGCAGAGGTGGGGCCCTGACGTGGTCTTTCTCTAGGAGACGAAGTGGGGGAGCTGTGATGAGAGGCTGTGGAGGGAGGTGGGGGGAGATGGTTTTGGGGGGTTCTTGGCCCTAGATGCAGTTGGAAGCGCGGGTGGAGTTGTTGTGGGATGGAGGATGATGCTTTCTCTTTGCTTGACTCGTTGGTGGGGTCCCATGTTGTCACTGTCAGATTACAGAGGCGCCGGGACAATACGTGTTTGCTCCTTTCTTTGGTTTATGGCCCGACGGAAGGTTGGAGGAGGCATGCTTTGTGGGAGGATCTGAGCCAGGTTGCGGCAGCATTCCAGGGGATTCCTTGGTTGATAGGTGGTGACTTTAATGTCACTTTGCTGGCTGAGGATAGACCGGATGGTCGTGGGGGAGTGGACCAAGGGTCTGAGGTGTTTGTGGGCTTTGTTGCGGAGCAGGGGCTGGTTGACCTGCCACCTTCGTCCTGTCATTTCACTTGGAGGAGCTCTGGAGGATAGCGATCCCGGATCGATAGATTTTTTGCCTCGACAATGTTGGCTGAGTTGTTCCCTATGGCGGAGGTTAGATCCTTGGAGCGGCCGTTCTCGGACCACACTCCCTTGTTGTGGTTGACGAATGAGGATTGGAGGCATGGTACATATTTTAAGTTCGACTGGGCATGGCTCCTCTAAGAGGGGTTCAGGAGGCTGGTAGAGGAGCGGTGGAGGTCGATTCATGTGGATGGTTCAGCGGCAATCAGATTGGAAGCTAAGCTGCAGGATTTGAGATCCTTCCTGAAGATCCATAAGAAGGAGATTAGGGAGGAACATGGGAGGAGGGATGAAGCGCTCGGTCAGATTGCACGACTGGATGGGGTGGAGGATGTTGGTCTCCTTTTTGACGTTGACAGGGTCAGCAGAGCGAGGTAGCTACAGGTGATACAAGAGGAAGACTAGAAGGTGGAGATGGAGTGGAAGGTGAGATCCAGGTAGAGATGGCTAAAAGAAGGCGATTCTAACACTCGATTTTTTCATATGGCTGCATCAGGAAGGAGGAGGCAGAACTGGATTGATAGGTTGGTGGTGGATGGGGAGGAATTTATGGGAAGAGAGGCAGTGGGGGGGCAGCTGCGAAGTATTTCAGAGATTTTACCGAGAGACGACATGGGGGAAGGTGGAGATTGTTGGGGTCTGAGATACTGCGGATCGGGGATACAGAAGCCGGTTTCTTGACGGGTCCATTTGAAGAGGATGAGGTCCACAAGGCAATCTAGGAGCTGAATGCT
Source organism: Thalassia testudinum (assembly GCA_037157565.1). Taxonomy (NCBI): domain Eukaryota; kingdom Viridiplantae; phylum Streptophyta; class Magnoliopsida; order Alismatales; family Hydrocharitaceae; genus Thalassia; species Thalassia testudinum. The sequence goes on from JAZHRO010000014.1 coordinate 3,487,797, forward strand.
GATGGTTGTTCAGGTCCGGATGGTTTTTCGGTCGCCTTGTAGAAGGAATTCTAGTCGGTGGTGGAGGAGGTGATGCAGGTCGTGCAAGAATTTAGAGCTGGAAATTTGGGCTTTAACAGGTTGAACAAGTTTTACATGTTCCTGTTGCCAAAGGAGGGTGCTGAGGAAATCCAGGAGTATAGACCGATAGCCTTCTCGAATGTTATTTACCTGAATGTGGCGAACCTCCTGGCGAATAGATTGAGGACTCTGGCTGGGATTGTAAACCTGGTGCAGACGGCTTTCGTCCCTGGCAGGAATATTTTGGAAGGTTATGTGTTGGCCTCGGAGATCCTGTCGTCCTGGAAGAAAAGTAAGAAGGCATTCTTGTGGAAAGTTGATTTCAGCAAGGCTTATGACTCGGTTCAGTGGTTGTTTCTTTGAGCATCCTTGGTAAAGAGGGGCTTCTCGTCGGTGTGGATTGACTGGATGAAGAGATGTGTTACCACAACGTCTTTCTCGGTGCTTATCAATGGAAATCCGACAGGGGGTTGGATTCAGCCGAGGAGGGGGGTAAGGCAGGGGTGTCCTTTGGCCCTTATGCTCTTTGTTATTGCAGCGGATGCACTTGCGAGGGCAACCAAGAGATCGTGTGAGAGGAACTTGGTGAGGGGTTTCTCTCTGAGAGACGGGACGAGTATTCCGCTGCTGCAGTATGCGGATGATACTATTTTCTTCATTGAAGGCGGGGAAGCAGAAGCCAGGAGAATGCGGATTTTACTCTTCTTGTTTGGTGAGGCCTCGGGGCTGCAGATCAACCTGTCTAAATCTGATTTTGTTTCCTTCAATTTGATTGAGGCGGAGGCGAGGAGGTGTAGTTTGGGTTTTAGCACAGAACAGGTGAAGCTTCCGATTAGATATTTGGGTTTGCCGCTGACGGATGGCAGGATTCTGGTGAGTAGCTGGGCTCCCATGGTGGAGAGGCTGGAGGGGAGATTGGCAGGATGGGCATCCAGGCTTCTGTCAAGGGGTGGAAGATTGGTCTTGCTCAAGGCGGTTTTGGCAGCGATGCCGTCGTATTTCACATTTGTCCTGAAGATGCCTAGGCAGGTTGTCTTGAGAATAGAGAGGCTTATGAGAAATTTCTTCTGGTCCAACCAGGGAGCGAGTGGACCTGGTGCCAGGTTGGTGGCATGGGAGGAGGTCTGTAGACCGGTGGAGGAGGGGGGACTTGGGGTGAGGGGCCTCGGGAGGTCTAATGATAGCCTGTTGGTGAAGTGGGTGGGGACCCTCTTGGAGTGCAAGGAGGATTTGGTGGGCAAGGTGTTCGGGATGGCTTATGGTGGCCTGGTACGGTGGGATCTTCTGGTATCTCCTCCAAGGGATGCTTCGCACTTCTTGAAAGGACTTTCGGTGGTGGCTCTTAGGGTGCAGAACTGTTTTGTTCCGGTGGTGGGAATGGGGGAGAGCTTCAGGTTCTGGCTGGATGATTCTACGGGGAATGGTGCGCTTGTCGGACGATTTCCGAGACTATTTGCTTTGTCCTAGAGCAAAGTGGCGTCAGTAGCCGAGGTGTGGGAAGGTGGGTGGTGCTCGTGCTTTGTTGGAAACCTTTCAGATGCGAGAGCTCATGATTTTCAGAGACTGCTTGAAGAGTTAGAAGAGCTGCAACTGGCTTCCAGTACTGATATGTTTGGCTGGGATGAAGGTGATTTCTCGGTGGGGGCTACCTACAGGAGATTGTCCAGCGGAGACTTCATAGGTGATTTGGATTTGGTGAGGGATTGCAGACAGCTTTGGAAGGCCGCATGCCCTTTAAAGGTCAAGATCTTTATCTGGCTGCTTAGGAGGAGGAGACTTGTGACAGAGGTTTGGAGGGCGAGGTGAGCTCCTGGAGAGAGTAAGGTGTGCCCTTTATGTGGAGGTGGGGAAGAAGAGATTGACCACTTTTTTTTCACTTGCCCGTTTGTGGTGCGGATATGGAGTCGGGTGGGAGCGGGGTGGTGGAAATGCAGGTCTTTTGAAGAGTTTTGGCACAGTTTCAGAAGTGGAGGGGTGATGCTGGTCAGGTTGTCTTCCGTACGAAGACAGAGAGGGTTAGGCCGTTGGCAGTATTATGGGGCATTTGGTTGGGCAGGAATGCTGTGGTCTTTAGAGGACAGAGGTCTTATGTGGAGAATTTTGTGGAGTCTGTAATTTCTTTTTTTAATCTTTGGAGTGGATCCTTGTGAGTGGGGACCTTGGGGTTTGCCCTTTGTATTGGCGGAGGTTGTCTCTATAATTAATATATTTGTGTAGTTATCATTCTGGATAACTACCCTTTCCTCTTTAAAAAAAAAAAAAAGAAGTGCACATCAAAATAATAAAAAATCCATTGAAATGACTTAAGAAAAACAATCAAAATTACATAAAACTTGATTGATATGTGCACATTGGAATTATATGAAATTAACTCCATTGTTTTTTTTCTCATAATAAGAAGAATGTATAGTTAAAAGGTCTTTTAAAAGAAAAAATGTTAGAAGGCATGTGAAGAAAGTATAATTTTATCAATTATTAGGTGAGAAGAATTCATACATAATCTACTAATTATTTAGGAAGTTATTTTTTTAAAATACATATGTAAATAGAAATAATTGTATAAATAAATAATTAAAATTTCTTCAATTACAAGAAGAAGCTACTGATAAAATAAATAATTAAATAATATCTTTTATTTCTTCAATTACAAGATCTTTTGGATGATTTTTATCAAATTTCCATTCGTTAGGAAGATTATGTATGCTTTTTTTTTTGAAAAGAAGATTATGTATGTTATTTTCTTTTACATTTGATATATCAAGAAAATCATTGTGATCTTCATTATTACTTAGATTTTCTTGATTAAGAGTTGGTGGATCTTCATTAAATTTTGCATTAAGAATTTCTTCCACATTTAATGTAGTCTTATTAAATACATGATATGCCTTACCTTTTGTTGAATATCCAATGAATATACATTCTTCTCCTTTAGGTTAAAACTTATCTAAATTTTCTTTAATTTTAAGAATATAGGATTTACTTCCAAATACTTTAAAGTAATTCATTTTAGGTCTTTTATCAAAATATAGTTCAGAAGAAGTTTTATTTGTCAGTGGTCCAATTAGAACTCTTTTTAGTATATAACATGCAGTATTTGTTTCTTCTGCCTAAAAATATCTAGGTAATCCAGATTCTATAAGTAGAGGTCTAGTACATTCTTGTAAAGTTTTGAAGCTCCATTAGATTTTTGTTAAGCCTAATAAAAGGTGAGATGGGGCGAGGGCGAGGGAGACGGGGAGGGGGGAGAGTGAGAAGGGGGAAGGTGCGAGGGGGGGGGGTCACCACATCTGGAGGGTGGCTTGGAGGATGGACTTAGGGGTTGTAAGGTGGTCGAGAGGAGGAAGGTGGAGGTTTGCATCTCCACATACCGAAGGAGGGAGGACGGTGGTCGATGCTTAAAGTGTTTGGGACACGGCCATTGGGTGAGGGACTGTCGAGAGCCTCTGCAATGTTGGAGGTGCTGGGGCCTTGGGCAACGGAATGTGCGATGTGGTGGTGTCGGGTGGTGGAGCGATGCGTGGGATGTTGCTGGGCATCCTCCGCCACCACCCCTTGTGGTGATGCCCTTGGCTGAGGTCAAGGCACCCTGGTCGAAGGGTGTGGCTTCTCTTCGTGACATTGTGGGAGATGGCCTCTTTGGGGTGTTGATCTCGGGCTGACTACGACTATCTGTGGTGGAGGAGGCCCTCCATGTTGTATTCAATGGGAGTTGACGTGAAGGTCCTCCCTTCTAGAGATAGGGGTCTTATTGTCGTGGGACTCTCTTCGGCGATGAGGGAGGAGCTTTGCTTTAAGGTTTCTCAACTTCGATTTGGGGCGTTGAGGTGGCGAAGGACTTGTGTACACGATGGGGTGTGGAGGGAGCGGCCGTCGGAGAGGATGTCGGCGGAGTTGATGGTTGAAGGGTGTCGTGGTGGCTTCGTACGGTGGAGGTCCTTGAGGCGTTGGTATATTCGTTTGCTCTCCTCCATAGATGCGGGGGATTTGGACTATCCGATGGGCCGCTTAAGGTGATGATGGAGATGAAGGTGGGGGCGTCAGTGATGGAGAAGGTTGTCCTTCGCCATGGAGGACACTCATCGGTCATCTTTTGCACCCTGATGAGAGCTTCCATGGTGAAAGCCACTTACGCGGAGGTGGCCGAGGGGGGGGCAAAACCACCAACCTTGGATGGCGGTGAGGTGGTGCCACCGCGTCTTCGAGTTAGGGTTCTGCCTATAGAGTGGGAGCTAAATTGTCCGCTTGATAATGTGGATGCACAGCCCCAGATTACTGCGCAGCCTGCATTGAATGCGGTCGTTGCGGTTGTCTCGGGGGAGATGCCGCATTGGGAAAGGTGAGGAGGCGGAGGTTGTGGCGCGACTGAAGGAGCGGGAGGCGCCTCATCTCGCGCAATTGGAGGAGCTAGCTGTAGGTGATTCGAATACCCCTTTTAACGGGGAGGCAGACTCACGAGTTGGATCCGCCTTGGGTTCGATTAGTGACGAGCCTCGTTTTGAAGGCCCCAAGGCCTATGACTCGACTCTTAAGACTATTGGGTAGTAGAGTCTGGTTGTGGGGGTTTCGAAGGCACATAACTCATGCCTCCCCTCGACTTGGAGTGCGACCCCGACCAGAGATGTGGCGTCGACTCCTCTCGACTCGTCGGAGCACGTCTGCGTCGGAGGAGATCGGGATTTGCCTCCAATTGATGAGGAGGTGATGGTGGACCTCGTCGATTGTCCTCTGGTAGAGTGGCGGGGATTGGGGTCTTGCGTATGGCAGTGGAGACATCAAAGGTGCGCCATGGAGATGTTTACCACGGCAACAGGCTGGAGGCTTCTCCTCGGCAGCTGGCGACGTTGCGGAGGTCCCTTTGACCGGGTGGAGGCCTCGATTGGTGAATGGAGGTCAGGGAGGTGCTATCTGCTATAAACAAAAATGGAGATATCGAGGAACAACCCAAGGTCAGAGAGTGGTGGTAGATGGTCGTGGCAGATCATCACAACCCTTGATAGCAGTGGCTCTGGTTCTGAATGATGAAGTGCATTGGACAGTGGAAGCATGTGGCTTTCGACCGGCGATGAGGGAGGCCTCTACCTGTCCTAGATGAACAGAGTGTTACATGGAATGTGCGGGATCTCAATGACCCGTTGAGGAGGGTGTCACTAGGGCACTACATTTGCCTATTGAAAGCGGACGTTGTGTTACTACGGGAGACGAAGATGTCCAGTTGTGATACTAGGACTTGGTGGGAGATTGGGGGCTCATGGATGGAGGGATTTCAGTCTATTGGTGCGGTTCCTAGTTCAGGAGGACAAATACTAGGATGGCGGAAGATGTTTTCTTCTTGGATGACTAGTTTATTGGAGAGCACGTCATCTTTGTGAGATTGGTTTGGAGGTGCCGGAATGACGATCATGGGACTGTACGAACCATTAGATGCTCAAGTGAGAGGGTTGATGTGGGAGGATCTCACGTCAGCAGCCGTAGACTGCCATGGATGTCCATGGCTGCTTGGAGGCGATTTCAACATCACTCTACAGATGGAAGACAGACTTGGTGGGCGGGGGAGGCAGGATCTTGGATCTGATACTTTTGTGGAGTTTGTTGCTATGCATGGCCTCATAGATATGATTCCGATGTCTTGTGCATACACATGGAGGAACAACTGTGGTTAGATGCCCAGGATTGACAGATTTATCTTGAATGTGGAGACAACAGAGGCATTTCTCTTGGTGGAGGTGACTCCCTTAGGCCTTTCTCAGATCATATACTCCTTATGCAACGACCTAATGAGGGGGCACATTATGGCACCTACTTCAAGTTCAATAGATCCTGACTGTTGGAGGGGTTCCAGAGAATGGTGGAGGAGAGATGAAGCTCTTTTGAGGTGGAGGGATCAGCTATGCTTCGTCTAGCAAAGAAGTTGACTATGTTGTGGGATCACCTGAAGTCATAAGAAAGAAATTAGGACGGCAGGATTGACAGACAGGAGGACTAGGCTCCTATCTCGATTGAGGATAGGACGAAGATGACACGAGTGGTGCAGGAGGACAGGAAGACAGAGGTGGAGTGGAAAACAAGATTGAGGCAGAAGTGGCTGAAGGAGGGCGACTCTAATACTAGATTCTTCCATCAAATGGCGTCTGCTAGAAGGAGGAGAAATTGGATAGAGAAGTTGCTGATTCACGGGGAGACTTTCTTAGGTAGGGAGGAGGTTGGTCGAGCTGCTACTGATTACTTAAGAAAATTCACAGGTAGCTGCAGCAGGGGTTGTTGGCATTGGTGGGGGGAGGATGTGTAATGTATCACTGAGGACCAGGTGGAGGACCTCATGACAGGCTTCTCGAAGGATGATGTGAGGCGAGTGGTTTGGGGTTTGAATGCAGAGGGATGCCCTGGCCTAGATGGTTTCCTTGTCTTCTTGTTTAGGGAATTTTGGACCTTGGTGGGGATGGAGGTGGTGCAGATGATGGAAGAGTTCGCGACCGGGAACAGGGGGTTCGACAAGTTGAGTAGATATTTCATGTTCTTGTTGCCTAAGAAGGTGCAGAGGTGATCCAAGACTTTCGTCCTATTGCTCTGGAATGTTATCTTATTGTTGCCAAGGTCTTGGCGAACAGGCCAGGGACCTTCTTGGAGACTTGATCTCCCTTGTTTAGACGGCTTTTGTTTCAGGGAGAGGAATTCTCGACGATTTTGCTGTTGCTATGGAGGCGCTAGCCACTTGGAAGAGGGAGAAGAAACATGCATTTTTGTGGAAGGTGGACTTCAACAAAGCATACGACTCGGTGCGATGGGATTTTCTGTGGGCTTCCTTGCTGGGGAGGGGCTTTCCCACAATGTGGATCGATTGGGTGAAGAGGTGTGTGACTACGACATCCTTCTTAGTTCTAATCAATGGGAATCTAGCTGGAGGTTGGGTGTTAGCCTAAGAGGGGGTTAGACAGGAGTGTCATCTTGTGCTTATGTTGTTTGTGCTTGCGGCAGATGCTTTGGCGAGGGTAGCTCACAGGGCCAGTAATAGGGGTTTAATTAGAGGCTTTCTGGTTGGGGAAGATATGGAGACGACAACTCTGCAGTATACTGATGATACCCTGTTTCTGGTCGAAGGAGCGGGTTTGGAGGCTAGGAGGATGAGAATCGTTTTGGAGCTTTGTGGTGCGGTATTAGGGTTGCAGATCAACTACTAGAAGTCAACATTTATCCCGATGAACATGGCAGCTGAGGAGGTGGAGATGGTGGGTGGTGCACTAGGGATAGATGTAGGCTCCTTGCCATTGGTGTATTTGGTCCTCCCGTTGTCAGATCGGCATCTTAGGTTGTAGATTGGCTCCCATTACTAGAGAGGATGGAAAACATATTGGCAAGGTGGTCATCTAGACTGTTGTCTAGAGGAGGGAGATTAACTCTGGTGAAGGTTGTTCTGACATCCATACCATCATATTTCCTAGTTTTTAGGATCTCACGAGAGGTTGAGAAGAAAATCTCCAGGTTGATGAGGGATTTTTTCTGGTCTAATGTAGGGACGACAGGGAAGGGGGCGAGGCTGGTGGCTTGGGAGGTTTGTAGGTTGGTGCAGGAGGGGGGCCTGGGGTTAGGGATGTGGACATGGTGAATGTCAGCCTCCTTACGAAGTAGATTGCCAGATTGGTGGGCCGTGAATGGGGGCTATTTGGTGACGTCATGCAGAGCTGCTATGGGCCCTTCCTTTCTTGGGGGCCCTTGGAGTTCTCCTGGGGCCTCCTTTCTTAGGGGGTTGGCGACGGTGGCAGGGAAGGTACGGGCTTTCTTTTCCCCTACGCTAGGGGAGGGAGATGTTTTCCGGTTCTGGCAGGATGATTGGCAAGGGGTAGGCTTAACTCTTGGACCAGGGATTGGTGTCCAATTTTTCGGGGGGGGGGGGGGGTGGTTGTTCGACCAGAGGTGTGAAGATCTCCAGTAATTGTTGCAGGAACTGGACGGATGGGAGCCAGAGGAGGGTGGTGACTTATACTCATGGGAAGTGGGAGAATTCTCTATGGTGAAGGTCTTCTGTAGATTGGGTAACGGTGTGGCTAGCCCGGACATCGATCTCTTGAGAGACTACAGATTGCTCTAGGTGGCGGAGTGCTTGCTGAAGGTGAAGATCTTCGCCCGGTTGATGATGAGAGGGAGGATTATGATGAAGTGGTGGAGAGCATGATGGGCCCATACAGATGATTTGAGTTGTCCCCTTGAAGCGGAGGAAGACATCCAACATTTATTTTTCCAGTGTCTGTTTCTAGTGCAAGTGTAGCAGTGGATGGGGATCGATTGGAGTGCTCATTAGGACTTGGCTAGCTTTTAGTCTTCATTTCGCAGGGGAAACGCCCAGGATGGAGGAATCCCTTTTAGATCTAAGAAGGATAGGGAAAAGGTCCTAGTAGTCTTGTGGGATGTTTGGCTGCGAAGAAATGAGGTGATTTTTAGGGGGAGAAATCATATGTTGAAAATTCTCTTTCATTTCTTTACAGGTGGAGTTCTGAGGATCTATTTTGTAACTTTTGATGTAATTCATTTTTATGGAATGAAATGAATGTGGATGGTTATCACTTGGATAAGTACCCTTTGGCTTTTTAAAAAATATTCTTGTAAAGTTTTATTTTTATGTTCAACTACACCATTTTGTTGCGGTGCTCTTGGGAAAGAAAATTCATATTTAATTCCATGGTCTTCATAATTGTTGATTTTCAAATTCTCCTCCATATTTTGATTTTATTCGGGTTATTAAATAACCTTTTTCATTTTGTATCCTTTTAGAAAATATTTTAAAATATTCAAAGACTTGATCTTTGTGTTTTAGAATAGTCATCAATTAATACTAAGTAATATGTACAATCATTTAAACTACCAATTTTAGTTGGACTAAATAAATCTAAATGAATTAATTATAGAGGTCTATTAGTTAAAATTTTATTCTTATTTTTGAATGAACTCTTATGAATTTTGCCTAAGGTACAAGCATCACATAAAAAATGTATTTTATATCTTTGGTTTGGTAATCCTTTAATAAGATTAAACTTACCTAATTTATTCATATATTTATAATGAAGATGTCTTAATCTTGTGTGTTATAATAAAATTTCATCATTAGATCAATTAGACAATTAAAATTGCTAATTTTATCTATTATAACAATATAAATATCTATATTTTTTTTCCTTATAATAAAACTTCTTTAGTGATTTCATCAATAATTTTAAAGATTTTGGAATTAAATACAACTTTAAATTCTTTATCACATACTTGAATTACGCTTAATAAGTTATGTTTTAAACCTTTTCCAATGGTTCTAGTACTAAAATTTTACATTTATGATTGTTTCCAAATGTAACTATACCTCTATCCTTGTGTTTCAGATGAGTAAATAAACCTTGATTTTAATTATATGTTTTGAACATCCGTCGTCCATGTCCATTTGCCTTTTGAATCATACTTGAGTAGGCTTTTTCTTTAGCACTTTGAATCCATTTTTTAATTTGTGATAAATCAATTCCTTGTGATCAACATCTTTTCTTCCTACAAAACAAGAATTTAAAATATTCTTTGGTACCCATATTCTCCTTGGTTGAGCATTGTTAGTTTCCTTCCACACCTTTTGTGGAATGAGAGAAATTACTTTTTTTTCATTTTGACTAAGGAAATGATCATTACTAGATGAATATGAAAGATTAGGAAATCGAGATCATTTTTATCATGTTTAGGTCTTTGCAAAGCAGGTAATTTTTCAAGATTTTCTTTTCCTTTTGTAAATTTGCTAAGATCATTTACAAGTTGCTCAGATTTATTTTTCAACATAACAATATCATTTTCTAAAGTAGGAATCTTAAGAATAGAATTTTCATCATTAAGATTCTTATTTTTAGCAATTGCACCCTTTATTTTCATATTTGAGCACCTTATAGAAGTCATAAAGCTCATAAAATGCTTCAAGTGATTCTTCAAAAGAAAAATAATGTCTTATTTTCCAATGCAATCAAGTCAAAATATGATGGTTCTTCATTTGTTGAAGTATTATTTTCATCTTTACTTGAGCTTCATTCAGAATCATCTCAAGTTGCTTGAAAGGCTTTTTTTTTCTTGAACTTGTGTGGAAACTTCTTTGGAAATGCATCTTTCTTTCTTTTGAAGCTTTCTTTCCTGAGAAAAGGGTAATCCTTTTTCATATGTGCAGCCTTTTTACAATTGTTGTAGGTAATAGAATCTTCTTTCTTTTCTTCCTTTTTCTTTCTGAAATTCTTTTTGGTTCTCAAGAATTTCCTGAAATTCTTTGATAGCAAAGCAATATCATCATCATCATCATCATCTTCTGATGAGTCTTCACTTTCATCATAAACTTGAAAAGCTAATTGATTTCTTTTTGGCTCTTCAAACTTTTTCTTTTGCATGATTTTACTCTCATAAACTATCAAATTTCTAATGAGTTGCTCCATATTTAGATTTTTAACTTCATTTGCTTCCTCAATAGCTATCATTTAGATTAAAAAGCATATATAAGTGAACGTAAGAGTTTTCCTTCTAATTCACATCTTACAAAGTTTTTGTCCAATGCTTTAAGATTGTTGACAATATCGGTGAAGCAAGAATACATAGACTTGATTGTTTCTCCTTCTTACATCTTAAACTTCTCAAATTCATTAATAAGCAAAAGAATCTTTGAATTCTTCACCTTGCTTGTTCATTTGTAACTTATAGTGTCCTCCAAATTTTATTAAACTTTGTTAAATTCTTAAGGATTGAGAGAGCAATAGTGCATTTATAGCGTTAGAATTTAGCATTGATTGATGCTTTTGTATATTGTCCAGTTTTTGGCTTTGTAGGTTTGTTGAAAGGATTTTTAACTATATCCCATATAGCATAGTCGCCAGATTGCAGGAATATTTTCATGCATAATTTCTTTCATTAAATAGTGGTGGCTTCATAAGGGAAAAATCATTGTTGCTATATGTAGCAACAATTTCTCTAGTTGCCATAGATCTTTGACACCTGAAAGTTACTTTAGAAAAGTTGTGAAACATAGGCTCTGATACCAAATAATAATTATACAAGAGGGGTAAATTGTATAATTCAAATATTCAGTGAAAATAATGGCTATCAGAAAAATTTAAGTCGCAGATAACATTAGGATTTAGAGGGGAAATCCAAATTGGAAAAAATCTCTACCTAGTTGATCCCTAACCAGGATTTTCCTCTTGCTCTCTAAGCAAGAAATCTACTAAACCTCTACTTAAACTGAGGGTAGTGAACCTCTATCACAATCCCCTTCTTCTACAACCAACAAGAATGTATTTTGTTCTCCATTCACCAGAAGAACATGAAGCCAACAACTCTGACACCCAAATTACAAAAAGTACACGTGAGTAAAATTTTAGTACAAGTCCTATTAAGTTAATGCGCAATTATTTATCAATTGTAATAGGAGTAACAAAAAGTTTTTTTCAATTCTCTTTCAAATATATCTTGATGTAAGGGAAATAGAATTTCATGTAATTGATATACAAGTAGAACTTTAATAAATTGTTTTTGCAACTTCCTTTTGATAGAAAAATAAATTTTATTTTAAGTGTTTGAAAATGCTTAAAATCAATAATATGTTCAAACGTGTAAGCACAAGATTTTAGAGTTAAAGATTTGTATAATTAATTTTACTTCTAATATATATATGAAGTAAGATTAAAAGATAACAAATAATATTCCCTTAAACCTTATTCTTAAAAGTTTGAATTAGGCGTGGAAGTAGAGAATAAAATCATCTTCAAGGATCAATAATGTTGGCATACACAAGGAAGTTGAAACTTGAAGACTTTTGTTGGAGCACAATAATGGTGTGGAGTATGCTTTAATCAAAGCGCAAAATGACGTTGAGTATTCTTCTTTGAATGCACGAAAATGGCATGGAAGTTTGAAGCAATGTCTCAAGATTTGTATCGCAAGTTGTGAGTAGGAGAATGTTGTGTAGAAATGTGCTTTTGATAATGTATATTATTGTAAGAATAAATGAACCCATGTAGGATATATATAGAATTGAGATAGGAAATTATTAACTCATGAAAGTGTGTGAATCCAAGAGATGCCAAGTTAATAACTGTTTGCGCATGTTAGAATTCGAGTATAATCGTTTAGAGTCAGTTTAAGTGATAATTAATTAATACACTTAAATTTGTCTTTAGAAAATCACAAAAATGGATAAGCAAAATTAATCGTTTAACTGTAGCCGGTAGAATCAAGAAAGAAGTAGCTATTTGGATAGTTTTTCTTTTGTATATAGATATAAGTACACATGTAGCCTCCCATATGAAAGGATGCAACATTAAAAAATTGATAACTGTCCTTCTAGAAAGTTTAACTACTAATTATAGAAGAATAATGATTAATTTAAGATATTTTTAAATGCATTTTACACATGTTTTAGTAAGTTCAATATTCTAGAAGATTGATTTAGTATTATAATATATTTTAGAGCATGTTATACACATTGGATTAAGATTAAGTATCTTAGAATTTATTTATTTATTTTATGCATATGTAATACATTAAAAATATTTCATTTATGTACCTAAATTAATTTGTGCGTGTGAAATGGATGTGTGTGACTTTGAACAAAATATTTAAAAAGTAATACAACATCAAATTGAAACTATGATTCATTAAAATGAATCTTCTAATATCTCATTTTGTTGTAATCAACATCTTTAGATAATAAAGCAGCTTCCTTTCATCATTACTTTAATTTTCAACTTTATACCTGTAACAACTTTATGATATGATATGATAATACATAAAACATCAAAATAAATGTAATTAGAACCTAAGTATTAACACTTTTGTCACGTAGAGCAGGCATCTCCTCCATTGCAGTCTTCCAATGTGGATTCAAAAGTACTTGCTGATAAGATGTTGGTATCTCAGAACTAGACACAACAGCGGTAAATGCATGAAACACAGCACCAAGAGAGTGGTAGACATTGCAATCCCAACCACATGGTACTGAGCACATGAATGAGGAGCTTTCCAAAGTGCAATGTGGATATCATCATCAACGGGACCTAGAGAAACAAGAGGAGTACTGTCAATGGACTCGACATGTACCTAATTAGGGGTGGACATGGTGGCTCAGGAGGGACAGAGGAGGGAGTTTGTAGCTTTCTCTCGCTGACATGTAGAGTTCTTAATTGTCTTCTCCTCTGGTGGTACAAGCTGAATGTATTGACAGACTGCTTTGAGGGAGTAGATGTGCTGCTACTAGTATGAAAATTATCCATGGATATAGGAGGTACAATAATTTCCACATTACGCAACTGATGAGCGAATGTGGAAAAATATGGAATGGACTCGTGGAAAGTGACATCAGCACTAACGTATTGCTTTCTGTGTATAAGATCAAAGCACCTGTACCCCTTCTGATTATAACAATAGCCAATAAATACAAACTTCGTTGCTCTGGGGGCAAGTTTGTCATGACCAGATCTAAGCAAGTGGACAAAGGCGACACAGTCAAATGTCTTGAGAGTCACCAAGAAGAGATTTGCATCAAGATATAACACTGTCTATGGTACCTGCTCATGAATTATAGACGACGGAAGCCTGTTAATAAGATAAAAAGCTGTAAATCCTGTGTTGATGGACGTTTCTGTGCGGATTTAAAGGTGTATTACGTTGCAGTAGAACCGACAAAACGTTTAAACAAATAATTTTATTACTCGAACAACTAGAGTATCCGAGGTCGAACACAGGGAGCAAACTCAGTACTTTGTAAAACCCAAGAATACAACTGTTAAATGCAAATATAATTGATTCAAAGAGTTTTTAAGAAAGATGTAAAAAAAAATAGAATTAGACGTCTGATTTATGTATCAGACGTCTTAAATGTGATCTTTCTTTCTCTTTTTCTTCTTCTGCTTTGCCTTTCGGATCTCTTTGCAATCTTCCCTTGTCCTTCTTCTTCTTCTCCTGCGAAGACTTCTAACCTTTCTGTTTTCCTCCTTCGCCTGCGAAGACTTCTTTCTTCTTCTTCTGTCTTGCTTCTCCTTTCTTCGTTGCCTTCTTCTTCTTCTTTGTCTTGCTTCTCCTTTCTTCTGCAGCGGCCACGTCCTTCTCCTGCAATCAGCCTGCCTGCACAGGGGAACAAAACCTAACCCTTCTCCCTCTACCCGCGCGTCTCTCTCTCTCAAGCAATTCACTCTAACCGCTCTACCAGAGCCACAGTCTCAATCGGGTCGGATCGTACCCGGGACCAGGCGCACCTGCAGGTGTGTGATGCGCGAGGAGTGCGTAGGTCTAGGTCGGGTCGGATCCGCCAGGTCCGCGTGGTCAGGCCGCGGACGAGGCGGGTGGGGTCAGTGAGGGACCTCACCCCTGTGCTTTCGAGGCAGTAAACGTATATCACAAAAAATCTTTATACCATACCTGTGCCTTGAGATTCCACGATGTGGGACTAAACGTTCCGCCCTTCCTTTGCGTGCGCCCGCAGACTCTCGTGTGCAATTGCCCACGCTGAAGGCCCTGCTGGTGCTCCTTGCTGAACTCAGTCACCTCGCAACACTTGCGAGAGTCTGCTGCACCTGCCGCCTGGGAAGCCTGACGCCTGCTGCTGCTCCAAGCCTCCTGCTGCTTCGACTGTTAATGGCGGCCGGGGCGTTCACCTGAGCTTCCACAGAACGGCCTATTGGCCCAATTAGAATAGTTGGAAACCTTCGCCGTAGCACGGCGAAGGCGGTGGGTGATGCTGCAGGTTGTCGGTCGGCCTAGGCGTGCCCGCCTAGGTTAACCTGTGGCCGGAGATGGTGGGTTGTTCGGGGGGTGGTTATGGAGGTCTGGAGTGGCAGTTGTGGGGTGGAGCGAGTTCCTGGTGGTGAGGCGGAGCTCACGAGGTGGTTGGCGAGCCGTGTGGAGTGGCGGAGTGGTGTGGGCGGCTCGCCGGAGTTCGGTCGGTGATGTGGAAGATGAGGGTGGTCAGCGTCGGTCGAGGGGTAATCAGATGAGATAACAGGGGGAAAAGAGAGAGGATAGGATGGAGAGGAGTTCTAACCTAATTGTAAGGACGAAAGGGGACAGAAGGCGGACAGCAGTACTTGCTGTCGCCGGAGAAGATGACGCCCAGTGGGGGAGAACGGCGGCGACGACGGGGCTGAGGCGGCGTGCGCTGGTACTGCGCGACGCGGAGGGAGGTCAGGAAGCTAACTCTGCCACTGGTTTTGTGGCAGAGCGAAGAGGGAGGGGAGGGGGGGCTCGCCGGAGCTAGCTGGGGTATTTGGCCGAGCAGGAGGAGAGGAATTGAAGGGGGAAACTCGGCCAAATCAAGCTCAAGATGAGTGGCCGGGTCCGAGGGGTGTTTTATAGGTGCTGGACTTGGTGTGCAGGGCGTGAAGGGCACGTAATTGCCTGAGGTTGGTCGCCGGAGATGGAAAGGAGTTAGGATACCCAAATCTCTCGTGCGTTCGCACGAGAGATTGGGTTCACACCAACGATTGTAATTGACTTTATGAGGAAGGGAATTCCTCAGAGAATCCTCCTTCCATTTCTGGGAGGGAATCTCTGAGGGATTAGAGAGCAATCCCTCTCCGAACCTCGCCGGAGCTCGGTTCTGCCCTAGCAATGGCGGCAGGACCGGTTTGCAAAGGAGGCGAAGAACCTAGGGGGTTCTCTGCAACGGTATTCAAAAGATAGGGACCTCTTTGTGATTTGGGTGTACTAACTTGCAAAGTAGGTCAAGATGACCTCCCCTTAGGTCCAAATTTTGGTACAAACCTAATTTGGCCCTAAAGAGTCCAATGGTGAAGTTGGATTTTAGGTTTGACCTCTTTTGACTGGACATTTTGCGTAAAAAACCCAAATTAGGTAAATTGAAGAGCTAAGACCCTAATCTAGGTCAAACTAGGTTCCAAAGGCCAAATTAAGTGTTCTAAACCCCAGAGGATGTTTTTCTATGATTTTTAGAGGGTTTGCTTGATTTTTATTCTGACTGGAACCTTGTTAATTTAAGCGGGTCTGTTTTAGGGTTACCAAGTGTCATTTAATTCTTAGATTGCACATAAACCCATTTCTGATTAATTCAACCCACTTTGGACTATTTGACCTATGTTTTGCTTCTGAGAAATCCCGTTTATGTACTGCAATGGTAAAATTGCAGTTTTAACCTTTATTTCATGTTTTCTTCTCAGAGCACTTGTTCCTTTAGTTAAGCCTTCTTCTAGGTTATGTAGGAGCTTTTATCTTCTTTATTAGGTCAAAATGAGCTAGTTATGGCTCATGATGAGGCTCTCATCATACCCCCATGCCTAGCTTTTGCTAGTCCCTTAGCAAAATTTCAAAGTTTTAACTTCCATTCTAGACCCAAAGTGTCCTTAGTTATGATAAGTGCTTTTGTGATTAGGTAGGAATGCCGACAATAGGCCTAGAGGTACTCAAGTACCAACCAAAATCTGGACCTGTTCTGCTTTAGCCTCAGTCCTTCGCAAAGGTTTCTACGGCCCACAAAAACTATCCTAGGGTTTGTTGGACTCTGCGGTTAAAGCACCCGTGCTTGAGACATTTTTAGCCTACGCTCAGTTTGCAGTGCGTTTTTTTTTTTTTTTTGTAAGAGAGAGATAGAGGATTTATTTGTTTGGAGAGCTTTTCTCTCTCTTTTCTTTTTATTTCTAGCTTCGGATTAGCTTCTCAACACGGTCTGTATCGGATTCCTCGTCCCCATCATCAATCCTCAAGGGTCCCTGGCTTTCGAGATTTCGAGATAATCCCGCCCATGGCAACCCCCGGAACCCTGGCTTTCGAGATTTCGAGATAATCCCGCCCATGGCGTTCCGTGGCCGAATTCAGACCCTGGCGATCGACATTTCGTGATAATGCCACCCATGGTATCTGAACCAGCAGAGTGCTTACATGCCCCCAGTAGGATATTTAAATATCCTAAGAGACAAGCACCGAGGAGACGATATGTTGTTACGCATCTTCGAGGGGAATTTCCCGCCTCTCCGCGCTGGGAACTTGTCCAAATCAACTTGTGTTGATTGGCAGCTCCTAATCTAGGTGACTTTTTCAGAATATTAAACGCTCTTGCGTGTTTTGAATATTTATGCGCACTGAACCAGACTGTGTGTGAATTTGGGTGCTTAGGTTACCGAATCCCGCAAACCGGAGGTCAGTTAACGAGGCCGAATACTTCCTAAGCCTTAGACCTAATACTTAAGCTTCGCATTTTCCTCAACCTCTTGAGGATTGTCCAGATTTTAACGGATACGTGAATTTTTAAGCTAAAAATCTAGCCCAAGAGGCCTAAGACCAGCGTTCCCGCTAATCTCTTGTTATATCTCTGTAGCATTTTTCTTTTCTTTTTCTTGACTCGGTCTAGAACTTCAGTTAACCCCTTAATCTTTTACTAATGACTTTTTCTTTTTCTTTTCCTTTTGTGCTCCTTTCTTTATTTTTGCTCTTTTTGTTATTTTTCTTTCTTTTCCTCCTCTCATTTGTATGACCCTGAATTGTTCCTCCCCTCTATCAAGTCCCCTTTTTTTTTTTTTTTTTTTTTATGAATGAAACCCTTTCTTGATATGAATTTTCTGACATTTTGCACTTTCATACCCCCCCATGCCTAAGATTTGCAATGTCCCCATTGTAAATTAGGTGGGTTCGAATTCAGCTTAGTTCATGTGTTAGGACAGGTGTGTGGTGAGTGAATGGGTCGAAGCGACTTGTTGCGAACGATTTCTAATCTCGGGTAGGTATACCTGAGGTGAAGTCGGCTGTTCTAATGGATGAACCCTAAAGTGCAATATGAGTTCCGCATAGCGATGTCAGAAACGGTTTCAGGTTTTTCAAAGAATGACGGGTTGCCTCCCGTTAAGCGCTGAGTTTTACGCCATCGGCTGGGCGTAATGAGCTCAAGAGGAAAGGAGGGTAAAGGATGACTCAGTCAAATCTATATCGGTCATGTCAATGAACGGCTTGAGCCTCTGCCCATTCACGACAAATGGTTCAGAATCGTGGCTGAGTGGGCTGATTTCAATAGCTCCATTTCCGAAGATTTGGCGGACTAGGTAGGGTCCGACCCACTTGGATCTTAGCTTTCCTGGGAATAGTTTGAGTCGAGCATCAAAGAGTAAAACTTTTTGACCAGGATGAAAGACCTTTCTAGAAATGTGTTTGTCGTGAAAAGCTTTAACCCGTTCTTTGTAAATTCGCGAGTTCTCATATGCGTCGTGGCGTAATTCATCGATCTCGCTCATTTGAAATCTTCTGTGGGTTCCAGCCTTAGAAAGGTCGAGATTACAGGTCCGTACTGCCCAATAGGCTTTATGCTCCAATTCGACGGGGAGGTGACATGCCTTCCCGTACACTAGTCTGAAGGGAGACATTCCTAATTGGGTCTTGTGGGCGGTCCTATAGGCCCACAATGCTTCCGGAAGCCGAGAAGACCAATCTTTTCTATCAGGTCGAACAGTAACCTGAAGGATCTTCTTGATCTCTCGGTTAGATAGCTCAGCTAGACCATTAGTTTGGGGGTGGTAAGGAGTAGAGATTCGGTGTGACACCCCGTATTTGATCATCAGTGACCTGAACTGAGCGTTTGTAAAATGGGTCCCTCCGTCGGAAATTATAGCACGCGGAATCCCGAACCTTGAGAAAATGTTTTGATGAAGGAATTTTATAACGACTTTATGATTGTTGGTTCGAGTCGGAATGGCTTCTATCCATTTGGAAACATAATCAACTGCGAGTAAAATGTATTCGAAGCCATCCGAGGTAGGAAAGGGTCCCATGAAATCAATCCCCCAAATATCAAAAATTTCGCATACCAAGATCGGCTGTAGAGGCATCATGTCTCTATGGCTCATGTTGCCTAGAGTCTGGCAACGGGAACATGCCTTACAGTGATTGTATGCATCTTTGAAAATTGTGGGCCAGTAGAAACCACACTGGAGGACTTTCGATGCGGTTTTATGTCCCGAAAAATGTCCACCGCATGCCTGGTCATGGCAAAATGAGAGTATGTCTTTGATTTCCACTTCCGTGACGCATCGTCGGATTATCTGATCAGCACCAATGCGGAAGAGATACGGGTCTTCCCATAGGTAATACTTGGCATCAGAACGCAATTTGTCCTTTTTGGCCTTCGACCAATCGGGCGGAATCTGATGTGATGCCAGGTAATTAACAATATCGGCGAACCATGGAAGACTTGTACTAATAGTCAGGAGGTGCTCATCAGGAAAATGTTCTGTAATAGGTCCGGACGGATCAATAATTTCAGGAGGAAGGCGGGATAAATGATCAGCTACCACATTGTGCTTTCCCGCCTTGTCGCGAATCTCGATGTCAAATTCTTGCAACAGCAAGATCCAGCGGATTAATCGAGGTTTCGCGTCCTTCTTGGCTAGGAGATGCCTCACAGCTGTGTGATCCGAGTATATGATAACACGGGAACCCAGAAGGTATGATCTGAATTTTTCCAGGGCAAATACTACGGCCAGCAGCTCTTTCTCAGTAACCGTATAGTTACGCTGAGTCTCATCCAGTGTTTTGCTGGCGTAGTAAATGACCACAGGTTTCCCGTCAATTTTCTGCCCCAAAACCGCTCCTACAGCGAAGTCAGATGCATCGCACATGATCTCAAAGGGTTGAGACCAATCAGGGGACTGTAGGATTGGGGCTTGGGTGACTCGGTCACGTAAGATCTCAAATGCTTGAGTGCATTCCTTGGAAATTCCGAAAGGCACATCCTTGGAAAGCAGATTGGTCAGGGGGCGCGCGATTTTGGAGAAATCAGGGATGAATCGACGGTAGAAACCGACGTGCCCCAAAAAAGATCGGATGTCCTTAATCGAGCTAGGCATAGGGAGCTTGGAAATCAGGTTAACCTTAGCTCGATCCACTTGGATGCCTTTCTCTGAGATTAAATGTCCCAGGACAATTCCCTCAGGCACCATGAAATGGCTCTTTTCCCAGGAAAGAACCAAATTCACCTCGATGCACCGCCTGAGTATATGGACCAAGTGTTGGAGGCAATCGTCAAATGATTGTCCAAAAACTGAAAAGTCATCCATGAAGACTTCCAGATAGTCACCTACCATATCTGAGAATATGGCAAGCATGCACCGTTGAAAAGTTGCAGGTGCATTGCAGAGACCGAATGGCATCCTTCGAAACGCGTACGTCCCGAAGGGGCAGGTGAATGTGGTCTTTTCTTGGTCCTCTGGATGGATTGCCACCTGATTGTAACCGGAGTACCCGTCAAGAAAGCAGAAGAATCTATTTCCCGCTAGTTTCTCGAGGATCTGATCAATAAACGGTAGTGGGAAATGATCCTTCTTCGTGGAGGAATTTAGTCTTCTGTAATCAATGCAGACTCTCCACGAATTAGCTATTCGGGTAGGAATGACTTCCCCGGTTTCTGTCGTGATGATGGTAAGTCCTGCCTTCTTAGGTACCACTTGTGTTGGACTCACCCAACGACTGTCGGAGATCGGGTAGATGATCCCTGCATCTAACCACTTAATGATATCCTTTTTCACGACCTCCTGTAGGTTAGGGTTTAGTCGCCTTTGCATTTCTCTTGAAGGTCGTGAGCCTTCTTCTGTATAGATTCGATGCGTGCAGTATGAAGGGCTTATACCAGTCAAATCATCTAGAGTCCATCCAATGGCTCTACGATGTTGCTGGAGAACAGAAATCAAACGGAGTTCCTGGTCAGGTGTGAGTCGAGAATTGATAATCACAGGAAACGTTTGATTTGAATCCAAAAAGACATATTTTAGATGTTCAGGAAGGGGCTTGAGTTCCATGACAGGATTGTCAGCAGCAGCGGGTAGTTCAGGGTTTGTATCGGGAGCAATGGTAGGAGTCATAGGTGTGTCTAGATTGTGTTCGCACTCCTCTGTTAGCGGTTTTTGATTTTCTAGTGGTTGATCAGGAATAATCAGGTTGTCCTCTATGTGCAGTTCATCAACCACGGCTTTGACATCACAAATTTCCTCTATAACCCCGCAATTAATCCCTTGTTGGGCTTTGAAAATGTCGATCTTCAGATTTTGATTCCCAAATTTTAATTCTATCTGGCCCTCTTCGCAGTTTATATTGGCCCTAGCAGTGGCCAGAAAGGGTCTCCCTAATATGATTGGTGTGTCCCTTGGGTTCTTAGGTGCATCCATGTCCAGTACTATGAAGTCCACTGGGAAATAAAAATCTCGTACCCTAACAATGACATCCTCGAGTATACCTTTGGGTGACTTGATGGATCGATCAGCTAACTGCAATGTCACCTCAGTGGGTTTAAGTTCAGATTCTTCAAGGTGGTCAAGGAGGGATGTAGGTATTAAATTTATGGAGGCACCTAGGTCTAGTAGGGCTCTATCAAGTTGGGTTTCACCAATTTTACAAGAAATCAAGGGGGTTCCTGGGTCTTTAGCCTTGGGTGGGAGTTTGCTCAGGATGACAGAGCTGGCTTGCTCTGACAGTACAATCGGATTCCCATCCTTGGTTCGCGGCTTACGTTTAGGTGTACATATGTCTTTCAAGAATCTTGCGTAAGTCGGTATGTGGCGGATTGCATCCATCAACGGGATGTTTATCTGGACCTGTTCAAAGAGCTTGACCAGATCCTCCTCAGGAGCCACAGGTTTGGTTGTCCTTTTTCCTTTGGTCAAGGCCTCAGGAAATGGGATCCTAGCTGGTTCCTCTAGGATAGGTCCAGGTTCTTGATCTGGGACAGTAGTATCTTGGATAACTACCCTAGGGTCTTGGCGATTATCAGGCTTGGAGTGGTTCAGATAATGTGGGTCTTGTGTTGTTTTACCACTACGTGTTGTTACAGAGTTTAATCCAGCCTGACTTTGGTTTGGGTTAGGTAGGAGAGGTGGCTGCTGCTGAAATTCTGCATAAGATGTAGAAGCCTCCATCCTGTCTGGTGATGGAGTAGCAGGGGCCTGATAAATCAAATGTGCGTGGCCTGGATTTGGATTCATAATGCGCCTCTGGGTCGGCACATTATTTGGGTTGGGCAGAGGTTGCGAAGGAAGGGTGCCAGGTTGGCGAGAATTTGCCATCTGGGCCAGTTGGTTGCGAACCTCTGTGATCTCGTCCTTGTGCTGTTTTTGCATTGCCGCATTCGTTTTTTGAATGTCAGCCAGCGTTTGAAGGATAAGAGTCAGTTGATCCTGATTTTGCCCAGATTGGTAGGTGGGATTGGGCCGAGGCTGAGGCGGCTGATATGGACGAGGAGCTTGTGGGCGGGGTTGATATGGTGGTTTTTGAGAGTTTCCCGCCCACTGAAAGTTAGGATGATTTCGCCATCCAGGGTTGTAGGTATTGGAGTATGGGTCGTTCTGGATGGCGTTGAGGTCCTCGCAGTTCTGAGAAACCTCAGGAAAGTCAGAATACGAGGGTTCAGAGTTCCCCCAACTCGAGTAGACGGGATCGGAGGTCACTCCGGTCTGGGAGGTAGACGGGGGTGGATAGGGGCCCATCCCCTTGGCAGGTTGGTGATAGATGTTTTGCACTGTTTCCCTTGCCAGAGGGGGTCGTGCAAAAGAGTTTTGTGCAGAGGTGGCTTGCTGCAAATGTCGAGTTAGCTCGTCCACCTTCTTTTCTATGATAGAGACCTTGTCCAACCGACTGGCCATCAATTCCAGGTCAACAGAAGTGGACAGGTCCTGCATCTCATGTGTCCCTCTTAGATTTGTCGATGCGCGGGCATTCGTCCTGTCGAATAAGCCCAAGGAGTCATTGTTTATGGAGTTCTCGCACATGTTTTCGAGAATCTCCCACACCGTGTCCTCGTGTTGGCCCATGATGTTTCCTCCACATGTTGCATTGACGATTAGACGAATATCCTCACGGAGTCCCTGGTAAAAAGACTGGACTTGTTCCCACTTAGGAACTCCGTGATGGGGACATTTTCGCATGAGATCTAGGAATCGATCCCAAGCTTCGTGAAGAGGTTCTCCCTGTTGTTGAGTGAAATGAGTGATCTGGTGGCGCAAGGCATTCGTCCGGCCAACAGGGAAGAATTTTTTCAAAAATTCGGACTGTAATTCCTCCCAAGTGTTGATCGGGCGGGTCTGAGTCTGATACCAGTGCGCGGCCTTGTCCAAGAGGGAGAACGAAAACATTTTCATGAGTAGGATATCCCGGTTTTGTACATCTGACCCGAAAGTCTGGGCCAGATGCTTGAGTTGTTTAATGTGTTGGAATGGATCCTCAGAGTTAAGCCCATGGAACTTTGGTATGGCATGAATCATATTGGGCTTTAGATCAGAATCGGGTCCTCCAATTGGGATTCGTACTCGGGGTTCAATTGCCACCGCAGCGGGATTATAGTGATCTCGCATCATAGGTCGCTGTGGTGGGTTTACAAAGTTCTGAAAGAGATCGTTCAAGCGTTGAAGTTGGTGTTCAAGGTTATTCTCATCTTCAATGGGTTGTGCCATGATGGGAGAAGGAGGAGAATCAGGGTCTGAATCAGATGAAAGATTTATGTGGTGGGGTTGCTGCACAAACAAGGGCGTCGAGGCTTGGCCTCGGCGAGAATGAATTTCTAGAGGAGGTCTTAAAGGTGGTCTCAAGGACCTCCTACCAAACATGCACCGGAAGATGTGATGAGATTAGAAGGTACTGGACCCAATCAAGACACCCAAGAATTGTTGGGTGACTATAGAGGTTCGGGGCAGATGGACCCCTGGATCAGAAGATCGTCCACCTGAGAAATACCTGGGCAGCCAGAGAGGGAGAGTCCCGCAAAGACCCCTACACGGTAGAGCGTCCCTACGGGTTACAGGGTTTCCCCCACCCGACCTCTCTTGTCACTGCGGTTCCAGGTAGACCAGAATGGGGATCTTGACCTCTTAAGTCTACCTTTTTTATTTTAAGATCAAGGTGCTTAATGTTCCACTTGAACTTTTAAGTATTTTGAGTGCAAAAAGTGACCTAATATTAAGGTTGGTTGACCCGAGGGATCAACTTCACCTTTGAGAGCTTTCAGGTCCCTCCTTTTATGATTCAAATGAATTATCAGCCTGATTTGCTTAGGGTTCCTCTTGTATAAATATTTTCAAACACGGTTTAGGCACACTTCTTTTTGGAAAGTTTGTTTCTTTGTTTTAGAGAAGATGTGTCTCTAAAAACCCTAGCTTTGCAATCCTAACTTGGCTCTAATGGGTCCAATTTAGTTGCCTTAGAATTTAGCACCTAGGGCTCAATCAAGAAAGTTTTAGCCCTAGTTGCCTTAGTTGGATGACAGACAAAAATATGTTGAAATGAAAATCAGGCAACTTGATGAGTTACTAAATATAAGACAGGTAGCCCTAAGTTGACTTCTCCCTTTTTTTTTTTGTCTTTTAGATTGTGAGAGGGTTAAGGGGGAGGGCTTATGGAGATTACCTGCTCCAGTCTGTTGTGCAGTTGCTATTCTTTCCTTTTTGTTTTGCTTTCCCTGTTTGAACACAACAAAAGAGAAGTTAAGTCAGATATTAAATAGAAAAGTTGTACTCAAAAGCTTTACAAGTGCCCGTTGCTCCCCGGCAGCGGCGCCAAAATGTTCATGGACGTTTCTGTGCGGATTTAAAGGTGTATTACGTTGCAGTAGAACCGACAAAACGTTTAAACAAATAATTTTATTACTCGAACAACTAGAGTATCCGAGGTCGAACACAGGGAGCAAACTCAGTACTTTGTAAAACCCAAGAATACAACTGTTAAATGCAAATATAATTGATTCAAAGAGTTTTTAAGAAAGATGTAAAAAAAAATAGAATTAGACGTCTGATTTATGTATCAGACGTCTTAAATGTGATCTTTCTTTCTCTTTTTCTTCTTCTGCTTTGCCTTTCGGATCTCTTTGCAATCTTCCCTTGTCCTTCTTCTTCTTCTCCTGCGAAGACTTCTAACCTTTCTGTTTTCCTCCTTCGCCTGCGAAGACTTCTTTCTTCTTCTTCTGTCTTGCTTCTCCTTTCTTCGTTGCCTTCTTCTTCTTCTTTGTCTTGCTTCTCCTTTCTTCTGCAGCGGCCACGTCCTTCTCCTGCAATCAGCCTGCCTGCACAGGGGAACAAAACCTAACCCTTCTCCCTCTACCCGCGCGTCTCTCTCTCTCAAGCAATTCACTCTAACCGCTCTACCAGAGCCACAGTCTCAATCGGGTCGGATCGTACCCGGGACCAGGCGCACCTGCAGGTGTGTGATGCGCGAGGAGTGCGTAGGTCTAGGTCGGGTCGGATCCGCCAGGTCCGCGTGGTCAGGCCGCGGACGAGGCGGGTGGGGTCAGTGAGGGACCTCACCCCTGTGCTTTCGAGGCAGTAAACGTATATCACAAAAAATCTTTATACCATACCTGTGCCTTGAGATTCCACGATGTGGGACTAAACGTTCCGCCCTTCCTTTGCGTGCGCCCGCAGACTCTCGTGTGCAATTGCCCACGCTGAAGGCCCTGCTGGTGCTCCTTGCTGAACTCAGTCACCTCGCAACACTTGCGAGAGTCTGCTGCACCTGCCGCCTGGGAAGCCTGACGCCTGCTGCTGCTCCAAGCCTCCTGCTGCTTCGACTGTTAATGGCGGCCGGGGCGTTCACCTGAGCTTCCACAGAACGGCCTATTGGCCCAATTAGAATAGTTGGAAACCTTCGCCGTAGCACGGCGAAGGCGGTGGGTGATGCTGCAGGTTGTCGGTCGGCCTAGGCGTGCCCGCCTAGGTTAACCTGTGGCCGGAGATGGTGGGTTGTTCGGGGGGTGGTTATGGAGGTCTGGAGTGGCAGTTGTGGGGTGGAGCGAGTTCCTGGTGGTGAGGCGGAGCTCACGAGGTGGTTGGCGAGCCGTGTGGAGTGGCGGAGTGGTGTGGGCGGCTCGCCGGAGTTCGGTCGGTGATGTGGAAGATGAGGGTGGTCAGCGTCGGTCGAGGGGTAATCAGATGAGATAACAGGGGGAAAAGAGAGAGGATAGGATGGAGAGGAGTTCTAACCTAATTGTAAGGACGAAAGGGGACAGAAGGCGGACAGCAGTACTTGCTGTCGCCGGAGAAGATGACGCCCAGTGGGGGAGAACGGCGGCGACGACGGGGCTGAGGCGGCGTGCGCTGGTACTGCGCGACGCGGAGGGAGGTCAGGAAGCTAACTCTGCCACTGGTTTTGTGGCAGAGCGAAGAGGGAGGGGAGGGGGGGCTCGCCGGAGCTAGCTGGGGTATTTGGCCGAGCAGGAGGAGAGGAATTGAAGGGGGAAACTCGGCCAAATCAAGCTCAAGATGAGTGGCCGGGTCCGAGGGGTGTTTTATAGGTGCTGGACTTGGTGTGCAGGGCGTGAAGGGCACGTAATTGCCTGAGGTTGGTCGCCGGAGATGGAAAGGAGTTAGGATACCCAAATCTCTCGTGCGTTCGCACGAGAGATTGGGTTCACACCAACGATTGTAATTGACTTTATGAGGAAGGGAATTCCTCAGAGAATCCTCCTTCCATTTCTGGGAGGGAATCTCTGAGGGATTAGAGAGCAATCCCTCTCCGAACCTCGCCGGAGCTCGGTTCTGCCCTAGCAATGGCGGCAGGACCGGTTTGCAAAGGAGGCGAAGAACCTAGGGGGTTCTCTGCAACGGTATTCAAAAGATAGGGACCTCTTTGTGATTTGGGTGTACTAACTTGCAAAGTAGGTCAAGATGACCTCCCCTTAGGTCCAAATTTTGGTACAAACCTAATTTGGCCCTAAAGAGTCCAATGGTGAAGTTGGATTTTAGGTTTGACCTCTTTTGACTGGACATTTTGCGTAAAAAACCCAAATTAGGTAAATTGAAGAGCTAAGACCCTAATCTAGGTCAAACTAGGTTCCAAAGGCCAAATTAAGTGTTCTAAACCCCAGAGGATGTTTTTCTATGATTTTTAGAGGGTTTGCTTGATTTTTATTCTGACTGGAACCTTGTTAATTTAAGCGGGTCTGTTTTAGGGTTACCAAGTGTCATTTAATTCTTAGATTGCACATAAACCCATTTCTGATTAATTCAACCCACTTTGGACTATTTGACCTATGTTTTGCTTCTGAGAAATCCCGTTTATGTACTGCAATGGTAAAATTGCAGTTTTAACCTTTATTTCATGTTTTCTTCTCAGAGCACTTGTTCCTTTAGTTAAGCCTTCTTCTAGGTTATGTAGGAGCTTTTATCTTCTTTATTAGGTCAAAATGAGCTAGTTATGGCTCATGATGAGGCTCTCATCATCCTGCATCACCCCATTGTATGTGTGGGACACTATTTTGAATAAGCAAAGCACGGGCTGTATCCAAAATATGTCTATACTCTTATTCTGTAACCCCATTTTGTTGTAATGTGCGAGGGAAGGAGATTTGGTGTACAATACCAAGAGAACCATAAAAAGTAGCCAATTGCTTGGTGTAAAATTTTAGTGCATTATCGGTTCTAATGGTCTTAATACAAGCATCAAATGTCACAAACTGTAGAATAATAGAACCAACACGTGATTTATTTTTCATAAAAAATAACTATGACAATCGTTAAAAATCATCCATAAATAGTAGATAATAGCGATGTCCATGTTTATCTACAACATGACTTGGGTCCTATACATCACAATGTACTAAATCAAAACATACTGAACTACTAGAACTTATAGATGCTGGAAAACTGGCTCTATAATGCTTTCCTAGCTGGCAAACATCACACTGAATCTTGGCAGCAGGTAAGAAATGGGGAATGATTCGATGTAGCTTGTCCAAAGATGGGTAACCTAGTTGTTTGTTCCACTGCAAGGCATTGCCAGCATAACTCATCTGACATGTTGCAGCAACTGGACTCTGTGCTAGCCGATATACACCCCCTCATACTCGCCATCAATCGTCCTCCTTGTCATTCAATCATGAAAAGTACATCCAACATCATAAAAAATTACACGACAGTTCAATTGTTTTGTAATGGTATTAATAAAAAGTAACTACATTGCCATATTAGGTACATAATAAACATTTGAAAGGTGCATAGTAGGGGTAATTGACACTCCTCCCCTACCACAAATAGGAGTATACCTACCATCTGTCAACTGGATTGAATGTCCCTGTGAAATACTCTGCATGTCTTCAAAGCACTGGGGATTTCTAGTGAGATGATCTAACGCACCAGAATCTATCAACTAAGTAGTAGTGAAGTAGATGCATAGGCTGTTGTGCCTGAAGACTGAGCCTAACATGTGTCAACTGTGCTAGACGTATCACAGAATCGTAATTTGCCTCTACAAGAGTAAGAGACTTAGGAGCAGTCACTGGGGTAGGAGTTACAGTAACTAGGTTGGCAACAGTAGGCCTCCCAAGTTTGTCCCAGCACTTGGCCTTAACATGGCTAATCCTCCCACAATATGTGTAAGTTGGCTTACTACATGCACCATCTCCACATCCTCTACCTTTGCCATGAAAAGATCCCCGTCCACCACAGGCACTGACGACTGCATGTGCAGAGGAGGCAAGAGTAGAAACAACCTCAAGTGTAGATTGGACCTGTAGCCTGCTTAATCTCCTGTAAATCTCCTCAATAGGAGGTAACTCCAACAG
Organism: Thalassia testudinum; assembly: GCA_037157565.1. NCBI lineage: Eukaryota > Viridiplantae > Streptophyta > Magnoliopsida > Alismatales > Hydrocharitaceae > Thalassia > Thalassia testudinum. Next base: position 3,516,376 of record JAZHRO010000014.1, read on the forward strand.
GGTAAGAATCTGAGACTGAACAACTGCATAGTTATCATTCAGACCAGCAAGTTATGAGCAGAAAATTCCTTCCTTTGATCTCTACATGTGGTAGATGTACACATGAGTTTGCAAGCATTGTACTTCTCCAATAGTCCTTTCATAGTATAGTTTTGTGAAAGGTTCATAGTTTTCTACTTCAGATGACAAAAATCACAGTGAATCTGAAAAACTTGAGTAGAATTCAGTTCATCAGAGTATGCTATTTTCAAACTATCCCACATTTCTTTGGCAGACTTGTAGTACAGTATCTCATCTCCAATTCGAGGAATAACACTATTCAGTATCTAGGCTCTCACCATAGCATCATCCCTGTTCCAAGTAGCGTACTTGCTTGTCTTCTGTTATGATGGTGTCTCAGTAAGAGCATGTTGCTTCTTATGTCCTTCCACAGTCACTAGGAAGGTTTGAGACGAACATGGGTAGTTGGTTTCATCTGACTTTACAATATGTGCAAAGAATGGACTTTTATACACACTAGTTTCTCCTATTTGTCCACCTTGCCCTGAGTTAACCTCGGATTCAGAGGTTGAAGCCATAGCACACCTTCAACACAAAAATCAGATCTGAAAATGCAATAAATTGGGGAATACGCACCCCAAACCCGCACACACGCGGTTGAACACTCGGTCAATGCACCAAAGGGGAATACACACCCCAAGATATCATCAAAATAGGGGAATACACACCCCAAATTGAATGAAGAGATCTGAAAATATCATACCGCGGTACTATTGATGCATCAAACCACCTTTTGGAAAACCCTTGGCTCTAAAACTTCATTAAACACAATCCAAAGGCCCTTCAATTAGACCAAGGCAGTGATCTACCCTCTCCCTGTCGCCAAACACACGGGTAGCGAGAGAGAGAGAGAGCACAAGGAGGAAGAGGTGAGGGGCATTGGGTGCACTGGGAGGGGGGCCTGGGCGGCACTGACCACCAGCGGCGACGTTGGTGGTCGATGCTGCTGGTGGCGACGGCTGTGGCTGATGGTAGGGTTAGGGTTTTCTCTTGGTGGAGCCCTCAACTTGTCTCTGATACCAAGTTGAAAAGGAAATCTTATTGATCAAGGAAACTCTATACCTCTTTATATAGAAAGAGATGAGGAAAAAGTATTACAAGACTCCAAGAAGAATATAAAATAATAAAAAGACCTTCACAATATAACATAACAATTAGATATGTTGGAAATAGTTTTATCAAAACGTTGCTGAATGCCGTTGGGAATAGGTCCTGATTATATTCCACATCCTTCTTCTCTAGATCCTAGGCGACGGAATAATGGCTAATTGGACACACCTTCCTCCTAGCTTGGTAAAAGAAAAGCATTGCTAATGTAGCATCTGTTCCAGTAATGTCCCAGCATGCTCTATAAAAATGAGCACTGAATCTATCAGGTCCAGGGTCTTTGTCTTGTCCAGTGGTCCAAAAAGCTTGTTTAATTTCTTCGGACCAAGGGCATTGCATAGAGGCTATCCACCGACAGTATCATGCCTTGTAAATGTAGACGGACATCTGGAACTCCATCCTACGTTGTCCAACAATTAGAAAAACGGAATGGCTTTGTTCTCTGTAGCATAGATTGCAAAGGCACATGAAGGGCTTCATAATCATTTGTCAATTGGTGTGCAATTTAACTCTAGCGGGGGAAGATTGTCAAACGACTCAATGTTCATGAGAGCTGGTCCAATCCATGTACAAGTAATGGAGTTCCCTGGCTTCTGTTAGTCCAAGACTGGACAACCTTGGTTCATCCACTGAGTGAGCCATCCATTTGATATCATTCTAAGATTAGTGCCTTCCATTTCTTTCATTTGCGGCATAGACAAAGCTACTGTATACTTGAAGGCCACCTTTTGTAAATTTTTCATTGTTGAATTATGTTTATAAACAGATGATGTAATATCATGCAGATCACTGAATCATAATAAATCTCTTAATTTCTCTTTGTAGAGACATAGTTTACACTTATACATGATTTTTTTTGTTAAGTCCAATTATGCATGATAATTGTGGCGATGGTGTTTTCTTACACTTTTTGAGCTTTTTATTCTGTCATTAATGCATATGATTGCCATTGCCATTTCATCTGAAAGGTCGCAATAATGAAAAGTCTTCGACATCCAAATATAGTTCTCTTTATGGGTGCTGTCACACAACCTCCAAACCTTTCCATTGTCACAGAGTATCTGTCAAGGTGATGTGTTCTCTTACATTATGACTTATCTCTTTTTGACCTAATTCTTCACCTGATCTATGCCATAAAAGCATGCTTTTTCAAGGTCATTTAATTAAACTGCAGAGGTAGTTTATATAGACTTCTGCATAGACCTGGTGCTAGAGATGTGCTGGATGTGAGGCGCCGTCTTAATATGGCCTATGATGTGGTATGGTTGCAAAAACTTCTAGTGTACCTTTCCAGTTATTGCAGTTACAAATGCAAATTCTGAATTTTATTGTTTCTGCCACATTATTATCTAGAGTGAAACCCATAAATGAATTTGCTGATTTTTGCATATGGTTTTCTTCATAGGCAAAGGGGATGAATTATCTTCACAGACGTGTTCCACCAATAGTCCATCGAGACTTAAAATCTCCTAATTTACTGGTCGACAAAAAATACACAGTCAAAGTGAGTGGTCTGCATTATAAATTGAAGTAAATTTGATGCTACATGAAGTCTACTTCAAGAAGCATTTCTTTTTCTATTCTCACACAGGTTGTTCTTCCTAGTGATATTTGATATTGTAAAAATAGCTATTTAAGTGCATCTTAAGGACCTTCATAACTTCTGAAAAGAAGACTTTGATTTGCAAACTTTCATGGTCATTGTTCTTAAAAATATTCTTTGGTAGATTATTTTTTTTTGAAAAGTAGAAGGGTGGTTATGGCAGAAATGAAGATGTTAAGATGGATGTGTGGTCATACAAGAAAGGACCGTATTTCAAATGAATTTATTAGAAACAGGGTTAGGGTGGCACCGATAGAGGATAAAATGAGAGAGACCCGTCTAAGATGGTTTGGATATTTACAAAGAAGGCCACTAGATGCTCCAGTTAGGAGATGTGAGAAGTTGGAGGCTGAACCCGCTAAGAGGGGGCGAGGAAGACCAAGCAAGTGTTGGAAGGAAACTATTAAGTATGACCTCAATTACTTTAATTTAAGTCCTAAAATGGCTGAAATTCGATCTGTGTGGAGGCAAAGAATCCATATAGCCGACCCCACTTAATGTGGGAAAAGGCTTGGTTGTTGTTGTTGTTGTTGTAGAAGGGTGGTTATCCATTTGATAACCACCCACATCATTAAACTACTTCAGCAAAACAGCAGCATACAAGTTTTTATCCCAAAAAGAAAATAAGGAAGAGATGCTGCAAAAAAGGTTTTCAAATATGGATTTTCTCCCTTGAAGACAACCCCATTTTGTCCTAATCAATTGCCCCACAAGACAGCCAAGACTTTTGGCTGCTGCATTCCTTTTACCTATGCTACAATGCTTATAGACAGCATATCTCTAATTGGATTTTATTCCAAAGATGTGGTCTTGGAGCTCGCTTACACAAAGTATACCATCGGTGGGGACTTTGCTTTTTGGTTAGGATGTGTCTTTGTCCTTTTCACTTCTTATTACTCTTTTTGTTTACTTTTTTTGGACATTTTATTACCAACGGTTCATTCGGGCGAGACATCATAAGATGCCATGATGCACTCATTTCTATGGCCATTTCTTTAATACATTTGGCTTTGGTGAGTCTCTTTGTAGGATACTCGGCCAAAGTGTTAGTCGTTAGTCCATAAGTCAATTATGTGATGAGGTAGCCATTGCTTAGCCGACATGATCGTATGAGGTCACCTCCTCTGATCACGTAGTTTGACCCTTATGTGTAAAGGAAGGTGTGGACACTGATGCAAACTACTCAACATAGTCCTCGTGGTCGGTCAAATGCATCTTGAAGATCAGCATTGAAGTGCCTAATTTGATTTCTACAAGTGTCTAGTAAGCTATATTTAGCAGCTCCACTCGTCTATGATGCATGGAAATATGATCCTGGTATTTGAACATTTGAGGGTTCCCTTCTACCTTTATTATCCTTTTCAGCCAGTGCTATTCTCCTTCTTTCTATTTGTAGACGTGCTTCCTTGTATCGATGCATTGTAGCTGTTAGAAGTGAAATATTACAAGAAAGTCCACCTAGAATAAAAAATAGTAATAACCCCCTAAAAAGTATGTGTTAACAACCCCCTTCAAGTTGGGGCATATATATTTGCAAGTCCCAACTTGTCACATAGAAAATCATGACTCTTTTTCTTCAGTCCCTTGGTGAGGATGTTTGCCAGTTGTAACTCTAAGGAGAGGTAGGGAGTGCTAATCCTTACATTGATAAAATAGCAATCTATGTCGATGGCTTCGTACAATTATGGAAAATTGGGTTGGAAGCAATATAAGTCGTCGACTAGTTATTACAGTAAAGAGGAACATGCGTCTCAACCTTCACTCCTATGTCCTGTAGGAAGCCCACAATTGCCATGATCTTACATGCGGCATGGGCTATGGTACAATATCTTGCTTCTGAAATGTGTGACTACACTTTGCATCTTGCTACACCAAGAAATTGGGTTACCATAGAGGAACAAGACATACCCTAAAGTAGAATGACAATCCTTTATAGACCTAACATAATTTGCATCAGAATAGGCCATGATGTCCATGGACCTATTATCTTTGTAGTAGAGTCCTCGACTAGGATTACCTTTGAGGTACCTCAAGATGAGGCGTACTTCATCCTAGTGACTGTAATGTGGTGCCTGCATATGCTGACTGGTTCCACTGACTGCAAAGTTGATGTCTGGTCAAGTGATGGTCATGTACAATAGTCGTCAAACCAAACTGTGATATCTGGTAACATCCTCATACAAGGGATCATCCTCCTCCATGTTATGACCCTGCTATGCCTCAACTGGGATACTAGACTGCTTGGCTCCTATAAAACCAACCTCCTCAAGTATATGTGAAGTATACTGACTCTATGACAACATGTGTGGTCCCTGTTTAACAACCTTAATCCTAAGGAAGTACTGTAGATTGCCAAGGTCCTTATTCATAAAGGTGGATTGTAGGAAAGCCTTGATCTGATGAATACCTTCCTTATCATCGCCTGTTAGAACCATGTCATCTACGTAAAATGCTAAGACTACAACTTTACTCATGGTTGCATCCTCAGTCTTTCGGATGAAAATGGAGTGGTTGGAGAATGACCACTAGGAACCAATTTTCTGAATCTTTGACGCAGATGCTCAAACCACACCCTTGAGCATTGCTTCAGGCCATAGATAGCCTTCCTTGGACAACACCCATGCTCCTCTTGAATACTATACCCGGGTGGTTGTCTCATGTAAACCTCCTCTATTAGATCTCCATATAAAAGGGCATTCTTGATATCTAGTTGGTACAATGGCCAACCTTGATTGACTGCCACTGAAATAATAATACTGATGGATGAGATAGGTGCTATGGGAGAAATCGCTTCCACGGTCCGCTTACCGAGGAAGAGATGCGGGAGGACCGGGGTCCAGAGTAGGCTTGGGTTGGGGTATGGAGCCGTAAGCGCGGTGGGGCCGAGTACGTGCCTGTAGTCAATGGCATAGGTTTGTGTAAAACCTTTGGCAACCAGTCTAGCCTTGTACCTATTGATTGTACCGTCGGCTTGATACTTGATAGTATAGACCTAGAGACAGTCTACAACAATAGCTTCAGGGGGACATGGTACCAGGCCCCATGTCCCTCTAGATTGGAGTGCTTGCATCTCCTCATCCATGGCTACAGGCCACCTAGGATCTGGGAAGCCAGTCTGTAATATCTGGGAATAGTAGCTGTAGTAATAGCGGAAGTGAATTGTCTAACCTCCCCCTGCAGGTGAGAAGTCCCAGTGTAATGGGACATAGGATGTAAAGTGCATGACGAATTGGGCTTTCTTGATGCAATTGGTCTCTCACCATTGGAATTTGACTCTTCAGGAACCACAATAGTAGAGGTTGGAGAGGGATCCTAAGACATTGTAGGAGCAGTTGGTTGACGGTGGTAAACCTGAGTCTCTTTGAGGGCCAATTCTATGTTGTAATTGTCCTCAGAGTAATACGATACCTTCTCAAAGAAGGTTCCATCTACAATGATTGTATAATGCTTGTGCATAGGGCCATAACATTTGTAACCTTTTCAGGTTTTGGATACACTTTACTGCTCTTGGGGAAAATTTGTCTTGGTTCCCATGTACATGGATAAAGATGTGCTCCCAAACACCTGCAGGGGCAAGGCAAAAGGCTTGTTGCACTTTGAATGCAATACCTGATATGGAATACACATAGAAGATGGGACCCTATTGATTAAGTAGGCGGCATTGATGTGGCATCACCCCAGAACTGCTTGGGCAGCCTCATACGAATCATCAATGTCCATGCAATATCTAGAAGATGCCTCAACTTGCACTCTGCCATACCATTCTGCTGAGATGTGTGAGCACAAGACATTTGGTGAATGGTCTTATGTGTAGTAAAGAAGTCTTGCATCTCTCTTTGAACAAACTTTAAGGCATTATCGCTTTGAAACACTTTGACAGTAGTAGAATCTTGCGCCTGAACCTCTATAAAGAATCTCTGAGTAATTTGTGGTATCTTCGATCTAGCCTTCATTAAGAAGACCTAAGTGAGATGGCTATGATTATTGACAAACACGGCATAGTACTTGTGCCTTGTACTCGATACTCTCCTTGGTGCCCACACATCACAGTGGACCAAATCAAAGGACATCGTGCTTACCCCACCATGTCGCCGTGGAAAGGTGCTCCTGTGATGCTTCCCCAATTGACAATCCTCGCACTCAAGGAATGAGTCTGGTAACTTGGGTCACATCTAGCATATCTTCCTAACTGAGAAATGTTCAAGTTGCTTATACTAAAGCCAGGGATTACTGGCAATGGACACTACTCTAGTTAACAAAGTAGGTGCATCTAAGTAGTAGAGTCCATCTCTCTCTATTCCGCCACTAATGATCTCATTGGTGTGTCTATCCTGAAAGTAATAATGTCTATTGTAAAAAACAACTTTGCACTGAAGGTCCTTACATATCTTACTGACTAACTGACTCATGGGAAACTTCGGGGCATAGTGCACATCTCCAATCTTCAGAGCAAAGGAAACTTGGACCTTTTCAATTGTGGTAACCGGAGAGGTTGCTCCATTGGCAACTCGAATCTCTCAGATTTCACTTCGCTTGGATACATTCCTTAACTCCTCTACTCTCCCGATAAGATGAATCGAAGCACTAAAATCAATGACCCATGATCCGGGACTCCCGTTGCTTTTCCTTTATCCTCTATAAATAGAAAAAAAACAACATATTGATTTGATTTTTGCCTTTTGTTTAGGTGAAAACTGCTCATCTTGCATGAGAGAAGGCTTATCATCAACCAAATCTTGGAACTTATCTGAGAGAGGACTCATCACGTAACAACTTGAGGGGCAAACAATGACTCCTCTTTTGGACATCCCACATGCCTGCAGGGGCCCCCCAACAGCCATAGCAGGCCACTAGCACTCAGCCTTGCTGTTGCTGTGCACCCTCTATCTTTCGGTGGCACTGTTGGAGAGGCCACCAGTGGGTGGTGACGCTGCTGGTGAGTCTTGCAGTGCCGTTGCTACTGCTGTGCTTCTCTTGCTTGATCGTCATGTTGGATCACTACAACGTTGGTGATCTAATCATCTTGTTTGGTGGATATTTGGTGGGATACCAAACCATCGATTTAAGATCGATGCTTTGATATCTTGTTGGAAGTGATAGAGGTTTTCTTATTTCTCAAGGAAACCCTAGCCTGTTTTTTTAGAAGAGAGCACTAGGTAAATTACAAGAAAGTCCAACCCAGAATAAAAAATTGTAATAACCCCCTCAATACGCATTAATAGTAGCCAAAGGCTAAGTATTAATAGGACCATTCCATATTCTCAGAGTTCCAATGTCCCAATGATCCAGTTATATGAAGCTCCTTTAGTTTGATGTGCTAAGAAAGCCTATTTCCATTGTAGTAGTTTGAAGCGCTAGTCCTACTGTTACCTGCTTGTTTTGAATCTTGGAAGTTAGATTCTAAGCCAATGTGAAGAAAGATCCATGGCGATCCTAAGTGCTTTCTAAGGCCTGTAAGCTATCGACTATGAGAAAGCCAATGATATCATAGAGTGAGTGCACTTCAATGAAGAGTCTCTACAATCTGAGGTCTTTGAGTTTGAGGTGCAAATGCTATCTGTGAAGAGAAAGTGATGTATTAGTTCTCAAAAGAAACCCTAGCCTCCCATTTATGAGAGAGAACTGGGTTAATTACATAGACACCCATAAAGAAAAGATAAATGTCAAATACATCCTTATACTCAACACTTCCCTTCAAGTAAGGGCGAATATGTTGGCAAGACCCAACTTGCTACATAGAAAATCATGATGCTTCTTCAATGGCTTAGTAAGGATATTTGCCAGCTGAAACTTGGACGAGACATACAGAGTACTAATCTTCCTTTATAGGATTGCATCATGGACAAATGACAATCTACCTCAATGTGTTTGGTCCTTTTATGGAAGATTGGATTCAAAACAATATAAGTGGCAGACTTGTTGTCACAATAAAGTGGAATTGGTGTATCAGCCTTAACACCCAAGTCCTGTAGAAAACTCATAATCCACATGATTTCAAAAGCTGCCGAAGCCATCACTCCATATTCTGCCTCTGCATTTGAGTGATCCACATTTTGTTTCTTACTTCTTTAGGAAACTAGATTCCCAGCAAGATAGACTGCATATCCTGAAGTAGAACGTTTATCATCTACAAACTCAACATAGTCTTAATCTAATAGGCCAGAATATGAAGATTTCCTCCATCTCTGTAGTACAACTCTCTACTTGGACTCCCTTTGAGGTACCTCAGGATAAGGTAAACCTCACGCCAATGGATGTACCTAGGATCTTGTATATACTGATTGGCTTTGCTTATTGCAAAATTAATATCAAGTCTCGTAATGGTCAAGTAGAGCAAGTGTTTAACAATCAATAGTGCTACGGTATCTAGTAACATCCTCATATAGTGGGTCCTCATCAGTGGTGCGAGCAGGTTGAGACTCTAGTGGTATACCAGAGGGCTTGGATCCAAGCAATCCAACCTCCTCAAGGATCTGCACAGTGTATTACCTCTGGGACAAGGAAAGACTTGTTCCTTGCTGAACTGCTTTTATCCCCCAAAAGTATCGAAGATGACCCAGACCCTTGATAACAAATGTGGACTGTAGAAATGCCTTCGTATGGACAATCCTATCCTCATCATCTCCAATAAGGATCATGTTGTCAACATAAATAGCAAGAATAACCACTCGATCAACAACACCATTCCTAGTCTTGATGAAGATGGAATGATTTGACTTGGATCATTGGAACCCAATATTTTGGATCTTTGAGCTAAGCTTCTTAAACCATACACATGGACTTTACTTCAGGCCATAGATAGCCTTCCTCATGCAACAAACAAGCTTCCCTGAACACTGTATCCTGGTGGCTATTGCATGTACATTTCCTTAGACAAATCACCATATAAGAAGGTATTTTTGATGTCCAACTGATATTACGACCATCTTCTAACCATTGCAACTTAGATAATAATCTCGGTAGAAGTAATGTGGGCCATGGGTGAAAGGGTCTCAAGGTAGTTTATCTCATATGTCTGGGTAAACTCCTTGGCAACAAGCCTAGCCTTGTACCGCAAGACGCTCAAACTAATTAGGCCATGAAAGAATGTTTCCTACGCTCCACTTTGACTTGCACTTTTTGTAGGGTGGAGGATGAGGTTTTAGATCTTTTCTTCTCTTGTCAGTTTTCTGTGGAGTTTTGAAGGAGAATTCAAGTGTGGGGAGCAGATTTTGCTTCTGTTGATGGTTGGTGGTCGTTTCGGAGTTTTGTTTACGTTGACACAGCGGGCTTGGTTAAGGCCATTGCGACTTTGTGGTCTATTTGGTTGCAATATAATGTTGTTATTTTTAGAAGGGAGTGGGCTTGGGTGGATAATGTTGTGAGGGATGCTAGTTTCCTTTCTGACACATGGCTCCAAAAAGTTGTAAGTCTGTTCTAATTTTTTAAAGTGGATTTACTTGGATGATGGATGATTAGTGACCTTTGGTAATCTTCATTTTTCTCTAAAAAAAAGAATGTTTCCTATATCAACAATGTTAGACAGGGTTGCATCAACAAGGGTTGGAATTGCTTTACGACAACATTTGAAGCGGGTGCACCCCCTACTTTCTTTGAAACGAAGAGAATTATGTTGAAATTACCAAGAGTCACCTAAGGGCCCTCCACTAAGTTGGCTTGAAAATGTAGTTAAGCCCAGAGCACCCTTTTCTCTTCTTTGTCATACCATACACCATAGAAACAAAGATAGATAAGTCCCTGACATTAGTGGCATGGACAAGTACCACTTGGTTATTGCAATCTAATATCTCCACGTCCCATAACTTAGGATGCAAAATGACCTTGCCATTTCCACCAAGAGAAGAGTGAGTATATCAACTCCAACCCTTGGTACCTTCAAACACTTGCCTCATTGCAAGGCCTGACTCTCATCTCAAGCAAACCAGCTATCTTTGTCTTGATTATTTCGAGGAAGCTAAATATCTCCCTTTGCTTGTTGGGGTCGTTCAAACCCCTCACATTTAAGGAAATTGTTGTCATCAAGAGTGAGATGAGGCACCCATTGGTGTCAAGGTACTATCCTAAGAAGGGGGGTCACCCTCCTTTAAGCCTCTCTTCTTCTAACCAATCTACCAGTTAATGGACTTTATGCTTGTTGTAAGCATGTGCATACACTCTTGATAAGTCCTATGCATGATGAGGTTGGGGCCTACGAGGGTGGAGTTCCCACCAACCACCTCCACCCCCTCTTCCAAGGAATGGGAGAGTGAAATATAGGAACTTGCAAATTTGACCCATAACTAGAAGGCTTGGTATTCATATCTCTAACGTGCATGGCGCCAACCTCAGGAGCATCGGATTTTTGTGTAAGTTTAAGCATTCTAGTGCCCTTTACGGCCTTTATGTCTAATAGCCCCATAGTCGCACACCCTTTGGACTTTCTGCCCTTTCATCTTCCTGGTCGTTCACTCCGCCTACTTTGGTGGCTCACCTTGCTTTGGCTTCTTGCTATAGCTCGTACCCTCAACCTTCTTGAATTAGGAGGGGAGATATCTGAGATTCAAGTTACTCGTACACCATTGAGGCTAGCTTTGAATCTTATGCAATTATGAACTCTCTTTTCTGTTTCTTCCCTTCTCGATTACAATGCAACTGGTACTCTCTAAGTTGACGTAACAAACTACACGAGCCTCTCAACAAGGCCAACAAAAATTCTATCCGAATACAAAGAATAAAAGGCAGTTTCATTATGGTAGTATAGTAGCCTCTAGTTCTTGAACTTTTGGTTCCAATTGGAGCATATAGATTTGTAAATGGAATTGTATGTCTTTTCTAAATTGGGAAAAAATATTTTTTTGGGAACATGATAATTTAAAAATTCTTATGTTCGTGATTCTTCACCCACTGATGTAGAAAATTCGACACTTTGCTATTCTCATATAAGGTCAGAAGGTGTATTGGCAATAGGTCAGCACGAAATGATTCATCATGCTCAAACATGAATCGATCGTTCTTTTAGGTTGGTTTATAAATCATCAAATTGCCATAAATGGAATGAGAAGTGGGTTCATGGAAATGATCATGACCTTGTAAACAATACTCCTACCCCATATGGAGTTTCGAACCCAAAGGCAATCGTTGAGTGAACAATATCTCATTCATATAAGTTGACATAAGCCTCACCATTAATGCTAGGGTGGGGCTCGGCCTGCAAATTGTATGCGAGATGAGTTTCAGCTCATAGCCCATCTTTTCAACCCCCCCTGAGAGTTTGGGAAACCATGTTCTTGGACTCTGCTTGAGTCCTTAAATAGCCATCTTCAACTTACATACACACTTCCCTTAAATCTTGAATCCAGGAGGCTGTTGCATATAAACCTCTTCCTTAAGGTCACCATAAAGGAATGCATTCTTGACGTCAAGTTGGTGAAGCTTCCAATCTTTGTGAGCACTAATAGAAATTAGAATCCTGATCATAGATAGACGGGCTACTGGAGAGAAGGTATCAAATAAATCCACCTTATATGTCTAAGTGAATCCCTTTGTTGCCAAACAAGCCTTATACCTTGAAATAGCCATATCTGGGTTGTACTTCATGGCAAAGACCCAGCGACAGCCGACAAGTTTTGTGCCAGGTGGAAGAGAAGTAAGCTCCTATGTCTGTTGGTCCTGTAAGGCATTCATCTCATCCTCCATGGCCTTCTGCTATTTTAGATCAAACATGGCTTGTTGATGTGTAGCAGCTGGTAACTCCATAGTTGACAAAGCTGTAGTGAACAAGCCAAAAGATTTCCCTATTGCTAGTGCCCCTGTTGCTCTATAATGTGCAAAAGATCATGGTGCCTTTCGAATAGCTATCAGAAGGTCATCCTCAGGAACATCACCTGTACTTGCATAATCACCATTAGCACACTTTTGGTTGGATTGCTCAACACATACTTGACTTGGGGACGAAGGTGGGATAGAAGTGGGGGGAGGGGGGGTGTGCTTCCTGTATGTCATTGGAAAGTGATATATCATTGGAGGATCTTTATATATGTCATTGTCACTAGAAGATGCAAAAGGTACAAAAGATGCCTTAGTCTCCCATCCATTGGCATAGGTGGAATAGGCATGGGAGCAAATTTAGCCTTAGGAGACAACTGACAAGTAGCTAAAGAGAAATAAGGCACTGCCTCATGAAAAGTCACATGGGCACTGATGTAGTGCCTTCTTGCCACTAGATTATATCAACGATATCCCTTCTGATCCCAGGAATATCTAAGAAAAGCACATTTTATTGCATGTGTCGCTACTTATCCCTTCCTAGGCCCAGCAAATGTGCAAATGCCACACATACATGTGGGGTAACTGAAATAAATCCTTCTCAGGATAAAGTGCCAAGAAGTTTGCTCATGTAACATAGAGGAAGGCATTTTGTTAATAAAATAACATGCAGTAAGGACTGCATCACCCCAGTACAAATGCGGAACACATTGCTGTATCAATAAAGTACAAGCCACATCTAAATAGTGCTTGTGTTTCCTTTCTGCCACACGATTTTGCTGCGAGATGTGTGGACATGAGGTTTGATGCACAATGCCATGTACCCTGCAAAATCCAACCAATCGTGTCGTACAAAATTCTAAAGCATTCGGATCTAACAATTTTCACTGAGGCAACAAATTGATTTTTTATTTCCAATAATAAATGCTCAATAATCTCACATCAGACTTATTGTTCATAAAAAGTAACCATGATAAATGGGAAAAATTATCCATAATGACTTAATAATAGCAGAGACCCTGTCGGTTAGGTATCTGACTAGGGCCCCAAACATCTTAATGCAGTAACTCGAAAATAGCAATAGAACTAGGATCGGTAGTGGAAGGAAAAGATCTATGATGCTTTCCTAGCTGACACACATCAGTGTACCTCAGGAGCCGATGACAAGTGTGTGATGATGCGTATGAGCTTGTCTAGAGATGGGTGACCAAGATGGCGATGCCACTGCAAGGTACTTCCAGATGTAAAGCTAGAACCACCTTGACATGTAGCAACAATAGGTGTCTGGACAAGGCGATACCCTCCTCTTCATGTCTGCCACCAGTTGTCCTCTTTGTCAGTTTGTCCTGAAATATGCAACCGACATCATCAAATATGGCTTTGCAATGAAGTTGCTTTGTAATCTTAGTGATAGATAACAAATTCATAGGGAAATCAGGGACAAAAAACACATCAGGCCATTGCATAGTAGGGGTAACAGACACCTCCCTCTGACCATCGATAGATGCATGTCCTGCCAGCTGTCACTTGTACTACCCTTCCACGTGACATGGTCTGTAATCTCCCAAAACATCCTTGCTCACCCGATAAATGATGTAAAGCATTAGAAGCTACCAACCAGGATATATTAGTACTTGACGAAGAAGCAAAAGTAGCGGTCTCATTGGTGATGGTCATCTCCTAAGTTGGCTAAGAAAGGCGTTGAACCACCGTTGAACCACCACATCATAATTAGCACGAGAAACAGTATCAGACTGCTCAGCAGAAGTCACGGAAGCCTGATTAGCGATTGGCAGCCACCCATTCTTGGCTCAATATGAGGCCTCACTATGTACAACCTTCCCATAGAAGGTACAAGTAGTATGGGTCCCCTCGGACAGGCCTCGTCCTCTTCCCCGACCATGCGTGGAAGGTAAACCTTTACCTCCACGTCAAGTCACAACAGCTATAGCTGAAGCCTGTTTGGCACTCTCTCCAGTCTGAGGTAGAGGTAGAACAAGCCTACTCAGATGACTGTAAACCTCCTCCAGAGTAGGAAGCTCAGATAACGTGAGGATCTGTGAATGAGTAGCAGCATAATTTGGGTTAAGTCTAGACTAGAATAGATGAACAACAAACTCCTTGTGATAATCCTTCTGGGCAGAATAAATACAAATAGGCCGGCATGCATTATATTTCTCCAGAAGACCTTTCAAGGTTGAATAATATTGAGAGTGAATGACCCTCCTCAAATAACTCAATGTATCTGGAAGACAATAGAGGAATTTTTTTCATGTGAATAAGTGTCTTTGAGACTCCCACATCTGTTTGGCCATTTTGCACATAATTTCATCCCTAACACGTGGAATAACGCTACTCATCAACTAAGCACGTACTGCAGTGTCATCCTTCTTCCAAGAAGCATTTTTCCATGTCTCATAAGTAGGCTCTGGCTCCAATAGAATATGTTGAGATACTCCATTTATCACTTGTTTTATCTTTTGTTATTTTCAGTTCTATATTGGGCATGTACTATTATTTTCCTAATACCTCTTCTCTATATAAAGAGGTGTTGGGCCCTATTGAGAAACAGATTGAATCATTATCTTTCACTTGGTATTAGAGCAATGTTCCTAGATCGGGGCTTCGGTATCCCATCGAAACCCTATCCTTCTAACCCCCCACAAAAAACCCTAACTTCTCTTCCTTTCTCCTACGTCGTTGCCCCCTTGAGGTAGTGCCACCATGGGCTCCTGCCTTTGTCTCCTTTGCATCGCTGTTCCTTGAGGCTGCGCACCACCGCCTGAGGAGGGGGACCATCGGTGGGGGTCTTCAGGCGGCGTAGCGCCAACCTAGTGCACCTGCAGACTGCTATCGATCTCTCTTAGTGTCTCCAGGACCTTCATTGCTGGCTGACAGTGTTGCCGGTCGCTTGCAGCACCTTCACCCACATCTGGTAGGCCCGCCAATGGAGAAAGGGGACCGCTAGAGTCCCTTTGATTGCCCTACATGTCTAATTTCTCCATGCAGCTATTCTTCTTGATTGGTTATATGATTTGAGGATTAGTTTTAGATTTGAGTTTGGTGTGTTTTCTCATCTTTTGGGCATGTGATGGTATTGTCTAGTTCTTCGGAGGTGATATTGGGAGTTGTTCCCAAGTTTGGGACTTACAAGAGTCCAATTTTTGGTCCCATCATCAAGTTATATGAGATAAACTACCCCAGTTGGTCTTGAATGTTCCTGATGATAGTGGAAGGTTATGACAAGGAACATATATTGATGGAGGCAGAGCTCACGGAAAAGATGGGAAAGTATGCCACATGAAAGAAGGATAATGCAATGGTCAAGGCATGGTTAATGAATTGTGTTATCCCATGGATTGGTGACAAGATCATGTATTATTTGACTACCAAAGCGACGTCATATAGTCTCTGCAATACTCATTTACATGATAACTCATCTTGAGTTTTTCAAATTAGCCACGAGTTGTCCCAGTTGAAGTAGGAATGACGATCTCTCTCCTAGTACTACTTTGCCCTTAAGGGGCTTTAGGAGTACAATGCATGTAGGCTAGTCTGCACGTGTGCTACATAAAGAGAGTACTGTAGAGAAGCAGCTGTTCATCAGCTCCTGTCAGGCCTTGGCCCAAAATATACTGTTGCCTGATCTCAAATCCTTATCAGACCTTCCTACCTTGGAGGAAGTCACAGTCTCTTGAGTTGTATTGACTTGACAGTACCACAAACGGGAGAAACTAACCAATTGTCTGCCCTTGTTGCTATTGTTGGTCCGGGTGGTAGGGGAGCACCTTCCATCCGTGGATGTAGGAGAGGACGTGGTGCCTCTAGGAGATCTTGCACCACTTGCAGTTACTGTGGCAAAGTTGGCCATATGGAGGCTTCCTGCTGGGCCAAACATGGAAGACCTCCAATGGTTAACCAAGCCTTTGTGACTATTGAGGATACTATTGATGTTGTGCATGTTCCAAGGGCAGACTATGATGCTTTGCTTCAGCATCTTTCCTAACTAACTCAGGAGCCAGTCACATCTTCCACTGAGACTGCAACCTTTGCTTTCTCATTAGGTATAGATATTTGTGCATAGGCCTCTGTAAGTATAACATGGTTTCAGGTGCTTCATACCATCTATCAGGAGATCAGGGGTATTTTGGCAGACTACAGTTTGTACCCCATGGTAAGACAATGCAGATTGCAAATGGTAGACATGCAAAGATTGGTGGTTAGGTGGAGGTGGTGCTAACTCCCACTATGAGATTGCCTGATGCCTTTTTTGTTCCTTGAATTTGTTATCTGTTAGTAAGATTACGAAGCTACTTCATTACCGTGCTATATTTGGTAAACTGAGATGCATCTTTCAGGACAAGTTGACGGGGAAGACGATTAATGGAGGAGATGAAGAGGGGGGTGTGTATCGCCTAGTCCAGACACCAATTGTTGTGGCTTGCCATGGTCATTCGAGTTCTGCTGCTGGGAGTGCCTTGCAGTGGCACTGTTGCCTTAGTCATCCTTCTTTGGACAGTCTCAGACGCATCATCCTGCTCATTTCAGCCACCACTGAGATACACTGTGACACATGTCGGTTGGGAAAGCACCATAGATCGTTGTTTCCTTCTAGTATTGGACCATGGACTACTGCTGTGTTTCATCAACTCTATATGGACGTCTGGGCCCCTAGTTAGATTCCTGATTAATAGGAACATAGATATTATTTGGTTGTTATAGATGATTTTTCCCACCTGTCATGGTTATTTTTATTAAAGAATAAGTCTAGTGTTGGACATGTGATTGAGACCTTCTTATTAGAAATAATGAATTAGTTTTCTATTATGGCAAGATTATGTGATCTGATAATGCTTGGGAGTTTTACACTACTAGATTAGCGAACTTTTACAGGTCTCATGGCATTATAAACTAGACGTCCTATCCGTACACCTCACAGCAGAATGATGTGACAAAAAGGAAACATAGACATTTATTAGATGTGGTTCGTACTTTTATGATTGACCATTGCGTTCCACATTTATATTGGGGTGACGCTGTGCTTATTACTTCTCTTATTAATGGAATTCCATCTTCTGTGTTGCATGAACAGACCCCATGGCATGTCTTGTATCCTGACAGAGAGTTATTTCAGTTACCCCCTCAGGTGTTTGGATGTGTTGCTTTTGTGCACTTATTGGGACCAGGAAGAGACAAGTTAGCACCTAGAGCGGTGAAGTGTGTCTTCCTTGGCTATTCACGAACATAGAAGGGGTACCGGTGCTTTGATCTAGTGGTTGGTAGGCACTACGTGAGTGCTAATGTTACCTTCCATGAAGCAGTGCCTTATTTCTCTCTTGCAGCACGACAGTTCCAGAGGCTGAATTTGGTCCTCCGCTAGTTCTATCTGTGCTTGTGGATGAGTTTCCTATATTTGAGGTTGGTCTTGCACCTGATAGTGGTACTGATGATCAGAGATTCAGGGATCACCTATTACTTTTCAGTTGCCAATCACTTACAGGCAACACACCCTCCTAATTCAGATCCACCATCCTCCCCGAGTCAGGTGTGTGTTGAGGTATCTGACAATTGTGTCTAGGGGTGATCGTACAGGACCAGGTGATAGTATCCTAGATGATCTTCCTATTACTGTTAGGAAGGCTTCCCTTCTTGTGCTCAGTACCATGTAGCTGGAGTGGCGACTATAACTAATCTAGGGACTACATTCAGGCTATTTACTGTTACGGAGATACCTTCCACGTATTAGTAGGCCTTACTTGATCCAAAGTGGCGTACAACCATGGAGGATGAGATGGCTGCACTTTGGAGTAGATAGACTTGGGAGTTGACCTCTCTTCCTAATGGTGCTCGCCTGATGGGATGCCGTTGGGTCTTTGCCCTGAAATACAACTCTACTGGATCTGTTTCAAGGTACAAGGCTTGATTGGTGGCAAAGGGGTTCACCTTGACGTACCGAGTGGACTTTTTTGATACTTTCTCTTTGGTTGCTAGCCGGTCGACAGTCCAGATACTTATTTTTGTTGCTGCTCACAAGGACTGGATGTTCCACAAGCTCTATGTAAAGAACACCTTTTTCTATGGTGATTTTCAGGATGAGGTATATATGCAATAGCCCCCTTGGTTCGGAGTTCAGGGGGAGTGTGTATGTAGGTTGAAGAAGGCCATCTATGGCCTTAAGTAGAGTCCGATAGCTTAGTTCCAGAAGCTTTCAGAGGTAGTGGAGTGGATGGGCTTTGTTTGAGCGGAAGATCTACGCAAAAAGGGATTGGATTTTGAAAAATCCGTCGTCGTAGTATGATTTGCGAAGAAATCTATCAACAGATAAATTTATACCGAAATTTGTAAAGAGATTCCAGGTCGAACATAGGGAGGTTATGTCAATCTAAAATCCGTGATTATTTTTTTTTGATATTTTTGGTTTAAAACTGAGATAATCACAATGAAATTGATATTAACACTAAGAAAGAGAGAGAGAACAATCACTTTATAACTGAATACTGTTTTTACAATTAGAAAGCAAGAAATGATTACAGCTAGAAAGCGGGAAATTCTATTCTAGAAAGCGATAAAAGGAGAGAGTTATCCTCCTCGGCGGTTACTTTGAGGATGAGCCGGACGTGGTGATTCCTGGAAGACAGAAGACGAAGAACGGAGCAGGAAGAACCGGGGGCGAGGCAGGGTGTCGTTGTCGCGGGATCTACTTCCAGAACGGGGAAGAGAGAACTTTGATTTTGACTCTAGAGGAGCATCCCGGGTTTGGGACTAGCTTCTTTAGAGCTTTGGGGAGGGAGAGAGGTAAGGGAAGGGATGAAGAAAGTGTGGGGGTTGTAGGGCCTTTTATAGGTGAAGATTTGAGGGGTTAAATGGGTCATTACACTTAAAAAAATTAATTTTAGGGTCTTTAGTGACGGATTTAACGTGGGCGACTTGTGTGCGTGCGTTACGCGTCGCTTCTCCTTCCTACGTTGAAATGCTTCATCACGTCCAAGCATTCTTGGCCATTCGCGATCAGACGGTTGAGAACTCATCTTACCTGAGTCTTCATTGCACGCCTGTGCGTGCGATGGCGTGTGCAGAAGTGCGGCAAATCGCGCGTGTAGTGCGCTTGCTCATCCGTGCAGCCACGTGGCCGCTCCTCGATTGCCCGATCCTCATTTGACGGTGCAATTTCGCCCGCACCCGCGTCCTCGACTAATTTAGGGCACATCGCATTTCGAACGTGCGCCCTACGCACACGACTTCGAGTCACGACCAACGTGCCAAGCACTCTTCTTTGATGCGTTTTGAATCCAAGCACACTCGCTTTCAGCCGTTTGATCAAGATCCAACGGCTGAGATCAACCGAGTGGGTAAGGAGAGAGGGCATGGCGGTCCTCACCAATTTGGCTAGGCCGGTTTGGGTGGCCGAAATGGCGCCATGTGGTGCCATCTTGGTCGTCCATCTTCTATGTGTTGTGGATGGTGCTATAAATGTCAAATTGGACTAATTTTCGCACCCTTAGGCTGCAATCATTGCTTTGAACCCATCCGTGCGGTCGGATTTGTCATTTGAAGTACAGATTAACACCATCTTGGCCCTTGATCTCTGACCTTCCTCGGATTATATCTGATGCTACGAAAGTCCGATTAGAGCGATCTTGGAATAGTTGAACTCCAATCGTCGCTCTGATCAGATTTGTACGGTTGGATCTTTGATCCGAGACCCTTATTAAAAGTCGCCCTGTCCTTGGTCACCAAAAAGAAGAAATTACTATACAATTTGTACAATTTGACCTAAATGCATAATGATGCATGTTATGCAATATTTACAATGCATGATGCTAATATGATAATAAGAACATGCATTAATAGACAATTTTGGCTATTCAGATGTATGCACATCAAGCTTGCAATGATCTTCATACCATTCTATTTTTGTCAGGAAGACTGAGAAGGGGATTGTAGCACTGCTTGTTTATGTTGATCTCATCATTACTGGTGATGAAAAAGACTGAATAGTTGAGGTTAAGAGGCCCTTAGCTAAGTAATTTGGTATGGAGGACTTGGGTTAGCTCCAATATTTTATGGGCACAGAGGTGACTAGAAGCAAGCAGGGAATTGTACTTTCTTAGCGAAAGTATGCCTTTGATGTACTACAGGAGATAGGCATGCTGGGGTCCAAACTAGCCAATATTCCTTTGGATCCCAAGGTACACCTTTATGATGAGAAGGCAGAGTATGTTGATAGTAGAGCTTACAGGTAACTTGTGGGGAAATTTCTGTACTAGATGATTACCAGATCGGATATTGCTTTGACTGTAGGAAAGTTTAGTCAGTTTACGAAGAAGTCGACTAAGTAACATTGGCAGGTGGTTAGTAGGTGCCTAGATACCTAAAGAAGGCACCTGGACGTAGGATTCTATTTTAGAAAGGCTCTCCCATGACAGTAGTTGGATATTCCGATGTTGACTACATAGGGTGTATTGTTGGTAGAAAATCCACTACTGTGTTTTGTACATTTGTGGTGGGAAATTTGGTTACTTGGAGGAGCTAAAAACATAGAGTAGTTTCTCGCTCTGGTGTTGAGTCAGAACATAGGGCGATAGCCCAAATAGCCGTAGAGATGATCTGCGTGAGGTCTCTACTTTGTGATTTGCATGTCCAGATTGAAGAGTCCATGGAGATGAAATGTGACAGTCGGGCAGCCACATATATAACAAACAATACTATGTTCCATGAACGCATTGAGCACGTTGAGGTAGATTGCCACTACACCAAGGACCTTATTCAGTGTGGGATGTTGTGTACTATATATGTTGCATCTGAGGACTAGACAACTGATATTTTCACGAAACCTCTTCCATGCTCAGCCTTCGATGACTGCTGTTCCTAGCTGAGCATGATCGATATCTATGTTCCAGCTTGAGGGAGAGTGTTGGGATACTCCATTTATCAGTTGTTTTATCTTACTTTTGTTATTTTCTATTCTATGTTGGACATGCACCGCTAGTTTCCCAATACTTCGCTATATAAAGAGGTGCTGGGTCCTATTAAGAAACGGATTGAATCATTATCTTCCACTAAATATGTTCCTTATCGTGCCTCTTCACCGTTATAAAGAATGTTTGAGATCATCTTGGATAATTAGTCTCATCAAGCCTGATTATGGGATCAAAAAATGGACTCTTGTATGTCACGTTCTCTGATGTGGTACTCGAAGTAACCTCAGATTCAGAAGATGAAGCCATCATGAGCCTTCAGATAGAGAAACAACGTGAACTCCAAGATCTAAAATTACTTTTAGATCATAACCAGTAGGAAAAATAGATCAATGAGTAAACATGGAATAGGGCCCGCACAAGTGTTTGGGCCTACCTCATTCCTCTACCTGGCTGTTGGCGATAGCCTATAGCCCCAGGGATGGCATGCCTCGATAATCCTCCCGACAGATTGGGAGCAGATCACCAGGCGTGCACATGCTAAGGTTCCTGCTACTGGGTGACTTGGGTTATAGTTCGTAGTCCTATCAATTAGGTATGTCTTAGGAAAAAATTGATTTTTAAATAAACCGTAGGGTTGAAATCTGTTGAAAATCCGGTAGAGTTTCTCCCGTTTATTCGATATTTTCCCAAAAACTTGTACCTGTAACGTGTAACTATGGATGCATAATACAATATAAGTAGGTAGGTACACCCCACAACCAAATCACAGAACTAACAAAAGTGATAAAATACAAACGGGCACACCTCGCATCAAAGAATGTTAAAATGGTGAGAAAAAAATAAAGCCAACAATCAAAGCGCATTACCACATACAAGTTCATAATGCATGATTTTATCGTTACCATACAACAAAAAAGATACCCAACAACACTAATATCAAATTTGACCAAGGGTCTACCCTAACAAAAATGAAAACAAATATTCTATTATCTACCCAGGCCTAAATCCCACATGATGTGTCACCAGCATCATGGCAATGATACTTGAAATGGGCCACAAAATAGGGATGAGTCAAGTGGCTCAATAGGGATAAAATCACATGTAATACGAAAAACAGAGAAAGTGTATGCGTTTCTAGACTATTGGCCAATGACATGCCATTTTCTTCTTTTAATTGTGCCGAAGTGTTTTTCCCATTTCTAAAATTAGCCTAAAGTTTCATTGACACAATAGGCTGGCCACAAGCCCTTTTTCCTTTGTTGTCTGGGTTTATTCACACGACTGTTCAATTTTATTATCATAAGACTTATTCCCTCATCGCCTCAGAAGTTAGATGCTGGGAATCATCCCTCTCTAGGAGAGGAAATTGAGATGTGTCCTTTCCTCGGATCCCAGTCGGGTAGTCTCTCTCTGGTCTTGGGAGAAGCTAGTAGGGTTGGTAACCCTTGAAAAAGGCGTACTCATTCTCGATAAGTCGAAAATGTTGCTGACCTTAGGAGAGTTGAGCCTCTTGGGAACTACCCAGGCCAAATCCTTGGGATTATAAAGAGCAACTGAGCTTGTATCCATTGAGGTATGGTCATGATTATTCATATTTAGTTGTGGTAGGGTAGGTTGGATGTTTAACGGGCCACATCAATCCTCCCACTAGGAGTACATACTTCGTGTGTGCTTCCTCGGCTAGCCATTCGACTGAGGCTACAACTCTTACTCATCTCAAGGAGGGTTGGCCAAATGTTTAACGGGTCACACCATTGTTCCCTTGTGGAACAGATCTTCTGGGTTGTGTCCTCCCAGTCTACCATCGGTACTGAGGCCATGACCAGATCCCGCATCCCACACGTCATAAGTCATCAATTACATTTAGGTACTTGCTGGTACCAAAACTCGACGACAGCCCTTTAGCATGTCATCGTGACAGGGAATCCTCCAGATCCCAAGGTTAATTGCAAGTAGCCAATAACTACATCAGCTCTTTGGCTCTCCAACTAGCAATAGTGAAAGCTCGGTTCAAAAGGTCATTGGTGCAACCTTGGAGCCTACCTAATAGACTTATTTGTCTTTGAATCCATTTTGGTTTCTAGGAATGAAAACCTAGGGACCTAATGGATCACCTGGGGTCTGACTTCAGACCTTCGGATCCAGACTTCCTTTTTAGACTCGTAATAGAGTTAGTATCCAATACTCCTGGTTTCATTTTGAGTTTAGACGATTGCACTTCAGCTTTTAATTCATATATTTAGGAGTTCCAACTCACATAACGTACTTAGCCCTTATTGACACAAGTGGCATTTAGGTCCTCTAATCTTAGTACCCTAATTAGATTAATTTCTTCCCCTAATGGGCTAAGGCCAGGTTTAGGGTTTCAACATGAGATTGAGGATGCCAGTATCGGTATCGTATTGACTCTCAGTATCAGTCCTAGGCACCCCAAAATCCTCAGCCTAGCTCCCAACCTGATTTAGTTTGATGGCCAATACCAATATGAACACATAGTATTAGTATTGAGCATTCCCCAATTCCAACTCACGAAGCATACTTCACCACTTAAGGGTGACTTAACCCTTTTCTTTCTACCTCATGGATCTAGCTTCGACAAGGTCCTTAGATCTAAGCACTTTCTTAGATCACCCAGGGCTCCTTAAACCCCCGTAACCTAAAGCCCCTTTTATTAAGCCCTTTAGTTACCTCCCTTGTGCTGTGAAAGGAAAAACAAAGGTGTTTTTGAACAAATTTTCATGATCCAATTTCCAACCCACAATATTAGGATGTTTTTGCCCAAGTAACTTTTACAAGAAGGACCATTTGCTTAGTACACCAAGGACCATAAAGATCCCGTTGAAACCAAGCATGCAGCAGCTACATCACAACCCATATCAGGGTGATGCGATACCACCGTAAATTTGACTGGCCCTGTTTAACCAGATTTTAGTCCCATCTCTTCTCTTTCTCAAGCCCAACAGCAAGTACACTTTAGTCATTAATGAACCACTATCAAGTCATTGTTGGAGCTTTATTTTATCCCTCCTGAAGATGCCTCAAATTGTGGCATAGTGTCATGCTTTTCCATACCCAAATTCTCAACATCAACATGCCTGCAAGGAAATAAAAATCTATTTCCTCACGCCGATCTTTGTATATAGTGGCTACATTAGGATGGACTTCATCAAAATCAAAACTCACTTTCGACCTCAGTGACTTGGATCCGTTCTTACATGTTAATTGACACAAAAATGATGTTCTCAACCCAAAATCATTGACGAGAAATTCATCTCTCAATCTAACTCTAGGGCGTAAGGGCAACCCGTCACACTCACAATTAACCGACATGCATGGTACTTACACGTAGACTCGATCCTCGTGGCAAAACCCCAAGGTTCTACATGCCTAAAATCTCTCTCATCTCTCCTGCTACTCAAAAATTTAAGAGAATAATATACAAAAGGAGAGGGGTCCCTACCTCGCCTCAAGCTCTCAAACTTCCACGGCGATAGATAGCTGCCCCCTCTGGGTTCCCTTGCACCGAAATCAACATGCAACAACGCATTAGTGTTTAATCGCTGCATCAGCCTTTAAGGTCTTAGATAGCCCCTAATCCCCATGGTTAAGATAATCGAGGGCTAAGGATTAGAGCAAAAGGAGGGAGAAGAAATGCACCTAGGTCATTGTGGCCTTGACGGGACAGTACCCCATTGTTGGCCGACGAGGAATGAGCCACAGCAGTGACGGCTGCAGCTACACCATCGCACCATCGTCTAGCCAAGCAGTCGCAGCCATAGTTGTTCTCTGTGCGAGTAGTAGTGGCAGCACTAGCGGCAGTGCGTGTGGCTGGCTGGCGGTGCACACGTGCAGGTGGTGGCAGCCGGAAGGAGAGAGGAGAGCAGGCTATCGATGACAATGGGAGGAGGGTAGAGCTTCATTCTCCTCTCCTCATCCTACCCTTCCACGCCAACAACGGTAGGAGCGGCTTCAATTGCAGTAGCAGCTACGAGACAATCTCAGGTATGTGTGGCCGGCGAGAGGATGGAGGACTAGTGTGCGGATGAGAAGAGGTGAGGGCATCAGTGGTGGTGGTGGGGGTTTCTTCTTTTGGCAACGATGAGAGGGGGAGGAGCTTTTTGGCTTCCTCCAACCATATATTAGATGGGGAAAACAATAAAAGAAAATCTTGCTTAGCATACCCCTCAACATAAAAAAAAAATTAAGGCCATTAGATAGGGTTAATTCCAAGAGGGTTTCAAATTATTAAATTATGGGATTAGTGAGGGCTTTGTTAAGTTTCAGAATTGCTTTGTATAGAGAGAGGTGTGGGTAAATAACAATAGATGTTTGGAATACAATAAGAAATGCCAAAATAGTCCATGGGAGTATACTACAATAATCACACATGAGACTTGATCCAGAGAGGTCTCATCTTCACTCCTTAAGTCTCTTCTGATGACCATACAACAAATATCTTCACCAAGGCGCTACCCCGATCATCCTTTGATATTTGCTATTCCAAGCTAAGTATGATTGACATCTATGTTCTAGCTTAAAGGGGAGTGTTAACCCTTGCAGTCTTAAGTCATGTATGTGTACTTTATTATTTCTTGAGTTGTAGCATTTTCTATTTCTCTGAGAAGAACTTATGTAATTTTTTCATCTCTATATATTGAGATGTAGGGTTATGAAATAAAACTTAGAGTCATTTGTTCTAATTCTAAATTTACCAAATTATGTTATATGTATGTCTTTTTCTTTTGATAATGCAATTTATATTAAATACATGATGATTGGGCCCATGGTCTAGGGCTTGGCTCATGCTAGGCTACGTGGGCCGAGCTTTGGGCTGGGCTGGCCTGTCAAAATTATCACTTCGATGGAGTATCTTAATCCTGTGTGCCTTTAGATAGATATGTTATATTGTTGAATTAAAAAAGTAACCATGTTCATATTGATACCATCATTTCATGTTATTACCTTTCAGGTTTGTGATTTTGGCCTTTCCCGTCTGAAAGCAAACACATTTTTGTCTTCCAAATCTGCTGCTGGGACCGTAAGTCTGACCATTACAAAGAAGGATTATTGGTTATATTGCTCAAATAATACAAAATAATTCTGATACTTAACAATGGCCATACGTTATTTATGTTAGCCGGAATGGATGGCTCCTGAGGTTCTTCGTGATGAGCCATCAAATGAAAAATCTGATGTTTATAGTTTTGGGGTGATATTATGGGAGTTGATGACTCTGCAACAACCTTGGAGCAATTTAAATCCTGCACAGGTCGGTATGCTTTTGTATTTGGGTTTTCACGTTTATGCTTTGCAACACTTTCGATCAGAAAAGTAGAGACACCTGAACTCATATGGGAAAAGAATCAAGAATATTACTTAAATTGTGTTCTTATCATTTTCCTAAATTATTGTGTCCTTATTGAACACCGCTTATTTTATTTATGCAGTCCCAACTGTTTAAGATAATGTAATGTTGCAAGGTTGAGTTTCAGGTCCAATGCAAGAGAAAAGGTTTTACAGTGGAGGGTTTGAGCATCGAGGGCAAGGTTAAAAGGGTTGAAGTAGAGGGAATCAAAAGAAGAGAATTTAAAAGAACTCTTTTTATAAAATGAAATTTGAATTTTGGTCCATGCTTGAAAAGCTCACCTTGGTGTTATACATCATGTTGATAACTTGTGCATTAGCTTCTTTTTCTTCCTTTTATTTTTTATGCCTAAAGTCAGTTTCCATGAATGAAGTGAAATTACATATGAAGAACCCATATAACATGGGACACCACCAAGGAAGGAGGAAATGACAATTGAGTCTCAATGAGGACTCAGATGACTACTTTTGTCGAGCCCAAAGGTTGCAAGAGAAGACCCTAAAAATAGGGGATTGAACATTAGGAAAGGGGACAACACAACAAAACACAATACGTAAAAGAAAGAAAAAGTCCTCTAAAAAAAAAGAAAAGCATAAAATTGAAAAGAAATGGTGTTTCAACATCAGATGCATCCTTAGCGATTGATCACCTAGCACCGAGGCGTAGCAACTAATCCGCCTTATTAACCGCATAAATATGGAGATGAATTGCAAATTTGGTGTTGCTTTGAAAAGCATTGATGAGTAGACTAAGGCTACCAGCATGAAAATGGAAAAATAGCCATGATTGTGGCAGGCGGATCTCGAACCCTTTAGACTTTTGGATCTTTTCCCAGTTCTAGATTGTTGCCAAGCCTTGGTTGACGGACATCGAGAATATTGCACTGAACATCAAGATAGCCCTCGCCTGTTGTGGATAGGACTGACCTACCTAAGTACGATTGAAGTTGACTATCCCTAAAAAAAATGGCCTTGATTGATCTCAACCTCCTTTTAGCCAGCTTTGCCTTGTAAGACTCGTCGAGGGTAGAAAGACATTTACCTTGAAGATAGTTGAATGGGAGATTGGAACTTCCCTATCTTGACCATTCCTATGATGATAGGCCTATGCAACTTAGGTCACACAGCAGAAGATGAACTTGAAGCTCCAAAATGTAAGGCATACCATGATGTAGGAGGAGATTGTGCGGGGAGGAAGGTGCAGGCAAGATTCAGTGGAGGGCATTGCAGCACCATTACTCAACCAAGTGGAAGATGGAGATCTCAAAGAGGAGTGTTCAAGAAGAAGTGCTTCAGGTGGAGATGGTAGCTACAACTAGGGGGAGGAGGGTTAGAGAAAGGGGATGATGGACGAATGAGGGGGAGGAGAAGGGCCTTAGCTGACCTTGGAGGCCAGTCGAAGCCCTAAACGGCATTGCTCCGAAGAGTTTCTAGGGTTTTTAAAGTTGGGGAAGGAGCGCTTCAGTATTGCAAGCTACTGATTAATCCACTGCTGAGCTAGCCACTCGTGAATTAGCTTTCGATTCTCGCTTAAGGGTTATCTTTGGTTTTGAGGTTTAGATGGTAATGATTGAGCATCAAAATTGGGGATGTTGCTTAATGGTTATTTTTGGCT
Organism: Thalassia testudinum; assembly: GCA_037157565.1. Lineage (NCBI taxonomy): Eukaryota > Viridiplantae > Streptophyta > Magnoliopsida > Alismatales > Hydrocharitaceae > Thalassia > Thalassia testudinum. The sequence continues at coordinate 3,544,790 of JAZHRO010000014.1, forward strand.
TTGAGACTGTGCCATGGTAATGGATAAGCATCATTAATGGGATGATGCTTGCTAGGATGATAAGGTTAAGGTCACAATTCATTGAAGTAGATTAATTTCAACTACATCTGGTTAGGATATGTAATATACGTGGATGCATCATTAATGGGAATCAGGGGTTTGTTCGTTGTCTAGTTGTAACATCTAGCCACTAATAGCATTTAGCACATTGGTGCCATGTTGCTTTCATTTCTTTAGTGTTCGATTCTTTTGTAAAATTGGAAAGATATGTTGAAGTCCAAGTTAGCAAGTGGTCTTCTTTACTCACATGGTTTAGTAGCAATCTATGATAGCTATTCTTCCGCTTCTCGAAAAAAAAAAAGATCGATTAGTGTTACTTATAAAAGGCAATGTCTCACATCCTGAGATCATCCTTAAGAATGAAACAGGAACGTATGATAGTCTTGAAAAGGTTAACAAATAAAAAAGAACAAAGGACAAATAACCACATAGAGAACAACAATAATACTTCCATAATAGGAAAAAACTCAATGATAAGACGAGAATTATAATATTTCAAAATAACCAAGTCGCCATGTTCTAAGGACCAAAGAACAACCAACCTATAAACTTAAAAACAAACAAATAACAAAAAGCCTTTCCTACAATAAGTGGGTTGGCTACATGGATTCTTTGCCTTCATCAGATCTATCTTAGGCTATTCTCAACCTAAGATATGTGAAGGTAAGATCATTCTAGTGGTTCCTATTTGTCACTTCTTCAATCTTCCTGAACCTCACCTTGGAGGCTAAACAACTAACTTCTCGTATCTCTTGATGATACGTCTACCTATTCTAAAAGAGTCAAATTTGGTTAACTTGGGTTCTAACCGAGTAGTGGGACCTGTTCAAGGCTTGTTGAATGTGAGAGCAAGGACACATGTCCAAACTAGTAGAGGTTTACTAGGTTCCATCACAGAAGGGTGTTACTTGGGAAGTGAGTGTTTCCATTTGCTATATATTTTAGGTTATTACAAAGGATGTACAATTCTACATGGAAACTTCTTATATCATATACCTTGACTTAGTTTAATAGTGAGAGTTCTTGTGGTTATTCCATGCCTTAAGAGTTAAAAATTTTGTTGGATAGGAATCTTTCTTGATGTAGAAGCCAGGATCATATGGTTTTGGTGTAGCTACATTGTTTAGAATGCTTCAGGGAGAGGAATCTTTCTCTACTCTTGACATGAGCCAACTTGTGCAGTGACATGGGAACGTGATTAAGTGTGATACGAGCAACATAGTTGACATATAAAGGGGACTTTGTATTATCTTTTCTCAAGTTGGTGGTCTTGGTTGGTTAGTCTTTTGTAGATATACTCACCTTAACCTTCACTTAAGTCCTTTGCTGGTTAAGTAGATGAATTGGTAGGGTGCTGTGCTTAGTGTTCAGTCCATATAGAATCACTCCATGGCAAATATATCCATCTTAATCCCTGCTTGACTCCAAAGAGAGAATAGCATTTCCCTTTGGTGGAATGCCTCTGACCTTAGTGTTGCTCGTCTTTATTGGGTATGTCGGATCCTGCTTTGCTTGGTTTGTGTGTGTTCAAACAATCTTTTTGTCTCAGGTTTAGCTTTGGTTGGTTTGATGATTTTTAGGTTAACCATTTTCTAAGTGATAGTCATGTGATTTGGTGATACGGTCAAATCTTTCCTCACCTAATTACACCATCATTTGGTCTTCTTTCTAGATGTTTAAATCACATTAAACATCTCTCTAATTTTATCCTTTTTCTTAGTAAATTCTCTAGGATGATTCTTCCTTATATAGGTACACATTTATCTCAACATCTTTATTTGTGCCACATATATCCTCACATTAATGATGTAAAAATCGGTTGACTAGGCCGACTACTTAGCAGAGTAGTCCTAGTCGATTTCGCTACTAATTCGAGTATCCATACTTGGTTCGATAGTCGGTTGGCCTGACTACTCATCCGAGTAGTTGGCCTAATTGGCCGACTATAGGGCTGATTTCTACACGTGAGTCTATTACCAAGTCCCAACCCAACTTTGTTGCAAGTTACAATGATTAGAAATTTTAAGCTTTTGTTGTTTGTTTCCTTTTATCTTATGGTTTGTAGCATATTTTCATTACCTTGAGCTTAAGGATGGTTGATCTTTATTTGATGGTATATGTTTTTTTTGGAAGGTTATGTAATGGCATATTTTACTTGTTAAAATCTTGAATTAAGTAAAATCTTGTTAATAAATATATTTAAATGTTAAAAAAAATTCGATCGAGTACTCCTTGACTTCACCCTTGCATACTATATACTCCTAGGACAATGACTTGATTGACTAAATACCGACTATCGACTTTTACAAAATGCTTGCATTGATAGTCTAAAACTTGGATCTATATAGCTCATAGCTACTCTTTAGCACCTATCTTTAGATTTCAAAGGAATCTTCTTATCATACTGTAGAGATTTTTTAGAATTTCAGAGTGCCATCTGGATTGCTATGTGGCTACCACATGGCAGTAGTAGGTCCATAGTAGTTGGGCACCATGGCCTTAGGATTTTAGGAGTTGAGTTGACTTGCATGCTAAGTAATTTGTTGCCATATGTGGTAGATTTTATTCTATAGATAATTAGGATTTGGTTTTCCATGTTTAGTTGATTGCATTTGATTTTTTATTTTTTATTTTTAGAAATAGGATTAGGATTGCTTCTTTTTAAAAGGAGAGTAATATTTACATGATTAATTGAGTTGCAATAATATTTTTTATTCAAAAACTCTTCTCTTCTCTCCCTTTTATTCTACAAAAATAGTAAATTACTATTCATGCTACTGAGCACTTCCTCCAATCTCTCTTCCATGCCAAATCAATTCTTCGTAGATACAAAACATTGAAAGTTCCTCTCCACTTCAACCAACCTACATTTCAACACTTTTGCTAAAGTTGGAGTGTAATAGTAATCATATTTAGTTCAAAATATCGTTGCTTAGGTGTGGATCTAGGAAGTACCTTAGTAAGCACACTAGCCTCTTGTTCCTCAGAGGGAACATTACTGTGTAAAAGTCAAAGTCCCTTCTAGGTCATCTCTTATGTATACTGACCATCTGTCTTCATGTGTTTGGTCTAGGCATGGAAGATTCGGGTTGTTTGCTATGCATGTAGTGGTTTGATTGTCACATTTCATCTCTGTAGAGACTATTAGGACAAATGAGCATTCTATTATTTCACGAGGCCCTATGTGCCTTTATATAAAGAGAGGCATAAGGGAAAAATATAAACACACCCTTACACAAATAAATAAATACAAGAAAGGATAAATATGCCACATAGCACTCTTCAAGTTAGAGCATACACATCAAACATCCTCAGCTTGGAACATAACTCACGACACTTCTTTGAGAGTGCTTTGGTAAAGATATCTGCAACTTGTTCTTCAGTGGCAATATAGGGTGTTGAAAATTTTCCTGCCAGAATGGCATCTTTGATGAAGTGACAGCCTACTTCGATATGCTTTGTTCGCGCATGAAATGCTAGGTTGTTTGCAATGAATGTAGCTGCCTTGTTATTACAGTACATGGATGTGGGACCTGAAATAGAAAGGCTTAGGTCCTGTAAAATAGATCTTACCCACATTAACTTACTAGTATTGGCCATTACCTTATACTTAGACTCAACACTTGATCTGGAGATTACATTCTGTTTCTATTCGTCGAGGTGATAAGATTGCCTCCCACATAAGTGTAATAGCCTGTAGTAGATCTTTTATTGTCATTTGCCTCAGCATAATCAGTATTTGAATATCCCTATATATCAAGATGACCATGGTTTTTGAAGGAAAGTCCCTTTCTAAGGGCCTGCTTAAGGTACCATAACACTTGACACACACCATCCCAATGTATTTCTTTAGGAGACTGCATAAATTGATTGAGTCTTCTAACAACAAATGCAATATCTGGCCTTGTCATTGTCAAATACAGAAGCTTTTTCCTATCATTGCATGGTATTTGGTCACATCTTCAAGCAATGAACTTAGGATCAACAAGTGGTATAGATGGATCCATTGGGACACTAGAAAGTTTGCAGCCAATCATTCCTGCTTCCCTCAACATGTCATGCACATAGTTTGTCTGTGACAAAGTAAGACCACCATCAATGTGTTGCACCTCAATGCCTAGAAAATAGTTTATCATTCCTAAATCTTTGTCACAACTGAGAATGTAGAAAAACCTTGATGGCCTCTATTCCTTTATCACTCCTTATAAGCAGAATATCATCTACATGCACAATGAGAATAACTGAACCCGTAGTCTTGTGCATAGTAAAAACAGAGTGATCTACTATGGATCTAGTAAAGCCATGTTCCTGAATAGCTTTACTGAATCTCTCAAAGCAGGCTTGTAGGCTTTGCTTTAGGCCATAAATAGCTTTCTTCAATTTGCATACCTTCTGATACTCCCCTTAAATCATAAACCCGGGGCGTTGCTGCCTGTACACTTCTTCAAGGTCACCATAGAGGAACACATTTTTAATATTTAGCTGCAAGATAGGCCAATCACTGTTCACTGCCAAGGAGAGAAGGATCTGTACTGAAGTGAGGCGAGCGACATGTGAGAACGTCTCAAAGTAATCAACATGAAAGGTTTGTGTATAACCCTTAGCATCCAAATAGGCTTTAAATCGTTCAATAGAGGCATTTGGATGGTAATTGAGGATAAACACCCACTTACACCCCCACTATTGTTGCGCCAGGGGGTAGGTCAACAAGCTCCCAAGTTCCTCTAGACTGGAGGGTTGCCATCTCCTCTTTCATGGATAAGGTTCAGGAGGTGTCCTGTAATGCTTCTATATGAGTTTTGGAAATATGGTGATTGTCCATTGCCAAAGATAAAAGATGCCCTATTGTAGGTAAATGATCAAGTGATATATAATTTGAAACAGAATACTTAGTGTAGGACCTTTGTGACTTCCTCTGGAAAATAGGAAGATCTACATCTGTTACCTCAGGTACTGTAGGCTCTAGATCTCTAGTTGAATCCACAGGATCAGTAGAGGATTGAGCAAGAATGATAGAGAGGAGCTTGTCAGCTGGAGTGGTGGTAGGTGTAGGCCTGCACTAAAAATGTCTAAGGAAGGTGTCTGTAACCTTGGGATGTCTAGGAAAATCAACATTAGGAGGGACATTTGTCTGAGGTATGATAGCTCAGAGGGCACCGGATGCATAGCAGTGGGTATAGGAAGTGGGACATCCTGTGACACAGTAGTGGACTTCCCAGTCGTAGAGTAATAGGGAATCTCCTCAAAGAAAGTAGCATTCACATTGACATAAAAATGATGTGTTAGTGGATTAAAACACCTATAACCCTTTTGGGTTTTGGAATACCCCATAAAAACATTTGACTGATTGAGAACACTTGTCCACTTTGAATAAGTGAACAAAACAAAAACATGCAAAGACTTTGGGTGATGGTGGAAATAGCTCTCTGTCTGGAAATAAAACAGAGTGGGGGGTCCTCCCCCCCCCCCAGAATGGAAGAGGAAACCTGATTAATCAAGAAAGTAGCAGTAAGCCTTGCATCAATCCAAAAAGGAGAAGGAACATGTGTCTAAAATATAATAGTATGCGCAACATCAGGCATCTCAACTTGGGCTTAGCCACCCAATTTTGTTGGGGTGTATGAACACAAAAAGTCTGGTGAAAAATGCCTATGGACTGGAAAATTGAGATAAATTGGCATTCATAAACTCAAGTTCATTGTTAGTCTGAAATATGCGAATAAGAATAGAAAATTAAGTCTTTATTTCATTAATAAAGTTTTTGATCAATACGGGGTTTCTGATTTCTCCATCATAAATACCTAAGATTTCTGTCGAAACAATGATAGTGGAGGGTGGAGAGAGTGAAAGGGGTGCTAGTTGGGTGACGGTGCAACGGCGACAGTGTAAGTGTCTAGGAGCAGAGGAGGCTGGTGTGAATGGTTGGGAGCGTCACTTGCGAGGAGGTTTCTTCGCCCGCCCTAGAAGGGATGTCCTTTGCTACAAGTGTAGGGGTCGGGGTCGGGGTCATCGAGCGGCAGAATGTCGAGATCCCGTCGTGTGCGTAGTTTGTCAGGGTGTTGGGCATCGGTGGTGGGATTACCCGAGAGGATCTCGTTCGGTTCTCTTTTGGGGGTTTCTTCCTTGAAGGTGGCTCAAGGGGTTCTTCCCCTACCTCTTGCCCCCTCGGCGGTGGAGGTAGTGGTGGACGTTTGGCCGAAAGCGGAGGTGGAGCGTCTGCTGGATGGCTCTTTGGTCAGGGTTCTCAACGGTGAGACGGTGGTGAAGAAGCAGTTAGGGGTCATGTAAGAGGACTTAGGCTGTCCTCGGCAAGGAAGTTGGCGTATATTTCGCCTAAACACTTCTTGCTTTTTGGTTTGGAAGGGACTGATATGGCGTGTCTGCACTTTACGGAGGTGCGTCTGGGCGAAGGTGTGCTCCAGTGGATATTGCCGACATCTTTGAAGGTGTTATTAAGGTTCTCCACCCGCTTCGATTGTCGGTGGATTTCTCTTTGGTCGGTGTCTTGTTGAGATGACGTAGTAGGCAGCTAGTGGAGGAGATTTGCTCGTGTTTTGCTAAGGTGTGTTATGCTTGGGGCCACAGTTTCCTGAAGGTGATCTCTCAAGGATCTTGGTCCAGGGGAAGCTGCTACCGGGGTGTTCACTGTCGATGGAGGTGGTCCTCTACGGGGATGGTTCGTGCCTTGTGTGGGTGCGTAAACTGCTGCAAAAGGTTGGGAGGTCTGGTGCGGAGGTAATGATTGGAGGTGGTGGTCAGCGGCCTGTGTCGGTGGTTGGCTTAGCTCTGGCAAGAGGGACGGTAGGAAGACCGCAGCTTTTTTGGAAGGTGAAGGGTTGTGCGCTTGGTTTGAATTTCGAACGCAATATGCACGAGCCTTCCTTTTTTGGTCCTCCAGTTGCGTTGAATTCGGAAGGTGGAGGGGAGGTGATTTCCGCATTCGGCGGGGATGGAAATGAATGTCGCATTGATGGTGACGCCAGCAAGCGCTCTTGGTTGCCAAATCACGTATGAGGAGGCATGTTGAGCGGTGAGTTTTGTGCACCTTCCATTTTGGGGGGTGGTGCGACACGTCAGCATGATCCAGCCGAGGTTTCGTGCACCAACTGGGTGTCATGGTCCCCGTGCAAGGGAGATGGACAAACCTCGACGTCTGTGGGCCCCTTGGACTTTGCTTTTTATGCTAAACAGGGTACCTTCGAATCCGGAAATGGATCCGGAGTTGGTGAGTTCCCTTTGGTTCTTCCTCTGGTCATCTCTTTTTTGGCTCCTTTGGTACGGCTGGTGCCTTTGTTCGTCCTGCTTGTAGATCAGAGGGGCCACTGATGTGGGGGACCAGCGGACCCTGCAACCAGAGTCTATAGCTGAGGTGGCCGCTGGGGATGCTGCAATGATGCATCGAGGCGGCGCACTAGGCGAATCGACTCTATTGGGGTCGGATGATCTTGCTGCAGAGGCTGTGGGTGCCTCGTCGGAGCCTCATCAGGCCTCCTTCGATGCCGATGGGGGAGGAGCGGCAGCTGGCGTGGGCCACTCTTCCGGAGGAGGGGGTGACAGCAGTCGAGGAGCTGGGATAGTGCAATCCATCAAGACCTGTACATCTTCTAGGTCAGTTGCAAGTGGGAAAGGGAAAGGAATTTCTTCCTCAGATTCCAGAGGCTCGGGGTTTGGGTGCTCTTTGTATGTGAAGAGTGGTTTCCTTTATCGTTCTTGCTATAAGAGAAAATTCGTGAAGGACAAGCAATCATTGGAGAAGTGTGAAGAGGAGGATATGGAGACTAGGGTTGCCAGAGTAGTGAGGCTGCAAAGAGCTTATTCTTCTTGGGCTGAGGGGGTCAACTCTGTCTCTCATGGTTAAGGTTCTATCCTGGAACGTCAGGGGCCTTCGCAATAGGGTGCGAAGGTCTATTTTGAGGAGGAATCTAGCTGATTGGAAAGTGGATTTGGCTTTGTTGCAAGTAGCTCACCTTGAAGCCACTGATAGATGCTTGTTTGAAGAAGCTGGGAGGAGTTCTCTTTTTTGCTTTCTTAGCTGTAAATGTTGTTGGGAGGTCGGGAAGACAATGGTTGATGTGGAATGAGGATATTCTCCATTTGGTTGACTCCGTGGTGGGATCTCATGCAGTTACTGGTTTCTTCACTCGCAGATTAAATGGTGCCAGCTTTGTGGTATCTGGTGTTTATGGGCCTTGTGACTCTCCCTCGCAAGTCTCTTTATGGGGTGAACTAAGACGAGTTGTGGTGAAGGTTGATGGTGGCATGTGGTTGGTTGGGGGTGATTTTAATGTCACACTTGATGCGGATGATAGGCCTGATGGACGTGTGGACCGATCTGTGCATTTTAGGGAGGTGATTGATGAGTTAGAATTGATGGATTATCCGACGTTGGGAGTCCGTTTCACTTGGAGGAATGGAGCAGGTTAGATGTCGAGGATTGATAGATTTTTTGGTAGTATTCCGCTTGCTGAGTTTGCACATGGTGCTATTATGAAGGCCCTGTCGAGGCCTTTTTCAGACCACTCCCCTTTGTTGTGGGATAGCGGTGAGGGGGCTCTGTTGTTACCTATTTTAAATTTCAAAAATCTTGGTTACTAGAGGCGAATTTCAAAGATTTGATTTCTTCTAAATGGTGGAGTGTCCTAAATACTTCATATGCGGTCTGTACTTTGGCTGAGCGCATTGGGGTGGTCAGACAGGCGAATGGTGGAGTTTAGGAAGGTGGTGAGGTAGAGGAGGGAGGGCACCAGGGAGGAGGCACTGTTAGGCTTTGCAGCACTTGATGAGGAGGGGATGGTTGGGTTGAGTAGGGATGATTTGGGCGATAGAGTGGCATCGCAGAACAAAATTGGTGAAACGGATAGGAGGGAGATGGACTGGAGGCAGAAGTCCAGGAAGCTTTGGCTTAAGGAAGGGGATTCTAACGTGAAGTTTTTTCACTTAGCTGCTAGCGCTAGGAGAAGGGCTAATCTGATCACGTCTGTTCGTTTTGATGACGAGGTTATTACACATAGGCAGCTGATTTGCAAAGTGTTTGTAGATCATTTCCACTTTTTCACTAGGAGGTAGTTGCACGGAAGATGGAGGTTAGGATCTTTTGAGATGGGGAGGTTGGACGAGCTTATGAGGGCTGAATTGATTCTTCCTATCTCTTCAGAAGAGGTGCTTCAGGCGGCTGAGGATCTGAAGGTTGAGGGCTCGCTTGGTCCAGATGGGTTGCCGGTTCTTTTCTTTAGGGAGTTCTGGGAGGTGGTTGGTAGTGATGTGGTGGCTGTGGTGAAGGAGGTGTTTCTGGAGAACATAGGATTTGAATGGTTGAATAGATTCTATCTTTTCCTTCTCCTGAAGAAATAGGTTGCGGACTCTATCCATGATTTTTGCCCTATTGCCATCTCGAATGCCATTTACTTGATTGTAGTGAAGACATTTTCAAATCACTTAAAAGCCATGTTAACCTATTTTGATTTCTTTGGTTTAGTTGGCTTTCATTTTAGGAAGGTCAATTATGAATTCCGTTGCTTTGGCAGAGGAGATGGTGGCTACTTGGAAGAGCTCGTCCTGTCCTGCATTTCTATGGAAGGTTGATTTTTCGAAGGCTTATGAGTCTATTTCCTAGTCATATCTGTGGGAGATTATGAGGAGCTTCCTGGAAGTATGGGTGAAGCTTTTGAAGCGTTGTCACTACCACGTCGTTCTCCGTTCTTGTAAATGGTAGATCTTTTGGTTTCTGGTTGGAGCCGTAGAGGGGGGTCAAACAGGGATGCCCTTTGGCACTGTTGCTGTTTAATATTGTTGTGGATACTTTGTCTTTTTTGGCCTTTAGATGTTGAGACTGGTATTTTTGGTGGTTTCACTCTGAATGGGGATGGTTCTCTCCTTACTCTGATTCTTCAGTATGCGGATGATACTATTTTTCTTGTTCAGGGTAGTGTTACTTAGGCGAGACATGTGGCATGCTTGTGGGCCTCTTTGGAGAATTTTTTGGTTTGCAGGCGAATGGCAGAAAGTCTGCTTTTGTTCCTTTTAAGCTGAATGGTGAATCCGCAAATCAAATTTCTATGATTCTTGGTACCCCAATTGTTAGACTCCCCATCACGTACCTGGGCCTTCTACTGAAAGGGAAGCGGCTGGTTGCAGTAGATAAGAGACCTGTGGAGGAGAGGATTGTCAGGAGGCTTTCTGGTTGGAGTGGTAAACTCCTTTCTAGAGGGGGTGTCTGGTTCTGCTAAAATTTGTGCTCTCTGCTATTCCTGTCTTTTATCTCTTTTTTCAGACCAGCAAAAAGGGTTTTGTCCAGATTGGAATTGGCACCATAATAATCAGCCATGGACATGGTACCCTTCTTGAGCATGTTAGGTCTTCTACAACTCTATAGAGACAGGTGATGTTCTTGTGGGAATGTATCTCACGTAGAACTTTCCACATCTTCGCTAAGGCATAAGCCATCACCTGCTTAGCAATAGTTTGGGTCATTGTTTAGTAAACATGTGACCACCCAATCATTGTTTGCCTCCCAATGGGTAGATTTCACGACAGGCTCATCCTGAGTGAGAATATATTTCTTCCTATGTAATCCCACAAATCGGGAAAAAGATGTAGACCACAGTAAGTTGGATCCATTAACTTAATAGATGTTTCCTGCATGTGTGGAGAAGCACTCATGGTGGATAACTCCCCCATCGAGTCATTTAAGGAATCCTTTTGGTCTTCCATAATAGCCCAACTCGCAGACTAATACTTCAGTTGGGAAAATGAAGTGACTTAGTTTATTCTCAAGCTCTACCTCTCTTTATATATATGGAGAGGTGGGTGCAAAATCACAGTACAACCCCATTACTAAAAGAAAAATAATAGAAGCACCAAGCCACCAACATAATATCAGCGAGTACACAACACTTCTCCTTAAGTTGGAGCATAGATATTTTTCATGCTCAGCTTGGTCACACAAGTATCCAAGGAGGATCTTGCTAATGGCTTGGTAAATATATTAGTAGTCTAAGCCTTTGAAGCCACCTGGGAGGTGAAGATGAATCTCTTCTGGATCAAGTCTCTAGTATAGTGGCAATCTACCTCCACATGCATGGTACATTCATGAAACATAGGGTTGTTGGCAATATATGTGATGGCCTGGTTATCACACTGTAGTTCCATGGGTCTATCAATTTGTATATATAGATCAATTAGGACTTTCACCTACATCATCTTTGCAGAAGTCTAAACAACTGCTTCTTGCCTTTCCTAGTCACCAGGTTCCCTGCAACATAAGTACAGAAGCCTATGGTAGATTTCCTATCATTATGACTGCCTGCATAGTCTACATCAGAATATCCAACTATTATCATAGATGCCCTTTAGTGAAAATGAGACCTTGTACTGGTGCTCTTTTTAGGTATTTGAGCACTATCATAGTAGTATCCCAATGCAATTTTGTAGGCCTTTCCATAAATTGACTCAACTTTCCTACTACAAAGGAAATATCAGGCCTAGTGATTGTCAGGTATAATAGTTGACTCCCAGCATGCCTATCTCTTTCAGACCACCCAAGGCATATTTCCATTGAGATAAAACAATGCCACGCCTAGTACAGGTCACCTTTATCCCAAGGAAATATCGCGAAGGCCCTAAATCCTTCACCACAAACTAATCTGCCAAAGCTTGCTAAATATTAGCTACACTTGCCATATCATCACCGGTGACAATCAAATCAACATATATCAGAAGAATCACTACCCCTTTTTGTCTTTTTGACAAATAGGGAATGATTTGCAGATGGCCTGGGGAATCTCATTGACTCTACCATCTGAGAGAGCTTCTGGAACCAAGCTTTACTTGAGGCCAAGGTTTGAAATGTCGATTTCGATGTTGTACTGATGAAATTCTAAGTGTACATTCGTGGGCATGCCGAGGGCATGCTGTGCAAATACCCGTTTTTCGATGGGCATGCTGATAAGCATGCCGAGGGCACGCCGTGGGCATGTGAGGGCATGCCAATGCATACTGACAAAATAACAGAAGTAGTCAAAAAAATCAACAGCAACCTCGGCATGGGCACCTATTTTGCTGGCATGCTGACCATGCCGACGGCATGCAGACAATGCTGACGGCATGTCATCGATATCCCTGTAAATCGACACTTTATCTGTGTCGACATGACCCTTGCTCAAAAATGGCCTTGTCGATGGCATGCCGAGGGCATGCCGACGACATTTAAAACGATGCTTGAGGCCATAAATGCTCTTTTGCAATCTGCACATACTTCCCCTAAACCTTGTAGCCAAGGGGCTGCTGCATGTAAACCTCCTCCTATAAGTCACCATAGAGAACGACATTCTTCACATTTAACTGATAAAGAGGCCATTCTTTGTGTACTACAACAGAGACAAGTATGGACTGTAGAAAGACGTGTTGTTGGGAGAAAGCGTTGAAAAAGTCGATTTTGTAAGTCTGTGTGACACCCTTTGCCACCAAGTGGGTCTTGTATCTCGCAGCTGACTCATTTGGATTGTACTTGAGTGTGAACACCTATGACAACGTACAACAGTAGCACTTGCAGGTAAGGGCATAAGCTCCCAGGTCCCTCTCGCTTGTAGCGTAGCCATCTCCTCCTCTATGGTCTGACGTCACTTCAGATGGAGCATAGCTTACTGATACGTAGCTTGTATCTCAGAGGTAGCAAGTGCTCGACAAAACTTCCCAAAAGAGATCCCCAGGCCATCAGTAGCTAAATTGTTGGTAACATGATATTTGGCACTGTTATGTTTTATTGTGAGGGGCTATTTGTTATCTTGTTTTTCCTCGTTGGACTTATTTTGTTATTTTCCCTTGTCTCTCTATATAAAGAGATAGGGATATCTTGGTAAATAAGATTTGGTTTTTTCTTCAACTTAGCATCAGAGCACCAGATTGAGGCCACCACCAAAAAGAATCCTAACCCTACCTTAAGCCCTATCACCGAGAGCCACCGCCACCACCATTGGTGGTAGCGCCGGCGTCGGATTGCCGCAGCAGCAGTAGTAGCATCATCGATTGCCCCCGCCTCTGTAGTCGGATCGCTGCAGCAGGGGATCGCCGTGCTGTTGTAGCCGCTCGTCGTTGCCATGTTGCAGCGGGATCACTACCCGTGTGCCGCTCCTAGCCCCTGCTGTTGCTGCGCCTTACCCTGAAGCCGTGTAGCGTCACCACACCTTGGTGCGCGTGCTGCAGTAGCACATGTCGCAGCCGCAGCGTAGCCACTGTCATTCTCTCGTTTTGCCGCTGCCTAAGTCGCTGGAGAGGAGGATCGGTGTCTCCAAGAACTTCGTAGGAAGGTTCTTGAATATTGAAGGATAAGGATTTGAATCAACAACCTTTCTATGGGTGGTATGCCTTCTTTGATCTTTTGATCTGATTTGGGGTGTATTCCCCATTTTGAATTTTTTTTTTTTTTGGGTATGTATTCCCCTTATTGCTTGATTCTTGGGGTGTGTATTCCCAGTGAAGTGTTGGAGATATTGTCTATGGATTACGGGGTGTGTATTCTCCAAGTTTGTTGGTGCTTGATCTAGGATTTCAGATCTGCCATTCGGGCTTATTCTTGTGTGTCTGAAGTTACCATGTTCGCATCAGATCGTTCTGAGGTGTCTTCGAGACAGAGTATAGAAAGAGGGGTGTACAAGAGCCCCTTCTTTGCTCTGATTATAAAATTAAATGAGACCAATTACCCCTGTTGGTCTCAAACCTTCCTGTCATTGTGGAAGGCCATGAGAAGAAGCATGTGCTTATGAAAGCACCACCAGAGCAAAAAATAGGAAAATACGTAACTTGGAACCAGGATGATGCTATGGTGAGAGCTTGGATCTTGAATAGTGTTATTCCAAGGATTGGCGATGAAGTTATGTACTACAGTTCTGCTAAAGAGATGTGGGATGGCTTGAAGACTGCTTATTCACATGAGTTGAATTCAACTCAAGTATTTCAAATCCACTATGATTTATGCCATCTCAAGCAGGAGAAGAGCGTGTCTCAGTACTACTCCACAATGAAGGGGTTATTGGAGAAATATAATGCATGTAGACTGATGTGTACTTCTACATGCAGGGATCACAGGAAGGAGTTTGCAGCTCACATGTTCCTTGCAGGGCTGTGTGATCACTATTCTGTGGCTCGTTCATAGATTTTGACTCTCTTCGAGCTTTCTCCTATTGAGGAAATTACAGGAGGCTGAGTAGGATGTAAATTTAGCCTACTCATGATGTGGTTGTTACCAATACGTCTTGGGCTCATGCAGCTGTTAGCACTCGTGGTGGTCGTGGAGGCTTCTTTTGTGGCAAAGGCAGGGGTCGAACTGATGGTAGTCATGGCAAGTATACATGTTCTTACTGTGGCAGGCTTGGCTATGTTGAGGCTAAGTGTTGGAATAAACTTAGTCATCCTACTGTTGCCAACTAGGCTTTTGTTACAGCATCTCCAAGTGTGAGCGGGAGGTAGTATCCCTTGCAAAGGTAGACTATGTTGTGCAGTGGCTAGGACAGTTGAGCCATGAGCAGCCTCAATCCTTTAGCACTGCAGCCTATGCATTTGCATCAGGTACGAAAGGGTCATGGTTGATTAATTCAGGTGCATCTGATCATTTGATAGGAAATTCCCAGTACTTTAGGGAATTACAGAAGACACCATAGGAACATTTAGTACAACTGGCAAATGGTAGACATGCCCCCATCCGTGGTGAGGGAGGGGTATCTGTTACACCCTCCATGTATCTTGTTGATGTATATTATGTACCAGACATGGCAATGCAACTATTATTTGTAAGTTCTATTACTAAGCAGTTGAATTGTTGTACTATTTTTGATGCTGTCGTATGCACTTTTCAGGACTGCATGATGGGGAGGATGATTGGTGGTGGCTATGAGGGGGTGTGTATTAGCTAGTTTAGAGTCCAGTTGCTACTGCTTGTCAGACGATTACTACGGGGAGTGCCTTGCAGTGGCATAGAAGACTAGGTCATCCTTCACTGGACAAGCTACGTCGTGTCATCCCTTAATTGTCTCCTGCTATGAAGATTTAGTGTGATGCATGTCAGCTGGGAAAGCATCACCATGCCAGTTTTCCAGCATTTATCTAGTCTACCAATTCTGCTTGTTTCGATTTGCTACATTGTGATGTCTGGGGTCCTAACTATGTGGTAGACTGCCAGAATTTTAGATATTATCTATTATTTGTGGATGATTTTTCACGCTTATCATGGACCTTTTTGATGAGGAATAAATCAGAAGTTGGTTCTTTGATTCAGCAATTTGTGATGTTTGTGAAAAATCAATTTGATGTATGCATTAAGAAAATCAGAACAGGTAATGCATTAGAATTTTACACAAGGAAATTGGCTGATTTGTGTGGATTACTCGGTATTGTGCATTAGACATCATGTCCTCGCACGTCGCAACAGAATGGGATAGCTAAAAGGAAACACCGTCATATTTTGGATACAGCTAGAGCTTTACTTATCCAGAATAGTGTTCCGCATAGTTACTGGGAAGATGCGGTTCTTATTGCCTATTATCTCATTAACAGGCTTCCTTCCTCTGTGTTACATGAGCAGATCCCATGGAGTATCTTATATCCTGATGCAGACTTATTTCTTGTGTCACCAAAGACTTTTGGGTGTGTGGCATTCGTACACCTCTTTGGGTCTGGTCGTGACAAATTAGCACCAAGGGCGGTTAAGTGTGTATTTCTGGGATACACACGCAGAAGGGATACAGGTGTTTTGATCCCATATACCATAAACACTATATGAGTGCGGATGTGACTTTTCATGAGTCTATCCCTTATTTTTCTACCATAGGTTATCAGTTGAGAGTGATAGAGGTGGTTGCTCCTATGCCTGTACCTCTTATAGCCTTGGAGGATTTCTCTCATAATAGTGGTGTATCTACTATAGATCATACTGTGGGCACTTTTAGACCTGTACCACTTGATGATAAGACATTTAAGGGTGCTACATATCAGCTGCCGATCACTTACAGAGAGAAGACACTATCGTCCTCCACTCAGGTATGTGTTGGAGATACTGATAATTCTTCTGCTCATGTGTCTTCAGGGTCCCTTTTTGTGCCCACAGATGGGGATATTCCCATTGCTATTAGGAAGGCTCCGAGATCCTGTGCACAGTATCGTGTTGCTGGTAGTGTTGTTTCTGCATGTTCTCTCGGGTCAAAGTTTCATGCCTTCACAACTGCAATCTTTAGTATGGAAATACCTACTTCCTACCAATAGGCTCTCCTACATCTACATTGGAAGGCGGTTATGGAAGAGGAGATGTCTGCACTTAGTGATAGAGGCACCTGGGAGTTGTTTGCTCTACCTTCTGGCGTGCACTTGGTTGGGGCCAGATGGGTATTTGCCTTGAAATACAACCCTGATGGGTCAATTTCTCGGTATATGACTCGCCTTGTAGCCAAAGGATTCACTCAGACCTATAGGGTGGATTTCTTTGACACTTTTTCTCCTGTGGCACGACTCTCCATGGCCCGTATTCTTGTTTTTGTTGCAGCTCATTATGGATGGCATCTACACTAGCTGGATGCAAAAAATGCCTTTCTATATGAAGATTTGGAGGAGATTTACATGCAGCAGCCACTTGGCTTTGAGGTTTAGGGGGAGTGTGTGTAAACTTCGTAAGGCTATTTATGGCTTTAAGTAGAGCCCTTGAGCCTGGTTTCAGCATTTATCTGAGGCACTTTATGTTTTTGGGATGCAGAGATCTTCTGATCATTCCCTGTTTGTTAGGAAGACCAGTACTAGTATCGTGGCTTTATTAGTGTATGTTGATGACCTTATCCTTACAGGTGATGATGCAGATGGTATTACTTAGGTGAGGGATTATTTGGTTTGCCAGTTTGCCATGAAAGATCTTGGGAAGTTGAGATATTTTTTGGGTATTGAGATCGCCATGAGCAAGCAAGGCATAGTGATGTCTCAGAGGAAGTATGCACTTGATATTCTTCAGGAGACAGGCATGCTAGGATCTAAAGAAGCCAACATTCCTATGCATCCTAAAGTTCACCTATTTGAGGATACAGTGAAGCTAAATGACAGGAAGGTCTATCGGTAGCTGTTTGGGAAGTTATTGTATCTAACCATCACCACGTCGGACATCAACCTTACAGTAGGTAAGCTAAGTCAGTTCTTAGACAAGCCCACTGATGTTCACTGGCAGGCAGTTATGTAAGCGTTGAGGTACATTAAGGGATGTCCAGGCAGAGGCATTCTATTCTAGAAGAAGGGCCCTATGTTTGTAGTGGCTTACTCTGATGCAGATTATGCAGGAGATGTTGGAGATATGAGGTCTACTACTAGTTTTTGCACATTTGTGGCTGGAAATTTGGTGACCTGGAGGAGCAAGTGACAGAGTGTTGTTTCACGCTCTAGTGTTGAGTCCGAGTACAGGGCTATGGCTCATACTGCAACTGAGATGATATGGATCAGAACTCTGCTACGAGATCTTCATGTTGAGATTCAGGAACCTATGGAGATGCATTGTGATAACAGGGCTGTGACATATATTGCTAACAATCCTATGTTTCATGAGAGGGCGAAACATGTCGAAGTGGATTGTCACTGTACCAGGAGCCTGATTCAGTAGGGTCTATTTCGCACTACGTGTCTTGTCTCCACTGACCAGACTGCTGATGTATTTACCAAGCCACTGCCTCGCCCCCAGTTTGAGAAGTGTAGAAACAAGCTGAGCATGGTAAATATATATATGCTCCAGCTTGAGGAGTGTTAAGTTACGTTTTATTGTGAGGGGTTATTTGTTATCTTGTTTTTCCTTATTTGACTTATTTTGTTATTTTCCCTTATCTCTCTATATAAAGAGACATAGGGACAGCTTGGTAAAATAAGATTTGGTCTTTACTTCAACTGGCACAAGTCTGAGGAGCCTTCCGAATAGCAATCGAAAGATCAGAGTCTACAGTCATATCAGCTGAAGGGTCATCTGTAGAAGAAAGCTTACTTATCACCAGACAATATATCATTAGTGTCTAAAGCTTTAGAGCTCATCGGAAAAGGGAAGGCGTGGGTGAAGGGGGGGGGGGGGGGTATCTGTAGAGTAGTATGTGGCCTCTTGAAAGTGATAATGGGATCACTATATTTTGGTTTAGTGGTGGTAGTGAGGTGTAGTAGTGGGTAGCTCTTTTATAGCAATAGGTGGAACTAGCATAGGAGCTTGGCTATCTCCAAAGGTAAATCTCGCCTAGAAGTGTAGGCAATGGACTCATGGAAAATAACATCAACAAACACAAAGTGATGAGAAGATATGGGATCAAAACACTGGTACCCCTTCTGAGTCCTCGAATACCTCAAGAAAACACATTTAATTGCCCTAGGTGTCAGTTTATCCCTCCTCGGAGTAAAGTTATGGACAAACGCTACACAACCAAAAACTCTTTGTGTAATAGGAAACATCTTCTGGTCTGGATACAATGATTGCCACATAATCTACTTATGGATAGCAGAATTGGCCATCCTGCAGTTTGAACTACATCACTTCAATACAAGGGAACAGAGTGATGTATCAGTAAAGTTCAAGCAACATCAAGCAAGTGGCAGTGCTTCCTCTTAGCAATACCACTCTGCTAGGAGTGAGCACAAGTGATATGATGAATAATGCTATAAGAAGAATAGAATGAGCGTAGCCACTAGGTACACAACTTTGAAGTATTATCAGAGTGAACAACTTTGATAACAATGGAAAACTTGGTCTTTATTTCTTCTACAAAATTCTCAATAATCAATTCAGCATCATATTTGGTGACTTAACATCATATTTCTCAACAAAAATGCCCAAGAAACTCTTGAATAATCATAAACAATAATTAGGAAATAACGGTGACTTAACCGGTCAGGAATCCAATTAGGCCTCCACACATCTATATGAAGTAACTGAAAAGATGTGTAGATTTAGCACTCTGCGAAGAAGGAAAATTGGCACAATGGTGCTAGCCAAGTTGGCAAGCGTCGCAGGTAATGATGGTCGTGGGAGAAATATGGGGCATAACATGCCTGAGTCTGTCCAACGAAAGGTGGCCAAGGTGGAGGTGCCACTAGAAAGATACAGTGGCTAGAATAATCTTCTCCTGACCAATAGCAACAACAGTAGTGGAGATGGTTTGGCTCAGGCGGTATACCCCGTGTTCTTCACATCCTTCACCAATTGTCCTTCCCGTGAGCTTGTCTTGCAAGACACAAGATTGTGCGTTAAAATTGGCTCTGCAATTTATCTCTTTGGTGACGCGACTGGTAGATAGCAAATTTATAGGAAAATTTGGCACAAAAAGAACCTTAGACAATTGCAATGTAGATGACAATGGTATCTCCCCCTGTCCAGCAACTTGAGAATGTCTCCCATTTGCAGCCTGCACTGTGCACCTTGGAGGAACAAGGCAGATGTGTGGAAAAGACCTTTAATCTTCACACAAATGACGTGAAGCGCTAGAATTTACTAACCACTCACCACATCGTTGAAACTGAGAAGTGCAAACCAACTCTGTACCTGAGGAGGAAGAGGTGAGAGCAGTGGTCTCTGATGAAGGTGGAGCATGAGACTGTGATAGTTGAGAAAATTTCTGTAGCAGATCATTGAACTTAGCATGAGAGACAATATCAGGGGCATTTGCAGTATCCATTACCTGATTGGCAAAAGTAGGCCAGCCATGCTTGGCTCAACATCTGTCCTCTGAATGATCCAGCTTCCTTTAGTAGGCGCAGGTAGTGTGAGAGCGACCTCCAGATCCATAGCCATGACCTTGTCCTCAGATAGATGGAGCACCTTTACCATGACCTAGGACAACAGTAAGAGTAGACGTGTAGCCAGTGGTGTCAGGTGTAGGGAGTTGCATCGCCATCCTACTTAGACGATTGTATGTATGCTTTAAGGATGGAAGCTCAAACATGATCAAAATATGAGAACAATCAGGACCAATTCTTGACAGGAAGAGAGATACCTCCAACTCTCTCTTGTAATCTTGCTGAGAAGAACAAGTGCAGATAGGTTGATAGGCATTATGCTTCTCCAAAAGGCCTTTCATGGCTGAGTAGTACTGAGCTAGGGACTTCCCTTCCTGGCGTAATTGAAATAACTCATGATAAGTTTGAAAAACAAGAGCATAATTCTTCTCTTAGGAGTGTCTTGCGAAGACTCTCCTACATCATCTTCATGGTGGGATAATACATGATCTCATTCCTGATTCTAGGTATAGCACAATTCATAATCAAAGCCATAACAATTACATTAGGCATTTTGGGCTATTAAAAAACTATGCAAACATGATTGATTTGATAGACTTCATGCACAATGTGGTTAATTCCCATGCGCGTCGAATTGCTGATCTTGGAGAGGGATGTTGGTCCTTTTGCTTGCCTTCTTAGCTCCCTCGTAGGATTCGAAGCATTCACTCTCAATAAATTACAGTTCTCCTATATTTTGTAAGTGGGTTGGTGTTGGTTTTTCTTTTCGTTGCTCCTTTATATTATACTAGACCATGAGTCGTGGTCTTTTTTTGATGTATCGGTAGGTTTTGGTTTGGTCCCCTTACTTTCTTTTTAATAGCCTCTAGGGAGTAGGAGATGAATAAAAATGATTCTTGTATTTTGCAAAAAAAAAAAAAAGAAATCCTTCTCCCAGGTATTTGTTCTATGTGTGGGCTTCGGTTGAGGAAGGATGTACTCCTTTCCATGACCTTTCACTATCATTAGAAAGGCTTGCGACCATCGAAAATAATTGATCTCATCTAACATGATCATTAGATCAAAGAATGGACTCCTACAAGTCCCCATCTCCATCGATGTGTTTGATGTCATCCCAGAAGAAGAAGCCATCTCACACACTAGAGTCCACACAAATCGACGTCAACTACTATGTTAGACCATAAGCATGCAAATTAGATCATAAAGAATAGGTCATGGGTCACCATGAATAGATCTGATCACTCGGACCCCCGATCTAGACCCTCCTTGAACAACAGTCGATGGCACTGTTGCCTACGGTGGTGTTGCCACCACTGTGTGATGGTGTTGCTAATGAGGTAGCAGTGAAGCGAGAGAGGGGGCGGTGCTGCAGTAGGTCCCTGCAACAAGGAAGAGGGCGGCGTTGCACCAGGCGGTGTGGATGGGTAATGCTACAATGAATAGGTGAGGCACGCAGGTCTGCTGGTGGCGTTGGCTACTCGCAGCAGGCCCTTGTAGTAGTAGGTAGGTCACTAAAGGTGATGGGCCTCTTGCGGTGCTTGTTGATTTGTTAGGGAACCTAGCAACTGACTTAGAGGTCGGCGGTGGCAAAGGGCCCTTCGAGGAGAGGTTAGGATTTTTTTTTTGGTGGAGAAGAAAAAGACTATGGGGATTAAGGAGGGTATACCAAGTTGAGAAAACGAAATGACTTAGTCCTACTCTTTATATAGAGAGAGAGTCGGGTACAAAATTATAGTACAAATCCATTAAGAAAGAAAATAACAAAAGCACCAACATAATATCAGAGAGTATACAAAAACTTCAAATGATTTGATACCATGTTTTGGTACCTAGGCACTAGTCTAGGACCACAAGAGGATACCATGTTGGAACAAATGAATAAATTATTTATTCTATGGAGCCTTATGTGCCTTTATATAGAGAGGTACAAAATGACAAATAACAATCATATCCTCATACAATTAAAAAAAAGGACCCATAAAATCCGTACAACTCAACAATACCTAACCAACTTTGAAAAATCTCTAAACAACATAGACTATCTACCCTCTAAAAATCATGGCCTAACTCTAAGTAGATTAACACCGGAAGATCTAAGAAGTCGCCACTAAAAATTGGAATCTGGATTTGATACCTGCGCACTCTAAGAATTTTAGGAATTTTTTTGTTGCAACTCTGACCATGAAATTCGGTAGGCAACTAAAGTACTTAATAGGTAACCTACAGAAAAATTGGTAAAATTGCCTACGGATTGTAGGAGATAAAATTAACCTAAGATGACTCTTAAATATGATACCAGAATAGTATTTTATTTATTTTTCTTTTTTCTATAAATGATGTGAATGTGAAATTCAATGCACCCTAATGACTAAAAACATCTGTACAATAATTTTTTTGGTGTCTTTAGTAATGGGAATGCACATAATTAGTAGGAGAGAATGAATCAATTTATTATTTCAATAAACCCTACATCTCTTTATATAAAGGACAAGCATGGGAAAATAACACTACATGTCCATGAAGAAAAATAAAATAATATGTAACATAATAAAAAATAAAACTAAGTGGGGATATGTCAACACTCCCCTTCAAGCTAGTCAATTATGCTCAGTTTAGAATAGCATGTATCAAAAGCTCTATGTGGCAAAGGCTTCATGAAGATGTCAGTTGTCTAGTCCTTTGAAGTAACAAATGTGGTGTAATACTCCTCACTATATTATGTTTCTAGTATAGTGAATTTATTTCTACATGTTTCATCCTCTCGTGAAACAGTGGATTAGTAGTAATGTAAGTAGCAACTCTGTTATCACATCGCATTTTCATAGGACCATCAATCTGGACATGTAAATCCCGTAGTAGGGACTTCACCAAACCATCTCAATGGCAGTTTGGACCATAGCCCGATACTCAGACTCTGCACTAGACCTGGAGACAATACCCTATTTCTTGCTCTTCCAGGTAACAAGATTTCCAGCAACAAAAGAATAGAAGACTGTGGTGGATTTCCTGTCATCCAAACACTCGGCATAATCAGCATGTGAATATCCAACAATAGTCATAGGTGCCTTTTTTTGGAAAAGTAACCCATGCCCATGCACTTTCTTCAAGTATCTGAGTACTTGCATAGTTGCTTGCCAACGTAGTTTGGTGGGCTTATCTATAAATTGACTTAGCTTCCTAACAACCAAAGCAATATTTGGTCTGGTGATAGTCAGGTACAACAATTTTCCAACAAGTTGCTTGTAGGAGTGACTGCCAACCACTTCTGCCTCTTCATTGTATAAATGTGCCTTGGGATCTATAGGAATACTAGTTGATTTGGATCCTAGCATTCCTATCTCATGGAGTACATCAAGAGCATACTTACTGTCAAGAATCGTTTAGTTCGAAGCGTGGAGGCTCCTTGTGCGTGGGAAAAACAACCTAAAAGTGGGCATTCCACGTGTGTGGATAGAGAGCAGCACCTGCTGCTAGAGGGGCAGACAGCCTCCTCAGGACTAGCTGTGGTGGTCGGCTGTGGTGTTTGAAGAAGAGAGATGAGTTGAGCTTTTAAGGTAAAAGAAATTATTATTGCTTAAGGAAATATATAAGGGAAGATTTTCTTTTATAGAGAACATATCTCAATACTTGAAAACAAATCATATCTCTAATAAGGAAAGATCTTATCTGTAATAAAGAAATTAAATCCCCACAAAACCTTCCTAAAACAATTTTCTAAAAATAACCAACTTGCTCCCTAATCAAAAACGCTAAATTTGGGTCCCTTGAACCATCATCGTCGGCCTTATGGGCCCTCCTAGCCGACTGCCCACGTGACTTGCTGACTACCATGTGGCTTGTCCACATGGCTTATTTCTGTTGTCCTAACACTCCCCCTCAAGTCGAAGGTTGAGAGGCCGATGATTGGGTCTTCTACTTGTGAGGCTAGACGCCCCACCATTTTTCTTTGAGAGTCAACTTCTTGGTCGTCTCCTTTGACGAGTCAACGATGTAGCCTTTTGCGATCTCCGAAGTCGTTGCATATGTGGCAACCTGAAAATTCGTCGCGATGGCTGCCATTGACTTGTCTTCTCAAGATCGATAGACGTGAGAGAAAGCATGCGTGAGGTACTAGTAGCCCCACGTAGTAGTCTTTGCGTCTTGCCTGGATCTTTAGGAAAGGAACTTCTTGGATCGACTACTAGTCTTTTTACAACCTGGGAAGTCGTTGCTCCTTTTGGCAACCTCAAAAGTCATCGCGAGGATTGTGGTGTCCTCTCCTTGATATATTTTCTTTGGGAAAATCTCCTCTTTTGAAGGAGAGTAAAAAATCGGATATAAAATGTCAATATGCAAATAACTTGATAGATCTCCTCTTGCTTCTTTTTCTTCTTGCTTTCTCTTGATAATGTGGGATTTCTGACTGTTGTGGTTGACTTTGCTTCTTTTCTAGTCTTCTTTCTCCTCGTAAGGCGTTGTATTTGAAGACTTTCTAGATGCGGATATCACCAATGTGTGGTCAAAGAACCCACACGCATAAGGAGCTCAGATCGAATGCTCTACTACCATGTCAAGAATCGACGTAGTTCGGAGCATGGAGGCTCCTTATGCGTGGGAAAAATAGGCCAACAGTGGGCGGTCTACGCGTGTGGATAGAGAGAGCAACACTTGCTACTAGAGGGGTAGACAGTGGTGGCCGGTGGTGGTGATTGAAGAAGAGAGAGAGGAGATGAGCTTTTAGGGCAAAAGAAATTATTATTGTTCAAGGAAAAATATAAGGGAAGACTCTTTTATAGAGAGAACATATCCCAATACTTGGAAACAAATCGTATATCTAACGAGGAAAAATCTTATCTCTTAGGGAAAGATCTTACCTTTAATAAAGAAATCAAATCCCCACAAAACCTCCCTAAAACAATTTTTTAAAAATAGCCAACTTGCTCCCTAAGCAAAAACACTAAATTTAGGTCCCTTGGACCATAACTGCTGGCCCTAAGGGCCCTTCTAGCCGACTTCCACGTGGACAATCCATGGGCTTGGTGACTGTCACGTGGCTTATTTCTGTCATCCTAACACTTACATTGAGATAAAAGTATCCCATCCTTGCTGGTTGCAACCTTGATTCCTAGAAAGTAGTGTAGCTATCCCATGATCCTTTACAAATAACTGTTCTGCTAGGAATCTTGACTTCTGTAATACCAGCTTTGTCATCCCCTGTAATAATCAATTCATCAACATATACTAAGAGCACCACTACACCTCACTTTGTGTTCTTGACAAATACTGAGTGATTTGAGGAAGATCTCTGCAAGCCCATCTTTTCAACCACCTTTGAAAGGCTGTGAAACCATGCTCTTGGCAACTTTCTTCAATAGTCCCCCTGTACCTTGAACCTAGGGGGTTGCTGCATGTATATCTTCACCTTAAGATCACCATAGAGGAAGGTATTTTTGACATCAAGCTGATGAAGGCTCCAACTCTTGTGGGTAGCAACAAAGATGAGAATTCGGACTGTAGACAGGTGAGCAACGAGGGAGAAAGTGTCGAAGAAATCTACCCCATATGTCTAGGTGAATCCCTTCACTTTTAAGCGAGTCTTATACCTTGAAATAGACTCATTCGAGTTGTATTTTAAAGCAAAGATCCATCGATAACTAATAAGTTTGCCACTGGGTGGAAGTGGAGTAAGCTCCTCTTGCAAGGTAGCCATCTCATCCTTCATGGCCTTCCTCCCTCCATTTCGGATCAAGCATGGCCTGTTGATAAGTAGCTGGTAACTCTGTGGCTAATAAAGTAGTCGTGAACAACCCAAAAGATGTCCCTATCTTGTCAGTAGACATTGCCCCTGCAACTCTATAGCGTGCACTGGAACACAGTGCCTTTCGAATTGCTATCAGAAAGTCATCCTTAGGACTGGCATCACCTATACCTGCACAATCACCACTACCTCGAATTTGGTTAGATGGCTCAACACATACTTGACTCGAGGAAGGTGGGATTGACCGGGGGGGGGGGGGGCACTGTCTGTATGTCGGAGCTGAAAAGTGAAGGATTTCTGTATCGGGCATCATCACTAGAAGGTGCAGGAGATGCCTCGGACACCATAATCCCATCCATTGGCATAGGTGGGATTGGCATGGGTGTAAACTCTGCCTCAGGAGATAACTGACGAGTAGTTAAAGAGGAAATACAGGATTGCTTCATGAAAAGTCACATCAGCACTAACATAGTGCCTCCCTGCCACAGGATCATGGCAGTGATGCCCCTTCTAAATATGTGAATATCCAAAGAAAACACAATTTCATGTGGCGCTAACTTATCCCTTCTTAGACCTGTAAGATGGATAGAAGCCACACATCTAAATACACGTGGTGGTAACTGAAATAGCTCCTTCTTAGGATAAAGCACTTGTCAAGGGGTTTGCTCATGTAGAACTAATGAGGGCATTCTGTTAATAAGATAACATGCAGTAAGAATTGCATCATCCCAATGTAAATGTTGAACACAATGCTGTATTAGTAAGGTATGAGCCACATCCAACAGGTGCTTGTGTTTCCTCTGCCACACCATTCTGCTATGAGGTGTGGGGATAGGAGGTCTGATGTACAATAGCATGTGCCTTTTAACAGGCAGCTGGCCGCATAGTACAAAATTCTAAGGCATTAGCTAATCTAACGATTTTGACTATAGCAGTAAACTGGTTTTTTATTTCTAATAAGAAATGCTCAATAATCTATCAAACATTAGACTTATTTTTCATAAAAAACAACCATTATAAATGGGAAAAACCATCCATAACGACTAGATAGTAGCGGTGACCTTGTCGATCAAGTCTTCGACAAGGGCAGTAAACATCCAAATGTAAAAACTCAAAAATAGCAGTAGTACTAGGTCCAATAGTGGTTGGAAAAGATCTGTGGTGCTTCCCTAGCTGACAAACATTACTGTGCATCTCAGTGGCTGGTGACAGATGTGGGATGATGTGTTTGAGCCTATCCAAAGATGGGTGACCAAGGCTATGATGCCACTGCAAGGCATTCCCAAATGTGAAGCTAGAACCACCTTGACAAGTAGTAGCCAGAGGCATTTGGACTAGGCGATACACACCCTCTTCTTCATATTCGCTACCAATCATCCTCACAATTAGTTTGTCCTGAAATATACAACCAACATCATTAAATATGGCTCTACAATTATGCTATTTCGTAATTATTCTGACAGACAACAAATTCATAGATAAATCAGGAACAGAAAAGACATTAGACAGTTGCATGGTGGGGGTAATGGACACCTCTCCCTGACCATCAATCTGTGCATTTCTGCCATTTACCACTTGTACTGTCTTTCCATGTGGCATAGTATGTAATATTCCAAAGCATCCTTAATCACTGGGTAAATGATTTGATGCACCAGAATCTATCAACGAACTTAATCACAATCAATTAATCTTAAAATTAATTAATCCTAAATTGGATTCCATCACTTACCAAAAAATAAGTTGCCATATGTGGTATAAAATAACTTGACATGCAAGCTAACTCAACACTTAACCCTAAGGCCACCTTGGTCGACTCTTATGGATCACAATGCCATGTTGACAGTGTCACGTGTATTGTCTCCATGGTTACTTTATTTTCACGCTAATACGCCTTCTCAAGTTGAAGTTGGAGAGGGTGAAGACTTCAAAATTTTTTGCGGTGATAGAATGGTGAATGATCCCATGCATGATATTTGATGCCTTTTTCTTGAGAAAATCTCCCCTTTTGGAGGGAGATAAAAAATCGGATATGAAGGCTCTATTGGTGAAGCACAAAGATCACAAATCTCTTTATAACTTTATGGATCTTCTTCTCTCTCTTAACTTTAGACCCATCTTGTGCCTGTGTGGTGATTTGGACCTTTAAATCTATCGTCGCTTCTTTCTTGAAGGTTAAGAGTGGTCTTTGTGCCTCTTTTCTACACTCGAGAGCTAAGTATTAGATCTTGGCATTCCCTTACATGCTAGAGGGTTCCACGTGCCCCCTCAATTGAGTCGATGTCCTTGCTCCTACACCTCACGAGCCAGAGTAAGGCACTTGATTTCTCTGATCGTGTATAAGGTCATCAAAGGAAGGTGAAGAAGTCAATGCAGATCTTGAAGAGATATAGATCTCCTTTAATCCACGCCCAGAGTCTTAGTTGACTAGGAAAGCTTGCTCTGATACCATGTTAGGATTTTGGGGTGTAGCGGAGTTCTTGAACTCTTGGAACACCTATGTGTGGGAGGTGGCCACCAACTATTACTGTTCATGTTGAACAGTATGGGTACTGTTCATGTGAATGGTAACAGAGAGAAGAGAGGACATGTTGAAGGAAGAGTTGGAGTCTTGCTTTGATACCATGTTAAGAATCAGGTAACATGGCGATGCCCTTCTTCCTTGAAGTTGGCACGTCGAGAAGAAAAAAGAGAAAGGGAGAGAGAGAGGTTGACGGTGGAGAGAGAGGAGGGAGTTTGAATGTAGAAAATATTACTGCAACTCAAAGAAAACAAGTGGGTTTCAATCTCTATTTAAAGAGAACCAAATCCAATCACAAAATTAATTTCAATCCTAACAAATTTAGAAATTACATATCCTAAATTATTTCTAAAATTAATCTATCTTTAGACTCAATCAATTACCAAAAAATAAGTTCACATGTGATACAAAATAACTTGGCATGTATGCCAATTCAACACCTAACCCTAAAGCCACCTTGGTCGACTCCTATAGACCATGGTGTCACGTGGCCAAGTTGCCACATGAACTGTTCAAATGGCTACTTTATGTCACGCTAACAATTTGTTTCAACAAATCAGCAAAGTAGACACATTGACAAAGCCACTGCCAAATATTCATTCTCCACATGCTTTGATGAGGTGATCGTAGGATGATATTTATGCTCTGGCTTGGAGAGCCAGAATGGAGTTTATAGAATAATAATTTTAGTGCTTTATTTACTTTAGCTATTCTCTTGTATGACCTTTCTTTACGATTCGCTGTGTACTTTTTCCTTCGCTCGTTGATGCAATGTGAAGTGGTACAAAATGATAGTAATGATTTCATGACCCTGTTATTTGGTGCTTCTACTGCAATGAAGTTGTCTAGATTTAGAAATTATGACTTTTAATCCAAGAATTTTATTGGGGCCTCTTTCGTTTAAATTCTAAATATGGGCCAAATACAGATGCTCTTGACTGTTAATTCCATTCTTAAAATTTACAGGTGGTTGCTGCTGTTGGCTTTAGGAACAGAAGGCTGGAGATTCCAAATGAAATGAACCCTCGTGTGGCTACTTTAATTGAGTCGTGCTGGGCCAAGTGTGTAGAAAGATGAAAATTAACTTCTTGCTTTGAATGTTTGCATGGAATAATTCCGATGATATTGCTTGCAGTGAACCTTGGAAACGGCCTTCTTTTTCCAGCATAATGGAATCCTTAAAGCTGTTGATTAAGCCTCTATCTGCACAATCAGCTCATGCCGAATAGTATTTGTGTTGGGGCCATAATACTCTACTGTCTGGTTAGATAAACCAGCAAAGGTAAACTTTTTACCACTTAAACATCCAATTGATAAATAACATTCTGGTAGGAATTTCCGGTTTTCTGGTAGGTTGGTGTAGACATTGGTAAGAATTTTACTTCATGGCGCTCTTTAAGATTTTCTTCTCACAAAAAAAAATCAAAAAGCTGCTTCAGAAGTTGGGAAAAACTTTTTTTTTTTTGGTTAAATCCAGTAGATTGCGGTATGTTAAGGTTATTATTATGTGTGGGTTATTTTTCTGTTTTCATTATTGTATTGGGGTATCTCTTGTAATTCTCCTAAGGATGCCTCTCTATGTAAAGGGCCCTAGGGTTTAGTAATAAAACTATTCCGCTTATTTCACCTAATATGGTATCAAAGCAACTATTTTAGACTGGGCCTTTGGTATCCTACCAACCCTAGCCTCTAACACCACCACCTAAATCCCTCTTTCCCTTCACCAACATTACCAACCTTCTCTCTTGTCCTCCCTTGGTGCCGTCAGTCTATAGTAGCCCCTAGGAGATGGCTGTCAACCAGAAGCAGGTCTTAGGAGGCCGTTGCTGACCAGTAGAGATGCCCACCGGCAGCAGTCAATGCCACTGGTGGTCTCCTCCAGCCTGCAGCAGGCGGTGATTCGGAGGGGGGGGGGGGGGGGGGAGGGGGGGCGCTGCTAAGGTCACCTTCTATGTCCTAGCATGTGGCTGCTCTCTCCCATGACGGTTTATCTTCAATCTAAGGTCTGAAATCACAGTTTTCAGAACTCCAATACTTATGTTGAGTCAAGTTATGGTCTGAAAACT
The DNA here is from genome assembly GCA_037157565.1 of Thalassia testudinum. Lineage (NCBI taxonomy): Eukaryota > Viridiplantae > Streptophyta > Magnoliopsida > Alismatales > Hydrocharitaceae > Thalassia > Thalassia testudinum. Next base: position 3,574,896 of record JAZHRO010000014.1, read on the forward strand.
ACTGTTTTCAGATTTTGTTCATGTTCCTGATTGTCTGCGGGTTTCGAAGAACTAATATAGTGTTCTATGGTCTTCTTATGATATGATCTTTAATCTTTAGAGGCATCTCCTCTATCTCCTTGCATCAAAAAATTGTTTTCCAAATGGGTCTTAGTATTTCTACGGGATTGGTTCTCTTTGGTGTGGCTACATGATCTAACTTTCAGCAAAGAGAAGATTTCTTCTCTTTATCCATAGCGACTTGATGGGAAAGGTATCCACTATAAGTGCAAGCTCTCGTTAGGTTCATTTGCTAGTGCTTTTGTGGTTAGAACAGAAGATATGATTGCATTATCTGCTGACTCACATGAGCCACCCTAGTTTGCCGACTCATGCGCTTCCTCTCATTTCATTGGAGATGCCACCTTGATTTTAATGTGAGAGTGGTTGATGAAGCTTTATCCCCAGTAACAGGACTTGGAGAAGTTTCACTTATTGATTCTCTGCCTCTTATGGATGTTCTACATATCCCACATTTTGTTTTGAATCTTATGTCAATTAGTCAGATTATGAAGGCTCTACATTGTCGGGCAATTTTTATGACTGCTTCTTTCTTTTATAGGATCCCTAGATGATGAAGCAGATTGGTGGAGGATCTGAGCATAATGGCTTCTACTATCTGCACCTTCCATCCTTATCTGATCCTTTTGTTGCTACTTGTGCCACCACTATCTTATAGTGGCACATACGCTTGAGTCACCCAAGTATCCATACTTTACACAGTTAGTTCCTTGAGTTGAGCTTTCTTGAGTCTTTTCGCTATGATGTGTGCCAATTTGACAAGTATCATAAAGTTTCATTTCCGCCTACTGATAATAAAAGAGTTGATAAATCCTTGCTCTTATTCATGCGGATTTGTGGGGGCCATGTAGAGTTAGAAGTTTACGAGGTTCTAGATATTTTCTTATCTTGGTTGATTATACATGTGTTACATGGGTCTTCATGTTGAAAGAAAAGTCCGAAACCTTGGAAATCATTAAAAACTTCTTTCTTGTTTATTTGCATTTTCCAAAGTGATAATGGATTGGAATTTGCGAATGCTTCTTCGCATGGTTTCTTCATCTCTCATGGGATTCTTCATTAGATGTGTGTTCATACATCCTAACAAAATGGGGTGGCTAAACGTAAGCTTCGCCATTTAATTGATGTGGCTAGAACTATAATATTTCAGATGATTGTTCCACCACATTATTGGGCAGATGCTATTTTGATTGTTGCTTTTCTCATTAACAGGATGTCTTTGTCTATTCTCAAGGGTGACACCTTACTCAATGTTGTATCCTGACCGGGATGGTTTCTCTCTTGTGCCTGCAGTCTTTGGGTGTGTTTGTTTTGTTAATCTTTTCAAAGTTAAACATTTTCCACAGTCAGAAAAATGCATATTTATGAGATACTCGCATATCCAAAAGGGTTACAGGTGTTATGACCCCTTTGGCACATTGATTTCATGTGAATGTTGACGTCACATTTTTTGAGGATGTGCCATATTTTCCACCCAAGGGGACATCTCCATCTGTGCCCATTGCTACGTATTTAGTGCCCTCTGAGCCTCCAGAAAATTTAGAACGACGACGATCACCACCCTCTATGTGCATCTTACCAATGCAAAGATCCTACTCTACCACGTCCAGACCACCATGTATAATACCTCCTATTCAATCCTCCACTGATACTGTAAATTCTAATGGAGATAAGCTACCATGCACAGACATATCTGACTTAACCTTCCTATTGTTAATTAGAAGGCCCAGCAGCCCTGTGCCCATTACTCTATTTCCCAGCATATGTTAGACATTTTTCTATTGTTGTGGATAGTCACCAGGTCAAGAAGATTTATGTTGAGGCACTCCAGAATCCAGTGTGGAAAGTTGCTATGGATGATATGTAAGCTTTGTAGTCTCGTGATACATGAGAGTTAGTGGATCTTCCTCCCATGGCTGTAGGGGTTGGATGCTAATGGGTTTTTACTAACAAATATCCACCTGTTGGAATAGTTGAATGGCATAAGGCTCGCCTCATTGCCAAAGGCTATACTCATACCTTTGGCATGGATAATTTTGAGACATTTTCTCTAGTGGCATGGTTGAACTTTATTTGTATTCTTCTTTTAGTGGTTGTGAATTGTAGTTAACCAATGTTTCAGTTGGATATTAAGAATACATTCCTTTATAGGGATCTCAGTGAAGAGGTGTATATGCATCAGCCACCCGGATTCACTGTTGAGGGGGTGTGTTAGAAGGTTTGCTGGTTGTGCAAAGCTATCTATAGATTAAAACAAAGTTCAAGGGTGTGGTTTGATTGATTCAGCAGAGTTATGAGATATTTTGGTTTCCATAGATCATCTTCAAATCATTCTATTTTTGTCATGAAAAGACCTGGAGGTATGGTAATTTTCAGTCTATGTTGATGATATTCTGCTCATAGGGAGTGACACACCATGCATATAGAGGCAACCAGGACCTTTCTTCACTCACAATTTTGTTACTAAGGATCTGGGGAGAATTAGCTCTTTCTTGGTCATTGAGGTGCACCATCTGGATGGGATATTGGTGTTATCCTAAAGGAAGTATGTTCTTGACATGCTGAGAGAAGTGGGGCTGATGGGATGTATGCCAGCTAATATCCTATTGGACCCAGCTGCTCATTTAGCAGATTCTGACAATCCAGTACTAGAGGATGCTAATAGATATCGTGTCGTCATTGGCAAGCTTCTTTATCTCACTGTTACTAGATCGAATATTGCCTATGCTATTGGTCGGCTTAGCCAGTTTATACGAGAGCTAAGGAAAGCACACTGGGCAGGCGTGTATCAGATTTTGAGGTACTTGAAGAGCAATGCAGGAAGAGGCCTAACTTTTCGAAAGCATGGCCACATGGACATATGGGGATACTCCGATGGTGATTATACAGGGGCACATGAAGATAGGAGATCTACCATCGGCTATTGTACTTATATTGTTGGTAATCTGGTTACCGGGCGAAATAAGAAACAAAATGTGGTTTCTAGATCTAGTGCTAAGTTAGAATATAGGGCAATGACTCATACTACATGCGAGTTGTTTTGGGTTCAGGCTATTCTGCAAGATTTTGGTGTTTATGTTTCTGGTCCTATACCCATGTATTGTAACAATAAGGCTGTAATGTTCATTGCTAGTAATCCAACCTTTTATAAGAGGACTAACACATTGAAGTACCAAGTCTCTCTCCATGAAGCGACTATAATACCTATGTTTCATGAGTATGACTGACATCTATGTTCCAACTTGAAGTCGAGTGTTGATATTATTATGTATGGGTTATTTTTCTATTTTCATTATTGTATAGGAGTATCTCTTGTAATTCTCCGTAGGGTACCTCTTTATATAAAGGGCCCTAGGATTCAGTAATAAAACTATTCCGCTCATTTCACTTGAATTAGGAGCCCGCTCCAGGTCAAGAATCGGAGCTCAAGCTAAGGGTTTCCTCTCACGATCAACAATGGAGAGTGGAGAGAGTAATTATGGAGAGGGATTAGGATTTTGATGTATCAGTGAAGATAGAGATTGAGGAGCTTGACCTTGCTCCAAGTCAAGAATCGAAGCTCATGGTGAGGTTTCCTCTTGCGATCGATAATGGAGAAAGGAGAGAGAGCGAGTGATGAAGATTTACAGGAATCACTACTTACTCCTGCCAAGAGCCTTCAAGATTTGCATATGTCCCATTTGTTCAATTTGTTAGATAAACCCTAACATGGTTATCTAACCACGGTAAACCTTATCTACCCCACCTCTCTAACGGTGGGGGCATTTATGACTAATGGTGCATGTTTTTAGGGATATATATGTATATATGAAGTTTATAGGGGTGTAGATGTAATTCAGTAAGATTTTGTGGGCATGTATATAAAGATCCCATAAATAAATAGTAAACACAAGGTACTCAATCTTCTACATTTAGAATTTCTACAAATTAGAAAGTATACTTACCAATAAAGTAGAGTGGGTGTGACAACATGTGACTCTTTCCCTTATTATTTTTAAGAAAGGCTCTTTTGACCTTTCCACATTTTCTACCACCTTCTCCACCATTTTCATCGCTGCATAGATAGAGCCCATTGTTAGTGTCTTGTCCTTGTCCAACATCCTCAATGTTAAGACGAAGGGCTCCATGATGCAAGCAATGCGTCTACAATCATCTTAAAACCTTGAGTTGTTAAGTATGTCCTCTACGTTATTCCTGGCACATGTCTTACTTTTAGATATGTCAAACCACCTTTGGGAGTTCACCATTGCTTTTAAATCAACCTTATTATCTGAAATGTTGTGCAAGGTAATGTAGTTGGTAGCGAAACACGTAATTCTAGGATGAATTAATTCACCATTACAATGCTCTCTTCAAGGATGATACATGTCTATGATTGTAGATAAGTGATTTAACACCTCATGCCTTTTCAACAACTAAAGCGGTGGACTTTCGATGCCTAAAGTCTTTTAAAGTAAGGTCTCTGTAATGTGCAACACTCAGGATTCAAAAGATTCCATACTTATTTGATTTCATTATTTTCTCCTTCCCCTTCTTGAAGTTACTTCAATTAGTTGTGATTATTTGTACCACATGCTCTTTCTTGACCTCATTGATAACATCTTTCATCAATCAGAAAATGCAATTAAAATTTTTTACCTTACCTCGAGCATCCATGGATTTGATGAAAATGGATTTGCCGTCATAATACATGAGGAAGTTAATAATCTACTTCCTCATGTGGCTAGTCCACCCAACAATGATAATTGTGTAGCCTTATTGTGGTCATAGCATCTTCAATTCATCGATGTACTATTGTATTTCTGTGTTCTCCAGAGGCATGTATTTGTTCATGATCTCGTAGGTTATGGGAGCCTTAACTCCTGTCTCAACTTGAGTGGCGACATTGATGACATTTTGCAACCATGACCCCTTTGCCATATGAGTTGCAAGTGCATGGGCATTAATAAGGCTCATTACCACTTTACCAACCATCTCTCTTGCATTATTCCAGTTGACGGATCTAAATAATGTGAAACATGATATCAAAATAATAAGTCAATCAAGAACGCTTGGGTTTACGTGGAAACCTCACTCACGAAGAGTGGAGAGAAAATCACATGAGAAGTGCCCTGATAGGACGTTTTTCTCTTTATATCTTCTCGAAGGAATAGTGGAGGGTACACGTCTATTTATAGGCCACCACACATATAACAAAGTTCACATCTTACGATGTGGCACTAAACCAACCACTTAATTCTCTCAAAATTCCCCCTCAAGTTGAAGCATGGAATGTACAGCTTGTAATACAAAGAAACCCTCTTCACAGCTGAACAAATAACACTCTCAACAGGTACAATGACTCTCCTCTGCAAACAGTTGCACACTTGTTCATGCCTGTAGTCATGTATGCTGATGACGACATATCAGACCGAATGGTGCTTGTCGGCAAATTGTTGTACCTAGTTCTAACAAGTGCTTCTCCTCTGGAGACCTCAACTGGTGCTGGTGGCTTCTTATTTAGTATCTCTAACATGGGTATTCCTTTAAAAACCTCGAAAGTGGATCTCTCTCTCTAGAGTCCACGAAATTGGATCCCCCACATAGAAACCTGGAATGGGCCCTTTCTTTGAGGACCTTGAAATTGATCTCTCTCTGGAGTCCTCAAAACTCTGGACCTCCCAGAGTTATGATTTCTCAGGTGGAGTCCAAGAACAAGAGACTCCTGAATGGGGGATGACCGTAACAGGCTCAACATTTTTCTCTCTCATACTCGTATGGGAGAAAAAATAACGAGAAGAAACAATAAAAAACTAGAGAAGAGCCTCTCCCATTCTTCTCACAAATATAATCATCATTTTTTTCCTTTCTTTTTTCTTCTCTTCTCTTCCTTTTTTTTTCCTTTTTTTGTTATTTTTTTATATATTTTTTCCTCCTTTCTCTTTTTTTTCTTCATATATTTTTTTTAATTCTCTTTCTTTTTTTTTCTCTCCTCTGATTTTCTTCTATGTTTTTTTTTTCCTCTCAATATCTTCTAGCCCTCTTCTTTACTCCTCAAAATAAAGACCTAAAGAGTCTTCACATGCTCAGCCCCCCCACCTTTACTTGTTGCCCTCTCAGATCTCGCTGATCTCGGATCCCACCGAGCTCTTTGTTGAGATCATCGTCATGCCATCGTGGGATCGACGCTGCAGAGCTCTAGCATCTCCTCCAGGCCACTCCATCTCACGTGAGCCCTAGTTGTTTCGACGGGGGACCCATCAGCACCGATGTCCCTCTTCTTATCATCGCCTCCCCTCATATCGCTTCTCCTCACGGGCCGCGTCACATGGTAGGTGGACGCCAATGAGCGATATTGACGCCACTGGTGCCAATGTGGGCATGTGACCTCCAGCTCCTCTCGATTGCCTTCGCCTTCGACTCCAGGAAGCCCTTGTCGCCTTCTATATCAACTAGTGTCGCCTTTTTCTCCCATACCCAAGGTGGAGGTGATGCTCTTCCTCCTTGTCCTCAACATCGAGTGTGGTGTGGCTAGTTCTTGGTGGCGTCGAAGTGGGCCTTGCAGGCTACTGCATCAAAGGGTGCGCCAAGGTTTAGGGTTCTCGTAGAGGGAGGGGTCCCTCAAGGCCTCTCGCCATGAGTTGCACACGCGTGCACCACATCATCTCTTGCACACGCATGCCGAGTGTTGAGATCGAAAGATTTGCAATGTAGTCTTCGTAGCACCATGAATGGATGCCAGTGTTGCTCTTTCTTACAAAAATGAAACAATAGAAGCCTAAAATAAAATAATAATAACCCAAAAGTGACTTGCTCTGATATCAAGTTGACAGATCTAAATAATGTGGAAGTATGATATTAAAATAATAAATCAATCAAGAATGCTTGGGTTTACATGGAAACCACACTCAAGAATAGCGGGGAGAAAACCGTAGGAGAAGAGTCCCAATGGGGCATGTTTCTCTTTATATCTTCTCGAGGGAATAAATGGGGGCTACACATTTATAGGCCATCACAAATATAACAAAGCCTGCATCTTACTATGTGGCACTAAACCAACTACTCAATTCTCTCAACAGTTCCTAATCTCCTTTACTGTTTTTTGTTTGGGATCACCTTTCTCCTTAACACTCCTGGATCAGAAGAAACCAATGATGCCTCCCTTTTGCTTCTTGGCACGTTCTACCTCACTTGTACCAATATCTGCATACCTTATGCTTTATGCTCTTCTATCACCAATGAGCATTTGTCGTTCATACTCACTTCTCAGTGAGTCTCTCATAGCTTGTCTAAATTCTCTTCCGCGATTCATCCTCCATATCACTTGGATATTGCAAGCTATATTGTTAGAATCAGAATATGAATCTACATCTTTATAATATTAATGACCAAATAAGGCCTTACAAACTACTTTAGATTTCTGCTTTGCACCTTCCTTTTCCCGCCTTGATATTATCATCTCAAAATCATTCTGTACATCATCAAGACATCATCTCCAACTAGGTGCTTGAATCGTCTTTTTCCACCACTACGTAACTATTGTTCACAAAAATTACATTGTCCTATATTTTCTTCCATCCAATTTTGTGCAGTGCAACCACCAAATGTCATCTTTGGTATTTAGCTTACCAATTCCTCTAGTAGAGGCCTTTTACTTTTCAAACATAATATTCCTAAAAATTACAAATTAAGCTACACATATAAGTATCTTGCATCTCTAAGGAGTAACTAGTTAGGAATAAGGAGGCCATGTAGGATTGCTACGTGGTAGCCAGCAGGTCACATGGCAGTGCTACGTGGTAGCAGCAATAAGGCCCTCAGGGTCGACAATGTGTATGACCCAAGGTTCAAGTTTGGTTTGCTTAGATGTCAAGTTTTGTTATTTTGTTAAGTGGGTTTTAAGAAAGTTGTTTTTAAGAATTAGTTTGGGATTTGATCTTTCTTATTTTAGAGATGAGATTTGTTTCTTATTTTGTTGGGATATGTTCTTTCTATATAAAGAGAGTCTTCCCATTGTAGTTGGTTCTTAAGTCCAATAATAATATTTCTAATTATTCCAAGAATCCTCTCCTCTCTTGTTCTCTCCAAGCAGTCGACCATCACCACCAACGTTGACCACCTTTAGTTGGTCACCAAGAGCAGCTGGTGGCTACTCCTCTTCTCCTTGATCTCCACATGGGCAATCCCTTTGTGGACTGTTTTCCCACGTCAAGGGGAGCCTTCACGCTCCACATGCATCAATCCTTACATGGTATCAGAGCGTACGATCTAGGCTTCTCGACGTGTGTGATCTCTTGGCCACACGCATGTGGTACCTCATCTCTGACAAGTCACCAAATCTAACATCTTACGTGGAATATATGGACCATAGATCGAAGAAGATGATGGATGCCACGACCACGGATACCACGTTGTTAACAAAGGTGGCGGAGTTCGTGATCCAGAAAAGATAAGAGATCTATCAAGTTATATGGTTTGAGAACTTGACACTTTATATATGGTTTTTTACTCCTTCAAAAGAGGAGATTTTCCTGGAGAAAAGATGTCAGAACATTCTTTTCTAAAGATCCAGGATGCAGAGGTCTCACAATGGGACTACTAGCACCTCACGTGCATACTTTCTCATGCCTACTGACCCTGAGGATATCAGGGCAATGTTTCAAGGAGACAACGGTGTTCGTTGCTACAAGTATCGAGGTTGCTACAGAAGCAACAACTCGAGAGGTGGCAAGGGGTTACCCTATGGCTCCTTTCAAAGAAGAAAAAGAGGAGTCAACGGTAGCCAGGTCACGTAGCAGCAGATCAGGGGTCCAAGTGGGTGCCGGCTATAGTGGTCCTAGGGGGCCTAGTTTTGGTTTGCTTAAGTCTCAAGTTTTGTTATTTTGTTAAGTTTGTTTTAGGAAAGTTGTTTTCAATTAATTTAGGATTTTTTCTTTCTTAATTTAGAGATAAGGTTTGTTTCCAAAGTTAGAGGATATGTTCTCTCTATAAAAGAGAGCCTTCTTATTGTATTTGAATATTGAGTCAAGCAATAATATTTCCAATATTTCCAACTCCTCTCCTCTTTCTCAACATCATTGTTGGTCATCACCCATAGCAGTCGGTGGCTACTGCTCTTCCTCTCCTTATTCCAACGTGGAACAGTCCCACATGGATTGTTTTTCCCACTCCTAGGAGCCACGACGCTCCAAGCTTACGCCAAATTTGACATGGTATCAGAGCCTACGGTTAAGGTGCTCTTGTGTGTGTGAGTTTTTGACCGCACATAGGTAGCTTGCGTCTCCGGAGAAAGTCTTCCTCGACAAATCCGATGCCTTACGTGAAGGAAGACGATAGAAGATGATGGAAGCTTCCACGACGGTTGATGATGCCACCTTGGGTTTGGGAGAAAGCAAGGTGGTTGTCTCCAAGACAACCATTAAACTACATGGTGCCTTCAACTGTCTTGTGGCTCGGCGCCTTCAAGATATTCGTCGGAGGACATGAGAAACTTAGTATTCTCCTTGAGGAGCCACCAGAGCAAAAAGATGACAAGAATAAGAAGTATGAGAAGGAGAATTACACTGTCATGAACTGGCTCATGAACTTGATGGACCCCTCCATTGCCTTGAACATGCTCTACAAAAAGAGTTCGTACGACATTTGGATTGTCTTTGAGAAAAGGTATGCCCAAACATCAAGCAATGCTCCTATTACTGATTTATATACTCGTATATGGACAATGAGTCTGGGAGATCTCTCCTTAACCAAGTACTATGCGAAGATGGAGGCCTTGTTCAAGGAATTGGAGCTCTTCAAGCCACTATGTTGCGACAAGCAGGGGGAGACATGGGCGGTTTGGCAATCCGCTAAATTTTTATCGGGGTTGCATCCCCGTTATTGAGTCGCTTGTGATTAGATCATCACCTTCAACGGGAAGATAGACCTTGAGACCATCTTTGGTCGTCTCTTGAAGATGGAGGTACTTGAAGTCACGCCAAAGGGTGAGAACTCCGCAGTTGCTATTTCAGAAGCAAGTGTGGGGCGTGGAAGAGGATGTAGTCGAGGCCCTGGTCACATCTATCCGAAGTGCCAACACTGTGGATGTACCAATCATCCACATGATAAGTACTGGAATAAATTTGGGAGACCTCCATGTGGGGCTATTAGCACCTCGCGAGTAGATCTCGAGAAGCTACCGACCATGCTTCGTGAAGACAAGTGAGCGGCGGCTGTTGCGACGGCTAATCAGGTTGTCATAGACGTAAGTTGTCACAGATGTAACGACTTCGGAAGTCGCAAGAGGCTACACCATTGACTCCTCTAAAGAAAAAATCGAGAGCACGACTCTCGAGAAAGAAGAGTGGTGGGGCATCTAGCCTTATAAGTTGAAGATCAAGTCATCGACCTCTCAGCCTTCGACTTGACAGGGGGGTGCTAGGAATAAGGAGGCCATGTGGGACTGCCACGTGGCAACTAGCAGACCATGTGGTCGTGCCACGTGGTAGTAGCAATAAAGCCCTCTGGGCTGGCGTTGTGTAGGACCCAAGGTCCAAGTTTGGTTTACTTAAATGTCAAGTTTTGTTATTTTGTTAAGTGGGTTTTAGGAAAGTTGTTTTTAGTAATTAGTTTAGGATTTGATTTTTCTTATTTTTATTTTGTTGGGATATGTTCTCTCTATATAAAGAGTCTTCCTATTGTAATTGGTTCTTGAGTCTAATAATAATATTTTCAATTATTCCAAGACTCTTCTCCTCTCTTCTCTCCAAGCAGTCGGCCATCACCAGCAATGCTGACCACCTTCAGTTGGTCACCAAGAGCAACTAGTGGCTGCTTTTCCTTTCCTTGATCTCCATGTGGGCAGTCCCTTTGTGGACTATTTTCCCATGCTTAAGGGAGCCTCCATGCTCCACGTGCGCCACTCTTTAACACTTACTAATTCCTCTAATAGAAGCCTTTTCCTTTTCAAACATGGTATTCTTAAAAATTACAAATTAACACATATAAGTATCTTACATCTCTGAGTAACTAGCAAGGAATATGATACTAAAATACTATGCATCGCATTGTAGTTACAATTTTAATCCACACGTAGCTCTTTCATTTTGCATAATGCATTATAATGTATTTTTACTTAATTTTTAGTTATCAAATTTAAATTCTAAATATTTTTTTCAAAAAAATTATTTTTAATTTATATAATAAATTACTTGATACTCACATAACTATGTATTAATTTTTATTTTGGTTTACACATACTAAATTACTAATTTCATTTAGATGTACATGTATTAAGCATTGGGTACTAAATACTAAAGGATTAATTTCATTTTCCCTATAAATTTAGCATCTTTGATGTACCTTATAACTTCAAGTCATAAACTACTAATTTTATTTTTAATTTACATTATAAATTAAATATAAGTTACATTTAATTTCATTTTTTATTTTTCATGTAGAAAATATAAATTAATTTACACTATAAAATATAAATTACATAAATACATACCTAAATACATTTAATACGTATGCATCTGATACATCTGTATATCTAATACATACATAAATACATCTAACACCGCTAATAAATACTTAAATATATATATAAGTTACATATTTAATGTGCTTAAATATGTCTTATATAATTGTGTATATACGAGTATTATATACGGGTCAATCTCATGTAGATCTACTTGTAAATGAGTAGATCTACACTAGGTCTACTCATCTAGCATGCCACATGAATCACAATATGTATACTTATGTGTAAAGTTAGAGGAATACGTATTGCATCATGCATTAATACATACATCTATTGACAAAAATACACAATAGAGGAAACTAAGATTATAATTGTTGGGATTTTTATTAGAATGAGAATTGATGAAAAGAGAAGACTCTAACCTTTTTTTAAAAATTCTAATCCTAAACCTAATCCTACAACTAAATATAGAAACAAATTGAATGTCATTAATCCTAATCAAATCAAATCTCTAAAGTTAGAAAGGGATAAAACACAACTTTTAACTATTCTTAAATTGCTCTTTTCTAACTTCTCTAATACTTCTCCCAAGTTGGAGCGGACATCATCCAACTTGAAGGAGGCACACAAAACGTGAACTCCCCCTAATGTAGGCAGTCAGAGAAGCATGAAGCAGTGTAGATTGTAGTAGAAATAGCAGTTGCTATAGAGTACAAGTTATAGCAGAGTAACAGTAAGACAAAGACCGTAGCAAAAGTAGTAGCCACACAATGGTTGTAGTAGTAATGACCACACATGGGAAACATTCCCAAACACATGGTAGAGGTGCAAGAGCCTTGATTATAGTCCCCACCAATAAATAATTTAAGTCGAGAAGCCATATACTGGATCAGAAATCCTAACACTTTGGTCTAGAGAAGCAGTAGGGTTTGTAGTCATGGTAGTAGTAGAGGGGGAGGTATCGCTCCTTAGGAGAGGCTGTAAATGCTATAGTTTTGCGAAAGTAAATTGGATGGGATAGAGTGCGTGTGGCTTGCACACAAAGGAAGAAGACCCATGCATAGAGCTTTGGTGGGTAGATAATCTCGTGTGTGTGCTGCGGGTGCAGAGATGAAGTGTTGCGATAGTGCATGCACAGAGAACACGTAGAGGAGACCATGTGCAGCAGCAAGAAGGTTAGCGGTCAAGGGAATTTCCGAGGACTATTCTCTTTCTGATACCATGTTGGAGAATTTTTAGAACTAGATTTTTATTAGAATGAAAATTGATAAAAAGAGAAGACCTTAGCATCTTTTTATATATAGAGAGGATTACAAGCAAGAACGATCCTAATCCTAATCCTACTAACTAAATATTGAAACAAATTCAATCCTATTAAGTCAAATCAAATCAAATCTCTAAAATTAAAAAGAGATAAAACACAACTTTTAAATAATCCTAAATTACACTTTTCAAAATTCTCTAACAATAATATACCTTGTTGGCTTGTGGAGAAGCTCCAGGAGAGGACAGAGTTGGAGATCCGGAGATCTGGACAGAGATTTGAATGGAGTGTGGCTTGGAGACTTGGAGTTAGAGTGCGAGCCAGCTAGATTGAGCAACCAGTAGTAATAGAGTAGTAGGTAGCAGCCTCGACAGACAATAGCAACAGCAGAAGAAGCTTGAAATGAGGACCTAATGTCCTGCTGTGTCAATAAATATTAGCGAAACACTGGAAAACTTACAAAGAGAACCCTTAATATGGTCGAATAGGTTAGCACATGGTGAAATTTTGTTGATATCCATGTATTTCGACATTCTATGTTGATATGTTCCTATCAAAAAAATATCCATATGAATAGCATGTTGGCGGCATGTTGGCAGCATTTCAATTATTGAAAAATGTATTGGAACATGTGATCATTTTGCATTATAGATATTGCCATGTTAAGAAGACTTCTGTAATTTTTTCGAAAAAGTTGTTAAGAAGATTGATATGGCTGATTTTGTGGACTTTGTCTTTAATAGCTAGTAGTTGGGCCTTGAACCTAACTCAATCAATATAAAACATACTCATACAATGTGCTTTCATCTATTCATAAGATTTAAGTGAGCTTTTCTAGGCTTTTAGAGATTGTTCTTCCACTTCTAGTCTTTGGAGCCAAGTCGGTCCTTATTCTTCGTGGAGTTCGCCATCTATTTCAACATACCGTTGGAGGCATAAAATTGGTACCTAGTTGTCTATTATGCTCTTCAATTGCATTTTCGTATTTGGTGATTGAAAATCACCTTGCTATTTTATATTTAGAGCATGACAACCCATGAACTATCTTCCCTATTGTATTGGGTTAAGGTGGCCCTGAACTTACCTTGATTCTTGTTAGTTGGATTTAACTAAAGGTGTTGGTTGAATCCTAAGCTTAAGAGGCTTAGGTAATGGTTTCCCATTAGGAGTTTCCTCCCAAAATTTTGATATTCAATTCTTGTGAGTGATTTCTTTTGCGATATTGCTTTATTGTTACACTCAGCACATCAATTGGCCTAGTCAATGGCTAGATTGATCTCTGTCTTTCAACAAGCAATCTTCAAGGAGCCACTTCAATGATTATCATGCAATAGTCAGAGGCTACCTTAAAGACAATATGTTTGGCCTGAATCATTTTTGAACAAGAACCTAAAACCTCATCTACAAATCTTTCCTCTTAGTTATTTTTAAACCAAACATTCAAACAAGCATCTTTCATCTCGGAAATCATCAACAATATTCACTGATATTCCCACTTTTCTTTTCAAAAGGGTGCTCACATAAAATTTTCTGACTAAATTATATTTTGTCAAAAAGAGCTTAAGAAATAAGGTTGAACCAAACCCAATCTAACACTTCCTACATTAACATAACTTCGATTGTCATGTACAAATGCTACAACAATCATTTCTAATTTAAACTAAAATGGATTATGTATGGTGGATTATATCCTAATGGCTTGGGAAAATCCTAAAACTTCACAACAATGAAAAATGGGTGAGTAAAGGATTTAGAGTTTGTATAAATGCCCTTGATTTACTCTTAAACCTCTTTTGTATCACTTGCGAGAAGAGAGAATGGAAGGCTTTGCTCAAATATTGTTGGTTTAATTTTATATGAGTGTCCTTGCAAACATATACAATTGTTGATGCCTTTTTATTTCTGGTATTTATATAATTACCCTTGAAAAGTAGGCAACTTTACGAAAGTACACCATGGTTTAAGCTCATCCAACAGATCTATTATTCTTGATGAATTATGCCCAAAAAAGGGCTTTTTTGCCTCTAATGTGAGACATAATTTTCTAGTAATTCCATTTTATTCCTTCTTTAGGATTTAACCTCCCTCCTTACTCTTACCTTCTTCCCTTTGCTATTAATGCCCTTAGACCACCTCCTCCTTACGAACATCTTTCATTTTAGTCCTCTCCTAAACCTAGATTTCGAGTTGTGTGAGTTGAGTCTAGTTGAGCTTGAGCTTGAGCTTGGGCTCGACAAGCCCATGTGGGTTCAAGCTTCATCTGGCTCATTTGAGTTGGTTTAAGCTTGAATCATGTGACTTGAGCTATAGTCAAGAGTGGGCTTTTGAGTTAAACAAGCTCACTTGTGACTCATTGATTAAAGTGTTAATAGATTGATATGGTATAATAATCAAGATTAAATACAACGAAATACAACAACAATAACCAACAACCAAGCCTTCTCTACACTAAGTGGGGTTGGCTACATAAATTCTTTACCTCCACTTAGATATGTTTTGAGTTATTTTTGGGCTTAAATTGAAGTAATTGAGGTTATATTTTGTTGAGAGGAGTGTGTGACGTTTAGTGTTACATCGTGAGATGTGAACTTTGTGCTATCTGTGGTAGCCTATAAATAGACTTACCCCCCACGGTTATTCTTTGAGAAGAAACAAAGAGATACACACCATAGGGGCACTTCTCTCATGGTTTTCTCCTCGCTTTTCTTGAGTAGGGTTTCCACGTAAACCCAAGTACTCCTTTAATTATTTTTATGCTTTTTGCTATCTCTTTGTTATGCTTTCGTATTGTTTATCATATTCAACTTGGTATCAGAGTGGGTTTATTCTTAGGTTGCTTATCCAATTATTATTCATTGGTGTTTGGTTCGTTCCTGTTCATCTTTCATGTCCAATCTTTATTTGTTCTTTGACGCTGATACCAGCAGCAACACAAACCTTAGCGGCAGGTGTTGAGATTAACGCCTTCATTTTGTGGAGGCATTGAGATTACGATGAGACCTGCTCCTCCAGTGGCGAGAGGAGGTGATGATGTTGCTTGGAGGGAGCCGTGCGAGCACCGGTGGCGCTTAGCGATATCGATGAAGGCGAAGGAGCACACGATGGCGATGTCGCTCGTGGTCAGCACATCAACGAGGCGATGGCACTGATCGTGAGGATCTCTAGAGCGATGCCAAGGAGCACACAATGGGCCTCTGCACGAGATCAGCACGATGTGCTTCTGATCGTGGTCACCGTCCAAGGGCGACGCTACCCTGTGGCGACCATTAGGGTGGCGTGCAAAGTCGAGGGGTTGTAGTGGCGCACGATGTGGCAATGAAGAAGGCGAGAAGTGGATCCTTGTGAGATCATTGCCGTTGGTGGTGTGGCGCCTTCTTTCCCAAGTGCGATGGAGGTGAAGATGTTGGCGTTAATGGTTGTGATATGAGATAGAGCTACAGGGAGAGAGGTCCAACGTTGATGGCACCGAGGATTGCAACGGTGACTCGATGAGAGAAGCTTGGCGTTGATGACGACGGAGATGTGGGGTGACGTGCGAAGATTGGAGGCTAAGTGCATGAAGATCGTGAGATGAGGTTATTTGTTTTGCTATCTTTTATATTTTAGGTTATTTTTTATGTTATCTCAAGTTTCGGTTTCCCCGTCGGAAAGAGTTTAAAAAAAAAGAAGGAAAAGAGGAAAGAAAAGAAAAAAAATTTAAAAAAAGAGGAAAAGAAGAACAAAATAAAAAAGAAAAAAAAAGAAAGGAAGGAGAAAAAGTTAAGAAAGAAAAGGGAGAGAAAAATTTTCAAAAAAAAGGGAAGAAAAAATAGGAGTGAAAAAAAAGGCAAAAGAAAAGAGGAAAAGTTTGAATTAAAGAAAAGAGTGGGAGAAGTTTTTTTCTTCGTGATATTTTTTCTTCTCATTATTGTATACTTCTCCCATGTAAGTATGGGAGAAAGTGGGAGTGTGGATGCTTATTGTGGTTATCTTCATTTATGAGTTCCTTTGTTGCAGATTATCATATGAGCAACCAAACTTTAGGAGATCTAGAGTTTTGAGGTCTCCAGAGAGGGAGATCCAATTTCGAGGTTCTCAGAGGAAGGGCCCTACTAGTTTCTATGTTAGAGATCCAGTTTCCTAGACTTTAGAGGGGAGATCCAGGTTCGAGTTCTTTAGAGGAAGACCCATTATAGGGATACAGAATGAGGAGCCACAAGCACCAGTTAAGGTCTCTAGAGGAGAGGCCCTGGTAAAAGACATCAGCAATTCCTTTAGTAGCTCCAGAGTGAGGATTGTCTTTTGTTACAAGCAAAGCATTCCATGCTCCTGCTTGAGGGGGAGTGTTGAGAGGAGTGTGGTATTTAGTACCACATCGTGAGATGTAGACTTTGTGTTGTGTGGTGGCCTATAAATAGGCTTGGTCACCTTAGTTATTCTTTGAGAAGAAAAAAAGAGATACATGCCCATAGGGGCACTTCTCCCATGGTTCTCCCTGTTCTTTGTGAGTGGTGTTTCCATATAAATTTAAGTGTTCATTTGATTGTTTTTATATTTTTTGATATCTCGTTATTATGCTTCTGCATTATTTACCATATTTAATGTAATAGTTTCCTTCGAACACTTCTTTGATCTTCTTCGCCCCTCTTAGCAGGTTTAATCTTTGCATCTCTCGACTAGGGCATTTAGTGATTTTCTCTATAAATGTCCAAACCATCTTAGAAGTGTCTCTCTCATTTTATCTTCTACAATGCCATCCCAACCTTTTCTCGAATAATCTCATTTGAAATACGATTTTTGATATGACAATACATCTATCTTAACATCTTCGTTTTTATCATAGACATCTTTTGCACATGCCTATAATTGACAGTTTAACATTCATAACCATACATCATGTCAGGTCTTATAGTTGCTCGATAGTACTTCCCTTAAGTTTCAAAGGAATCCTCTTATTACATACAACACCAAATGCTGCCCTCCATTTCAACCACCTTACATTAATTCTATGTTTAAGATCTCCATCAATTTCACAATCTTGTTGAAAAATGAATCTCAAGTATTTAAAAACATCTTTTATTGAAATTTGCTCTTTTTCAATTTTTACATTCATCACTTCATTGCTCCCTCTACCATTAAACCTGCATTTTATTTACTCAATCTTCTACTTAGGTGCAAGCCTTTAGCTTACAGAGCTTCTCTCCAAACTTAATTTTTCTGTGCAGTCCATCTCTTGTTTCACCAACCAATACAATGTTATTAGCCAAAACTAAGGTGGGCATCATCTGGGTTAAGCTTATATAGGTCTTAGGTTTGTTGATAGGTTCAACATATGCAGCCCAAACAATCCGAACTATTAAATTTGGTGACTCGTGGATCATACACACTCACCTGACCCGAACCCCAATGTATAGGTCAATTGATTTGTAATTAATATTAACACTTTTTAGGAGCTTTCTTCTTGTAATTATATATGGTCTTTACTTTTTCATAAGATGGATGAAGCATTTATTCGTTATTATATTGCAAAGCATTTTGCAAAAAAGAAAATCCCCCCTTTATTAACAAATGTGTAAAATTTAAGTTTTATCTAACCCAAACTAACCCAAACCCGACCTGAACCAACCCAAATATGATTTAATTTGGTTAGATCATGGGTAATTATTTTGTCAATCCAAATCAAATATGACCCAAAACTGAACAACCTGAATCAACCCAAACCGATTGAACACTCACCGCTAGAAAAAAGCATACATCATGATGTCTCAGCTTGGATATATTTTGTTAACTCATCCATGACCATGGTAAAGAGATAATGGCACATAATTTTCTATAAAACTCACCTTATATACACACACAAATCCTAATTGAGTTAGTAAACCAAGTTCCATAGTTAAACTCAGCTCAGTGAGTAAATCAAGCTGGGAATTATGCTCAAGCATGGCTCAAATGCTCATTGAGTTCCTTTGTCAAGTTGAACTCAAGGTAGATGTCCACTCATTCCTCCTCCCGTCCATCCTCACCATGACCTCCAAACTGTGCACCTTCCTCTGCTCTCACCTTTCACCCTTCATGGTCCTTGTCATCCACTTCATGACCTTCCTCTCTCACTAGTATCAAATAGGCCATCACAAATGTCATTGCCACCTCATCGACCATCAGTGCCCATCACCTCATGCTAGCTTTGTCCTCATGATCAAGTGCCCAATTGAGGTGCTGCACCTTGGTAGTCCTCATGACCTCAAGCAACCCATCCCCAATCGTCAGCCATGTGAGATAAAATTTTCATCAACCCAGAATTCATTAGCATCAACCTGATGTCATCTAAGAACAGGCACTTGGTCAAAATGATTGACTTTAGCAAGATCTAGTGCAAGCTAACACAACACCTCATCCCTGTCAGTGTTGTCACGCGCCAGCATTCTTTCTCCTACCCGTTAATACCTCCATGCCTCCTCTGCCATTGTATTGATTTGTCACCTCTCAACAGGATTAGCACTAACGGCCTCAAGTATCTTGCTAATGTAGCACCCCATTCTCGATGTGCACCATCCTTGCCCTTATCCCCGTTACATGCTCATCACCACCTCCTCTATTCCCTCCACTATTCTACCTGCCACCCTTCTCCGACTCTCCTCCTTACCGTGTCATTAAGTTTAACAAATAATTTAAATGCTAGCAACATGCAGTTGAAATTTTGTCAAAATGATCTATTTTGATGTCTTTCCCATGTCGACAAGAAATAACGTGGAAATTTCCAGATGTTGGTATGATGATGGCATTTCAACAATTTTGATGATTTCGATACTCATGTCGACCATTTTGGCAATTTCGACATTATGTCGAAGATTGAGCCAAAAGTTTTTATGAAGATTTTTGTTTTTAGAAGTCATTAATTTCAAATCTCAAAGAAAACAAATAGAGTTCATCTTTAGGAATCAATCATACTTCTAATCCTAATTTTAAATATGAAAACAGTTTAAATTCAAAACAAACCAAAACATCTCCTACAATTTACAAAGAGATAGATATAGAAAAAGATAATTTCTATTTCCCTAAATATTATTTTCCAAATTATCTCTAGCAACAACCCCCCCCCCCCCTCCCTCCTCCGACCAAGTTGACATGAGCAATGCCCAACTTGTAGTAGTGTAGCAGTATGCGAGCTCCTCCCATCTGACGCAGTCTTGGGTTGGAGCAGGCATGCAAATAGATTACCACGTAGATACTTAGGCATGCAGATAAGAAGATCTTCAAGCATGTATATAGTCATCTCTTTATCAATGAATATTTGACTCCCTTGAAGTTAGGATAAAAAATTGACTTAAAGATCTTTAGTCAAGAGATGATCCCAAGCACTGGGCATTGATACTGATATGAGAGATGATCCCAAGCATTGAAATTGATACAAGGGACGATCCAAAGCACTAATAATCATCTTACATTAGCAAAAACTCTTTACACTAGAAGACAAAAAATTGTCATAAGGTATTTATAAATTGGGCTAAGTATGTGTTTAGTTATCCCACCACTCATCGACATCTTCAGTGTCGATTACGATGTGGCTTGAGGCTTCAGTAGAGTCCTTTGAGTTAGTAGAATTCTCTCTTAATGCAAGCAGTCGGAAGAGCATGAAGTAGTGCAGACTGTAGTTGTTAAGACCCATGCTATTTGAGCATTTTAAGACATCTGGACTGTGGGTCAGACGTCTGGACACCTTCCTAAACATCTGGAAATCGAAAATCTTTGGGTACGAGCTCATGTCTGGGCATGTGCAACACGCAGACAGTACCCTTTCATTTTTCCTCCTCTCTCTTTCCCCACCTCCAAGCAAACCCTAAACCCAACCTTATAAAATCCCTCCTCTCTCGTTCTCCTCACTTCTCAGCCACCAACCACCTTCCTCTCTTCTTTCCCAGAGAGCGAGAGCGCGAGAGCGGCATAGAGGAGCAGCGTGAGGAGAGGAGTGGCGTGAGGAGAGGAGGTGAGCTCGCGAGCTCGCGTGGGAGCTCATCGGTGAGCGCACGGTCGGAGCGGCGTGTGCGTCGAGGAGGTCCTCCCCGACATTGTTGTAGCCTGAGCTGCAGGCGAGGGGGCGCGGCGTTGCCACATGCGGTGCGAGAGTAGCGGAAGCAAGTTCTGGTTCTGGGTTTCTCCCAGAATTAGATGTTTGGAGTGACCTCTAGACGACGGTGCCGTCTGGAGGTGGTTCCAGACGTTTGAGGTGAGTCTCGCGAAGGTACGTCCCTTTGCGGATACGGCCAGGCAGGCCGCTCCGCTGCTACCGCCTTGCATGCCCTTTTTGAGAGGATTTGGTGTTTGCATGCAGGATTCACCTCGGGAAGGCGCGGGACACGTCTTCCCACGCATTTCAGACGTCTGGGCGACGTACCAAACAACGGGAAGCACTTCCAGACGTCTGGAGAGGTGTTCGGATGTCTGGAGCTAGGTCCAGACGGTCCAGAAGGGTTCCTGGACATCTGAGGATTGGTGCAGAGACTTAGGTATGTTACTGGACACTTTTAAGACGTCTGGAACTTTCAGATGTCTGATTTGAGACATAAACCTTATTTTTGACCCATTTACGGTCTGTTTGAGTTCTGTTTTACGCAATTAAGATACCGTTGTGTTCTTTGTGAGTTTCTCTACTTGTTAGAAGGCTCTCCATACTATTCTGATAGTTCCCTTGTGATTGTTCCTTGTGATAGGACTTCGTTCAGTTGCGGGTTCGGGGCTTGCTAAGGCATGTAGCCTGCCGGTCAAGCCCCCAATACTCCTGGGTTTACTGGTAGAGTAGCTTCCCCTTAATTTAATTATAACCTAAATGCATGCGTGGAATGAATGATTGGAACCTAGGATATGAAGTGAATCATAGGACGAGAAACACTTGAAATGTCTGAATTGGATGATTGAATTGCAGTCTTGAATGACTAGATAGAATAATAACAATTGCTTGCAAATGAATAACAGTTGCCTGTAAAATATGAAGTACTTGTGCTAGCTAACTGTGCCATGTAAATTTCATGTTACATATGTTAAATGACATAATACAAGCTGCATGTATATAAATTGAGAATGATAATGTGAATGATGGAAATATGAGCTACCTATGTATAACCTGTATATGGAAATGTGAACGATAGCAATACGAGCTGCATATGTATAACCTGAGAATGGAAATAGAAATGATGAAACCTGGTATGGCTTGGCATGAGGAATATGAGCATGAACCCTACAGGGAATTAGGAGTAGAGCTCCTAGAAATAAATGGAATGGATCTGGAAATGTGAGTGGGGAAGTGAACTGGCCCTTGAGTACGGAGTACCAAGGAGAGCGACTGTCCCCCTGTTTAGTGCAGAGCGGAGCTAGCCGCCCTTGGGATGGGACTCGGGATTAGGATTGGCCACTCTGTACCGACTTCTTGGTCCTCGCGTACACGGTACCGGGGAAAGCTACTAGTGAAGGGAGAGAGCTAACCACCCCACGGGACCCGGGGTTCAGTTAGCTGCCCTACATCGACTTGTTATGCCCACTGGGCAAACCAGGGTAGTCAGGTGAGGGTGCGCGGACTGTGGAGGGGCGAGACCCCTGTTTGGTTCTTAGGGGCTAGACCCCTGTTACTGAGAGGGCTAGGCCCTATACTGGTTCCGTGCTGTACTTTGGGTGCACCCGCTAACGAAAATGACTGACCGCGTGCCAGTGCGGGGTAGCTACCTGTGCGTCTATCGCGTGTGCCGTAGTCACCGTTACGTCTGTCCGTGACCTTGGGGTTGTTGACTGGGTGTAGGATCACCACGGAGGACTCTCCCGGCCAGGAGAGCACCACGTATGCCTTTTACTCTTCGGAAAAGACTGAAATCAAGATCATTCCCACGAGGAACATTCGAGATCAAGAAAGAGACCTGATAAATAAATCAAGTGGTGAAAAAGAATAATTAGTTAAAGAAAATAAGTGAAAAATAACAGTTACCCGTCCACTTTTACTGCTTTAGTTAGTTGGTTGCTATTCTATTCAGCGTTCGCTGACGTTGTGTACTCAACCCTTTTTAGTTCCAAGTGTTGAGCAGTCAGAGCTTACGGCTGCGGAGGGTGCTGGGCCTGGTAGAGCCCAGTAGCTGTAGTTTCTTTTGTTGTACTCCCTTTTGTAGTAGTGAGTAGATTCTTGTACCTTTATGTTCTGTACTTTTACGTTCTGTACTTTATATTCCTGTACCTTGTTATTTTCTAATGTTGTGGTAGTGATATGTACTGTAGCAGTTTTTGCTTCTTTACTGCTGTATCTTTTTACTGTTAGTTGCTTAGTATAGTGAATGTGGTTTACTTTCTTACTTTTTGGTTACTTTTTCGTTGGACGACTGGGTCTTGAGATCAGTCGAGTCGGTCCGGTCTTGTGTCCTGTAGGAATTCGGGAATCGGGTCGTAACAGTAGTAAAGCAAAAGTCATCGTAATAGTTGCTATAGTAGAGTAGCAGCAACACATAAAGACCATAGCAGAGGTGGTGGTCACACAATGGTCGTAGCAGTAGTAGCAACCAAACATGGGAAATGTCTTCAAGTAGTAGTAATGGCTACAAGATTTGTTGCAATAGTAGTAAAGGAGGCCTTGTTCAGAAGAGATCACTGGTGAGACAGTTCCCATTAGCAATAGGGGATTTTGAACATACCAATAAATCACCTAGATCCCAAGTCTAGCGTGTTGAACCCACAACCACATAAAGGAAACAGAACAATAGCATCATCAACACCAACAACACTAATAAAATTATCATAAACACCAACATAGATCGAGGTGATGAAGGTGGCTGGATCGGATCATTGATCTGGGCTAAAATTGATTCAATTTTCTCGTGTGGCATCGCTCGATCACGCAGTAGCCCTTGCCACGCGATAGCAGCTCACGCAATGATATAAGGCTTGGATTTATCCCCCTTGATTAGCGCTACATTTGAGATAGCCAAACACTGATGCTTAGCAACATTTCAGGCAAGATGAAGATCGATGCAAAGATAAGAATGAAGATCTCGACAATAGAGTGACACATGGTGTCGAAAATAGGAGCCATGGGAGTTGCGCATGCACCCTGAGCTAGGAGGGTGCTAACAACACCCTTAGTGCATGGTGGAACATATTGAGGTCTCAAGATGGACCAGTTTTGATACAATTTGAAGATTTTTGTAACTTGAATTTATTCTTCTCAAATCTCAAAGAAAATAAATAAAGTTCATCCCTTTACATAGGGGGATCAATTCTACTTTCAATCGAAATCTTAAACATGGAAACTGTGAAGATTTTGAATGGTGGCGTGGAGCCCTTCATCAATAATGGCACGTGGAGGGAAGAGAGAGAGAAGTCGGCAGTGAAGAAGAAGAGATAAGGGAGTTTTTGAAATTAGAAAATATTATTACAACTCAGGAAATAAATGAAGAGAATTGGTCTCTATAAACAGAGAATCAATCTTAATCAAATCAAATCACCAGGCTAACAAATGACTAATCATATTTTCTAAAGCAACCAAAACTCTAAATAAGGACTTAATAAATTAGCTACAAGTGACACAAAATATATTTAGAAAATAACTAAACGTAAATCAATTTTCCTAAAACACATATACACACAAATCATGCGCCCACATAGTGGGCCAATCGATTGGATGCTAATAGAAACAAATGAAATCTAAAACAAATCAAAAACATAGCTCCTACACTTTGGAAAGTGATAAACATAGAAAGATAATTCTTAAAAATATAGAAAAAGATAATCTTTTACTTTCCTAAATACTATTTTCTAAGTTATCTTTAACATTTTCTTTTTTTTAAATAGGAAATGACATGTTGGATATATGATTTCTTAACCTATAACTCTCCCTTAAAAAAGCCATCTTACCTTTGTCTCCACAAAAATGACAATTGTTGTTTCAAAAATCATTACCTCCACAAAGTGACAATTATTGTAATAATTGAAGTTACTTATGCAACATTTTATAACTAAACTTTAAATTCGAACATGTATTTTATATTACACTTTTATGCTCTATGTTGCATTTGAATTTGAGTACGTAACATTTCCTTGTTGCATAACCTTCTAAGCTTTTTACATTAATAGGCATTTATAACCTTATTCTTATACTTGAAAATGGTAGATTACATCTTCAATATGAATATTAGGATATAGCATTCTCATTTTTAAATAAGAATGTTTAAATTGTTGATTTTTTTAAAATTCTAATCATTTTGATTACTTTTGTTATTTTTGTATGTACATCTAAAATGAACAATTTTTGAGGTATCAAAATCGTTGAAATATGACATTGAAAAACAAATATTTCTACGGCATGCCTTTAACGTGCCTCTAAAATACACACTTATAAATTTATCAAATGACATCGAAATCGAAATATAAAACCTTGAGTTTCAACCACCGCTTCCTCTAATCTAACTCGTCCTCCCCTTTGCCATAGTCATCTTTCATTGTTGTCCCTTCCACCTCCTCTCCATTGTTGCACTAAGTGTTGGTCCACCCATCACCAAGACCTCCCAGGTATCTCCTCCATTGGTCCCCTTTGTGTGGCTATCTAGTAATTACACACTGCATCTTATTGTTTCACTAGCAAAGTTTAAGTACATTAGGTACCATTATCAACCTACCACATCCACAGTTGTTATCACTAGCTAGTCTGGATCCACATTGAGTGGATCCTTTAAGTACTGAAAGAGACGATTTTCGCTTTCAATTTAATTTTGCACATAAAATGATGTGTCAAAGAAGTGGGAAATCACTAATCAAAATAATTAAAATTAACCACTTAAAAGAGCAAGTCGTCTTTACAGGGAGGCTTATGCCTATTAAAACTTGCACAGGTCGAAAACTATATGTTCACAAAAATGCCAAAGAAACTGAGCCAAAATTCCCTTTCAGATTAAGAAAACAAGAGAATGCTGGAATCTCATTTATACGAAAGAAGGGTGATCATGAAATTCTACCACATTAAATATTCAATAAATGAAAAAGAAAATATGTGGCAATAGCATGAGATGTAAAAACAAATGAACCCAAAAACATGGGAAAACTTCCCCTTGTGCTCACGCATGGAGGAGGCCATGGCTGGAGGTGTGAAGCTTGCCAGAGGTCCGTTGAGCCGAGGGCTTCGCGGCAGTGGTTGAAGCGGGTCACGGCATGGTCGGAGGTGGCTAGACGGAGCGGTGGTAGATGTGGGTGTCCAGTGGCTTGCTGTTGCTATTGGAGCAGCTCCACGCATGGGCGGAGGCGCACGAGTGGTGGGATGCTACTGTTGTTCGCGCACGGAGAGTAGTGGGGTGTGCGTGTGTGGTTGGGGCTGCATGCTGAAGTGTGGCGTGCGTGCGCGGCTGCGTGAGGGATGCACATGGTGCGTTGAGTAGTGGCTGCTGTAGCTTGCAACTGCTGCGTGAGCACCTCACGTGGCATGTGAGGGATCCATGTGGTTCACGGTGAGCGCCCACTGGTGCAAGGGCGATGGCGCACGAGGGAGAGGGCGGGGCCGGAGGGTCGTGTGCGCAAGGGAGGTGACTCTGTTGATGGGTTTGTTTCGATGGTGTGCGGTTGCAGAGGAGAAATAGAGGAAGAAGTCAAAGATGAATAGTGGACACATGGTGATGAGGTTGGTGGTGGTGTTACACACGGTGAGGAGAGGTTGAGGGTCGTTGTGGTGAGGTGATGGAGCGATAGTGATCGTCGGTCTTCATGGGTGGTGGTGCGTGCTATCACCATGCGCGCCTGCGGTGAGTGAAGGCCATTGAAGTCGCAGTTGATGGAGATTGCGGTGAGGAGAATCGTGGTAGGAGGAAGATTTTCTTCCTGTGGCCGACGAGGCACACGCTCACGGTGAGTGGCCGAGCTCGCTGGTTTGGCACGGCGATTTGTCACCCCGCCAGCCCATAGTATGGCGAGACTCGGCCATGGAGACCATGGTGGTGGATGGAAAGCATGGTGGTGGATGGAAAGCATGGTGGTGGGGTGGGGCGACGTCTCTTGGAGCCCGGTTGTGGCTCCCCGTTTTTTATAACTGTTGGGGAAGATGAAGAAGATGGAGCGTCGGCCAGATTCACTTCTCCTGCTCCTCCTTGAATGTAGGTTTTCAATACCACACAACTGGTGTGAAGAGGTAGCCGTTGAATAAAGAAAAAAGTGGATTAATAAAATAAGAAAAGAAATGATGGCTTATTTATCTACAACCCTCACATACAATATTAATTCTAATACATGTATTTAATGCAACCTAAAATATTAATTATTTCAATGCATGTTATCTAAATAAATTTTAAATGGTATTTCTATCTAAACCATGCATGTTGTGTGTGAGATGTATGTATTCAAGCTAATTACAAAATAATCTACTCATATACTAATGCATTCTATCTAAATAAATGTGTTATCTTAATGGGTAGGCATTTACACATTTAATTAGTCCACAATTATAAACTTATCGAATATCATTTGACAACAAAATTGAGTTTGAATGCTGATTTCCTTGCATGGAGGAACGTGATAGTTTATTGGGTTTGGGATTTTTTTAAAATTTTTTAATACCTATTGTTTCTTCTGAATTTGCTTGACATTTGGATCAACTTTGAGATTGTTCCACGCCAACGACTTGACATTAGCGCATTCATTGTAGCCATGGAGTTGAAAGTAACGAAAGGGGATTTATGTGAAATAAGCCATCTTAAGACGTACGCATGTAAATATTGTAAATGAGGGGGCGATTGTGTAATCTCTCATGTTTTACAGGGGTGTTTATGTGGAAGAACCTTTTGGTTTTATTCCATGAAATGAATCCTTCGGATGTGTTCTTTTAATCTCAACATCTAATCCTACGTGTAAAGCATAACCTTTTTGTTTTAGCGCTTATTTCTTAGTGCATATCTAATGTCATTTTCCACGCTGTAGCATCCTCACTGTCGGTTTCAGAAGATTGGCAGCAGCTGCAACTTCCGGAGGTGCGTACCTTCCCTTTTATAGGCAAATGCTTTGCGTTTCTTAAGATAAATGAGTTTGTGAAATAAATAAAGATATAGAAAAGAAATAAAATAAATAGTAGAATAAATAAGTTAATTTATTTAGATATTTTGATAAATTAAAATTATTTTATAAAAAAAGTAAAATAATTTTATTTTATATTAAATTAAATTAAATTTAATATAAATAAAAGATGAATTAAATGATAGATTAAATATTTAATCTGAGTTAAAACTTCTTAATCTATTAACGGAATGAGATTCGTGTACACAAAAGTGGACAAGGGGAGGTGCGGAAAAAACAGTGGACGGGTAAAATTATTATTATTATTATTATTATTTTTAGACAAGGACTGCAATGTTAGTCTTGTCAGTACTGGATATCTGAAAACCGTGTAGAGAGCAACATCTAATCGATCTCTTGATGGTTGTGCTTTCTCCCGGGTTGAGGAAATACCTTTTTTTCTCTTCGGAAGAAATGGCCTTTTCCCATTTTATCTTTAGACCTCAGCCAGTGAATGCTAAATCTGTCGGCACTCCTTCAGGTATTGTTTATTTTATGGAATAAATTTTGAGGATAAATTTTGTAAGGATGAAAGTGAGAGATAAATTTAGTATAAATTGATTTTGATGCGGTGGTTTGATGATGATGATGTCGGAAAATTTATTCTTCTTTCTAAAATAAATTTATCTTAAATTATAAAATTTTGTTTTGAAATAATTTTATTTTGAGATAAAATTTGCTAAATATAGGATAAGTCTCAATATTCCGTGTAACTAACAGTTCCCTGTGGAAATTACTGTCGGCCCATCATAAAATTTTTTTAAATTCTGGTACCTGTAACTATCTGCTCTTTGTTTGATCGTGCCTCAGCAAGATTCGTAATCTCCACTGCACAGAAGTTTATTGTTATTTTCTGCTTAGTTTGGAAAAGATCATCTATGTACGATCTGTGAGTACGGTTGGAGCTGACATCTGTACGTTGATTGCAGAGGCTCAACGAATCGCATATTTTATCTCTTATTTCGAGAAGTGCTTAATTGCAGAGAGGCTGATTGATTTGGGAGAGGGAGATCCTGCAACGTGTATATTATCGTGCCATGCCCAAGCCGCGGTCCTGGCTAACAAAATGCTATTTTCGTTTTTTTTTTTTAATTATATTTGTTGTATTCTTCTATTGTAATCCCACCTCCGTTTGCATTCAAGGAGATGGGATGATTACAGGGCCATGGAAGAGTAAAATTAGCGGTTGTAACTATATGTACACGTATAATTTCATAATGTATTTATCAATAGTTCTTGAAAATAATATCTAAACTAGTCGAAAAGTTCGTGCTTCCCAACTAGTTTTAAGTTCTCTTAAAAATCAAAGCATAACTTTGTATTTAAAAATATCAACTAATTATGTGACCAAAAAAATTTATGGAGCACATGTTATGGCGTAAGTGTTGATCATATTTTCAGATTTAAGCCCGGAAATCAGCATAATTACAAAAATGCTATTGGACCTTGCTATGTAAATATTTAGCATTCAATGTTGAGTTCACCACGAGGAAAGATAGAAAAGGGCATTTTACTTTAGTATGTAGTTTTCAGTAGGATTTTCGACACTTTCTAAATGCATGAATGCTTGAAAACAAATACAGATAAGAAATTGATAGAATGCCCTTTTCCCTAAGCGTAGGAAATAGGAATGGGAATCCCAAGGTTTCATAAAGGGGCGCTTATTTGCAAGATTAGAAAATGGATGTTGAAGTGGAGCACGAAAGTCAAGCAACCACGCAGACGGTGCAAACAATTTTTGCTAGGTTTAACCCAAGAGTCGGTGGAAGTCAGAAAAAATATTTAGGGAGGCAATACTAGGATGTTACAAGATTTTAGAAGGATGAAAGCAATGATGAGACATTATAGGATTATATTATAAATTAGTTTGTAGCTCGTACTTTGTGACGGGATCAAAAATGACGATTAACAAAATTTATTGAATGTATAAATCCCAACAGAAAATTTGACAAAATATCTCTTATTTATTAAGGTTGTAATCAATACCTGAGATGGGTGCAGTAAACTTGTCATATTTAACCAAACACACCTCAAGAAACACCCTCAACAGAATTTGTAATACGGGATTATATTTTCTGGAAGTGGAAGAAAACTAGAAGTCCTCTTCGTAGATCTGGGTTGTTCTGATCCTAGTATGGATCTGTACTTTTACTGATGAGCACCAGGCCTAGCTCTTGAAACTTAACAAATTCCAACATTTCAGCCACTCTTATCGGGTCACAAACTTCAACTTCATATTTCGAATCTTCACCGACCTTGCTGGAAACCTTTGAAAGAGCTTCCGCAAAAGGTTCCTGTGCTTTGTCTCTTATTGCATCATTGCATTTAACCATAGAGGGTAGTTTTGGCTTAGGAAGAGCTGCAGCAGGTTTCTTCTCTTCCCTGGCAATCTTCTCAACCTTGACACTGTCCACTCTGGAGACGCTGTTGACCCTTGCCACACCATCTAGATCTCTTCCTTCCACCTTGATAGTCTATGCTCTTGAGATAGTCTCCTCCAACTCCAACATCACCATTCCTCCTTATTCCCATCTTTTCTTTACTTAAAGGAATATTGGTGGTGGTGGTGGTGAATCCCTTCCGAACCCAATATACACAAACTGTTTATCATCGTACTGGTGGTGGAATCGTTGGTAGCAACTTCTCATCTTCATCGTAACACCAATAGCAGAGCAGCAACAAAACCCAGCATATGATTCATCCGTAAAGGCCCCGGAATGAAGAGAACGACCCAAAACAAAACAAAAAAAAAAGAGAGAGGAAAGGAAAAAAAGCAAAGAAATAAATCATATGCCAACATCTTTTTTTTGTGAGATTTTAAGACAACTGCCTATGAAGAGAAGGGAAACCTTGGGAAGAAGGGGATGGTGTTGTGGTTGTCCAAAGATCCACGGACACACACAAGCAGAGATCCTTAAAAGCTATGCACATGCAAACATGAGTAGATGGGTACAACATACACGTGAGAAAATCAAAATGTGTAATGGTATAGCTTAACATCCAAAACTATTTTTTGTAAGGTGACGAGGGGAAACAAGTACCATCAGACATAAAATTCCATGAAAAGCCCAACAAGAGATTCGACCACCCAAAAGCATGGATAGGACTCGCTTACACCTAGAAAGGCTTGGATACAGGTGGGTCCCGGGGGACCTGCCTAAGGATTTGGCGCCAACCAGTATCAAGGAGACAACAAAAAAAATTTAACACAGCCATGTCATCAATAAATGATGGAATGACCGCCATAGTTAATAACCTGATAACATACATACCCTTGCAACAAGTGTATTCAGTCAGAAGATCTTGCAAAAGGACCGATCCAACACTATAGATAGTTAAGAGAGGCCCTCGAGGCCCTTTCTCAGGCAATCTCAGATAAAAAGAGAGGTTGTATTCTTATTTCTTACTAGTGAATATTTGGGGGCATCCCCCTCCCGCCAAACGTACACCTTTTTGTGGTGGAACTAGGTTATCAATCCTCCTGTCTTAGTGTGATTGCTTAGATTGTTGAGTCTAACCCTCCAATCACCTAGGAGATCTGATCAATTAGTGCTATCTGTGGGAACAATTATCAATTGATAACGTTTTCCAGCTCTCGAGTCCTTCCAATGGCCCCTACGACTTGAAACACCTCTCGCGTCGACCCTAAGAAAGTGCCATCCCAGGTAGAATCTAGTGTTTCGGTGTCCAAAAAACACCCTCAGCCGATCGGGCCAAGCAAGGAGAAGCAGGGAGTCCTCGATTGATTACTGGAGGACCTTGAGCAAGACCATCTCCTGGAAATCCAGGCAAGGGAGGAACTGATGGGAACACCATCATGAGCCCTAACTAGCTCATTTTGACCCAAAAAAGCGAACAAAGCTCCTACATAACCAACTGGAGGTCCTAATTCAATGAATAACCATTTTGAGAGAAAAGCAAGAAACAAGGGGTAAAACTGCAATTTTACCATTGCAGTATAACAATGGGTTTTCTCAAGGGTTAAACACAGGTCAAATGGTCTTAACAAGATAAAAAGTAGGTTGGTTCAAAAAGAAAAGGGTTCGTGTAAATTCTGAGAATTAAATGAATTCAAACAGAAAAGGGCCAACATAATTTTTCAAATGTGATCAAAGTGCCATAATAGCAGTATCGATGGAGGGAGGCGATCATGGGGTGATAGGTTGGAGAAACTGGGATGATGAGGGATGGACTACTTAGAGATCTAGGGCATGGAGGCGGAAGGAAAGGAGTGGATCTGTCGCTACTGGCAGATGGGAGACGGGTATGAGGAAGACAGATAGAGGGAGTTCATGGGGCAACAGGAAGATTGTCTGCTTCCGATGTTGGCGTCGGGGTCATATGATGGCTGTTTGTTGCTCACCCATTGTGTGCCTTGCATGTGGTGGTCACGGCCATAAGCAGGACTAGCCTGCATCCATCAAATCAATTATGTTACCATATCATATGTTATTAAGTGTAAAATTGATGCATAAAATTATATGCAGACTAAGGTAAATTGCCATATAACTCCTAATTATTAACAACTGCGAACAACTAATTAAAGAGTACTTAGGCCAAATAATGATCCACTAAAGTGGACTTATCAAATGCCCCATCCCTAAGTTTTGCTAGTCCTTAGGAAAAGAAATGAATGCAAGGTGTATGATTCTATCAAAAGACTTCTTTTCTTATTCCAAACATTTAGAGATCCAGACAAATGTGAAGTGATAGTAGCCTAGGTAAAGGATCCAAGTCAAAAGCTTACCTATATTTAAAATTCGTACTTAACCCTTGGTAAAACTTCTATTAGGATAAGTAATTTCTTCCCTCGGGGATAAAGTAGAAAATAATCTGTAATTTGACCCCGGCTTTCTGGCTTAGGTAGGAGATATAAAGTCAAATTGATTTATACTTGGTGGCTCATACTCATCTGGTGCTACATGTAGTCTAGTACTGTAGATTCTAAATCTCCAGACTATCAAACAAGTCACTTAGAGAGAGGCTAAACAAAACAGTGCTCTCTTGATGTTCCTTTGTGCCTACTTATTCTCTTTTTTTCTCTTTTTCTTTTTCTTCTTTCTTTTCTGAGATCACATATCTTACCAGATTTTGTAAATGTACTTAATGTTTGGTGGCCTCACATGGTATTCACACTTCAATTAAAGTCTAAATAACCCTATAACTAAGTCACAATTCCTCAATTGGTATTCGGACGATCAGAAGTACTGAAAAATAAGTATGAGTTATATTTGGTGGATCGCAATGAGTGTTTTTTTTGTTGCCTCAAAAATATCGATATATGATAAAGTTGACACCTAAGACAGCTATAACTTGAACATTTTTTTTCTTTTTCTCTCTTTTTTTTTTGTACATATATATATTTTTTCTTTTTTTCTTTTTTTTGCTCTGTATATCTATATATTTCTTTTCTTCTTCTTTCTTTCTTTCTCTCTCTCTATTTTTTTTGTTTATAACTCCAACACAACACAAAATAGACTTATTCATGAGGCATTATTAGGGATGATGATTGTCAAGAGAATATTGTGTGGCTTATTTGGTGGAAGTGCCTACTCTTGACACTGGGAAGGAATGGATAGGACAAGCGTATTTCTGACCTTTGGCACTAATACCCTCCCTCAGCCGAGGATTCTATAAAGGACAGTCATAACCATCCACCATAGTCATAGTTTTAATATGACTCAATCTCTGTGTATCTACCTTATTTGGTGACTCTTAGGAATTCACACAATGTTGTAAATAGGAACAAAGAGCGAAAACTATACTTAACTCTGAGGTATCATCATCTAATTATCCAGAACTTAAGAGTCTTTGCACTAGACGTAGCACACCAATAGTCTCTCTGCTTTCTCCTCACAAATATTAGGTGGATCTAAAGAAGATATTATGCCTGACTCCCTACTAATTGTCCAAGGATTTAGCAGACTAAAAATGCTTATTGGTTTTCTACAAAGATCCATTACCCAGTCTACGTGTAAGTGAAGTAATTGTACTGGATTCTAAACTCAGAAATAATTTAAGAAGAAAATCTTCAATGACACCTCCTTGATAAAGATGTTTTGCTAGGGCTAACCAATTCAGCTCAAGAAAACAAAAGAGATTTTTTTTTAATGCACCTAACCTAAATGCATGAATACTGCCTAACAATGTAAAATGCACCCCCCCATGCCTAAAGCCTACGATGTCCTCATTGTAAAATTAAAACAGGGGGAGAAAGGAAGGAAATCACCTGATGGAGGCGTTATTCTGGACGTTGGGTTGCCTCCCAACAAGCGTTGCATTTTCTGTCGGCAACCAGAGTTACAGGGAACCTGTAAGTTTGGTTCCAGACAAGAAGAGGTAGGCCTTAAAAATATGCGTAAAAGTGTGGACCTATAAAATAGGTAGTCGTGGATGCTGGCGAGCTGATGATGTAGCGTGATCACAAATGCTCGCTAGAAGACATGATAGCAAACAATCTTGCAAGCTACCTGGAGAGGTCTAGGAAAAAGAGTAATAAAATAAGGGACCTCTTGAAACATGAGTAGAGGATAACAAGGCTCCTCTAAAGCAGGAAGGGTTTTAAAAGATATAATCATAAGTACGTTAAACCCTTGAATGGCGAGAGTAAAAGTACAAGCATCAATCCAAACTCACCATTCCATTTGAGGATGTACTAGCCTAATATTCTCCTCAGAAAAAATGTAAGTGAGCAGAAACCTGAGCCAAGGATCGGTTAGGGAGTGTAAGGGTTGTTTGTGGTGTTGGGAGGTAATGACTAAGTCTAAGGAGGGCTTAATCTACATCAATTCTAGTTCCAACAACAATTCAAATTCAGTATTATTCTCCCTAAAAGTTGTTGTAGAAACATTCACGTCACCGTTCCTATCATTAATGATTTCCTTAAGAATCAGAGTCATATTTTCACCTTCCAGTATATGTGAATCAATGGTGGACTCCAAATCAAATTCATTTGATGGCAGGGTTGAAGCAACTGAATTACTATCATCAATTTCATCCTTGTATTCTTTTGATTCACTTAAGTTTTGTCGGGGTTGTGATTCCCTGCTTGGAGGGGGTGAGGTATGCATGACGTAATATAAAGTGCGGAATTAAAATAGACAATCTCACAAAAATAAGCAATCACACAATAGGCATAAATATTTTTAGGTGGAAACCCAAATCGGGTGAAAACCACCACCTAACCTTCTTGATGAGAACCTCATCATGAGCCATAACTAGCTCATTTTGACCCAATAAAGAAGATAAAAGCTCCTATATAACCTAGAAGAGGGCTTAAATAAAGGAATAAGTGCTTTGAGAAGAAAACATGAATTAAAGGGTAAAACTGTAATTTTACCATTGCAGTACATAAACGATATTTCTCAGAGGCAAAACATAGGTCAAATGGTCTAAATGAGATAAAAACTGGGTTGAGTCAATCAGAAATGAGTTTATGTGCGATCTAGGAATTAAATGATATTTGGTAACCCTAAAACAGACCCACTTAAATTAACAAGGTTCCAGTCAGGATAAAAATAAAGTAAACCCTCTAAAAATCATGGAAAAATATCCTCTAGGGTTTAGAACACTCAATTTGGCCTTTGGAACCCAGTTTGACCTAGATTAGGGTCCAAGCACATTAATTGACCTAATTTAGGTTTTTACGCAAAATATTCAGTCAAACAAGGTCAAACCTAAAATCCAACTTCACCATTGGATTCCTTAGGTCCAAATTAGGTTTATACCAAAATTTGGACCTATGGGGAGGTCATTTTGACCTACTTTGCAATTTAGTACACCCAAATCATAATTTGGTCCCTATCTTTTGAATATCTTTGCAGAGAGCCCCCTAAGTTCCTCGCCACCTTTGCAATCAGGTCCTGCCGCCATTGTTAGGGCAGAACCGATCTCTGGCGAGGTTTAGAGAGGGATTCCTCTCTAATCCCTCAGAGATTCCCTCCTAGAAATGGAAGGGAGATTCTCTGAGGAATTCCCTTCCTTCTAAAGCCAATTACAATCTCTGGTGTGAACCCAATATCTCGTGCGAACGCACAAGAGATTTGGGTATCCACCCTCTTTCCATCTCTGGCGAGCCGGCAGAGTTGATTGCGCGATCCCCACGCGCTGGAAGGTTCGGCCAACACCTATAAAAGGCACCCTAGACCCGGCCGCAGATCCGCAGCTTGATTTTGACGGAGATTCCCCCAAATTTCCCTCTCTCCCATCTCCGGCCAAGAGACCCACAAGCTCCGGCGACCTCCTCCCCTCCTTCTCATCGCTCTGCTGCCATACCAGCAGCAGAGTCAACTCCGCCTCTTCCTCCCGCGTCGCGCAGTACCAGGCGCGCGTGCCCCTGACCTCGTCTTCGTCGCCGCTCCCTCCCTCAGGGTGCTTCTTCCCCGACGACGTCAGTTATGCGCCGTCCACTCCGCTGCCTCCCTTCCTTCCAAACCACTCCAGATAGCTTCTCCATCTTCCCCTCTCTCTTTTCCCCCTGTTATTTTAGTAAATTGCCCCCCCGACAGTACCTGACCACCTCCACCTTCCTCGCCTCCGACCGACCTCCGGCGAGCCTCTCCCACCACTCCGCCCCTCCACACAGCTCGCCGACCCTCTTGTAAGCTCCGCCTCACCACTAGGAGCAACTTTCGCCCATCCATCATCCTTCTACACCTCCACTACAGTCCCCCGAACAACCCCACACTTCCGGGCACAGGTTGACCTAGGCACGCATGCCTAGGCCGTCCTGCCGCCTGCAGCACCGTGTACCATCTTCGCCGTGCCACGGCGAAGGTGCCCAGCTAGTCTGATTAGGCCAATAGTCCGTGCTCGTGTTTGACAGGGTTCAGCTCCTACCTCCATTGACGGTCGAAGCAGCTCCAGGCGCAGCAGGCTCGCGCGGGTGTTGTGAAGCGATCAGGGCTTGCAAGGCGCGCTGCGAAGCTCCCAGCCTTGGCAATTGCACGAGGACTCCTCTGTGGGCGCGCGCGAAATTGGGGCAGGCCAGATAGTCCCACATCATTGAAACACAAAATGCAGGTATAGTATAAATTATTTTTGTGTTTTATGCTTACCGCCTCCGAAAGCACAAGGGTGAGGTCCCTCACCTGACCCACGCTTGCCTCGTCCGCGGTTTCACCTCGCGGATCTGGCCGGATCCGACCCGACCCTAATCTATGCACTCCTCGCGCATCACCCACTTGCTGGTGCGCCTGGTCCCGGGTGCAAATCCGACCCGATTACCCGTGTGGTTCTGGGAGATCGTCCTTGAGCGAATTGCAGAGAAAGAGAGAGACGTTTGGGTAAAGGGACGGGGGTAGGTTTTGCATTGGTTGTGGTTTGCGCAGGAAAGAAGGAGCAGAGGAAGAAGCGAGCACTTAGCCATTGCAGCAAGGGAAGAAAAGAAGGAAGAAGAGGCTGAGTGTAGCAAGGAGAAGCCCTCGCAGAGAAGACAAGGAAGGAGAAAACTTCGAAGGAAAGCACAAAAAAGGAACAGGAGCGGAAGAAGGAACTCTGAAGAAAGGAAGCTGAGCAAGGCAGAGATCTGAGAGAAGGAAGGACTGCAGAAAAGCCCAAAAAGAAAAGGAAGACAGGAGAGGAACAAAGGCAGGAAGAAGAAGCCTTCGCAAGAAAAGAAGCAGAGAAGACAAAGAAGAAGAAGGCAGAAGAGAGAAAGAAGATTACATTTAAGACGTCTGATATAGAAATCAGACGTCTAATTCTATTTTCTTTTAGAAATTCTTTTTATATAACTCTCTCTCTTTTAATCAATTACTTTCATTTAAAAGTTGTATTCTTTGGTTTTGAAAGTACTGAGATTGCTTCCTGTGTTCGACCTCGGAGACTCTAGTTTTTCGAGTAATAAAATTCTCTATATTTGTTTGAACGTTTTGTCAGTTATACTACAACATGATATTCTCTTTAAAACCAGCACAAAAGCGTATGAACACCTCTCGAGTTAGGATTTCCCGATCGACAAAGTCGATCAAATCCACTAAACCCAATAACTTAAACGAGGGTGACTGAACTTCAATTACAACCACACTACTTAGACTGAGGGTAGTGCTCCTCAAAACCCCTTCTTTTCACAAGAAGGATTTTGTCTCATGAAGGAGATAGGAATTCGCAAACTGAATACCCAACCAAAGACAATAAAATGTACAACAATCCTATAAAGCCACAAATATTTAAACCTAGCTTCTATAGGAGTTAGGAAACTTCCCTTTGGTGGAAGTGCGTCGATGTGATGACGCGGGTGCGTGAACCACGCTTTGGCACGACAGCGCTCTTGTAACGTCGGCGGGAGAGCGGGTGTACAGCAGGATGAATCTCTTAGGTGTGAAGTGATTGCTTGTAGAGGTAGAGCTTCTTCTATTTGATCTTCTGCTTCTTTTTGACACAAGAGAGTGGAAAATATTCTTGCAAGGTGTGTCTTGGGTGTGTCTTACAAGCCAAGGGGTCCTCCTCTATTTATAGAGGACCTAGGAAGGCTTTGGAAGGCCTTGGAAGGCTTCCATAGCCGTTGGGTGCAAATCCAAAGAGAATCAGGCCGTAGTCAGAATTAATCATGATTCTGACAGGGTCATCAGACGTCTGGTCCTGGCATCAGACGTCTGGAAAGCCTGTTTAAGACATCTGGGAACTAAGTTGGACGTTTGATTTTAGGGGGGTTTCCTTACTGACTTGAATCTGACCTAAATAGGGTTCTAGTGTATGGCTATCAGACGACACACAGGACGTCTGGCACAAGGTCTGGATGTTTGGAAACCTATTTGTTCAATGGAAATGGATTCCCAATGAGTCTAATGGCTATAAAATCTCTAAAGGAAGATTTTGGGTCAGTCGAGGCAAAATGGTCATGTATCAGACGTCTGGGGTCCTCTACGGGCGTCTGATATGAGGCTAACGGTCATTTCCTCAACGTTTGCAAGGAAGCCAACGATCCACTAATTGGACGTCTGGTAAAGGCATCAGACGTCTCCTAAGACATCTGGACTAAGGTCTAGGCATCTGATTTCATCAGACAGAACTAACTAAGTCCAGCCTAAATAATCAGACATCTGAGTCAACAGTCAGACGTCTTAAAAGTTTTTATCAGACGTCTGAAATTCAGATTAGACATCTGAAAAGGCTGTCTGATCCTTATTTTGATTTTCTAAGTTCTCTATAGAAAACCTAAGTATCCTAGGGTAGTGTAGGTGTTCGTAGGACTACTTTAAGGATCCTTTGAGGCTCTTTAATAGATATTCTAAGAAATAAAAAGAGCAAGAAAATAATGACAAAAGTACATAGAAAAAGATAAACAGAAATCTATCCTATTCTTCTTGTCCTTCCATCTTTAAGCTTTCGCTCCTCGCGAAGGTCCTCCGCCTCTATCCAGCTCCTCCAATCCGCCATGAATGCGAGCTAAAACTCCGTTTAAACACCTGTCTCCATTTACAATTTGACCTGAAAACTAGGACTCAAAAGCAAATGTTAAAAGACACGTGTTTTGTTATCATCAAAATAAACGATCGTGGTGCTCTAGCACCACTAGGGGTGTATATGTGATTCACCAGTAAATGGAGGAGTTGCTTCAATATCCGTAATTATTTCTAAAGGAGGATCAGTCTCACTATTATGGAGTAAGCCTATATCGCTAAATTCATTGTTCTCTTTGGGGCATAAATCCTCAATTGATATGTATTATCCCCAAGAGTCTCTCCTAGGCTTCTCACTATTGTGTTCATCCTCCTCCAACATCATCTCCATATCTTCTTGATTTTGCGGAGGATGATTTTCAAAATCAAAAGTAGGGAGGAATCCAGATTTCACTAAATCATTAATATCCCTGGGGGGTAAGTCCTCAAATAACACATAATCTGCTCAAGATTCACTCCAAACTCAAAGTCTGGGTTCCTCCATTGGGTTATCATCCTCCTCTAAAATAGACTCTTTGTATCCCTGAGACCGAAATTGATCCAATTCATCCTCCATTCCCTTAGGGTCACCTTCATTGGGCACATGTAAATCCTCAGATTAATGAATGGTAGGTGTTGTTTCCCTAAGTGGAGTGTTGGAGTGGAAAATCTACGCAAAAAGGTGTGAGTTTTGAAAATCTGTCGTTGTAGCACGATTTGTGAGAAAAACCGTCAATAGATAAATGTAACCAAAACTCGAAAGGAATTCTAGGTCGAGAACAGGGAGGTGGACGTTTGATTAAAAATGGCGTTTGTTTTATTTGTCACAAAGCTGATTAGCTAGCCAAATTTATTCAAAACTAGCTATTTACTTAATGAATAGTGAATAGAAGAGAGAGAAAATATTACAAATAAAGATAAAATAGAGATAGAATAAACAGATATTTCATAACCACAAAATGATGTCTATTACAACTAACCACTACAGTATAAAGCAAGAAATCTTACAACTAGAAAGCGGTAAATCTACTCTAAAAAGCGGTAAAAATAAGGTGGAGGGAAGTTATCCTCCTCGATGGCTGCTTGGAGGAAGAGCCACGTTGACAGAGTGCCCGGAAAAAGGTGGTAAGATGTGGGACGAAGGAGAACGACGACGGATGACGGAGAATGGGGCTGGGCGACGTCGCAGCGGGATCCGCTTCCTAAATGGCGGTGAGAGGATCACCGTGGATGAGAAGGTGGAAAAATTATATTTTTAACTCTAGAGGAGCATCCTGGGTTTGGGACAAGCTCTTAGAGCTTTGGAGGGGGTGAGAGAAGAGTGGAAGGGATGATGAAAGTGTGGGGGTCATAGGGCCTTTCATAGGTGAAGATTGGAGGGGGCACAAGGGTCATTTCATCTTAAAACATTAAATGAGAGGGTCTTTAGTGATGGATATAAATGTCACTACAGACCCCACGTCACTGAAGAATGTGTGCACGCCCCCTCCTCCTCTCCTTCCTTTGTGCACAACGCTCACGCACGTTCGTGCTCTCTCAGCAGTCCGATCGCAAGATCGGATGGCTCAAAAATCATTGCACTCGCGCCTTCATCGTGCTTCATCGCGCGCTTGCGTGCGATCAGGCATTCAAACGTGCATTTGATCGCATGTGTTCAACCGGCAGCCCAGATTGCACCACGTCGACGCTTCCAGCGTCGCTCATTCCGCATCGGACGGTTAATCGAGCCACGCCCTATGCTTACGCTCGATTTGAGGCACGTGGGGCTTCGAACCCGTGCCCTCCTCTCGCACGTTGAGTGCTCAACCATTGAGCTACATGGTCACTTGAGACGCATTTAAGAATTAAGGCACGAGGGTCCATGGCCGTTGGATCAAAATCCTATGGCCCAGATTTGATGGCCATTTCAGGAGAGAAAGAGAGAGGGTGGGTGTCCTTGGCCGGTATGGGCGGCTGAGATGGTACCACATGGTGCCATCTTGGTCGTCCATCTTTTGTGTCTTATAGATGGTGCCACGAATGTCGTATTGGATCGATTTTCGCGTCGTTGGGCTGCAATCGTCGATCCGAACCCATCCGTGTGGTCGGATTTGTCATCTGATGTATAAATTTTCACCATCTTGACCCCTTGAC
This sequence comes from Thalassia testudinum, assembly GCA_037157565.1. NCBI lineage: Eukaryota > Viridiplantae > Streptophyta > Magnoliopsida > Alismatales > Hydrocharitaceae > Thalassia > Thalassia testudinum. The sequence continues at coordinate 3,616,210 of JAZHRO010000014.1, forward strand.
CTCTAATCTTTTTCGAACTGCATCTGATGCTACGGAAGTCTGATCGAGGCGATCTTGGAGTCGTTGAACTCCAATCGTTGCCTTGATTAGATCTGTATAATTGGATCTTCAATCCGAGGCCCCGATTAAATGTCACCCTATTACCTGACCAAAAAAAGGAGAAATTAACCTAAATTTTATACAATCTATCATAAATACATGATTATGCATGTTATGCAATATTTATAATGTATAATGCAACTGTATGCCTAAGAATGCGCAGAAATAGACGTTTTATGTGATATAAACATGTTTACATCACACCAGTATGCCAATGTTTTGCTAGTCCCTAGCAAAACTACATGTTATTTATAACAGAATTAGGTCAGATTTTTTGGGTAATAGTTATTTTTCAACACTTAGAGATTTCAACTAAGGCTTGAACTACAGAGACACAACAACTCCTTGGTATCTGCCAAAATGCAAACCTCCTCAAGCCCTCACCTTATTCAAAGAATGATCTTTTTTTTTTCTTTTTCTTCTTTTCTTTTTTTTTTTTGAATTTTTGAGCTTAGGGTTTTAGAGCAGCTTTCTATAGCCACTCAACCCACCCAAGACTCGATGAGTACTCTAAGTTCTAAGCATCTTTTTGTGTGAAGTGCTAGACTCATTGATTAGCAATCAGAATGGACTTTGGGTTTCTACGCCCCTAGGTGACCTTAAAAAAGAATTCTGCCTAAAGGTGTATCTATTTGACCAGTAGATTTCTCCCTACTTTTATTTTTATGGGTCAACACAAGGGTGAACACAGTGTATATCTCCCCGATTTATTCTACTTCTCCACTTCTTCCTATGTGTTTAGGAATTATACGTGTATTTCTTGAGTTGGGATCTGGACAACCTACCAATGGGCTGTTACCTACGATAACTTGCCAGCCATACTCGTGCGGTGAAGTGTGGCTTATTTTTTATTTTTTATTTCTTCTTCTTTTATTTTCTCCTTTTCTATTTCTTTTTTTCTTTTCTTTGGATATTTTTTCTTTTTTCTTTTCTTTCTTTAAGTTGGTGGCTTCCCTGATCTAAGATTCACCTAAAGGCAACAGGAAAGGAATGATCATGTGATTGGGCTCTGGACAACCTTACCAATGGGCTGTTACCCACGATAACTTGCCAGCCATACCACCCTAGAAGGTTCATTAGCTACCCAATTTTCGAAAAAAATGCCAAAAAGCGAGTCAGGGCAAATAATGTGTAGATGCTTAGACTTAAAATCCCCTCAAATTAGAGGACAGGTTGATAAGTTGTGTACTTATCACCCTATCTTATTTAATAAAATTAGAAATATATTTAGACTAGCGAGGACTTGAGAAACAAATCCACATTTTAGTGGACACCGGAGTTGATTAAGCTCGAAAACCTGAAGGGTCTTGGTGTTCAAGTCATACAGTTTTATTCTCTAAGATTAAAAATTTTCTAAAGCCCAAGTTCTCTTTCCTAATTCAACCTTTTTTTTTAATAAATAAAAAGAAAAAAAGAATCTATGGAGCTAACAAAATGATTCAGATAATGATATCCACCCCCTGATGCCTATCTAATGCAATGTTCTCATTGTATTAAAAAGACATGAAATAGAGCGGAATAGACTAGAAAGTACTTGTTTTGCGTGAATAATAGGTTGGCTCTGAGATGAGAAGAAACTGTATACATGCTGAATTTAGTACCTTCAATTAGTCACACTATACAAAGAAGAAGAAACAAATAATTCACAAGTACAATTTAGAATCAGAATAAGAAAATTTAGCTTTGGACCTGCCAGGAGAAGATGTCCACAGATGTGGACAAAATTGTGGTGTAGACCCATACCCGATGGTTGCGTATATCTAAGGTTCTGGATAAAATTTATCCAAAACCTAAGATCAACATGCAAGTGGGGTTGGGCCTACAATTTGTGAGGATGCAACCCAAGTCCAAAATGTCAGGTTACAGAGGAATCAAGCTCAAAAGGATAATCAATGAATGTGCGCTTGGGTTGGACATCCTCTGAATCAAAGATGTCATAAGGGTCCTGGTAGAAGGTTGGTGGTTTCAGACAAATAAGCACTCTTAGACTCGATCTTCTACTTCCTCCGAAATTGGCTTCCCAAATCATCATTTCCCAATTCCTATCCTCCTCTTTTAGAATTTCAAATTCTGGGACCTCCTGCATATTAATCACCCCATCTAAAATGTCCAAGTCCAAGATTTGTTGCGAAATCATAATTGACTTGGGTCTAGTGATCTCAAAATCAAACTCGTCAGTAAGCTCAATGGGGTGTGATTGAGGATCAGGGCTTTGAATTGAATCTTCCATGAAATGAGGATTTGAATCCGCCATGCGAGCCCCAATAGGATCAATTTCTTTAGTTATTGGGCTGTCAAATGATTTATCATACCCTGCAGACCCGTTAGTCTCACTAAATTATTTTCCTCAAATTTAGGTGAAACTTCACACAACGATTCTTCACCTTCAGAATCAAAGAATTTTGAATCTGCATTGATGTATGTCTTAAAATCATCAATCACTTTTTATTCCATGGAAACATACATTTTCTTGTACCTCAGCTCAAAGACCTCAGGTGAAGAAATCGATTCATCTTTATTTGATTGCTCTAGAATAACCTAGTCAACCCTTGTCTCGTAAAACATGTCCCCCCTACAGGTTCCTGAGTGGATTCTAACATCGACTCTCCTTTCAAGGGTTCATCCTGGGAATCCTCCCAAGATTAGACTAGAGCAATCACAAATCTCATCCTTAATTTCGATAACTTCCCAAGTAAAAACTCACTCGGATCCTTATCCTTAACATCCTAGAGCTAATCCAACAAATACTTGTTAAGATCATCAATCATTTCAATTAGATGCTCCAATTCTTTAGGGCAAGGTGTTGGCTTAACTTTTAGAGATTGAATGGTATTCATTAAGTTAGCCAACACCTTATCTTGGACCTAGTTAACCTGAACCAAATGGTTTGGTTCAAGGTTGGAAGGGTCTAGGTTCAGTGCAGGGGAGTCAACGAATTGAGGTTCTTGATATCTTCCCTGATAATAGATCATTTTGGGTTGTCCATAAGGAGGTGGTGACCTATATGCAATGTAATCTGGGGAAGGGTAAGGATCAACATACCCTTCTTGATTGTAGATCATATTAGGTTGTCCAAATGAGGGTGGTGACTAAGAAGTGACGATTGTGAGGAGGAGGACCTGTGGTGGCTTTGGGTTCTTCTCTATTGGAGAAGAAGATGAAGAAGGCCGGCTGTGCGTAAGGGCATGCACTCATGGGTTGCGCTGCTGCGCGTGCGTGAGGGGTGCGTGGCTGCGAGCATCGGTGGTTGGTGCGTTCGGTGAGGGATGCGTGTGGTCGGTGCAAGGTCGAGGGGTGGTGGTGTTGGCATGGGAAGGGAGAAGGTGGTGAAGGTGATGGTGGCTTTGGGTTCCTTTGTGGAAGGGAGGAACAGGGGAGAAGAAGGATATGAAGGAGAGGATGAAGATGAAAGGCAGAAGGAATATGGAAGGTGGTGCACGCTGTCACTATGCACCATTGCAATGATGGAGAATGTCTATGCCATAATGTACACCATGGTCATGGTGTATGCTCGATTTCATGATGCATGCCTACCGCACGGTGGTGGCGAGGGAGAAGATCCCCGGAAGGGGAGAGGATCATGGCAAAGAAGGCCGGTCTTCTTCCTTTAAAGACTCCTCCTGTTAGTTTTCTTTAGCCGAGAGACTCTTCAACCATTCAGTGAGGATTGCAAGTGGTTGGAACGGTAAGATAAGTTCTAGTGGTTCCCATCAGACGTCTGACATGATCTCTAGATGTCTTTAAAAAAGTGTAGAATCAAGGAGCTTGTGATGGCAGTTCCCAGCCGTCTGACCTTATCTCCAGACATCTTATAGACGCAAAAATGGACACCTGAACTCTTCCACCTAGCCTGCATCCATCCAATCAATTATGTTACCATATCATATGTTATTAAGTGTAAAATTGATGCATAAAATTATATGCAGACTAAGGTAAATTGCCATATAACTCCTAATTAATTAACAACTAAGAACAACTAATTAAAAAGTACTTAGGCCAAATAATGATCCACTAAAGTGGACTTACCAGCCACCTACCGATCACACTCGCGATGCCACCTCCCGATCGCACTCGCGATGCTACCTCTTGTTAATGCCCCTACATCATCGCCAATCATATATATATTCATTCTCGCCAACACAGGTCAGTCTCATTCTTGATCTCTCACATTATTGGAGATTGCTCAAGGTGATGATGGGATCTTTAATCTCGGATCTATACCCAAATTTACTCTTTTAGGATTTTGGCTCTCCAATTTGATTCAGAGGCAGCAATCTTAAATTTGTGCTCTCTCTTACTCTCTTTAGATTCATTAGTCTCTCTCCCACACCATGTGTGTGTGTGTGCATGATAGGGTGTGACTCATCATAGCTAAAATGCTCAAGTTAAGCTAGAAATTAGGTTAAACACTATCTTATTAACACAATAAATGGATTAAGTGTGGGAATTAATGAAAAAGACCTAAAACACTCAATTTATGCTAAAAATGAATAATTAGGTCATATTTGAGAGATTATCTATTGATTAAGTATATGGATGATTCAAATACCAAATTAACACCAATTTGAGTTTAAAAGTACAAATCAACAGTTGGATTAACTTCTAAATTGTTCAATTAAGTTGTCATAAAAACTTCAATGTATTTTTGCACCATTAGGGCCTTGAAATCATTGCATTACACCTAGGTCCTTTATTTCTTTAGATTTCATGCATTTAAAAGTCATAGGTTCGTATTTAATATCCTTTAGGAACTGCTCTGTCATGAAACTTACCACTTATGGGTTCCTTTGCATTTTTCTTGCCATTTCACCGTGAGGGGCTCTACCGCAAATGCACCAATACACCTGATGCTCCTCCTCTTGTACTATTCACATACGAAGAACACAGAGCTTCTGGACCGTCCATTCCCTCCACCATTCATCCAACGGTGAATCTATGATGTAGACGAAGAGGATTGAGATTTTTTAACTTACTTGCCGAGAGATGGAGAAATAGTGGCGAAGGGTGACGGGTGGCGATGTTGAAGGTGCGGCTAGGGTTGGGGATGAGGGTGACTGGAAGACATGGAGATCAAAAATTGGAGGGAGAGGAGATGGCCGTCTTGTGTGGGTGGGGCTATCAGATTTGGGTCGAGAGAGGGCTAGAAGAGGACGAACGGAGAGATCCTATGCTATAGATGCAGAAGAAGAGGGCATATGGCGGCGGTATGCAGGAACCCCCTTATGTGCCTGGCATGTGGAGGAGATGGGCACAAACGTGACTCGTGCATAAGGATGCGGCTTCAGTATATGAGGAAGAACACTCAGTGCCCGAAGCAAGAGGTACCAAAGGAATCACGGCTACCTCCACCGCTAGCACAGGTTGGCCACACAATTGATGTGGAAATCCCCTTCTCTAAGGATATACTATTTACGGAGATGTTGCTGAGAGGTGCATTGATCGGGGAGGTTATGACTAGAAGCCTGTCTGCTGAAAAGCTCCATCAAGTAGTGAGTTCCTTGTCACTTGTCTTGCCAAGCTGGAAGGTTGCTATGTTATCCTAGACCCGTTTTCTTGTTTTTGGTATGGGGATGATAGATGTGGAGAGGCTAAGATTTCGCTCGAGTAATTTTGCAAACATCAATGTGTTATGGAGGCTGGTCTCTCCTTTTGATGGGGCACTCCCTGACCATCCACCCTAGAGGATGGGTACTTAGCATGTGACATTAGCCATCAAGGGTCAGCCTCTATACCTGAGATCTAAAGGGGTGGTCTCTAAGATGATCACTAGGTTTGCATCTATCCATGATGATACAGTGGTTGAAATTGAGGAAGGAGATGCATGTGTACTGAAAATTGGGGTTGAGATCTTCAGAAGTGGGTCACTGCCTGATAGAATAATTCTCAGATGTGAAGGAAGTTCCTGGCTTATTCATGTGTCAGTGGTTGGGCAAGAAGTCATAATCTTGGAACCAGGACAGGTTAAGACGTATGAAGAAAATTCTAGGGAGGTGCAATAGGTGGTACTAGAGGGTCGTAAGCCTTCAGATGATGCTCCAGGACCAAAGAAGAGGAAAGAATGCCACGAGGAGGACTCAGAGGGGGGTATGATGATGGTGGTGAGTGACACTATCATGAGGAGTGATAAAAGAAATGCATGAGGACCCTGGTAATATCATTAACTGTATAGAAGAAAGAATAGAAGGCAGCAGTGGGAGAAGTATCCTCAGGGATGTGAATCAATTGCCACTTCCTGCTCTTGAAGGTTTGAAATTTGGGAAAGGATCTGGTCAAACGAATGGGGTTGGGCGATCCCCTTACATGCTTAGGAGGCGGAGAAAGGAAAACATGAATCCCATTGAGGAAGAAACCATTGCAAAGTCCATCATGGTTGAATATGTGGATAACTTGGTGCAAGGGGATCATCTTTTTAAGGGATGAGAATTTTAACGTGGAATGTGCGTGGGCTACGCAATAAAGTGAGAAGAGCTTCTCTAATAAGATATTTTATGGCGTGGGAGATTGATTGTGCTCTTATTCAAGAGACACATCTAGAGGAAGACAATAGTCCTATTTGGGACACCCTGAGGCAGTCTGGAAGTGTAGATTGTATGGGGATGGCTGTAAATGGCAGATCTAGTGGGATGGCTATTTGGTGGAGAAGGTCTAGCTTTAAAGTGTCTGAAGTCCATCGGGCCAGGCACATGATTACATGTAGATGCTGATGAGTCCATTAAAATGGACTAATATTAAGCCTAAGTATATTTAATCGTATAGTTCAGGTGTGTTAATAATGACAATTAAGTTATAGAATATTTGTATGCCTTATAATTTGAGTTTATAACATTCTATAACTTAATTATTTTGTTATTTTTATATGCAGGTAATAAAACCTAGAAAGAACAAGGGTGGGGGGATAATTTCCCCAAACAGCTGCCGCAGCTATTTCCCCCTCCCCCGCCGGACATTGGGGTAATCTTCTCCAACGATCACCGGCCAAAAACAGAAAGGGATTTGAAAATCCCTGGATTGACTCACAGAGGGAGAGAGAGGACTTAAAAAGAGAAGAGGCGGCGTGCACAGGAAGGATCTCCCCCCCTGCGGGGAAAGGCTCTCTCTTCTCCACTGTGGAGAGGGCAAGCACTGTGCCGCTTCTTCTCTACCTCAAGTAGTAGCACCGAGCGCCTCTCCCTTGCTGCGCCCTCACGCACAAGCCTGCGCCACTCCCTGCAGACCGCAACATCAACCTGCACTTCCTCCTTCCAGTGCCTACCGCTCTGCCTTCCAGCACCGTAGGCACTCTCATCCCCGCGCACTGCACCCGCAGGCGCTCCACCTCACCGGCCCCGCACCCGCAGGCGCTCCACCCGCAGGCGCTGCATCTTCACCCTGCCTGGCCACGCCCGCAGGCGCATCCTTCCTTCCAGCGCCTCCTTGCAGCACGCACCAGCCCGTTCCTCTCCTCCAGCGCGCCTCAACGCTGCGCGCCCGCACCTGCAGGCACTGCATAGCCGCTCCACCTTCCGCGCCTATCCGCAAGTGCCCTTCTCCAGCGCCTGCAGGCCTGCAAGGCCACGCCGTCCACAGCGCCCTCCAGCAGACTGGCGTTCTTCATCTCCAGGCCATGTCCTTCTGCAGTACGCCCACGCACCGCACCTTCTCCAACGCCTGCAGGCTTGCAAGGCCATGCCGCCCACAGCGCCCTCTAGCATACCGGCGTTCTTCACCTCCAGCCACCTCCGGCCACCTCCGCCGCCGCCGCTGCCACCGTCGGAAAGCTCTCGACTTCGCCGTCCTCTTGAGCCCTACATCGACCCCCGCGGATATCTCTCTCTCTCTCGCGAGGAGAGAGGAAGAAAGCTCTGTTTTTGTTGGAATTAGAAATTACATTCAATGCCATTGCCACCAATTTCATTTTTTTATTATTATTATATTGTGGCAGAATTGCATTCAACCACTTACAGTTCTTTCTAATTGCATGGTATTAATATTGGCTAGTTTAAAGATTGGTTTAAGTACTAATTGTCTTTAGTACACATCACGTGAAAATTTCACTAATTCATCCTAAATTTATTGAGGATTTCTGTGAGGGAAAACTGCACTTACACCCTTAACTTTTTAGGTTATTACAAATCTATTTTCCTTCACATTTTAAGTCCAATTTGAAAAGAAATTTCGCACTATCCGAAATAACATTAAATAATTAAGTATTGATTGCATCATTGCCTCCCTGTGGACACGACCCACTCTTCTGCGAGTGGTTATTTTCATTATTTTTGATTAGTCAATTTTTCCACCACTTAAATACTATAACGCTAAGAGAAAAGTCGATCGTCAAAATTGGCGCCATTGACGGGGATGCAACAGACGTAATAGATTTACTTTATTATTTTTAAATCTTTTGAGTTGCGAAATTATCTAATCATCTTTATTATTTTGCAAGGAATCTGACACGGCGACGAGGCGTAGCAAAGCGACGACTTTGAACGTGAACAACGCTCATGGCGGAGATGATCTTTTTGGTGGACCTTGACGCCACCTGGAGGCCAGAAACAGGAACACGTGGGCCTTGATCCCATGCATTTAGGCTTACGGAGAAACCTATTTCTGATTTAGGCAGTAGATCTTAGTTAGATTTAGTTAGATAGACAGTCTAGTTAGATTTAGTCAGATAAACATTAGAAGTTAATTACTGTCTTTTGGACCCTTGTTGGGTATTTTTTGGGAACGTGTTCCCAGTGCCATTTCATTTCTTATCGCTCTTGTATGCGGGAGTGTATTTTTGGGAGCGTGTTCCCATTTATTTAGATTCTAGGATTGTTTGAACTGCATGTTTGTTAGTTAGTTAGATTAGGTGTGTTTGTTATTATAAAAAAAAAAAAAATCGAACTGCCTGCTAGAAGCTGCATATCTGTAGGACGATCATCTAGGATTGAATGAGCAGCATCTAGTTTATTTTTATTGCATTGCATTCATTACTGCACGAAGAAAGATAGAGTATGGTACGTCTTTTCTTGAGCATTAATTACTTGTCATGCATATGCATTGAACCTAAATCTAAGACCACAAAAGTGCTTGAATCAAATTAATTCAGTGGTCACTTTAAAATAATTGGGACTGTTAAGAGGTTGGACTTTAAAATCTGTGACTAAAAATTGTGTGCAAAAGGATCCTATCTGCGGAATTTCAAAAAAAATCAAAACTTGATCGTATGCTTGCACAGTTGAGACACTCTGCACCTCACATAAGGTCACTAGATAAATTTTTATCTCTCCTCTTTTGCACCACAAGGGAAGTTAGTCGGAAATCAACAAGCCTATCCACCAAGTTACTTCGGTTCCTCGTGTGTGGGCTCGATTCGAGACTTCCATCCCTTGCGAGTAGGTTATAGGCACCAGCGAAGGTTGGCCTAGGAAGTGTAATTTTTGCAAAACTTGTTTGGCCACCAACTAAACATATAACTCTAAGACATACAATCTACTAAAAATAGATCCCGTTGAATTTGCATTTGCTTTGACATTAGAACTCTCTAGGAAGTTTTCTGCTGAATTTTGCTAAAGCCTAAGAGAGTTAAAATTGTTTTGAAATGGATTATTCTTACTCCTATCATTCAGATTATCAGAGTCAATACTTCCCATCTTTTAGTCAGGATCCCATGCTCCGAGCGTATCCATCCTTTGATGGGTACATTGATAATTCATGGGATCATTCTCATTCTTACCCTGGGAGTACTGGCTTGATAACTCCCACTTTTGAGCAGAGCCTAGGAGTGGGATTTTTCAATCCTGAAATCCCTACTTCCATGCAAACACCCAACCCTCCCACCCTTCATGATTTTCCGTATCGAGGTTGGACCGATACCCCCCTAGGCAACTAGAGCCTGAAATTGATTATCCTCCCCAACCTGATAATAGTAGCCTCTCCTCTTTTATGATAGAAATGCAAAAACAACAAAAGGAAATAATGGAATCAATGGGAGAGATGTTGAGGAATAGTCAATAATTAAATGAATAAATAAGACAACTTAGCTACACGGTTCCCAATAATCTTGATCCCTACCCATCCGATCATGATCATGAAAATAATTCTGAGGTACTTAATGACAATAGGGATGCAATTTCATGTAGCGATCACTTAGACTCTCCCAATGAGACGCGGCCACTAGAGGACAACAATAATAGTGATTATCCCCCTGAACTATATTGGAGTCAAAAGTAGGAGAAGATTATTGTTCCTATCACTTCCCCTCTTGATTATTTGGTAGAATCCCATTCTACTCTTAGTGAGCCTACTCCTGACCCTCTACTTAGGGAATCAACACCTATCATTCAATATCCTGAGGATTTAAATGCACCTAATGAAGGTGACCCTAAGGGAATGGAGGATGATCAATTCTGGTCTCAAGGATATGAAGAGTCTAATTCAGAGGATGAGGATGCCCCAACAGAGGAACATGGACTGAAAATCTGGAGTAAATCACGGCAGAATCATTTATCATTTGAGGATTTAGCTCCAGAGGATAGAAATAATATGATTAAATCTAGATTCCTCTTTTCTTTTGAGAGCCATCCTCCATCAAAATAGGAGTTGATATTAGAGGAGGACAAACAAAATAATGAGAAGTCTATGGGAGACTCTCGGGAACAAAACATGTCAATTGAGGATTTATACCCCGAGAAGAATGACGAATTCAATGATATAGGCTTCCTCCAAAATATTAAACCTGATCCTCCCCTAGAAATAATTGAGGATACTGATCCAACTCCTAAGGAATCACAGATACACCCAGACAGATATTCCAGTGAACCAAATGAATCTAGGGATGAGCTGAATGATAATGATTCTTACATTTTGACCCTGCCATCAAAAAGTTGTAGTTTGGAGTCTACCCTTGATTCAAATATGACTCTGATCATTAATGCTAGGCAGGATAACTTGAAGTTGTCTACTACTGTTAGGGACTGTACACAATCTAAATCATTGTTGGAATTGGACCCAACTAAGCCCTCATTCGACTTAACCATTACCTTCCAACACTACAAACAATCCCTAAACTCCCTAACCGATCGTTGGCTCAGATCTCTGCTCATGTACATTCTTTCTGGAGAATATATCAGGCCAGTACATCCTAGGATAGAATGGCGAGTATGGATTGATGCTTGTACTTTTACTCACGCCATTCAAGGGTTTGAACTAATAATGATTATATCTTTTAAAACCCATCTTGCTTCGGAGGACCCTTGTTATCCTCCACTTAGTCTGTTTCGGGAGGCCTCTTTTCATATTCCGTTTATTATCTCTAGACCTCCCAAGGTAACCTACGAGGTTTTTCGCTTTCATATCTTCTGGTGAGCATTTGGAATTACATTGCATCATCAGCTCGCCAACATCCGTGGTTACCTGTTTTCTAGGCCTGCACTGTTACGCATATTTTTAGGGCCTAACCTTTTCTATTTGGAACCTGACTTACAAGTTCGTTATAAGTCTGGCTGCTGACAGAAAATGCAGCACTTTTTGAGAGGCAACCCAGCAAACTGTGTCAAGTGATATTTTTCTTTTCTCCTCCTGTTTTAATTTTACAATGGGGACATTGTAGGATTTAGGCATGGGGGAGTGCATTTGCATTTTAGGTGCATTCATGCATTTAGGTTAGCATATATAAAAAAAAATTCTCTTTTCTTGAGCTGATTGGGTTTATCCCTAGCAGAATACCTTTGTCATTGGAGGTTTTTCTTCTTGAATTATTTCTTAAGTTTTGAATCCAGTACATTTATTTCACGTGCACGTAGACTTGGTAATGGATCCTTGAGGAAAACCAATGAGCATTTCTAGTCTACTGAACCCTTGGACAGTTCATAGCGAGTCAGGCATACTATCCTCTAGTAAATCCACCTCATATTTGTGAGAAGAAGTATAGATATTACTGGTGCGCTAAGTCTAGTGCAAGGACTCTTAAGTTTTGGATAATTAGATGATGATACTTCAGAGTTAGGTGTAGTTTTCACTCTCTGTTCCTGGGTACGTACTTTGAGTGAATTCCTGAGAGTCACCAAATAAGGCAGATACACAGAGATTGAGTCTTAATAAAGCTATAACTATGGTGGATGGTTACGATCGTCCTTCATAGAGTCCTCAGCTGAAGGAGGGTAATAGTGTCAAAGGTCAGAAATACGCCTGTCCTATCCATTCTTTCCTGGTGCCGAGAATAGGCACTTCCACCAAATAAGCCACACAACTTCCTCTTGACCGTCATCATCCCTAATAATGCCTCGTAAATAAAAGTCTGTATCGTGTTGTACTGATTAAAAAAGAAACAAAAACAAGAAGAAATAAAATAAAATAAAATAAAAAAAAAGAAAGAGAGAGAAAAGAAGAAGAAAAAGAAGAAATAGAAAGAAGAAAAAGAAAAAAAATAGTTATATTACAAAAAAAAAAAAAGAAAAAAAAGAGAGAAGGATCCAAGTGTATGATGTAACACTATTTCTGAGGCAGCAAAACACCTATCGCATTCCACCAAATATGACCCATACCTACCTTATAGTATTTCTGATCGCCTGAATACTGGTTGAGAACTCTAACTTAGTTGTAGAGTTATTAGGACTTGAATTGAAGTGTGGATGCCATGTGAGGCCACCAAATAGTGAGTATAATTTCTAATTCTGGCGAGATTCGTGATCTCAGAAAGAAAGAAGAGAGAGAATGCCCAGGAACATTAAGAGAGCACAGTTGTGTAGCCTCTCTCAGAGTTGACTTGTCTAATAGTCTAGAGAGCTAGAGTTTGCAGTGCTAGACTATATGTAGCACCAGTTGAGTGTGTGCCACCAAATACAAATCCATTCAATTTGATATCTCTTACCTAAGCCAAACACCGGGGACAAATTGCAGATTATTGTTTGCTTTATCCCCGAAGGAAGTGGTTGCCTATCTCGACAGAAATTTTTGCCAAGGGTGATGTATGAACTCACAATGCGAATCGGCTCTTTCACTTGGATCTGTTACCTAGGTTATCAACACTTCACATTTGTCTGGATTTCTAAAGTTTTGAAATAAGAAAAGAAGAAGTCGTCTGATTACTTCTATTATTCATTTTTGCTAGGGACTAGCAAATCTTAGGCATGTGGGTATTTGATGAGTCCATTAAAATGGACTAATATTAAGCCTAAGTATATTTAATCGTATAGTTTAGGTGTGTTAATAATGACAATTAAGTTATAGAATATTTGTATGCCTTATAATTTGAGTTTATAACATTCTATAGCTTAATTATTTTGTTATTTTTATATGCAGGTAATAAAACCCAGAAAGAACAAGGGTGGGGGGTAATTTCCCCAAACAGCCGCCGCAGCTATTTCCCCCTCCCCCACTAGACATTGGGGTAATCTTCTCCAACGATCACCGGCCAAAAACAGAAAGGGATTTGCAAATCCCTGGATTGACTCACGGAGGGAGAGAGAGGACTTAAAAAGAGAAGAGGCGGCGTGCACAGGGAGGATCTCCCCCCCCTGCGGGGAACGGCTCTCTCTTCTCCACTGTGGAGAGGGCGAGCACTGTGCCGCTCCTTCTCTATCTCAAGCAGTAGCACCGAGCGCCTCTCCCTTGCTGCGCCCTCACGCACAAGCCTTCGCCACTCCTCCCTGTAGACCGCAACATCAGCTTGCGCTTCCTCCTTCCAGCGCCTACCGCTCTGCCTTCCAGCACTGTAGGCACTCTCATCCCCGCGCGCCGCACCCGTAGGCGCTCCACCTCACCGGCCCCGCACCCACAGGCGCTCCACCCGCAGGCGCCTACCACTCCACCTTCAAGCACCCGCAGGCGCTGCATCTTCACCCTGCCAGGCCGCGCCCGCAGGTGCATCCTTCCTTCCATCGCCTCCTTGCAGCACGCACCAGCCTGCGCCTCTCCTCTAGCGCGCCTCAACGCTGCGCGCCCGCACCCGCAGGCGCTGCATAGCCGCTCCACCTTCCGCGCCTATCCGCAGGTGCCCTTCTCCAGCGCCTGCAAGCCTGCAAGGCCATGTCGCCCACAGTACCCTCCAGCAGACCGGTGTTCTTCATCTCCAGGCCACGTCCTTCTGCAGTGAGCCCACGCACCGCACCTTATCCAACGCCTGCAGGCCTGCAAGGCCACGCCACCCACAGCGCCCTCCAGCGGACCGGCGTTCTTCACCTCCGGCCACCTCCGCTGCTGCCATCGTCGGAAAGCTCTTGACTTCGCCGTCCTCTTGAGCCCTGCATCGACCCCCGCGGATATCTCTCTCTCTTGCGAGGAGGAGAGAGGAAGGAAGCTCTGTTTTTGTTGGAATTAGAAATTACATTCAATGCCATTTCCACTAATTTCATTTTTTTTATTATTATTATATTGTGGCAGAATTGCATTCAACCACTCACAGTTCTTTCTAATTGCATGGTATTAATATTGGCTAGTTTAAAGATTGATTTTGGACTTGATTTAAGTACTAATTGTCTTTAGTACACATCACGTGAAAATTTCACTAATTCATTCTAAATTTATTGAGGATTTCTGTGAGGGAAAACTGCACTTACACCCTTAACTTTTTAGGTTATTGCAAATCTATTTTTCTTCACATTTTAAGTCCAATTTGAAAAAGAAATTTCGCACTATCCGAAATAACATTAAATAACTAAGTATTGATTGCATCATTGCCTCCCTATGGACACGACCCGCTCTTCTGCGAGTGGTTATTTTCATTATTTTTGATTAGTCGATTTTTCCACCACTTAAATACTATAACGCTAAGCGAAAAGTCAACCGTCAGATGCCAGAGTCACTAGGGGCAGTTGGATTGGTTTGTATCGTGTGTGTATGGTCCCTATGCAGCAGCTAGCTGGGTGGAGTTATGGGAGGACTTATCAGCAGTACATCAGAAGGTCCAAGAGCTACCTTGGCTCGTGGGTGGAGATTTCAATTGCACCTTATCAAGTGGGGACCGACCTGGTGGTAATGCAAATGGTGCAGTGGCAGGGTTCCAATTGGTTGTGTAGAATCTAGGCATCACTAAGTATTCGGACAGTGGTATTGAGTTTACTTGGAGAAACGATAGTGAGCTCATGTCTAAATTGGATAGATTCTTTGGTAACTCTAGTGATGATAACGTCATCATCAACTATATTTAGCTTTAATTAGTCATTATCAAGGAATAAATGCTCCTACATAACCGCCGGAGGACTATAATTCATTACAAATCCTTTCTAAGAGAAATATAAGAAACCAGGGTTAAAACTGCAGTTTTAACACGCATATCTCAATTGTAGTACAATCATAGGTTTTCTTAGGGGTTAATTAAGGATTGAATGATCTTAAGAGTCTAACAAGTGGGTTAGAACAGACAGAAAAGGGTTTTCGCATGTTTTGAGAATTAAATAACTTCCGAAACCCTAAAAATAGACCCGCTTAATTAACTGAGGTTTTGGTTAGGATAAAATTCACATAAATCCTCTAAAATTCATATAAAATTATTTTCTAGGGTTTGGTATGCTTGATTTGACCATTGGAACCCTTCTTGACCTAAAATAAAGCCACAGATAGACTTTTTCCCTGGGTTTTTGCATAAATTACCCCATCAAACTTGGTCAAAACCAAAATCCAACTTCACCATTGGATTTCTTAGGTCCAAATTAGGTTTTTACCAAAATTTGGACCCAATCTGAGATCATCTTGACCTAGTTTGCAATTTGGTCTTGTTTGACTCTTTTATCTCACACACATGCCCCTAACTTTTGAACCCTTTACAACCAGGTCCTCAACTTTATCGTCTCCTTCTTCAAATAGGTCCCTGCCACCATAAAATCCTAAATCTTACAACTCCAACAAGCTTGATTTGGCATTTTCTCGTTGATTCCTTGACGAATCCCTTTCAGATTTGAAAGGGAAGTTCGTCAAGGAATTCCTTTCCTTTTGAGCCAGATTCGAAGATCTAAAATTAGCCCAAATCCTGTTGCGAACCTTTGAAGGATTTGGGTCCCCATCTCCGGTGACCTTCCAAGCTTATGAAGCTTACTTGCCAAGCTCAAATCGTCCTCCAGAGGCCTATAAAAGAACCCCAGACATCATCGTCCATCCCAAGCTCGAATTCGACCGAAGTTACCCCCAAATTCTTCCCTCCTAATCTGGCCGAAGCTCCTCGATGTCCGACAAGTTCCTCCATCTCCCCTCGTCGTCTGACCGTAATACTAGCGGCAGATCCTCCTTCCTTGTCTTCCTCTGCGTCGTGCCATACCAGCGGGCACCTCTTTCTCCATCCTCACCATCCTACCCTCACTAGTGCACTTCGTCTTCTCCAAGGCCGGCGTACCGTCGGTAAGGAGAATCCTCCCCTTTCGTCTGATTAGATTAGGTTATATTAGTTCCTCTTGACCTTTAGGTTAGATTCCCTTATTCCTATCCTAGTTTCAACCCTCGACACCGTCGTTCACCGTCATCTTCTTCTTCTCCGACCGCTCCTCTGGTGAGGTGCCTCCATCACTACACTCCTCCATCCACCTTACCAACCACCTCACGACCTTCGCCATGACTCCACCAATCAAACCCCTCTCCTATTTCGCTCCACCGCACACCTGAACATGCCCCCGAACAAACCCACCTTCTTTGACCTATCCCGACTCCATCCGGCCACCACACACGTCCATCCACCACACAACCACCACCAACAGACTCCACGCCCTTTGGCAAAGCTCCTGAGTGCTTCTGATGTGGCCACAAGGCTATGTTTATGTTTTCAGGAGCAGAACCTGCAACCACCATTACCGAGGAGCTTCAAGGAAGCTTCAAGCTCATGCCAAGTCTGGATAGCCCTAGGTGGAAGTCCCAGGCTGTGTGGAATCCCCTCAGGCACTGCCCCAGGTGGTCAATTAGATGCCTGGACCTCGTGAGCTGCAGCAATTGAAGGAAAAAGTCCTGCCTGCTGTGCGCAAAGGAAGGTGTAGGACTTTAGTCCCACATCGGTTGTTGAAGATCAAATGCAGTGACTTAAATTGATTTTCTACATAGGGCTATTTGCCTCCTAACACAGAGGGTGAGGTCCTCCACACCCATCACCTTCCCCACCTGTGACATGCACCAAGCGGGCCTGGCACTCACCTGATTACCCGCTTAAGCCTACTCTTACACCTCAGCTGCCATTCACGGCCGGCAGCCTTGGTCCCAGGTGTGCTTAGATCTGAAACCCGACTACCCGATACTGTGCATGGCCTTGTGAAGGCGGAAGAAAGGTGGAAATCTAGAGAGGAGAGAGAGCACAGGGGTTGACGGAGAGATTCTCGCTTATTTATGATAGCAATAGAATGATATGTCATTGTGTTTTATGTGGTGGAGAATCTCTCAATCAAAAATAAATATCAAATTTTACCACAATAAGAATGTCGCATCCACAGGGAGCAATAGACCAATAAATTCACAAGTAGAGGAATATACTGTTTGTAGACACTATCGTGACTTTAATGCGAGGAATATGCTATTTTAAATGTAGCTTGCAATTTCCTTAAAAGTTCAGGGTTATTTACGCAATTTTCACATCAGGAATTAAGCTCCCAAAAATATGTATATGATGCATGTGTAATGGCATATCATGTAAATTTAACTTGCATGCAAATATGACTTGAAATTCAAAGTTAAATGATGCACATAGCACAAGTGAAGTAATTTCAAGAAACCATAAGTGTATCAATGAAATGTGGCCTGAATAAAATATTAATATATAAATGGCAGTGGCATTCAATGTAAATATTAATTGAGGAGAAAACAATGGATTTCTCCTCTCTCTTCCTCGTGTGGACAACCGTGCATGGTTGGTGGCGAGAGTTGACGGGGTGGTGCGCCTCAACGCATGCTTCGCGATGATGGTGACACGGCGGCTGGAGGTGGTCGGCGGTGGCCGGATGGTGGAGAATAGCCGCCGGCCTGTTGGCTCTGTTGGAGGAGGACGGCCATGCGTGGAGAGGAGGAAGAGTGCTGCTGCAGCCCGCGCGGCTGTGCGCTGGGTGCGCATAGGAGTGTCCTGCAAGCGTGGGTTGCTTGCTGGCGGCTGCAGCCTGCGGTCGTGGTCTGCCTGCAGTGGCTGGGTTGCCTGCGGGAGATGGTAGCAAGCGTGGGTGACTGCAGGTGTTTGGTGCGATGCCTGCGGTGGGGGATGGTGCAGCACCTGCAGGCAGTGCTGGTGCAGGTAGGCGGAGAAGGGAGCATAAGGCAGTAGCACGGCTGTGGCGTGGGTACAGTGCCTGCAGGGCATGCAAGGCAGGCGGTGGAGGGCGATGGCGCGGTGTGGTGCAAGCTAGAAGGGCACGCCTGTAGGGCACAGCTATGGCTTGCAAGGGATTGGTGAAGGTGAAGGCGCTGTGAAGGCAGTGCAAGGGTGTGGTGGAGGTGAAGGCGCTGTGAAGGCAGTGCAAGGGCATGGTGGGCAGGCGGTGGGAGTTGGTGCGCACAGTGCACGCCCACTCCACGGTTGGGTCCCCGCTAGGGGGAGAAGAAGAAGACTCCATCTCTCTCGCCAGAACCTCTTTTTATCTCCTCTCCCCACGTGAGTTAAGGGATTTTCAAAATCCTTACTAAATTTGGCCTTCGGCTGTTGGGGAGATGTTGAGGCCGGCGGCTGTTGGGGGAGGGGAAAATTTAATTCACCCCCCTTGTCTCTTGCAATTTATTCCTACAATAATGAAACATAAAATAATTACATACTAAGTTATAGAATGCGATAGAATAGATAAATACTCAAGTAATGATGCATGCACTTATTCTATATCCTAATGTAGTTATCAACAAACATAAAATGTAAAAATAAGCTTAACTTAGTCGTAACAATAGTCCATTAAAATGTACTCATCAAATACTCTCATGCCTAGGATTTTCTAGTCCCTAGCAAAATGATAAATAATATAAGTAATCAGAAGATTTCTTCTATTCATATTTCAAATCTTTAGAGATCCAGACAAATGTGAAGTGATGATAGCCTTGGTAACAGATCTAAGTGAAAAGCCAATTCGCATTTGCAGTGCGTACTTATCCCTTAGTAAATATTTTTATCAGGATGGGCAACTACTTCTCTCGGGGATAAAGCAGAAAATAATCTGTACATTGACCCCAGCTTTAGGCGTAGGTAGGAGATATCGAGTTGAATGGATTTGTATTTGGTGGCACACACTCATCTGCTGCTACATGTAATCTTGTACTACAGACTCTAGATCTCTAGACTATTAGACAAGTCAACTCAGAGAGAGGCTAAACAACTGTGCTCTCTTGATGTTCCTTGGCGCTCACTCTTTTCTTTCTTTTCTTTCTGAGATCACAAATCTCGCTAGATTTAATAATTGTACTCATTATTTGGTGGTCTCACCTGGCATTCATACTTTAATTAAAGTCCTAATAACTCTACAACTAAGTTAGAGTCCTCAACTAGTATTCGGGCGATCAGAAATACTGAAAAGTAGGTATGGGTCATATTTGGTGGAACGCGATAAGTGTTTTTGTTGCCTTAGAAACAATGTTACAATGATAAAATTATAACCCTAGACTTTTTTTTTCTTTTCTCTCTCTCTTTTCTTTTTTTCTTTTTCTTTTTTTTTTCAGGAATTGTTTCTTCTTGTTTTTTTATCAATCAACACAACACGATACAGACTTTTATTTATGAAGCATTATTAGGGATGATGATGGTTAAGAGGATATTGTGTGGCTTATTTAGTGGAAGTATCTATTCTCGGCACCGGGAAGGAATGGACAGGACAGGTGTATTTTTGACCTTTGACACTATTACCCTCCTTCAACCAAGGACTCTATGAAGGATGGACATATCCATCAACCATAGTCATAGCTTTATTAAAACTCAATCTCTGTGTATCTACCATATTTGGTGACTCTTAAGAATTCACACAAAGTACGCACACAGGAACAGAGAGCGAAAACTATGCCTAACTCTGAAGTATCATCATCTAATTGTCCAAAACTTAAGAGTCCTTGCACTAGACTTAGTGCACTAGTAATCTCTCTAGTTTTCTCTCACAAATATGAGGTGGATCTACTAGAAGATAGTATGCTTGACTCCTTATTGACTGTCCAAGGGTTCAGTAGACTAAAAATGCTTATTGGTTTTTTTCAAAGATCCATAACCCAGTCTATGTGCATGTGAAGTAAATGTATTGGATTCTAAACTTAAGAAATAATTCAAGAAGAAAAACCTCAAATGACAAAGGTATTCTGCCAGGGACTAACCCATTTAGCTCAAGAAAAGAGAATTTTTTTTTTAAATTTTTTTATATGCTAACCTAAATGCATGAATACTTCCTAAAATGCAAAATGCACCCCCCCATGCCTAAATCCTACATTGTCCCCATTGTAAAATTAAAACAGGGGGAAAAAAGGAAAGAAAACACCTGACGACGGTGTTATTCAGACCGTTGGGTTGCCTCCCAACAAGCGTTGCATTTTCTGTCAGCAGCCAGACTATAAGGAACCTGTAAATCTGGTTCTAGACAGAAAAAGTTAGGCCCTAAAAATATGCGTAACAGCGTGGGCCTAGAAAACAGGTAGCCACGGATGTTGGCGAGCTGATGATGCAACGTAATCCCAAATTCTCGCCAGAATGTATGAAAGCAGAAAACCTCGTTGGCTACCTGGGGAGGTTTAGGAATAACAAAAGGAATATGGAAAGAGGCCTCCCGAAATGGAATAAGTGGAGGATAACAAGGATCCTCCAAAACAGGATGGGTTTTAAAAGATATAAATATTAATATTTGAAACCCTTGAATGGAAAGACTAAAAGTACAAGCATCAATCCACACTCTCCCTTCTACTCGAGGATGTACTGGCCTGATATGTTCTCCAGAAAGAATGTACATGAGTAGAGATCGGAGTCAAGGATCGATTAGGGAGTATAAGGGTTGTTTGTAGTGTTGGAAGGTAATGGTTAAGTCCAATGAGGACTTAGTCAGTGTCAGGTCCAATTCCAACAATGATTCAGATTGTGTATACTCCCTAGCAATTATAGACAACTTCATGTTACCCTGCCTAGCATTAATGACCGGAGTCATATTTTCACCTTTTAGTATATGTGAATCAAGGGTAGACTCCAAATCATAACTCTTTGATGGCAGGGTCAAAATATCAGAATCATTATCATTAAGCTCATCCCAGGATTTGTTTGGTTCACTCAAATTTTTGGCGGGGTGTATATGTGATTCATTAATTGAGAAAGGAGTTGGATCAATATCCTCAATTATTCCTAAAGGAGGATCAGTCTTAATATTTTGGAGCAAGCCTATATCACTGAATTCGTTATTCTTCTCACGGTATAAATCCTCAATTGACGTGTTTTGTCTCCAAGAGTCTCCCCTAGGCTTCTCACTATTTTGTTTGTCCTCCTCTAATATCAACTGTTTTGATGGAGGATGACTCTCAAAAGAAGGGAGGAATATGGATTTCACCATATTATTTATATCCTTTGGAGGTAAATCCTCAAATAATAAATAATTCCCCTGGGATTCACTCCAGATTTTTAGTCCAGGTTCCTCTATTGGGGCATCCTCGTCCTCTGAAATAGACTTTTCATATCCCTGAGACCAAAATTGATCTAATTCATCTTCTATTCCCTTAGGGTCACCTTCATTGGGTGCATTTAAATCCTCAGGATGCTGAATGGTAGGTGTTGATTCCCTAAGTGGAGGGTCAGGAGTAGGCTCACTAAGGGTAGAATGGGATTCCACCAAATAATCAATAGGGGAAGTGATAGGAGCAATACAACCTTGACTCGGGTTAGTAGGGGTAAGGAGAATACTGTCATTGGGGTCAAGGTCCTTAAGAGGTACCATCTTCCCTTGCTTTTGACTCCAATATAGCTCGAGTGGATAATCACTAGGATTGTTCTCCTCTAGTGGCCGTGTCTCATTGGGAGAGTCTAAGTGATAGCTACCTAAAACTGGATCCCTATTGTCAATGGTTTCCTCAGAATTATTTTCATGATCATGGTTGTATGGGTAGGGATCAGAATTAATGGGAAGAGCGTAGCTAAGTTGTCTTATTTCTTTGTCTAATTGTTGACTATTCCTCAACATCTCTCCCATAAATTCCATCATTTCTTTTTGTTGTTTTTGCATTTCTATCATAAAAGAGGAGAGGCTACTACTATCAGGTTGGGGAGGATAGTCAATTTTAGGCTCTGGTTGCCTAGGGGTATCGGTCCAACCTTGATACGGAAAATCATGAAGGGTGGGAGGGTTGGGTGTTTGCATAGAAGTAGGGATTCTAGGGTTGGAAAATCCCACTCCTAGGCTCTGCTTAAAAGTAGGAGTTATCAAGCTAGTACCTCTAGAATAGGAATATGAATGATCCCATGAATTGTCAATGTACCCATCAAAGGATGGATACACTCGGGGCATGAGATCCTTGTTAAAAGATGGAAAGTATTGACTCTAATAATCTAAATGATAGGAATAAGGGTGATCCATTTCTTTAAGCCAATAGTTTTAACTCTCTTAGGATTTAGAAGAATTCAGAACACAAGCAGAAACTTCCTAGAGAATTCTACTGTCAAAGCAATGCAAATTCAGTGGGATATGTTTTTAGTAGATTGTAGGTCTGAGAATTAAATGTTCAGTTGGTGGCCAAACAAGTTTTGCACAAATTACAGTTCCTAGGCCAACCTTCGTTGGTGTCTATAACCTACTCGCAAGGGATGGAAGTCTCTAATCGAGCCTACACACGAGGAACCGAAGAAAGTTGGTGGATAGGCTTGTTGATTTTCGACTAACTACCCTTGTGGTGCAAAAGAGGAGATGTAGAAATTTATCTAGTGACCTTATGTGTGAGGTGCACAATGTCTCAGGTGTGCAAATATATGATCGTGTTTTGAGTTTTGAAATTTCGCAAACAAGATCCTTTTGCACATAATTTTAAGTCACAGATTTTAAGGTCAAACCTCTTAGCAGTCCCAATTTTTAAAGTGACCACTGAATTAATTCGATTTAAGCACTTTAGTGATCTTAGATTTAGGTTCAATGCAGATGCATGACAGGTAATTGATGCTCAAGAGAAGACATACCTTACTCCAGCTTTCTTCGTGCAAGAATGTATGCAATACAGTAAAAATAAACTAGATGCTGCTCATCAGTTCTAGATGGTCATCCTATAGATATGCAGCTTCTAGTAGGCAGTTCGAATATTTTTATTATTATTATTTTTTTTTTAATAATAATAATAAGCAAACAAACCTAATCTAACTAACTAACCAACATACAGTTTAAACCATTTGAATAATCCTATAATCTAAATAAATAGGAACACGCTCCCGAAAATACACTCCCGCATACAAGAGCGACAAGAAATAAAGAAACGCTGGGAACACGTTCCCAAAAATACTCGACAAGGGTCCAAAAGACAGAAATTAAATTCTAATGTCTATCTAAACTAAATCTAAACTAAGCTCTAATGACTAAATGACTCAATCAAAAATAGGCTTCTCCGTAAGCCTATGTGCGTGGGATCAAGGCCCACGTGTTCCTGTTGTTGGCCTCCAAGTGGCATCAAGGTCCACCAAAAAGATCGTCTCTGCCGTGTTCGTCGTTCAAGGTTAATGTCGTCGCTCTGCTGCACCTGTCTCTCCGTCAGATTCTTTGCACAGTAAGGTAAAGAATGATCATATAATTGCGCAACTTAGAATACTCAAAAATAATAAAGTGAATCTATTGCATCTGTTGCCTCCCCGGCAACGGCGCCATTTGACAGAGAGATTCTCGCTTATTTATGATAGCAATAGAATGATATGTCGTTATGTTTCATGTGGTGGAGAATCTCTCCATCAAAATAAATATCAAATTTTACCACAATAAGAATGTCACATCCACAGGGAGGAACAGACCAATAAATTCACGAGTAGAGGAATATACTGTTTGCAGACACTATCTTGACTTTAATGTAAGGAATATGCTATTTTAAATGGAGCTTGCAATTTCCTTAAAAGTTTAGGGTTATTTACGTAATTTTTATGTCAAGAATTAGGCTCTCAAAAATATGTATATGATGCATGTGTAATGGCATATCATGTAAATTTAACTTGCATGCAAATCTGACCTGAATTTCAAAGTTAAATGATGCACATAACACAAGTGAAGTAATTTCAAGAAACCATAAGTGTATCAGTGCAATGTGGTCTGAATAAAATATTAATATATAAATGGAAATGCATTCAATGTAAATATTAATTGAGGAGAAAACAGAGGATTTCTCCTCTCTTCCTCACATGGACGACTGTGCACGGTTGGCGGCGAGAGTCGACGGGGTGGTGTGCCTTGATGTGTGCTTCGCGATAATGGTGACACGGCAACCGAAGGTGACCGGCGGTGGCCGGACGGTGGAGAATAGCCGTTGGCTTGTTGGCTCTGTTGGAGGAGGACGACCGTGCGTGGAGAGGAGGAAGAGCGTTGCTGCAGCCCATGTGGCTGTGCGTTGGGCAAGCACGCAAGGGCGCGCTAGGGCGCGTGCGGGAGTGGCCTGCAGGCGTGGGTTGCCTGCGGGCGGCTGCGGCCTGCGGGCGTGGTCTGCCTGCAGCGGTTGGTTTGCCTGCGGGCACTTGGCTGCTGCCTACGGGAGATGGTAGCCGGTGTAGGCGCCTGTGGGCATTTGGTGCGACACCTACGGTGGGGGCTGGTGTAGTGCCTACAGGCAGTGTGGGTGCGGGCAGGTGGAGAAGGGCACGCAAGGCAGTAGCACGGCTGTGGCATGGGTGCAGCGCCTGCAGGGCGCGCAAGACAGGCGATGGAGGGAGATGGTGCGGTGTGGTGCAGGCTGGAAGGGTGCGCCTACAGGGTGCGGCTGTGGCTTGCAAGGGATTGGTGAAGGTGAAGGCGCTGTGAAGGCTGTGCAAGGGAGCGGTGGACGTGAAGGCGCTGTGAAGGCAGTGCAAGGGTGCGGTGGGCAGGCGGTGGGAGTTGGTGCGCACAGTGCACGCTTTCCCCACAGTGCATGCCCTCTTCACGGTTGGGTCCCCGCTAGGGGGAGAAGAAGAAGACTCCATCTCTCTCGCCAGAACCTCTTTTTATCTCCTCTCCCTGCGCGAGTTAAGGGATTTTCAAAATCCCTTACTAAATTTGGCCTTTGGCTGTTGGGGAGATGTTGAGCC
Source organism: Thalassia testudinum (assembly GCA_037157565.1). Classification (NCBI taxonomy): domain Eukaryota; kingdom Viridiplantae; phylum Streptophyta; class Magnoliopsida; order Alismatales; family Hydrocharitaceae; genus Thalassia; species Thalassia testudinum. Next base: position 3,641,408 of record JAZHRO010000014.1, read on the forward strand.
CGGCCGGAGGTTGAGGAAGGCTCAGTTGAGGTCGGTGGCTGTTGGGGGAGGGGAAAATTTAATTCACCCCCCTCATCTCTTGCAATTTATTCCTACAAGAATGAAACATAAAATAATTACATTCTAAGTTGTAGAATGCGATAGAATAGATAAAAACTCAAGTAATGATGCATGCACTTATTCTATAACCTAATGTAGTTATCAACAAACATAAAATGTAAAAATAAGGTTAACTTAGGTGTAACAATAGTCCATTAAAATGGACTCATAAGGGGTTAGGGGATTTTGCTATGAAGATCAACGGTTAGCACTTAGTCAAATCTGAGAGTGCTCCCTCTGTGTGTGAATAAGAGAAGAAGAGGAGAAGACTAGAAGAGGCAAGGCAACCGCAGAGGAAGATGAGAAGAAAAGAGAAGCTAAGGCAGAAGAGAAGAAAAGAGAGCCAAGGCCTGGAGAGGACAGTAGAAAGAAGAGAAGAGGAAGAAGAAGTACGGTGTCCTCTTGGCACTATAGCAAGACACTTAACCTGTCTGACTGAGTGCCTTGTCATCTGATGGAGTGCACTGTGCACTAAAGTTTACATGGTTGAAACTGTTCATTTATTTAGATGATTAAATAATTATTATATGTGTATCTAAGCTAATAATTGGTGATTCAAATCACCATTATTTTACCTTAGATGACTTTTTGCCTCAATAGATTCTTGATATACTCATGTGCTACATTGAATATTACCTTTGAGTAATTGTTATCATTAATTTTGCTCATTTCCATTATTTATTGAGATTAGCGATTGAATTCCTATTTGCTCCCAGCGAACAATCTCGAATTTTTACTTGAGTTATAAATTTTATTTGTTTTCAAGCTATTTCAACCTATACTACGACGTAGCATTTATAAAATCAATTTTTCTTGCAAACATCTACTCTCTTGGAGTAATTTCAATTGTCTTTAGCCATGAGCCTTGAGAGGCCTTTTTTAGACCATACGCCAATTGTGTGGGACAGTGGAGTGAATGTGGATGTTGGATCATACTTCAAGTTCAAAAAATCCTGGTTTAGAGAAGATGGGTTTAAAGATATGCTGTCTAGCTGGTGGAAAAGCAAGAAGGTTACAGGTTCTGCTACCCAAAGACTGGCACTGAAGTTGACAGACATGCGCATAATGCTGAGGGAGTATGGGTAGACAGTAACGGCTATTAAGGAGCAGAAGAGAGTTGAGGCATTGGCTAAAGTATAGTAGCTTGATATGAAGGAAAGCACGGTGGGTCTGAATGCTAAAGATCATGAAACCAGGAAATATTGATAGCAGATTATTGCTAAGGAGGATTTAAAGAAAGAGATGGATTGGCGTGAAAGGTCTAGACAATTGTGGCTCAAGGAAGGGGATGCCAATACGACTTTTTTTCATCTTGCAACCAGTGCTCAAAGGAGATTCAACCTCATTTCTACTGTCAAAATTGGTGAGAGAAACATCTCCTCCACTAGTGAAATCAGGAAGGAGGCTATATGCTACTTTAAGGAAATATCAAAGGCTGCGCCAAGAGGTTTGTGGAGGATGGCTACGACTACATTCCCATGTGTCAGTGATGAACAAGCTACAATGCTTGTTGCCCCTACTACTGAAAAGGAGGCTCTGGATGCCATCAAAGACTTAAATAATGAGGGAGCTCCAGAGCCGGATGGGGTCCAAGTCTTGTTTTACAAAGAGATGTGGAGTGTTCTTAAAGAGGAAGTGATGGAGGTTATACATGAGTTTGAAAAGGGAAATTTTGGTTTCGAAAGGCTAAACAAATCATACCTTTTCTTGTTACCAAAGAAGTCGGGAGCAGAATGTTTCTTTGATTATTGGCCTATTGCGCTGTCGAATTCCTTATACTTAATCATTAGCAAAATCCTCGCCAATAGAATTCGTGGTGTTCTGCAAGGCCTGATTATGCCTATTCAGTCTGCTTTTTTACCTGGGAGGTCTTTACAGGAATCATTTATTATGGCTCAAGAGATGGTGACAGGTTGGCACAGGAGAAAGTCTAAGGTCTTCCTATGGAAGGTAGATATATCTAAAGCATATGATTCAATTTCGTGGTCATACTTATGGGAAATTCTTAAAAGAAGAAAGTTCCCCCCCTTTGGATCCAGTGGATGAAATGGTGCATCACGACTGCCTCCTACTCCCCCTTGATAAATTGGAAACCTTGTAAAGCCTGGATTCAGGCCCAATGTGGGGTGCGGCAAGGTTGCCCTTTGGCACTACTGATTTTTAATTTTGCTATGGATACTTTAGTCAGATATGCTTGCAAGTTGGCAGAAGATGGGTTGATAAGGGGCTATTCGATGACAAATAGAAGGGCTTTGGCCCCCATTCTTCAATATGAAGATGACACAGTCTTTTTTATAGGAGGGAAAAGGGAAGCACAAGCGCTCTCTTGTATGGTTAACATCTTTGGAGAAATTCTAGGTTTAAAGCTAAATGGAAGCAAATCATCTCTGGTTTGCTTTGGCATGAATGATAATGATCAGAGTGACATCTCCTCTATCTTAGGCACGCATGTGGTCTCTTTGCTAATCAAATACTTGGGCCTGCCGCTGAAGTGTACAAAGATGAAGAAGATTGATTGGAATTTTCTCTTTGAGAAGGTGGCTACGAAGTTAGAAGGCTGGAGCAATAGATACTTATCGAAAGGGGGGAGGCTTATACTGCTAAATTCAGTGATTACATCTATTCCAGTCTTCTTCTTCGTCCTCAGAGCTCCAAAGTCAATTTGGAAGAAACTTGAAGTCATGCGCAAGAGATTCTTCTGGAAAGGAGCCTCACACCAAGGTAATTTCTTTGAACCTATTAAATGGGATACAATGTGCTCTCCTAAGAAGTATGGTGGCATAGGAATAAGATCCCTCAAAGAATTTAATGATGCCTTGCTCTTAAAATGGGCAGTTAGGTTGTTGCAAGGGGAACAGAAGCCTTGGACAGAGATTGTGAATGCTAGCTATGGAGTGGCAAATGATGAGAAGAGTCGTTTGAATCCCATCAAGCCTTCTCCTTTTTGGGCCTCTATGGTGTGTGTTATGGCTGATAATTGGAATTTGTTCCAATCAGTCTTGGGAGATGGAAGAAGCTTCAAATTTTGGATTGAAAAATGGGCACCAAATGGGGTGTTAAAGTATAGATATCCTCTTGCATACTCAGCTTCTTCTGATAAAAATGTAGTGGTGCATGATTACTGGGACATAGAATTAGAAAAGTGGAAGATAAATAATGACGAGGGAAATGGCTATGGAACTAGAACATGGATGGAGAACGAATGCCTCTTGTAGGAATTAAATGGCTTCAGACCCAAATCAGAGGAGTGTGATACTTACAGATGGGAGGGGATTTTCTCCCCAGTGGCTGCATATGAAGGACTCATTATATCGTCCAGGTCGGCAGAGGTGGATGAGATTGGGAGGAACTTATGGAAGTTGAAAGTCCCATTAAAGGTGCAAATTTTTTTGTGGTTATGTAGATGGGATGACCTGATTACGGGTGACATGCGGCATAGGAGGATGGGCACCCCTGCTCAATTCTGCCAGCTATGTGGGTTACATAATGACTGCAGCCGCCATATCTTCTCTTCTTGCATGGTTATAGATTGTGTTTGGAGAAAGGTTTTGCAGGGGTTCGATCCCCATGTAGGAGAATCTATGGAACTCCTCCCTATTTCCAAATAAGCCTCATGTGCCCTTGGTGACAGTGTTATGGTCGGTTTAGAGAGCTAGAAATGAGAAATTATTTTAGGAGAGACTAGTGAGTGTGGATAATATTGTAAATAATTGCTGGACTCTCATACATATGTGGGGTTTGATATTGTAACCTTTTTCTTTATATAGTTAATAAAAGCTCTCCCAGATTGCTATCGGCGATTCGATAGCTTTCCTTCCTGTTTCAAAAAAAATGATGTAGACACATTTATTTAGGATAAAATGCCTATTCATACATGTTCCTAAGCTTAACATTGCATTTCACAGTATTAATATTGCATAACATTCATCGTATTACATTTAGGATAATTTGCATTAATTGTATAGTAATTCTTGCATTGTTGTGGCCAGGAGATAGGGTGATACATTTTGAAGCTTCAAATGAAAAATCCGACCGTACAGATGAATCCAGAGCAGCGATCGCAATTTGACAACGCGAAAATCATCTTGATCCAAGCATCATGTCATCTTTTGTAAGCAAAAGAAGATGGATGGTCCGGATGGGGTCACGTGGCCCCATCCAAATCACCTAATGTAGCCTGCCCTTCTTCCTCAAAGGCACAACCCACACAAGATCCTATCCATTGGATGAAAATCAAATGGCTAAGATCACATGGCCCTCGATTGCAGGAAAATCATAAATACAACAATTAGGCCTCTCTGGTGCAATGGTGGACGGAAGCACTCCCAAAGTAGCGGCCCACGTTCGAAACTCAATTTGCACTCGCTCAACTAAAGCGCGGAATAAATTGGGCCGTGCGATCTCAAGTGGATGCGCCTAATCGAGCCAAGTTGCCCTCCATCGGTTGCTTTACAGTGGCAAGGCAAGCGGTGCATGCAACCAGCTCCCTTCGATGATGATCAAGCGACACCTATGGCGCTACATGGTTGCACGGATGACACGATGTGAGATTACACACGATCAGATGCACGATCTCACGCGGCATCTGACGCAATCGAGATGTGCAATCTCCACGCGATCCTTAGCCGTGAGATTATGATCCAACGGTTGTTCGCTGACCATGCCTTAGCAAGCAAGTGCTAGCGGTGGTGTGAGCGAGCTTCAACGACATCCAAGGCAGGTCTTCAGAAACATTTTAAATGTCGCCGTTGACCCATGCAAGCAAATAGACCCCCTTCCACCACTATATAAAGCCATACACCTCTCCCATTTCTCTTCATCTTTTCTTTTCTCTCCCTCACCACCTCCAAGGCTTTGAAGAGAGCTTGTCCCAAGCTCGGGATGCTACTCTAGACTAGAAAATCAAATATTTTCCCACCTCTTATCCCCCTTCATGGAGCATCCCGTGGCCATCCTCTCACCACCTTTCGGAAGAAAATCCTCGCTGTGATGCCGTCCTACCTCGTCCTCCTTCCTTCGACGCCGTTCTCTTTCCTCCTGCCTCTCACCACCTTCATCTAGGTACCGTCAGAGCAAGTTGTCCTCCAAGCAACTGTCGAGGGGGATTCTTCTCACCTCTCTCTATCTTTTATTTGCTTTCTAGTGTAGTTTTATGCTTTTCTATCTGTTGCTAACTACTTAGATAATTATATTGATGTTCTCTCTCTCTCTAATTAGTTGTAGATAAATATTTCATCGATTTGAACTCTTGCTGTATAAAATACCAAAAAAATTACAAAAGATAAAAACAACAAAAAAAAATAAAATCGAAAGCGCGGTTTTCAAACCACACATTTGCCTCCTCATGTTCGAACTGGGACTTACTTCGAGTTTCGGTATAAGTTTTATTTCGTAGCGATATTTTGCGACTACGGCAATAGGTTCTCTAAGACCCTGATTTTACTCGCGAAATTTACACTCATCAATCTGCATCCAACCTTTGATCGTCAATGTGAGCACCTTCGCGTTAGGTTCTAGATCTCATCTGACGGCTTAAGTTCATTCTAATAGCTCGTGTGCACTCCAGCATCCACCCACAGCTGTAGATCTTAAATGGCCTTTACCCTTCAATTTTGGTCACCATAGTCCCTTGTCCTATATATACACTCCCTACTCGAGCTCGCGACCCTTATCAACTCACCCCTACACCCCTCAAGCTGGTCGTTTGTCCTCTCCAGTGCCTTCTTTCCATTTCACTCGTACCACCAGTGACAGTGATGACATAGCTCTACCACAATTCCTCCTCGTCACTACGGATGATGTATGCCTGAGGGTGATCCAAAAGCTTCACTAGCAAGTTTTCCACTCGTTGGAGATCCTCCCCTTTCATCCTCTTCAGCGGCCGGCTGTTGATCCCTGTTGAACGCTACGAACCTACGCTAACGTGTTCGATTTTGGAAAACCTGTCGTTGTAGTTCGAAAGCGAAGAATTCGTGTTCAACAAATAAAATTTATACCGAAATTAAAATTCCAGGTCGAACACAGGGAGGCAGACGTTTGATTTAAAAACTACGCGTTTCTTTTTATTTGTTTCAATTTAGAACCATCTAATTATTTACAATAAATAGAAGAGAGAGAGAGAGTAAGAGAGAAATAGAATATTACACAGAGAAATCAAAATGAGATGTAGAATAAACAAGGAATTTTTGTATTGAAGAGATTGTTCATTACAACTAGAAAGCATAAAACAATTACTCTAGAAAGTGATAAATTTACTCTAGAAAGCATTAAAAGAATGGAGAGAGAAATGTCCTCCTCGACGATTGCTTGGAGGACGAGTAGATTAATCTAGAAAGAAGTAAATCTATACTAGAAAGCGGTAAAAAGAATAGGGAGAGAGAAATCCTCCTCGACGGTTGCTTGGAGGACGAGCCGGACGGGACGACGCCTGGACGAAGGAGAATGAAGCGGGACGAAGGAGGACGAAGCAGAAGAACGGGAACGAAGCAGCACGCCATCGTCGTCGCGGGATCCACTTCTGAAGGGGAACGAAAATTGGACTTTATCTTGCGAGAAGCATCCCGGGTGTGGGACAAGCTTCTCTTGAGCTTTGGAGCGGTAGAGAAGAGAAAGAAGGGATGAAAATTTCATATGGAGGGGGTCTCCTTTTATAGTTGCAAGGAGTGGGGGCAAAATGGACATTACATCTTCAAAATAATAAATAAGGGGTCTTTAGTGACGGATAAATCCGTCACTAAAGCCTCGACGTGGCCGTCGCCGCCGCGCCCACGCGCGCCCGCTTGGCTGCTCGCGTGCGTAACGCCTACGCACGTCCGCAAAGTCTCAGCCGTTCGATCGCGAGATCGGACGGCTTAAAATCGCGCCTTCACCGCTGCCGCCCGCCCGCCTGTGCGTGCGATCGCGCGTTCACGCGCGCGTCCAATCGCGCCTTTGCGCTATCGGGCGCACGCGGCCGTTGGATCGCGATCGTGCGGTCAATTGGAGGCGCGCCACCGCTCCAATTTCTGCGGGGCGCGACTCGAACGCGCGTTGCTGCTTCGCGTTAGAGCGCTCGACCTCTGCGCTGCGGTCGCGTTTGTGTCGAGCGCTTGACTTCAGCGTGGGCGCGTCGCAGCCGTTGGATCGAGATCCAACAGCGGAGAGGAGACGGGTGCGCGGTCTTCACAAGATGCAAGCGGCCGTTTGGGCGGCTGAGATGGCGCCACGTGGCGTCATCTTCGCCGTCCATCTTCTGGAAGTTGTAGATGGTGCCGCGGATGTCGGATTGACTCGATTTTTGTGTCGTTGGACTGCGATCGTCGATCGGAATTCATCCGTGCGGTCGGATTTGTCATCTGAAGTGCAGATTTACACCATCCTGGCCCTTGATCTTCTAGGGTTCCCCGGTCTATATCTGATGCTACGGCTGCATGATTAGGGCGATCTTGGAGTCATTGAACTCCAATCGTCGCCCTAATCACATCCATACGGTTGGATCTTTGATCCGAGGCCCCGATAAAATGTTTGCCCTGTCCAATCACATAAAATTAGACAATTAACCTCCATTTTATTCAAACTACTCTAAATGCAAGATGATGCATGTTATGCAATATTTGTATCATGAAATGCAATCCTATGCTTAAGAACATGCATAAATAGACATTTTAAGTAGTGTAAATCTGTTTACATCAATCCTGAAGAGTCCCCTTCCTCTGATTAGGTTAGATTTAATCGCTCTCATTGATAGAATTTAATGCTTTCTAAATTAGTTTTATTGCTTTCTAGATTAGATAGGAGTAGGATTAGATAGTTAATTTGATGACTGATTGTTAAATCTAGGAGTAGATTAGATTAGATATGGTTTCCCATCAAATCACCCTCTCTGATCAATTCAGATCAAAGAGGATGAATTCACTCACCCACTCTGTTCACTAATCTCCCCCACCATTTCATGATCAGCTTCTACTGTTTTGACTCACCATATTAATCCACTGATCACACTATCCATCAGAGTAGCCATGAGGTGTGAAGCTCAGTAGCTTCAAATCTAATGGCATGCTAAGATCAAATAAGGATCTTCTCATACATTCCACATATCACAAGGACCCTCCTCCTAGTCTAAATTGAGCATAAGTCACTTCATTCACTTTGATTTGAGTTTCATGCTCAATCTACAGATTTGAGATTCAATCTTATTTAAATTGGTTTTAATCGAATGAATTTGATTTATGATTCTGCAATTGAGTGGATTGCAATTGTGTTGAGATGTTTTTATTGGATTTTGATTGCAATTTGAGTTGATGCCCAATTTAGCTCTTCACTCCTATTTTGTTCATTGCCAGGTAGTGAGGACCAAGGAAAATCTGATGCACGGCTTTATCGATGTTTGATGTTCGATCTCCAGATACTTGATCAATTCTAGCCGGGTAGGCTGCTTTATCTATTAATTCCAAAGCCTTTAAACATCTCAATTAAACCCCAGACGGCTTAAGGTTCCCAAGCCACAACATTCACAATTTTGCCTAAGTGTTTAGGCAAATATCCATAGTGCAACCCCCCCCCCCCCAAACTTTCATCCCAAACCTTCCTCTCTCTCTTCATTTTCTCTCTAATCGAGTATTCGGATCAGAGGCCCAGACCTGCAAGGCATGAGCGTGAGTGTGGGCGTGCGTATGGGCGTGTGTATGGGACCCGATCCTATGCCTTGAGTGAAGTGGCTTTGGGCATTGAAGATTATGTATGTGTTTTAGAATTAGACATCCCCCATGTGGGACTAAGAAGCATGACCTTCTTCCTTGTTGTAGTTTGAGGAAGTAATCTTCCAATTGGAGGTGCTGCGACCGTGGGATCTTCAATCCACGGCTTAGGTGTGCTATTGGGATGATTTTGCGCTCGAGGAGGGTGGTATCGAGGTCAGTAGACATCAGTGGATGGTGGAGCAACGACAGACAGTGGCGGCGATGAGAGCATGGATGGCGAGAGTCCTAAAATAAGAAAGATGGCCTCGCAACCCAATTAAATAGCTAGAAACCTTCACCGTGGATCAACGAAGGTAGTTGAAAAGATGATTTTCACTTTCGTTGTTTTGCACATAAAATGATGTGTCGTTTTAGTATTAAAGTGGTAGAAAATCGCTTAACAAAATAATTAAAATAAACCACTTAAAAGAGCGGGTCGCGTCCATAGGGAGGAACGTGCCTATTAAAACTCGCAAGGTTCGAAAACTAATGTTCACAAATGAAATCATGGAGAGTTGATGCTAAAGCCCCTCTCAAATGAGGCACATAGAGCTCACATATGCTGATAAAGTAATTAAGGAAAGGAGGGAGGTTATCTTCACAAAATAGCCAACATTATAATATTCATTAAATGAGAAAAATAAGTTTGACAATGGCATGAAATGGTAAATAGAAATACACCCAAAATAGGGGATTTCTTCCCCGTGACCATGCGTGAGGACGAGGGAATGGCCGGAGGTGTGAAGCTCGGAGGAGGATCTCTAGACTGAGGGCTCCGCGATGGCGATTGTGGCGAAGTGCAGGGCAGCTTGAGGTGGTCGGACTGAGCTATAGTGGAGGTGGGTTCCGGTGGCTACTGCTATTGCATGTGCACAGCTAGGTGGTGTGTGTGGTCTGCTGGCCACGTGAGGAAGTGTGACGCACGGAGGAGAGGCTACTGCTGTGCGCTGGAGTTGCTGCTAGCCGCGTGTGGAGTGCGGGAAGGCGGTGTGCATTGAGGGGAGCTACTGGAGGTGGCGCGCGGTGGGCGCTTGCTGCTGCGTGTGTGACACTGCATGAGGGAGAGGGTGGATCACGCGAGGTGCTGGTGGTGTGTGGTTGAGGATGGTGGCGTGAAGCAGCTGCGAGCGTGGTGAGAGGTGCGTGGGCATGCTGCTGGCTGCGTGTTGACAGGTGGTGCGCACGTGCACGAGGAGAGGTGGTTGCGTGCAGGGGGCTGTGGAGGGTGTGCGGGTGGTGGTTGCTATGTTGGTGACGGTGGTGGTGGGTCGCTCGAGCAACAGTAGAAGGAGATGAAGAAGAAGGTGAAGTGTCACGGGAGAAGATGAATATTGGTGCATTGGGTCTTCAGACATCTGGGAACATTCCTAGACGTCTTAAATGCACGTGGATGAATGTTGGTGCATGGCTGCAGTGGTGGTGGTGCATGCTGTTGTTGCAATGTGGAGAGATATGCACGTTGAGTTGCTCACAGTAAGGTGGAGCCGTGAAGGCTCTCGCACAGTGTTGGCACAAGTCCACCGGTTTGGCGTGGCTAGCTGTCACCTTGTCAGCCCACGGTGTGGTGGCACTCGTCCATGGAGGCTGGCAATGGGAGCAAAGCATGGTGATGGAGTGGGTGGTGGCCTTCGGAGACACACGTGCATGGTGTTGGCACGAGTCCACTAGTTTGGCACGGCGAGCTATCACCTCATCGGCCCACAGTGTGGTAGAGCTTGGCTGTGGAGGCCCACGGTGGTGGAATGCTACATGGTGGTGGAATGGGATGATGGCCTCCCCCAGCCTGATTGTCTCCCACTCTCTTTTGTATTTGCAATAGCTTGAATTTGGAGCGTCAAGATCCACATTCTCCGCTCATCTTCACTACGGCCATCATTTCATGCGTTGTGCGCAGCTGCAGCAATCGTTGAAGAAGAAAAATAGATTAATAAAATAAGAAATGAAATGATGACTTATTTATCTTCAAACCCTCACATAAAATGTTAATTCTAATACATGCATGTAATGCAACCTAAAGACTAATTATTTCAATGTATGAATTCTAAATGTATTTAGATATGAAAAAAATGCATGAATTATGCAAATAAATGAATAATTAGACTAATCTATTTACATCTTATTGCATGCTATTTATATGTCAATATTAATCTAATGTCTAGGAATTTAAGTAACTAATTAGCCCACAAATATGGCCTCATCAGTGGTGCTGGTGGTGATTTGGTATAGGAGTCCATTGGCCAGCTGGACGGTGAGGCGGAGGTGGCTTTGAATGGTTCATCCGGTCGAGGTTTTCAGAGATCAAACCTCTCAATAAATTGAGGGATTTTGATCTCTAAAGCACAACGAAGGTTTTGGTGTGGGTGGTGTAGCAGTTCATGGAGTGTAGCGATGAAATGAAGCTCTTCGGAGCTTTGCCGGACACAAAGAAGGTGAAGGGGGAGAGGGTGGTTTTTGGGGTCGAAAATGCACCTAAAGGACCTATACCTAAGCTAGAGAAGGAGTGAGAGATAGAGACCTAGTGTATGGGATGAAACATGGGAGGAATCATACCAGCCTACCTTGCTGGATGAGAGGGAGACAAGTCCTCCAGTGAAGGTATAATGGCGACGATGATGGTGGAGAAGGCTCCAGCTGTGATGGGCTAGGAGCGGACAAAGGTAGGGAGGAAATTGAGTCATCTAATGTAGTGGTTGGATGGCCGGAGGAAGGAGACGAAGAAGGCCCTCGGAGTTGAGGTTGGAGGCAACCGGGAAAGAAGGGAAGAGGTGTTTCTTGGCCCAAACCTCGCTGAATTCGACATGGAAGCAATGTAAATCTTATATAGATGAAGATCAGGATTTTACTTTGGAAGAATTTGCACATTTTCTTGTGAATTTGGAAACCCAAAATCCTAAATTTTCTCAAGCTCAGCAGAGCTCTAGGATCAATATTAGGATTCGTGGTCTTGCTCCTTGGATTCCTCATGGTTTGAACACTAATCCCTCCAAGTTTGGAGGGATTTGGTGAAGATCTGATGAAGATCTTCTCAAGTCAAGTCGGCCTGGATGGGTTTGACCACGTGATTAGGAAACCCTAAGTTGAGAGGTAGCATGGACCTATTCGTGAAGAAGATGAGAAAGTTAGGGGTGTCTCTTTAAGAAAAACTCAAAGATAAAGGTCAGATGGAAAAGAATAGAGATTGGGAGACTCAAATGCAAATTAAGTCAAGATGGATGTTGATTGGGTCCAAATTTTGGTGTTAACCTAATTTGGACCCAAGGAATCTAATGGTGAACTTGGAATTGGATTTTGACCATATTTGACTAGGTAAATTACACAAAATCCTAAATTAAGGTAAATTCCCATATGAAACTTTATTTTTGGTCAAAATGGGTTCAGATGGTCAAAGTGAAGGTACCAAACCTCTTAGAATATTTTTCAATGATTTTTAGGAGGTTTAGATTAAATTTATTTTTACTATAACCTTTTTAGTTTGAGTGAGGCTTATAATTAAGGTTTTCAGTACTATTTTACTCCTCGAAATACATAAAACTCTGATTCAGTTATTTTGGACCCACTTCTTAGTCTTTTAAGTTCATTTGACATTCAATTAACCCCTGATTAACCTCTTGGTTAATCTGCATTGATGATGAGATGTAAAAATAGCAGAATTAACCCTATTTTCTTATCTTCTCATATTAGTTTAGTACGAAATTGCGATCCTCAGACGATCATGTAGGAGCATTTATCACTTGATTTTTTTTAATTTAAGTTAATTATGATGAATGATGGTGTTACCATCATACCCCCATGCCTATGGAAAGAACTAGATCTATAGACCATATTGTTGTGTTCAGATGCCTGTTGGTGCCACTTTTCTAAAAATCAGATTAGAATACCAACAATTGGCCTAAAGGTACTTAAGTATCAACCAAGATCTAAACCTGACCAGCCTTACCCTTCGGTCTATTGTAAAGGTTTCTAAGGCCCGCAAAAACTACCAGAGGTTCGTTGACCCCAGTGGTTAAAGCACTTGTGTGTATTTGCAGCAAGTCTAGGTTTAGTTTGCTAGTGCATTTCTTTTTTGATAAGAGAGATAGAAATGAATATTTATTTCAAGAGTTTTCTCTCTTTTCTTTTTACATTCCCTTAAATCCAACCTCGAATTGGCCCTAGACACCATCTGTATCAAATTCCTTGTCCCTACCATCAATCTTCACAGGGTTTCTGGCTTTCGATGCTTCGGGATAGCATTGCCATGGTGACCCCTAGAACCCTAGCTTTTGACACTTCGGGATAGTGCCGCCCATGGTGTTCTGTAGCAAAATTTAGGCCCTAACAGTCGACATTTTGGGATAATCCCATCCATGGTACCTGAACCAGCACAATGTACTTACATGCCCTCAATAGGATATTTAGATATCCTAGGAGACAAGCACCGAGGTGATGATATGTTATAACACATCTTCGAGGGGAGTATTCTTCATTCCTTCTCTCCACGTTGGGAACTTGTCCAATCAACTTGTGTCTTTGAGCCGCTCCTAAGTCGAATCTTCGGGAAATCATTTTCAGAATAGAACACTTTTGGCATTATTCTTTGTTAAGCGCACTGAACCAAACTGGTGTGTGATTTTTGGGTGCTTAGGTTACCAAGTCCCACAAACCAAAGTGCAGGCAACAGAGTCGTATAATCCCTATGCCTTAGACTTAATACATCAGCCTTGCAACTTCCTCAACCTCTTAAGGAATAGTCCAGATCTTAACAAATGCGTGAGTGTTCAAGCCCTAGAATAGGCCCAAGAGGCCTAAGGTCAGTACTCTTTACTTATCTCCTTGTCTCTAGCACTTTAGGACCTAATCCTTATTTTGATTTGGTCTAGAACTTAAGTAGGAACCATAATAGTTGCTAGGACTATCAATTTTTCTTTGATTTTGCTCCTTTGACATTCTTTGTATTTTCTCCTCTTTCTTCCTCCTCAAGAAAGATTTTTCATTTAGTTCACAAAATTTTCCTCCCCTTTCTCCTTTTCTTTTGTATATATATTTTTGTAAGAACCCCTTAAAGAATTGAATTTCCCATTTGTTTTGCACTTTAATACCCCCCATGCCTATGTTTTGCAATGTCCTCATTGTAAACCAGGTGAGTTCGAATTTAGCCTAGTTCATAGTTTAAAACAAGGTAAAGGGTGGGTGAATGGGTCAGGATGACTGTTGTAGACGATTTCAAGCTCTGATATGAATATTTAAGGTGGAGTTGGCTGTTCTAAAGTTTGAATCCTAAAGTGCAATATGAATGTAGCTCAAAAATGAATCAGAAGGGTCTTGGGTTTTTGAAATGATGGGTTGCCTCTCGTTAAGCACTAAGTTTAACGCCATTGGTTGGGCGCAATGCAACTCAAAAGGATATGTCATCTAGCATACTGTAATGAGTGGTAGGAGAAAAGATGTGATCATGGTGAATGAGAATTAGATGGCTACAAATGAGCACCAAATCATGATAAAGAGTCAGTTAAGAAGATCTATGCTATGGATTAAGTTGATTCTTTTCTGGGTGTCTCTTATTGAGTTTTTTTGGAGGAACTACCGATAAGATGAAGTAGTCAAGAGGCTTTAAAGTTAGATTGTGGTGATTCGTGTAGATCCTCAAAAAAATCATCATCATAAAATGTGTCTAGATCTATGGAATACAAGTTAGAATCCCGTAGAATGTCGCCATCCTGTTCCCCGAAATCCATCTGTACATCCTCGAGATCAAAGGTGAAAGCCTCCATTATTCTCAATCTACTGAAATCATGCTTGGCTGAATCAAAATCCTTCGTAATGCGGAAAACTTCAAGTTCTAGGTTTTCTACTACAGAGGTGGTCATGAGTTCCTGAATCAAACCTAGCTATTCTACCGAGCATTTTTCCTTTCCTTTAGATGATGATGCCTTGAAAATATTGATCTCAGTTTGCTTATCTCCAGAGGTGATTGTCATGTGCCCTGATTCAAATTGATTATGGCTCTTATAGTAGCAAGAATCGTCTCCCCAGAATCAAAGGCATATCTTGTATTTGTTGTGGCACATCCATGTTAAGAACTAGAAAATCAGTTAGATAATTGAAATCTTTGACTCTAATTACCACATCCTCTACCAACCCAATCGGGCTGATTACAGTTTGGTTAGCTAATTGCAGAGTAACGTCAGCGGGTTTTAGCTGTCATATCCATAGTTTATCAAATAGGGCAGTCGGGATTAGGTTGACCGAAGCACCGAGATCCAGTACATCCCGCTTAAAATTTGTACCATCAATCTTGCAAGGGATCAGCGGGGTTTTGGATCAGATTTCTTAGAAGGTAGATTGTTTTGGATTATAGCACTCACATTTTTAGACATTTATACCTTCCTTTGTGAGGATTCCTCCACCTCTTTTTTGGATGAGTCAGGCAAGGTGGAGTTGAAAGTGAGGATATCGAGTAACAGGATAGTGACTTGTGCATTCCTCAATGATCCCATTATGTTTGATTTGGATAGTCCTCTAGTGTAGAGGTGTGACAAGATTTGGGATAGGGGAATGGATTGACTAGCCTGAGGAGCGGGTTTCTGCTTCTACCTTTTGGTTTTGTCCTCAACATTTTTGGGTTGAACATGGGTTGGGTGGGATTTGGGAGAAGGGCTACGGGGCCTGGTCTTGTTATCTTTTCTCAACATTGGTGGTTCCAACCATTATTTTTTATTATTTCTCTCTCTATTTTTTCATTGCCTCTAACATACATTGAGCATATTTTATATATTGAGTTTGTTTGAGTATTTGATTGGTAATTTAATTACAATATTTGCTCTCTGCAAACGACCTCGGAACTCACGATTTTTCGAGCTTTACAAATTTAAATGTCGATTTAGTTTTCATCGCTATTCTATGACACGCATTTTTGAACTACGGCAATTTCTGTTCAACATTTTGGCGCTGTTGTTGGGGAACAAGGGAAGAGGTGTTTCTTGGCCTAAACCTCGCTAAATTTGATGTGGAAGCAATGCAGATCTTATATATGTGAAGATCAGGATCTTAATTTGGAATAATTCGCACATTTGCTTGTGAATTTGGAAACCCAAAATCCCAAATTTTCTCAAGCTCACTGGAGTTCTTGGATCAATATTAGGATACGTGGTCTTGCTCATTGGATTCCACATGGTCTGAACACCAATCCCTCCAATTTTGGAGGGATTTGGTGAAGATCTGATGATCTTCTCAAGTCAAAGTCAGTCTGGAT
Source organism: Thalassia testudinum (assembly GCA_037157565.1). Classification (NCBI taxonomy): domain Eukaryota; kingdom Viridiplantae; phylum Streptophyta; class Magnoliopsida; order Alismatales; family Hydrocharitaceae; genus Thalassia; species Thalassia testudinum. The sequence continues at coordinate 3,657,455 of JAZHRO010000014.1, forward strand.
GGGTTTGACCACACAATTAGGAGATTCTAAGTTGAAAGGCAGCAGGTAGCTGCTCGTGAAGAAGACAAGAAAGTTAGGTGTGTCTCTGTAAGGAAAAGTCAAAGATGAGGGTCTGATTGAAAAGAATAGAGATCTGGGGACTTAAATGCAAACTAAGTTAAGATGGACTTTGATTTGGCCCAAATTTTGATGCTAACCTAATTTAGACCCAAGGAATCTAATGATGAAGTTGAATTTGGGTTTTGACCATGTTTGATTGGGTAAATTGCACAGAAGCTCAAATCAGGGTAAATTCTTGTTTTTGGTCAAAATGGGTTCTGATGGTCAAAGTGAAGGTACCAAACCTCTTAAAATATTTTTAAATGATTTTTAAGAGTTTTTGACTGAATTTATTTCTACTAAAACCTTTTCAATTTGAGTGAGGTTGTTGTTTTCTCCTCGAAATGCGTGAAACCCTGATTTAGTTATTCTAAGCTCACTTCTTGGTCTTTTAAGTTCATTTGGCCTTTAATTAACCTCTGATTAATCCATTAGTTAATCTACATTGATGATGAGATGTTAAAACAACAGAATTAACCATATTTTCTTTTCTTCTCAGATCATTTTAGTATAGAACTACGATCCTCAGACAATCATTTAGGACCATTTATCACTTGATTCTAGCTAATTTAGGTTAGTTTTGACAAATGGTAGTGTTACCATTGGTGTATATAATAACTTATGTGTACATAAAGTATGTAAATAACTTATATATTTATTTTATTTACTTGGATAAGTATTTATGTCAAACTGTACCGTATGTAGCATAATTATATATTATTATTTATTTATTTATACTATATGTATATAATCCATGTTTATTTGTAAATAACTATGTATGTACTTATAATCATAATTATAACTGTATATCTAACCTAAGGTAATTATATTGTACAGCAATATACCTTTATATTTATTTATTTATCTATATATTTTAAATAATTATGTTCATAAGTTAATTAGGTATATTAGTAAGTTAAAATAATTTAAATTAGTAAATTAATGAATTATTGAAATAAATTGTTTTGTATACATGTATACTTTAGCTTAAAATAATTTCAATATGTTTATAAACTATTTATACTATAGAACTCTATTTATAATGTATATATATGTATATATGTATAAATCATGTATTTAAATGTATATAAATTGAAATAAATCACTAAAAATAAATTAAAAATATGTAATACTAAGTTAATAATGTATATTAACTAATGTATGAATCAATTGTACCATTAATTTGTCAATTTATACTTTAATTAACGAATTAAACAATAAACCAATATGTAATTTTCGCTAACTTTAAGGATTTTTTAAATATAATTATATATTTAATTAAGTTAAAATAACTATACCAATAAGTATCCCTATGCATAGGCTAGACGTACATATAATTAAATTTGAAAATAATTAACTATTTAACATTTAAATTATGCCTTAAAGATGGCTCTAATCCACAATACAGTACACCAATTGGGCGCTATAACATAGCACCATATCATTAACGGCGAAGTGCTCTCAGTGATACGAGTTGCCCAGCGCTATAGACCCTCTTGGTTGTCAACGTTAGGTGCACAATGAACATTTGGGTGTGTGTGCGTGCTTGTGGTGGGTCTGAGAACCTAGTTTGGCATGGATGAGCCATGTTAGCTGTCTGAATGTGGGTCTGTATTGGCCCAAAACTATGCAAAGATCACCTAGTGACTAGTAGGGCCCAAGATTAGTAGTGGTTGATTTGACCCCTATGGGTTGTTAACCCTGTGAAAGGTTGGGCCCATAAATTCCAAATTTTTGCCTAAGTGAAGACTAATGTAGGTCAAGTTACCTAAAATTGCCTAAGTGTTAGTGTGTAGTGTGTGTTATACGTGCCTAGCTTTTGCTAGTCCCTTAGCAAAATCTCATGGATTAACTCAAATTCTAGACCATGCTTTTTTTATGCTCAAACTTCTGCTATGTGCTTTCTTTTGTGGATTAGGTCAGAATGCCAATAGTAGGCCTAGAGGTACTCAAGTACCAACCAAGATCCGGACCTGACCAGCTCTAGCCTCAGTCCGCTGTGAAGGCTTTTAAGGCCCACAAGAACTAACCTAAGGTTCGTTGAACTCCATGATTAAAGCACTTGTGCTTGTAACATGTTTAGCCCAAGCTCAGGTTACAGTGCATTTTTGTAAGAGAGAGACAAAAGATTTTTTTATTTTTGGAGAGTTTTCTCTCTTTTCTTTCTTTATTTTTAGCTTCGGATTGGCTTTACAACATGGTCTATATCGGATTCGTAGCTCCCACCATCAATCCTCGTAGGGTCCCTAGCAATCGATGCTTCGAGATAGCATTGTCCATGGCAACCCCCAGAACCCTTGCTTTCGAGATTTTGGGATAATCCTGCCCATGGCACCTGAACCAGCACAAGGTGCTTACATACCCCTGGTAGGATATTTAGATATCCTAGGAGACAAGCACCGAGGAGACGGTATGTTATTGCGCATCTTCGAAGGGAATTTGCCACCTCTCCACACCGGGAACTTTTCCAAATCAACTTGTGTTTATTAGTCACTCCTAATCTAGGTATCTTTTTCACAACAAAATTAACGCATTTGTGTGATTTTGATAATTAAGTGCACTGAACCAGGCTGTGTTGATTAGGGTGCTTAGGTTATCGAGTTTCGCAAACCGGAGGTCAGTTAACGAGGTCGAATAATCCCTAAGCCTTAGACCTAATACTTAAGCTTCGCATTTTCCCCAACCTCTTGAGGACTATCCAGATCTTAACGAATACTTGAATTTTTAAGCTTAAAATCACAGCCCAAGAGGCCTAAGATCAGCGTTCATACTAATCTTTTTTGTCCTTTAGCACTTTTGTCTTTTTATTTCTTTCTTTTAATTTGGTCTAGAACTAAGTAGATTCCTTAATCTTTTTCTAATGACTACCTTTTTATATTTCAAACTGTGCACCTTTTTGTCATATATATCACCTCCCCTTTTTTTTCTTCTTAAGAATGATATGCTATTAATTCATTAAAAATTTCCTCCCTTCTCCCTTTTTTTGTTCTTTTTCAATTTTTTATTTTTTTTGGTTTTTTTGGAATATGTATTTTTTTGTGAGAAGCCTTCAGAATTTGGAATTTTTGTATGTTTGCACTTTACCACCCCCCATGCCTAAGTTTTGCAATGCCCTCATTGTAAATAGAGGGTATGAAACAGTTAAGGTTCAGTGATTAGAACAGGATTATCAAGTGGTGAATAGGTCGGGATGACTGTTGCGGACGATTTCAAGCTCTGATACAAGTACCAGAGGCGGGATCCACTGTTCTAAAACTGAGCTCAGAGTGCAATAGACGTGAAGTATAGGAAGATAATTAGAAGGATCTCAGATTTTTGGAATGACGGGTTGCCTCTCGTTAAGCTCTAAATTTAATACCTTCAGCTGAGTAGAAAATGGTGTGGATAAGGAATGGTCGAATCAGACGAATTTTGTAGAACAAGTACCTTGATCAATAGCCTGGTTGGTCCAACTAGGTGCTTGTTCAGATCAATAGGCTGATGATGCAACCCAAACCCAATTAATTTGGCAGGTTGATAGATGTGGATCAAAAGATGTGGTGCCCACCAGATACTATGGAGCTAAAAAAAATATGGAAGTGTATAGCTAGGGTTTGGCTGAGTCGAATCAGCCTGATCAGAATAGGGATCCTCAAATGAGAAAGAATTAGTGGAGGATGTAGGAATCCTACAAGAGTGATCAGAGAAGGATGTGTCATGATTTGTAGTCTGATCAAGGTCTGAAACCTGATTGAAATGTGGAGGGGAATGATGTGCTACCAGCTCATTGAGAGGGGAATCAGAGTAGAAATTGAGTCTGGTTGCAGGTCGGGGTTGAGAACTGGTTTGGGAAGGTTTTGCATATGTTGTGGAAGATGTGGCTTCAAGAATAATTGTGTGTGAGGGCTCCTCTAGGAAGGTTTCAAAGGTGAGTATTGTTGTCAACGTTTCTGTGCGGATTTAAAGGCGTATTACGTTGCAGTAGAACCGACAAAACGTTTAAACAAATAATTTTATTACTCGAACAACTAGAGTATCCGAGGTCGAACACAGGGAGCAAACTCAGTACTTTGTAAAACCCAAGAATACAACTGTTAAATGCAAATATAATTGATTCAAAGAGTTTTTAAGAAAGATGTAAAAAAAATAGAATTAGACGTCTGATTTATGTATCAGACGTCTTAAATGTGATCTTTCTTTCTCTTTTTCTTCTTCTGCTTTGCCTTTCGGATCTCTTTGCAATCTTCCCTTGTCCTTCTTCTTCTTCTCCTGCGAAGACTTCTAACCTTTCTGTTTTCCTCCTTCGCCTGCGAAGACTTCTTTCTTTCTTCTTCTTCTGTCTTGCTTCTCCTTTCTTCGTTGCCTTCTTCTTCTTCTTTGTCTTGCTTTCTTCTTCTTCTTTGTCTTGCTTCTCCTTTCTTCTGCAGCGGCCACGTCCTTCTCCTGCAATCAGCCTGCCTGCACAGGGGAACAAAACCTAACCCTTCTCCCTCTACCCGCGCGTGTCTCTCTCTCAAGCAATTCACTCTAACCGCTCTACCAGAGCCACAGTCTCAATCGGGTCGGATCGTACCCGGGACCAGGCGCACCTGCAGGTGTGTGATGCGCGAGGAGTGCGTAGGTCTAGGTCGGGTCGGATCCGCCAGGTCCGCGTGGTCAGGCCGCGGACGAGGCGGGTGGGGTCAGTGAGGGACCTCACCCCTGTGCTTTCGAGGCAGTAAACGTATATCACAAAAACTCTTTATACCATACCTGTGCCTTGAGATTCCACGATGTGGGACTAAACGTTCCGCCCTTCCTTTGCGTGCGCCCGCAGACTCTCGTGTGCAATTGCCCACGCTGAAGGCCCTGCTGGTGCTCCTTGCTGAACTCAGTCACCTCGCAACACTTGCGAGAGTCTGCTGCACCTGCCGCCTGGGAAGCCTGACGCCTGCTGCTACTCCAAGCTTCCTGCTGCTTCGACTGTTAATGGCGGCCAGGGCGTTCACCTGAGCTTCCACAGAACGGCCTATTGGCCCAATTAGAATAGTTGGAAACCTTCGCCGTAGCACGGCGAAGGCGGTGGGTGATGCTGCAGGTTGCCGGTCGGCCTAGGCGTGCCCGCCTAGGTTAACCTGTGGCCGGAGATGGTGGGTTGTTCGGGGGGTGGTTATGGAGGTCTGGAGTGGCAGTTGTGGGGTGGAGCGAGTTCCTGGTGGTGAGGCGGAGCTCACGAGGTGGTTGGCGAGCCGTGTGGAGTGGCGGAGTGGTGTGGGCGGCTCGCCGGAGTTCGGTCGGTGATGTGGAAGATGAGGGTGGTCAGCGTCGGTCGAGGGGTAATCAGATGAGATAACAGGGGGAAAAGAGAGAGGATAGGATGGAGAGGAGTTCTAACCTAATTGTAAGGACGAAAGGGGACAGAAGGCGGACAGCAGTACTTGCTGTCGCCGGAGAAGATGACGCCCAGTGGGGGAGAACGGCGGCGACGACGGGGCTGAGGCGGCGTGCGCTGGTACTGCGCGACGACGAGGGAGGTCAGGAAGCTAACTCTGCCACTGGTTTTGTGGCAGAGCGAAGAGGGAGGGGAGGGGGGCTCGCCGGAGCTAGCTGGGGTATTTGGCCGAGCAGGAGGAGAGGAATTGAAGGGGGAAACTCGGCCAAATCAAGCTCAAGATGAGTGGCCGGGTCCGAGGGGTGTTTTATAGGTGCTGGCCGCTCCTATCAGAGCGTGAAAGACGCGCAATTAGGTCAGCCGGTTCGCCGGAGTTGGAAGGAAGAAAGATACCCACATCTCTCGTGCGTTCGCACGAGAGATTGGGTTCACACCAGCGAATTTGATTGGCTTTAGAAGGAAGGGAATTCCTCAGAGAATCTCCCTTCCATTTCTGGGAGAGAATCTCTGAGGAATTAGAGAGCCATCTCTCTCGAAACTTCGTCGGAGCTCGGTTCTGCCCTAGCAATGGCGGCAGGACCGGTTTGCAAAGAAGGCGAGGAACCTAGGGGGCTCTCTGCAAGGATATTCAAAAGATAGGGACCTCTTTGTGATTTGGGTGTACTAACTTGCAAAGTAGGTCAAGATGACCTCCCCTTAGGTCCAAATTTTGGTACAAACCTAATTTGGCCCTAAAGAATCCAATGGTGAAGTTGGATTTTAGGTTTGACCTCTTTTGACTGGACATTTTGCGTAAAAACCCAAATTAGGTTAATTGAAGAGCTAAGACCCTAATCTAGGTCAAACTAGGTTCCAAAGGCCAAATTAAGTGTTCTAAACCCCAGAGGATGTTTTTCTATGATTTTTAGAGGGTTTGCTTGATTTTTATTCTGACTGGAACCTTGTTAATTTAAGCGGGTCTGTTTTAGGGTTACCAAGTGTCATTTAATTCTTAGATTGCACATAAACCCATTTCTGATTAATTCAACCCACTTTGGACTATTTGACCTATGTTTTGCTTCTGAGAAATCCCGTTTATGTACTGCAATGGTAAAATTGCAGTTTTAACCTTTATTTCATGTTTTCTTCTCAGAGCACTTGTTCCTTTAGTTAAGCCTTCTTCTAGGTTATATAGGAGCTTTTATCTTCTTTATTAGGTCAAAATGAGCTAGTTATGGCTCATGATGAGGCTCTCATCAAGTATATTTAGAGAGTCCTCATAGTAGCCATCAAAATCAAAGGTAAATGCCTGAACTGTGTTTATAGGATTGAGGAAATTTGAGTTAAGAAAAGATTTGAACTCTGGGTTGTAGACACTCTCGGCAATTTCTGTTTTTGATTCCAATTCCATCTCAATGGAACCTGATTTTGAATCAATGATCTCGGGATCAGGGACCTCAGAGTCAGAGTCGAAGAATGGATCATGTATGCTAAGGTCGTAGATTGGCTCATAGTTGTCAGGAAACATTGGTTCTATGAAATCAGAGGAAGATTTGAAATCATCGGAGAACTTACGAGAATCAAGTTTTGAATCTAATTTGGGATCAGAGGTTCCACCACAGAATAAATCAAAAGATGTAGACTCAACAACCTGACTTGGGTCTAGCCTATTCTCAGATTCCGAGCTCAAAAAGGTATCCCTAGTAAGCATGGGCTTGAGTTCTTAGTTTGCAGGGAAGACCCAATCAAAACCCAACTCTGCCACCTCCTCAGTTTCTGTATCATTGATGGGTGTGACTTTCAAAAAATCAATATGTATCTCTGAGGAGGTTGGAGAGGTGCACTTATCAAATATGGGCCTTGAATCATAATCCAAATTTGAAATCTGATTTGTTTTGCATGGAGCCTCATAATCATCCCAATAAGGCTTAAATCCAGAGTCTAAGTTAAGGGTGTGGGTTGGATCACTAGGATCTAGATTTGACTCTACAGGGATGTCAGAATTGCTCTCGAGAGTCACCTTATAAGAATAAGGGACGGAATTTACACCCTCGAGAGGATCTGATTCAATTTCATTATTGCAGGAGTCTGGGAAATCTAAGCTTGGCCAACCAGGATTTTGTACCTCTAGGGCTGGGTCGAAGTCGTGATCTCCTGCGATTGGATCCTCCCAACCCTCATCAAGATCAAGAATGTCATTGCTATGAAATTTGAATCTGAATTTATTTGGGCTGGGGATCCACAATTATCATCATTGAACCCGGGATTTGGGAATTCATGTTGATCACTAGTCTCATTCCAGGATGTTTTGTTAGTTTCTAACAAGTATTTTTGATCAATTATTATATATAACTTATTCAGTAATTCTCCCCATTTTTCTAAAAATTCATCAAAATTTTCTGGAAGTGACGGTTTGACCAACATTGTAGACAATCATTGTTGTGTAATTTCACAAATTCACTATGTTCTGCTAATAGGAGATCCTGGGTTGAACCATATTTCATTTGTGTCCATATTATCTCTACACAGTTAGTGATGATTTCTATTGTTTTTACAAATCTTTCCTGAATGTCCCTTGCATAATATTCTTCATGGTTTTTATAGGCATTCTGAAGTATCTTTTCTTTCAAGCTCATTTGGGATTCAGATTTCTTAAATAGTCTTCCTATATAGCCAGGCTGCATGGTGGAATCAAGATGTAGAATCAAAACTCAGGTTAGATTGAAGTTGATCGATTTGAAAGAGATTCCCTAAGATGATATGTGTATGTGCTCTAAATAGAAGGGATGAGGGACTGAATGTGATATTGACCCAATCAAGGCACCCAAAGATTTTTGGATGACTAAGGCAATTTCGAGGTGGATGATATCTCTGAGTCAGAAATTCACACACCCGAGAAATACCTGGGCAGCCAGGAAGGGAGAGCCCCGCAAAGACCCCTACACGGTAGAGTGTCCCCACGGGTTACAGGGTTTCCGCTACCCGACCTTCCTTGTCACTAAGGTTCCAGGTAGACCGGAATGTACGAACTTAAGACCTTAAGTCTACTAATTTTATGTCCTAATTTATGCTTTGAGTTTCACTTGATTAGAAGTTAATTTAACGTGTGACCTAATTTGGAGGTTGGTTGGCTTACAATGTAGGCTAACTTCACCTGACCTACCCTAAAGATGGCAGAATGAGATCTAGGTCAAGACCTAGAAATCACCATGATTTGACTCCTAGGTTATTGGGTCCAAGTATTTTAGGGTTCAAGTGAATTTAGAGCCTAACTTTTTTAGGGTTTTTGTTGATTAGATTTTCTCAACCAAGGTCTTGGGTAGCACACAAATGTGGGTGGGTTTGTTTTCTTTTATGCAGGTAAGTGTGAACTAGCACTCCAAAACCCTAAAAATTGAAACCTTAATTGACTCTATTTCCAAGTCCAATTAATCTTTAAAAATGTTTACCTTGGCCTTCAAGCAAGAAATGTGTTAGCCCAAAGTGATTAGAAATTTAAGTGTTGTCCTTAATAGGTGCAGGAAATTTGGGGTAGGTGATTAGCCCATATTTGTGGGCTATTTAAGTATTTAAGTGCCTCAGCATTAAGTTAATTTTAACATTTAGATAGCTTACATTAGGATGTAATTAAATTAATTCTTATTTTTAGCTTAAGTGCACAATTCATGTGTGGCATCCATATTTAAATGCATTTAGAATTAACTTAGAATTGCATTCATTTAATTAGTTAACCAATTAGGTGCATGGCATGCATTATTTTAAGTTAACATAAAAGTCAAGGGTTTGTGTATAAATAACCATAATATTTTATTATTTTATTCTTCTTCTATGAGGAACGACTGCATTTCTTCCTCCAGCTGCTGCATTGAAGATCCCAGCACCAGAAGTGGATCTGGTCTCCTTGACTGGGATAAAGAAAAGATGGAGGCCGCCATGCTCCTGGAGGCCACCACCCATTCCACCACCGTGCAACATTCCACCCTGTGGGCCTCCATGGCCAAACTCCATCATATCGTGGGTCGGTGAGGTGATAGACCGCCGTGCCAAGAGGATGGACTTGACCACCACCATGCACGAGCTCCTTGATGCTCACCTACTGTGAGTGCATCTATTGATGCACGATTTGTTACCCCTGTCCACAGGCACCATCACCACCTTCATCTTCTTCCCCATGCTCTGTTTTTCCTCTACTCCATAAAAACAAACCCAAAAGCCACGTCATTCCCGCAGCAGCAGGACCATGCGTGCCCCTTGTTGCGAATCCAGAACACCCGCTGCGGCCCTCCACAACCACCCTGCATGCGCCACACACCTCCTGTAGCACGCAGCACATGCTTGTAGCTCAGCCCCCTCGCCTTCCAGCCACACGCGTAGAGCATGCTGCACCTTTGCCCGCACGCCTTTCTGCAGCACACACCCGCACACGTTGCACCTCCACCGCAGCAGGCGTGGCACCCACTTCCAGCTGCAGCGCACCTTCTTCCCCCCCATGCCTCAGCCCCCTCCTGCACCTCCAGCTAGTGCACCCTCAGCCCTACTGCACACCCGCAGGTGCGCGCGCCCACTTCCAGCCCGCGTGCACCTCCCTGTGTGCGCCCGCACCTCACCGCGCTGTTGCCTGCAGCACTTGCTGCCCACACCTCTAGCCGCAGCGTGCACAAGAGCAGCAGCAACCGCCATCACCGCAGCCGCTTCTCTCGTCCATCCAGCCGGCCTAAGCCATCTCACGACACGCCGCCGCCGCCGCCACCGCCGCGAAGGCCTCGCTTCGACCGACCTCTTGTAGGAGTAGCTCCTTGAATGAGCCTCTCTCCTGTGTGCGAGGAGGAGAGAGGTATAATCCGCTATTTTTATTTGCATTTCTATTTACAGAAATTGCCATTGCCGCATTCATTTTCTTGATTTATTTGGTTAATTAAATTATGGTGAATTTATGCCTTCATGCTTATGCTTCTAGAGAATTGTTAAGCCTTATTATTCTTCTCTATGTGCATTGTATTTAATTTTGAATTACATTTTAGTATGCATGCAAGTGAAAAGTACATGGCATACCCTTGCACATGGATAATTTTCTTACGTAAAAATTACATTAACACCCCTTGACTTCTCCATAAATTGAAGGTTTACATTTAGAGCTACATAGGCATTGTTTGATTTGACGAATATTTCAGTGAACTTGATTTCTACCTAATTGAGAGTCTAAATAAGTCATTGTCTCCCTGTGGACACGACCCATTCTCCTATGAGTGGTTTAATTTTAATTTTAATTATTTTGTTAAGCGATTTTCCACCACTTTAATCCTAAAATGACAAATTATCTTAATCACATTATTCGAAAGCGAAAATCGTCTTATCAGTAGGGAATTCTAAACAAAATCGCTTCAAACTTCGCTTAGATTTGAAAAGAATTTTCGCAAATCAGGAAACTTACCTTTTAAATGATGATTACTGTGAAAAATAAGGCAAGTGATTCCTAATTGATTGTTTCCCTTTTTTGTGTCTTCCAAAGATTAGGCGGTTGATTAGGGAAGAATAGAGAAGTTACCTGCCATGGAGTGGCTATTTTACATGAAAGATCTCCTTGTGAAGTACCTCACAAAATCACAAGAAAGAAAATAGGGCAAGTCAGTGCTCAAAATGTAATCAAATAATGCAGAAAATAGCAGTGAATTGTGCGTTGCTCCCCAGCAACGGTGCCAAAATGTTATTCTCTCTAAAACGGGTTTTAAAATCAATGCGTGTAGTATAGGTCGAATCAGTGCAAAAAGCAAGTAGAATTTATTACTCGAATATCAAAAATGAAGTCCAAGGTCGAACACAGGGAGCAAATAGGAATTCACACACTAATCTCAATAATGTAAATGAGCACAAGAAAATGAGCCAAATAATGCTAAGCATTGAATATTAATTACTCAAAATTGATCATTAATGTAGAATATAAGTCTAACAAGAGTTTAACATATCAAAAAGAAATCTAGAATAAAAATAGTGGTGATTTAGATCACCAATTATTTAATCTAGATAAACATATAATAGTTAAGAAGATAAACCAAGGATTACTTAAGTAATTAAATAAATGGATAGTGCCTCGGACGTCTGATTTAATAATCAGACGACTTAAGTGCTTCCTCTTCTTCTCAGCCCTTCTTCTTCAGTTATGCCTTCTCTCTTCTCTTCTTCTTGCTTCCTCCTGCTGCAAGCCTTCTTCTTGTCCATCTTCTATGCCTCCTTTCTTTTCTCCTATCTTCGGCCTCTTCTCCCTTCTTCTTAGCAGGCCTTCTTTCTTTCCTCCTCTTCCGCGAAGGCTTCCTTCTCTTCTTCTTTCTTTCTTCATATACAGAGGACAACCATCCCTTCAGATTTGGCTAAGTGTTGCATAGGACCAAACCCTCCCCTGCCCCGTGATCTCTTTCCTTCTCACTTCCTCCTAGGTTCTGCCCTCCCAGGGCCACGGTCAGGGTAGTAGGGTATACGGCCAGGCGTGCACCCGGGACCAGGGCTACCGGTCGTGAGTGGTAGCTAAGGAGTTCTTAGGTTAGGTGGGTTATCGGATTGACCAGACCCGTTTGTAAGGTGTCGCGGGCGAGGTGCGTAAGGGGCACATGCGGGGACCTGTTGAACTTACGAATTGCTATGCTAACGTGTTCAGTTTTGGAAAACCTGTCATTGTAGTTTGAAAGCGAAGAACTCGTGTTCAACAAATAAAATTTATACCGAAATTGAAATTCTGGGTCGAACACAGGGAGGTGGACGTTTGATTTAAAAACTACGTGTTTGTTTTTATTTGTCACAAAGTAATTCAATTTAAAACTATCTAATTATTTATAATAAATAGAAGAGAGAGAGAGAGTAAGTGAGAGAGAGAATATTACAAACAGAAATCAAAATGAGATGTAGAATAAACAGGGAATTCATCATTAAGGAGATTGTTTGTTTCACTATTTCAACTAGAAAGCAGAAAATAATTACACTAGAAAGTGATAAATTTACTATAGAAAGCATTAAAAGAATGGAGGGAGAAATGTCCTCGACGATCGCTTGGAGGACGAGCATAACTACTCTAGAAAGCAGTAAATCTGTACTAGAAAGCAGTAAAAAGAATAGGGAGAGAGATATCCTCCTCGACGGTCGCTTGGAGGATGAGCCGGATGGGACAACGCCTGGACAAAGGAGGATGAAGTAGGATGAAGGAGGAGAAAGCAGAAGAATGGGAACGGGGTAGCACGTCATCGTCATCGCGGGATCCACTTCCGAAGGGGGATGAAAATTTGGACTTTATTTCGCGAGAAGCATCCCGAGTGTGGGACAAGCTTCTCTTGAGCTTTGGAGAGGTAGAAAAGAGAAGGAAGGGATGAGAATTTCGTGTGGAGGGGGTCTCCTTTTATAGTTGTAAGGAGTGGGGCCAAATTGGTCATTACATCTTTAAAACATTAAATAATGGGTCTTTAGTGACGGATAAAACTGTCGCTAAAGACCCAACGTGGGTGAAGTGGCCGCTCCCCATGCGCGCTTGATCAGCTACTCTCTCTCTCAATGCATCCGCACGTTCAATAAATCTCAGCGATCGGACGGCTTAAGATGCGCCGCCGCCCGCTGCTGCGCGCCTTCGCCCGCTGCTGCGCGCCTGCCCCAACGGGTGTAATGGCGCATCCTCGCCTCACATGAAATAACGCGTGGGCGCTATTGGAAAATCTGAGCCGCTCGATCAAGATCCAACGCACGCCCGAGCCCTTCGCCTCCTCGCTGCGGCTTGAACCCGCGTCCGCTGCTCGCTATAGCGCCCTCGCCCACTGCCCTGCGGAGCGCGGATTGTCGCGTGGGTGATTTGTGGTGCAGCCGTTCACAGTCGTTGGATCGAGATCCAATGGCGGAGAGGGGGCGGATGCGGAGGCTTCAGTGGTTGCATGCTGGTGTTTGGGCGGCCGATATGGCGCCACGTGGTGCCATCTGAGCCGTCCATTTTATGGATGTTGTAGATGGTGCCACAGATGTCGGATTGACTCGACTTTTGCGTCGTTAGGCTGCGATCGTTGATCCGAATTCATCCGTGCAGTCGGATTTGTCATTTGAAGTAAGAATTTACACCATCTTGGCTCTTGATCTTCTAGGGTTCCCCAATCACTATCTGATGCTACGGATGCCTGATTAGGGCGATCTTGAAGTCGTTGAACTCCAATCGTCGCTCTGATCACATCTGTACGGTTGGATCTTCGATCCGAGGCCCCGATAAAAGGTTTTCCCTGTCCAAGCACATAAAAGGAGACAATAAACCTCCATTTTATTCAAACTACTCTAAATGCAAGATGATGCATGTTATGCAATATTTATAGCATGCAATGCAATCCTATGCTTAAGAACATGCATAAATAGACATCTTAAGTAGTGTAAATGTGTTTACATCATACCTCGATGCCTATCTTTTGCTAGTCCCTAGCAAAAACTATATGCTATTTATAAAAGAATTAGGTCAGATTATTTGGGCCCGAGTTATTTTCAATCATTAAGAAATTGTCTACTTAGGATCTGAACTTTCAAAGACACAACAGTGTTCGAGTATCTGTCAAAATGCTGAACACCTCAAACCCTCGCCTTATTTAAAGGAAAATTTCTTTTTCTCTTTTTCCTCTTTTCTAATTTTTTTTTTTTGAATTTTCAAGTTTTAGGGTTTAAGAGTGGCTTTCTACGGCCATTCAACTCACCCAAAATTTGATGAGAACTCTAAGTTCTAAGCATCTTATTGTGAATGTGATAGACTCATTGACCGGCAATTAAAACAGACTTTGGATTTCTACGCCTCTAGGTGACCTAAAAAAAAAATTTTATCCTAAAGGTGTATCTTTACAACCGGTAGCTTTCTCCCTACTTTTATTTTTTTACGAGGTCAACAAAAGGGTGAATCCAGTGTATATCTCCCCAGTTTATTCTACTCCGCTTCTTCCTAAGTGTTTTGGAAATTTTTACTGCATTTATTGAGCTGGGTTGTGGACAACCGGTCGATGAGCTGTTACCACCAACAACTTGCCAGCCATACTCGTGCGGGAAGTGTGGTTTATTTATTTTTTTTATTTTTTTCTTTTCTCCGTTTCTTTTTAATTTTTTTTTCTTTTTTTTAAAGTAGGTGGCTTCCCTGGTCTAAGATTTACCTAATGGCAGGAAAAAGAGAAGGTCCAGTGACTGGTGGCGAAACAGTGGCAGCAACTAACTTTTCTTAAGTCGTTGTAGTACAGATAGTTATTGCCATCATTTGCTCATATTTGTTACTCGGAAAATACAGTTCTCCCGAGGTCGAACTCAGGGAGCAAGTCGTATTCTAGAGATATACATGTTTTATTACAAAAATAAAGAGAGAGAGAGAGATGAAAGTTTGGCTTCTTCTTCTCTTCTTTCTTTCTCTGTCTTTGGCTTTTGTTCTTCCTGTTCTTCTTCTTCTTCTTTTCTTGCTTCCTCTATTTCTTGGTTGGACGATCCTGTCTTTTTCTTCTTTTTATTTTCTTTGTTTCTTCTTTTCTTGCTTCATATCTGCCTCCCGTGCTCTTCTTCTTCTGCTTTCTGTTTCTTCACTTGGCTGCTCTGTGTTCCTCTCTTTCCTCTGCCTCGCCTTCCTTCTTCTTTGCCTTCACCTATCTTCAGGACGTCGTCTGATTTGAAAATCTGACTTAAACCTCTTGTTGCTACAGTGTCTCCTTGAGCTTCCTTCTTCTTCACCTGTGCCTGCACGCTCAAGAGTTCAGAGTCAGGGCAAAACCTACTCTACCCCTCTCCCCCGCGCGTCTCTTTCTCTCAAAGTTCGCTCTTAGGACAGCTCTCCCAGAGCAACCGGGTAATCGGGTACGAGTCGCGCCCGGGTCCAGGCCCACCGGCGTGCGGTGGTGGGTGAGGAGTGCAGGTCGGTTTAATCGGGTCAGGCCAGGTCCGCGGAGCGCGGTCACGGACGAGGCCGGGTCGGGTGAGAGGGACCTCACCCCGTGGTCAGGAGGCAGACAGCATAAGGCACTTTTTGCCTTTATGCGTCCGCGAGCCTCTGAGAAGTTCCGAGGTGGGACTAAATGTCCCACCCCAATTGAGCGGCCATCGCGGAGGGAGCAGTGGGCGATCGTGGCTTCACGTGCGGCCTTCACCCCAACTGCGAGCCTGGGACGTTTCGCGGAGACGCCCCGTGCAACCTGGGAGTTGAACCTGGGCGAAGGCGTGCCTGCACCTGCAGGCGAAGGAGCTCTGCCTGCTCAGTAATGGCGATGGCGGGAGAGTCACCTGGTCACAGAAGAACGGCCTCTCGGCCTAATCAGACAGGCGGGGGACCTTCGCCGTGGCGCGGCGAAGGTGGTCGGATGGTTTGCAGTGGGCGTGGTGGAGCCAACGGATCGCCCTAGGTCAAACTGCGGGCGGAGAAGTGGGTGTGTTTGGTGGATCTGCAGAGGGCGTTTGGTGGGAAGAGGAGGGGTGGAAGAGGATCAGGGTGACGAGGTGGAGGTTATGCACTGGTCGATGAGCCGTGTGGGGTGCTGGAGCGATGGGAGCGGTTCGTCGGAGTTTGGCCGGAGGTGGAGAAGGTGAGGGTGATCGGTGGGAAATCGGGGCCGACAGTAAGGGTTTCTGTATGGAAAAGAAAGAGGGGAGGAAGAGGAGAAGTTGTACCTGCTAAGCTGGACGAGGAGGGGTTGGCGCAGGCGACAGTCATATCGACTGTCGCCGGAGAAGAAATTGCCCAGAGGAAGGGGCGGCGGCGAGGAAGGGACCGGAGAGGCTCCAGCTGGGTGCGGCGTGACGCGGAGGGATCGAGAGATGGTAACCCTGCTGCTGGTAGTGCGGCAGGGCGACGAGGAGGAGGAGGAGATGGCCGCCGGAGCAAGGGGGCGTCTGTCGGAGTGGGAAGGGAGGAATTTAGGGGGGTGTCTCCGTCAGATCCGAGCTGCGAAGAACGGCGGAGCAACGGGGGTATTTATAGGGGCGGAATCAGAGAGGAGGGCGGAGGGAGATGACGTGTCTCCCTCGCCGGAGGACGCCGGAGGAAGGAGACCCATACCGTCCGTGCGTTCTCACGGGCGGTATGGGCATTCGCAGTACCCAGGGGGGTGTCCCTGCGGTGGCTGACGACGTAGGGTACCCCCCATTGACTTGCCAGGGCCCCTCCCTCACCCTGGGCAGCGCCATGCTCCGCGGAAGGTCGCCGGAGCATGGTGCTGCGCAGGTTTTGCAGGAGGGACCTAAATGAAAAGAAAGAAGGAGAGTTAGGGGCCAAAATGTGAGGGTTCAAAAGTTGAGGGCCAAAAAGTAAATATATGAGGACCAAAGTGTAAAGTTGGTCAAGAAGGTTTCTTCTTAGGCCCAAGTTTTTATGCAAGACTAATTAGGACATAAGGATTCTGATGGTGAATTTTATTTCTAGCTTAAACCTTGTTTGACCGGTCAATTTACGCAAAAACCTAAATTAGGTTGTTAATTGGGCATTGTTCTCAATGTAGGTCAAAATGGGTTCCTAAGGCCAAATTGAATGTCCTAAACCCTATAGTTTATTTTTATATGAATTTTAGAGGATTTAGTTGATTTTTACCTTGCCTCGAACCACGTGAATTGAATTGAGTTTGTTTTTAGGGTTACAGGCTGTCATTTAATTCTTTGGGGTTGCTGTAGCCCTTATTGAGTCATCTCATCCCACTTTTCTTCTTATTAGGTTGTTTTGACCTATGTTTGGGTCCTGAGTTACCCTATTTTCAGATCGGATTGGTGAAATTACATTTTTACCCCTCAGTTTATGTTTTCTTTGCAAACTCAGAATCTCTCTGAGCCAAGCCTTTCTAAGGTTATGTAGGAGCTTTTATTCTCTGTATTAGGTCAAAATGAGCTAGTTATGGCTCATGATGAGGTTCTCATCATACCCCCATGCTTAGCTTTTGCTAGTCCCTTAGCAAAAACTTAAGGTTTCAACCCTTGTTCTAGACCATAAAGTTCTTTAATAGCTTTAGATAAGTGCTTTTTCATTTAAACTTAGATTAGGTTAGAATGCTGACCATAGGCTTAAAAGGTACTCTAGTACCAATCAAGATCCAAATCTGTCTAGCCTCAGCCTCAGTCCTTAGCAAAGGTTTTTAAGACCCACAAGAACTAACCTAAGGTTTATTGGACTTTGTAGTTAAAGCACCCCGTGCTTGAAATGATTTTAGCCCTGGTTCAGTTCGCAGTGCGTTTTGTAAGAGAGAGAGGTAGAAAATTTTTCTATTTTTGGAGAGTTTTCTCTCTCTTTTTCTTTTTAATTCTAGCTTAGGATTGACTTTTCAACACGGTCTGTATCAGATTCCTTGTCCCCATCATCAATCCTCAAGGGTTCCTGGCGATCGATGCTTCGAGATAGCACCTCCCATGGCAACCCCCAGAACCCTGGCTATTGAGATTTCGAGATAATCCCATCCATGGTGTTCCGTGGCCGCGTCCAGACCCTGGCAGTTACACTTCGTGATAATGCCATCCATGGAATCTGAACCAGCAGGGTGCTTACATGCCCCCAGTAGGATATGTGAATATCCTAAGAGACAAGCACCGAGGAGATGATATTTTGTTACGCATCTTTGAGGGGATTTCCCGCCTCTCTGCGCTGGGAACTCGTCCAAATCAACTTGTGTTGATCGGCCGCTCCTACTCTAGGTGTACTTTTCAGAATTTTTTCGACACTTCTACGTGATTTTGATTTTTGCTCTTGCTGAACCAGGATGTGTGTGAGGTTAGGGTGCTTAGGTTACTGAGTCCCGTAAACCAGAAGTTAGTTAGCGAGGTCAAATACTTCCTAAGCCTTGGACCTAGTACTTAAGCTTTTCATTTTCCTCAACCTCTTGAGGATTGTCTAGATCTTAATGGGTACTAAGAGTCTATCAAGAATGCCTAAGGTTTGCGTTCTTACTAGTCTTACCAAGCACTTTTCATTTCTTTTCTTGAAAAAATGGTCTAGACTAAGGTTAATTCCTTAGCTTCTGACTAATGACTATTACTCTTTTCTTTCATCTTTTTGTGCTCCTTTTCATTTTGTTTCTTTTCCTTCTCCTCAAAATTTCTTTCTCCTCTTATTCTTTTTATTTTGAAAAATTTTTAATTTTTATGGTGTTTTTGGCATATATGAATTTTTTGTTTAAAACCTTTTTTTCTACAAGTTTTGCACTTATACCCCCCATGCCTAAAACTTGCAATGTCCTCATTGTGATTTAGGGGTTTTTATTTACTTAATTTATTCCTTAAGACAGATATTTTTGTGAGTGAATGGGTCGGGATGAATTCTGCGGACGATTTCTAATCTCAGATGCAAGCATCTGAGGTGGAGTCGGCTGTCTTAAAGGGTGAACCTTAAGTGCAAAATGGTGTCAGAAAAAAAAGGTTTTAGATTTTCAAGAAATGACGGGCTGCCTCTCGTTAAGCGCTGAGTTTTACGCCATTGGCCGGGCGCAGTAAGTTCAAGGGGAATGGAGGATGAGGGATGATTCAGCCGAATCAGTAGAAGTCACATCAATGAACGGTTTGAGTCTCTGACCGTTCACTATGAAAGGTTCGGAATCATGGCTGAGTGGACTGATTTCAATGGCTCCATTTCCAAAAACCTATCAGACTAAATACGGTCCGACCCACTTGGACCTCAGTTTTCCCGGGAAAAGTTTGAGTCGGGCATCAAAGAGTAGGACCTTTTGACCAGGATGAAAGATCTTTCTCGAGATGTGTTTGTTGTGGAAGGCTTTAACCCGCTCCTTGTAGATTCGCGAGTTCTTGTACGCGTCTAGGCGTAATTCATCGATCTCGCTGATTTGGAGTTTTCTGTGGGTTACAGCCTTGGAAAGATCTAGATTACTGTTTCGTACTGCCCAATAGGCTTTATGCTCCAGTTCTACGGGAAGGTGGCATGCCTTTCCGTACACCAGTCTAAAGGGAGACATGCCCAATTGGGTCTTTTGGGCGATCCTATAGGCCCACAATGCTTCCGGAAGTTAGGACGACCAGTCCTTCCTGTCAGGCCGAACAGTGACTTGCAGGATTTTCTTGATCTCCCGATTTGATAGCTCAGCTAGACAATTTGTTTGGGGGTGGTAAGGAGTAGAGATTCGATGAGACACCCCAAATTTGGCCATCAGTGATCTAAACTGAGCATTTGTAAAATGGGTCCCCCCATCAGAGATAATAGCACGGGGAATCCCGAACCTTGAGAAAATGTTTTGATGTATGAACTTAAGAACAATCTTGTGATTGCAGGTTCGGGTCGGTATGGCTTCGATCCATTTGGACACGTAGTCCACCGCAAGCAGAATGTACTCGAAACCGTCCGAAACAGGAAAGGGGCCCATAAAATCAATCCCCCATACATCGAAGATTTCGCATACGAGAATCGGCTGCAAAGGCATCATGTCACGATGGTTCATGTTGCCCAAAGTCTGGCAACGACTGCATGCCTTGCAGTGATTGTATGCGTCTTTGAAAAGTGTAGGCCAGTAGAAGCCACACTGGAGGACTTTGGATGCGGTTTTATGGCCTGAGAAATGGCCACCGCATGCCTGGTCATGGCAGAAAGATAGGATATTGCTGATTTCCTCTTCCGGGACGCATCTCCGAATAATTTGATCAGCACCTATGCGGAAAAGGTACGGGTCTTCCCAAATGTAATACTTGGAATCAGAACTCAATTTGTCTTTCTTGGCCTTCGGCCAATCAGACGGTGTCTGATGAGATGCCAAGTAGTTTACTATATCAGCAAACCATGGAAGTCTAGTACCAACAGAAAGCAGGTGCTCATCAGGAAAATGTTCCGTGATGGGTCCGGAAGGGTTGATGATCTCAGAAGGAAGACGGGACAGATGGTCGGCTACCACATTCTGCCTTCCCGCCTTGTTGCGAATCTCAAGATCGAATTCTTGCAACAGCAAGATCCAACGGATTAGTCGGGGCTTCGTGTCCTTCTTGGCAAGGAGATGCCTTACAGCCGTGTGATCCGAGTAGATGATGACATGGGAACCCAGAAGATACGATCGGAATTTTTCAAGGGCAAATACTACGGCTAGCAGCTCTTTCTCTGTAACCGTATAGTTACGCTGAGCCTCGTCAAGTGTCTTGCTAGCGTAGTAGATGACCACGGGTTTCTCGTCAGCTTTCTACCCCAGGACTGCTCCTACAGCTAAGTCAGACGCATCGCACATGATCTCAAAGGGTTGAGACTAGTCAGGGGATTGTAGGATAGGTGCCTGGGTGACTCGGTCACGCAGTTGCTAGCGTGCATTCCTTGGAGATTTCAAAAGGTACATCCTTAGAGAGAAGAGAAGTCAAGGGGCGCACGATTTTCGAGAAATCTGGAATGAAACGGCGGTAAAAACCGACATGCCCTAAAAAGGAACGGATGTCCCTGATCGAGCTAGGTACAGGAAGGTGAGAAATCAGATCAACCTTAGCTCGATCCACCTGGATGCCTTTTTCCGAAATTGAGTGTCCCAGGACAATTCCCTCAGGCACCATGAAATGGCTTTTTTCCCAGGAAAGAACCAAGTTCACCTCAATGCATCGCCTGAGTATCTGGACCAAGTGTTGGAGGCAATCATCAAAAGATTCTCCAAAGACTGAAAAGTCATCCATGAAGACTTCCAGGAAATCACCTACCATATCTGAGAATATGGCAAGCATGCATCGCTGAAAAGTAGCGGGTGCATTGCAAAGACCGAAAGGCATCCTTCAGAAAGCATACGTTCCGAAGGGGCAGGTGAATGTGGTCTTTTCTTGGTCCTCAGGATGGATTGCCACCTGGTTATAACCGGAGTACCCGTCAAGAAAGCAGAAGAACCTATTTCCCGCTAGTTTCTCGAGAATTTGATCAATGAAGGGTAGTGGGAAATGATCCTTCTTCGTGGAGGAATTGGCTACTCGGGTAGGAATGATTTCTCCGGTTTCAGTCGTCATGGTGGTGAGTCCTACCTTCTTAGGCACAACCTGAATTGGGCTCACCCAACGACTATCGGAGATCGGGTAGATGATCCCGGCATCTAACCACTTAATGATCTCCTTTTTCACGACCTCCTGCAGATTAGGGTTTAAACGTCTCTGCATTTCACGATAAGATCGCGCGCCCTCTTCTGAATAGATATGATGAGTACAATAAGAGGGGCTTATTCCAGTCAAATCATCGAGAGTCCACCCGATGGCTCTGCGATGTTGCTGGAGGACAGCAATCAGACGGGATTCCTGTTCGGGATTGAGGTTGGAATTGATAATCACAGGAAGGGTCTGATTGGAACCCAAAAAGATGTATTTCAAGTGAGCAGGAAGAGGCTTTAACTCGAGGATAGGGTTATCAGCAGCAGCGGGTGGTTCAGTGTAGATGTGAGGTTCAAGGGTAGGAGTTACTGGGTTGTGTATGTCTGGATTCGACTCCTCTGTTTGCGGGTCAAGATCTTTCTGTGATTGATGAGGCATAATCGAGTCATTCTGGAAGTGTGATTCATCAACCAAAGTCCTGACGTCACAAATCTGTTCGATGACACCGCAATTAATTCCTTGTTGGGCCTTAAATATATCAATTTTTAAGGTTTGATCTCCAAATTTAAGCTCTATTTGGCCCTCCTCACAGCTGATGTTGGCTCTAGCAGTAGCCAAGAAAGGTTTCCCTAGAATGATTGATGTATCCCTAGGGTTTTTAGGCGCGTCCATATCTAAGACTATAAAGTCCACTGGGAAATAGAAATCCCGCACTCTTACGATAACATCCTCGAGAATCCCTTTTGGTGACTTTATAGATCGATCTGCTAATTGTAATGTCACCTCGGTTGGTTTTAGCTCAGATTCTTCTAGATGGTCAAGTAAGGATGTGGGTATCAGGTTTATGGATGCACCTAAGTCTAGCAAAGCTCTATCAAATTGGGTAGCACCTATCTTGCAGGAGATCAGGGGAGTACCAGGATCTTTTGCCTTGGGTGGGAGTTTACTGAGGATTACAGAGCTGGCTTGCTCTGACAGAACAATTGGGCTCCCACCCTTGGTTCGCAGCTTACGCTGGGGTGTACACACATTCTTTAAAAATTGTGCGTAAGCTGGTACGTGGCGAATTGCATCCATCAAGGGGATGTTTATGTGGACCTGCTCAAAGAGCTTGACCAGGTCCTCCTCAGGTGCCACGGGCTTGGTGGTCTTCTTTCCCTTGGTCAAGGCCTCGGGAAACGGGATCTTGGTTGGTTCTTCTAGGATAGGTCCAGGTTGTGGATTTGGGACAGGGGTGGGGACGTCCTGGATTACTGTCCTAGGCTTGGGATCAATACCCGGCTTGGAGTGGTTCGGATGAGGTGGGTCTTGGGTTTCCTTACCACTATGGGTTGTTACGGAATTAAGTCCTCCCTGGTTTTGGTTGGGATTAGGTAAGATAGCTTGCTGCTGGTAACCTACAAAAGAAGTGGAGGCCTCTATCCCGTCAGGTGAAGGAACAGAGGGGGCCTGATAAATCATATGGGCATGGCCCGGGTTTGGGTTCATAACGCGCCACTGGGTTGGCACGTTATTAGGATTAGGCAGAGGTTGGGAAGGAAGAGTACCTGGCTGGCGAGAGTTTGCCAACTGGGTCAATTGGTTTCGGACCTCTGTAAGTTCATCCTTGTGTTGTTTCTGAATAGCCGCATTCGTTCTTTGAATGTCAGCCAGGGTCTGAAGGATAAGGGACATTTGATCTTGATTTGGCCCAGATGGATAAGTAGGGTTGGGCCGAGGCTGAGGCGGCTGGTAAGGACGAGGAGCTTGTGGGCGGGGTTGGAAGGATGGTCTTTGGGTTTGGGAATTTCCCGCCCACTGAAAGTTAGGATGGTTACTCCATCCAGGATTATAGGTGTTGGAGAATGGGTCGTTCTGGATGGCGTTGAGGTCCTCGTAGGTCTGAGGAACCTCCAGAGAGTTAGAGAAAGAGGGAATGGAATTTCCCTGGCAGGTGAAGAAGGAATCGGAGGGACTTTCGGGCAAAGATTCAGATGATGGGTCCATCCTAGGAGAAGATCGATGGAGAATGTTTTGCACAGTTTCCCTTGTGGAAGGAGGCTGTGCGAAAGGGTTATGCGCAGAGGTGGCTCGCTGCAGATGCTGAGTCAGCTCATCCACCTTCTTTTCGATAATCAAGACCTTGTCCAATCGACTGGACATTAACTCCAAGTCGACTGATGCGGACAGGCCCTGCGTCTCGTGTGCTCCCCTGAGATTCGTTGCTGCGCGGGTATTCGTCCTGTCGAATAATCCCATGGAGTCATTGTTGATGGAGTTCTCGCACATGTTTTCGAGAATCTCCCACACGGTGTCTTCATGTTGACCCATGATATTTCCTCCGCAGGTTGCATTGACGAAAAGACGGATGTCCTCACGGAGTCCCTGGTAAAAAGATTGGACTTGTTCCCATTTAGGAACTCCGTGATGGGGGCACTTTCTCATGAGATCCTGAAAACGATCCCATGCCTCATGGAGAGGTTCCCCTGTTTGTTGGGTGAAGTGTGTAATCTAATGGCGCAAGGCGTTGGTCCGTCCAACAGGGAAGAACTTTTTCAGGAACTTGGACTGAAGTTCTTCCCAATTGTTGATCGGCCAGGTCTGAGTTTGGTACCAATGGGCGGCCTTGTCCATAAGAGAAAAGGAGAACATCTTCATGAGAAGAATATCCCGATTTTGTGCGTCTGACCCAAAAGTTTGGGCCAGATGCTTTAGCTGTTTGATGTGCTGGAAGGGATCTTCAGAATTAAGCCCATGGAATTTAGGTATAGCATGAATCATATTGGGCTTCAATTCAGAATCAGGTCCTCCAATCGGGATTCTGACTCGAGGCTCGATGGCCACCGCAGCAGGATTATAATGGTCCCGCATCATGGGACGCTGCGGTGGGTGTACAAAGTTTTGGAAGAGGTCGTTGAGTCGCTGGAGCTGGTGCTCCAGATTGTTTTCTTCCTCAACTGGCTGAGCCATGATGGGGGAAGAAGAAGAACTTGGTTCTGAATCAGAAGAGAGAATAATGTGAGGGGGTTGCTGCACAAACACGGGCGTCGAGGCTTGGCCTTGACGAGAGTGAATTTCTAAAGGAGGTCTTAAGGGTGGTCTTAAGGACCTCCTACCGTACATGCACTGTTGGAAGAGATGAGTTTAGAAGGTGCTGGACCCAATCAAGACACCCAAAAATGTGTTGGGTGACTATAGAGGTGCGGGGCAGATGGACCCCTTGATCAGAAAGATCGACCACCTGAGAATTACCTGGGCAGCCAGAGAGGTTGTCTCGCGAAGACCCCTACACGGTAGAGCGTCCCCACGGGTTACAGGGTTTCCCCCACCCGACCTCTCTTGTCACTGCGGTTCTAGGTAGACCAGAATGGGGATCTTGACCTCTTAAGTCTACCAATTTTAGTTCAAGAGCAAGGTGCTTAGGGTTCCACTTGAACTTTAGTCTTTTAAGTGCAAAGAGTGACCTAATTTGAAGGTTAGTTGACCCAAATGGTCAACTTTACCTGCTAGTTTTGCTTATTAGGTCTTTGTCTTTTAGGGTTCAAGTGTTTAAAGAGCCAAACTTATTTTAGGGTTTCTTTGGATAGGTATTTTCAATCAATGGTTTAGGCACACTTCTTTTGGATTTTCTCCATTCTTGATTTAAGTAGTGTGTCTCTAAAACCCTAATGTTGAATCTTATGTTGGCTCTATTTGGTCCAGTTAGTTCTTTGTTGGATAATTAGGGCTCAAGCAAGAATGTGTTAGCCCCTAAATACCCTTAATAGTGTACAGGAATAATGGGTTGAAAACATGCAACTTCTTATGGTTTACTAAGTATAGAAGACAGGTTAGCCCTATATTGCTTGTTCTTTTCTTTTCTTCCTCTTTAGAGTTTAGGGGTTAATGGCGAGAGGAAAAAAATTACCTGTCCTCGGAGTGGTTGTCGTGCGGTTGCTTGTCTTCTTGATTTCCTGTAGCTGCACAAAAGAGAGGAGATTATTAGAGAAAAAAAGAAACAGAAATGTTTACCTCTAGAATAGCCGTCGCTCCCCGGCAACGGCGCCAACTGGCGAAACGGTGGCAGCAACTAGCTTTTCTTAAGTCGTTGTAGTACAGATAGTTATTGCCATCATTTGCTCATATTTGTTACTCGGAAAATACAGTTCTCCCGAGGTCGAACTCAGGGAGCAAGTCGTATTCTAGAGATATACATGTTTTATTACAAAAATAAAGAGAGAGAGAGAGATGAAAGTTTGGCTTCTTCTTCTTCTCTTCTTTCTTTCTCTGTCTTTGGCTTTTGTTCTTCCTGTTCTTCTTCTTCTTCTTTTCTTGCTTCCTCTATTTCTTGGTTGGACGATCCTGTCTTTTTCTTCTTTTTATTTTCTTTGTTTCTTCTTTTCTTGCTTCAGATCTGCCTCCCGTGCTCTTCTTCTTCTTCTGCTTTCTGTTTCTTCACTTGGCTGCTCTGTGTTCCTCTCTTTCCTCTGCCTCGCCTTCCTTCTTCTTTGCCTTCACCTGTCTTCAGGATGTCGTCTGATTTGAAAATCAGACGACTTAAACCTCTTGTTGCTACAGTGTCTCCCTGAGCTTCCTTCTTCTTCACCTGTGCCTGCACGCTCAAGAGTTCAGAGTCAGGGCAAAACCTACTCTACCCCTCTCCCCCGCGCATCTCTTTCTCTCAAAGTTCGCTCTTAGGACAGCTCTCCCAGAGCAACCGGGTAATCGGGTATGAGTCGCGCCTGGGTCCAGGCCCACCGGCGTGAGGTGGTGGGCGAGGAGTGCAAGTCAGTTTAATCGGGTCGGGCCAGGTCTGCGGAGCGTGGTCACGGACGAGGCTGGGTCGGGTGAGAGGGACCTCACCCCGTGGTCAGGAGGCAGACAGCATAAGGCACTTTTTGCCTTTATGCGTCCGCGCGCCTCTGAGAAGTTCCGAGGTGGGACTAAATGTCCCACCCCAATTGAGCGCCCGTCACGGAGGGAGCAGTGGGCGATCGTGGCTTCACGCGCGGCCTTTGCCCCAACTGCGAGCCTGGGACGTTTCGCGGAGATGCCCCGCGCAACCTGGGAGTTGAACCTGGGCGAAGGCATGCCTGCACCTGCAGGCGAAGGAGCTCTGCCTGCTCAGTAATGGCGACGGCAGGCGAGTCACCTGCTCACAGAAGAACGGCCTCTCGGCCTAATCAGACAGGCGGGGGACCTTCGCCGTGGCACGACGGAGGTGGTCGGATGGTTTGCAGTGGGCGTGGTGGAGCCAACGGATCGCCCTAGGTCAAACTGCGGGCGGAGAAGTGGGTGTGTTTGGTGGATCTGCAGAGGGTGTTTGGTGGGAAGAGGAGGGGTGGAAGAGGATCAGGGTGACGAGGTGGAGGTTATGCACAGGTCGGCGAGCCGTGTGGGGTGCTGGAGCGATGGGAGCGGTTCGCCGGAGTTTGGCCGGAGGTGGAGAAGGTGAGGGTGATCGGTGGGAAATCGGGGCCGACAGTAAGGGTTTCAGTATGGAAAAGAAAGAGGGGAGGAAGAGGAGAAGTTGTACCTGCTAAGCTGGACGAGGAGGGGTTGGCGCAGGCGATAGTCGTATCGACTGTCTCCGGAGAAGAAATTGCCCAGAGGAAGGGGCGGCGGCGAGGAAGGGACCGGAGAGGCGCCAGCTGGGTGCGGCGTGACGCGGAAGGATCGAGAGAAGGTAACCCTGCTGCTGGTAGTGCGGCAGGGCGACGAGGAAGAGGAGGAGATGGCCGCAGGAGCAAGGGGGCGTCTGTCGGAGTGGGAAGGGAGGAATTTAGGGGGGTGTCTCCGTCAGATCCGAGCTACGAAGAACGGCGGAGCGACGGGGGTATTTATAGGGGCGGAATCAGAGAGGAGGGCGGAGGGAGACGACGTGTCTCCCTCACCGGAGGACGCCGGAGGAAGGAGACCCATACCGTCCGTGCGTCTCACGGGCGGTATGGGCGGTCGCAGTACCCAGGGGGTGTCCCTGCGGTGGCTGACGACGCAGGGTACCCCCTATTGACTTGTCGGGGCCCTCCCTCACCCTGCGCGGCGCCATGCTCCGCGCAAGGTCGCCGGAGCATGGTGCTGCGCAGGTTTTGCAGGAGGGACCTAAATGCAAAGAACGAAGGAGAGTTAGGGGCCAAAATGCGAGGGTTCAAAAGTTGAGGGTCAAAAAGTAAATATATGAGGACCAACGTGTAAAGTTGGTCAAGAAGGTTTCTTCTTAGGCTCAAGTTTTTATGCATGACTAATTAGGACCTAAGGATTCTGATGGTGAATTTTATTTCTAGCTTAAACCTTGTTTGATCGGTCAATTTACGTAAAAACCCAAATGAAGATGTTAATTGGGCATGATTCTCAATGTAGGTCAAAATGGGTTCCTAAGGCCAAATTGAAAGTCCTAAACCATATAGATTATTTTTATATGAATTTTAGAGGATTTATTTGATTTTTACCTTGCCTCGAACCACGTGAATTGAAGTGGGTTTATTTTTAGGATTACAAGCTGTCATTTAATTCTTTGGGGCTGCTGTAGCCCTTATTGAGTCATCTCATCCCACTTTTCTTCTTATTAGGTTGTTTTGACCTATGTTTGGGCCCTGAGTTACCCTATTTTCAGATCGGATTGGTGAAATTGCATTTTTACCCCTCAGTTTATGTTTTCTTTGCAAACTCAGAATCTCTCTGAGCCAAGCCTTTCTAAGGTTATGTAGGAGCTTTTATTCTCTGTATTAGGTCAAAATGAGCTAGTTATGGCTCATGATGAGGTTCTCATCAACTGGGCTCTGGACAACCTACCTATGGGCTGTTACCCATGATAACTTGCCAGCCATATCACCCTAAAAGGTTCATCAGCTACCCAATTTTCGTTAAAATCGCCGAACAATGAGTCAGTGACAAGATAGTGTGTAGATGCTAGAAACTCAAAATTTCCTCAAATCAGAGGGTGGCTTGATAAGTCGTGTACTTATCACCCAAACTTATTTACTCCAATTAAAATAAAATTCAGGTTGGCGAGAACTCGAAAAATAAATCCACATTTTAGTGGATACATGGGCTGATTAAGTCCAAAGACCTGAAGGGTCTTTGTGTTCAAATCATAATGTAGTATTTTCTAAGATTGAAAATTTTCTTAAACCCAAGTTCTCTTTCCTAATTCCGAATTTTTTTTAATAAAATAAAATAAATCTACGGAGCTGACGAATGAATTCAGAGATGAAAATCCACCCCCCCATGCCTATCTAATGCAATGTCCTCATTGTATTAAAAAGACATAAAATAGAGTGAAAAAGCGTAGAAAGCACCTGAATTGCGTGAATGTCAGATCCGCTCTGAGATGAAAACTAAAAAGAACTGTATATGTGCTGAGTTTTGTGCCTTCAGCTAGGCACACTATATAAAGAAGAGAAATGAAGAATTCACAGGTGTAGGTCAGAATCAAAATAAATAGAAGAATCCCCTGACCTGTCAGCAGAGGTCCCCAGATGTGGACCAGATTGTGGTGCAGACCCACACCCCATAATCGAGAATATCTTAGGTTCTGGATAAAAATTATCGAAAACCTAAAATCAGAATGCAAGCGGGGTCGGGCCTATGATTTATGAGGATGCAACCCAAGACCAAAAAGTCGGGTTACAAAGAAATTAAGCTCAAAAGGATAATCGTTGAATGTGTGCTTGGGTTTGACATCCTCAAAACAAATGTTGTAAGGGTCCTGGTTTGATAGTTTCAGCTTAAAAGAACCCTTCGACTCAATCTTCCATTTCATCCAAAGTTAACTTCCCAAATCAGAACTTCCAAGCTCTTATCCTCTTCATTCAGCATGTCAAATTCAAGGACCTCTTGTATATTAATCACCCCATCTGAAATCTCCAAGTCTAAATGGTGTGGCAGAATCAAAATTGACTTGGGTCTAATTATCTCAAAAATAGAATCATCAATAAGCTCAACGGGGTGTAACTGACAATCAGGGCATTGAATTAAATCCTCCAGAAAATGTGATGTTTGCCCTAATAAGAACAGTTTCCTCAATTATTGGGCTATCAAATGATCTATCAGATTCCTCAGGCTCAATCATCTCACAAAAATTATGTTCAGAAAACTCGCGTGAGACTTCGCAACTCGAATCTTCACTATCAAACAAATCAGGATCCGTTTCAATGTATGTCCCAAATTCATCTGTCACTTTCTGTTCCAAGGAGACATACGTTTCCTCATACCCCAGCTCAGGGATCTCAGGTGAAGAAATCAGATCTTCCTTAATTGGTTGCTTTAATTCAATCTGGTCAGCCTCGAAACACGTGTCCCCCCCAACAAGTGCCTGAGCGGGTTCTGTCATTAGCTTTCCTGAAGGGAGTTTATCCTAAGAATCATCCCATGATTGAATCAAAGCAACCACGAATCTCATCCTCAATTTCGCTAATTTCCCAAGCAGAAACTCACCCGGGTTCTTATCCTTAACATCCTGGAGCTAATCCAACAACGACTTGTTCAAATCATCAATCATTTCGATCAGGGGCTCCAATCTCTCAATGCAAGGTATTAGCTGAACTTCTAAAGATTGAATGATATTCCCCAAGTTAACCAGAACCTTATCTTGAACCTGGTTACCCTGAACCAAATGAGTTGGTTCAGGGTTGGGCGGGTTTGGGATCAATGCAGGGGAATTAACGAATTGAGATTTGTTACACCCTTCCTGATAATAGGTCATTTCAGATTATTCAAAAGGTGGTGATGACCTAAAGGCAGTGTAATCAGAGGATGGGTAAGAATCAGTGTGTCCTTCTTGATTGTAGATCGTATTAGGTTGTTCATGAAAGGATGACGATCTATAATCGATGTGGCTCTGAGAAGGATAGAAATCACAATCAAAGTGTTCAGGGTTAGACCCTAAACACAGAGGTTCGGAATTATATCCCTAATCCGAGTTATCCCAACTAACTGATGGTTGATTACAATACGAGTTGGGATAATCGTCATGTTGACGATAATTCAAAACAGAAGGAAAAGAGTGGGAATGCGTGTAATATGTGGAAGGATTCATGAGAAATGGGAGGAAGTAAGGTGCCCTGCAATACAAACAATCAAACCTATCCTTAAGTGGGTTAGCCTATAGACCTACAGACTCCCAAAACCCGTCTTGATATAAAGGAACGATTTGATCTACTTCTGTCTGTTCAATCCAACCAGTTAGAAGGAGGGACTGGGAAGAAGGTTCTTCCTTCAGCTTGCACCTCCGGTTCCTAGTGTACCCCCCAGCTGCGATCGTTTGATTCTGCTCCCCTAGCTAGACATCAGATTGAACAGTAGAAACAGACTAATCGAAAATAATCTCGCTCTGGGCTCTGAAGAGCGAGTCAAATCCTTAAGGCCAACGTCTACTCTGTTTTATTTAGGGCTAGGTTTGAATGTGCTTTGGAATGTGATGGGCCCTTAATGATTGATTTGTTTTGTGTGTGCTTGCACAACTAATGATTTTCAAGCAAGATTATTTTTTATGCGGTGAATTTTAAGGTTCAAATCTAGCTTAGTAGCTTTTAGGATTCAACTTTAGGCGCTTTCAAACAAGTTTCGTTGACACACCAGGTTTTGAAAGCACGGGTGAAAATGTTTTCCTTTGAAGCTTAAAAAGAATGTGGAGTGACTGGTAAATCCCTAAGAGTTGAACCTAAGTGGCAGCTACTTGATGAGTTTATTTTATTTGAAGTGGTGCGGCCCCATCAACTCAAACAATTGGCCTGTTGCACCGCTTAATTAGGCACACAAGTGATTACCTAATCTGATTTCTACTCAATTATGTGTTTGAATGTGTGTACCGGCTCCAAAGATTGATTTACCAGTTGAGTTTGAAAATCAGATGAGGTTGTGTACCTCTGTGAGATTTTTTTTTTAATTTTCTTTTTTAATGTGGGGGTTGTGGCGGGTGTGGGTGTCAAACAACAAACAATCTAACCTTAGAGTTTATAAGAACACCTAAGTTGATTGATGTTTGAATTATTATGTTGTGAAATGAAGTCTAATGGGTGGGAGGTGGGGGATAACTTACAGAACCTTCCAAAACACTTTTTTCTTATCCACCGCTTTTGCCTGCCTCGAAAGAGTACCTGCAATTACAATAAGAAAGGAGAAAAGTGAGGTAAATGATTTGTAAGTTACAAAAAGCGAAGAGAAATCAAAGATCGTCGCCTCCCCAGCAACGGCACCAAAATGTTGAACTTACGAATTGCTACGCTAATGTGTTCGATTTTGGAAAACCTGTCGTTGTAGTTTGAAAGCGAAGAACTCGTGTTCAACAAATAAAATTTATACCGAAATTGAAATTCCAGGTCGAACACAAGGAGGCAGATGTTTGATTTAAAAACTACGCGTTTGTTTTTATTTGTCACAAAGTAATTCAATTT
Organism: Thalassia testudinum; assembly: GCA_037157565.1. Classification (NCBI taxonomy): domain Eukaryota; kingdom Viridiplantae; phylum Streptophyta; class Magnoliopsida; order Alismatales; family Hydrocharitaceae; genus Thalassia; species Thalassia testudinum. The sequence continues at coordinate 3,689,222 of JAZHRO010000014.1, forward strand.
AAAACTATCTAATTATTTACAATAAATAGAAGAGAGAGAGAGTAAGAGAGAGAGAATATTACAAACAGAAATCAAAATGAGATATAGAATAAACAGAGAATTCATCATTAAGGAGATTGTTTGTTTCACTATTACAACTAGAAAGCAGAAAATAATTACACTAGAAAGCGATAAATTTACTCTAGAAAGCATTAAAGAATGGAGGGAGAAATGTCCTCCTCGACGATCGCTTGGAGGACGAGCATAACTACTCTAGAAAGCAGCAAATCTGTACTAGAAAGTAGTAAAAATAATAGGGAGAGAGATATCCTCCTCGACAGTCGCTTGGAGGATGAGCCAGATGGGACAATGCTTAGACGAAGGAGGACGAAGCAGGAGAACGGGAATGGGGCAGCACGTCATCGTTGTCGCGGGATCCACTTCCGAAGGGGGACGAAAATTTGGACTTTATCTCGCGAGAAGCATCTTGGGTGTGGGACAATCTTCTCTTGAGCTTTGGAGAGGTAGAGAAGAGAAGGAAGGGATGAGAATTTCGTGTGGAGGGGGTCTCCTTTTATAGTTGCAAGGAGTGGGGGTAAATTGGTCATTACATCTTTAAAACATTAAATAAGGGATCTTTAGTGATGGATAAAACAGTCGCTAAAGCCCCAATGTGGGCGTAGTGGCCGCACCCCATGCGCGCCCGCTCAGCTTCTCTCTCTCTCAACGCATCCACACGTTCAACAAATCTCAGCCGTCCAATCGCGAGATTGGATGGCTTAAGATGCGCCTTCGCCCGCTGTTGCGCACCTACCCCAACGCGTGTAATGGCGTGCCCTCGCCTCGCGTGAAATAGCGTGTGGGCGCTATTGGAAAATCTGAGCCGCCCAATCAAGATCCAACGCATGCCTGCGCCCTTCGCCTCCTCGCTATGGCTCGAACCCGCATCCGCTGCTCGCGATAGCGCCCTAGCCCACTACGCTGCAAAGCGCTGATTGTCGCGCGGGCGATTTGTGGTGCAGCCGTTCACAGCCGTTAGATCGAGATCCAAGGCGGAGAGGGGGCGGATGCGGAGGCTTCAGTGGTTGCATGCGGGCGTTTGGGCGGTCGAGATGGCACCACGTGGCGCCATCTTGGCCGTCCATCTTCTGGATGTTGTAGATGGTGCCACGGATGTCGGATTGACTCAATTTTTGCATCGTTAGGCTGTGATCGTCGATCCGAATTCATCCGTGTGGTCGGATTTGTCATTTGAAGTGTGAATTTACACCATCTTGGCTCTTGATCTTCTAGGGTTCCCCAATCACTATCTGATGCTATGGATGCCTGATTAGGGTGATCTTGGAGTTGTTAAATTCCAATCGTCGCCTTGATCACATCCGTACGGTCGGATCTTCGATCCGAAGCCCCGATAAAAGGTTTTCCCTGTCCAAGCACATAAAAGGAGACAATTAACCTCCATTTTATTCAAACTGCTCTAAATGCAAGATGATGCATGTTATGCAATATGTATAGCATGCAATGCAATCCTATGCTTAAGAACATGTATAAATAGACATCTTAAGTAGTGTAAATGTGTTTACATCAGGACCTCACCCCCTGTGCATGCTGAGGCGATAAGCCTTAAGCATAAAATCAATATATGCGGTGTCACTTGGTTGTCAGCCTTAGAGGTGGGATTAAAGTCCCACCCTTCTTTCATGTGTGCTGCGCTGATGCCTCTCCGTCTGATTGCACCTGCTGCTGGGGGTATCCCCCCCAATTGGTGTCCTAAGCGCGTTCCTTAAGGAAAGCCACAGCGCTTGGGACTTCACCTGGGGCTCGCGATGCTTGGATCTTGAAGAATAAGGGCAGCGATGGCGGACGTGGCGGAGCTCTGGTGAGGATACCTGCAAAGAAGAATACAGCCTTGCAGCTACATTAGAATAGCTTAGGAGCTTTGCCAAGGCACGGTGAATGTAATGGTGGTGGTTTTGTGGCGGATTAGGGTGTGTGGTGGTCAGTCAGAGTCAGGAATGGCGATGGAAATGTGGGTTGGTCGACAGTGGGTTTGGGTGGATGGGAAGGCAAATAGGAAGAGGGGTTTGGTAGGGCGTGATGCATCGAAGGTTGTGAGGTGGTTGGTGGAGGTGGGATGGACTCACCGGAGGAGTGGTCGGAGACGGGGAAGATGGAGGTGAGCGTGTCGAGTCGAGGGTTACTTTTGAAATTTTTGGGTAGGAATCTAAGCTAACTAATCTAACCTAATCTAAATGGATGAAAGGGGGGAGAATGGCACCGGCATTGGTAGGCCATCACCGGGGAAGGAAGATACTTCGGTGATGGGGACGACGACGACGGAGATAGAGGGGCTCTTGCTGGTACAGCCAAGAGCAGACGAGAGAGAGGAAGGGAATCCAGCCACTGGTATGGTGGACGAATGCAGAAGGAGGTTAAGAGGAGTCGTCGGAGCTTGCGAAGCTTCATGGCCAGAGGAGGAAGGAAGAATATGGGGACTTCATGGCTAGAATCAAGTCTAAGAGTTCGGCCGAGCCTTAGGCGTGCTTATATAGGGCTTAGGAGGTCGATTTGTGCTTGGAAGCCAAGCTTCCAAGCTAGGAATGTTCACTGGAGTAGGAGACCCATCTCTTTGAAGGATTCACATGAGAGATTGGGAGAGATCTGGAGTTTGGGAATTGGTACAAAAGGAAGGGAATTCCTTGACGAACTTCCCTATCGAATTTGAGAGGGATTTGTCAAGGAATCAAGGAGAACTTTCCAAATTTAGGTCACCAGAGTTTGTAGAAATAGGATTCATGGTGGTAGGGACCTTTTTGTGAAAATAATGACAAAGTTAGGGGGCCATTTGCAAGGAATTCAAAAAGTTAAGTATCTGAATGAGATAAAAAGAGTCTAACTGGACTAAAATGTAAACTTAGTCAAGAAGATCTTAGATTGGGCCCAAATTTTGATAAAAACCTAATTGGATCCAAGGAATCTAATGATGAAGTTAAATTTAGGTTTTGACCAAGTTTGATTGGGTAATTTATGAAAAAACCTAAATTAGGGAAAATATCTATCTAGGACTCTATTTTGGGTCAAGACGGGTTCTGATGGTCACATTGAAGGTACCAAACCCTAAAGAATATTTTTCTATGAATTTTAGAAGGTTTAGGTGAATTTTATCCTGATTAAAACCTTAGTTAATTAAGCAGATCTATTTTTAGGGTTTCAAAAGTCATTTAATTCTCAAAACACACGAAAATCCTTTTCTGTTTGTATTAACCCACTTGTTGGACATTTAAGGCCATTTGACCCTTGATTAACCCTAAGAAAACCCATAGTTATTCTGCATTCAAGATATGATGGTAAAATTATGGTTTTAACCCTATTTTCTTATCTTTCTCTCAGAATGATTATGTAATGAATTAGGGCTCTCTGGTAGTTATGTAGGGGCATTTATTCCTTGATAATGACTAAGTTGAGCTAGTTATGGCTCATGATGGTGTTCCCATCAATATGTATGTGTTTTGTATATGTATCTTATAAGTATTATAAGTAGTAGTGTATATATACATATTATTTTCGCCTTAGTATTTGTATATATGTTTTTAAGGTTTTTAATGATGTTTATAGACATCAGTGTAGATAGTTATATATGTTAGTGTATATGTATTCTTTTTGTGCCTATATTAAGGCATTACTTAGATAGTATTGTACATAACGAACCTAGATTAGTTTAGATTAGATTTTAATGTCTTTCTATCCGTTTATATGTTTGAGGCATTATCATTAACATAATTAATTCATTGTTGTACATAACTAACTTAGATGGTTCGTTCTTTGATTCATTCATTCATTTGTAAATAAACTTGACATTTTTGAAACAAAAGATGATTTTTGGATAATAGAGAGTGATGTATATTAGTGACTACTTCTCAGTGAATGACATGGAATGAAACCAATAAAAATTATACATAAATAAAATGACATCTATCTGGATTGCGACACTATACTACAACGCATTAATTAACCATAAATAAGAAGCGATCTAGAAGGCACATTAGCGTGTGCATGTGTGTGTTGATCTCTTTTAATCTCTCACAAGGTTTAGGACTAAGGTTTAGGGTTAAGAGGTGAATTTGGGTCATGGTTCAGGTTTGGGGATTTGGGTCGTGGTTTAGATCAGGGATTTGGGTCATCGTGGGTTTTTTTCGCTGGAGAGGTGTTCGATGAAATGTGTAAGAGGGTTTTTGTTGGTTGTGTTAAGCAGATTTGTTTGAAGGATCTACGACATATCTTCCTAAATCAATAGAATTATATTATTGTGGACATCCTTGATAAGATGCCAACATCGTATTCAAAAGTAAACACTTTAGTTGAAACTCTACCGCTGTGGTAATTTTATTGAAGGAAAAGGATGAGAATATTGGTCAGTTCCTTTATCTTGAAGGAATTGCATATCGCATGTGCTATTCCCCATGATATACGCAAAATGATCCATGGCATGGAGAAAATGCTTATAATCTTTATACCACTAATAGATGGAAAGACTTGAATTGTAAATTTGTCTTGCATGTGTATAAAGATATTGTTGTCACCAAAGATGTCCTTTGCACGTGCTGTATGGCCTTCAGTATGTGTGGCTTTGGCTTACCTTAATCAATTTGACAAGGACATATATAGGATGATTGAAAATGAAGGTTTTCCTGACCAAACTTATGATGTTTGGCTAGTTAAAGGTGTGAGTGCTTATACGAGAGGTTTGGGGGTGGTAGCTTTGCAAGCTTCTTCATCGATGGTAGGACTATAGTATAAATTTTAAAAGGAAAAAGATGTTTATGGTAAGCAATGGAATGTGTCTTATTTTAATTATGATAGTGGCAGTAGCAAAAGTAATTCTGTTATGGCAGACTAACTTGCTGGAGAATGGTAAAATTGTGGTTAATCTGCCATCTTTTTTATTCCCTTGCTAATCCTAATATCTAAAATGGCTCTTGTAGCTTAGAAAAGACATCTTTGTCAATACAATCATAATAGTTGTCACAAGCCTTCTATCTTGTTATTTGCTTCTTTTATTCGTAATTAATTTAGTATAACTGATAATTGGCATCTATTACTATCAAACTCAACGTGTTTCGATTATGAAAAGGATGATTGATTGAAATACTTAATGCATTCAGGGAATTTTCTTTATTATATCCTCTCTTCTAGGTAATTTGCAAAGACTACAATGTGCAACTTATCTGCTACAAGACTTTAGATCTTTGGGTATCCCTACAAGTCAAATGGTAATATAAGATAACTTTTCCATGAGACCACTTGGTATTCTTTGAGAAAAAAGATTTAGATGCAGGAATTTTCTCTCAAAAAGGTATGATTTGTCAGGTTCTCACCTATACCTTTTTTAATGTGAAGAAAGCCTACTGTCTTACAGTAAGATCTCAGTTGGAGTGAATTCTTCATTATGTTCATTTTTTCCTATTTTGTTCAATTTGAGGTACTTTTATGTAATTTGATAAGTAGTTTTACTAGTCTCTCTACATGGTTGAGACTAAAGTTTTGCAATACAATAAGCTGTTTGATTTTTCTTTGCATGATTTCTTTATTGTTTTATTTTTGTTTGCAAGCCCAATCATTATGCCATTATGTAGCTCAATTAAGGTTATTGCTGTCGAATCCTTTATAGCAATCCCTAGCAAGAAATAATTTGATCATTGATATCATTCAACATCAAGACCATTACCCTTTTCTTACAATATGATGTCAACTGTGATTTTTGGCTGAAGTTTTGCATTAAAATTTCTAGGTATGCCAGATTGTGTGGCCTTGAACCAATTGTTGACAAAACGAAAGCAAAAATTGCACCGAGAAAAATCTATGAGTATGATGTATTGATGGTTAAAGGTGGAAAGCGAGAAGCAATCAATGGGATGAGACTAGATGTCTCTGTTGATTGGAGTGCTATGTAGTCTAGGGAAATATGGCCTGAAGTAACATATTCAGTTGTAGCCTGTATGATCCAAGAAGGCATGGATGAAACTGCATTTAGAACTACTCAAGGATTTATGATGTTGCTTGGTCCAATGAAGGACTAGGGTAAGTTGTCTCTTCCTTAGAAGCTCTAATTAGACTCTTTTATGCCTTTGATAGAAGCAACACCCACTCAAGTAAAGAACTTGCGAGGCCCCACATCAATGAAAGATATTTGGGAGCTAGAGGACTACGTGAAGATGGAAGTTGAAATTGGTATTGCCAGCATTCCTATTGGTATTACAGCCTCACTTTGTTTTCTGTTTGCATTAAGTTATCTGAGACCATAGAACATTAGCAAATGACTTATTTGATGTGTTTCGTTTTTTAAAAATAAGGAAGGATGGGACAAGCACAGGTATAACCCAATCAGGAAACTTTGCTTACAATTAATCTTATCTTTCCGTGGATATATGCATTCCTTTCATGATGTACTTTTTCCATATCTGCAGCTATGGCTCTTTAGAAGTGAAAATTTGTAATAGATATGGATATATGATTACATAACATTCTCATAGTGACATGATTGTAATTATATCTACTGACAACACAATAGAAATGGAACCAAAGAAGGTAGCATATATTGGAGCAGTAAGGAAACAACTCTGACTGGATTGAAATGATATCTTAGTAAGCTTCTCAAGAAAAGAATGATATCTATAGTGAGTATTAATAGTCTGGTATCTAATTATTTAAGTAAAATTAATTTTGAAGTTGAATTGCTTGTCAAGTTTGTTCATCAGGTAAATCAAATGGTAAGAAAGTTGAAGTACTTGTTTTCCATTATCACCACTAAAGAACATTGATGATTTACTATATTGAATTTTTGACTTGTTTCTGAATCTATAAATTTTTAAGGTTGATGTTCCTAGAAAACTTTCCTTCACAATTATGAAGAAATCTTCTTGTCAACTCAACTAAGGCCTTCAAACTTTGTTATTGGCTTTATCAGATACATATCATGGCTTTCATCACAAGCTATAAATACTACTGATTTTTCATGTTCTTTATGTTTTTCCATCTTCATCCCTAACTCGTGTTCATTTGTTTTTCGACAAAAATTTTTCACAAAAATATTGGAAATGAGCCATTCCTCAAATCACATAAAGGATCATTTTTTAATGTCAACCTCGCACTGAATAGTCACTACAACAAAATCTACATATGGAGATGAAGAAATAACAACAATTAGCAATATTCGTCATCGTGTTTTAAACATAATGATGATTTAGAATATTAGTCATTATTTCTTTTAAAAGTAACAACAATTTTGCATATTCGTCGTTAGACTAATCAAGCGACGAAAAAAATCATTGCCACTATTTTTTGATTGCAACGAATAATCGTTGTTATGCTACTATGTATTAACATAAAAAGATTAGATGCAATATATAAATTTTCCAAATTTGAAATCCAATATCTCTCAACCTTCCTCCCTCTCCTAGTGATCAGAAGCTGTCTCCCAAAAATGACCACAGTTGCCAACTCCTGCCACCATGATCGTCGACTCTTCCTCTTCTCTTCCACCACCATGATATATCGATTGCCAACTCCCGCCACCACAATTGCCAACTTCCTCCACCACAATCGCCACCTCTTCCTCTTCTCCTCCGCCACCATGACTGATTGATCATTGACTATCCCATTTTTGCGCATTTTGAAATCGTCAAAAATCATAGTATAGTCACACTAAAGGCTCGTCAAAAATGATTTGTAAAGATAATGAGACTTGAGTCCCGGTTGTTCGTCTCTGGGAGGCATTTATGCAAATTTGAAATCGATCTCTTTCGCTCTACTTGCTTAAAATTGCATGTTGGTTTATGGTTATTACGTATTTATGCACAACATGCTTAGTTGCCAGAATATCAGAAATTAAAAGTAGGCAACTTTAATCACACAAAATATGTTGCAATAAGCTCATGGTGATTCTCAACACACACACACACACATGTATATATATAGAAAAAGATCTTTCATTAATTCATCATGGTGTTTGCAACATGGAACTCGTGGAAAGCTTATAGAGGAAAGCTTGAAAATATAAATCTAGCTAACAGAAAAAGATTGCATACATGAATCTAAAGGGGGATTATGCATGCATCATTGGGGGAGAATATAGAGCTACACTACTTAGCAGTAAATAAAGCATGTAAACTATGAAGAACTAGGCTACTAATCTAGCAAAAATAAGGGCATTTGGAGGTGGGCTCCGATGGCCTTTGAGTTGGTTGAGAGGAAGAGGGGCGGCCAATGGTGCTTAGGCCGACCCTTGGAGAGAGGTTGAGGAGGTGATCCAACATATTGGCATGGAGATGGTGGTGGCCATGGTGAAGCAACTCGTGAAGGTGGAGTGGAAGTGGAATGTAGCTAAGCTAAATGGAAGCCAAGAGTGAATAGGTGCAAATGGCTACCCCTTAGGTCTTTTTATAAACCTAAGGGAAGCTCTCTAGAGAATTATGGAATTCTTTAGAGAGGCCTTTGGTGGGAGCTCGTGGGAGAGTGAGAGAGAGAGGGGGGATGGTGGTTTTTAGATCCACCAAATGTGGATCTAAAAATTGAATGGCTCTTGGTTGCTAATTTTAGCAACCAAGGCAACAACACATGGTAGAGAGTTCTAGAGAACTCTAGGCTAGGTATTTTCGTGTGGATGGTGTGTGTGGGTGTGTGTGGGTCGAAACTTAGGTGGCTAGGTTGATTAGGTTAGGTTCTAGTGGGTTTAAGTCAAGGTAGGTCTGAAATTAGGGTTGTAAACCTTAATTCACTAAGGTAAAGTGCAATTAAATTTAATACAAGTTTAATTGGGTGTGTGAAAACTTAATTGAGAGTAAAATAACTTAATTAAGTCAGGTATAGGTCAATTGGACTCTCACTGAGTCCAATTGAAAAGTGTGTGCTGAGATCAGGGCTTAATTGGACTCAATGAGTCCAATTGAATAGGCTGATGGAATTGACTAAGATCCAAGTCAATTAGGTTTAGTGAGGACCTAATTAGGTCTTTAAGGAGGTCTAGAGGTGATGTACTAGGGTTAGGGCACCTTAATTTAGGTTTCTATGGGGTTAGAATTGGGTTTAGGGGGCTAGAGATCCAAGATCAAGGCTTGAACTCCAAAACAGGAACTGGAGGATAGTATCAAACGTCTAATAAAGTTGTCAGACGTCTTATAGTGAAAAATCAGAAGTCCAGACTTGCTGTCTGGACGTCTAATTGCACAGCAAAAATACACCAGTAATTATGCCATCTTATGTTATTTCCTAGCTCTGCCATTGTATCTTATGTAACTATAGTGGCATTTGTACATAGACACATGCATGCTTTTCTTTTAAGAGGGGAGGAGAGTGAATGATTGGCCATCTAATTAACATCTTCATCAATGGTTGCATTGCAAATTTGCCATTCTCTTTTTTTTTATTTTGACTTTGAATTCTTCTCCCTCGCGTGGCATGGGGCATGCACCTCTTCGCACCATTCCTCTGCCCAGCAGCATGGCTGGACATGCATCACCAGCAGCATAGCTGTGGCAGGCTCCTTCTTCTTTAAAAAGCCTTTCCCTCTCCCTTATGCAAGGGGAGCCTGGAACACACACCACCCGCAAACACTTTCCTCCAGGCCAACCTCCTCCCCTCCATACGCCGTATCTCTTCTCACTGAAGAGACACACTGCGGGCAAGAGAAAGCTCACAGTGGTCCCACGACTACCACTTTGAGTTCCACCACCACCCAGCTCCTTCGTGAGCAGGTGGGCATGGTGGTTTCACCCTCTATTTTCACTGTTGAACACCCTCACCGCCATTGCCAGAGCTTCAAGGTCGGAAGCTCCAACAGCAGCAACGGCCGCCTGCAACCACGTAAGCCACTGCGCGCACACTAGCAGACGTCTGCAAGCTCTTTCCGCGCACGCAGGCGCTTCCCAGTGCGCTCGCACACGTAGAACCGGCACTATCGATCGCCCGATCCTGCACGGCACTGTAGCTACTGTTCACGCCTCTCAGCGCGACAATGTAGCCACCGGCTTGTTTCTCACTTAGCCAGTGGCACAGCACTCTCTCTCTTCGCCCACAACCCACTCCAGCCGGTCGCCTGCGCTCGCGCCTGCGTCTGTGCCCGTGCCCGCTCCCGCTCGCAGCGCTATGCACTTCGCTACGTAGTGCGCTGCGTTGCCCCCTCTCTCACACTCCCGTACCCGCCTACGCGCGACGACAGCGTGCACGTTCCCTTCTGCGCTCGCGCCCGCGTCTGCGCCCTTGTGAGATCAGACGACGGACGCTTCCGCCAGACGACTTAACTCGCCCGCTCTCTTTCACACTCGTCTAGCGTACACTCCCACACTCATACACACACACACACTTGTACACATACACACTCGTACACTCACACACTCAGTTGTACACACCTATACATACTTATACATATATATATACATATTCATACCTATACAACTATATATAAGTATATATACATACATATATATATAAATATATATATATATATATTTATACATATATACATATATTCATACATATATACATATATATCTATAGATATAAATACATATATATATATACACATATACACATACATATATTACTATATATATGTAAATCTATATAGTTATAAATAAATAAATATATATATATATATTCATAAATATATATATACACGTACATATATATATCTATATATATATATATACACAACTACATATATACCTATATATATATACATATATATTTTCGTACACATCACCTACCTGTATCCATACGCCCTTGCACTAGTCACTCCACCACGCATTATATCGCAGGAATATCTGCACCAGTTGCTGATATTCCCCAATACCTGCATAAAGCAAGCGCCTCCGCACACACTCCCACTCATCCATCCTACACTCTACATGGCACTTCGTCTTGTTGGTTGCGTCTTACTAGACGTGGACCAACTCGATACTATGCTACACGCCATTTCCACTTCCACCCCTACCCCTATATATATAATATATATATATATCATATATACATAGACTGTATTTATTTCTCTACAAGCAACCTACCTTATTTTTATTTCTCTTTTGTTTCCTGCTATAAAAAAAAGATAAAAAAAAGAGTAAAAGAGAAAAGATAATCCTTGTCTTGCAGGTACTCGGTCTTGCAAATAGTAGGGCCAGTTCTTTTAGAAACCCTAAGTTGGCTTAAAGCCAAGAACAATTTGGCTCAAAGCCAAGGACCTGATTTTGAGGGTGTGCCTCAAGGACAATATTATCAACAAAAAAATCTTAAATAGAAAAAAAACCAAAAACATAATAAACGCACGGAAGAGATACATTTTAGGAAAGGCGTAGAAACTTCTTCACCTTTAATCCCCACCTCCCTGAGATCGACCCTAGGCCTAAAAGTGACCAAGATAAAATTAAGTAGGCCAGGTAAAAAATATTTTTGTAAAAGATGGTCAGACTCGAATTAGGTTAACCACTATACTCACTTCAACGATAATTTCACCATATTAACACAACCTATTCGAGTCCTACCACCCTTTTTTTGGTGCCGTTGCCGGGGAGGTGTGCAATGAGGTAAGTTTCTACTCCATTCCTTTGATTTTCTCTTCTCACACCCTTCTCTTCATGGGTGTTTTTGTTTGCTGGTGTGCAGGTAAACCAGTTGCAAGGAGGAGGCAAGAAGAGGAAGTCGGAGACGTGGGCAGATCCAAGGTGGGAACGAGATCGTGAAGTCGCCAGCACCGCACTGGAGCTTTGCCCACGTTGCTGAAAAGGTAGGTCTCTCTCTCTTAGCAACTTAGGTTAACTTATCACCTAAATAAAAAAAAAACCTAAAAAAAAAAACACTTCTTGGGATTTCTTGGGGCAAGTGGATTAAAAATCACTTGTTTGATTGTCTGCTATCACCCCCACCGCCCAGGGATTTCCCGCTTAACTTCGCATAGCGAAGATCCAAGAATCTTGATTCTTGAATCTTTCGTCGTGTGAAGTATTCTTTGAGGCAAGATTAAATAGATTGATTGCCATCCCTCCTTGCCTCATTTATCCGCAATTCGGGATCACATTTTTGGTGGGGAGACTTGGAATTGAGTTGATTCCAACCCCACCATGACCTTTCACGTGCCTTAGATTTGATCCTGAATACTTCAACCCCGACATTTTGATTTTCTCTACATTATCTTGTGGTTGAGCTTTGTGTGTGGAACATCATTTTGATGATTGGGAGCACTTGAATTGAAGTGCTTTGGGTCCCTTTCACACTAACCTAAAATTGACTCGTGCATCCACACATAGAAATTTTCACATAGGGAGGCCCATTGCATTTTTAGCGTGCATTAACCAACTCACATTGAAGAAGGGTTTGTTGGGCATAAAAGAACTTGTATTTTCTCAAAACTCGGAGATTGGTTGAATTGGTAACTCAGTGAAATCTTAAAATCCACACTACTTAAGGCTGAAATTCTAAAAACCATTCACCAGCTAAAACTTCAATTCGGGGAGATTTCCTCGTTGCATGCTTGGTTTACACACTTTCTAAAATCAACACACTTAGGCATTACCGTATATAACGCCCTTCACATTCCTGAAGCACTTGATCCTAAGCCTCTAAATAAAACTGGTAGCAACTTGACCTTTATTAAGGATTGGAGGTCTAACTACCTACGTGTAGCACCTACGTGCTGGTGCGGGTTCCTGCTTGCTATCGGGTGTCTAAGACTGGGGCAAATGGCCTTTCAATCTAGCTCGGTGGTTTCGCGGTGCTCGCATTTGGTTCTGTATGGTTTGATAGTAGGTAACTTAGATCTTTAGGTATAAGGGCACATTGTAGAGGTTAGGACTTTGATTGCCTTGATTTGTCATCAAGTGTACCTTTGCAGCGTCATTTCTCTCATCTCCTTTTCCCTTCTTATCACCCCAATTCTTCCTGCAGTAGTGCATGTTTGGGAGGTCACAGAACCCTGAATTGTTCGAATTGTCTGATAATTTTAGAAGGAAAGAAACTGAATCGTCATCCTCCTCCACAAACATGGCTGCACACCCACCCCCAAATCCCGAGGGAGGAAACTGCCCCCCTTAAATCCCACCAGGTGGTGGAGCCATGGACCCCATAACCCACCTCCAAGCCCAAATGGAAATGTATAATGAATAGATTGAAGCCATTAGGGAAACCTTGGAGGAAATGCAGAACCCTCCCGAACGGGAGGAGCCTAGGTCTCTTAGCTCCTATCAAAATCTCGCTGCTACAGAGACCATAGGACAAATTCGGGTCCCCATGGGTGGGGACGATTTTGAATTGAAACCCAATATAATTGGCCTGGTTAACTTTCACTTCCATGGTCTTGCAAGTGAAGATCCTTTTCTCCATTTGGAAGACCTAATCCAATTGGCCGAAACGGTTAAACCAAGAAACATCGGGTTACCAATTGTCCTCATGAAAATGTTCCTATTTTCGTTGCGGGATAAAGCGTCGCAATGGTTACGCACCCTTGGGAGAACCATCCATTCTTGGGAAGAGATGCGAACAACATTTCTCAAGAAATTCTTCCCAATCGGGCAAACCAATGCACTTCGCCGTGCTATAACTTCCTTTACACAACAAAACGGCGAACAATTTCATGAGGCTTTTGAGAGGTATAATGACCTCCTCCGGAAGTGTTCGCACCACGGTCTACCTAAGTGGCATATAGCCCAGATTTTCTATTATGGGCTAAATGAGACTTTGAAGCAGATTACAGACTCTTCTTGCGGAGGGAATTTCATGAATAAAGACGAAAATGGAGCATTCGAATTATTTGAAAATATGAGCAAAAATTCAATGAACAATGCCTCCATTGTCGCCTTTAATCGTACCAGCCTGCCTCATAATGTTCACGAAGTTGACACGAGACCCTCCCATTCATCCACAGATCTCAGCCTTATCGCACAAAAATTGGATGAAGTCTCCATCGTGCATAAGAAGCTGGACGAGCTTCTGGCCAATCTCGCTCATTCTATCACAAACACCCCCACCTCACCACTTCGTCACAATCCTAATCCTTCCAACGCCAGGCTTATCCCCAAAAACCCCGTGAGATCTTCCTTACCGAGCGTCGCGTCGAGCGATTCTGTAAGTCAAGTGGATCTGGCTTCTGCAAGCCAGTATTTTGACACGAAGGACCAAGCCTCCATGTGCTCGGATGCATATTTACATGCGGACTCGTCTTCTGGCTTAGAAGACGCTTTGTGCCCTGGGGAACAACCCATTCTTTGCCACTTATAACCCAGGGTGGCAAAATGATCCGAACTTTGCATGGTCTAGCAACCCGCAGTGCTAAAACCCCGCGGGTGGGCCAATGCGACCATCCGCACCCGTCATCCCAAGGGCCCAATCTAATCCTGGGGCAAATCCGCCATCGGGTCCTTGCATACTGCAAGTAGAACACGCATCAAGTCCTCTTGATAAACTGATGCCAATGATGACGGAAATGTTTAAGCACTATGAAGAGAACATGACCTCTCTTCAACACCAATTGGCGCAGCAGAATGCTGAGATCAGTCAACTATGTATGGCGACTCGATCTCAGGGCACGCTTCTAGCCCAACCTGTTCCCAACCCATGAAATTTTGTACCCCGTGGTCCTCAACCACAGGTACGACCTTCTCAGGGGTAGGTTCATCAGATTCTGCAGGCTTTGAGCATTCCACTGGGATTTCAGGCTAATCCCACAGCAACTACACCTCACCCTTATGTCCCTATTGTGAACCCTCCTCCGCCTTATGATCCCACTAGACCTGCGACGTCTAATGCGATTACTATGAGGAGCGGTAAGCAAACCATTGATCCGCCTCGACCTGATCCTGGCTGATCTTTTTCATCGCCCTCTCATTCAGGATGCGCACCGCATTCGCAAGAGGACAATACACCCAAACTACTGCCAGAATCAGTCCCATTCCCTGAGGCTCTACTGACAGCGAAAATACGCGGTTTGTTAAAATACGTCGTTGTAACGCGTAAATCCGCTTTCGCTCTTAAATTTATAATCCTAGATAGGGGAGTATCTAGGGTCGTCCAAGGAGGCCAATTGTTTGCAATAGTGATTCTCTTGCTAGGAATATAAATCTCAACTTTCTTTTTGGTATTTTTCAATATATCATTTTTTTTTTATTTTTAAACTAAGGCAACATGCGAACTGATGGCGGGAAAAGTGTTTACACTTCGAATTAAAATACTACTTTTATGTGACAAGCAGAACCTCTCCCTAAGCTCACTCTAGGCAAGTGGAGGCCTAGAATAATTAGGGAGAGGGAGTGAAGAATGCTGAAAATAAGCTAATAGAAATGCAAACAAAAAAATTGCAAAGAAGGCAACTAGATAATTGATAAAGTGTTTTACAAAAGGCCTAGTAGAGGAAAGCTTGTACTACTAGAAAATTGCAAATAAGAAAATAAAACACAAATCCTCTAGATAGATGGTGAAGAAGAGGGCTTCTTGCTCCAAGGTTGGTGGCTCCCAAGCTTGAAAAGAATCCTTCAACTCCTTCCTTGCAGAACTCCGCCAAAGTGATGACCTCCAAGGCAAGCCCTAAGGGGGCGTGCCCTAAGTTTCTCTCCAAGGGTGGACGTCCACCCTAAGCTTTTCTCCTTTTCCTGGCCGTCCTCCTTGAAGTGGGAGAGTCCTCCTCCTTGGCGTGGCTCAAGTTGAAGAGAGTGGGGAGAAGAAGGCACCAAAAGGGCTGGTGATGTGCCCCTTTAATCTCCTTCTCTACTCCTTCTTCTTGGCCGTAGGTATAGGTGATTTAGGTAGAAAATATACTAAGGGAGGATGCTCCAAAATGGTGGTAGGTGGTGGCTTTTTATAGAATAGGATGGGGGGTTAAGGTGCCCCTTGAAATGGAGGGCTAGGATGGAAGGATGAGGGTGGTTGGTGATCCTATGGCTAGGGTGAGTTGGCGCCAACCCAAGGGTTGTTAAAGGGGGTGGTTATGGTGGTGTTGGTGTCTTTTGGTGGTGGAGAGACACCCCCATGTTGGCGCCAACATGGGGTCTTCTAGAAGGGGAGTTAGGTGGATGGTGGAGATGGATTCAAGGGGGATTGTGTGGTGGAGATGAGGGGGGATTTTGGAGGGAAAAGTGGCGCCACTAAGGGGTGGTTATGGGTAGTTTTTGGCGCCACTTTTAGGTGTCTTTTGGAGGTGGTGGGTAGGTTAGGTTGGTGCCAAGTAGGTTAGCTTATGTGGAGCTTAGGTGGAGCTAGTTGGGTGGAGTTGGTAGGTGGGTTTTTGGGGTGGTACAAGCCAAGGAAGTTGGAGCATAGTTAAGCTAAGCTAAGCTAAGCTAAGCTAGATTAGCTAATGGAGGAGTAGAGGAGAAGGTGTTGGAGCTAGGGTTTGGAGGAGGGAGCTGAGGAGAAGTCTGGAGCTGGAGCTGGAGCTGGCTGCTGCTGAAGAGGCTGGCATGGGGCTACTCTAGCTGGCTTAGCTTGCTAGTTCTTTACTAGTTGCTAAGCCAAGCTAAAGTGGGCTAGCTTCTACCAAAATGAGCTAAGGTGAGCTGGGTCTGGTGCTCCCGGGGAGAATCAAGCTGGTTGAGGCAGCTAAGGTAGCTTAGCTCAACTGAGTTGAGCTAAGCTGAGTCCCTGTGAGCTGGACTTGAGCTTCCTGAGCTGGGATGAATTCTTCTTCAGCTGGTTGGAGCTGAGTGGAGCTGGATGTAGCTAGATCTGAGCTGGGGTGAACTCCTGTTAACTTAGCCGAGCTAACTAGAGCTCCCTGTGAACTAGTGGGAGCTGAGATGAGCTAGACTCAGCTAAGTTGAGCTGGATCTGAGCTGACTTGAGCTAGGGTGAGCTAAGGTGAACTCTCTTGAGCTGCCATCCAACTGAGATTAGCTGAATGGAGCTGGGATGAGCTAACCCTAGTTCAAGTAAGCTAGGTTCCAGCTGCGGTGTGCTAGATCAAGCTGAGGTGAGCTGGATCAAGCTGAGGTGAGCTGGATTAGGCTGAGTTCCAGCTAGTCTGGGCTTCTCCTTCACCATTTGCCTTCTTGAGTGCTAGGGTTTTAGGGATCTGTGCATCTGTACATCCCTAACACTCACAAAAACTCATTAAAATGACAATAAAAAATGCAATGCATGCCTATCCTAATTTATGCCTAAATGCAGCCCAAAAACCCGTTTGCGGAGTAAAATCCTAAGAGCTAGGTTAGTTTTAAAGCATAAAAATGATGATAAACTGGCGTTTATCACACTCCCATGCTTATCTTTTGCTAGTCTCTTAGCAAAACATTAATTTTTTTGGAAAACGGAATTTTTGGGAAATCTAATTTTTTTTGGACTTTTGAGGAGAAAAAGAGATTAAGGGACCTTGGTAGATTAAAACACAGGAGATACGGGATTTGTTGAAGATAAACATCAGGATTTGTTTTTGGATCCAACCATTAGATAGAACTGGATCAATATATCCTCAGAAAATTCACAAATTAACCCCTTGTTAATTCAGATGACTTGAAATGTTTGTTTTTAGGATTTTTCTGGCTCGTGAATCTGATTCGCAACTTGCAAATTCCTTTAAAACCTTGTGTCTGTGCTTGTGAAAAGCCAACCTTTATACGGACGTGTTATTATTATTATTATTATTTTTTTTTTTTTTCTCTCCCCCATGCTTATTTTTAGCTTAGTCTTACAATAGATGTGTCGGTATCATCATTCCCGTTACCATTCCTCGAGGGGGCTCTGGCGCCAGTACTTCGGGATAGCACTGTCCATGACACCACCTAGGAGCTCACAACCCCAAAACACGATGCGGTGAAAAGGGGCGCTCCAAGCAAACTCAAGCTCTTGCTCCGACGCTATAGGTAGAGCACCGTCCAAGACACTTGAGCTGCTAAAATGCGCTTTAATACTCCGTCTAAAGATATGAAATATAGATATAGAGCAGCGCCGAGGTGGTAACATGTTGACATCGCGTCCTCAAAGAAGGTATTTTCCTTCTTCTCGGCGGTGGGAACTCAAACCAATGATCTGCTTCAGACTTTTACTAAATCCAAACAAGGAAGCTTTTCAATTTTTTTAGTTGTTTTTAAGTGTTGGCTTGTGTGTGAAAATTGACACAAGAAGTTTCTTGAGACCCGCAAGTTTTTGAATCAGAAACTAAGTCAAATACTTTCCATATTACAAAATAGGATCAAGTCACCTGAACTATCATGAGTTCAGGTGGAATTTTAGAGAAGGATATCTGATCTAGTCTAAAATAGACCCTGGAATTCTAATGATTAGATCCAAATCCTCATCCTTAGTTTGTTAAAGATTAAATCCCATTGTACCAGAAGTGAATTTTTCGACCTTAGTCCCGATTTCAAAATTTTTCCTCAAAAAGTTTTCAATATATATATATATATATATATTTTGGGTATGCAAGCAGGAAATAAATTAAAGAAAATTGCATGTTTTTAGGTTTTAAACATCCTAAATCGATCGTAAAAATTTAAAAACACCCCCCCATGCTTAAGATATGCCATGTCCTCATGCATTAGGAGGGAAAAGGAATCACCTTAGTGAAGAACGGTTAGGTTTAGGATGAATAAAACCTGAAAAAAGAAGAAAAAAAGGAAAGCAAGAAAAAAAATGATGGGTTACCTCCCATCCAGTGCTATCTTTTACGCCATTCAGCCGGGCGTGAAGGTATGCACAGAAGACGGAAAATCATGTAAATAATTGGACACTTGGATGCCCGCAAAAAAGGTGTCTTCGTCTAGATCCCTAGAAAATTGATTAGAAATAATATTGGGATCAAAGTGAGATGGAAATTGATAAGTGTGGCCCGAGTCTGGCCATGGTTTTAATTCAGGTTGGGTGCCAAACTCGGGTGGGGTTGGTGGCAGGTCCGTAAGAAAGGGGTCGGGGAAGGAATGGTGAGTCAGTGTGGAAAAATTAGGTGCGTGAATAGTGGGTGGGTTAGGGGGGGTATCAGGAACAAATTTGGAGTCAAGACAAGTTTCCGGATCACAGATCTCGCCGACCACTGAGTCTGAATCAGAGTCCTCAAAAAAACTATGGTCGGTAAGGGTATCTATTAACATTGTCTCCTCCACCATATTAGAAATTTCAGTATCTGAGTCCTCAAAGAAGTTATCATCATGGAATCTCCTGGAGGATTTAAAAATATCTAAGGTGATAGTTTGGCCTACATAGTTGATATCCATTTTGCCTGTGTGGCAATTGATATTTGCCTTTGCAGTAGCCAAAAAGGGGCATCCAAGGATTATCGGGGAGTCCAGTAATGATTCGGGTGCCTCAATGTCAAGAACCAGAAAGTCTGCAGGGAAGACACAATTCTGGACCTTGATTAATACATCCTCGACAATCCCACGAGGTTTGATTGTAGATCGGTCGGCTAATTGCAGGGTAACCTCGACGGGTTTTAATTCACCGATCTGAAATTCTTCGAATAAACTTGTGGGAATAATATTTACAGAGGCACCAAGATCAAGGAGGGCGCGATTAAATGTAGTGTCATCAATAATTACAGAAATTAAAGGCGCCCCCGGATCTTTCATCTTAGGAGGCAGCTTACTCTGTATGACAGAGCTTACTGTCTCCGAAAGATGCACCTGTCCTAGATTTTTGGCCTGCCTTTTAGGAGTACAAATCTCCTTTAAAAATTTAGCATAGGCAGGTATATATTTAATGGCATCTAGGAGAGGGATATTGATATGAACTTGCCCAAATAGCTCCATGAGTTCTTCTGTAGTGGGCTCAGATTTCTTTCTTTTGTTGGTGGTAGGGTAGAGAGCTTGTGGGAAAGGGATAGGAATCTTGTCTTGAGATTTTTGTTGTTCTTTTTCTTCCTGATGGGGAGGTGGGGAGTCAACTTGCACATGTATCTTACCAGGTTCGTGCGAAGGCTCGGGGTCAGTGGTGGTTTTCCCACTCCTCAATGTAACTGCATGTGCAGTCGGATTATTATTTGGAGGAGGTGGGGGGGCCTGTGATTGCAGGAACCTGGGCGGCTGCTGAGGTGGATTAGGAGGAGGCTGATTTGGATAATGTGGATTTCTGCCCATATAATGGTTCCCTTGGTGATTGGGATTGGGTATGGGTTGGGACGGAAGATGTCCTACAGGTCTTTGCGTGGGAGCAACCCCAATCTGATTGTTCAGATTTGTGATGTTGCGGGTTACTTCCGTCATTTTTGTTTGCATATCCTGCAGGGTCCGTAGCATCTGGGCATTGATATCTTGTTGGGATGGCCTAGGATGGAAATTTGGATTCGACCCATACCCATTAAAATGATATGGTTGGGAGGAAACTTGATTATTCCAGGAGTAGTTCGGGTAATTTTTCCAATTGGAAGAATTTTTAAAGGGCTCCTGGATGGTAGAAATATTTTGGGTGGGGTTAAGATCTGGATAATTGAAATTCCCCAGTGAATCATGGGCAACCTCAGAATAATCAGCAGGAGTGGTGTTGAGATTGTGCAAATTTTCTCTTCGTGGAAAGTTAGGTTGGGTTAGATGTGGTTATGGAGCTTGAATTGATGTGGCGAGTCTTTCCTCAATTTTCTTCTGATTAATATGCATCTGGTCGAGTTTCTGAGCGATCATTTGAAGATCGTCTTGGGCGACTGGGATAGATTGAGCGCCTATTTCATGAACACCAAACTGCGGGTTTTGGGTTCTGCAAAATGTGTTCATGGAAGCTTGGTTAAATGAGTTTTCACTCATTTCTTCAAATAGATCATAAGCACTTTCAGCATCTTTATTTAAGAAGTTGCCGCCACACGAGGCGTCGACAAATTGTCGGATTTGATCTTCTAATCCATGATAGAAGATTTGCACGAGCTGCCACAAAGGAATCTCGTGGTGCGGGCAACTTCTTAAAAGGTCCTGAAATCTTTCCCAAGAATCATGGAAAGTTTCGCCAGATTTTTGGTGAAAGGTCGTAATAGATCTTCGTAAGGAATTGGTACGACCTATGGGAAAGAATTTCTTGAGGAAGGCACTCTTGAGTTGAGGCCATGTTGTAATGGGTCGGCCAATGGTCCTGAACCAATAAGCGGCCTTATCTTTAAGAGATAATGGAAAAAGCCGCATCAGCCATATGTCTTCTTGCACATTTCGGGAACGGGTTGTCTGTGCAAGAAGAGTTAGTTCTTCAAGGTGGCTGAAAGGGTCTTCCCTAGGAAGGCCATGAAAGTGTTTAATCAGGTTCAGGACGGCTGGCTTGATCTCAAAGTCCCCCTCCGGTATGACCACCCCTGGTCGTTCCTCATAATAAGACGGATCATAGAAATCTTTTAGAGGAACAACAGGCTGCTGACGGGGTGGTGGGTTTGGCCTTGGATTGGCTAGGTTTTGGATGTTCCTAGTCAATGTTTATTGATTGGAATTTAATTTATTAATCTGATCGGCCATCAATTTTAAAAGATCAGGTAGGGGGTCTTGATGTTGTGTGTGGGGCAACTCAAGATTGGGGAGCTCCAAGTGTGGGAAGTTACTGGTGGTTGGGTTTTGGGTGGAAGGGTTAGAATTAGGGTTAGAGGTGGGGTTAGAGGTAGACGTGGAAGGGTCAGTGGACTTATTTTGTTGTGTTTCCATTTTTTCAGGAGAAGACAGAAAAAGTGGTCTTTTTACGTGGGGGGCGAAATCAAATGGTCCTTCCAAGTGCGGATTTTGAGACCGTCGCCCGTGCATAAAATGGAAGAACGGGGAGGGGAGGAGAAGAGAAAGAGATGAGAGAAAGTGTGCAATTCAAACAAACAAAAACTAGACCTAACTTAATTGTGACTCCCTAATAATAACCTAAGACTTGGTCTATATAGGAAATAAGTAGTCAATAGTGAATACCCGTTCTATCAACAAATCTAGCCAAGTTGCTTAAGGGGAGGTTTGGGCCCAAACGTTTCCCAGGGAAAACCCCAGGTGCTTGTACAAACCCGCGCCTGGTCGTTTGACACGGCCCCTCAGCCTGAACACCAGATATAGATGACAGAATTGGTACTAACTAAAGAAAACTTAAGACCTAAATAGCAAGCCTAAGTTGATAAAGCCTTAGGGGTCAAGTTGCTACAAATTTTAATTAGGTCTAGGATTCTATAGTGCACACGGAATGTGGAGGGCGTTTATTGGGTTGTTGCCCTGTTATTTGATTTTTTTGTGTGTGTGCAGGAATTGGAGAGTGGCTCCAATGAAAATCAAGTTGTCACATAATTTTTTTATATTTTTGTCTTTTAGGATGTGATTTAATTAAATGAATTTTAGGGTTTTTCTCTTTAAGTTTTCAAACAAGTTTGAAAGTTCACAATCAAAGGAAAGACAAGTTGTATGTGTGATTGTATATTTCCTTTTAATTGAGTCTCTAAAGAGAAAGAAGAAACCCTAAACCAATTATCCCTGAGACAGAAATTTAACTACCAATGAATTATTTTTAGCTTTCAGAATTAAGTAGTGGTCCAAACAAGTCAAAAAACACCACTACTTTGAAGAAAATCAAACAAGGATTCTAGAAAAGATTTTTGTAGGATTTTAGGAATTTTTTTGATAATAGTTTTGAATTTTTAATTGTACTGGTGTCAAAGTCCAGAAATAATACCCGTGGGTATTATAGACTTTTCAGTATTACCACCGACCTCAGAAAATTTTTATGATTTTATATGATATGTAAAATTTCGCAGGGATTCCAACAAGATAAATTTCACAAAAATTGGATGATAATAAAAATTCTGAAAATTCGCGGACAGTAGCAAAACAGGAAGATTAGAGGGTGTGACCCCTCTGTAATCCACGAATTTTTAAAAATTAAATACAAATCCAATTGATCTTAAATTTGGAACAGATGTTCCAAACTTAATTGGGAATCACTCTATGAAATTTTATGATTTTAGGAGGCCTTTGGTGTTAGGAATCGATTTTTCAAGTCTGGACAGAAATCTAGACCCGAAAAACAGAACACCAATACTTGCAATGGAATGGTGCTAAAGAAGCATACAAGCAAACAATGATTTTAAAATGCACCACTCCACTTAATTTAAGTATTTAGGATCCTGAAAGCCAAGTTTAATATATTTTTGGTAGTTTTAATTAATTATGTGACTAGAAAGATGAACCAACCTGAATTTTCGCGGGAAGAAAAGGATCTTTAAGCTCTCGCTTCCAGATTCCCGCTTTCCCACTGTAGTTCCTGCACACACAAAAGAAAGAAAGAGAAGGGGATGAGATCCACTTCAAGCAAGAGAAAATGAGTTAATGCAAAGCCGTGCCTCCCCGGCAACGGCGCCAAAAAGTGACAGCGAAAATACGCGGTTTGTTAAAATACGTCGTTGTAACGCGTAAATCCGCTTTCGCTCTTAAATTTATAATCCTAGATAGGGGAGTATCTAGGGTCGTCCAAGGAGGCCAATTGTTTGCAATAGTGATTCTCTTTCTAGGAATATAAATCTCAACTTCCTTTTTGGTATTTTTCAATATATCATTTTTTTTTTATTTTTAAACTAAGGCAACATGCGAACTGATGGCAGGAAAAGTGTTTACACTTCGAATTAAAATACTACTTTTATGTGACAAGCAGAACCTCTCCCTAAGCTCACTCTAGGCAAGTGGAGGCCTAGAATAATTAGGGAGAGGGAGTGAAGAATGCTGAAAATAAGCTAATAGAAATGCAAACAAAAAAATTGCAAAGAAGGCAACTAGATAATTGATAAAGTGTTTTACAAAAGGCCTAGTAGAGGAAAGCTTGTACTACTAGAAAATTGCAAATAAGAAAATAAAACACAAATCCTCTAGATAGATGGTGAAGAAGAGGGCTTCTTGCTCCAAGGTTGGTGGCTCCCAAGCTTGAAAAGAATCCTTCAACTCCTTCCTTGCAGAACTCCGCCAAAGTGATGACCTCCAAGGCAAGCCCTAAGGGGGCGTGCCCTAAGTTTCTCTCCAAGGGTGGACGTCCACCCTAAGCTTTTCTCCTTTTCCTGGCCGTCCTCCTTGAAGTGGGAGAGTCCTCCTCCTTGGCGTGGCTCAAGTTGAAGAGAGTGGGGAGAAGAAGGCACCAAAAGGGCTGGTGATGTGCCCCTTTAATCTCCTTCTCTACTCCTTCTTCTTGGCCGTAGGTATAGGTGGTTTAGGTAGAAAATATACTAAGGGAGGATGCTCCAAAATGGTGGTAGGTGGTGGCTTTTTATAGAATAGGATGGGGGGTTAAGGTGCCCCTTGAAATGGAGGGCTAGGATGGAAGGATGAGGGTGGTTGGTGATCCTATGGCTAGGGTGAGTTGGCGCCAACCCAAGGGTTGTTAAAGGAGGTGGTTATGGTGGTGTTGGTGTCTTTTGGTGGTGGAGAGACACCCCCATGTTGGTGCCAGCATGGGGTCTTCTAGAAGGGGAGTTAGGTGGATGGTGGAGATGGATTCAAGGGGGATTGTGTGGTGGAGATGAGGGGGGATTTTGGAGGGAAAAGTGGCGCCACTAAGGGGTGGTTATGGGTAGTTTTTGGCGCCACTTTTAGGTGTCTTTTGGAGGTGGTGGGTAGGTTAGGTTGGTGCCAAGTAGGTTAGCTTATGTGGAGCTTAGGTGGAGCTAGTTGGGTGGAGTTGGTAGGTGGGTTTTTGGGGTGGTACAAGCCAAGGAAGTTGGAGCATAGTTAAGCTAAGCTAAGCTAAGCTAAGCTAGCTTAGCTAATGGAGGAGTAGAGGAGAAGGTGTTGGAGCTAGGGTTTGGAGGAGGGAGCTGAGGAGAAGAAGTCTGGAGCTGGAGCTGGAGCTGGCTGCTGCTGAAGAGGCTGGCATGGGGCTACTCTAGCTGGATTAGCTTGCTAGTTCTTTGCTAGTTGCTAAGCCAAGCTAAAGTGAGCTAGCTTCTACCAAAATGAGCTAAGGTGAGCTGGGTCTGGTGCTCCCGGGGAGAATCAAGCTGGTTGAGGCAGCTAAGGTAGCTTAGCTCAACTGAGTTGAGCTAAGCTGAGTCCCTGTGAGCTGGACTTGAGCTTCCTGAGCTGGGATGAATTCTTCTTCAGCTGGTTGGAGCTGAGTGGAGCTGGATGTAGCTGGATCTGAGCTGGGGTGAACTCCTGTTAACTTAGCCGAGCTAACTAGAGCTCCCTGTGAACTAGTGGGAGCTGAGATGAGCTAGACTCAGCTAAGTTGAGCTGGATCTGAGCTGACTTGAGCTAGGGTGAGCTAAGGTGAACTCTCTTGAGCTACCATCCAGCTGAGATTAGCTGAATGGAGCTGGGATGAGCTAACCCTAGTTCAAGTAAGCTAGGTTCCAGCTGCGGTGAGCTAGATCAAGCTGAGGTGAGCTGGATCAAGCTGAGGTGAGCTGGATTAGGCTGAGTTCCAACTAGTCTGGGCTTCTCCTTCACCATTTGCCTTCTTGAGTGCTAGGGTTTTAGGGATCTGTGCATCTGTACATCCCTAACACTCACAAAAACTCATTAAAATGACAATAAAAAATGCAATGCATGCCTATCCTAATTTATGCCTAAATGCAGCCCAAAAACCCGTTTGCGGAGTAAAATCCTAAGAGCTAGGTTAGTTTTAAAGCATAAAAATGATGATAAACTGGCGTTTATCATCTACTAAGGGAACCAAAAGGCAAGAAAAAGGATACGCAAGCCCTTGATAACCTGCGTAATTTATTAAGGGATGTTGAAATCAAGGTACCCCTGTTAGAGGCCATCGACCACATACCTACTGTCGCCCGATTTTTCAAATAGTACACTACACCCAGGTGACAACCAAAGAAAACAAAGAATCCGGTGGTTCTCTCACCTCATGCGAGTTGTGCTATACTGTCAAATCTACCACCGAAGCAGAAAGATCCGGGCACACCGCTTATTTCTTGTAGTATCCAAGGTTGCAATTTTAATCGTGCTCCACTTGATTTAGGATCTTCCATCAATCTTATACCAACCATCATGCTCGAGAAATTTGCCTTAAGAAATCTGAAACCCACCCCTGTCACGTTACAGTTGGTAGATCGTTCTGTCAAAATACCAAAGGGTGTGGTGGAAGACGTGGTGGTTAGGGTCAACAGTCTCTGTTTTCCTGTTGACTTTCTTGTTTTGGATATTGAAGTTCCTAGCTCACTTTCTGATTGTTCGATCATCCTTGGTCGACGTTTCTTGGCCACAGCCCGCGCCCACATTGACTGCGAGTCGGGCTGTATTGAGATTGCCGTTGGATCTGAGAAGCTCAAGCTTAACATATTCAAGGCAGCCAAGAACTTTGATTGAGATTGCATCGAGGATGACACGTCTGACGAAGACATGGCCGTCAGCATGTGTATCAGACTAATAGGGACCTATTCTAACTGCTGTGGATTGCTTTTAAACACAGACGATTGCCTGACAGACATATATTGTGACATTCCCCCATCCCTCCCTTTTTCCGTACCTTCTCCTGACCAGACTTCTGACGAGGTTTTCTCCGCTTCCCATGCCTCGTGGTCTAAGTCATATTCGGGCTACTCACCGCTGGTCCACACTCTTGAAGATCGGATTGCCCTTTCTTTCCCACCACATCAGGCGAAATTGCAACTCCACACTGGGACCTTGAGCCCAAATACCGCTCACTGGGGCTATCACTTTTTGGATCCATCAATCCAAGATGCCCCTCTTCTTGGCCGATATGAGGGTCAACTTCTTCCTCCTGCCTTGTTTGATTCTGATCCGCTTGGGACACTCTCATCCCAAGAAATGCCAGGTCTTTCACCATCCTGTCCCGAGCTAAAAGAGTTGCCTAATACGCTTAAGTATGTTTTCTTGGGACCAAATGAAACACTCCCAGTAATCATTAGTTCAAAATTGACCAGGGAGCAAGAGTGCAAACTAACAAAGGTCCTTATGGAACACAAGGCAGCCATTGGATGCTCCTTATCAGACTTAACTGGCATCAGCCCCTCCTACTGCACTCACTGTATATATACGGAGGAGGAGGCTCGACCTTCCTGTGAGATGCAGCGACGTCACAACCCTAACATGCGGGAGGTCGTTAAAAAGGAAATTTTTAAGTGGCTGGATGCGGGTATAATCACCCGATCAGCGATAGCCCCTCGGTGAGTTCGATTCACGTTGTGCCCAAAAAGGCGAGACTCACCATCCGTGTCAATGACAAGGGTGAATCCATCCCTACACGTACTCCCACATTTTGGAGAGTGTGTGTAGATTATAGGAAACTTAATGCGGCAATGAAGAAAGATCACTTTCTGCTACCTTTCATTGACCCAATCCTGGAGTGGTTAGTGGGAAATTAATTTTTCTATTTCCTGGACGGATTCTCTGGATATAACCAGGTGGCAATGGACACCCGGGACCAAGAGAAAACTACCTTTACCTACCCCTTCGGCACCTTTGCATTTAGAAGAATGCTGTTCGGACTTTGTAACGTGCCAGCAACTTTCCAGAGATGTATGACTCGTCGATCTTTTGCTTTTAAGTCGGTTGCAGTTTAATGTGGTGGAAAAATCGACTGATCAATATTTAAGAAGAAATAACCACTCGCAGAGGAGTGGGTCGTATCCACAGGGAGGCAATGACGTATTAAAATTTGCACCAATTAAAAACGTTCGTTCGTAGTTAGTTTGGACAAGAATCAAGTCAAGATTGCCTTTAGATTAAGGTTTAAGCAAGAAACAATGCTGAAATGACAATTATGAGAAACTAGAGGATATTTTCCGCAATGCAGAATCAATAAAATATCATTAAAAACTGACAATGGCATAAAATGTAATTTCTAATTGATGGTTTACTGTAGCAAAATAGGGGAATTTTTCCCCTTTGTCTTGCGCGACGAGGAGCGGATGGCCGGGTGCGGGAAGCTCGGAGGAGGTCCCTTAGACTGAGAGCTTCGAATCGGTGGTGGCGGCGAGTCGCGCGGCGGCCGGAGGTGGCCGTATGAGCTTCGGCGGAGGTGCTGCAGCCGGTGAGCTTGCGCGGCTGTTGGCGTGAGATCTGCTCGCGCGCTGCTGCTGACAGCTCTGCAGGCGCGGGAGGACGGGTCTGCAGGCGGTTGAGCGGGTGCGACTGCAGCTGGCGGGGGTGCGCAGGCTGCAGCAAGCGCGGGCAGAGGGCGTTGCTGGCGGTTCTGCAGACGCTGGGGTGAATGGCGTGGACTGCAGGCGCTGTTGGAGTTCTGCAGGCGCGGGAGGTGGGTGCTGCAGGCTGAGGAGGGCGTGCGCGGTCTGGAGGGCGTGGAGATGGCGAAGGCTGATGGTGGGCGCGGTTGTGCTGGAGGCTGGTGGGTGGCGCTGTAGGCGTGGGCGCACACGGATGAAGGCGCAGGCGCGGGGGTGGTGGTGCAGGCGTGAACGGTGAGATGGGAGGATGTGGTTGTGCGGGTGCAGGTGGAGTTCAGACGGGTACGCAGGCAGGTGATCGCAGGTGAGCGGGTAGCTTCAGACGTCCGGGAAATTTCCCGGATGTCTTAAGTGAATGAGAAGGTGATTGCAGTGACGGTGGTTGCGGCGGTGGTGGTTGGTGACGACGGCGAGGGAGATGCACGCTAAGGTGCTCACAGTAATGCGGGTGAGCTCCGGATGGCGGTGTGGCCTGTGACACCACACGCCCACAGTGGTGGAGACTCGCCGCCACGGTAGAGGCCGGCAGTATGGAGTGGAAGAGAGAAGTTCTCTCTGCACAGTGGTGGGTCGGTGGTGGAGGCCTGCCTCGCTCAGCATCCTCTCTCCTCCTTTTGTAGCGGCCTGCACAAATTTGAATGGAGAGGCGGGAACAGATCCACCTTCTCCACCGATCCATGAATGCGCTTTTAGTGAGGCCAGAGCCGTTGCTGAGAAGAAGAAGAATAAAGGATATTATTAAAATATTATGGTTATTTATATACAAACCCTCAAGTTTTATGTTAACTAAAATAATGTACTTAGTTAACTAATTAGATGAATGGCATTCTAGGCTAATTCTAAATGCACTTAAAATATGAATGCAATGTATGGATTATGTAATTAAATTAAAAATATGAATTAATCTATTTACATCCTAATTTATGCTAAATAAATGTTAGAATTATCCTAATGTTTAGGCATTTAAATACTTAAATAGCCCACAACTATGGGCTAATCAAATACCCCCATGCCTAGTTTTTGTTAGTCCCTAGCAAAATTAAACGAAACTTAGCACTCTAAGTAGAGTAGTCAACTCACTTAGTCTTCCTTCAGAAGCATATTAAGTTCAGGCTCTAGACCCAAGGTTCCTAAGTAGTTGCTATGTTACAGACTAGGTTGGCTAAAGACGAGTTACAGGCACAAGTTTCCCTGATTTCAGACTCTACCCTAAAGTTTAATGATCCCTGAGATTAAAGCATCCGTTCCTGTGTATTGGTATGAGTTATTTGAGTTAAAGGATTTTTTTTTTTTATTCTTCTAAGTCTGACCTCAAATCAGCTATCAACACGGTCTGTGTCGGATTCATTGTCCCCATTACCATACCTCGAAGGGTACCTGGCTTTCGATGCTTCGAGATAGCACCGCCCATAACGACCCCAAGAACTCCTGGCAATCGACACTTCGAGATAGTATCGCCCATGGATTTCTTAAGCGAATTCAGGCCTATGGCAATCGGCACTTCGTGATAGGGCCGCCCATGGTACCTGAACCGCGCAATGCGCTTACATGCCCCCAGTAGGATGGATATCCTAAGAGACAAGCGTCGAGGTGGTAATATGTTATCATCGCATCCTCAAGGTGAGTATATACTCGACCTCTCCTGCGGCGGGAACTCTTCCAATCAAAATGTGTTTTCAAGCCTCTCTTAAGTCAAAACTAAGAGAATCAAATCTCTTTTCAGAAAGACAGAAATTAAGTTGATTACCAGACCAAGTGTGTGAAATTTGGATGCCTGGGTTACAAGGACCCGTAAACCAAAAGGTAGAATAAGACTCCAGGTACTACCCCACCTTTTAACTCAAACCCTAGCTTCCCTCCCTCAACCTCTTGAGGAATGGTCCGCAACTTAACTCCTACTTAAGTTTTTAAGTCCAAAAAGGATCCTAAAGGTCTAAAGCTAGTAGCTCATTTAGCTTCTAAAGTTTGACCCTAGAATTTATTTAGTCTACCCTAGAGTTCTGATTTGCTTAAGAATGCAAGATCTAGCCAGTTAAACTCAAAACCTTTTTTATTTTTTTTATATGTACAAATGTATGCAATTATGCTATGTATATCCCCAAGTACACCCCCCCATTTGACTCATCGATCTTTCGCTTTTAAGTCGGTTGCAGTTTAATGTGGTGGAAAAATCGACTGATCAATATTTAAGAAGAAATAACCACTCGCAGAGGAGTGGGTCGTATCCACAGGGAGGCAATGACGTATTAAAATTCGCACCAATTAAAAACGTTCGTTCATAGTTAGTTTGGACAAGAATCAAGTCAAGATTGCCTTTAGATTAAGGTTTAAGCAAGAAACAATGCTGAAATGACAATTATGAGAAACTAGAGGATATTTTCCGCAATGCAGAATCAATAAAATATCATTAAAAACTGATAATGGCATAAAATGTAATTTCTAATTGATGGTTTACTGTAGCAAAATAGGGGAATTTTTCCCCTTTGTCTTGCACGACGAGGAGCGGATGGCCGGGCGCGGGAAGCTTGGAGGAGGTCCCTTAGACCGAGAGCTTCGAATCAGTGGTGGCGGCAAGTCGCGCGGCGCCCGGAGGTGGCCGGACGAGCTCCGGCGGAGGTGCTACGGCCGGTGAGCTTGCGCGGCTGTTGGCGTGAGATCTGCTCGCATGCTGCTGCTGATGGATCTGCAGGCGCGGGAGGACGGGTCTGCAGGTGGTTGAGCGGGTGCGGCTGCAGCTGGCGGGGGTGCGCAGGCTGCAGCAAGCGCGGGCGGAGGGCGCTGCTGGCGGTTCTGCAGGCACGGGGGTGAACGGTGTTGACTGCAGGCGCTGTTGGAGTTCTGCAGGCGCGGTTACTGCTGCAGGCGCGGGAGGTGGGTGCTGCAGGCTGAGGAGGGTGTGCACGGTCTGGAGGGCGTGGAGATGGCGAAGGCTGATGGTGGGCGCGATTGCGCTGGAGGCTGGTGGGTGGCGCTGCAGGCGTGGGCACGCACGGATGAAGGCGCAGGTGCGGGTGTGGTGGTGCGGGCGTGAACGGTGAGATGGGTGGATGTGGTTGTGCGGGTGCTGGTGGAGTTCAGACGGGTACGCAGGCGGGTGATCGCAGGTGAGCGGGTAGCTTCAGACGTCCAGGAAATTTCCCGGACGTCTTAATTGAATGAGAAGGTGATTGCAGTGACGGTGGATGCGGCGGTGGTGGTTGGTGACGACGGCGAGGGAGATGCACGCTAAGGTGCTCACGGTAATGCGGGCGAGCTCCGGATGGCGGTGTGGCCTGTCACACCACACGCCCACGGTGGTGGAAACTCGCCGCCACGGTAGAGGCCGGCAGTATGGAGTGGAAGAGAGAAGTTCTCTTTGCACAGTGGTGGGTCGGTGGTGGAGGCCTGCCTCACTCAGCATCCTCTCTCCTCCTTTTGTAGCGGCCTGCACAAATTTGAATGGAGAGGCAGGAGCAGATCCACCTTCTCCGCCGATCCATGAATGCGCTTTTAGTGAGGCCGGAGGCGTTGCAGCGGCAGCCGAGCCGTTGCTGAGAAGAAGAAGAATAAGGGATATTATTAAAATATTATGGTTATTTATATACAAACCCTCAAGTTTTATGTTAACTAAAATAATGTACTTAATTAGTTAACTAATTAGATGAATGGCATTCTAAGCTAATTCTAAATGCACTTAAAATATGAATGCAATGTATGGATTATGTAATTAAATTAAAAATATGAATTAATCTATTTACATCCTAATTTTTGCTAAATAAATGTTAGAATTATCCTAATGTTTAGGCATTTAAATACTTAAATAGCCCACAACTATGGGCTAATCAAATACCCCAATGCCTAGTTTTTGTTAGTCCCTAGCAAAATTAAACGAAACCTAGCACTCTAAGTAGACTAGTCAACTCACTTAGTCTTCCTTCAGAAGCATATTAAGTTCAGGCTCTAGACCCAAGGTTCCTAAGTAGTTGCTATGTTACAGACTAGGTTGGCTAAAGACGAGTTGCAGGCACAAGTTTCCCTGATTTCAGACTCTACCATAAAGTTTAATGATCCCTGAGATTAAAGCATCCGTGCCTGTGTATTGGTCTGAGTTATTTGAGTTAAAGGATTTTTTTTTTTATTCTTCTAAGTCTAACCTCAGATCAGCTATCAACACGGTCTGTGTCGGATTCATTGTCCCCATTACCATACCTCGAAGGGTGCCTGGCTTTCGATGCTTCGAGATAGCATCGCCCATAACGACCCCAAGAACTCCTGGCAATCGACACTTCGAGATAGTATCGCCCATGGATTTCTTAAGCGAATTCAGGCCTATGGCAATCGGCACTTCGTGATAGGGCCGCCCATGGTACCTGAACCGCGCAATGCGCTTACATGCCCCCAGTAGGATGGATATCCTAAGAGACAAGCGCCGAGGAGGTAATATGTTATCATCGCATTCTCAAGGTGAGTATATACTCGACCTCTCCTGTGGCGGGAACTCTTCCAATCAAAATGTGTTTTCAGGCCTCTCTTAAGTCAAAACTAGGAGAATCAAATCTCTTTTCAGAAAGACAGAAATTA
The DNA here is from genome assembly GCA_037157565.1 of Thalassia testudinum. Taxonomy (NCBI): domain Eukaryota; kingdom Viridiplantae; phylum Streptophyta; class Magnoliopsida; order Alismatales; family Hydrocharitaceae; genus Thalassia; species Thalassia testudinum. Next base: position 3,721,800 of record JAZHRO010000014.1, read on the forward strand.
AGTTGATTACCAGACCAAGTGTGTGAAATTTTGATGCCTGGGTTACAAGGACCCGTAAACCAAAAGGTAGAATAAGACTCCAGGTACTACCCCACCTTTTAACTCAAACCCTAGCTTCCCTCCCTCAACCTCTTAAGGAATGGTCCGCAACTTAACTCCTACTTAAGTTTTTAAGTCCAAAAAGGACCCTAAAGGTCTAAAGCTAGTAGCTCATTTAGCTTCTAAAGTTTGACCCTAGAATTTATTTAGTCTACCCTAGAGTTCTGATTTGCTTAAGAATGCAAGATCTAGCCAGTTAAACTCAAAACCTTTTTTATTTTTTTTATATGTACAAATGTATGCAATTATGCTATGTATATCCCCAAGTACACCCCCCATGCCTAAAATCTGCAATGTCCTCATTGCATAGAAGGATATTACCTGGGTTAGAGCTAGGCTGAATAGCCAAAGAACCTGCAAATCAAGTTCAAGAATTGCAGAAATAGGCCCGAAAAATGAGCAAAGCAAAGTTGGCCTAGAAAATAGGTAACCTAGGATGTTGGCGAGCTGATGATGAATCCCGATAGCAAATGCTCGCCCAACTAAAATGGGAATGAAATCTTCCCAGGTCACCAGAAAAGGTTCTAAAGGATAAACAGGTAAAACAACCTCCAAAGGGGTAGGGGGAGGATAATATGGATCCTCCAAAAGGTATGGGGAAGGAATGGTACAGAGGTAAGCCCCCAGGGTAATGGACTGACTAAAGAAATCATCAATCCATACCCGATACTCCACTACAGGAAATATTGGTCTGTTAAGCCCCCTAGTCAGAACAAAAGTGAGCAATTCTCTAAGGCAAGGATCGTCTAGGGTGTCCAAGTTACGATGTTGTGGGATGGCCATAAGATCTAGGTTGGTTTTAATCAGCTTGGTGTCCATCCCAAACACTCTTTCTAAATCCTCAATTTCATCCCTAGCATTCCTTGCACCATCACATGGATCTTCTTGCTCTTCATTAGGAGTCACAATTTCGCTTTCAGATATAAGCGAATCAGAGGGTGACTTCGAAGTGAATGAAGGCAGGTTGGAAGCAACAGATCTAGGGATTATCCTATCAATGTCATCCCCAGGTTTTTGTTCTTTACTCAAATCTTCCCCGGAGTCTATATGTGAATCCACATAAATCTTAGAAATTGCTTCCAAATTTTCCATCATTTTATCATGAGGAGAAATATCATCAATGGGTGTGCTAAGGAAACCTAATTTGGTCAAATTTGTGACATCCTCAGGGGCTAGCTCTTCAAATAAGACATAATCACCCTTAGTGTCACTCCAAATCTTGAATGTAGGTTCCTCATATAATTCGTCCTCCTCCTCATCACACAATTCATCATGTACCCGAGGTCTAGAATCATTTAATATCTCAGCAGATCCCCTAGGGTGCTCTATCTGAGGTAAATGGTTTACACTGGTAACATCAGACTCCTCAGATAGGTCAATTTCTTTAGGGTTAGGTTCCCTAAGGGTGGGTTTGAGTTCCATATCGTGAACAGAAGGGAGGGTAGAATTAACAACTTGACTTTGACCCACTTCATCAAATGTCACGAAAATACTATCATCTGGGTCGAGGTCTTCCAATGGTACCATCATTCCCTTCTTTTGACTCCAATATAATTCAGGTGGATACTCAACCTTATCATCATCTTCCTCGGGTTGCCACCTTTCTTCATCCAATGCATAGCTACTGTCATGTGTATTTTCTTCCCACCTAAAGTGTAGATCGCTCAAGGAATTGTTATCTAATGGGGAGGTTTCAAAATCGATCATTGAAAAGTAGCTATTCTCCCTAGAATTTCCCTTCAACTTAAAGTGTAGCTCTCCCACGGGAGATGCATCTATTGTAGAGGGGTGTACGTCATCCTCAATGGGGTAGATTGGGTGGCTAATTTCACCTCTTTCTTGTTGTCCTGCTCTCAAAGATTCTCCTAACAATTCACTCATTTCGTTTTGTATTTTCTGTATTTCCATCTTCAAAGAGGAGAGGTCATTTCTATCATGAGAGAAGTCAGGCTCAGGCTCATAGTACCCAGGAGTGTTTGTCCAACCATAATACTTTTTCAGGGAGGGTGGGTTGGGTATTTCTTTGGTATGTGGGATATTGGGCAAAGCAAATCCCGCTCCTAGGCTCTGCTCACTGATTTGGGGCTTAACCAGGCCAATACTCCTATAATAGGAGTAAAATGGATCCCAATGATTGTCATTACGTCCATCAAGGAATGGACCATCTCGGTGTCTAGGATCGAAGGATGCAGAGTGGGGGTGAGGGTGTGGGCAAGATGTGAAAGGATGAAAAGCAATGTGGTCCATTCTAACTCACACTTCAATTAGAATTCCCCAAGCAAAACACAATTTAAAAAAAGGACCTTTTGGGTCTTTCCCAATTTAGGCTTTTGATTTTAAGTCAGATTGCAGGTGACAATACAATTTGCCCAATCAATTACGCGCCTATTGTCAACCTACGGTTCGCCTAAGAAGACCTAGTTGGAGCTTAGGTGTTCTTCCCTAAATCTCAAATGGTCAAGTAAATCCAAAGACGGAAGATCGAGGGATGCAAGTAGGCCTAAGCCTTCCTTTGAAGCTGTGCTTTCGCGGTGCTCCTCAACTACCCCCAAAAATCCGTGACAGGGTATCCCCCTCTTTGGATTTACAAAACCTTTGATCTTAAGTTCCGAACACTTCAGAATCCAACGAAAGGAGGGCTCTTGTCCTAGTATTTCCAAACCTAAGGAGTGTCTAGAAGCGTGCCGTGGTGCAAGTGAAATAAGTGTGCATACACCGTCAAAGATTTTGAACTTTGAATCTCACGCCAAGTTTGAAAATCAAATCCTTGGTTTTTAAAATGTCCTTCCTTTGATTAGTCCTTTTTCTAAGAAAATGTGACCACTTGTTAGATTTATTCAGTACAGATTAGGTGGTCTTCGCATTAAATCCCAAATGCAATGCGTGATAAAAAATAGGATGCAAAGTAAGAGAATGCGTACCTTGCCTCCAGCGATCTACGATGCAAGAATGCACGCAATGCAGAAAAGTAAATCTAGAGGCTGCTCATACAGACCTAAATGGTTCATCCTAGGGCATGCAGCTTCTAGCAGGCAGCTCGTTTTTTTTTTCTATTTTTTTTAGAACTACTTATGCACAAGTAAATAAAAGTAATAATAAAAAAAAAACCTAAATCTAAAGAAAAGGGAACAAGCTCCCAAAAGTTACCCAACACGGGCCCAAAACAAAATCGGGGAACAAACCCCTTGATATATGCCCCAGAACAAGGGTTTCAAACTATCTGCAATGAAAAATTAAGTCTACAGTCTTAATTCTAGTCTTAATTAAACTAGCGACTAAATACAATGGTGTCCATCGCGTCCTCGTCCTTCTCCTCCTTTCAAAATTGCTCGTCCACTTCTCGTCTGGCGACGTCAAGGGTCGCCTCTCACACTGGCTGATTCTTGCATAATTTTTCTCGCACAGAAAAGAAAATAATAAATGGTCAAATCTCTGTGCAATTGACAAATAATCAAAATAAAATTAGGTGAAATTATTGCGTCTGTTGCCTCCCCGGCAACGGTGCCATTTGACTCATCGATCTTTCGCTTTTAAGTCGGTTGCAATTTAATGTGGTGGAAAAATCGACTGATCAATATTTAAGAAGAAATAACCACTCGTAGAGGAGTGGGTCGTATCCACAGGGAGGCAATGACGTATTAAAATTCGCACCAATTAAAAACGTTCGTTCGTAGTTAGTTTGGACAAGAATCAAGTCAAGATTGCCTTTAGATTAAGGTTTAAGCAAGAAAGAATGCTGAAATGGCAATTATGAGAAACTAGAGGATATTTTCCGCAATGCAGAATCAATAAAATATCATTAAAAAGTGACAATGGCATAAAATGTAATTTCTAATTGATGGTTTACTGTAGCAAAACAGGGGAATTTTTCCCCTTTGTCTTGCGTGACGAGGAGCAGATGGCCGGGCGCGGGAAGCTCGGAGGAAGTCCCATAGACCGAGAGCTTCGAATCGGTGGTGGCGGCGAGTGTCGCGGCGGCCGGAGGTGGCCGGACGAGCTCCGGCGGAGGTGCTGCAGCCGGTGAGCTTGTGCGGCTGTTGGCGTGAGATCTGCTAGTGCGCTGCTGCTGACGGCTCTGCAGGAGCGGGAGGACGGCTCTACAGGCGGTTGAGCGGGTGCGGCTGCATTTGGCGGGGGTGCGCAGGCTGCAGCAAGTGCGGGCGGAGGGCGCTGCTGGCGGTTCTGCAGGCGCGGGGGTGAACGGCGTGGACTGCAGGCGCTGTTGGAGTTCTGCAGGCGCGGGAGGTGGGTGCTGCAGGCTGAGGAGGGCGTGCGCGGTCTGGAGGGCGTGGAGATGGCGAAGGCTGATGGTGGGTGCGGTTGCGCTGGAGGCTGGTGGGTGGCGCTGCAGGCATGGGCGCTCACGGATGAAGGCGCAGGCGCGGGGGTGGTGGTGCGGGCATGAATGGTGAGATGGGCGAATGTGGTTGTGCGGGTGCGGGTGGAGTTCAGACGGGTACGCAGGCGGGTGATCGCAGGTGAGCGGGTAGCTTCAGATGTCCGGGAAATTTCCCGGACGTCTTAAGTGAATGAGAAGGTGATTGCAGTGGCGGTGGTTGCGGCGGTGGTGGTTGGTGACGACGGCGAGGGAGATGCACGCTAAGGTGCTCACGGTAATGCGGGTGAGCTCCGGATGGCGGTGTGGCCTGTCACACCACACGCCCACGGTGGTGGAGACTCGCTGCCACGGTAGAGGCCGGCAGTATGGAGTGGAAGAGAGAAGTTCTCTCTGCACAGTGGTGGGTCGGTGGTGGAGGCCTGCCTCGCTCAGCATCCTCTCTCCTCCTTTTGTAGTGGCCTACACAAATTTGAATGGAGAGGCGGGAGCAGATCCACCTTCTCCGCCGATCCATGAATGAGCTTTTAGTGAGGCCGGAGGCGTTGCAGCGGCAGCCGAGCCATTGCTGAGAAGAAGAAGAATAAAGGATATTATTAAAATATTATGGTTATTTATATACAAACACTCAAGTTTTATGTTAACTAAAATAATGTACTTAATTAGTTAACTAATTAGATGAATGGCATTCTAAGCTAATTCTAAATGCACATAAAATATGAATGCAATGTATGGATTATGTAATTAAATTAAAAATATGAATTAATCTATTTACATCCTAATTTATGCTAAATAAATGTTAGAATTATCCTAATGTTTAGGCATTTAAATACTTAAATAGCCCACAACTATGGGCTAATCAATGTATGCTGGCGATATTCCATGACATGGTGGGTGACTTTCTCGAGGGTTTCATGGATGACTTTTCGGTCTTTGGACCCTCTTTTGATGACTGTCTTGCCAACCTGACCCGTATCCTTTGGAGATGTATTGATGTGAACCTCGTGCTTTCCTGGAAAGGAAGTCATTTTATGGTACACGAGGGAATTGTTCTCGGGCATATCATCTCCGATAGGGGTATCGAGGTTGACAAAGCTAAGCTTGATGTAATTGCTGATTTACCTGTGGCTGGCTCTGTTAAACAAATCCACTCCTTCTTGGGACACATCAGTTTCTATAGGAGAATCATCAAAGACTTCTCCAAGATTTCTAAACCTTTAACTCATCTCCTGTCAACCGACATACCCTTTGATATGGGCCCCAACTGCATATGGGCATTCACGTAGTGTCATGATGCTGTCACCAAGGCCCCTGTTCTCCAGCCACCTGATTGGTCCCTCGACTTTGAACTCATGTGTGGCACTTCTAACCTTGTAGTCGAAGCCATCCTGGGACAAAGACGCGATAGTCACCCCTTCGTGGTGTACTACGCTAGTAAGATGTTGGACGAGGCCCAGCGTAATTATACTACCACTGAGAAAGAACTACTGGCGGTCGTCGTTGGGTTGGAGAAATTCCGCTCTTACCTTCTGGGCTCGCATGTTATTGTATTCACTGATCACGTGGCCATTCGCCATCTCATGCACAAGAAGGATGTTAAGCCTAGACAGATTTGTTGGATCCTTCTGCTCCAAGAATTTGACATTGAGATCCGCGATAAGGCTGGAGCTCAGAATGTTGTTGCTGATCATCTCTTGAGACTGGACCCTGACCACATTGGACTAACCCTGCCAATCAATGAGATTTTTCCCGATGAGCACCTATTGGCAATTAATGTGGCAAGTGGACCTTGGTATGCCGACATTGCCAATTACCTTGCTTCTGGTTCCCTTCCATGTGGCTAGCCCAGAAACCAGCGTGAGCGTCTCATTGCAGAAGCAAAGTATTATTTCTAGGATAATCCACTACTTTTTCGAAAGGTGCTAACTAGATCATCCGTCGCTATATTCCTGACAGCGAATTCCCCAGTGTGCTATCCTTCTGCCACGATCAAGCCTGCGGAGGCCATTTCTCTGGGAGGAAATTGCAGCCAAGGTGTTGCAGTACAGTTTCTTTTGGCCCTCCCCTCACCAGGATGCACACAATTATGCCAAACATTGCACTAGGTATCATTCATTAGGGTCAATTTCACGTCGTGACGTGATGCCCTTGCAACCCATCCTAGATGCTGAAATTTTCGACATTTGGGGAATCAATTTCATGGGTCCCTTTCCTCCTTCAACAGCTTCAAATACATCCTCGTTGCTGTTGATTATGTTTCGAAATGGATCGAGGCTATTCCCATGCACCATGCTGACCATGTCATATCCACTCGATTTGTCAAAGACCACATTTTTGCACACTTTGGGATCCCTCGAGCCATTATCTCGGATGGAGGAAGCCATTTTACCCATGCTTCTTTTCGGACACTTCTGAGGAAATATGGAGTCCACCATCGTATAGCATCTCTGTATCATCCTCAGACGAACGGCCAGGCTGAGGTGTCGAACCGATAAATCAAGCAAATTCTCTAGAAAATGGTTCGGCCTGACCGTAAGGATTGGTTTGACAAGCTGATTGACGCACTTTGGGCGTATCAGACCGCCTTCAAGGCTCCCCTAGGTATGTCCCCTTATAGAATCATTTACGGGAAGCCTTGTCATTTGCTCGTGAAGCTGGAGCACCGCGCTTATTGGCTGGTTCGCCAATGTAACCTCGACCTAGACTTGTGTGGTCGAGAAAGGAAACTCCAACTCCAAGAGCTGGAAGAGCTCCGTCGTGAAGCCTATGATTCTGCCTTAACTTTCAAGCAACGAACTAAGGCCTTTCACGACAGTCGTATTCGATGGAAGGAATTTGAGCCATCTCAGCAAGTTTGGCTTTACAACGCCCGGCTCAAATTCTTTCCAGGAAAACTGAAGTCCAAATGGACTGGTCCCTTCTTGGTCTCGAGACCATTTCCCAACAGGGCCGTTGTAATTGAAGATCCCAAATCTGGGCATAAATTTACGGTCAATGGGCAGTGTTTAAAACCTTATCTTACTCATGAACCTGCTCCCGTTGGAGAAACTGTTGCCCTGCTGGAGGGTAACTAATTTCGTGCCTCATTCTGAGTCCAGCTAGGGACATTAAATTCAGCGCTCGTTGGGAGGCACCCCAGCAACACTCCTCCACTGTCACGAACACTTCACTTCGCACCTTTTCACTTCACCACCCACCATCCACCCACCCTACCACCCTGCTATATACCCTGCACCTCAGCTCTCGTTCCCCGATCTTTGGACCTTCCTCTACCCTACCCTGCATGCATATGAGGACATAGCATCGTTTGGCATGAGGGGTGGATAGGCATCTATAGGATCTAGGTATTATATGGTATCATGCAGCTTCCATCCATCTATAAATATGTACATAGTAAAAAAAAAACAAAGGTGTTTAGTAATGATTTGAAGGCCAAAACAAAAATACAACAAGTGTTTGTGGATATTCAACCACTGTTTTGAAGACATTCCAGCCCACAGAAGCTTGATTAGCTTAGGCTTGGCTTAATTCACTTGAGCATTGACAAGATAGATCGGAATCTCTCCTAACTAAGGACATATTCTTGTACCTGAGACATCAGTATAGGATTCGTTGGTTTGCTTCTACTCGAGAGCCTAAGTAATCTTGGTTCACACTACACATATCAAGAAAGACTAGGTGAACATAAGATCCAACCCTAGTGTTCATTAGGGAAGGTGGAGTCCTTACCTGTGCACGCAGGTAGACTTTTTATCCTAGGCTTTAGTCTTGTGTCTAGGAGAAACTCTTTCCACCAAAAAGGAACTCTCCCACCAGAAAAAGTGTGTTCTTCCAAATAAAGTTGTAAGAGATATACCGACACTTGTTTCAAAAAAAAAAATCTGTGCAAATAAGTCAGTATATCTCGCAAATGTTTGTAAATTCTTCTCCCTAAAATGTTTTTCAGGGTAAGTTACAAATATCCTGTTTCTACCATATATTCTTTGAGCCACAAATGTAATAAAATGGGAGTTGACTTATCCGTCATCTTTTTAAGGGTCAATCTGAAGACACAAGTTGAAACTGGGACCAACCTACACTTAAAGATTCGTGAAACCCTAGGCTTGAGTCTTAATGTTCATCTGGTCAGTCTTGATCCTTCACTATGCACAAACCATAATCTCTTGAGCTCTCGAGTATGGCAAAAACTTTCTGAGTCCTAAAAATCGTAGTTAAGGTTTAAATACCAATAGTCCAGGTTAGTTGAGAGATGGTCTATGTCATATAAGACCTAAAGTACTGGTAGTCTTCTCTACAATTGGTTCTCACAAAATCTAGCAAGTAAACACACCCATGAAGAAAATCTTCAGCTTAAGATCATTTCTAAATACAATACAAAATGTTTTGCTAGGGACTAGCAAAAGATAGGCATGGGGGTATGATTGCACAGCAAAAATACACCAGTAATTATGCATCTTATGTTATTTCCTAGCTCTGCCATTGTATCTTATGTAACTATAGTGGCATTTGTACATGGACACATGCATGCTTTTCTTTTAAAAGAGGGGAGGAGAGTGAATAATGGGCCATCTAATTAACATCTTCATCAAGGGTTGCATTGCAAATTCACCATTCTCTTTTTTTTTATTTTGACTTTGAATTCTTCTCCCTCACGTGGCTCAGGACATGGGGCATGCACCTCTTCGCGCCATTCCTCTGCCCAGCAGCAAGGCTGGACATGCATCACCAGTAGCATGGCTGTGGCAGGCTCCTTCTTCTTTAAAAAGCCTTGCCCTCTCCCTTGCGCAAGGGGAGCCTGGAACACACACCACCTGTAGACACTTTTCTCCAGGCCAACCTCCTCCCCTCCATATGTAGTATCTCTTCTCACTGAAGAGATACACTGCGGGCAAGAGAAAGCTCATAGTGGTCCCACGACCACCACTGTGAGTTCCACCACCGCCCAGCTCCATCGTGAGCAGGTGCGTGTGGTGGTTTCACTCTCTGTTTTCACCGCTGAACACCCTCACCACCATTGCCAGAGCTTCAAGGTTGAATGCTCCAGCAGCAGCAACGGCCGCCTGCAGCCGTGCATGCCAGTAGACATCCGCAAGCTCTTTCCACGCGCGCAGGCGCTTCCCAGCGCGCCCACACACGCAGAACCGGCGCTACCGATCGCCCGCTCTCGCGCGACACTGTAGCCACTGTTCACGCCTCTCAGCATGACACTGTAGCCACCGGCTTGTTTCTCACTTAGTCTGTGGCACATCGCTCTCTCTCTTCGCCCACAATAAGCTCCAACCGGTCGCTCGCGCCTGCGTCTGCGCCCGTGCCTACTCCCGCCCACAGCGTTGTGCACTGCTCTACGCAGTGCACTGCGTTGCCCCCTCTCTCACACTCCTGCACTCGCCTGCACGCGATGACAGCACGCGCGTCTGCGCACTTGCGAGATCAGACGACGAACGCTTATGCCAGATGACTTAACTCGCTCGCTCTCTCTCACACTCCTCCAGCGTACACTCACACACTCACTTGGACACACCTATACATATATACACATATATATATTTATATATATATATATACATACATATTCATACCTATACAACTATATATAAGTATATATACATACATATATATATAAATAAATATATATATATCTATATAGTTATAAATATATATATATACACGTACATATATATATCTATATATATATATACAACTACATATATACCTATATAGTTATAACCCTATATATATATACATATATATTTTCGTACACATCACCTACTTGTATCCATATGCCCTTGCACTAGTCACTCCACCACGCATTATATCGCAGGAATATCTTCACCAGTTGCTGATATTCCCCGATACCTGCGTAAAGCAAGCGCCTCCGCACACACTCCCACTCATCCATCCTACACTCTGCGCGGCACTTCGTCTTGTTGGTTGTGCCTTACTAGACATGGACTAACTTGATATTATGCTACACGCCATTTCCACTTCCACCCCCACCCCTATATATATAATATATATATATATATATCTATATATACAGAGACTGTATTTATTTCTCTACAAGCAACCTACCTTGTTTTTATTTCTTTTTTGTTTCCTGCTATAAAAAAAGATTAAAAAAAAGAGTAAAAGAGAAAAGATAATCCTTGTCTTGCAGGTACTCAATCTTGCAAATAGCAAGGCTAGTTCTTTTGGAAACCCTAAGTTGGCTCAAAGCCAAGGACCTGATTTTGAGGGTGTGCCTCAAGGATAATTTTATCAACAAAAAAATCTTAAACAGAAAAAAAAATCAAAAATCATAATAAACACATGGAAGAGATACGTTTTAGGAAAGGCGTAGAAACTTCTTCACCTTTAATCCCTGCCTCCCTGAGATCGACCCTGGGCCTAAAAGTGACAAAGATAAAATTAAGTAGGCCAGGTAAAAAATATTTTTGTAAAAGATGGTCAGACTCGATTTAGGTTAACCACTATACTCACTTCAACGATAATTTCACCATATTAACACAACCTATTCGAGTCCTACCAACATCCAATCAGAGTTAGGAGGGATTTTGGGTTCTGTTTTGGGTATTCTGCAGAAATTGGACGTCTGACCAAGTGTCTGGACGTCCAATAACATTGTAGAAGTGGGTTTAAGGTGTGGGGGAATTATCTAAGGGTTCTGGACATCCTATAACTCATCTGGACATCCAGATAGAGGTTAGAATTAGGGTTTTAAGGTTTCCTAGGGTGCGGTGACCTAATCTAAGGGTGGCAAAGGCTTGGGGAGGCTTCTAGGCTATCCTAGGGCTAGGATGGACCTCAGTTCTTCATAATTTATCACTTTTTTCCTACTTAATAGAATAGCATACCTTAACTCCCTTACATTATTATCTATTGTATCTAATCTAAGTCTTCCGCTCTAACTCTACTGAAACACTAGTTATCCTTTATTCTTCTGATCCAGCTTTAGATCCAGCTTCAGATCTACCTTCTGATCAGCATGTTAACTATAATTGGCATAATGCACCTAATCAGCATATTATAGCATTATTTTATTCATAGCTAAAAGAAAGTAGTAAAGATGCAAATAATGCTTATGCATACAAGAATTACCGTAACTTATGCTAAGTCCTAGCCTAATTTAAGTCAATTAAGCCCTATGATTGCTGTGTAATCATACCCCCATGCCTAAATCTTGCTAGTCCCTAGCAAATGTGAGACTAAATTATTCACAGAAGGTCCCCTAAGGGATTGATTATTTTATCCAGTGTATGCCTAAAGATTTTTCTCATTTTTGTTTTCATCCCATGCTCGAGAAATCCAGACAATCGTGAAAGTGTAGCTATGTAGCTTTTGCAATGGATTCGAGTGAAAAACTAATTCGCCTCCAAAGCCTGCACTTGACCCCTTGTAAAATTCTAGCGGGATAGGAGGACTTCTTCCCTCGGGACATTCATGATATTCTATGAATTCCACCCCGGCTTTAAGCATGGGTAGAGAATGTATGAGGGATATGGGTGTTTATTTGGTGGCTCACTCTCACTTGGTGCCACATAGAAATTAGTACTTTAGAATCCAGATTCCTGGATTATCAAGTAATTCATCTCAGCGAAAGACAAGAAAGACTATGCTCTCTTTTGGTTCCTTTGTATTCATTCTCTTTTTTTTTTTCTTTTTCTTAGAACTCACAATCTCACCAGATTCACACATATGACCTGTATTTGGTGGTCTCACTTGGCTTTAACACTTTAATTGAGTTCGCATAACTCTAACACTAAATCAGAATTCCTCAGCTAGTATTTGGGCGGTTAGAAACACAAGAAAGGTGGGTTAAGGCCATATTTGGTGGGTCTCAAATTTATTTGGTGGTAATGCCTCAATGCGACTGAAATAAACACTAACTATTCACATACTCTTTTTCTTTGTCTTTCTTCTTTTTTTTTCTTTTCTCTCTTTTTTTCATATTTTTTTCTTTGTAATTTTTTTTTCAATACAACACAAGCTAGCATACATTCATGAACTTTGTTGAGGCAGCATTATTAGGGATTGGTGGTACTCAAGAGACATTAGGTGACTTATTTGGTGGAAGTGCCTACTCACAGCATCAGGAGAGATGGATAGGATGGTGTATTTCTGACCTTGACATCAATACCCTCCTTCAGCCGAGGATTCCGCAAAGAATGGTTGTAACCATCCACCTTAGCCTAGTTTTATGAAAACTCGCTCTCCGCGTATTTGCCTTATTTGGTGGCTCTCAAAATTCACACAAAAATGTATACGTAGGAACCAAGAGTGGAAACTATGCCTAGTCTCTAAGTATCATCACCTAATTATCTAGGATTCCAGATTCCTTGCACTAAACTTAGAGCACCAGTACTCTCTATTCTCATCTCACACTATTTGGTGGATTTTTTAAAGAAAATCTACCTAGCTCCCAAAACACTGTCTACGGGTTCAGGAGAAGAAGCACTGGTTCTTCTCGACAGACTAAAGACATTTATCAGCCTTTACTGTGAATCCATTGCAAATTCTTCATGTGTGTGAAAAATTGTACTGGATTCTAGATTACAGGAATCAACTAGAGGATAAAATCCCTAATGCATTCTCTTAATAAGATAATCTTATTCATGGATGCACTATGTATATATGCTATAAACAAGTAACCTCGTATAATTTGTACTTCGTAAAATTCCCGTATCGAGTTACATTCGTCTTGATCCTAAATTTCAGAATAGGAAGGGTGAGCAGGTGAGTCAGAAATGGCTGTTACGGATGATTTCTAGCTCCAATGTGAGCATTGGAGGTGGAGTCAGTTATTCTTTTATTTAGGGTCCTAAAGTACGTTTGACATGCATCTCCATGGTTTTCCTAATTATTGGCACAAAAATTTTCAGCTTTGCTATATCTACCCTCCCATGCCTAAGTTCTTGCATGTCCTAATGCATGAATATAAAAGAAAATAAATGCAACAGGGAGTAAATGGGTAGAAATCACCTGGAATTGCTCCTGAAGTTATACATTCAGCACCGACTAACCTGACAGTATGTAATATGCAGAAAGAAAATATGCTATATATAAAGCGTGTATGTATAGAGTGATGGTAGAATGTGAGGTAGATGCTAAGTTTAACGCCTTCAGCTAGGCAAAAACTCAATCACACATCCTCAATAAGATGAAAGATTTCGTCAGCTGGAGGAGGTTCCTGGGCCAAAAATGGCTTGAGGCGCTAGCCATTTACCATAGATATATGCCCAGATTTTGGGTCCCTGATCTGGACCGCCCCATTAGGATATGGGTGAATCACAACGTATGGGCCAGTCCACTTGGACTTGAGCTTCCCTAAAAAGAGTTTCAGTCGTGAATCAAACAACTAGACTTGCTGGTTGGGCATGAATGTTTCTCTCCGGATGTGGCAGTCATGAAAGGCCTTGATCTTGTCCTTGTATATCAATGCGTTCTCATAGGCCTCCCACCGGATCTCTTCTAATTTGCTGAGCTGGAGTTTTCGTTCTTGACCTCCTGCATCGAGGTCAAGGTTACATTTTCGCATCGCCCAAAAGGCACGATGTTCCAGCTCTATAGGAAGGTGATAGGCCATGCCATATACCATACGATATGGTGACATTCCGAGTGGGGCCTTGTACGCAGTCTGATATGCCCAGAGTGCATCAACTAATTTATCAGACCAGTCCTTCTTGTCTGGTCTAACCGTCTTCTAGAGAATCAGCTTGATTTAACGGTTAGACACTTCAGCCTGCCCATTGGTCTGCGGGTGATACGGGGTGGCTATACGGTGATGTACCCCGTATTTCTTTAATAATGACATGAAGTGGGCATGGATGAAGTGGCTTCTCCTGTCGCTAATCAGAGCGCGAGGTATTCCGAATCTCGCGAAGATGTATTGCCGTACAAAAGAAATGACGGTCTTATGATCAACCCGTCTCACCGGGATGGCCTCGACCCACTTTGAGACATAGTCAATGGCTAGCAATATATACTCGAAGCCATGCAAGTTCAAAAAAGGGTCCATAAAATCGATGCCCCAGACGTCAAACACTTCTACAACCATGATGGGCTAGAGTGGCATCATGTCTCTCCTAGTCATAGAATCTACCGACTGGCATCGTTTGCAGTGTTGGGTGTATTTGTGTGTATCTCTAAAAATAGTTGGCCAGAAAAATCCCGACTGCAAAATTTTTGCAGCGGTTTTTCGTCCCGAGAAATGACCACCACAAGCATCATTGTGGCAAAAAGATAACACATTGGGGATCTCAGAATCTGGGATGCATCTTTGAATAATCTGATCCACTCTAATCTGGAAGAGCAGTGGGTCATCCCAGAGGTAGAATTTGACCTCTGCAGTAAATTTGAGTTTCTGGTCCTTGGATAGGTTCGTTGGAATCCTGCTTGCGGCAAGATAGTTCACGATATCATACTAGGGGAGCTCCACAAAGTGAACTTCCAAAAGGGATTCATCCGGAAATTGGTCGTGGATAGGCAGGGAATAAGGAATGTGGGCTTGGTCCAGTCTGGATAGGTGATCTGCCACAACATTTTGCTTTCTGGCTTTATCGCGGATTTCAATATCAAATTCTTGCAATAGAAGGATCCATATGATGAGTTGAGGTTTGGCACCCTTCTTTGCCAACAAATGCCAGAGGGTGGAGTGGTCAGTGAAGATGATAACTTTGGACCCTAATAAATAAGATCAGAATTTCTCCAACTCGAATACTATTGCTAGCAGTTCTTTTTCGGTGATAGTGTAATTGCGCTGAGCCTCATTCAGCGTCTTGCTAGCATAGTATATGACAAAAGGTTGTGTTTCGTGACGCTGGCCTAAAACAGCACCAATGGTGAAATTAGAAGTGTCACACATCATCTCGAAATCAAGCGACCAGTTGGGTGGTTGAAGAATCGGGGAATCACAGACAGCGCTTCGTAAAGTCTTGAAGGCACTCAGACATGAGGTGTTGAATTCGAATGGGGCATCGGCAACAAGGAGATTCGTAAAAGGTCATGCAATTTTCGAGAAATCACATATAAATCTCCGATAGAAGCCGAAGTGACCCAAGAATGATCTGATCTGCTTGACTGAGCTAGGTGGCGGTAAGTGGGAAATAATCTCAGATTTAGCTCGATCGACCTTGAGTCCATTTTTAGAGATCCTGTGCCCTAGTACTATGCCATCCCTCACCATGAAATGGCTTTTCTCCGAGGATAGTACTAGGTGTACCTCAATACACCGTTTCAAGATTTTGGTGAGGTTATTAGGACAAGATGCGAAATCATCTCCGAAAATGGAGAATTCATCCATGAACACCTCCACATAGTCCCCAATCATGGTAGAGAAGATGGCCATCATACAACGCTGAAATGTTGCTGGTGCGTTGTAGAGGCCAAAGGGCATTTGCTTGAAAGCGAATGTTCCAAAGGGGCATATGAATGTGGTCTTGTTTTGATTTTCTGGGCTAATCGCTACTTGATTATACCCAGAGTATCCATCCAGAAAGCAAAAGAAACTACATCCGGCTAACCGTTCCAAGATCTGATCAATGAAAGGCAAAGGAAAGTGATCCTTCTGGGTAGCCATGTTCAGTTTCCTATAGTCAATGCAGACCCGCCATGATGTCGCAGTGCGGGTCAGGATGGATTCGCCTTTATTATTTTTCACTACGGTGAGTCCTGCTTTCTTGGGCACTATCTGGATCGGACTCACCCATTAGCTGTTAGAGATTGGGTATACAATACCTGCATCCAGCAATTTGATGATCTCCTTCTTAACAACCTCTAGCATATTCGAGTTTAGCCTTCTTTAAGGTTGTCTCAAACGTTTCACCCCCTCATTCGTGTAAATGTGATGAGTGCAATACGAGGGGCAAATATCGCAGAGATCAGCAATGCTCCACCCTATAGCTGCCCTATGGTCTTGTAGCATAGAAATCAATTGATGCTTCTGTTCTTGGGTTAAGTGGGCACTAATAATGACTGGGTATGTCTCACTTTCGCCCAAGAATACATACTTAAGTGAGTCAGGTAAGGGCTTCAATTCAATCACAGGTGGGTCAGAGTTAGATGGGAATAGGAGGAGCAGATTAGAAGGTGGAAATCTGGTGATCTGGATGCGTGTGGATTCCCGCTGATTTGCGACCTGTGAGATAGTTGGTTGTGACTGCGTTAATGGGAAACTCGTTAGCTGTGGTCATGTCTTCTTGTAACAACAAGGGCGATCCAGTAGTGTACGGATCAGGATAGCTAGATTCAGTGGTGTTGTGGTCAGAAACACACCCTAAACAGTTGGATCCTCAGGGAGATATGTGTAGTGCAGTGGTCTTAGTCTCATGTGGATCGAGGTCCAAGAACCCTGCTAGTGCAAACGAATGAGACATTGGATCATCACAAAGGAGCCCAATGTTACCACAGTATGCCGAATCTTCGTCTTCACCATCCTCCTCTATGCGATCACAGTCAAAATTCCTTCATGCCTTGAATATGTCAAGTCGAAGTCGCTCATTACCTAGGGCTATCTCCATACACCCGGATGCACAATCAATGTTTGCTCGGGCTGTCGCTAGAAATGGGCTACCCAAAATGATTGGTGCATCTCGAAGATTAGGAGGAACCACCATATCGAGAACGAAAAAGTCTGCAGGAAAGTAGAATCTGCAGACTTTTACGATGACGTTCTCAACCACCCCCCTCAATGTTTTTACTGATCTATCAGCCAGCTGAATCGTGACCGAGGCAGGCTTTAACTCCCCAAATCGAAATAAATCAAATACGGCAGTGGGAGTTAGGTTGATGGACGAACCCAGATCTAGAAGGGCCCGATCAAATGGAGAATCCTGCAAGAAGCAGGATATGAGTGGGGTACCAGGGTCTTTCTTTTTCAGTGGCAAGTCAGCTAGAATCATGGTGCTAGCTTCTTTTGACAGTATCGCCTGTCATCCAATTCTAGGCTGTCGCTTTGGGGTACAATAGTCCTTGAAGAACCTAGTGACAGCGAGGATGTGATCAATTGCCTTGAAGAGGGGGACCTGAATATTTATTTCCTTGAACATTGACTTCAGGTCCTCAAAATTTCGCGTGTCCTTCTGCACAACATTTTGCGTCAGAGCCTCAGGAAAAGGGACAGGAATCTCAAGGTCAAGTGGCCTCTTACCCTTATCTACCACAGGTGGCTCCTGAGATGAAGAAGGAGTCGAACCTGCCTGTTGCGAAGGGTGAGAAATATCAGGACCCGCCTGCTTATGTGGTGGGTCGAATGTCTTCCTTTCACTCCTCAATGAGACAACATTTGCATCGGCTTGCTGTCCATGAGGTGGTGGGGGAGCGGAAGGGGCAGAGTATGCGGGGTTCTGCATCAAAGGCGGCTGGCCTTGAGCATAACCAGGTGGTGCAGGAGGTGCTTGTAATATGGCGTGTGCTTGTCCCTGTGGTTCCTGAAACCTAGGTAGGGTGCCTTGGTTCTACACATACCGAGGGTTCGAGACAGGTTGGGAGGGCAAGGCTCCCTGAGTCCTATGCTCCTACAACAGCTGGTTTTGTGTGTTCTGTATAGTCTGTATCTGGTCAGCCATCGCCTTCATTATCTGTAAGCTATCCTGTGTAGATTTCCTCATTGATTCTTGCAACTCCTCTTTCAGTGCCTCTAGAGGGTCAGCCTGCTTTAAAGGTTGATTGGCAGCTTGGTGCAGAGGCTAGTATATAGAATAGGGTTGCTGATACAGGAATGGCTGCTGCCTAGGGTATGTGTTTTGTGCATTCCCGTATTGCCTGCTTTGGTAGTGTGGATCTTGATGCGGTCTCTGTGAGTTACTAGACTAGGAGAAGTTCAGGTGCTGATGCCAACCAGGGTTATACGTCTCTGAATACGGGTTATTACGCCCGTATCCTTGAATAGCACTGACGTCCTCGTAGGCCAAAGACATCTGAGACGTATATTCATCAAGGGGATATGTATTATAGTCTGCAAGTGGTGCATAACTCTGGTCATATGGTGCCAGATCGGGATTGTTTATGGGATCTTGATATGTAGGATCTTGTAAATAAGGAGAAGATGCATCTCGAGTGAGTAGATTAACTTGAGCAGGGGGGGCTCAAGGTGCATAGGAGGGTCTTGGAGCAATAGAGTTCAGGTTAGATTGGCCTTGACTAATTGGTCAATCTTTTTCTCGATCAGGTTTATTCTATCTAGCTGCTTGATGATGATATCCATGTCGGCTCAACTAGACTCGGTGTGAGCCTCATGGACACCAACCTGCTGCTGACCAGGCCACTAGAACTGGTTCATGGACGCGGCATTCATCGAGTTCTCCACCAAAGTTTAGAACAACTCAAATGCACTGTTCTTGTCTTTTGCGAGGAAATTCCCGCCACTAGATGCATTGGCCAGATACCGATGTGTGTCATCCGGCCCATGGTAAAAGATCTGAGCTAGGTTCCATCTGGGTATACCATGGTGCGGGCATTTTCGAAGAAGGTCATGAAATCGGTCCCAGGCGTCATGCAACTTCTCCCCAGCTCCTTGGGAGAAAGTCGTGATCGCACGCCTCATCGCGTTCGTTCGACCAATTGAGAAGAACTTTTGCGGGAATTCACGTTGTAATTTCGGCCAGGTTCCAATTGGCTTCCTAATGGTCTTGAACAAGTATGAAGCTTTGTCCCTAAGAGAAAATGGGAAAAGCTTCATCAGAACAATCCTAAGATCAACATTTCTGGTCGAATCGTTTCTACGAGTCGACTCAGGTCCTCTAAGTACTGGAACAGATCTTCGCTTAAGTTTCCATAAAAATGACTGGTGATCAAACCGATCACATTGGCCTTGAGCTCAAACGTGTCTCTACCTACAGGAATCCTGACTAAGGGTGCGATGATCGGTGCAGCTGGATCATAGAAATCCCAAAGTTGTTCTCCTCATGGTGGATGTTGCATTCTATCAAGCATCGTCACGATACGATCCATGCTCTGCTGATGTCGATCCTCAGATTCAAAAACCCAAGCCTCCAGATGAGCCATCGGGTACAAATTACCAGCGTTCTAACCCGGTCTAGGTCTAGGTCTAAGATTAGCCATTGCTGCTAAGGGGATAGAAGAAGTGGGGGGAGAAGATGGTCCTGGCAAGGTGACTTGCCTCCTTGGGAGTGGCTCCCAAGGTCCAACCAGTTGAGGTCTAAGTGACCTCCTTCTTTGCATACGCCACACAACCCCTTGGTTGGTGTAGCCAAGCCAGACAAGGCTAAGGCCTTGTCAATCAAATGATCCTTATGATTTGGTGACCAAATTTTTCATTCTTAGTTCGAATTCCTGAAGAAAAATTCATCATACAACTGACTGAAAGTGATTCTCACCTCTCAAGCTAACCCAGCCAGTCTGGTTACAAGGGGACTAAGGGGAAGGTTCTTCCTTCGGCTTACGCCTCTGGTTCCATTGACCCCCGAGCCACGGTCGTTTGACACTACCCCGCAGACTTAGTCACCAGATTTGGCAAGAGAAATTGAAAACACTCAATAGTATGACAACGAATTCAGGTTAATTTCATGTTTTAAAATTAATTTTAGCCCTTTTTTTCTTCAGTTGGGGTTTATGGTGAGTGGCCCACAAGGTGACCAAGCTCACTGGCTAAACACTAGATTTGACTAAGTCTAGGTTACCCTAAATGTGATCTCTAGATTGTAACCCTAAAGATGTAACCTAGGGTTCATGCAATTCTACGATTTTTTTTTTATTCTTTCTTCTTCAGCTGACCAATGAAATTAAGATCAATTCTATGATAAAAATTGGAATCATAACAAGTTAAAAGTTTGTAAGTAGATTTCTTTTTCAATTATATTTCTAGAGACTATTTTTTTGTAATTTTTACTATTTCAATCGAATTTCTAAAGATTTTTAAATGTCAAGGGGTCAGATCAGGAATTTTGACTCCTAGTCGATTTTTCAAATTGAAACAGTATCAAATGATCTTCAAAAATTTGGAAAAAGTATGGAAATTAAAGACAATGTGATCAGCTTTCAAACCCAACTATTTTTAATCAAAATAGATTCGTAGATTTCTCAAAATTGCTTTTTGAATTTTGAAAAATCTCAAATCTGGGCCCCCTTGTACTTCGCAAATTTTTAAAATTTTTTTCTTGAAATTTTTTCAAACGAACGGTGCCATTTGAAATATGGTTTGAAAATGAAGGTCTAACTTGAATTTCAAAATTTTTTGCTCATTAAATTTTCGGCAATTTAATTTTTAAATCAGAACTTGAAATCTGGCCGAAAATTAGAGGGTGGTGGAGAAGCTTTTGAAAGGGTGTTTGAATTGAAATTCAAACTTTCCACCAAAATAATTTTTTTTTTCAAGAAGGAATTTTTTTTTCAAAGGATTTTCAAAAGTCTTTTTTTTTTGCTTTTTCAAAACTAACCTAGGATTCAAAAAGAAACCTAATCTAACTACCTAGTTTTTTTAGTTGATATTTTTCCGCTTTCTCGAAAATAAATAGGCTTTTTTTTTCTTTTTTTTTCAAATAAATCTAACCTAGGGTTCAGAAAGGGAAATCCTAATCTAAGATGAGGTGTGCACTTGATTTTTTTAATCTACGCTCGTTGCGTGCGTAGATTCCTATTTTTCCTATTTTCCTACACATCAAAAAGACAAGTAGAGTAAGATTTGTTATTGATAGCTCAAAAGATCAAAATCAAAAAATGACGTTGCCTCTTCGGCAAAAGCACCATTTGACTATCCCATTTTCGCACATTTTGAAATCGTCGAAAATCGTAATATAGTCGTGCTAAACGCTCGTCAAAAATGATTTGTAAAGATAACAAGACTTGAGTTCCGGTCTTTCATCTCTGGGAGGCATTTATGCAAATTTGAAATCGATCTCTTTTTCTCTACTTGCTTAAAATCGCATGTCGATTTATGGTTATTACGTATTTATGTGCAACATGCTTAGTTGCCAGAATATCAGAAATTAAAAGCAGGCAACTTTAATCACACAAAATATATTGCAATAAGCTCATGGTGATTCTAAACACATAGATATATATATATATATATAAATATAGAAAAAGATCTTTCATTAATTCATCATGGCATTTGCAACATGGAACATGTGGAAAGCATATAGAGGAAAGCTTGAAAACATAAATCTAGCTAACAGAAAATGATCGCATACATGAATCTAAAAGGGGATTATGCATGCATCATTGGGGGAGAATATAGAGCTACACTACTAAGCAATAAATAAAGCATGTAAACTATGAAGAACTAAGTTACTAATCTAGCAGAAATAAAGGCATTCGGAGGTGTGCTCCGATGGCCTTTAAGTTAGTTGAGAGGAGGAGGGGCAGCCAATGGTTCTTGGGCCGGTGATGAGAACCTCATCATGAGCCCTAACTAGCTCATTTTGACCTGAGAAAGTGAATAAAAGCTCCTACATAACCTAGAGAAGGGCCTAATTGAAGGAAGAACTACTCTGAGAAGAAAACATGAAATAAAGGGTAAAACTGTAATCTTACCATTGTTGTACGTCAACAGGATTTCTCAGAGGCTAAACATATGTCAAATGGTCTTAACAAGATGAAAAGTGGGTTGGTTCAGTCAGAAAAGGGTTATTGTGAGAGCTAAGAATTAAATGACCTTCTGTAACCCTAAAATAGATCCGCTTAATTCAACAAGGTTCTGATCAGGATAAAAATTAGCTAAACCCTCTAAAACTCATGGAAAAATATCCTCTAGGGTTTAGAATCTAGATCTGAAACCTATTAGGAAGATTACGAGACCCCATTTGAAGAAGATCAAATTTTCAATAAAGAGTATGATTTTGGGCCTCTATTTGATGAATATCCCTCTCAAACATCCTCAGAGAATCAGATTGATTTTTCGGAAGTCATGCCAATTTACGATACAAAAATCGAGGAGTTGGACGAGTGGAGTTTTGATTAGGTCTCTCCTACCAGCCAAGAACTTGAGACTAGACCAAATACGAACACCTTTTTAAGCTCAGAATTGACATCTAGGCTAGACCCCAATTAGGCTGCTGAATCCACATCATATGATTTATTCTATGGTGGAATTCTTGCTCTTGAATCTTATTTAGAACTTGATTTTCACAATATCTCTCATAATTTTGAATCCGACCATGATTTCAGAGAGACTCTACTTCTTGAATTCGACGAACCAATATACGACCTCAGCTTACATGACTCAGTCTACGACTCCGACTTTGAGGTCCTGGTTCTCGAGATCACTGATTTAAGTTCAGGTTCCAATGACATGGAATCATTTCTTTTCGATCCTCAGGAATCAAAACCAGAAAATGCTGAGAGTGATTGTAACCCAGAGTTAGAATCTTTTCTCAATTCAGATTTCCCTCATCCTATAGACACTCTTCAGGCATTCATTTTTTATTTTGAAAGTTACTATGAGGACTCTCTACATGAAACCACCTATCACTTCTTTCTAGAAGAGCCCTCATATACAATTCTCATTGAAGCAACCGCTTCCACATATACAAAATCGATCAAAACCCATTTTTAAACCCAACCTGCAACCGAACTCAATTTCTATTCTAATTCCCTTCTCACTGAGCTGTTTGCAAATGATTCCACTCCACATCTATGCCGAGTATCAAACATTGATAGACCGAAGAATATGCTCCATCATTCTCTGATCACCCTTGTAGGGTTTCCACATTATTCACTGATCATTTCACGGATCCCTACTCTGATCGGGCTGATTCGACTTAGTCAAACCCTGAATTTACACTTCCACATCCATCCGAGCTCCATTGCATACGGTGGGTTCCACATCTCCCAATCTACGTCTATCAACCCACCAGATTAATAGGGTTTGGGCTGCATCAGCAGCCTGTTGATCTTAACAAGCACCTGGTTGGACCAACCAGGCCCTTAATCAAAGTGCTTGTTCTACAAAATTCTGTTGACTTGACCACTCCCTCTCCATCCCATTTTTTGCTCGGCTGAAGGCGTTGAATTTAATGCTTAATGGGAGGCAACCCGTCATTCCAAAAACCCAAGATCCATCTGATTATCCGTCTATACTCCACGTCTATTGCACCTTGAGTTCAGCCTTAGACTAGTCGACCCCACCTCTGGTACACGTACCAGAGCTCGAAATCGTCCACACCAGTCACTCCCGACCCATTCACCCACCCAATATATCCTGTTCTATGCCCCTGAACCCAATACTGTTTCACACCCTTCATTTAAAATGATGACATTGCAAAACTTAGGCATGGGGGGTGGTAAAGCGCATACATACAGAAACCAAGAAAAGCTAGAAGGATTCTCACAAAAAAATCACATATGTCAAAAACACCCAAAAAAATAGAAAATTATAAAAAAAAGAACAAAAAATGGAGGGAGGAAAATTTTGAAGCCACATAAAAATGAGGAGAAAAAGAGAAAAATGACAAAAAGGAGCACAAAATGAAAAAGAAAAAGAGATAGTTATTAGTAAGAGATTAAGGTAATACCCAAAGTTCTAGACCACATCAAGAAGAAAAAAATGAAGAAAAAGTGTTAATGAGAAACAAAAAGAGATTAGTAGGAACGCTAATCTTACTCGTTTTGGCCTAGACTCTTAGGCTTAAAAATTCAAGTATCCACTAAGATCTGGATAATCCTCAAGAGGTTGGGGAAAATGCGAAGCTTAAGTATTAGGTCTAAGGCTTAGGGAGCATTCGGCTTCGTTAACTGTCCTTCGATTTGCGGGACTCGGTAACCTGAGCACCCGAATCCACACACAGTCTGGTTCAGTACACATAACTATCCAAATGACGCAAATGCATTTAAATGTTCTAAAAAAAGTTTCCTAGATTAGGAGCGGCCAATCAACACAAGTTGATTTGGATGAGTTCCTAGCGTGGAGAAGTGGAAAATTCCCCTCGAAACTGCATAACAACATATCATCTCCTCGGTGCTTGTCTCCTAGGATATTTATTTATGCTACCGGGGGTACGTAAGCACTCTGCTGGTTCAGATACCATGGGCGGCATTATCACGAAATGTCGATTGCCAGGGTCTGGATTTGGCCATGGAATGCCATGGGCGGAATTATCTCAAAATCTCAAAAGCCAGGGTTCTGGGGGTTTCCATGGGCGGTGCTATCACGAAGCATCGATTGCTAGGGACCTTTGAGGATTGATGATGCGACGAGGAATCCGATACAGACAATGTTGAGAAGCCAATCCGAATCTAGAAATAAAAAGAAAAGAGAGAGAAAACTCTCCAAACAAATAAATCCTCTATTTCTCTCTTATAAAAATGAACTGCAAACTGAACCAAGGCTAAAATATGTCTCAAGCATGGGTGCTTTAATTGTGGAGTTCAACAAACCTTAGGATAGTTCCTACGGGCCTTAAAAACCTTTGCGGAGGACCAAGGCTAACGCTGGTCAGGTTCAGATCTTGGTTGGTACTTGAGTACCTCTAGGCCTATCATCAGCATTCTAACCTAAAAAAAAAGAAAAAAAAGCACTTATCATAATTAGTGAAAGAAACTCATGGTCTAGAACAAAAGTTAAAACCTTGAAATTTTGCTAAGGGACTAGAAAAAGCTAGGTATGGGGGTATGATGAGAACCTCATCATGAGCCTTAACTAGCTCATTTTGACCTGAGAAAGAGAATAAAAGCTCCTACATAACCTAGAGAAGGGCCTAATTGAAGGAAGAACTGCTCTGAGAAGAAAACATGAAATAAAGGTAAAACTATAATTTTACCATTGTAGTACATCAACGGGATTTCTCAGAGGCTAGACATAGGTTAAATGGTCTTAACAAGATGAAAAGTGTGTTGGTTCAGTCAGAAAAGGGTTATTGTGAGAGCTTAGAATTAAATGGCATTTTGTAACCTTAAAACAGACCCGCTTAATTCAACAAGGTTCTGGTCAGGATAAAAATCAACTGAACCCTCTAAAATTCATGGAAAAATATCCCTTAGGGTTTAGAACCTTCAGATTGGCCTTTGGAACCTATTTTGACCTAAGTAGGGTTCCTAGCTAAGTATTTAACCTAATTTGGGTTTTTGTGTAAAATATCTAGTCAAACATGGTCAAACCTAAAATCCAACTTTACCATTGGATTCCTTAGGCCCAAATTAGGTTTGTACCAAAATTTGGACCTAAGGGGAGGTCACCTTGACCTACTTTGCAAAATAGTCCACCCAATTACATTTTGACCCCTAGCTTTTGAAAATCATTGCATAGAACCCCCTATCCTCCTCGCCACTCTTACAATTAGGTCCCTCCACCGTTAAAGTAGAGGAGTCCTACTCCGACGAGGAATTGAGGGGGATTGCTCTCTGATTCCTCAGAGATCGCCTCCCAGATTTGGAAAGGAGATTCTCTGAGGAATTCCCTTCCATCTGAGTGCAATTCCCTGACTTGATTTACACCCAATCTCTCATGCGAAAGCTCGAGAGATTTGGGTATCTCCCTTAATCCTTCTCCAGTGAGGACTATTGCACTTTGAAGCTTGCCTTCCAAGCACAAGAGCCCCTGCCAGCACCTATAAAGAGACCCTCATCTTCGACCTCACATTTTCAGCTTGACTTGCAAGGAGAACCGCCCCCAATTTCGTCCCTTCTCCTCCCGCTAGGTGTCCAGTAGGCTCCGGTGATCCCTCCTCCTCCTTCTCGTCACTCTGCCACAATACCAGTGGTAGAGCCTTCTTCACCATCTTCCTCTTCATCGTGCCATACTTGTGAGCGCGTCTCCAGCCCCGTCGTCATCGTTGTTCTCCCACCTCTGGACGCTTCTTCTCCAGTGGTGGCTGGTACGACCAGCCACCTTTCTATCCCCTTTCATCCATTAAATCAGGTCAGAACACTTCCCTTGTCTCCCCTCTTCATTTCCCTTCTCTTTCTTTTCACTTTAAAACCCTCGATGCCGCAGACCACCACCACCTTCTCCATCTCCGACCGACGATCGGCGAAGGCACTTCCACCGCTCCATACTTCCACACACCTCGCCAGACCCCTCATCACCTCTGCCATCATCCACTGATCGTCATCCACTCCTCCATTGACCGCCAACACCTCCATACTCGCCCACCGACCTAACCCACCTTCACGTCCACAGAGTGACCTAGGCATGCACGTGTAGGCCACCCCACAGCCACCCACCCACCTAGGCACCTTCACTGTGCCATGGCGAAGCTACCTGTGTGCTCTAATGGGGCCGAAAGGCCGTGTTCAGTGAAGTGCAGGTCTGAACCTCTGCCACCAATAATGCTAGCTTGAAGGAGATGGTATCTTCGCTATAGGCCGCATCGCCCCAGGCAGACAAGCCCCAGGTGCACGGAATCCTTCCATGACACTTTCGCACCCAGCTATTGAGGGCTTCAGCAACTGCAGCTGTGGCAATTGATAAAGCACCTCACCTGCGTGGGTGAGCGAAGCGGGTAGGACTTTTAGTCTCACCTCGGAAAGCCAGGAGTGCACAGAGTGAGTTATATTGATTTTGTGTTTTTAGCTTATCGCCTCAAGTACACGAGGTGAGGTCCCCTCTCCCACACACACCCGCCTCGTCCGCGACCTATGCCTCTGCAGACCTGGCTGACCAACCCAATTAACCCCGCACTCCTCATGCACCACCCACGCCGGTGCGCCTGGACCCGGGCGCGCGACCCGACCCGATTACCCGACTGGCTCTGAGAGAGCTAACCCAAGAGAGAAATAGAGAGAGAGTGTACGCGGGGAGGGTAGGGGATAGGTTTTGCGCTCGTGTGCGTGTGTAGGGAAGAGAAGAAAGGAAGAGGAAGGCGCAGCCACAGAGAAAGAATAAGGAAGAGGCAGCTGCTCAAGGACTTATGAAGGCAAAGTTGAAGGCAAAAGCTAAAGGAAAAGAAGAAGAGAAAGGAAGAAGAAGCCAAGGAGCCAAAGTCAGAGAGAGAAAGAAAAGAAGAATAAAGGAGCCACAGAAAGAAAGAAGAAAGAAGGGAAGCCAAGAAGGAGAAGAAGGAAAGAGAACCAAAGAAAGAGGAAGCTGAAGAGAGAGCCAAGCCAAGAATCAATATTTTTATTCTATTCCTCTCAATTTCTCTTCTATTTTTCTACATTTTAATTCATAAACTTATGCATTTTATTCTAAATTAGATTTTGACTAGATTTGAGTGTTCAAATCACATTGATTGAGATTAGTGCATAAATTCCATTTTCTCCCTGTGTTCGACCTCGGACTTAACAATTCGAGTAATAAAAACTTCTTATTTGTTTACAACACTTGATCCCCTATGCTACGACGCAACAGCTTTTACTTATTTAAAATCCTCGATCAAGCGTTATCACATTTTAGCGTCGTTGCCGAGGAGCAACACGCAATTTATCACTAGTCTCTACATTCTTTTTGATTATGTTGGACACTAACTTGCCCTATTTTGTTTTGTTGTGATCTTGCAAGGTATTTCATGAGAAGATCCGTTGCACAAGCCAACCACTCCAGGGAAGGTAATCTCTCTTCTTCCTTAAATCCATCTCCTAATCCTTGGAAGACAAAAAGGAAGCAATTAAAATAGGAATCAACTGCCTTCTTTCTAGAGTAATTACCATCTTTAAGGCAAAAGTTTCCTGATTTTGCAAAATTTTTCAATTCTTAATGAAGAGAAGCGATATTTTTTTGAGATCCTATCCCACAAAATTTCTGTGCCTAGTAGAAATCATGCTTAATCTCCACAAACAACACACTTCTTGTTTTAAGTCCAAAGAGAATTTTTATGAAAAGAAAAGAGGATTGGAAATAGAACCAAATTAGGGTTTCTATAGTAGGTTTTTTGGAAG